>OZ012739.1:623696974-625129474 GCA_963859935.3 Lathyrus sativus
CTAAGAAAAATGAAATTTTTATGATGTGACGGTCGTCACGATCGTGACGCTCGTCATGAACTTGTTACGCTCGTCATGGCCTCCACGGTCGTGACGCTTGTTACGATCGTCATAGTAATAAAATCCAGTAACTGCAGAATTGGAACGTGGGGAACTTTAGTACGGTTATTCCATATTTCATTTAATCTCATTTTTTGTCGTTGTTTGGCGAAAAAATAACTAAAAAGAAAAGTATCGTAGTTGAGAGAAGTGGAGAACGGAAGAATTGTCGATCGGTGAAAATTGGAGGAGAATTGCAGAAGATTTATCGTAGAACCAGAACCAGAAGCGTAGAGTTGGCTTCAAATCCAAGGTAAGGGTGGGGTTCAATTCTATAACCATGGGTATGATCAATTTCATGTAGGGAATTAGATCATGGGGTTAGTTTTCGTAGGTTTGTCCGTGTAGGAATGAATGTGTTATGTTATTGATTTGTGTGAAATTGGAAAACAGCGTCGACACACGCCATTTTTCCCATTTGTCAGGACGATGTTGTTGATTATCCTCTGACATGGAAATGTTGTTGATTGTCCTCTGACATGGAAATGCTGTTGAGTTCTCAATTGTAGAGACGATGTTGTTTTTAATTGTTCTCTGCGAAAATGTGTTAGAGTCTTATTCGTAGGAACGATACTGTTGGTAGTTCTCTGATATGAACAGGTTGAAATGGTGAGTCCATAATATATGCGAAATGTGATGTTCTGTTATGGATAATTGGTTATAGGCTTGATGCCTTGTTGCACGGTTGTTGCATAGTTGTTGTTGTTGTGTTATAGTCCATAATAGTTGCATCTCATAGCATATCATTTGGCCTGGATTGGCGACGGTTGTGTCTTTAATGACAAAATAAAATAATTGTGGAGTGAGTCTCCCGGATGATTGTGGAGTGAGTCTCCCGGATAATTATGGAATGAGTCTCCCGAATAATTGTGGAGTGTTGTCTCCCAAAATGGTACCACATGCATATGCATAGTTGAGTCGCATTGAGTCGTATTGAGTTGTGTTGCCCGTGATGGCGTGTTGATGAGATATCTTGATTTTTGTAGTATATATATGAGCGATGAATCAGTGTAGTGGTTGTTTATGATATTTATAAAGCCGCGAGAATCTTAATTGATGTGATATGATTCTAACGTGAATTTTATCATGCCTTATGTTATGTTGTTGATATCTCACCCCTTTACGTTGTATGTTACCACCATTGGTGGTAATTTGCAGGTAGCCCGGAATAGAGTTTTCGCTTTGTCGTTAAGGTGTCGTTAGTCGCTCTGATACGTAGCACTCTTGGGGGGGTGAACGATTTATATTATTTCTTTAGTTGATGTTCTTGTTGCTAAACTTTGTGAAGAACTTCTACTTCATTATTTTAATTGAATCGTCGTAAGTTTATTAACTTCCGCCGGAAGTAATGACAAGTTGTTTTATGATTAAATGCTTAAGTAATACATTGTTGACTGTTCATCCAATTTCGTGCTACGTATGTTATTTGAATGTGGTTGCATAAATGCATATTGTCTGTTCAGTTGAATGTAACATCTCTGATATGAAGAATTCTGGACGTGTGACGACCATCACACCTTCATTACAATCATCATGCGTGCAATTTTTATGTTGTTGCGCTTTGTTTGTTATATGAGTTGTTGTTTTCCTGTTATTCGCAAGTGTTAGAGTTGGGGTGTTACATTAGTAGTATCAGAGCAGGTCGGTTCGTCCGGCCAAGTTGTCTAGTGTCGTCGAGTCATTCTTCGTGCCTAGCACGAGAGTCTCATTATTTGCAAAATCTAACGGTTGGTTGTTGCAGTTTAAGTGAAATGGCTGGAAGGAATGATGCTGCAATTGCTGCTACTTTGCAAGCTTTAGCTAATGCTATGGAACATCAGCCGAATCCTGCTGGAGATGCTGGATCTCGCAGTTTGGCAACGTTTCAGCGGGAGAATCCGCCTACCTTCAAGGGTAAGCATGATCCTGATGGTGCACTGGATTGGTTGAAAGAGATGGAGAGAATCTTTCGTGTGATGGACTGTACTCCATCACATAAGGTTCGTTATGGGACTCATATGCTAGCAGCCGAAGCTGATGACTGGTGGCTAGAAGCTCGTCCAATATTGGAAGCTGCAGGTGAGGAAATCACTTGGACTGTATTCCGTAGGGAATTTCTGAAGAAGTATTACCCGGAAGATGTCCGTGGGAAGAAAGAGATTGAGTTTCTTGAGTTGAAGCAAGGAAACAGATCTATTACTGAGTATGCTGCGAAGTTTAAAGAGTTGGCCAAGTTTTATCCGCACTACAGCGCAGAGACTGCTGAATTCTCTAAATGCATCAAGTTTGAGAATGGATTGAAATCTGACATCAAGAAGGTAATTGGATATCAGAAGATCCGTGTCTTTGACTCGTTGGTTGAAAGCTGTAGAATCTTTAAAGAAGATAGCAATGCTCACTACAAGCTGTTGAGCGAGAGGAGAGGCAAGCCGCAGCAGAGTCGTGGTAAGCCTTATGACCCTCCAGTTGGAAAAGGGAAACAGAGATCAACTGATGGTAAGAAAACTAGTAGGGGAGATGCTCCTGCTGGTATTGTTTGCTATAAGTGTGGGAAGCCTGGTCATAAGAGTAATGTATGTAACTCTGGACCAGCGAGATGTTACCGTTACGGCGAGCGTGGACACGCTGTTACCGAGTGCAAGCGCAAAGGAATAGTCTGTTTTAACTGCGGCGAAGAAGGACACATGCGTGACAAGTGTCAGAAGCCTAAGAAAGAACAGACTGGTGGAAGAGTGTTCGCTCTAACTGGAACTCAGACGTCCAGCGATGACAGGATGATTGAAGGTACTTGTTTCATTAATAGTACTCATTTACTTGCTATTATTGACACTGGTGCTTCTCATTGTTTTATTGTTGCTGATCGTGTTGAACGTTTGGGTCTTGTATTATCTCACATGAATGGGGAGATGGTAGTTCAGACTCCAGCTAAGGGATCAGTGACTACATCTCTGGTATGTTTGAAATGTCCTCTATCTATGTTTGATAGAGATTTCCTGGTTGACTTAGTCTTTTTGCCACTAAGTGGGGTAGACGGAATTTTAGGCATGAACTGGTTATAGTATAACTGCGTTCATATTAATTGCTTTGATAAGTCGGTGAGGTTTTCTAAGCCTGAGGAGGAGGGAGCCCGTTTGATAACTATGAAACAGATGAAGCAGATACTGCTAGGAGGTGCTCAGGTGATTGCGTTGGTGGCATCATTATCCGTTGAGAATCAAGCGATAATTGATGAGTTAGAAGTTGTTTGTGACTTTCCGGAAGTGTTTCCAAATGAAATTCCTGAAGTTCCTCCGGAACGGGAAATTGAATTTTCTATTGATCTTGTACCTGGTACCAGACCTGTGTCTACGGCGCTGTACAGGATGTCTGCATCTAAATTGGCAGAGTTGAAGAAACAATTGGAAGACTTACTTGAGAAGAATTTCGTTAGACCAAGTGTATCGTCGTGGGGAGCTCTGGTATTACTAGTAAAGAAGAAGGATGGCAGTATGAGGTTGTGTATTGATTACCGACAACTGAATAAAGTAACAATTAAGAATAAATATCCGCTTCCAAGAATTGATGACTTGATGGATCAGTTGGTTGGGGTGTGTCGCTACTGCGAAAATTGGCGCCGGCTGACAGAAGAGTCGCCACCGTGCGTTATTTATCCCAACAGAGGGAAAGGAAACGCTCGAAGTAAACCTCGCAAAAAACGGGGAAAGGTATGGTCATCGCAACCAAAACCTGGGTTCGGGAGTCGGTTACGCAAGGGGAAGGTATTAGCACCCCTCACGTCCGTCGTACTCGACGGGATCCACGCTTGCTTGGGTTGTCTAAAGGATGCAAAAACAATCTATCTACGGCTGTTAAATCTAAACGGAAGGGAATTGACTCGATAGAGCGTCGCACTCTATGCCTACGTATTCTCAAGAGAGAAAGTCAGAGTCAACGTAGTTCGGGACTACAGGGAAATTGGCTCGCCAAGACCTCGCGTCTTGTGCCTACGTACTTCCACACTGCATGGAAGATCAGAGCTTTACGTAGTTCAGGCTAACTACGGCTAAACAAGGTATTCTCACACAGCAGTGAGAAATAAACTGGTTTCACAGGTACGGGAACCTATGGGCAAAACTACGGCTTGGTCTCAAATGCACTCGGGCAAGAGAGAAAAAGGGTTACAATCAGTCGTCAGCGGGAAAGTCTCGATCGCACAGCAGCGAGAGAACAGAAGTTAGTCGTTAGTGTGCTCACTAGGATATCGCATCCTATGCCTACATATTCTCGTCTGGTACGAGAAATCAGAGCAACTGTAGTTCGGCTACTTCGGGACCACAGCTCAAATCTCGTTTTATTAACATTCTGAAAAATGATTACAATGAGTGAATACTGAAAATAAATCTCCTAGGAAATACTATCCTATCCTATCCCTCTATAATGGAAAAAAATCGAATGAAAAGAAGAGTCCCCTAACAAGTGGACCTCTAAACCTACCTAAAAGGTGCAATAAACTCCTATGAAAAATGTACGCTAAAAAAATATTACATCTAATATTTTTTCTCTTTCTTTTTTTTCACTATTTCTCCCATGTCCTTTTTCTTTTCTTTCTTTAATATTTCTTTTTCAATATTTCTTTATTTTTTCAAATACTTTTTCTATATTTTTCTTCACTTTTTTTCAACTATTTCTCAACATTTTTTTTTCACTATACTTTTTCCTTTAATATTCTCTTTTTTCTTTTTTCAATATATGTTTTCTTTATCTTTTTTCTTTTAAAACTATTTTCATATTTTTTCCTTCTACAAACTAAACAAAATGAAATAAAAAAAATAAAGAAAAGAGAACATGGGGGGGGGCATAGCCCAGCTGGGGTTTTCCAAGCAGAAAAATACATTGGGACTGGGCCCAGTCCATGGTTCAGAAAAAAAACAAAAGCTGAAACGGAGGGGTATTGGATGAAAACTGGGGTGATACAGAAAGAGTTCCAATGGGCTTGAGCCCAATCCCTCAGTAAGCAAAACGGGGGGTGCGAAGAAAAAAACGCATGTGCTGTCAAAAAAAAACCAATGGGCCTATTGGCTCCAAGCCCAACCTCGTCTCCCCTCTCCCCTTTCACTCTGAGAAACCCTAGGGGATCTTCTTCTTTCTCCTTCTCTCACGGCGCCGCCCTCCAACATCCTTCAACGCAACCTCATCATCGCCGGTAAACACCAAACTTCCCTCAATCAACCACCGCTCACTTCAACTCAAACTTCTCTCAAATTCTCCCTATTCAACCTTCAGTCTCTCACCATCTCTCCCCTCTTCGTTTGCTTTACCTCAAAGCAGATTCAACACAAAGCGAAAATAAGAACAGAGACGAAGATCTGTGAAGAAACATTGAAGCTGGTCTTGAAGGATCTGTTGAACTTTCTGGATATTTGATGGGAGAATTGATGAACATCTAGAACTGTTGGTGGAGGACTTTGACGAAGAACGATGATTCTTAATGATGTTCGTTGAAGATTCGTTCTGGAAATGATGAAGCTCTTGAAGGTTACGAAGAACGTTCTTGTTGAAGATCGGTGCCTGGAGAATCCGGATCTTGAGGTTTCTTTGAAGAACTTGTTGAGATGCGCATGGATCTGTAGTCTGGAAACGGTATTGATGAACTTTGACGAAGAACGATGAACGTTCTTTGCAGAATCTTGAAGGTTGGTTAGTTTTGAAGAACGCACTGGATGTTTGAAGAACCCTGGATCATGATGAACTTGAAGGATGTTGGATGGACACCGATGATGATGATGATCGGGAACTGAAAATCGTGGTGATTTGAGGGTTGTTGGTGAGGTTGGATGGAAGATGAAGGTCGTAACGAATTTTCTGGGAAATGTTAGTATGAGGAAGGTTAATCGGAGGTAGGATTAAGGTTGATCGGGATTTGGAAAATATCATTGGTGAGGTTGATCGGAAGAGGTGGAGAAGATGAATGTCGATCGGATTCTGGAGTTTTTTGGTGATTCCGGTGAAGTTCACGGTGGTCGTCGGCCATGCATGTCGGCCAGTGAAAGTTCCCGGTGAGGACTGGTGGTGCGTACGCGTGTCATGGTGGTGGAGGAATGGCATGCATGGATGCCACGTATTGGTATCGTGGCAGAGAGAGGGATGCTGAGAGTGTGAGGTGGCGTGTGGGTAGTGAAAAACGTGGGGTCCTCCTCTCCTTTACACGTGGCTACGCTGAAGCTTTATAGGCTGAGATAACTCTGGACTCTTCTAGACATTGCTGGAAAATTCTGGACTAATTCTGGCTGAGTTGGGCTTCTGCGAAATGGGCCTTGCTGAAGACTTATGGATACTGGCCCAACGAAAATTGGTTAAAAAACTCAAAAAAAAGCCTGAATAATAAAGTGCTAATGAAAATTAAAGTGGATTAATGCTCAACAATTAATGAAAGATTAAAACTAAACCCAATTAAAGCTAATTAACAAGACTATTCAATTAACCTAATAATATCTAATTAAAACTAATATTCAAAAAACCTATTAATTCTATAATATCTATTAAAGAAAAACCTATTCATTTATTAAAATGAAAAATCTATATTCTATATTAAGAGAAAAGAAATCTATTCTATTAAAATTCTATGAAAAAACTATATTATTTATATCTAAAATTAAAACCTCTTATTAATAAAAGAAAAACAAAACTATATTCTTCTATTAAAATGATTAAAAAAACTATTAACACTATTTAAAAAACTATTAATATTCTAAAAATATCCTATATTATCCTAAAAAATCTATTAAATTCTAAAATGATTAAAAATCTATTTAAAAAGAATTAAAACTATTAAAAAGCCTATTAATATTCTAAAAATGATTTAAAAGCTATTAAAAAATCCTAATAAAATCTAATAAAATCTAGAAAAATCACAATAATTTCCGAAGGAGCACCGAACGACAAATAACACCGCGAGAGCGCATCAAAATAGCCGGTAAAAATAAACGGGCACCGAAATATCCCAAAAATACGATTCTACCTATCCAAACTGATTAAAAACGCCTGAGACGCGAGACGAGAGCTGTGATCCCAATAAAATCAAAACAAATGAAAATATGCACTGTATGCGATATGCAGATGCGAATGCGGTCATGCGTCGAAACATAGGACCAAATACGGGACCCGGTTGGTCGAATTTTAGGGTGCAACAGGGTGCGGGTGTTTAGTAAAATTGATTTGAGGTTAGGGTATCACCAGATTAAGGTAAAAGATGACGATGTTCAGAAGACGGCGTTCAGAACTAGATATGGACACTATGAGTTTACGGTAATGCCTTTTGGTGTTACTAATGCACCGGGAGTTTTTATGGAGTACATGAATCGTATCTTTCACGAGTATTTGGATCGGTTTGTGGTAGTATTCATTGATGATATCTTAATTTATTCTAAATCGAAGGAGGAGCATGTTGAGCACTTGAGGTTAGTACTGAAAGTGTTGAAAGAAAGGAAGTTGTTTGCGAAACTGTCGAAGTGCAACTTCTGGTTGGAAGAAGTTAGCTTTCTGGGTCATGTTATATCAGGTAGTGGAACTGGTGTAGATCCATCTAAGGTTGATGCCGTGTTGCAATGGGAAACTCCAAAGTTGGCAATGGAAATTAGAAGCTTTTTGGGACTTGCTGGTTATTACAGAAGGTTTATTGAAGGTTTTTCTAAGTTGGCCCTTCCGTTAACTAAGTTGACTTGTAAAGGGAAAACCTTTGTGTGGGATGCTTAATGCAAAGCAGGTTTTATAGAGTTAAAGAAGAGGTTGACGTCTGCTCTGATGTTGACCTTGCCTAATGCAGAAGAACCGTTTGTGGTATACTGCGATGCTTCTAAGTTTGGTTTAGGAGGTGTGCTCATGCAGAATAACAAAGTAGTTGCTTATGCTTCAAGACAGTTGAGAATCCACGAGAAGAATTATCCTACGCACGATTTAGAACTTGCTGCTGTTGTGTTTGTGCTGAAGATTTGGAGGCATTATCTTTATGGTTCAAGATTCGAAGTGTCCAGTAACCATAAGAGTTTAAAGTACTTGTTTGATCAAAAGGAACTGAACATGAAACAACGGAGGTGGTTGGAACTATTAAAAGATTATGATTTTGGTTTACATTACCATCCGGGAAAAGCTAATGTTGTAGCTGATGCCTTAAGCCGCAAGACTTTGCATATGTCAGCAATGATGGCTAAAGAGTTGGAATTAATTGAGCAATTCAGAGATCTGAGTTTAGTTTGAAAAGTAACACCGAAGAGTGTAAAGTTGGGCATGTTAAAGATTAATAATGATTTTCTAGACAGCATCAGAGAGGCTCAGAAATTAGATGTGAAGTTAGTAGATTTAATGCCTGGAGTAGACCATTCGGAAAATAATGATGATCAGTTGGATACGCAGGGCGTGTTGAGGTTTCGTGGTCGTATTTGTATTCCTGATAGTGCAGATATGAAGAAAGCGATTTTGGAAGAGAGTCACAGAAGTAAGCTGAGTATTCATCCAGAAGCGACGAAAATGTATAGTGATTTGAGGAATCTGTTTTAGTGGCCTGGTATGAAGCGTGATGTATCACGATTTGCGTATGCATGTTTGACTTGTCAGAAGTCGAAAGTCGAGCATCAGAAACCTGCTGGGTTGATGCAACCGTTAGAGATCCCAGAATGGAAATGGGACAGCATTTCGATGGATTTTGTAACGGGTTTGCTGAATACCTTGAGAGGATGTGATTCTATTGGGTGATTGTTGATAGGCTTACAAAGTCAGCTCACTTTATTCCTATTAACATCATTTTTCCGGTATCGAAGTTGGCAGAGATTTATGTCAGAGTGGTTGTTAAGTTGCATGGTGTTCCGTTGTGTATTGTGTCGGATAGAGATCCGAGGTTTACTTCTGAGTTTTGGAAGAGTCTGCAAGAGGCATTGGGTTCTAAGTTGAGGTTGAGTTCAGCATACCACCCTCAAACAGATGGTCAGACTGAACGGACTATTCGGTCTCTAGAAGATTTGTTGAGAGCCTGTGTTCTGGAGGAAGGTGGTTCGTGGGATACTTACCTTCCGTTGATAGAGTTCACTTATAATAACAGTTATCAGTCTAGTATCGGAATGACACCGTTCGAAGTTTTGTATGGTCGGCGGTGTAGGACTCCGTTGTGTTGGTATGAATCGGGGGAGAGTGTAGTACTCGGACCGGAGATTGTTCGGGAGACTACTAAGAAGGTGAAGTTAATTCGAGAAAAGATGGAAGCTTCACAGAGTAGACAGAAAAGCTATCATGATAAGCGCAGGAAGGATTTAGAATTTGAAGCTGGAGATCATGTGTTTTTGAAAGTCACGCCTGTGACTGGAGTTGGCAGAGCTTTGAAATCTAAGAAGCTTACTCCTCGTTTCATTGATCTGTACCAGATATCGGACAGAGTGGGAAAGGTTGCATATCGAGTGGCGCTGCCACCTAATTTGTCGAATCTGCACGATGTATTTCACGTGTCGCAGCTCCGCAAGTATATTTCAGACCCGTCACATGTCATTCATATGGACGATGTGCAAGTACATGATAATCTGACTGTAGAGACAAGGCCTGTGAGAATTGATGATCGTGAGGTGAAGACGTTAAGAGGAAAAGAGATTGCCTTGGTGAAAGTGGTTTGGTTGGGAGCTGCTGGCGAAAGCTTGACGTGGGAACTGGAGAACAAGATACGGGAGTCTCATCCATTAAAATAAATTACCACCAAACTTCGTAATATATCATTTTCCTTTAAAAAAGTTATAGTAACAAAAAGGCATATTTGTAATTAACAAATGCTACAAAAAATTGAAACTACCTCCTTTTGCCACCTAATTTATTTCTCATTTTTTACTTTTTACTTTCTCACTCTTCATTTTCTTCTCTTAATTCAAATTTCAAATTTCTCTCACATTTTTTCCTCACACTTTCTCACTTTCATTTTAATTGATTCTCTCTCTATTTTCTTTTTCCTATTTTATTTTTTTAAGTATAAATAACAAAATTTAAACCTCTTTTTAATTTAATGGAAAAAAAAAGCACAGAAAAATGTTGAATTTTTAAAACACAAAATTTATCTAAAATTAAAAACATAGTTATTGTATATTTATCATATTTATAAAAATATTCATTATGTATATGATTATTGTTCGTTTTATAATTAAATAATTTAATTTATATTGACATGCATATCTAAATATATTTTATAGTGTATTAAATTGGATAGCACTCAATAATAGTGCATACAACTAATTTTTCATTTATCCCGTCACTATTAAGACAATATATTTTTTATTTTAATTAACAATTATTTTTATTTGAGAGAATTTTTTTCAAATGTGAATTTTTTTCTTTCTTCATCTCACGGATCTTTTTTTAATGATTATTTAATACTATCAAATTTATATGATAATTGTTCATTTGACAATTAAGTAACAAATTATAAATTGACACGTGTATCTAAAAACATTTTGTATTATATCAAATTGAATATCAATCAATAATGGCGCACAACGCTAACTTTTTATATTTCACGAGACACTATCAGGACAATATCTATTTTATTTTAAGTAACAATTGACTTTAATTAAGAGATAAATTCTTTATTTTCAAATGCGAAAATTTTATTTTTTTCTCTAAATTCTATTTTTTATTTTAAATTTATACGTGTATTTAAATATATTTTATACCGTATTAAATAAATTTGTTCGTGTGGACGCACGAGTATCTTGCTAGTTTCTAATTAAATATGTTTAGTTCAATTTAAAAAAAAAAAGAGTATGAGAGGGGAGAGTAGCAAAATCTATCAAAATCACAGTTTTTGTGTCTTCTAAATAGGAGGAATTTGGAGGATAGGAGATAGAATATAAATTTTGATATTTAATAAATTATTATATTTACTAAAATATTCTCAATTTCATTTTAACTTTCAAAATTATTATTTTCTTCGGTGTTCCTACTTGTGTTATGAATTATTTTTTTTATTCCTTCTATCAATTTATTATAATTACTATTATCCTTCAAAATATTATTTTTATTTTTGCATTTAAGACAAATTATAATCATTGCAATTTTTTATTTTCTTGTATAATATTTATTTTTATGTCAGGTTTTCTCAATTCTTTTTAATGTATTTTATACTCAATTTTTTAACGATATGTGATAAATTATGACTTTTTTAGTCATTCAATACTACAAATTTTATTTCTAAAAAATTATTTATGAATTTTTCATCTTTAAATATTATATTAGTTATATAAAATCATAAGGATAAAAATATAAATTATATATATATATATATATATATATATATATATATATATATATATATATATATATATATATATATATATATATATATATATATATATATATATATATATATATATATATATATATATATATATATTACAGATTTGGCCCTCTATTATAATCTATTCACGAAATTAGTCTCCATATTTTATCTTTAAATAATTTTGGTCCCCTTTTTATTTTAATTGGAAAAAAATGATGATGTGTAAGTTTTTGTAAAATATATGACACATTTGAGTGATACGTTTCAATTTCTCCATTCTATTTGATATGTCATTTTTTATTTTTTATATTTATTTCTTTATACGATTTATTTATAAAAGTAGAATAAAATTAAGTAAAACAAAATTATATCTTATTCATGATGTTCATCTTCATCCTCATCTAAGCAGCTACAACAACAACATTGAAATTTAAATAGAGCTAAATCATCTTAATCCAAATCAATTAAGAACAAAATAGAATAATATTCTGATCTATTTTACTTCAATAAAACCTCTAATGAAATCAAAAAGAACAACAAAATCATAAACAAAACATAATCTATGAAAATAAATGTAGAAGTTAAATTAAAAAATATCTCATTAGGTTCCTCTTCACCGTTTCTTGTCAGATTCGGAAAACAACAAATCCATAAAAATTTAATTATGAAAAGACATGGAAGTTCGTAATTATTTAGACATAAACTCATTTTTGAAATTCAATTTTAAAAAAAGAAACCCGTGAAAACACATGAATACTCAGATCTAAATAGATATGAACTCAGATCTGAAGAGACATGAAATAATCAATTAGATTTTAGGTTCATATCTTCCCTAATCCTCCTCCTCACACGTGACTCCATCACAGATATTCTTCAAGATTAGTACTATTTTTCATAATCTAAGTCAAACGAATTAAAAGAGTAACACAAAGAAATACAACAAAAATTCTTTTGCAAAAAGAGAGAAGTAGAAGATCAAAGTGAATGGTATTTGAGAGTTAGAATTCTGAAGAAAAAATGAAAGACACATGTTTTTTGAAACCATTCATCACATGATTTTGTTGGTCACCCTAGTTTGAGCATTTTAAACCATTGATTCTCCTGCTACAAAACCTGTAATTTTTTGTCTCTTAATTTTGATAATTTTTGAATTTTTGTGGATATTCTCCATTTTTTCAGAAGTGACATTGATGATTGAAATATAAAACTAATTTTTAATAATATGACATTGATGATTAAGATAATTTTACTATTTGTATATATCATACAAATGAGAACGATTTAACACTGGTTAGTTAGTATATCGCCACACTATCAAATGAACTTTTATTATGCAATTTGGCAACTACAAGTTTACTATGGAATTATTTCAGTAACTTTTACTAGTACTGGAGTCTATCTAACTTATGGAATTATTGCAAGCAACAAATGGTGCATGCGACTTTTACTATAATTTGGATATAAACAATGATCATTTTCAATTGAAACAAAACCTTGAACTTCAACTATATATTCCATGAATGAAAATATGAGAGCAATACAACAATACAAAAACCAAACATTGGAAAACAAAGAAAAAACAGTATGAATCTAATAATAGAAACATAGGAATGAAAACTAAAATTCATTACATTAGTTACATAGGTTTCTTTTCATAAAAAATATGTATTTGGATTTCAAAACTTTAATTTGTTTCACCTTTTAATTATATTTTTTGTTTTGTTTTGTCACTACAAATATATTTTTACTTTTTTATTTTATTTTAATAATAAGAAATTTATTATTCTACATGGGTGCTTTATCATCAAGTGATGGGTCACTTGTATAAAAAATTTACACATTAATATTTTTTTTTCAAAAATTAGATAGAGGGACCAAAAATATTAATAAATAAAATAGAAGGGTTGTTTTCATGAATAAACTATAATAGGGAGAACAAAACCGGCACCACCCAAGGCCAACGTGGACAAGTCCAAGTATTGCCGCTTCTACTGGGGCCACGGGCACGTGACGGAGGATTGCATTCACCTGAAGGATGCAATCGAAATACTCATCAAGGATAGACACTTGAAGAGATACGCTAGGGGAGGAGATGCCCCCCGACAAGAGGCCCCAGAAGACAAGAGAGCCGAGGACATCCCTCCCCCGCCAACGAGTCCGGGCTATAGGCAGCCCTTTGCGTTGATCGACCCGAAGACTGGTTCTCACTGAGGGAACACAGCCTCCCTACCGAGCATGATCTACCCGAGGAACCAGTACGCCCCATCAGCCCGTGGGAATACTTTACCAAGGCGAAGGTCATTTCGGGCGGGACCTCAAGCAAGCTCTCGATCGGGTCGGTAAAGAGGAAGTTCGACGAGTTGATGAATAACAGCTCCGAAAAAATGAGCACGCTCGACAAATTCCACGACCGATCCAACCCGATCACATATTATCTCGAAAAGCTCTCCGAGGGAGCCCCTAACTCGGCCATCCCCCTACTGATACGAGCGCAAATGGGTAATTTCGATGTCTTCCGCATCCTGGTCGACGGAGGAAGCTCGATGGATATCATGTATACCCACCTCTTCTCGACGCTACAGCTCGACGAGACCAACCTAACTCCCTACCTTGGCTCTAACCTCCAAGGGTTCAACGGGACGATGATAAGGCCATGGGGATACGTGGAGCTCAAGGTCACCTTTGGGGTACAGGAAACGGCCAAGGAAATCAGCGTCCGCTTCCTGGTCGTCGAGTGCCCGTCCTTGTACAACTGCATCCTAGGCAGGACAATGCTGGTCGAGCTCACCGCGGTACCATTAACCGTCCACCTGAAGATGAAGTACTATACCAGGCTGGGAGTCGTCGTCACCCTCAACAGGGACATAGAAGCAGCCCGTCGATGCTTTGAGGCAGTAATGAAGGGCCTTATCACGATCGGTCCCGCGACCAAAGCAACCAAGCCTCCACCCGTCTAGGAGAATAGGCCAAAGGACCATGTCGACACCGTAGACCTCGACTGCCGCTTCCCCAGTGAGCTAGATCACGAGGACAATGCCGAAGACACTCCTCTAATGACCAACCTGCAGCCTATCCACCCAACGCTCCCCATTCCATACGAGGACTCCGAGATAGTAGCCCTCAGCGCAGACACGACGAGGACCGTGAAGATTGGAGCTGGGCTGCCCGACCTGGAGAGGAAGCAGTTGAAGGCCTGCCTCTAGGAGAACGCCGACCTTTTCGCCTAGAGCGCCGCCGAGATGCCCGGCCTCGACCTTGAGGTCGCCTGCGACTAACTCTCCATCAACCCGGCCACGAAAGTCGTGGTACAACATAGACGTAGGCAGTCCCCCGAAAAATCGGCGGCGGCTGAAAAAGCTGTAAAAGACCTCCTAGAGGCAAATTTTATTTCGGAAGCCCGGTATTCAACCTGGCTGTCCAACGTTGTACTTATAAAGAAATATAATGGAAAATGGAGGATGCGCATTGATTACACCGATCTCAACCGGGCATGTCCAAAGGACGCCTATCCCCTCCCCAACATCGACAAACTCGTCGACAACTCGGCTGGTTTCAAACTACTGTCCTTCATGGACACCTACTCGGGGTACAACCAGATCCCCATGGCCGAGGTCGACAAGCAGAACATGACATTTATGACCGAGTCGGACAACTACTACTACAACGTAATGCCCTTTGGCCTAAAGAACCCCGACGCCACCTACCAACAAATGATGAACAAAGTCTTCCGGGGAGAGATAGGCGACATGCTCAAGGTCTACATGGACGATATGATCGTCAAATCCCGTACGGAGGTCGACCACATGGTACACCTCAAGAAAGTCTTCGAGACAGAGAGGAAGTGCAGGATGCGGTTCAACCCGGAGAAGTGCACCTTTGGGGTACGCGCAGGGAAGTTCCTCGGTTTTTACCTGACCGAACGGGGGATCAAAGCAAACCCAGACAAGTGTCGGGCCTTCTCCGAGATCGCGACGCCGAGCACAAAGAAATCGATACAGTCCCTCGACAGGATGCTCGCGTCGTTGTCCCGTTTCGTCCCCATATATGCACAGCATGCCCTCCCATTCTTCAAACTGCTAAGAAAGGAAGTCGCCTTCGAATTGACGGAGGAATGCGAGCAAGCCCTCCTCCACCTCAAACATGTCCTGTCAGAACCACCTGTCTTGACGAGACCTGACATCAGGGAAACCCTCTACCTATACCTGGCTATCTCAACCAAGGCTGTGAGTGTCGTGCTAATTCGGGAAACCCCTGACGGGCAAAAACCGATCTACTTCACGATCAAGGCCCTCCACAGACTGGAAGTTAGATATAAACAGATCGAGAAAGTCGCCCTGGCCCTCATCAACACGGCCAGGAGGCTCCGATACTACTTCTTGGCTCATACCATCATAGTCATAACCGATCAGCCAATCAAGCAGTTGCTCGACAGGCCCGGCATGGCAGGGCACATGCTGAAATGGTCTTTAGAGCTCTTCGAGTTTGACATCATCTACGAAAGCAGGAAAGCGCTCAAGGCCCAAGTGCTTGCCAATTTCGTCGCCAAGATGACCCCCGCCACAGAGTCAACTCCCTGAGCCTAAAAATGGACCATCTTCGTCGATGGCGCTTCAAACCCTTCGAGGAGCGGCGCGGGCATCATCCTGGAAAATGTTTGGAGGCACAGTCATGGAGGTCTACCTGACACTAGCCTTCCCTGACAGAAGTTGCGATGCTGTGAACACCACTCATCAAAACTATCATGTGTCCACCACTACTGAAGAATTATTTTAGTACATTGGATATTATTGGCCGACAAGTGATGGATAAAAGTCTAAGAAATAACACATCCATCCACAACTTCTATCTTTCCACCACTACTGAAGTACAAATCAAAGATGGTAATTAATAAGAGTAAAGAGGGCCTAGAGTGTGATGTGTATCATGATTATTTGTAGTGGGAGTATGTTGAGGGTTCGCATGGAAGTCAGACTACAAAGAGATCATGTACAAAACCAACTGAAAGTTAATCGTCTAGCCAGTCTTTAAAACTTCTTTAGTCGTCTCAATTGTTTTTTCCTTACATCAGTACATTGATGACAATGTTGATGTGAACCAAGATGAAAATTGTGGTTTATGTGTGATTGCAGTTTTACTTGGATGGTGCAAGGAGTCCCGACCTTTGGTTTTAATAGATTTTTGAAATTGTCAGTATGAAATTTATTGTTTTATACCAGCAATTTAGAAATATTTGATATATTCCCAAATTTTTCTTAGATTTATATCGACAATTTAGAATTATTCAAGGTTGAGTGTTTTCACTTGAGGCTAAACAACATGTCAACTACCTGTCAGGGACATTTATGAAGAAGTTGTGATGTTGTGAACACCATTCATCCACAATTATCATGTGTCCATCACTAATGAAGATTTATTTTAGTATATTAGATATTAATGGCCGACGAGTGATGGAAAAAAATTCTAAGGAATAACACATCCATCCACAACTTCCATGTGTCCACTGCTACTGAAGTACAAATCAAAGAGGGTAAATAATAAGAGTAAAAAGGGCCAAGAGATTGATGTGGATCATGATCCTACGTAGTTGGAGTATGCTGAGGGTTCGCATGGAAGTCAGACTATGAAGAGATTATGTACAAAACCAACTGAAAGTCAATAGTCTAGCCAGTCTTTAAAACTTCTTTACTAGTCTCAATTGTATGTTTACTTACATAAGTACATTGATGATAATGTTGATGTGAGCCAAGATGGAAATTATGGTTTATGTGCAATTGCAGTTTTACTTGGATGAGGCAAGGAGTCCTGACCTTTGGTTTTAGTAGATTTTTGAAATTGTCAGTATCAAATTTATTGTTTTATACCAGCAATTTAGAAATATTTGATATATACTCAATTTTTTTTTGCATTTTTATCAACAATTTAGAAATAATCAGAGTTAAGTATGTTCACTAGAGCCTAAACCAAATGTTGACTACCAGTCAGGGACATTTATGTTGAATTTATGATGTAGTGAACTTCATTCATCTACAACTATCATGTTTCCGCCACTACTGAAGAGTTATTTTAGTACATTGGATATTATTGGCCGACAAGTGATGGATAAAAACTCTAAGAAATAACACATCCATCCACAACTTCCATCTGTCCACCACTACTGAGTACAAATCAAAGATGGTAATTAATAAGAGTAAAAAGGGTCAAAAGAGTGATGTGCATCATGTTCCTTCGTAGTGGGAGTATGTTGAGGGTTCGCATGGAAGTATGACTATGAAGAGATCATGGACAAAACCAACTAAAAGTCAATCGTCTAGCCAGTCTTCAAAACTTCTTTACTCGTCTCAATTGTTTATTTCCTTACATCAGTATATTGATGACAGTGTTGATGTGAACCAAGATGGAAATTGTGGTTTATGTTCTATTGTAGTTTTACTTCGATGGCGCAAGGAGTCTCAACCTTTGGTTTTAGTAGATTTTTGAAATTGTCAGTAAAAAATTTATTGTTTTATACCAGCAATTTAGAAATATTTGATATATTCCCAAATTTTTCTGGCATTTTTATCGACAATTTAGAAATATTCAGAGTCGAGTATGTTCACTAGAGGCTAAACAAAATGTTGAGTGCCAGTCAGGGACATTTATACAGAAGTTGCGATGTTGTGTACACCATTCATCCATAACTATCATGTGTCTACCACTACTGAAGAGTTATTTTAGTACATTGGATATTATTGGCCGACGGGTGATGGAAAAAAAGTATAAGAAATAACACATCCATCCACAACTTCCATCTGTCCACCACTACTGAAGTACAAATCAAAGACGGTGATTAATAAGAGTAAATCCTTTGCAGTGGGAGTATGTCAAGGGTTCGCATAGAAGTCAGACTACAAAGAGATCATGTACAAAACCAACTAAAATTCAATCGTCTAGCCAGTCTTCAAAACTTCTTTTCTCGTCTCAATTGTTAGTTTCCTTACATCAGTATATTGATGACAATGTTGATGTGAACCAAGATGGAAATTTTGGTCTATGTGCTATTGCAGTTTTAATTGGATGGTGCAAGAAGTCTTGACCTTTGGTTTTAGTAGATTTTTGAAATTGTCAGTATCAAATTTATTGTTTTATACTAGCAATTTAGAAATATTTGATATATTCCCAAATTTTTCTTGCATTTTTATCGAGAATTTACAAATATTCAAGGTTGAGTATGTCCAATACAGGCTAAACAACAGGTTGACTACCAGTCAGGGACATTTATGCCAAAGTTGCAATGTTGTGAACACCATTCATCCATAACTATCATGTTATTATTTGCAGCCTCAATAGCTCCGTTAATCTTTGGGCGATAAGGAGAATAGTTGTGATGCTCAATCTTGAAGCTATCACACAGCTCTTTCAGCGTTTTATTATTTATATTGGTACCATTATCCGCGATGGTTCGGCCAGGGATTCTATATCGACAGATAATCTCCTTTTTGATGAAACGGACAACCACATGTTTAGTCATGTTAGCATAGGACGCAACTTGCACCCACTTGGTGAAGTAGTCGATAGCAGCAAGAATGAAATGGCTTCTGTTAGAAGTCTTCAGCTCGATTTCTTGAATCATGTCAATGCCCCACATTGAAAATGGCCAAGGTGATGACAACATGTTTAGCAAATTCGGAGGTTCATGCACCTTGTCCGCATAGATCTAGAACTTATGGAATTTCCTGCCATATTGGATGTAATTGGTTTCCATAATCAACCAATAGTATCCAACTCTGAGAATCTTCTTTGACATGGCATATCTGTTGGCATGAGTGTTAAACGTTCCTTCAGGGATATCTTGCATCAACAAGTCTGCTTCTCGTCTGTTGACACATCTAAGTAAGACCATGTCAAAATTTATTTTGTAAAGCACATCATTACTGAGAAAGAACTTGGATGCCAACCTTCTCAAAGTTTTCTTGTCAAGCAAAGTTACATCAACTAGATACTTTTGATTTTATAGATACTGCTTAATGTCGTGAAACCACGGTTTCCCATCAGACTCTTCTTCCACCATCTAGCAATAAACAAGCTCAGTTTTCCTCTCAATTCGGATAAGTGTTACTTCATTAACAAAAGAGACCTGCCACATAATAGCCATCATAGCTAAGGAATCAACAATGTGATTCTCAGTCCTTGGCACATGCTTGAAGGTTACCTCATCAAAATACTCAATCATTTCCACAACAAAAGCTTTATACGGGATTGGTTTCTCATCTCTGGCCTCCCATTAACCTTTGATCTGATAAATAACTAAAGCTGGATCACTACTCACTTCTAGAATTTTGATGCGGAGATCAATTGATGCTTGCAGTCCCAAAATACAAGCCTCATACTCAGCGATATTGTTAGTACATTCGAAACACAATCTTGTTGTGAAAGGAGTATATCCACCAGTTGGGTTTATCAAAATGGTGCCTATACCATGCCCCTTTTGGTTGGAAGCATCGTCAAACATCATCTTCCATCGAGAACCGGGTTTAGGACCTTCATCTAAGCCTGGCTCTTCATAGTCTTTCTTAATTAACACAATGTCTTCATATGGGAAGTCGAACTTGAGGGGCTCATAGTCTTCTATTGGATGATTAGCAAGGTGATCAGATAAGATGCTATCTTTGATGGACTTTTAAGCAACATACTGGATATCATACTCTAACAAAAGCATGTATCAACAAGAGTCTTCCTGTCTGAGCAGGTTTCTCAAAAATATACCTTACTGATGCTCGTTGTTCATTCTTTTGCACCAAAATGTAACCTGAGCCACAGGAATGCTTTGATCCCATATCTCGAGAACAAATGCTATGATATGCAAAAAATGCAAAATGCAGAGAAATAAAATCCAGTTAAGGTTAAAACGGAAGAGCAAATTTTGGGGTGCTACAGTCAGCATTTGCTTGCATCTAAGCATCATGAAATATCATTTTGAGCTCATCGCATGTTAGCATTTGTCCTTTTGCATACCACCGTATATAAGGGACAAAATTTTCGGTTTGCTATATTTAAATACCTTTCACTACGATTCTATGAGGATTGTTATCTCTCATTGCCATCCAGTGAAGATATTTAAATAGGGGAAACTGTTGTACTCCAAATTTTGACCCTAGATCCTATCATGATTCTAGGAGCATCAACATTGTTTATGTAGATGCTTTTGATTGGCTGCATTTTGTGGCAAAACATTGAAGTGTGTATGAATGTCATAACTGATGTTATGACATACATGAAGAGTGTTATGTAGGGTAAGTTGAGTTAGCTAAGAGTAAGTTAAGTTGGATGTCATGTTGAATGTTATGACATTGAGCGTATGACATCAGGGCGCACAGCTTAGTTTTCTGGTATTTAGAATAAGGGAGCTCTTCAGGAAACTTTTTAGAAGCTCAAGCTAGAAGTCAGGAAACATTTTAGAAGCTCTGGCGAAATAAAATGTCCCTGACCTAATTGGAAGTGTGCAAAGAGGTTTATCATGGGTAAACCTAATTTCTCCACCAAGGCCCAAGGACAATCTGCTGCTATAAATAACAGAGGATTAATCCTAATTGAATATAGCTATGAACAAGATTAGGAGAAGATTTAGAGTGTATTATTATGAGTGAAGAATTATGTGTAGTGCAGTGATTCTTCACGTGTGTTTTGGAGTCTTAGGATTCCTTGTTTGCCAAGAAATTGTCTGATGTATGATTGCATTGGTTTAGCGTGTCACTCTAAGCTTTTAAGCAAGAGAGCTGTGTCACTTGATCAAAGTTGTTAAGCAAGATCAAGGTGTGTTTGAAGTGTGACTTCATTTTCCTTTTGTAATTGTGTATTGGTTTATATCACTGGTGTGATTGAGGGGGAGTGAGTTGGTAACTCAGGTCTAGTGGGTTCTAGGCTGAAGTGTCATTGGGTAGGTCTTAAGTCAAGAGTAAAAACTGGTTGTTTGACTCTGAATTAATTCTACTAATAGTGAATTTCCTCCCTGGCTTGGTAGCCCCTTGTCGCAACTGCGAAAAACACCCGACGGAAAATAGAAGAGTCGCCACCGTTCGTTATTTATCCCAAGGGATGGAAAGGAAACGAGCGAAGAAAACCTGTGAAAAAGGATAAGATCGGTCATCGCAACCAAATCTCAAGTTCGGGAGTCGGTTACGCAAGGGGAAGGTATTAGCACCCCTCACGTCCGTCGTACTCGACGGGATCCACGCTTGTTGTCTATCTAAGGGTGTGTTTATCTATCTAAGCTACGGCTCACAGGACAAAAGAAAAGAAAAGAGACTCGATAGAGCATCGTCGCTCTATGCCTACGTATTCCCTCATGCAATGGGAAAGTCAGAGTCAACGTAGTTTGGAAAACTACGGGTGAAGGTGGGGGAAGGTTGCTCGCTAAGACATCGCCGCTTTGTGCCTACGTATCCTTGTCTGGTACGAGAAATCAGAGCAAATGTAGTTCGGGCTGACACGAACACGGGTTGGTTCAAGCGTTTTAAACCGAGTAGGGTTAAACCTTCGTTTTAGTAGTTAGGGGCGAGGCCTGTTTGCGGTAGAACCAAAGCTTAACAACACTCTTTTTCTAAAAATGGTTTTCCATTAATCCCGAAGGAGAAAAAAGGTTTGATGTCTTATTTTGTGTTTTTTAGTGAAGTGAATTAATTTAGTTTGTGATTTACGTTGCACTAAAGACTATGACATAGGAACAAATGCGTCACATATCGCCCCCAAACGGGATGTACACTAAACACTTTAGACAAGCGAGAGGAGACCCCTCACTCATAATTTCCCATGTGCTTAAGGCTCGTAGCGTACAACGTTCATTGTATTTATTAGATGAATTAGAATGTTTTGAGATGAGAAGAGAGACGCGACCTCTAAAGGGAAACTACTCGACCCTAATGTTAGCATGCAAAATGGACCTAAAGTTGGGATGAAAAAGGGGAAATCTACCCCAATGTTAGCATGCTTGGATTGAACACCTAATGTCTCTTATACTCCCGTCCTAAACGGAGGGACTGGAAACCCTATGGGGATCATGGCAAAAGACCAAGAAAGTGCAAGATAATTCAATCACAAGTAAAAGATGCAAGCACGGAAAATAAACATGCAAAGAGGGAGGAACAAAAGTGTGAGGCAGCAGCTGCCATAAGCACATCTCGACCTCTTGACAGCAAGCAAAGAATGCAATACAAAAGAATGCAAGAAAGGCAAGCAAACAAATGATCATCACTTTGAACCACATATACAAGAGTATGCATTCAAGTGGAAAACGGACAACGCGTGTCGAAGAATCACGATTAAACAATAAAAAACAGTGACATATATCCAAAACATCTCATTCCTAATGCATCATATTGATCCATGAAGATTCGAAGTGAAACGATACCAAACAACCATGAAAACAGCAAAACAGGCCTGCTGGCACAGTGTTAATCGATTAACACTAGGGGTTAATCGATTAACCATTGGAAAATGTTTGAAAAATTGAATATTTGCACTGGTTAACCGATTAACCAATTGGTTAACCGATTAAACAGTAGTTAAAAATGACTTTTCAGTAACTTATCACTTAAGCAAACATCCACATGATCTCATAATCAATTGTGCACGAAATTAAACCAGAAAACAGTGATCTAATCCACATGTAAACACATTTAAACATCAAGATCACAATTCAAACGGATCAAACCAACCAAAAGTCAATCAAAAATGAAGATCCACATTGAATATGCAAATAAGCTCAAAAATAACAATGGATCTAGAATTCCAACCTACGAAGCGGAGAATTATTTTGGTTAATGTTGATTCAACCTCAATTGAACAGATCCGAGCAAGAAATCTGGAATACTTCAAGATCCAAGTCAATTCTTGTAGTAGCAATGGAGATCCACCAAAATTAAGCAAGAATTGTCTAAATAATCACTTCTAGTTCCACTTCAAAATTCAGATCTACACTAGCACGAAAATTGGATGGTGAAATTGATTCAATGAGGATGATGGATGAAGGTTTGAGCTCAAGAATTCATTGATTCCAACGGAGAATCAAAGAATTCAATATGAGAAGAAATTTTAGTGAAGTTTGGGAATGGAGAAGTTGAGAGAGAATTGAGAGAATGAGAGTAAATTCTGAAATGAGAATGAGATTATGAGGATTCCTTGTGTGAGGTTTGGAGTAAATCAATTAAATACCCCTTAGGTTTGGATCCAAATGAGGCTTGGAATATGGTTTGTGGAAATTTGGAATGGGATTAGGAATGGGAATTTGGAGGGAGTTTTAATAAATTTGAAAATTAACCAAAATTTGAAATGGTTCTAGATCCTTCCCAAGTGTAAAATTGAATTCCCAAGTGATCAAAATTGGACCCCAAAGTGATTTCCTTTGAAAATTCTCGTGCAAAGCTGAAATTTACACTGATTAATCGATTAACCATATGGGTTAACCAATTAACACCTTCAAAAATTCAAACCTGGCCTGATTTTGACCTGGTTAATCGGTTAACCATCTGGTTAATCGATTAACACCTTCAAAAATTTGAGTTTGGCGCCTTTTGGAGGGAAATCTGCACATTTGCCCGTTTTTAGCCATTCTGAGCTCTGTCCAGCCTCTAAAACTTGCCTTTGAATACTATGACCATGAAAATGCTTGAAATAGCCTGAATGCTGCTTCTTGAGCTGAAATTTCCTGCAAAACAAAACAAAATTGCCCATTCGACCGCTGGGCAAAATAAATGCCGGAGTGGATGATGCTTGTTGTTCAGTCTCTTGCACTGAAATGAAAATCGAGCCACGGAAAAACCTTGATCCCCTGCCTCAAGAACAAATGCCATGCAATGCTGAAATGCAAAAATGAAAAGAAAACAAAAGCTAAGTACGAGAAACAATTGGGCAAATTTTGGGGTGCTACACCCCCATATGTAAGTGTGGTTTGCACTGAACTGGGTGAACAATTACTTGTGTTATTTACTTCTTTATTTACAACTTGTTATTAAGTTCAGTAGTCTGTGTTACAGTGGATGTCATAACATCAGTGATAACATCCACTGTATGGTTGCCAGAATTTCAATTGGCATCAGAGCAGGCACCCTGCCTGTTATTTTCTGGGTGAGATCTAGGGAAGATAAATTCTGGTACTATGGATAAAGATATAGGATTCACAAATAGACCACTAATTCTGGATGGCTCTAATTATGACTATTGGAAACCTAGGATGATAGTTTTCTTGAGGTCTTTAGACATCAAGGCATAGAGAGCTGCAAACTCAGGATGGAAATATCCAGTAAAGACTGATAAAGATGGAGCATCTGTGCCTATACCTGAAGAAGAATGGACCAAAGAGCAAGAGGCCTTGGCTCTTGAGAATTCTAAGGCCTTGAATGCCCTATTTAATGGTATAGACAAGAACATTTTCAGACTGGTGCATCATTGTGAACTGGCTAAAGAGGTTTGGGACACTCTCAAAACAACTCATGAGGGAACCTCAAAAGTCAAGATGTCAAGACTACAAATGCTTACCACCAAGTTTGAAAATCTGAAAATGAAAAAGGATGAGACAATTCATGAATTCTACATGAATATTCTTGAGATTGTGAATACTTCAGGAGCCTTGAGAGAAAAGATGTCTGAATAAAAGCTTGTGAGAAAGGTTCTCAGATCTTTTCCTAAAAGGTTTGCCATGAAGGTCACTGCTGTTGAAGAAGCTTGGGACATATACAATATGAAGGTAGATGAAGTCATTGGTTTTCTTCAAACCTTTGAGATGGGAATATGTGATTAGGTTGTGGAGAAAAAGAACAAAAGCATAGCTCTTGTCTCAAACACTGTAGATGACTCAGAAGAAGACAATGTGATAATGAGGAGAATTTGTCAGAAGCAATAGCCTTGCTTTGAAGATAATTCAACAAACTGATCAAAAAAGTAGACCATAAGTCCAAACCTTATGCCAAGAACACTTCTTCTGACATCAGCAGAAAGGGTAAATATGAAGAAAAATCCAGCCAAGGCAAAGGATTTTAGTGTCATGAATGTGAAGGATATGGACACATTAGAACTGAATGCCCCACCTATCTCAAGAAGCAGAAGAAGGGCCTAACTGCCACCTGGTCTGATGGAGATTCTGAAAGTCGATCAGAAGAAGAAGTTGCCAAACATGTCACTGTTCTGACCAGTATGTGCATATCTGATGATGACTCAAGTGGAGATGAGCTGACCTATGACGAGCTTGCTGGTTCTTATAAAAAGCTATGCATCAGAAGTTCAGAAATATATCAGCAAGGAGAGCAACAGAAGACAATCATAAGAGAGTTGGAGGCTGTGAAGATATATCATCTTGCAACAATTGATTCCCTCACAAGTGAAGTCAGTTTGTTGGAATCTAAACTAGATCAAATGTCAAAATCCATAAGAATGCTAAACCCTGGGACTGACACTCTAGAAAAAATTCTATAGGGTGGTCAGAAAGTTGGAAACATGTCTGGACTGGGATTTGTTGATGAACAGAAACCCATCTTGGGGTTCAAGAAACCAAAGCCTGAAAATCAGAGGTCAAAATGGATGTCACGACCAATGTCACAACATCAGGGAAACAGAAGTAGGAGCCTGACCAAGAATAAATTCCAAGGGTATAGGTGTTACTATTGTGGAAAACTTGGACACATTAAACCTTTCTGTTTCTGGCTACATGGATTTCCTAGTCATCTTCATCAAGGAAAACCCAAACAAGGTGCTCATATCAAGAAGCTGCATCATGCTAGACCCAAGAAGGAAGCTCCTGTCAAGAAACAACAATGGATTGCCAAGGAGGTTGCTCAAGTAGCTCACACTTCTCCAAGGATGCCAACCAAAGAAGATTGGTATTTTGACAGTGGCTGCTCTAGACATATGAATGGAATAGAGAAGTTGTTAGTAAACATCAAACCTCATTCCTCAAGTCATGTAACAATAATAGGAGTAAAATACAAACTTTCCTAAAAAGGCTTAAGGGACCTTTTTATGAAAACAAACAGAATCTGTAATAGGAGTAAAATACAAACTTTCCTAAAAAGGCTTAAGGGACCTTTTTATGAAAACAAACAGAATCTGTAAAAACCAAAATTCCCACAATATACTCTCATAAAAGTCCCCCACATGTGCACCAGAACACACTAAAAATACCAAAATAGACATGCCCTAGTGTCATACCCCAAATTTGTCATACTTATTTTACTTTCACTTGTGTATCTGTCCACTAAGTGTCACTCAAAAATCCAAAATATGTTGTCTCTGCTTCTATTCTTCTTATTGCTTAACTCAAGTTGTTGCAAGATGCATTTGAGGCTATCAGGGCAGTGGTGTGTTCAATGTCGATTGAAATTCAGTCGATATAACCTAGTCTTGGTCAAGTAGGGATTTGGATAAGGTCAAAGTACATGAATCAGGTGATGTGTGGCTGAGGGTTTAATTAGGATCGTGTGCCAATTCAAGTCTGTTATGGATGGATCAGGTTCTTAGACTAGAACAAGGCAGGTGCTTCGTGAATGCAAAATCAAGGTGCAATTAGGGTTTTGTGCTTCAAAGTGAAGTCTTTGGTTAATTCAAAATCAAAATGACATTGGTATAAAATGTGCAAGCTAGGGATTAATTCATATAAGGTCTCAATGGTTCTAATGTTGGTCATGAGTTCAGATGAATTCATGTTGATTCAAAACTTAAATTCATTCAAAATTCAAGGATTAATTTAGTGGTGGTTTCTTTTGAATTTATTTCAAGTCTAAGTAGGACTCGTGATCAATTTTACTTTCAAGAATCTTACTTTAAGGCAAAGTCAAGATTGATTCATGGAAATTCTTTTTATTCAAGGCATGACTTCTAATACAAGACATTATCATATATGACTTAATTCGGTGTTAATTCATTGTTTGGGTCACGATTTCAAGAGGTCATCATTCACTTGGCTTCACGTCAAGATTAGTCAAGATTATCCCAATCCAAGATTCAAAAGTATGAGTTCAATTCCAATTCATTCGTCCCTTTGACATGGTTTAAAACTTGATTCATATTCATACAAGTCCATGTCATCACTTAAAGTCCAAAAATTAATGTTTTTCAATCCCAAGAGAAGTGCATCAAGAATCATGAGTCTTAATTCACATATCTTACATGTTACTATAATTTATAAAGAGATTATTATTTAAATTTCAAACACCACTAAAAAAAATCGCTTAAGAATAAAATTTAAGCAAATTACAAAGCTATGGTTTCAAGGTTCAAATTCAAAAGAAAGCCCATTTTAAGAGCTACACAAAATAAACCCAAACTCCATCAAATATTAAAAAAGAAGGGTCAAAAGTCACGTGAACAAGAGTTGATGAAAGTTGGCACACAATCTTCAATGATCCTCATCACTATGTACCAAATCCTGCAAATTTGTCCTACACGACGTCACAAAAATTTTCATACGCACCGCATCATGTGCCCTTCTCATAAAAACAACCATAAAAAACGTACAAAAAACCGGTACAAATGATACCCCACCAACTCTGCTCGCTGACTCTCTCTTCAAAACAAACCAAAGAAAGTAGATGGATATTCTTCCATAATCGAATCATTTCCTCGAATTTCCATCTTCAAGAAGAAAAAAACCTGCGAAAGCGAGACCAGGATAATCGCATAACCACTGCTATTCACAAAAGAATCACCGTATTACTCACACAAAAAAAACCTACTGGATATAGACATTGACATTGAGGTGAAAGGAGAAGCCTTCAAGGAACCTTCTTCAATCATCTTTATCGACCACCCAAAGAACCTCAACCCTTATTCTCCCCACAATTCCTTCAACAAATTCATTTTATTCATAACCATTTTTCGCAAACCAACGCTTCCCCTTCATTACCACTTATCATAAACCTTATTTTAACCACAAATCCACCTCCTTCCTCAAACCATCCTTACGAAACAACCTTCCACAACAACCACAATCCCAAACCTTTCACCCACATCATCTTCATCTACACACAATCATCCAATCCCTAACACACCCAAATTTACACACCAAAACCCCAACCAGGGAATAGAACAGAATAGAACAGAGAGTTAGAGTAGAAGAAGAGAAAAGCGATAGGAATACGAACCCGTGCGTGAACCAGAAACAGAAAATGAAGTCAAAACCGAAACGAACCTGAGCAATAACAAACTACGGCGAGAGATTGAAGCGAGTAGACACGGAAAAGAAGAACCTGAGACGAGTGAAGAGGACCAAGGATGAGACGAGAATGAGCGAAGAAGACGGGTCTCGAAACCGCGAAGATGCTTCTCCAATTCCGGTTGATTTGTGCAAATCTGTTTTTCCACTTTTTTATGATTCAGCTTTTTGTTTGTTGCAGTCATGATGATTGAGGTTGAGCGATTTTGATTTCACTAGCCTGAGAAGTGATGGCTGTGTGGGTTTATCACGTTTTGTGGTCGAGGATCTTCACTTTGGACCGTGTTTTTTTTCAGTTATACTGGATTGGTTTTTTATCACCTGGGCTTTTGAAGCCCACTGGTTTTCATGGCTAGCATATACTTTTTTTTAGTTTTATTTTGAGCTATAGGATGAATGATGGGCTTAAAAGCCCATTCTCACTGATCCTTACACACGCATATATTAAATCTGCACCCCTGTTTTCAATTTTTGTTTTATTGTTTTAATTAGGTCTTTGTTAGATTTTGTGTTAATTGGATCTTGTTCTTATTGATTACATTTTTTTTATCAACCTTTTTGATACATTAGATCTGGATGTTAAATCTAATTTAAATTATATTTAAACCTTAATATTGTTTAGATCTTGATGTTAACTTTGATTCTGATTTTGTTTAGATCTGGATGTTAACTTTAGTGTTGGATTAATTTGATCTTCGATTGTTAGAGTTTGGATTATTATGATTTAGATTTAGATTAATTAAGATTCTTGATAGTTGAGTTTGGTCCTAGATTTTGAGTTGCTTTGATATATTTTTTATTTGAATTTTTTATTAGACTTTGATTAGATCTTGTTGATGATCTTGGTTAATTTTGTTTTTTTAAATATTTTTTTGAGTTCCTTGTTAAAAAATTTGATTTTAGTTGAATTTTTTGTTCAAGTTTCTATTTGACATTGTGACTAATTTCCTTAATGTTAAGTTTCATTAGAATCTTGGTAATTAACTTTGGTTATCCTTCTTGATGAGATTGGTGTTTTGATACTTGAGATATTTGTGCTTGCTTAATCTTGCCAATCTTTGAAATTGCATATGAATTCTCATTGATTTTGTTTGCTAAAATCTCCTTATGCATAAGTTGATTGAATGTAGGAATTGATGTTGATGTATACACATCAGTTCTGAAGATAGAAGTTGTTAAATGTTGTTCTTGTTTGCTTGCTGAAATTTACGACCGTGTTGCGCTGAAGTGTTGTTGTTGTTTTTGGTTTGGTTCTTACTCGTGTAGCTTTGACGCATCCTTTGCTATATTGTTAATGACATGAGGTGTACTTGGGGTTTAACATCTTTGCTTACAACTTGTTGTTGATTGGGGAGTCTTCAGTCCTAGTGGTATGATTAGCTTGTGTGCCAATTCAGTTGATATTTTGGTTTCGTTTGCTATTATTTCGTACTTTGTGGTGAACGAGAAGTCACTCAGTCTTGCCTTTTGGCTGAGATCACGACATGGTTCTTTTGGTTGAGGACGAAGAGTCACTCAGTTTTTTTTCTTAGTTGAGATCACGACATCGTTTTTTGTGATTGATTAGTATGATGTTTACTTTTGTGTGTTCACATGATCCTTTAGGATTCCTAGCTCGATTTTATTTCCGATTAAGCTTGAGGTATGAGAGATATTAGGCTTTCAATCCTTTGCATGACATTATTAGGAATCAACTTCTCCTAATTGTTTTCTTTTCAACCTTCACACTCTTTCATACGTAAATTCAAACCTCGATTCACATTGAGTATTTTCTTCAAATCCAATCAATATACTTAACCATACTTAAACGCCAATTTCAATAAAAGATGAAAAGGGAGTTGGAATGAAGTCTTCGATTTCTCTCCTCAATTGTGTGGGCCCGAGGAACCTTTCTTAAGCTAGAACAATTGTCTTCTATAAAAAGATTTCTAATCCTTTCCATGAAATCAAACTTACTTTCTCAATAATAAAGATGAAAAAGAGAAAGAGTCAAGTCTTTGACTCATTCTCCCGATTACTTGGGCCCGAGGAGTCTTTCTTAAGCTTCAAGTAAACGTCACCTCTAGCAAAACATCCAACACGTAAAACTCTTTTTTCTCGCCCCCATGCGATTGAAACTTCTCAAGACACTAATTCCTCGCTCACGCGATCTACAACTCAAACACCTTTTTACAAAGAACATTGTTTAGTCCCTTCTTCCGTGCATATGAACTAGTGCTTCAGCCTCCCCTAGCAAGCAGACAAACCAATATTTAATAGTTAGAATGCGACCTAAACACTCGTTCGTTTAAAACACAAGCCAACCAACCGTAGTTTTTTGAACTACAATTGATCTGGCTTCCTCATTGCAATGTGAGGGTACGTAGGCATAGGATTGCGAGATCCTAACGAGCTACCTTTTCTTTTTCTATCCAAATATTTTCCCGTAGTCCACAAATTATGATGCTCTGACTTTCCCATTGCACGAGGGAGTGCGTAGGCACAAGGACCCCAATCCTTAGCGAGCACCCTAATAAAACCGCCAATTTCCCCTTAGAAGCGAATCCTTAGAAGATAACAAACAACCAAGCTAACATTTTTCTCGAATCGAATCAAGAGGTTCCCGTTGAATACAATGGACATAGAGGGTGCTAATACCTTTCCTCTTGTGTAATCGAATCCCGAAAATAGAGTTTGATTGCGATGACCATTTTTTTATCTCTTAAAGGTTTTATCGATATTTTCTTATTCCTTCCTTGGAATGAATAAAGTTCGATGACAACTATGTCCGAACGTTTTTTCTGCATCCATCGCGAGGATCATATTTTTCGAGGTACGACACCTAACTATTTAGGATAACATGTCCTGGAACATGTCACAACATCATGCAAAATATGATGTCTGACTATTATGGAAGAACATCTGGTTCAACATCTTGCTAACATCATGTTGTTTTACCAAAATGCAGTCAATCCAAAAAAAACACATAACTTACAATCTCCCTTTTTGGCAAATTTTGGCTAAAATCACCTTAGCACACATCAGAGGTACAAAAAGCAAAAACAAAACAGAAAAATAGAAACCTAAGCACAATGTCATAAGACCAAAAAAGAACACCTGGCAGCACAATGTCAAGACATTTGGTCTGACATCACAAACCAACACAAGCTACATGAGAACATATAAGCTTTGTACAAACTGCAATCTTGTAGTAGCAAAGCAGACAAGTACACCACTACCCCTATCATACATAATCAGTACTCCCCCCGAAAAGGAAAACCAAAAACAATAAAAACACATGAACTTCCATGCAAGTTCATACAATGGAACCACACTACAAAATCACTAGCACAAGCACACTCCCCCTCATGCAATGGAACTACACTAAAAAATCAATAGCACAAGCACACTCCCCCTGGGAGAATGCATTATTCTCTATAGTAGGTTGTGGTGTGCATGGGGAGTGTGCTTGTTCTAGTGATTTTATAGTGTAGTTCCACTATATATGGGGGATTGTGCTTGTGCTTGTGATTTTGTAGTGTGGTTCCACTGTAGAAACTTGCATGGGAGTTCATGTGTTCATGTGTTTTTGTTGTTTTTGGTTTTCCCCTTCAGGGGTAGTACTGATTATGTGTGACAGGGGGAGTGGTGTACCTGTCTGCTTTGCTACTACAAGATTGCAGTTTGTACAAAGCTAACATGTTCTCATGTAGCTTGTGTTGGTTTGTGATGTCAGACCTAATGTCTTGACATTATGTTGTCAAGTGTTCTTTTTTGGTGTGACGACATTGTGCTTGAGTTTCTGTGTTTCTGTTTTGTTTCTACTTTGTGTGCCTCTGATGTGTGCTAAGGTTATTTTAGCAAAAAAAATTCCAAAGGGGGAGATTGTAAGTTCTGTGCTTTTTGGATTAGCTACATTTTGGTAAAACAACATGATGTTAGCAAGATGTTGAACCAGATGTTCTGGCATGACAGTCAGGCATCATGTTCTGCATGATATTGTGACATGTTCTAGGATATGTTATACTAGATAGCTAGGGCATGTCTATTTTGTTTTTTTTTTAGTGTGATTTTTTAGTGTGTTCTAATGCACACGTGGGTGACTTTTATGGGAGTATATTGTGGGAATTTCTATTTTTACAGATTCTGTTTGTTTTCATAAAAAGGTTCCTTGAGTCTTTTTAGAAAAGTTTGTATTTTACTCCTATTATTGTGCAGGATGATTTGCAGCTAGTTTATACTGATCGCTGCTATTTGTGCGCCTCAAGAAGCCTAAGTCCAATAGGTCTGAAGGCTATTTAAAGAGAAGACAAACCCTATTGATGTAGAGAGCATAACGTGAAAATTTTTGTGTAATAAGGATTAGTTGTTGTTTTAGTTGGTCTTTAGAGTTTTTTATGTTTGCTAATTTCATGTCACTCATGTATCGTCTGATGCATTGAGGTTGATTGATTGTTCATTGTTCATTATCCACTATAAAGCTTTTAAGAAAAAGTGTATTGTTCTTGATTAAAGCTTTTAAGTAAGATTAAGTATTGTCTTGGAAGTGCGATACTTCAATTGTTTGTTGTTTTTTGAATTATCACTGGGGTTGTGACAGATTAGTAAGTGAGAGGGAGATCTCATATCTAAAGGGTGTCTAGGTAGAAGTTTCACAAGGGAGGGAGTAGGCGAGAAATTGTAAACTGACGAGTTTGACTTTGAACTAATACTATTATAGTGGATTTCCTTCCTAGATTGGTAGCCCCCAGATGTAGGTGAGTTGCACCGAACTGGGTTAACAATTCTGATGTTTTTTTTATGTTTCTGTCATTTATTTTTCTACATCTTTACTTGTGCAATCAAACTGTTGTTGATTCTGGTGTTGTGACATCTGTCTCGACATCTGGTATTTGCGTGCCAGAATTTCAAAAACAACTCTAGTTCTTGCTTGAGAAGATAAATTTCTTAAGGAGTTTTGTAACACCCTTTTCTACCCCACAATTATCAAGGAAAAATAACACAGATATTAGAGTAAATTATTCAACTCAATAAAAATCACCTCAAAGGGTGTACATTTCTCAATAACTCAAAATAGGTCAAGGCTCCGTAAACAACGGGTTTTCCCAAAATACATCAAATTGCACAAAGCAAGGAACTCAAAAGGTATAAATCAAGGTTTTCCTCATATGGGAAGATAAGTAAAATAACTCAACAGGATATAGTTTAACTCAAAAGACCCCAACCCGATGTTACATATCAGAGCAAGACCCTCTAAGTTAACCAAAAGCCTAACAACTCAAAAACTTCTAAAAATAAACTCGACGGCGTCCATGACTAAACCTGGTCATCTGCATGTTACCCACGTGAAGGTAACATTCAAACAGACAGGGTGAGTAAAACAATTCATAATAATCAAATCAACATATAAATGGCATCATAATCATATTCAACACATTCATATCTTTCAATATGCCTCAAAGGCCACAACGTCATAATTCATACAAAAAGACCTATAAATGCAATGCAACAAGACTCAATGCATGTGGTACCAATCATCACAGCTCGATGGACACTGGGCCATCAACCCTCCATAGATCCCCATCAATAGGATCGATTCTACTTGAGAACCGGAGCACGTCAAAAATACTTCACATCCACACAATGAGATTGAAGCCAAAGTAATCGAGGTCCTGAACCGAAGTCTGGATGCACATGAATGCATGATGCACACGTCAATAATAATCCTCATAATAAAAGCATATGGTGCATCATTATTCATCATATTCATCATCATCAAACATCATAGTTCATCATCATAATCATCATCATACATCATGTCATCATAGCTTATCATAATCATCATCACCATACATCATGTCATCATATAATCATAATAATCATCATCATACATCATAAAAATCATCATATAATCATATACAAATCACATAGCATTCACAGTCCTACTCATGTTAATTCATCATATTATCCCATATTATCACAGTTACCCTCATGGTAATTTATCGGGAAAATCGCAGCATCAAAACATCAAGACATCACTGAACCAGAACATGATTCATTAATAGAACATATATATAATTGACTTCTTAACATAATTAGATATAAAAATATTGGAAAACCAATTCCCTTATCTATACAATGTTATAGCCATGTTCATTAGCTTTCCAACGCTTCGAACGGGGGGCCAAAACGGACTTACGGATTAAAAGTTACGTCTAAAACAATTTCGACCGAAAACATGAACAGTCTTGACGGACAACAAAACGCTATTACGCTTCGGAACCTAAATCAACCCAAAAGTCCACACGATTCACTCCCCTAATGCCCCCAAAACATCTATAAATCATCCCTAAGGTCTTACGGCGATAAAGGCACAAAACCTACGGTTTACTAGGTCAATCCCGTAATGTATCCACGCCCTAAAATCAAAATTTGTCCTTCAATTACACCCTAAGGCATCAGAGTTACTCACTATCAAATATTATTATCCCTTCAGGGTCAGACATATAACGATTCAAGATTCTGGCCACGAAGGCCTACCTTTCCTTTTTCCCCTAAGGATTCCACAGTTAGATTCACACTAACAGGTTTAGGCCACGAAAGCCAAATATCACTATTTCTCATATTTATGCTCTAATAGTCAGGAATACTTACCACTACATCACAATCATTAAGGTTCTCACTATCAAATTTCCCTACAGGGTTAGACCAATGTCAAATCATAGTGTTTGGCCATGAAGGCCTAGTTTCTCTTTTTCCCAAATAAATATCTACTGTTAAAATCCTCAATAATCGATTTAGGCCACGAAGGCCAAAAATCTCTTTTTCTCATTATTTGCCTCAAAACTCTTAAACTCTTAAATACACTGAAAGTCACGCAGTGAAAAATTATGAAAGGCTATACTCCCCATACCTTAATCGTCGATCAAAGCCTTCACAAATATTTCAGGGAATCTCTCGAAGCTTCTGCCTCCAATCTTCTCCTCAGAGCTCTGGCCTCAATACTTTTTACGGTTAACAAAATGGATCCTAATTCCCTTCAGAATTCTTTTTTGTCAAACCTAGTCTTGGACCACACAATTGGGCTTTTCCCGTAACACCCTTACTACCTCCTCTTAATGTCCAATTGTCCTTATTCAACTTATATTTATTTTAATTCTTAATAATAATAATATATTCATATTATATACTATTATTCCAAAATAAATAACTCAAATTTCATTAAATTCTCCATAATTCACAAAACCACTGAAATCATCCAAAACGCGAATATTCTATTTAAATAAATTAAATAAATATTCTCAACGAAATTTGGGGTGTTACAACTCTCCCTCATTTAAAAGAACTTTCGCCCTCGAAAATTACCTCAAGGAAACATAGTCGGATACGACTCCACATCTGAACCACACGCTCCCAAGTCTAACCTCCTCCAACTGGTCCTCCTAAAACTACCTTCACTAAGGCAATCTCTTTACCTCGCAGTTGTTTCACTCCTCGTTCATCAATTCGAACAGGCAACGCCTCAACAGTCAAATCATCTCTCACTTGTACATCTTCCATCTGAATCACATGCAACGGATTTGGAATCTACTTCCTCAATGGAGACACATGAAGCACATCATGCAAATTCACAAGCGACAGCGGTAGGACAGTCTAACATGCTACTTCTCCCACGCTTCCTCCGTGCCACTCTGATACAGACCAACAAAATACGGTGTGAGCTTTCGAGACTTCAAAGCTCGACCAACACCAGTTACCGACGTAACTCTCAAAACACATGATCTCCCTCTTGAAATTCAAGTAGTTTCCTTCTCTTATCATGGTAACTCTTCTGACGACCCTGCGAAACATCCATCTTTTCTTGGATCCTCTTGATCTTCTCATTCGTCTCTTACACAATTTCAGGTCCGAGCACAACACTCTCGCCTGACTCATACCAACACAAAGGAGTCCTACACCCCCTACCATACAAAGCCTCATACGGTGCCATTCCGATACTAGAATAGTCACTGTTATTGTAGGTAACCTCAACCAACGACAATGACTATCCCACGATCCATCTCGATCCAACATATAAGCTCTCAGCAAACCCTTTAAATACTGGGTAGTTCTCTTTGTCTGTCCATCCATCTGCAGATGATAGGCAGAATTCAACTTCAATACGGTACCCAAAGCGTCTGCAAACTCTCCGAAAACCTCGATATAAATCTCAGATTTCTATCTGACACAATATTCGAAGATATCTCATATAACTTCACAACTTCCTCAATATACATCTCAGCTAGCTTCAACATAAAATGATTAATCCTCATTGGTATAAAATGAGCTGATCTAGTCAATCTATCAAAAATCACCCAAATTGAATCATATCCCTCTCACAGTCTTCGGCAAATCCGACACAAAATCCATGGAAATACTATCCCATTTCCACTCTGGAATATTCAACGGTTGCATTAGACCCAACGGTCTCTGATGTTCAATCTTCGACCTCTGACAAGTCTAACCAGCATATACAAACTCAACCACTTCTTTCTTCATCCCTGGCCACTAAAACAATTTCCTAAAATCCGGGTACCTCTTCATAGCACCGGGATGGATACTCAATCCACTTAAATGTCCTTCCTCAAGAATACTCTTATTCAACTCAACAATATATGGAACACAAACTCTATCACGACATCTCATGATACCAGTTTCATTAATCCAAAAATCAGTCCTTCGACTTTGATTCATCGAATTCAACCGATCTACCAACCCAAATCAGATTTCTGACCTCCTCGAATCTCACCAAGAATACCACTAGTACACCTCAACATCCAAAGCTTAACTCCATAAGAAGCCTCTTCATAAACCAAACTCATATCACGAAATTACTCAATCAGTTCTAACTCTTTTACCATTGTCATCGGTATATGCAAAGATTTCCAAATCAATGCATCAACTACCATGTTTTCTTTATTCGAATGATAATTCAACCCAAAACCATAATCCTTCAGAAGTCCCAATCATCTCTTCTTCCTCACCATCAACTCATTCTGATCAAAGAAGTACTTTGAACTCTTACGATTACTACACATCTCAATTCTCGAACCAAACAAATAAAGCTTCCAAAGCTTCGACACACCCACAACAACAACCAACACTAAATCATGCGTCAGATAATTCCTCTTATACACTTTAAGTTACCTTAAAGCATAACCTAAAACTTGTTGATGTTGCATACCACTGCTCCTTTTTCAATGCTGATAACACAACTTTCAGATGTTCAGCATGATCCTCTTTACTCTTTGAATACATCAGAATGCCATCAATAAACCCAATCACAAACTTGCCCAAATAAGTATGGAAAATCCTGTTCATGTACTCCATAAATACATATGATGCATTAGTCACACCCAATGACATCACGAAACACTCACAATATCCATACTTTGCTTTAAAAGAAGTCTCCTTAATAACCTCAATCTTCACATGAATCTGATGATACCCAGATCTCAAATCTATCTTACTGAACACACTTGTAACAACCAACTGATCCATCAAATCATCAGCCATTGGAAGTAACACTTATTCTCGATAGTCACCTTGTTCACTTATCTATACTCCACCCAAAGCCTCACAGAACCTTCTCAAGAAAATCTTTAAGTTGTGTATTCAACTCTTTCAATCCCAATGCAGGCATACGATATGGAGCCATCAATATCGGACTAGTTCCAGGAACTAAGTCGATCGCAACTCCACTTCGTGTTACGGTGGTAAATCACTTATCTCATCAGGAAAAACCTCCGGCTAATAACAATTAATTAGCAAACCACCAACTTCCCCACTTTCATTAACACTCAAAGTTTCCATCAAAATAAACATCTCAGCACCATCTTGCACCGACTTATCAAAATAATATGTAAGAACTTAGCTTAACTCAAAGCAATTCACTGCTCACATCATCTAAGCTTGCAAGACACGTCTATCCCATCCAACATGACTCCGTCCACCATCAACAAGGGATTAAGGGTGATCAGTCCCACAAGTTGTCAATAGACAGCCGAAAATCATGATGGGGTATAAACCATCTTTACCAAACTATAAGAGCGTTCATTGACACACTGAGCCACCACTCCACACTTGCAGACAGTGTTTTCACGCACATGTCGCATACCATGAAACAATTAACATTAGAGAACTTGGCCGGACGGACCGACCTGCTCTGATACCACTGATGTAACACCCTTTTCTACCCCAAAATTATCAAGGCAAAATAACACAGATATTAGAGTAAATTATTCAACTCAATAAAAATCACCTCAAAGGGTGTGCATTTCTCAATAACTCAAAAAAGGTCAAGGCTCCGTAAACAACGGGTTTTTCCAAAATACATCAAATTGCACAAAGCTGCGGAACTCAAAAGGTATAAATCAAGGTTTTCCTCATATGGGAAGATAAGCAAAATAACTCAACAGGATATAGTTTAACTCAAAAGACCCCAACTCGATGTTACATATCATAGCAAGACCCTCTAAGTTAACCAAAAGGCTAACAACTCAAAAACTTCCAAAAATAACCTCGACGACGTCCACGACTAAACCTGGTCATCTGCACGTTACCCACGTGGAGACAACATTCAAACAGGCAGGGTGAGTAAAACAATTCATAATAATCAATGTATAAAATTCAACATATAAATGGCATCATAATCATATTCAACACATTCATATCCTTCAATATGCCTCAAAGCCATAACGTAATAATTCATACAAAAAGACTCATAAATGCAATGCAACAAGACTCAATGCATGTGATACCAATCATCACAGCTCGATGGACACTGGGCCATCAACCCTCCATAGATCCCCATTAATAGGATCGATTCTACTTGAGAACCAGAGCACATCAAAAATACTTTACATCCACACAATAGGATTGAAGCCAAAGTAATCGAGGTCCTGAACCGAAGTCTGGATGCACATGAATGCATGATGCACACGTCAATAATAATCCTCATAATAACAGCATATGGTGCATCATTATTCCTCATATTCATCATTATCAAACATCATATCTCATCATCATAATCATCATCACACATCATGTCATCAAAGCTTATCATAATCATCATCATTATACATCATGTCATCATATTATCATAATAATCATCATCATACATCATAGAAATCATCATATAATCATATACAAATCACATAGCATTCACAGTCATACTCATGTTAATTCATCATATTATCCCATATTATCACAGTTACCCTCATGGTAATTCATCAGGAAAATCGCAGCATTAAAACATCAAGACATCACTGAACCAGAACATGATTCATTAATAGAACATATATATAATTGACTTCTCAACATAATTAGATATAAAAATATTGGGAAACAAATTCCCTTATCTATACAATGTTATATCCATGTTCATTAGCTTTCCAACGCTTCGAACGGGGACCATAACGGACTTACGGATCAAAAGTTACGTCTAAAACGATTTCGACCAAAAACATGAACAGTCTTGACGGACAGCAAAACGTTGTTACGCTTCGGAACCTAAATCAAACCAAAAGTCCACACGATTCACTCCCCTAATGTCCCAAAACATCTCTAAATCATCCATAAGGTCTTACAGCGATAAAGGCACAAAACCTACGGTTTACTAGGCCAATCCCGTAACGCATCCACGCCCTAAAATCACAATTTTTCCTTCAATTACACCCTAAGGAATCAGAGTTGCTCACTATCAAATATTATTATCCCTTCAGGGTCAGAGATATAACAATTCAAGGTTCTGGCCACAAAAGCCTACCTTTCCTTTTTCCCCAAGGATTCCACGGTTAAGTTCACACTAACAGGTTTAGGCCCGAAGGCCAAATATCACTATTTCTCATATCTATACTCTAACAGTCAGGAATACTTACCACTATATTACAATCATCAGGGTTCTCACTATCAAATTTCCCTACAGGGTTAGACCAATGTCAAATCATAGTGTTTGGCCATGAAAGCCTAGTTTCCCTTTTTCCCAAATAAATCTCTACGGTTAAAATCCTTAATAATTGATTTAGGCCACGAAGGCCAAAAATCTCCTTTTCTCATTATTCGCCTCAAAACTCTTAAACCCTTAAATATACTAAAAGTCACACATGGAAAATTATGAATGGTTATACTCCCCATACCTTAATCGTCGATCAAAGCCTTCACAAATCTTTCAGGGAATCTCTCGAAGCTTCTGCCTCCAATCTTTTCCTCAGAGATTTAACCTCAATACTTTTCACGGTTAACAAAATGGATCCTAATTCCCTTCAAAATTCCTTTTTGTCAAACCTAGTCTTGAGCCATACAATTGGACTTTTCCCATAACACCCTTACTACTTCCTCTTAATGCCCAACTGTTCGTATTCAACTTATATTTATTTTAATTAATAATAATAATAATAATAATAATAATAATAATATATTCATATTATATACTATTATTCCAAAATAAATAACTCAAATTTCATTATATTCTCCGTAATTTACAAAACCACTGAAATCATCCAAAACACGAATATTCTATTTAAATAAATTAAATAAATATTCTCAGCGAAATTTGGGGTGTTACAAGTTTCATTTCAAACCTAAGTGGTAAGATAAAGGTTTTTTCTTTGTTGCTATGATTGAAGAAAGAAGAATGATTCAAATGGGAACCAGGACATCAAAAGACTTTTGATGAAATCAAGGTGTACCCGTCGAAACCTCCCATTTTACTTCCTCTCGTGAGAGATAAAGTCATGAAGTTGTACATTTTTGCATTTGATTCAACAATAGATAGTATGTTAGCGAAAGAGGATGATAATGGTGTCTAAAAAGCCATTTATTACCTTAGTCAAATGTTAAATGATGTAGAAACTAGGTATAACTCAATAGTGAAATTGATTCTTAAATACACTTATAATATCGTTCGTCAATTATTAAGAAGATTTGATTAGGTCAACATCTAACATATGCCTCGACTGGAGAACCAAAAAGCTAATGAATTAGCTCAAATTGTTTTAAGATATAAAGTGTCCAAAGAAAAGTTAGAAGAATTAATCAAAATTAAAGAAAAGTTGATTTCTCCTGATATTTTTCATATACTATTAATTTTCTTTGTTGATTTTCTCAAAACAAATGTTGGTACAAAATGAAAATAATGTCATGATTGATATGTAAGAGTCGGTGATCACACTTTAGAGAAATGTTGTATGGTCGATTGATGAGGTAGAGTATCAACATCAATTGGAAAAATTTAAGCAAATATATGATGATTGTTGTTTGTTTGTTGATTATGTGAAGGATACTTATTAACTCCTTCCATAGAAAAATTAATTTGTTGTAGCATTGATCAATCAAGTGATTCATTTAGGAAATACAACGACTAATAATTATTGGATGATTATGGGTCAGTTTATTTTACTTTTTAAAAAATAGATATTTTTTTTATATTTTTGAAAATGGATTCTACAAGAATGTTTTTCAAAATATTACAATTTTTTTAAAATTTGTTTATTATAAATTAAAAGATTAATTTTGACATTATATATAAGATTAATATACATTATTGAAGATCAAAACATAGTCAAAATTACAATTTTTTCAAAAAGTTGTATTTTAAAAATAATTTCTATGAAAAGCTATTTGAAATAGTTTTAAAATTAAGTGATTTTTTTTATAAAAAAAATATAATATTTAAAAAAGGTTTCGATAAAATAATAAAATATTTGAAATAATATTTAAAAATAACTATTCAAACCAAATTTTTATAAAGAATTTTTTTATAAATTTTTTTTTTACAAAATTATGTTACACTATAAAAATCATTTTTAATAAAAAAAAAAGAACAAACTCACCTTATATATTTGTTGTGAGATAGAGAAAAAGTTACGTTATCATATAATGGTATCATATAATTGTCCATAACTTTATAACTTATATTACTTTGTTGAAAAGCTTACTTAGAAGGGCACATTCTAGATAAATGAAAAATGGACAAGTGACTTTAAAGTGATATGAAAGAAGATCATAATTGATGCACTGAGAGGGAGGAGGAAAATAATTAGAGTTTTAATTTATTTTCTTGTTTATCTTTAAATCTTTTTCTTTTGTGATATTTGTTATCCATGAATTCTCTCATCTTAGTGGAGAGCTAAACCTTAAACAATTGTTGTGTGTAGACATTAATGAAGTTTGATTTATAAAAAAATTTCTATTTAGTTTGATTTATGAATTCCATTTTCTCTCTGGACCGAGTATAGTCAATATGAAAATATTCATCATAGTTGTGATAGCACGCGAGGGCCCTGATCACACACATACAAACAAGCAAACGGTTCTGATTGGTTTATCGTTTACAAGACATTTTAAATCATTTTGTTGCATTAATTACACTCTTAATCCTAGAGCTTAACTGTTAATCTGTAGCCAAATCAAAATTTGAACCCAAATACTTACACCAATTAAAAGGCCACTCAACGACACCGAAAACACTCTTTTGTTTAACTACTTTACTAGTACATGCCTTATACTTCAAGGATTATGGACTTAAATATATTAACTTAGCCACTTCTCTCTTATAGACCTCATATTTGAGAGACTGTGGACTTAAATGTCTTTAGTTTCCTACTTCTCCTTTACATATCTTGTGTTTGAGAGACCGTATACTAGAATGTCATAAATCAAGCTCAACCATAATATCATAAAATAAGTCTGTCAAAGGTCAAAGTTCTCTGTCCAAAAGCTCTCTACCTCGTAAGCAACACAATGAATATTTAAATAAGGAAGAGCGAGATCACGTGACATACATGTGGTCAAACTTGTCACAACTCCTACTATGTCTATCTCATAGGAGTAACATGTCAACCCATGTTTTAAGTAGGAACATGATTATCTTAATCAATAACTTTAATATTCAGAGTCAAATGAGTTACCTGCACCTCCTAAAAAAGATGATTCATGTCATTCACTCTACTATTGAGTCAAAGTTGAGGGACATGTAGCCAAGTTTGTTGGCATTAGAACTAATCTCTCTATTAAATGGCTATATTAATAAATATCTAGCAATAGTTAGGTCAAATTCATACGTATTAGAATCTAAAACTCTTTTGATTTACGTATTGCAATTACGATATTATTTATTGTATTCACAACAAATACACTTTATTCTTCTCTTAAATTCTTAATTATAATTTTGTTTGATTTTTGAATGATTGTGTTAGTGACTTCATTTATTTATCAAAGTATAGGAAGAGAAAACATAAAGTAAATGTTGTATTGAAGGTGTTTGATAATTACATCCAATTCGGTTGAATTTAAAATTTTAATGTTGATTGGATGGTTGTTTAACTAAATTACCTTGACTAATCTTCACTCTAGAATTTGTGAATTGTGGTGAGGGTCTTGTTGCAATTCAAAACAAGATTAATGCAATTAACATATAAATGTTCATTTGTATACTCTATACCTTAGTTTAGTTGTTTTTAAATAACACTTTTTATTTTTATTTTCTGTGATTTTATTATCAAAATTAACTCTCCCAACTCTTTCAATTTTCTTGTTTCATTTGGTTAAATTTTTAAGTTGGTCAATTGTTACACTTTTAGTACAAAGAGACAAAGAGGGTCTTAGCTCTATTTTATTAATTTAGGTGAATTCGGCATCTGTCACATAAGTGAAATAGTGTGACAAATTAATAGATTTTTATTGGTTCACTATACAACTATTCTCCATTAACATTGTATATTCTTTAAATCTTAAATTAAACTCGTTTTTATTAAATTAAATCTTCATTTACTAGTGTAAACTAATTTTTTACCTACATCCAATCCCTAGTGTAAATTTTACACTCAAAATAAGTTTGGTATGAAGTTTCATATTAAACCAAACAAATCTTTGCATAGCTTTTGAAGACAAAATCAATTCTTATTCTTATATGTACATGAAAAAGAATAAACTGTACTGTAATATGACAGTTACAATGAGGCAAAGTATTTGTGGCAGAATAATATCGCATAACAATGCTGCATTGACTAGAGAATAAAATCATCAACTTGAAAACTCTTTCCATGTGTTCCTTTTATGTGGCTTTCTGCATTGACCTACAATCCCTTTAACTTTCCTAAAACTGCTTACTATGCCTCTGGAAATCCCACCTTCCTTTCTAGCTCTTCTAACAACAGCCATCCGGGCCTCAGAGAACATACCTCCCAAATATCCAGTTAACTTGCCCATTCCCAGGCGATTATCTTCTGCGTTGCGATTCTGAACCTTCTCATTCTCTATGACTATACTATCTAAACTAATGTTGTTCACATCACCATTTTCTTTCTGTTGGCATTTATTGCGATTCTGAACCTTCCCATTCTCTATGACTATACTATCTAAACTAATGTTGTTCACATCACCATTTTCTTTCTGTTGGAATTTATTCACTTGTGACGATGATCTGCACCTTCCATCCGGATAGTGTAAGCATTAGATTGATACAATATTATAGCAACATACACGAATAAACCCGACTAAAGTACATTCCTATGATATTAAACATCAACGTTTCTACCATACTAGTAGAGGTACCAACTTACCATATCCTTAACGTCAAACAAAATCACTTTGAAGGCAGCACTACAATTCTGCGACCTGGACGCTAATTTGAATATTTCTACAGCTTTGTTATCTTATTTACAATAATTTCAAGACTTTTCCCAATTGCAAGATATTATATAACTGGACGGAGCCGATTTTCTATGCGGTAAACAGAGTAGTGCGAAACCTGAATATTTGGCATAATTAGATTTAAAACTTCATACCTCCCGTGTTGGTTCAAATTGACAATTCGTTTCTTCGATTTCCTTTGAATACTACAGACGTTGGATATATGGCGAACAAAATGAAGCTGCGCACCACAGAAACAAACCAAAACAAAATAATTATCACAAGCCATGGCCAATGGACTTCAAATTAGTAAAACACATTCCGATGAAAATCAAACTATGTTATCCCTACTTAAGGCCTAATTCTCAACAATGTGTATACATGATCTGAATCAGGCATGACTAATTGCTTTTTTTTTTTATCTCTCAAACTAAAATTCCTAAAAAGTTAGCCACAACAATATATAATCATCAATACCAACAACTAGTGGACTTATAACTATAAGAACTGAATTAATTAATCAAACCAAAGTAAACAATCGATGCAAAATTAATCATCATCCTTTTGTTATATAAGGTCGACTATATTATAGCCACATCAAAATCACATGATTCGAATAATCGTGATCAGCATTCCTTTCTAAGACACTATTAGACTAGTACATTAACCATTTATTTGGAAACTATAAAGATAGAACGATTTCAGAACAACATGGGATGGAGAAATTTAATTAGGATGTTCGACGCCATAATCACTAACCTGATCACCGTCCTTTATACCATATTCTCTAAGATAATCCGTTTCTGTAACTAACTTCTGTGCTTCATAGCATAAACAAAATTGTCCCCAAACAAGTGGCCTACAAATCCAACCAAGGAAAAATGAAAAAAAGATAACTCAGCCATTTAATAATTAACAGATTATTACTAATTCAGTAACTAGAAACATAATAATAATGATAATAATCAAAATCAAAATCGTAATGTGAATCCGAATTGAACTAAAAATTGAAACAATGCAACACAGTCTAATCGTAATACTAGCTTTCTCCATCTTGTAGTAACACAAGATTATGAACCCTAACAACCACAAACTTTCTAAAAATCAAAATCGTTGAAATTAACAAACGCACCACGATATTTTTTCCGGTCTAAAGACTGCCTCTACCGCATCCTTGAGTTCTGCAACAGTTGCTGTTTTAGCAACTTCAACTTCTGAAACAGTTAAAATCCTTCAAATCAATTCAAGATCGAAGAAATCCATTCGAAACAAGAGTCAGAAAAAAAGAGAGAGATTAGTAATTTACGGAATGAAGATGAATCGAGTTTGAGGATGGAGAGGGTGAGATTTTGAGAAGGAAGTCTGCCGTAGGATAAACTGTCATCGACGATCATCAGAGAAGAAAGTTGAATGCTCAGAGATCGCCGAGGGCTTTCGTTGGATACAATCGATTCGTTCATGATCTCAGTTGCGTTCAGGGAAGAAGAAGGAGAAGAAGAAGCGAATCATTCTGCAAATGGAAGTTTTCTGAATTCGCGTTTCGCAAAGACGTTAATACGGTTTGTTTCGTAGACGTTGATGACGGTTACGTTTATAACCGCCTCTTTCCCTTTCCTTGCCGCTTGTTTTTAATGGATTTTTAAAATAGAAAAAAGTAAATATCGATCATGTAAAAGAATAAGTATCTCTTTAAAAAAAATTAATATTATATATAAGTTCGGTGTAAAATATATTTTCTATTTGGAATTTTGGATATTTCTTTTTCTTTCGAAAGTGTGCTCTGTTTATATGTTGGAACAAGCTGAGATAAAATTTTGTATATTGCTAATAAAAATTTGTTTTCAGAAACTCCAGCAATTAAATTGAGCATTTTTCCTCTTTTACTAGTTACTTTTCATAGTATACATAGTGTAATCAACATTGAATCGTAAGATCTTACATGCTAAAGATGCGCAAGTGATACTACAATCAGAAAAAGATCCATTGCATCGCCAGTGTGATCAAGATCGAGCTTTTTGAAGCAAGATTGGAAAAAAATGTGCTGAGGCTTTATTTTTGCCAATATTATAATTTTTCATGTTCATATATATATATATATATATATATATATATATATATATATATATATATATATATATATATATATATATATATATATATATATATATATAATTACCATTTTCTCCTTCGGGCGCTAACAATCTAAGTTTTACAATATTGTGCTAACGATATGAGTTTTACAAAATTTCACAAACCGATCAATCTTGTTTAAGATCTCGTGCTCAATTGCATTGTATTGTATATGAGACATAAAATGAACAAGTATATAGGTTGAGAGCATTACCTCAAGTACCAGCACAAAGTATATAAGGAATGTTTGATCCTAATACTGGACTTCAAAAAAAAAATAGATACATGGAGATTCCTAATAAATTCAGAAATGAGGAGAGAGTGGTGCAACTGATTCATCAAAAGCACTGGGTGAATTAATTGTTAGGTGAAAAATAGTTTGAACACACTGAAGCCAACACAGCAAAGATTGTCCCAATCCCTGGTAATTTTAGCTCATGTCCCTTTCTCACTTGGCAAAATCCAATAAGTTAGATTAGCTCAATCACAAGTTCGACAGATCTAAGGTCGACTCAGATTCTGCTTTTTAGGATGTAGTAAGATCAGATAACTGAAGCAAATGATGTTCCTAAATTCATAAACGCCAATTGAAGAACTTGACAAGCTATTTGCCAATGAGTTTATAGTAGGCATATAAACCAGAACCCGCAAATCCGAGAGATTGTCCAATAACATTCCACTGCAACCAAAAGACCAGAGATTCTATCAATACACTCAAGTGATAAGTAAAAGACAGACAGGGCAAGAGCACTTACAAAATCAAATGGTAGCCCACCAAAAATTATCCAGCCAAAGCCAATAGTAAATAGATCCTAGACACCAATTCGGAATATTTGAGTCCACACGAAAAAATCTCATACAATCATCAATTTACACAAAAAGGATACGTTTGTAGAATTATATGAAGCGAAAAATAAAAAGCACTTTCATACAGAATAAGTTCACATTGGATTCTATATCCATGGCATCATACGGAAGGATACATTATTCATGGGATTAAAACCAGCTTAGAACTGGGTCCTAATTAATAGATATCAAAGAATTCCAATGTAGCAATTGCATAGATAAGTCTCATCAATCAAAAACGACTCTTCTGCACTTCATACCAAATTCTACACTTTTCATTCCTGAAAGTGTTTAGTGATACTGTTGCTTTATTTAAATACCCCCATAAAAGTCCACCGGAATGATCATAGTCTGATCGGTTAAGTAGTGTACCTCATCGTTCTCCCTTGTCCCCACTCCATTTAACTACTATGATAACACTTTGAAAGAAAAGGCACATCATCTATGCCAACCTGGAATAATAGGCGCATCATACATTTAAGGAAAAACAATTTGCAAGTGAACAAACCTTCATATTACCACAAATTGTTTGTGTCAGAGCTGAATTCAAAGTTGTGTTCAGGAAGATACTGTAGTTCAGGAAGAAAGCGAGAATGCAGGATAAAAGCAAAACAACCTGTCTCCACAAAAATTACAAACTTGTCAAGATACCAAAATTAAGAAGGAACTGAATTTAAAATTTTATGCAGATTGATATAGAAAAAGGTAGTTTTTCCTCATAACCAAGACTTAGATCTTTGCAAAAATGTCTACAACTCTTCAATGATAGAAAACTGATTTAAGTTTTTTTTAACTGGTTTGAAACGGGATAGAGCCTACTAGATCAACATATATTATATATACTAGGAACTTGATTAAATTTTTATGTGTTTTATATAAATAAAAATCATGATAAAAAAATGGATTACTACTTGTTAATTAATAGAGTCTGAAGCAAATATTAATATTCTGGCTATGACATATCTCATTTAGTTTGGCCCATTTATACTGTGGTCATGTGGTTTTAAAATGTGCTAAATTTTCCGAAACATTCTTACACATGCAAATTTCCATCAAAATTTCAACAGATTAGACACATCCGGGGCTGGTAAAGTGAAAAAAGGGGAGGGGAGTTTTACTCTTATATGACTTAGAGCAGAAAGACTCCTAGACTACTAGTTTACAGCCCAAGCACTAAATAAAAATTCTTTCGGCAAAAATCCAAAAATAATTACTACTACTTGGTAAAAGGAGAAAAGCTCAAGCAGAACATACAATAAAACCAATTGAAAGAAGATGAGGAAAATTAATAGTCATCGTCAAGTCACCCCGAAATAATGTCCAAATAAACAAAAGAGGCCCGGATATGATACCTATGACACAACAGAGAAATTGTTTGCCATCAGAAATAGCTAAAAATCTGCACATTCATTCATCCAAAAAACATTTTTGAAACTTTACTAGACTATTTTGACACAATCTGTTGGCTTACCATTGCACCACATAAGACCAAAGCTATTAAGGCCACTAGTTTTTCCTGAGAAAAAGGCATTTACTATTGAGAAACAGCAGGCTAATTACAAGGGGAAATAATTTTAAATGTTAAAAGTGTTTTTATGTGTGTGTGCGTGAGAGAAAGAGAGAGATTATAATACAACCAGCACGGGCTAACGTTGCAAGATATATAGCTGTACTGATGTTTGACAGGAAAACAATGGCATAACCGTAGGCATCAAAAGATAAATCCTGCGCTCCAGCGATAAATGCACCAAAGACAATCAAGCCAACACTGATAACAACCTTACAAATTTCAGTTAAATGAAGGAATCAGGGAGATGCTCATTGATAGAGCAGAGTGAAAATGAATAGATTAATCACCAGAAGAGTCTAAGCTTATTAAAAAGAAAACCAAAGCTGTGCTTCTCAGAGAAGAGAAGTATCTCTCTCCCTGCCTACCCTCAGCGAGTCCCCTAACAGAAATGAATAAACTAATACTCAAGCATGCATTCTCCCATTCTAACCAACCCCTTTATTGGAATATATTAACGAACTACTGATACCTAAGCAGATTATTTACTTCCCTTTCCTTCCTCTCTTTTCTTCCTAAGTTGAAAAATTCTTCAAACCCGTGGCTTGTCACTATTGATACTCACCAAGGCATTGACACATCAAAGATTTATTTGAACGAGATATGAATCTGTGTCACACCATGCAGTGGAAAGAAAGTAACTTACCTGAAAATTATAGAACGTGTATACCTTTGCCCCACCAGCATATACTCCACAAGCATCGTAAATACTACTGTGGTCCTCCTAAGGGTGGTATACATTGGAACATTTACTCCACGAACAGACTCCATGGTGACTAACTTTCAAGGGAAAACACAGGAATAAGTAAAATAATAGAACATAAATCACAATCGAGACTTTAACCTAAAAATGGAAGAAAGGACATACCATATAAAGTAAATATGATCCTGCAATAGGAAAAGTATGCCACAAAGTCTTCAATGGCACAAATATTTTTGAGTTTTCTGATATAATTTCTGCTTCACTAGATGTGAAAGAAATTATTCTCCTGTACCTCAATACATAGAGAAAACAACACGAACATACCATCTGCAATAATAGAAAGTGTGGTTGAAAATTTGACACCGAAGGAGTTCTATTCAGGAGGTCCAAAGTTTAATATCTGCTACACTAACATTTTACCCTCCCCTCTAACAAATCAACTACTAAAATTACCTTTAAAAAATGAAAACTAGGAACAATTGAAGAGTCAACCTCCATACGGTAAAAGGAGAAACATAAATAACTATTATCACTTCATCTTAAGACACATATGGCATAGCTTCCTCTTAAGTGTATGTTTAGTTTTCATTTTGGAAGAGCCAAAAGCAATAGATGTAAAATTGATTTTGACATGTTTGTTTTCACAAAAATAGAATTGATTTTGCTTTAAGAATTGATTTTAGCTGATGCTAGGATTTGTAGCTTTTGAGCTTAAACATGACTTTTACACTTAAATTTGTCGTTCAACTCAGTTTTACATAAATGTATCTAAACATTAATCACTTTAGATTCAATTCACTTTTACATAAATGTACTCAAACATCAATCGCTCTACATTCAACTCATTTTTAACCAAAATCAACTCCCTCATACCCAATTCTCATCAAACATAGAAAATCAACCCTACAAAATCAATTCAATCAGAATCATTTCTCATCAACTCAACGCAGAGCCAAACACACTAAAATAATTCTTTTAATGCCAATAATAGAATGGAAATCTATTATTTGCGCATACAAACTCACACAAAAATCTATAATTAAAATATGATAATGAAATGTGAGTATGAAAAAAGAAAAAAGAAAAAAGAAAAACCCTTACCTGAAGAAGTGCAATGAAATTTGCAGATGGAAAATTATAAGACGAAAGAGCTGCCTTATTAAACATCACCAATAGCACTGCAAAACAAAAACAGAAAACACTGAGTAATCGATGAAATGCAGTTACGTGAATTGAAAACAAAATTGAACAAGAATTCAGAAGAGTGAAGCGAACCAGCGCATGACATGTAAGAAATAGCAGCGAAAAATCCTCGTTTAGACATGGAAGAACCTCTAAAGATCTTATCATCGCCTTGGAGAAGCCTCTCCCGGTCTTCGTCGCTCGGAGGATCTGACACCGGAAGCATCTCCGTTGAATTAGATAACTTATGAGACATCTTGCAATTTTCAAATCTCAACCTGAGTTTCGTGACTCGGAACTCCCAAACTCTCACTTCATGCACTTCCACCACTCCAAGTTCACTCTTCCAATTCAGATCCTTAAAAACCTGTAACTGTAGTAGTAAAGGTGACAAAGATGACTGATTTTTTTATATTAAAAATCATAATTTTCAAACAAAAAATTATGTATATGATGTGAGTTTTTTTTCTTTCTTTCTTAATTGGATTGGATTTTTGAATATTTATGTGATTTTGGCCCCACTATTATTTTATATTGTTTTTTAGTTTAAGAATTACATTAGGAGTAATAAATTACTAGAAATCAGTTATACTATGTTTGTTACAACATTGAAAATAGATATATTAAGTAAGAGTTTTGTTAATTGGGAAGAGAGGAGGATTGATATGGTATCCGGAATATTAAAGCTCCACCTAGAGTTAAATATTTTCTGTGGAAAACTTGTAGAGGTTGTTTACTGATTCGTATTAGACTCCGACAATATTATGTATCTCGTCCGCTAATTTGTCAACTATGTGAGAATAGTCTTGAAGATGAATGACACTTGTTCTTTGGTTTTAGTGAGACTTCTCAGTGTTGGAGGACAACATGTTTGTCCCCTATTCTGGATCCTCGTTTACATTCTTTTCATGATGCTAAGTTTATTATCTTTGATATATGTAGTAAGGAGGATAGGAAGGTTTCTGGTAGATTTATTGTTATGATAAATGAGATTTGGAAAAATAAGAACGACCTTATTTGGAATAACGGAGTAGACGAAGCCCCCCAGACTTGACTGTTTAGCTTTTCATAAGTGGCATGAATGGTTTTTGGCTCAACATCCTCACGGTAATGATAGTGGACAACAATACCATATATCTTGGAATTCATCTCCTATATGGTGGCTAAAATGCAATGTGGCTACGACTTTTAATAAACATTGAGAAACTACTAATGGAGGATGGTGTGCTCATGATAATCTTGGAAATTTCAGTGTTGCAGGTGTAACTTGTGACCTGGGTACTCCTTTAGTTATTGAGGCTAAAACTTTGGCTCTAAAAGAATCAATCCAGGCAGCTAGTGACTTGCATATGGAAAAAGTCATCTTTGAAAGTGACTCCCAAAGATTAGTCCAAGCTATCCATTCCAATCTCATTGGTGGATCCGAGTTCCACTACATCATTAGATCTATTATATGTTTGTTAAATGTTAATCACAACTTTGAGGTGAAGTTTGTAAAGTCTCAAGTGAATGTGGTTGCACACTATCTTGTTAGGATGGTCAATTCTTGATCTAGACATGTAGTGTTTAATTCAGCTTCTCCTTGTATTGAACATGATTTTATGAATGAAATGCAATAAGTTTGCTTTGGTAAAACAAAAAACAATTTACTTAACTTTCATAATTTTTATTATTCTTATTTTATTTCATAATGGTCATTCATATATATATATATATATATATATATATATATATATATATATATATATATATATATATATATATATATATATATATATATATATATATATATATATATATATATATATATATATATATATATATATATATATATATATATATATATATATATATATATATATATATATATATATATATATATATATATATATATATATATATATTGAGAATGTCCTTTATATGTGAGAATGAGAGGAATACTTATCAGCCGTTAGATCTAAATAAATGGTTAAGATTAAAGAGATTAATTTAAATAAAACTTAATTCATCTTTTAGTCTCTTTACTTAATTTATTGTTTCTTTCTGTTTAGTCCCTTAATTTAAAGATGCTACACTTGAGTCTCTTAAAACACTTCTGCCAGCCTTACAAGTTTCATTTTGTTAAATTCTATTGGAAAATGTTTAAAAAACGCATGTGGCATATTTAAAATATTGACATGGCATATTGTTTTTGTTTTTGCAATTATTAATAAACTTATTTTAATTTAAATTATGAAATATCTTCCAACTTTAGAAACATAATTTATGACATCTTCACCTACCAACAAAAGCAGAATACTTTATCTAAACTCTTTAGTTTTGAACCCTAGGTCATTGTTCTACTCTCTCATTGTCTGAAATTGTAGCTAGGAAGAAGAAGAGTTTGAGCGACAAAGATGATGATACTTGGAGCTAAGAAGAAGATGATACTTACCTACTTTCACCATTGTTAATTTCTAGTTTAAGGTATGATTATGCGTTTACTATATTAAAAAGCAAACCTTTATCTTTTTCTCCTTCTTCAAAGACTCATTTATGCATTATTTGGTGTGATTAGGTCATGACTGATAGGTTTGAGTGTCTTATCCATCATGGGGGTGTGTTTGTGAAGTTTAACAAATTAGGTTACAAGGGGTTAGAGGAGGTTTTGGAAGTTGACCTTGATTTCTAGAGTTATTTTGAGGTTCTAGGTGGTTTAAAAGATTTAGGTACCCTAAAATAGAGAGTTTGTAGTATTATGATGCAATGAATATTAATGAGCTAGTGTTGATAAAAAGATGATGCAATAATATGTATTACTTTGGAAGGGACCACTGGTTATATGGTATGTGATCAAGAAGTTGATATTAGATAATACACCTTATTTGGTACGTGTTCAAAAAAAACTCAGTAGCCGAAGGACTAATTTGTAACCAAGATGAAGATGAGGGACTAGAATGTAACCAAAAAGATGGTGCATGGTGGTAGTGAAGATGACAGTAATTTGAATGTGAACTTTGAAGATTCTAATGAGAATGATATAGGAATTGGTGAAGAAATTGCAGTTGATAAAGAGGATGGTAAAAATAAAAGGGGAAGGGCAAAGGAAAAGTTAAAGGAAATGGGAAGGGAAAAGGTAAGGGAAATGGCAAAGGAAAAGGTAAAGGGAAGGGGAAAGCCAAGGTTGGGAAACCAAGGAAACAAAATGAGGTTGAAGAAACAGGGTGGTGGTTCAATTGATGATGTGAATGAAGGTGAGGTTCCAAAGGAAAGCTTTAGAGGTTTGAGTGACATTGAGGAATATGACAGTGATGAGTTGCCCCAAAAGTATGATAGTGAAGGAAACTGTTCATGTCACCATAATATGAAGGACATATTTATCTCAACAATAACACTTGTTCCTCTTGTTTCTACGAATAAGCGATCCAATTGTTCTAATGGAAGCACTGCTTAACAACTTTGACATTGGAGAAGATTAAATCTCTAGAAACAGAACTTTAAGATCCAGAGAGATGAAATGAAAGTTCAACACAATATTGATTTTAACTCATATACAAACGCAAACAAGAAGAAAACCTAGGACAAACGATGGGATTGAGACTACAATCAGCTTGAAAACCTAGGAAAAAGAATGTTTGATACAAGTGAAACCCTTAAATAATGGTTTTTTAATCCTTTTGATGAGTCATTACATAGTTGACATGCAATGTTAGGAAATATTAACGGTTTCTCATATAAACTAACGGAAGGGACCAATAATGCTAACATAACTAATACTAAAGGATCAAATTGTAACGTTTTTTTATAAAAGGACTAAAGCGGAACACAAAATTAACTTAAGGGACCTGATGACTAATTATACCTTTAAATAATACATACAATTCTCTTAAGTCTATTATTTCTCATTAACCTAAAACTTGTTCATTTTCTTCCGCATGTAAATTGGGTTCCTAAATTGCATATTCATTACATTTCACTCATAACTGATCTTTAAAATTTATGAATAAATTATACTTTTTTAACCATACATAAATAAGTTTCAAATACATAACATAAGAATAATTTTCCTCTTTCTAAATATTCTCCACCGTATAAAATCAGAAGAAATTCATATGGAATATATATATATATATATATATATATATATATATATATATATATATATATATATATATATATATATATATATATATATATATATATATATATATATATATATATATATATATATATATATATATATATATATATATATATATATATATATATATATATTTCAATTAAGTATTGCGTAAAAATATAAAATATAAAATCCAATGAACATGGATTCGTATAGACTAAAATACTTCAATTTTAAAACTCAGACAATGAACGAATTTGGCTTGAAGAAGATGAACATGTTTTGGGTTAATTAGAAATAATAGACTAAGGAGAAGTGTATGTGTTATTCAAATGAATCTCTTTAATTTTAACCATTTATTTTTTAGACGCTAAGCGATATAGGCTTTTACATGTGTAAGAAGTGTGTTAAGCTCTTTTAAAGCTTTTTTTGGGAGGAAGCCGGAAAATTTTTTAAACATTTGTAGCCCCAACTCCTCTATAAAAGGATTATTGTTCCTCTTTTCTATTTATTTACTCATTTTGCTTGCAAAACTTTTTGCAAGCTTCTTCTGATTTTTATACTCGCGCGACTACTACAAAATTTCCCTAATTTTTCTTCTAAATCAATTAACCGATACATTTATCATGGAGTTTGCATCATCTGCATATACATTTATTTTAGCATAATGCTTAAAAAGTTGACAAGACTAAAATTTTAGTTTTAGAGACAGTCAGTTGAATCCATTCTCAATTGTGCGTGAATTTAGCAGGAGAAAATTTTTGAGATCGAACTTGCAGCTTTCGATTTTATTAACCTACGGTTCACGTAGTTTAACCTGACGTACTCGTTTAATATTTTCGATCTCTTTTACGTTCGTTCTTTGATCAGCATGAGCTTTTTAAATCAGACATTTTTTACTGCAAAATTTAATTTTTACCTATCTATTTTGTGGAACTTTATTCCGTGTAGATCATTTTAACACGTTCATTTTATTTTTTGCACATTTTCACGTCCAATTTTTATTCATTTTAATTCCTTTTATTTTTTAATCAAATTTGTCAAGAAAAAATAAATAGAGACAAATAATTAATCTATTTTATTTTATTAAAAAAAAACATTTTTACTTTGATCTTATCATCATTCCCACAAAATACCTAAAGAAAATATCGAAGGATATTTTAAGATTTTTAATTAATTTGTAACCTTTATGTAGTATATATATATATATATATATATATATATATATATATATATATATATATATATATATATATATATATATATATATATATATATATATATATATATATATATATATATATATATATATATATATATATATATTTCAACCCAATTGAGGGAGATCGATTATACGCTTAGATCGATAAAGGACAAAATTGAATTTTCTCCACTTGTGACAGGAAAAAACAGAATTGAATTTTCTCCAATTTTTCTTGCATGCCTTCTCTCACGTACAATCCTGCACTATTAGATTAATCTAACAGTTAAAAAACAACAAAAAAAAATATCATTTAAAGAAGAGAGAAATATATATCACTTTAATTTTCTTTTATTTTTTTCATCTAATATATAATTTGCAATTTGAAAAAACAAAAGACCACCGCAACACCCCCATGTAATTCATTACAACGTAGATTATTATATTTTATTTTTTTATATTTAATCAATTAATTAAATTATATTTTATATTTGATTAAATATGAGATTAATTAAAATACTTTTACACATAATTAATTAATTAATAAAATTAATTTTATATTTAATAAAATATGAGAATAATCAAAATAATAATTATTTATTATAAAATTCATACAACAAATACATGTAAGTAAAAATATTTAAATTTAATATTTTATAATAAACAAATGAAAAAATAAGACGGTTGTCATAATACTAGTAGCCCCAAACATGTAGTATCAATTATTTTCTTCCTTCTACTAATAATGCATTTTATGCGCATCCCTCACTATAAAGTATAAAGTAGTATAAACACATTACTAACCTCTCAAAACCAATAATATTACGCTCAACCGAACATATATCATTTTATTTTCTACCAGACTAAAAATAAATAAACTTTAAATAAGTATTATAACTTTGAAAAAAAGCATGAAAAACTCATACTTGATTTATTATAAGTTATTTTCATTTTTATGTTGATATATATATGAGAAAGACATTAATTTTATTTTTTAGAAACAAATATCTATTCCATATATAATTTTTATAATATATTATAATTATTCTTATTTTTATATATAAGATTAAAAAAAAGTTAAAACTAAGTGATTGAATTAGTGACAACTAGTTTTTCATATATAAATTGTAGGTTGTAATGCACATCTTTAACAACATTTGTAAATAATAACGTTTAAACAATAAAGTATAGTAAATTATAATTAATTTATTATAATTGTTATTTTATGTTAATAATATTATAAAATATTAAATTTAAATATTTTTTATTTACTTGTATTTGTCCTATAATGTTTATGATAAATAAATATTATTTTGATTATTCTTATTTTTAATTAAACATAAAAAGTAATTTAATTAATTGATTAAATATATATAAAAGTTTTATTAAAAAAGAAAGTGGTACGTGAATACAGTAGCAAACAACACATTTTCTTCATTACTACCTACCAAACTTCTTTCACTCATAAAAAAAACCAATGCTCATATCCATCCAACTCCATCTTTCCAAACATGACTTACCTTCACACCATCTTCATCGGTTAACTACCATTCTTCTACTGCATCCACACAAAAGAAAAACACCTTCATCTCTCTCACAATGACTTTCATAATCTCTTCTTCCACTTTGACAAAGCCACTTCATAAACTTCATTCACCCTGAAAAACTTCACATCTTCATCCTTACTAACTTATAACCATAACCACCATGTAAAACCCTCTTAAAAGACAAACCGCACCACCATTTCTCACCAACCTCTCATATTCACTCATAACATATTCCTCTTCACTCTCATACATCAACATAATAAAACTCCTCCATGCAAACATGTTTTATCTTCACACAGCTCACAACACAACAAGTCAAAAACGTGAAACACTTTCCACACACATACACACACAAAAGCCAAACATGTAGATTTTCAACACAAGACTCTCATCACACGACCCTCAATAGCACCACCACGCGCTTCTCTCCATCGGACAAACTGTGAAGATTTCACGCATCCTCCTTCACCAGACCTCCACACCGTCTGCTCAACGTTACAACTTCTCCATTTTTGCTCCGACCACGCTTCCGTAGTCTCCACCGTGGATTGACGCCGCCACCAAAGGTTGTATTTCCTTCCATTTCTTTTGCGTGTTTTAATTGTGTGTTGTGTTTATTGTTATGTCATTTCAATTGAATCGAGATACAGAGTATCGATGGAGCGAAAATTGTTTTGGAGAAATGTCATGTTGTTAGCAGAGAGAGTAAAACGAGAGATGCTGAGGTTGAGAGAGAACAAGTGGCGAAAAGGAATTTGTTCTTATTTTATAGAAAAATCTGAGATAGAACACCTTAGTAGAGAGAGAAGGAATTAAGAGATTTCATTATTTTTTATTAACTTTTTTAAATAATAACAAGCCACGTCTGTTTCCGATTGGAGTGGGAGTGAATGAATAAGTCAAATTTTTTCATGAAAATAAGAGGATGGAACATGGGGTGCCTCCCACTTAATATATATATATATATATATATATATATATATATATATATATATATATATATATATATATATATATATATATATATATATATATATCATCACATGCTTAAAAATACAGCAGAGTCGCCACTGAATTTTATTTATTCTAAGATAAAGTGAAAATATCAATAAAAATCTTAAGAAAGAGAAACGAGTAAGGAAGTGAGTTATGCAAGGGAAATATATTAGTTTCCCTCACATCTGTTGTACTCAACTAGAACCGTTTAGATTATTCTTTGCGCGAATGTGTGTTATTATCTAAAGGTTACTTGCGATTTGTTTTAATTAAGGAAAAAATAAGTTTTAGATTAATGCGCTCACCTAGGATTCAAACCCTCCTGCCTACATATTCTTATTGTGCAGTGAGAAAAGCAAAGCTCCGTAGTTCATGGTAGAAAATAAGTATTTGTTGGTTGATTTTAAGGAACAATTATAATCGTATCCTAGAAGTGTTTTGACGTTAGATGATTCTGATCCTCGTTCGGATGCTCTAAGCTTTTAGTTTAATTGTTAAGGAACAAATTATAACGGTTCTTTTATGAAAATAAAATTGTTTGAAAAGGTTTATGATTGAATTGAATAAAAATATTTTTGAATGAGCTAAATAGAAAGAATTTGAGAAATGATGAAAGTGTTGTTAAGGTGTTTTTTTGACCGAGAGTGTATTGTTTGAACCCATAGAGTGGTGTATCTGAATCAAAGAGTGTGATGTTTAACCAACAAATGGTGATTAGCCAATGCCGAGTTGTAGGTTTTTTACTAAATCCAGGGATTAAGACCTATAAAAAGGGGGTTTGCCTAAACACGGAGCATACAAGACATGCATGAAAGAGTTTACCTAAGCACGAAGCTTACAAGGCACGCATGAAATGGTTTGCTTAAGCACAAAGCTTACAGGGCATGCATGAAATGGTCTATTTAAGCTAGAGTCTCACAAGATAGACGTGTATGAAAAAAGGTTTACCTAAGCACGGAGCTCAAAGGGAAAATATAAAAGGAAAAAAGGGTCTACCTAAGCCTGAGTCTTATAAGGCAGATATGCATGATAATGAGGGATTCGCCTAAGCCTGAGTCTCATAAGGTGAACATGCATGAAAAAGGCTTGCCAAAGCCTGAGTCTCACAGGGCAAGAAAGAATGAAAATGGTTTTAACCATGAGAACGTGATTAACCAAAATATAAAGTTTCCTAAAAAGTCTCCAAGATCCTTTTTATGAAACTAAATCAAATATGCAATGTTCCTAAAACATCCCTGCTTACCTGCGCCTGTATGAGAACTAAAATCATCCAGAATCTCATATTTTAAAATCAAATCTTCAAGGATTTAAAAGGCATAACTGTTTTGATGTTCTAATATAACATGTTAGAATATCTGTCAAGAAAAGTAACAACAGACTCTGTTGTACCAGTTGGTCAAGATGTCATGACATCTTGCTTAACATCTGGCTATGATACATGTTTTTCCAAATTATACATGTTTTACCAAAATTGTTGCCAATCATAAAATCACAAACCTAACAATCTTTATTTGCTTCCTCTTGTAAACAATGGTAATTGGTTCAATGGTTGATACTTCTTCACTGACTTTTACCTTGGTGAATTGAATCACCCCCTGACTCATCAGACTTTATACACAAATTTTTAATTCATCACACCGATCAGGCTCCACATGACAAACATGATAATCATTATGCAGATTTTTCAAGAAACCATGCTCTTGTAATTTTTTCATAACGACCATCATTAGGGTTTTGAATTCAGTAACCTCCTTGACTACTTTTGTATGCTCTTCTTCATTGATTGCATTAACCGTAGGCCTATTGTGGCTTGGTAAAGGGTTGGTTTTTACATTTTATTGCTCTTCAGAGAAGGACATTAACTTTTGATCAATAAGTTCTTAAACCTTGATCTTGAAAAGATGGCAATCCTCAGTAGAGTTCGCTATATACCCAACATGGAATGCACATGAAACATTGGGATTATGCTTGGGAAGGTCACCATTGTTAGTTGGATGATCCTCCTTAATCTCCTCATGATGGGGATCTTTTTCCTCCTCAACTTTCACTGCCTTAGGTTGATCAATTCCTTTTCAGTGTCTTTGAGTATGTCCTTTGAAGATACACCTGCACCATGAAAAGAAATACCTTTTCCTGATATTTTTCGAATAAGTTTCATCAAAAGTAACGTGAACAGATTCCTCAACAATAAGTAACCTCTTATTGTATACCCTATATTCTTTACTTGAATGAAAGTATCTAAGAAAGATACCATCGTCTTCCTTAGAGTCAAACTTGCCAAGGCTCTCCTTACCATTGTTCAAAACAAAACATTTACAACCAAATACATGTAGATGAGATGCATTAGGCTTCCTCCCTTTCAAAAGTTCATACAAAGTTTTGTTAAGAATAGGACATATGAGCATCTTATTCAAAACATAATAAGCCGTACTAATGGCATCGGCCAAAAAATACTTAGGAAGACCACTTTCATTGATCATAGTTCTTCCTAATTCTTCCAAAGTTCACCTACATGATCACTTCGAATTGTTATAATGTTTGTTATGATCAATTCCATGCCTACCACACTATTCTTCAAATAGGTAATTTTTAAACTCACCTGCATGATCACTTCGAATTGTTATAATGTTTGTGTTCAACTTGTTTTGAGAAAACTTGGCAAAATTTTCAAAAGCGGAAAACGTATTGCTCTTGCTAGCTAAGAAGATAGTCCAGCAAAATATAGAGTAATCATCGACAATCACAAAGCCGTAGTAGTTACCACCTAAAATATTAATTCTAGATGGTCCAAGGAGGTCCATATGGAGGAGTTCAAGGGGTCTCGTGGTTGAAACAACGTTTTTAGATTTGAACGATATCCTTCTTTGCTTCCCCATTTGACACATATCACATAACCGATCCTTTGGAAACTTGATTTTGGGTAAGCCAATTACTAGGTCCTTAGAAACTATCTTATTTAACAAATCAAAATTTACACGCGCCAAATTCCTATGCCACAACCATGAGTCTTCAATCATGGTGACGACACATTTGTCGCTACTCAATAATACTATTCAAGCATATACAAGTTATTCACCCTCAAGCCTTTAAACCCATAACCTTTTTTTATCATTATTTTCAATAATGGAGCAATCTTTTGAAAAATACACTTTATATCCATTGTCACATAATTTACTAATGCCTATAAGGTTGTGTTTAAGGCCCTCAACTAACAGCACATCAGAGATAATAGTAGACGAGGGATTACCTGCACTACCTTTTCCAAATATTTCCCCTTTATTGTTGTCTCCATAGGTTACGATTATCTTCTTCTTTGCCACAAAGTCAATGAATAGAGATATGTCTCCTGTCATATGCATTGAGCATTGACTATCGAGAATCCATCTTCTCTCCGTAGACTCAAGACTTTGTACCTATACAAACAATCAAGGGAAATAGGTACCCAATTTTTTATTGGGTCCTTGGTTGTGAGTGAAATCTTAGTTGCATTTGGAAACCATCGATAAACCCCTTTAGGAACTAAAAACATCCTAAAGCGACATTTAGCAATGATATGACCCCTTTTGCAACAATACAAGCATGTGAGGTTAACAATGGTATCACTTTTGTTAACTTGATCTTTGATCACATACGTATATTTTTGATAAGGATTAATCATGCTTTTTCTAAAGTGTGATCTATCAATAGAAAAGTGATCTTTGGTTTTAGAGCCTTGTCAAGTTTGGCTTTAGAGCCTTGTCAAGTTTGGCTTTAAGAGTTCTAACCTCTTTTTTCCAAATATGACAACTATCCCAAAACCAATTTAACCATCTACTCTTGTCTTTCTCAACATTTACCTTTGTTGCTTCTACTATAGAAACTTTGAGATCCTCTAATTCCTTTCGGAATCAGAGATCTTTTTCTCTAAGTGAGTGAAAATTTGTTTGTTCGAGGCCAAACGTTTAAAGGCTTCCTTAACCTCATGGTGTAAGGTGTGAAAGACATGTTATAATTGAGAATGAGACAATCTACTAGAGTTATCGTACTTAGCATGTCTTACCTTTTTATTTTTCTTCTTTTGATTTGCAGAGAGGCAAAGGTTAACAAAATCTTCTTCATCACTTGAACTATCATCCCTAGATGACTCACTATCGCTTTCCCAAGCGATGTAAGCTCTTCTAGGCTTGCCTTGTTTCTTAATATTTTGTGAACGATTCATTTCCTTCCCTTTATCCTTCTTCATCAATGGACAATCCGACTTATAGTGCTTGAATTTTCCACAGTTATAGCAAAACCCTTTTCCTTTACTAATCATGTTGCCTTCATTCTTGGAAGAACTTGTTTGTCTTCTAAAGTTGACGAGATTCTTTTCGGTGAATACCATTTTTCTTTACATAGCGATTATATCGCTTCACAAACAGCGCTATATCCTCATTTGTTTCTTCATCATCGTCATCACTCAATTCATTATCACTTAGCTCTTTTACGGAGGAATGTGAATAAGAAGCCTTTAGAGTTATTGACTTCTTTTTCATATTTTTGGTCTTTTCCTTTTTCTCAAATTGATCAAGGCTAATGAGCACTTGCTCATGTTCTTGGAGCTTTTCAAATAGAGTTGTAAGGTCCAAAGTCATGAGGTCATTGGTTTTCTTTATGGCCGTGACCTTTGGTTGCCACTCCCTGGTAAGACACCTTAAGACTTTGTTAGTAGCAACAACATTGGAAATTGGTATACCAAGTGAATTTAGTAGATTGATTAATTGAGAAAATCTCTTTTGTATGCCGGCAATGGTTTTCCCTTGCTTCATGTGAAATAGATCAAACTCTTGATTCAAAGTGTTGATTCGAGCTAGTTTGACATCATTAGTTCCCTCCTGGGTAACTTGCAATGCGTCCCGCATATCTTTAGCCGTCGTACAATGTGAAACTCTATAATACTCATTAATTCCCAAAGAGGAGATCATAATATTTCTAGTTTCCCAATCGTAGTTATACTTTTTCTCATATTCTTCATTCCATTGTGCTTTCGACTTAGGCACAACAACATAAAAACTGGTGCTCTAATGTAAGCCCCTTTTGGTTCATTTGTCATATTCTAAAAAGTTATATGAGAAACACGAGATGAATCAGTGCTTTTGATACCACTTGTTAGACGATGATAATGATCTAGAAGGGGGGAGGGGAGGGTTGAATAGATCACTAATTCTTATACAGAGTCGACGCTTATGAGAAATTGGTTTTTAAATTTTATGCGGAAGTGGCCAAGGAGCTAAGGTCGTCTAAATGAACCGTTACCGAAAAGAACGAATATGCGATAAGCCAAGATGGAATATCGATTCCGCTGAGAAACCAAATCAAAAGTTTGAACACAAATTAATACAATTTTATTCGCTCATAGTTGTGCAATTTCCAGTGGCTTGTGAAAAATAAACTCAAATAAAAAATAAACTCAAATCAATTTCCAGTGTCACCTTACTTGGTGTGCAAAACACTCCAAGGAAAATTCACTAAGTAATGGTAGTGCTAAACTTTTCCAATTATAATGAAAAGGATTCTAATGAGTTTTCCAAATACTTTTCTGCCCTACATTATACCAGAATTTTGATCAAGCAATTTGTTGGTACACAAATATTAAAATTCAAAAACTGAAAAATAGAAAAAGAGAGAACAACACCAAATTTGTTGAAGCATCCCCCATCGTCCTCGCTTGGGGTATGTCTTCCCTCAATTTTAGAAATAGAATTGATACCTATATAAACCTGTTGCAAATGTTTGTACAAGAGAAGCAATAATAATCAAACATTCAAGCCTATTTGTTGATGCTGGAACTATGTCTTCTCTCCCCTTGATTCAAGATGAATCAAGTGCCTCGAATGTGTTGAATAAACCTCTGATTCCGGCTACACGTTTGAACCATCCAACGGTCTTCAAATCTTTATCCCGAATGATTTCAATCACATACAACTCGAACCTAAATCTTCCTTCCATAATCCCCCGGTTACCGCTACTAGATTGACAAAACCACTTGTTCTTCAATCACTTTCCCTCGGCTGAATCTGTGAAGAAATGATTTCTGCAAAAAAAAACCAAAATCCCAAGATTCTTGGAGAACAAAACCATAACAGTTTTATTCAAGAAACACCAACCGATCTCTCAACCCAAACCCGATACAATATTCTATGTTTGGACGTTATCACCTCAATGATGCAGAATGATCAACAAAAATAGTTATGTGTATTTGTTGGAAAATACAAGAAAGAGGATGAAGATGATGAGAGAAAAACCAGTGTCAATTTTCACTTTTCTTGTTGGTAGTGAAAGAATAAGCCAAAAGTGATATATACATGAATCTAAGACCAAGTAAAAAATATAACAACCATTTGAAAGTCAAACACATCAGAAAAATAAGGTGACACAAGCAAACGTCGACCTAAAGAAAAGGGGGGTCGACCTGAGCACCCCCGCCTTCAAAATTATGTAGAAACTGACTCTATGCATCGACCGGAACATGTCCATGCATCAAAACAAAGTTGCCCAGAATTGAAAAATTGAAATGCTAACAGTATGAGTCGACTGGAGGGTCGACGCGAGCACTAATGAGAGCAAAACCTAAAAATTCACTTTGTATGAGTCGACCTAAGCAGGGCTTTGAGTCGACTCAAATGCTCGAAACTTCCAAAAATTATATTTTTGACAAGTCTTGCTATATTTAAGCACTACTAATGTAGATCTAAGTCTTTCAACATGATCAAACCCATACAAAACACATATAATGCTTTTCTATATGAATAGATTCATGTTTTTGAGAAATTCTTGTACACGAGAGAACTACGAATGCATTTGCGACTTGATGATACCGTCCAAAATACAAACTACTAACTAGATACATTTTGACATCATTAAAACAAGGATTGAGACAACTAGCCCTCACAATAGTTTCAACATCAACAACTAGGATTAAGTGTGTGATTACTATTGCTTCTCTTGTACAAACTTTTGCAATAGGTTAATATGGATCTTAATTTTATGTCTAGAGTTAAGGGCAGATGTACCCCGAGTAAGGACGAAGGGGGAACTGGCTCAAAAAATTTGGTGTTGTTCTCTCTTTTTCTATTTTTCTATTTTTGAATTGTTAACATTTGTGCATAATCAAATTGTTCGATAAAAATTCTAGTATAGTGTAGTGCTGAAAAGTGTTTTGAAAACTCATTACAATCATTTTGATTGTAATTGAAAAAGTTCTGCATTGCCATTACTTAGAGAATTTCACTTGGGGTGTTTTGCACAAAAAGTGTTCGACAAATTGATTGCACACAAATTATTTGCACTTTTGTCAATTTGAGTTAAATTTTTACAAGCCATTGGAAATTACACTACCTTAAGTGAATCTAATTGTATTGATTGCTGTTCAAATATTGATTCACTTTCTCATTGGATTCGATATTCCATCTTGGCTTATCGCATATTTGATTATTTCAGTAAGGGTTCATTTAGATAACCTTAGTTCCTCGGCCGCTTCCGCATAAATTTTAAAAACCAAAATTTTTTTAAGCATCGATTCTGTTTAGAAATTAGTGATCTATTCAACCCCCGTTATAGATAGCTGTCGCTACCGCGAAAATAAGGTGTCGGCAAAACAGAAGAGTCGCCACCTTTCGTTATTTATCCCACAGAAAGGGAAAGGAAATGATCGGAAAAACCTGACGAAAAGGTATAAGACAAGGTCATCGCAACCATGTCTGGATTCGGGAGTCGGTTACGCAAGGGGAAGGTATTAGCACCCCTCACGTCCGTCGTACTCGACAGGATCCATGCTTGTTGTGTTTATTTGATGGGTTGGTTTATCTATCTACCTAAAAGTCTGGTTTGAAAAGAAAAGAAAATGAGTCGGCAGAACACAGCAGTTCTATGCCTACGTATTCCCGTCTAGAGCGAGAAATCAGAGTCAACGTAGTTCGCCTAACTACGGCTGAAAGGAGGGAGAGGTTGCTCACCGAGATATCACATCTCGAACCTATGTACTTTCACACGGCATGAAAGATCATAGCAAACGTAGTTCGGGCTAACAAGACCCCGGGTTGGTTCAAAATGTTTTACCCGAGTAGGGTTAACAAACGGTTCTAGCAGTTGGTGTATGCAGCTCGACCTTTGGAGACTTAGGCGTTTACCATTTGCGGTAGAACCGAGAGTTAACAAAACTTTCCTTATGAAAATGGTTTCCAAGGATTAAAGGTCCCAAAGGACAAAAAGAAGTTTGATCTTTGTTTTTGAAGTCTTTTAAAGAAGAAGTGTTTTGAGTTTTGTTTGTAACTCATGTTGCACTAAAGACTTGGAATTAAGAGTGAATGTGTCACATGTCACCCAAAGGGTACCATGCTAAACACCCAAGCTATTGAAGAGAAACTCTCCAACAACCCTTTCTCAAGTGCTTAAGGCTCGTAGCATACAACACGTGTTAATCTTTATTAAGTGTTTTAAAGATGTTTGAAGATGAGAAGAGAAAGGATGCACTAAAGGGGAACTAATCCAATCCTAAAGTTGTCATGCAAGGTTGATCCTATGATTGAGGTTAAGAGGAAGCTACCTAATGTTATCATGCATGGTTAGAACCCTAATGTCTGTCATAATTTCTCTTGAACAAGAGAAGTTAGAGTTCCTAAGGGAACATGGCAAATGAAAGCAACAACAAAAGAAATAATCTGAAAGAATAAAACTGTAAGTAAAATGCATGCAATGCAGCAATACAAGCAGAAGGAGACAAACTCAACTTCTAGAGCAAACAAGCAAAAGCAACACAAAACGCATGCAAGGGAGACAAACTCAACCTTCAGCCAACAAGCAAAGCCAAACAGTAACAGACCAGTAGAGGAGACAGACTCAACCTCTGATGCAAACAAGCAAAGGGAGGCAAGCTCGACCTTTCAATGCACTTAGGCCTAAACCAACTACATGAAAGCCTATTCTAATGTAACACACCAACTAAATAGTCACACAAATATAGTAAATCAACAAGAATACAGCAAACAAAATAGCAAGCCAGAAGAGTCGCCACCTTTCGTTATTTATCCCTCAGAACGGGAAAGGAAACGATCGGAAAAACCTGACGCAAAAGGTATAAGACAAGGTCATCGCAATCATTGTCTGGATTCGGGAGTCGGTTACGCAAGGGGAAGGTATTAGCACCCCTCACGTCCATCGTACTCGATGGGATACACGCTTGTTGTATTTATCTGACGGGTTTGTTACATCTATCTACACTAGAGGTCTGGTCTGAAAAGAAAAGAAAATGACTCGGCAAAGCGTCGCACTTTATGCCTACGTATTCCCGTCTGGAACGAGAAATCAGAGTCAACGTAGTTCGCCTAACTACAGGTTAAAAAGGGGGGAAGGTTGCTCGCAGAGATATCGCATCTCGTGCCTACGTACTTTCACACAGCGTGAAAGATCAGAGCAAACGTAGTTCGGGCTACGGAGACACAAGTTTGTTCAACAGTTTTTTATCCAAGTAAAGTTAACAGACAGTTCCAGCAGTTGGTGTTTGCAGCTCGATCCTTGGAAACTTAGGCGTTACCGTTTGCGGTAGAACTGAAAGTTAACAGAACTTTCCATTAAGAAAAGGGTTTTCCTGATTAAGGGTCCAAGAGGACAAAAAGGAGTTGAACTTTGTTTTCTGTTTTTTAGAGAAATGTATTTTATGGATGTTTGCAACTGATATCACACTAGAGACTATGACCTGAAAGTGAATGCGTCGCATGTCACCCAAAGAGTGCCATACTAAACATCCAGACTGTTGAAAAGAAACTCTCCAATAATCCTTTCTCAGATAGCTTAAGGCTCGTAACGTATGACGTCAATTAACCTTTATTACTGTATTTTGATTTTGTTTGCAGATGAGAAGAGAAACAAACTCTCTACAGGGGAACTGACTCGATCCTATAGTTATCATGCAATATTCGTCCTACGGTTGAGGTTAAAAGGGAGACTAACTAATGTTATCATGCATGGTTAGAACCCTAATGTCTGTCATAACTTCTCTTGAATAAGAGAAGTCAGAGTTCCTAGGGGAACATGGAAATGGAAACAACGGTAGAGATGCATGCAATGCAAGTGAGGGAGGAAATATGTGTGGGGCAGAAGCCTCCACAAGCTCATCTCAACCTCAAGCCAGATATGAATAACTGCAAAGATAATAAAAGAAAGTAAATGCAATCAAACAGACCACATACCACACAGGCAAGGGAGTTGAGCTCTACAAAATACCAGCAAGCAAAGCCACATAGTAAAAATACAAGCAGAGGGAGAAACTTAACCTCTAATGCAATACAAGAAAGGGGAGAAGCTCAACCCTTAGGATGCTCTTGGGCCTATGATCCTCTACATGAAGCCTAAATCTAATGCAACACTCCAAGCAAATCACCTCAATACAGTTGAACAAAAAGAAAACACACAAACAAGGAAAATAAGCCAGCAATCCCCACAGCAGAGCAATCTTCTGACAGCAATCCAATCCAAAGTCTGTAACTGCTCTTCAAGTTCACACCATCTTCAAGAGAAGGAAAGGGATGCTACATCTTCATACTTTAACAATGCTCCAACAAGGAAAGGAATCAACAAGATGAATATTTGATGATGGGAAGCAGGAGGGAAACCAAAGGAATCCCACCTGACACTCAACCAGTCATCAGAGAAAGTATCCTCAAAGGTTCTACTGTAAAATGTCACACATCCCTCCAAAGGAGAGATGAGACTTTTATATGAGGACTTTGAATCATAGGATAGGATGGAAGGTGAACGAAACCAACCATTGTTTGAAGAAAAAACTACTTCTAAAGCTCTCTCCTAAAAAACCTAATCTTATAAGCTACAAAAAGCTAACAAAAAAAGGAAAGAAAAGCTCCAAGCCAAGCTCCAAAAAGCTAACAAAAAAGGAAAGAAAATCTCTAAGCCAAGCTCCACCAGCCACTCCACAAAATCTTCATCATGTCCATGACATCATCTAAGAGGAACCAGAAGCCCAACATGCAAGAAAAGCCCACTTTGAGTCCATTCCAAAACAATCACCAAGGTTGAAGCACCAAATGAACAAACAACTTGAATATTCTAACTAAAATATTAAAACACATCCTAAAAATATAATTATTTTTCTATGGAAACATCCATTTGTTAATGATCTCTAGTCTAAAAATCAGGGCCTAGAAGGGAAACCATTAATGGGGAAAGGCTATAAACAAATATCTAAACCAGCCGCTAGGATTATCTAAAAAATGTGAGAAAATTTCTATAGGAGCATACATATTTAACCTAACAACCAGCAAAATCTCACAACAAAATTCCAAACCAATTGCAAGAACAAAAATCGACAAACAAAGGTATCAATTATGCACAACAATGGACATTAGCACAAAATAAAAAATGTAACTAATTCAGATTAAATCCTAAAATTATAAAATCAGCTCCTAATATTTCCTAATACATTCAAGAACCATAGGAAAAAATTTCATGATTTTCTAGTGAGTTTTTCTATTTTTAACGCAATTAATCCAAACAGGCATCAAAACAGAAAAATAATAAGAAAAAAGAAAAAAAAGAAAGAAATAAGGAAAATATGATGAAATGGAAAATGGGCAGGGTAGGATTCGAACAGGGGCCAACTCGGTCCCTCAACGCTCCCAAAACGGCGTCGTGGGGATGAGGTGGTGCAATCTGAGCGCTTGGATGATGAGACAAAGTCTTATCTTCTTCTTCCGATCGGATGGTCCGTGGATTGTTTTCTCCAAATTCAATTTTTCCAACTCATGAATTGTTTTCTCCAAATTCAATTTTTCCAACCCATGAACAGTACCGCCGCGCGGTACTTTAGCTGCTCCGGTAATGGACAATTTCCGGCGACTTCCAAGCAACATAACTCTCTCAATATTTAACCATTTTGCACAAAATTTTAGTCAAACTTGAAGGAAAAATTGCAAGGATTCCAAATATACTCTTAGATTCCATTGAAACACCACATACAGAGAGATATATCATCGTCAAGAAAACGTGCTCATCCAAAAAATGTCTCTAATCCTCAATTTCTTGATCCTAATTTCATCTATAATTCCTCCTGATCCTAACCGCATGATTATTCTCATCTAACTCATCTTAAAACTATAGGAAAGTTGAGATTTACGTACCGGCTTCGGAACTTCGAACAGAGGTAGTTAGAACACGTTTCTTGCTTCCAAAATCTCCAGATTCCTTCAATGAAGTGCAAGAAAGATGATCCAATCTTCGATTGGATCTGAAAATGGCTTGAATCTGAAAAACGAATCTCACTTGCTTGAAACTTGAAGTGCAATCTCTCAATTCAGCTCCAATGAATCACCAACCTCTATCCAATTTCGTTTTTGAACATTTATAGAATACAAAGGAACCGCCCAATCCAAGCCCATTCCAAAAAATCCAAAAATCCAATTTCTCAAAAAATTTGAACATGCCACGCATGAATTTGGCTCAACAGCATGCATTGGAAGCTTCTAGCATCATACACAAAACACCTTGAATGAATTCAGCTTAGCTAGAGCCTTGAATTTGGCCTTATGAATAATTCAAGGCCAAATTCAAGGCTCTATCTAAGCTGAATTCATTCCAGGTGTTTTGTGTATGATGCTAGAAGCTTCCAATGCATGCTGTTGAGCCAAATTTGTGCGTGGCATGTTCAAATTCTAGAAGGTTCATTTGTGTTCTATAAATGTTCAAAAACGAAATTGGATAGAGGTTGGTGATTCATTGGAGCTGAATTGAGAGATTGCACTTCAAGTTTCAAGCAAGTAAGTGAGATTCGTTTTTCAGATTCAAGTCATTTTCAGATCAAATTGAAGATTGGATCATCTTTCTTGCAATTCATTGAAGGAATCTGGTGATTTTGGAAGCAAGAAACGTGTTCTAACAACCTCTGTTCGAAGCTCCGAAGCCGGTATGTAAATCTCAACTTTCCTATAGTTTTAGGATGAGTTAGATCAGAATAATCATGTGGTTAGGATCCGGAGGAATTATAGATGAAATTAGGATCAAGAATTTGAGGATTAGAGACATTTTTTGGATGAACACGTTTTCTTGATGATGATATATCTCTCTGTACGTGGAGTTTCAATGGAATCTAAGAGTATATTTGGAATACTTGCAATTTTTCCTTCAAGTTTGACTAAAATTTCGTGCAAAACGGTTAAATATTGAGAGAGTTATGTTGCTTGGAAGTCACCGGAAATTGTCCATTACCGAAGCAGCTACAGGCGGCGGTACTGTTCATGAGTTGGAAAAATTGAATTTGAAGAAGACAATCCACGGACCGATCGGAAGAAGAAGAGGAGACTTTGTCTCATCATCCAAGCGCTCAGATTGCGCCACCTCATCCCTAGGCGAAATGACGCCGTTTTGGGAGCGTTGAGGGACCGAGCTGGCCTCTGTTCGAATCCTACCCTGGCCATTTTCCTTTTCATCATATTTTCCTTATTTCTTTCTTTTTTCTTATTATTTTTCTGTTTTGATTCGTGTTTGGATTAATTGCGTTAAAAATAGTAAAACTCACTAGAAAATTATGAAATTGTTTCCTATGGTTCTTGAATGTCTTAGGAAATATTAGGAGTTGATTTTATATTTTTAGGATTTAATCTGAATTAGTTACATTTTTTATTTTGTGCTAATGTCCATTGTTGCGAACTCTGCTGAGGATGATCATCCTGTCGGAGGAAGAACAACCTGCTGGAAGACAGAAAGGACGGTCCTGCGCGGGGATACTCCTTTCAAACCACTGATCACCTGATCATGCTCTGTGGGGATTAACCATGCTGAGGATACTCAGTTGGAAATCGATTTGTGTACTCTGGTTGTACTTCACGGGAACTCTCTGGGGAGTAAACATATTCATAACCAAACACCAGGAATGCATCCTCTGCTGGGTATATCAATCTCGACCCTCTGGGGATGATTTTATCCTACCGAATAAGTCAATCTTGAATGGATGAGGATAATATGATCCTGCGCGGATTTAATCCCAACTCTTCTGGGGATAGAAACTTCGACTTCCATCTGCCGGGGAGGAAAAGCAAATTCCGTCTGCTAGGGAGGAATAAGTTTCATATAGAGCCTGCTCCTGTGTTAAAGGACTCTGGCCGGGGAAATGCAAACTCTTGGCTGTTTGTTGCAAGGTGACGACCTGCCCTAGTCCAAACATTTCAACTTGAAAAGACAAACTTGCCACAAAACGACTTCGAGATGGCTTGCCCCTAATTGACTGATTCGTGGAGCAGTGCCCCTAACTGCGAGAGATTTGTTGAATCTCGACCTGATTGCCCCAGATTAACTGATTCTTGGATGGCTGACCTTACTGGGGGTTATTTGATATAGCTAGCCCCGAATCCAATGAGTATTTGGCGTTCTGCATTCTATCCTGATCAAACTTTCCACTGCGGAAACTTTCCTGCTGTCAAGCGCTTACTCGCGAGTAGAACAAATTGTTCTGCATAAAAGATATTAAATGCAATGCATATGATAGTTTTCAAAATCCAATCCTGTTCACTGGAAAAACTTATGACATATAATGAACGAATCAATTGTCAAAAAATGTCAAAATTAATACAACACTGCAAGAGGAATCCTTTTAGGAGTCAGTTTCGATGCGATCTTTACCGAAGTATGAGCTCGAACTAAACATGTTTCAATTAGGACTTTTTCAGGTTGTAACGTGGTCGGGTTCACGGTTTTAAGAAAGAAAGGACAAAGGCTCAAAATTCATTTTAACCCACCCATGCTCCTTGATGTTCTCCGATCCTACGTTCAGCTAATTTGACCTTAGCATTCATGATTGAACAACTAGAGTGATGGTTCAGGATATCACACATTCTTCGGAGTGACAGTCATTCACTTTTCGTCTTTTGGGACCTGGAGTCACACGACTTGGTTCTTGTTTGAGGATTTTCCTTTGGTAATCCTTTTTGCTTTTCGGTTCCTTTTTTATTTTTCCCTAACTTTTTCCTGGACTAATTCCTTTGAATTTTCGATTTTGAAGTCCAGCGGGATACCCTTACTTTTGCCTAAGTCGCTTGCTTTCAAGATTCGACTTAGCGGGTTTTTTTTCTTTTGATTCTCTTTTTTTGCATAAGTCGTGTGACACTGGTTGTCTGACTCTTTGGGGAATAATGTGACTGTTTCACTCCTGACATTTTTTAGGCACGACCTATACAGGTGTGACTGTTCCTCGAACAGACACTTCTTTCTGCAATTTGGACGCTCGGTCAAATTAGCTAACACCTACCCTGCCCCAGGTTAAGATTAAGGGTTTTTCGTTTTCAGAAAGAACTCCTACTACTAGGCTCGAAGGGGTTGACAAGGGATTATCTTCCTTATATCACCGGTGTTTAGGAATTTGAAACAATGCATGTACATCATCAGCAGGTTTTATTCAAAAGCATACAATCAGAAGCTCTGCGTCTTTCGATTTTCGTCATCCTCCCCGGATTCCACTTAAAAAAGCGTTAGAAATAAATGAAATCAATGGAGTGAACACGAATGGATTAATTCAAAACATGCATATTTATTTCATTATCAATATCGATTGACAAAACAACAAGTTTTACAAGAAAAAATTTGCAATTCTAACAGGAAAGAAACTACAAATGTAAAGAAATGGCATGATAAAATAAGCATATTTCCAGCTTCTAGGAACTGGGCTTTCACACTTGACTTGTTGGCAACTCAGCCGCTTCCAGCTTGTCCTTGGTTTGGCAGAGGATTTTTTACCGTATTGGGAACATCATCGGAGAAGTTGATTGCCTTGCTATCGATCAAGTCTTGCACCTTGTGCTTGAACGCATGACAATTCTCAATGCTATGCCCCAGTGCCCCAGAGTGGAAGTCGCAACGAGCATTCGCATCATACCCAAAAGGAAGCGTGCCCTTCGGCGGAATTAACATCCTTTTCTCAATAAGCTGCAGTTGTAGTAAAGTTCGAAAAAGCTGAGCATACGGCATTGGGGGCACCTCAACTACTCTTTTCAAAGCCCTATCCTTATCCTGAATTCTTCGCTGAGCAGGATGCTGCTGTTTCTGCTGCTGCTGCGGTTGTTGTTGTTGTTGTGCAAGGATTGTCACACTTGCAACTTGTTGCTGTTGGTATTGCCTCCATCCCCTATTTCTCCCTCGAGAGCTACATACCGAATTGGCATCTCCCTGCTTTTTACCTCCAAAGGCCTTCTTGCCACCTCCAGCTGAGGTTGATTCACCAGCCTGAATCTTACCGATCTTAATACCATTTTCGATTCGTTCCCCCATCAGAATCAAGTCAGAGAAATTGCTCATCGAATAGTTGAGAAGTTTGTCGTAATACAGCCCAGAAAATGTACCCACGAAGATATCTATCAACTCCCTCTCCACCATAGGAGGATGCACCCTTGCGGCAAGTTCCCGCCACCTCTGGGCGTATTCCCTGAAGCTCTCAGTATCCTTCTGCGACAAGCTCTGCATTTGTAACCAGCTGAGTTCTTGATTGTTGTTGTACTGATTAAGGCACTCCTTATGTTCAGGCGCTTTCTTTCTCAAGCCTGCCCCAGGAACAGGCAACAGCTGTGGGCACGGAGATTCAGAAGTCACGGATTGCAGTATATGCTCTCGACCTATTGCAGCTTCGGGGACATCCATCTTCTTGGCAACAGCTGAGATAGGACCATTAGGTACAGTTACGCTGCTCGGCGTGAATTCAATAGCTTTTGAGTCAATCAGGTCCTGAACCTTGTTCTTAAAAGCATGACAGTTCTCAATGTTATGCCTCGGTGCCCCAGAGTGGAAGTCTCAACGGGCATTCACATCAAAACATGCTGGTAGGCTACCCTTAGGTGGATCCAAAGTTCGAAGTTTGACCAATTGAAGTTGAAGCAAAACTTGCAACACCTGAGCGTATGTCATATGAATCGGGTCATAAACTCTGCCCTTCTTAGGCACCTGATTTTCCCGAGCAGGAATGCATTGGAGAGCAAAATTCACAGCTCTCTGTCATCCACAAGACATCTGAGGTTTATCAACCTTCGACACAGGCTTCACGGGCACAGGTACCATAGGCATAAGTGGAACAAACATCTTTGCGGCGGCTTCAGGTAGCTGATCACCCTCTTTCCTGAGCACATTCTTGATTACTTCCATGATCAGGCTCACCTGAGTCTTCAGCTGATGGTTTTCCTCCCGGAGTGTATTCTGATCCAGACGCAACTCCTGCATGTCCATCATAACCTGCCCCAGCTGGCCTCAGACTTCACTCAATTCAGCTTGAACTTGTTCCATAGTCATCTTCTATCCTCTCCATAAGTTGATGTCTGAAATCCTAAAGAAAACCCGGATCAAGACAATAAATCCCAGCCTCGAACACCTGCTATGAAAATGAAATGCGAATGTCATGTTCGAGCATTTCCAAGGAACCTGTTTGACAGCTCGCGCTTTTATTTAGGGTTGCTTTTAGAGCTTGTAGAATTAGGGTTTTTAGAGCCTTTAGGAGTTTCTTCCTTTCTCATAATTGTGGTTTGCTTTGGTTTGCATTCCATTTCCCATCCAATGATGCAAGGTTCCTTCATGGGAGCCTAGTCCCTCCTTTGGAAGGACTAAAGGCCTACCATAAAAGGTAAAACCTTTGAGGATACCAATCTTAGATGAGTGGTTGAGTGCCATGATGGATTCCTTTGGTTTCCATCATGCTTCCCCTCATCATGCAATAATCTTTGTGGTAATTTACATCATCTCTTGGTGGAGCATGTTGAAGCTTGAAGATGAAGTCCTTATTCTCTTTTCTCTTGATGGATAACTTGGACATGAAGACAATTACAGACTGTTGGACTGCTTTGCTGCTAGAAGACTGCTTTGCTGTTGGGTTGTTTGCTTGCTGTTTTCTTTGCTATATTCTTGTTGATTGACTGTATTTGTGTGATTGTTTATTTGGTGTGTTGCATTAGAATAGGCTTTCATGTAGTTGGTTTAGGCCTAAGTGCATTGAAAGGTCGAGCTTGCCTCCCTTTGCTTGTTTGCATCAGAGGTTGAGTCTGTCTCCCTCTGCTGGTCTATTACTGTTTGGCTTTGCTTGTTGGCTGAAGGTTGAGTTTGTCTCCCTTGCCTGTGTTTTGTGTTGCTTTTTCTTGTTTTCTCTAGAAGTTGAGTTTGTCTCCTTCTGCTTGTATTGCTGCATTGCATGCATTTTACTTACAGTTTTATTCTTTCAGATTATTTCTTTTGTTGTTGCTTTCCTTTGCCATGTTCCCTTAGGGACTCTAACTTCTCTTGTTCAAGAGAAGTTATGACAGCCATTAGGGTTCTAACCATGCATGATAACATTAGGTAGCTCCCTCTTAACCTCAATCATAAGATCAACCTTGCATGACAACTTTAGGATTGGGTTAGTTCCCCTTTAGTGCGTCCTTTCTCTTCTCATCTTCAAACATCTTTAAAACACTTAATAAAGATTAACACGTGTTGTACGCTATGATCCTTAAGCACTTGAGAAAGGGTTGTTGGAGAGTTTCTCTTCAATAGCTTGGGTGTTTAGCGTGGTACCCTTTGGGTGACATGCGATGCATTCACTCTTAAGTCTAAGTCTTTAGTGCAACATGAGTTACAAACAAAACTCAAAACACTTCTTCTTTAAAAGACTTCAAAAACAAAGATCAAACTTCTTTTTGTCCTTTGGGACCTTTAATCCTTGGAAACCATTTTCATAAGGAGAGTTTTGTTAAGTCTCGGTTCTACCGCAAATGGTAAACGCCTAAGTCTCCAAAGGTCGAGTTGCATACACCAACTGCTAGAACCGTTTGTTAACCCTACTCGGGTAAAACATTTTGAACCAACCTGGGGTCTTGTTAGCCCGAACTACGTTTGCTATGATCTTTCATGCCGTGTGAAAGTACATAGGCACGATATGCGATATCTCGGCGAGCAACCTCCCCCTCCTTTCAGCCGTAGTTAGGCAAACTACGTTGACTCTGATTTCTCGTTCCAGACGGGAATACGTAGGCATAGAACTGCTGTGTTCTGCCGAATCATTTTCTTTTCTTTTCAAACCAGACTTTTAGGTAGATAAATAAACCAACCCGTCAGATAAACACAACAAGCGTGGATCCTGTCGAGTACGACGGACGTGAGGGGTGCTAATACCTTCCCCTTGCGTAACCGACTCTCGAATCCAGACATGGTTGCGATGACCTTGTCTTATACCTTTTCGTCAGGTTTTTCCGATCGTTTCCTTTCCCTTTCTGTGGAATAAATAATGAAAGGTGGCGACTCTTCTATTTTGCTGGCACCTTATTTTCGCGGTAGCGACAGCTGGCGACTCTGCTGGGGAGATTATAGCTGCTGGGGAATTTTCCCATCCCCTATGCTGGGACCGTTTCCCATCCCCTATGCGAGTCAATCCTAGCGCTTGCGTGTTTATCTGTTGGGTGTGCATTTATTTATCACACTTTACCTTCCGCATTTTATTTTCAGTATGATATCATTATTGTGCTGTTGTGGGAGGGAGGCTCTGATGAGTGATAAGCCAGACCCAGGCTTGAGTGTATACCTAGCATTAGTTGTGGAAAGTAGTGGGCGCGTGCATGCTTTGCATGTACTAGTGTCTAACAAAATCCACGCTCAGACGAGATTCTCCCGGTTGACTTCTTTTCCAGCCCTTTGGGCTTGAGGGGTTGTTGGTTTGGAGGATTGTCGACTCTGGGGACCGATCATTTGTGACTTCGCCAAGTGAGGCCTCTTCAAGGAGTGATGATGCCAAACCAGAAATGGTGAATGTATCATCATTTCGTGAAAGTATGTGACGCTGGGAAACGCATAGGATGCCGTACCTTGTCAGTGGATAGGATTCATACCTGTGAGCAGGGTCGGGTTATGCAGGAATCCGTTACCTTCAGATAACCTGGTTTATCTTGACAATATGAATCAGAATTCTTGGTATCAGTGGGTCCTAATTATCAGAGCAGTGCTATGTTCTTGTCAAGGCAAAAATTTGATTTCTTCTCAGTCAACAAGCAGCAGCCTTGATCCCTTGTGTGTGCATTAGCATTTTGCATGTTTGCATTGTATTGCATTTGCATCTCATATCCATTCCTCAGCCGGAACAGGGAGCTCACCTATCTTTTGCCTGCTTCATTAGTTGGTTTCCCGACATTCGCATTGGATTTGAATAAGCTTCAGGATCATGGGTTCAGAGGAGCAGAATCTGGTTGTTACCAGGGCAGAGTTTGAATTGTTGAAGGACCAGTTGAGTCAATTCATGGAAGCTGTGGCAGCTATGACCAGAGATAAGGCCAATGTTCAGAGGACTCCGGTAAATAATGTTGCTCAAGCCTATAATGTGCAAATTCCTGTCGAAGATAAAGATGCATCTTCTCTCCATGACACAGACTATCAGAACTTCATTTTCCCTGTGCCAGATCATCAGAGGGTTATTCCGAAGGTTGATGCTGAGAACCCGCAGACTGTTGAGTTTATGAGAAAATGTCGCTTGTTGGAGGAAAAGCTTGATGCTCTGATGAGTTAGAATACTCTTAACCTGAATGCTTCGAGCATGTGTTTGGTGCCAGGCCTTGTGATGCCTCCAAAATTCGAGATGCCGAATTTTGAGAAGTTCAAAGGGGATAGTTGTCCGAAGCTACATTTGATAATGTTCTGCAGAAAAATGACTTCGTATGTCGATAATGATCAGCTTATGATTCACTGCTTTCAGGACAGTTTGAGTGGAGCATCATTGAATTGGTATATGCAGTTGGAAAGTAGTTGCATCAGATCATGGTCAGATCTAGCCAATGCTTTCGTGAAGCAGTACGACTATAACCTTGACATGGCTCATAGTCGCACGCAATTGCAAGAATTATCTCAGGCGGGCAATGAATCCTTCAGAGGGTATGCGCGAAGATGGAGAGAATTCGTTGCTCGTGTTCAACCCCCACTTCTGGATAGAGAGTTGGTTGACATATTCTTGGGTACCTTGAAAGGCCATTACTTTGACAAGTTGATCAGTGGTAGAGCGTCGAACTTTGCTGACTTAGTGATAACAGGAGAACGTGTTGAGAGCGGAATCAAGAGCGGAAAAATTCGAGACATCTCAGAAACCTCAGTTTCTGAAAGTAAATCAGTTGTCAGTGAAGAATGGGAGAGAGAAAGCGGTGTCATCCAAGAATCTCCAGTATCTCAGGTTCAGTTTTCTGATGTTTCGAGTATTCAAAACCAACAATCTGTTGGGTTTGTATGTCAGATATCTGTTCCCTGCCAGAGTCAACAGTCGTATCGTCGTCAACTGCTTCAACACACCAGACGTAGGCCGAGGAAGCCAGAGAGGCATTTTGCTCAGATACCGGTATCGTACAGTCAGTTATTGCCGGATTTGATCAAAGGTGGGTTGGTAGTTCCGAAGAAGATTAATTCAGAAATTCCTCCGTACCCGCCAGGTTTTGATGCCAACGCCCGCTGTGAGTACCATGCTGGGGCACAGGGGCACTCAACGGAAGACTGTAAGGTACTTAGGAGCCAAGTTCAAACTCTGCTGGATTCCGACAGGATTTCAGTCACGTCTCAGGTGTTCATATTAACGATCTTCCTTTATCCAGCCAAGTGGGTGTATCAGTTCATGTTATGGGAGAGTTCACTGAGAGCAGATGTTCAGAAGAGTATCAGGATAACTTCGACGGTCAATTCTGAAGATGGCTGGCTCAGCAGCAAATCAAGTTCGAAAAGCCCGGTTCCCAGAAACTGGCAATCTTTGCTTTATCATGTCATGTCTTCACATTTGTAGTTTCTTTCCTGTTAGAATTGCAAATTTCGTTTGTAAAGCATGTTATTTTTCAATTGATATTGATAATGAAATAAATATGCATGTTTTGAACTAATCCATTCATGTTCACTCTATTGCTTTCTTTTATTTCAAACGCTTGTTTAAGTGGAATCCGGGGAGGATGACGAAATCCAATAACGCGTAAGCTTCCGATGCTATGTTTAAGCGCCGATTCTGTTTAGGAATTAGTGATCTATTCAACCCTCGTTATAGATCATTGTCATTGTCTAACAAGTGGTATCAAGAGCACCGGTTCATTCTGTGCTTCACATATAACTTTTTAGAATATGGCAAACGAACCAAAAGGGGCTTACAATATAACACTCATTTTTAACGGTAAGAACTATAGTTATTGGAAAGATTGTATGCGCTTGCATATTAATTCCATTGATAAAAAGGTATGGAATATTATACAAAATGGTCTCATGGAAATTACCATGACCGAAGCGATTAACGTTGTTGTGCCTAAGCCGAAAACACAATGGAATGAAGAATATGAGAAAAAGTATAACTACGATTGGAAAACTAGAAATATTCTGATCTCCTCCTTAGGAGTTGATGAGTATTATAGAGTTTCATATTGTACGACGACTAAAGATATGTGGGACTCATTGCAAGTTACCCATGAGGGAACTAATGATGTAAAAGTAGCTCGAGTCAACACTTTGACTCAAGAGTTTGATCTATTTCACATGAAGCAAGGGAAAACCATTGCCGACATGCAAAAGAGATTTAATCATTTAATCAATCGACTAAACTCACTTGGTAGACCAATTTCCAATAACGTTGCTACTAACAAAGTTTTGAGGTGTCTTACTAGGGAGTGGCAACCAAAGGTTACGACCATTAAGGAAGCAAATGATTTCATGACGTTGAACATTACAACTCTATTTGGAAAGCTCTAAGAACATGAGCAAGTGCTCATTAGTCTTGATCAATTCTAGAAGAAGGAAAATAAAGAAATGACCAAAGATACGAAAAAGAAGTCAATAGCTCTAAAGGCTGCTTGTTCAAAGTCCTCCATAAAAGAGCTAACTAATAATGAATTGATTGATGATGATGATGAAGAAGCCATGAAGATATGAGGCTATTCATGAGGTGTTACAATCATTATGTAGAGAAAAATGGTATTCAACATTCAGAAAATAATCTCGTCAATTTTAGAAGACAAACAAGGTCTTCCAAGAATGAAGGAAACTAAAAGAAAAAGGGTCTTGCTATAATTGTGGAAAAGTCGGGTACTATAAGCCGAATTGTCCATTGATAAAGAAGGACAAAGGGAAGGAAATGCATTGTTCACAAAAGAAAAGCCTTTAAACGTTTGGCTTCGAACAAACAAATTTTTACTCATTTAGAGAAAAAGATCCCTGATTTTGAAATGGAATTAGAGGCTTTCAAAGCATCTATGGTAGAAGAAACAAAAGTAAATGTTGAGGAAGACAACAATAAATGGTTAAATTGGGGTTGTGAGACTTGTCATATTTGGCAAAAAGAGGTTAGAACTCTTAAAGCCAAACTTGACAAAGCTCTAGAACCAAAGATATCTTTTGCTATTGATAGATCACATTTTAGGAAAAACATGATTAGTCCATATAAAAAATATACTTATGTGATCAAAGATTAAGTTAACAAAAGGGATACCAATGTTAATCTTACTTGCTTGTATTGTTGCAAAATAGGTTATACCATTTCTAAATGTCACTTTAGGAGGTTTTTAGTTCCTAAAAGAGTTTATCAATGGTTGCCCAAATGCAACCAAGATTTCACTCACAACCAAGGACCCAATAAAAATTGGGTACCTATTTCTCTTGATTAATTGTGTAGGTACAAAGTCTTGAGTCTACGGAGAGAGGATGGATTCTTGATAGTGGATGCTCAAGACATATGATGGGAGACATTTCCCTATTAATTGACTTTGTGGAAAAGAAAAAGGGATTTGTAATCCACAGAGACAATAATAAAGGGGCAATACTCAATAAAAGTAGTGTAGGTAATCCCTCTTCAACTACTATCTCTGATGTGTTGTTAGTTGAGGGTCTTAAACACAACCTTATAAGCATTAGTAAATTATGTGACAAGGGATATAAAGTGTCATTTTCAAAAGATCGATGCATAATTGAAAATAATGATAAAAAGGGGATGTGTTTAAAGGCCTGAGGGTTAATAACGTGTATATGCTTGAATTGAGTGAGGTATCACTGAGTAGCGACAAATGTCTCGTCACCATGAGTGAAGACTCATGGTTATGGTATAAGCGTTTGGCGCATGTCAATTTTGATTTGCTAAATAAGATAGTCTCTAAGGACCTAGTAATTGGCTTACCCAAAATCAAGATTTCAAAGGACCACTTATGTGATGCGTGCCAAATGGGGAAGCAAACAAGGATCTCGTTCAAATCTAAAAACATTGTTTCAACCACGAGATCCCTTGAATTCCTCCATATGGACCTCTTTGGACCATCTAGGATTAAGAGCGTATGCGATAACTACTATGGTTTTGTGATTGTCGATGATTACTCTAGGTTTTGCTAGACTATCTTCTTAGACTACTATGGTTTTGTGATTGCCGATGATTACTCTAGGTTTTGCTAGACTATCTTCTTAGCAAGCAAGAGCGATACTTTTTTGGCTCTTAAAAAATTTGACAAGCTCTCTCAGAATAAGTTGAAAACAAACATTATAACAATTCGAAGTGATCATGGAGGTGAGTTTGAAAATCATATCTTTGAATAATATTGTTGTAGGCATGGAATTGATCATAATTTTTCCGTGCCGCGTACCCCTCAACAAAACGGGGTTGCGGAACTTAAAAATCGAATTTTGGAAGAATTAGGAAGAACTATGATCAACGAAAGTGACCTTCCTAAATACTTTTGGGCCAATGCCATTAGTACGAATTGTTATGTTTTGAATAGGGTGCTCATCTATCATATTCTTAACAAAACTCCATATGAGCTTTTGAAAAGAAGGAAGCCCAATGTATCTCACCTTCATGTATTCAGTTGTAAATGTTTTGTTTTGAACAATGGTAAGGAAATCCTTGGCAAGTTCAACTCTAAGCACGATGAATGTATCTTTCTTGGATACTCTCAGACAAGTAAAGCATATAGGGCATATAATAAGAGGTTACTTATTGTTGAGGAATTTTTTCATGTTACTTTTGATGAAACTTATCCGAAAAATGTCGGAAAATGTATTTCTTTTCATGGTGCAGGTGTATCTTTAGAATACATACTCAAGGACACTGAAAAAGAGATTGATCAACCTGAAGTAGTGAAAGTTGATGAGGAAAAAATCACCATCATGAGGAGATTGAGGAGGATCATTCGACTAACAACGATGGCATTCCTCTAGCTTGGAAGTCCTCTAAAGATCATCCTATCGACAACATTCTCAGTGACATTTCAAAGGGAGTGACTCAGAGATCCAAGCTAAGTAACTTCTGTTATCACTTTGATTTCATCTCTCAGATTGAGCCTAAAAACCCTAAATAGGCGTTACTCGATGAGCATTGGTTCCTATTAATGCAAGAAAAATTAAATAAATTTAAAAGGAATGAGTTTTGGGACCTTGTCCCTCTTCCACGAGGCCATCATGTAATTGGCACCCGATGGGTGTTTATGAATAAGCTTGACAAAAATGGAGTTATAACAAGAAACAAAGTGCGCTTAGTGGCACAAGGGTATAACTAAGAGGAGGGCATATACTATGAGGAAACTTATGCTCTTATTGCCCGACTATAGGCTATACGCCTTTTGCTTGCTTACACATGTGTTAAGAATTTCAAATTATTTCAAATGGATGTAAAAAGTGCTTTCCTAAATGGATACATCAATGAAGAGGTTTGTGTAGCCCAACCTCGTGGTTTTGAATCCCATGAGTATCCTAATCATGTTTATAAGCTTAAACATGCTTTGTACGGACTCAAGAAAGCCCCTAGGGCTTGGTATGAACGTCTTAGAAAATTTCTACTAGATCAAGGGTACTCAAGAGGGAAGGTTGACACAATCCTCTTTATTAAAGATTATGGAAAACACTCTATTTTGGTACAAATTTATGTAGATGCTATCATATTCGGATCTACTAACATGAATCTGGTTAAGGAGTTTTCTAAATTGATGCAAGGAGAGTTCGAGATGAGCAAGATGGGGGAGCTAAACTATTTCCTCGGATTGCATATCAAGAAACTCAAAGAAGGAACATTTGTGAGCCAGAAGAAATATTGCCTTGAGCTTCTCAAGCGTTTCTGAAGGTGAGAAAATACTTAGAAGGGGGGGGGGGTTGAATAAGTATGAAGATAAAACTTAGAAATAAAAACTCAAGGATTTTTATCCTGGTTCGTTGAACTCAACTACTCCAGTCCACCCTATCAAGAGTGATTTGCCTTTCTCAAACAAGGACTTAATCCACTATTTAATCAACTAATTACAATAGTAAGCACTAAGAACAACTGTTCAAAGTCTTCTCAAGAACTACTGATCCTAACTGGATCTTCTTAAGGTTTTCTTACACTCAAATGTAATAATAATACAAGTGTTAAGAATGCTTCTAATAAAGCTTTATCACAACTGTGATTTTTCACTTAAGATTAAGAACAAGGAAATAAATTCAGCAGTAATGTGGAAGTAGTATGAGAGCTTGTAGTGATTTCTTTTTCAAATCTTTCGTCTACTGAAGAAGATGAATGGAGTCTTGCTTTTATAGGCACAAAGGTCCATGAAGTCTTTCACGTTGAGAACAGTGTACCAAAAAGGTCTGAGCCTTTTTGTCTTCACATCACATGACCTTTCCTAGAAGAAGAATGCACAGTAAAATCCTTTTTGTCTGTGTTCTTGTGTCTAGCATAAATAAGGAAAGAGTCGTTTAGTCATTTCAACGGACATAACTTTGAATTCTTCTTCAACAAGTTTCAGTAAGAATCATCAGAGTCTGGATAGATCAGAGCCTTCTGATGTTCATCAGAGTTTGCTGAATCAGAGCCTTTACAGCATGTGTGCTTTCAGCGTGTAAATGTTCAGAACAGAGTTTTGAATCAGATCCTCAGTACTGACAGCGTTAGTACTATCAGAGTCTTCTGAATTAACTGTGTCTGAAACTCTTCATACAGAATTGCTCATTACTTCAGATGCTTTTGGCTTCTGCTTCAAATTCTTCTGTAGCTTCTGCTTCAGATTCTTCTGTAGCTTCTGCTTCAGATTCTTCTGTAGCTTCTACTTCAGATTCTTCTGGAGGCAACATTCAGAATCTTCTAAGAGATGCTTCTAATGCTTCAGAGCCTTGCATAATTTCATGTTCAGATCCAATTTGCTTCCAGAATAATATTCACTTTTAATATATGCAGCAATCATTCTAAAACAAATTTTAGAGTATATAATTCTTTAATACAAAATTTCATAAGAGTTATCATCAAAACATAGAGATATAATTAAGAACCAATCTGTGTTCTAACAATCTCCCCCTTTTTGATGATGACAAAAACATAAGAAATTTTGTTCAATTGAAAATATAATTATAACTCCCCCTGAGATGATGAATCTCCCCCTGAATTGAATACTTAGAAGAAATAGAAACTTCCCTTTTTGCATGAGTATTCTTTTCAAGATCAGAGCCTGATTGTTCCAAAGTTATTAAATCTTTGACTTGGATGAGTGTTTTAGAATCAGAGCCTGATAGGTTAAATTTGATCTGGGGATCTCAGAGTTACTTTTAAAGAATTTGTCAGATATATCAAATGTTCTGAAAAGCTAAGAATTCATGTTAGTTAAGATTGATATGTCTGAAGTTCATTTAGGTAGAGTTTATTTGAACAGTCAGAACCATTTTCTCCCCCTTTTTTGTCATAATCAAAAAGTAAAGAAAACTTAAAAGACAAATAAAAGGAATTACAGAAAAGATAAGTTAAGTGGAGAAAACACAGAATCATTCATTCATTCAGATAACAAACAACAAAAAAATGTTCATACATCAGATGATAGAAAAACAGAACAGCAAACAAATAACAAGTGCAAAACAAGAATGCAAGAACATGAAAAAGACAACTTAGGCTGGCGAGAAGCAATCAGGATCAGAAGATCAGTAATCTTTGCAGTAGATTCTTCTTGCTTAGCCATCCAAGTCTTTATCTCTTCAGTAGTTTGTTCCTGTTTTATCATCCAAGATCTGATTTCTTTAATTTCTTGAACAACATCTGGAATCTCAGTCTTCATTTCAGATGCAGAAGATGCAGAAGCAGATGCATCAATCTCCATGGTAGATGCAGGAGTATCTTCTAACATTTCAGCATCTTTAGCAGGAGCATCTTCTAGAAGAAGCACTGGGGTTGTGAGAATGCTCATCAGAGTTTGTCTGACCATTTCAGCAAACTTAGCCTTTGCATCATCAGCACAAAGTGTTATGAGATTAGATGCAGCAAAGTTGAACTTTGAGATGAATCTGTCCTAAAAAGCTTCAGATTCAGCAGGATTCACACTAGCCATGCATTCTTTCTCTACAGAAGCAATTCCCTGACACATTTCCTTCTTGAAATCCTTAAACAACGTAGAAACATCTGTTCTTGGTTTAGGATTCAGAAAGTCTTCTATGGAGACTTGTTGTGATGGTTCAGGAGGTGAGTGATCAGATGATGGTTCTTCAGATTGAGGTTGTATGGATGGTGGTTGTTCAGATGGTTGTGGTAAAAAATATGTTAGGTTGAATTTTGAGTGAAGAGGGTGTTCAGAAGCAGGTAAGTCAGATGGTAGTGGTTTAAAAAGATCAGGAATACGTAAGCTAGTTGGAGAGGAGACTTCAGAGTCATCAGAATCAGATGATTTAGTTGAATGACATGAAGTAGAGGATAAGACATACATGGTTGTAATGGGTTGCACATCCATAATGTCTTCAGATTGATTTTGTGGTTCAGAAGATGGTTGTTGTTGTGGTTTAGATTGATGAGGAGTTTGTTGAGGTTCAGATGATGGAATTTTTGATTCTTGTGGATTTTGTGTAGGTTCTGCAGTTTTGGTTATTTGTGGTTCAGATGGTGAAATTTCTGGTTGAGATATTGATTGTTTTTCTGGTTGTTGTTCTTGTTGTTATGGAACATGTATAACAGGTGGTGTTTGGAGTGGTTCTGCTGTTTGAGAAGGTAGTGATTCAGATGAAGGAATGTCAAATGATGGTTGTGGTGTAGAAACTGTTTGAGTGGATGCTGGAAGTGTAAGAGAAATAGGGTTAATAGAAGCATTTGGTGTCTGTGATTCAGAAACCTTTTGAACAACAGGTGAATCAAATGTATTTGGTTTGGATGGTTGTTCAGAGGGTTTAGATGGATCAGATGATTTAGTTGGTTTAGAAGATTGAGATGGAGCAGGAATAGTTTGATTTTGAGTGGGAGAAGGTTTGGGAATAGAAAAAAATTTTGATTCATTCATAACAATCTTAGCAAATGAAGATACAGAAGATTTAGTACCCTTAGTCTTTGTGCACTTGATAGGATCATAGGGAACTTCTCCAGAAGCTTTTCTCTTGATCTTCTTCTATGGCTTGTCATCAACTTTTGGCTTCTTCTGAGCAACAACTTCTTCTGCCTCTGATTGATTTCTCTTTCTCATGTTCTCAGTATACACATATGGTATTGGTTCTCTGGCACGAATCAAAATATCTGCTGGAATAGGCGTTCCATCTGCTTTGCATGCATCAATGTACCTAACAATGATGTCCCTTGGTTCTTCAGCACCAAACAGTGGAAAATCTTTAACTGGAATTCTCTTTTGACTAACTTCAGAGATATTCAGCTTCTTAGGTGCAGCTGTGAGTTCATCTACAATCTTTAGCCTCTGAAGACTTTTTGCATTCAATGGTTTACCAACAATTGTTTCTAACTCACTTTTAACTCCAGCCTCATACAGAGCAGTTACCAGACCATTCTCTGTCAGAATGTCTGAAATCAATCTTCCAAAGGGAATCCATGTCCTGATCTTCTGTCCCTTATCCTTTACAGATTCTCTTGAAGCATTTATATGGTTCCACAGATGCATAAAGAGAATGTAAGGAAGATCTACCTTGGTACTTTGACTTAAACAATACATGAAGTAGAGTTGTTCATTGTTCACATAATCTGGAGAATTGGTAGATTTTCTATGATGGATGCAACCCAGAAAAATCTTTGCCCAGATTTTGTAGTCAGGCTTCAGATCCTTAAATTTGTTAGAGGCCTGTCCAGATGTGATGACTTCCTCATAAACTTCTTCTATGTCCACACGCCCAGCTGGAAGATGACATACTCCATCAGTCTCCTCATACCCTATGAGTTTCTTGATGAAATCTTCAGTTATTATGATTTCCTTTCCCAGAACAGAAGATAAAATGAATTTTGGATAAACAGAAGCATGTATCTAGAATTCCTTCACCAGATGAGGGTAAACTGGTCCAAATAATCTGTCAAGATATTTAACCCAACCTTGTGCATCAGTTATTGAACGAAATTCAAACCCATTTTCAGCTAACGAATCAAATTCCACCATTGATTCACAGAGAACTTCAAGTTTGTCAACAGGAGTAAACAATGTCCTTTTAGGTACAGTGAATGGAGTCACACCCATATTTGCAGAAGTAACTGCAACCATAGTTGATTGGAATTGAGCTGCTATAGAAGATGAGGTTGCCATTGAAGAAGATGAAGATGATTTGGACGAAGGTTTAGGGTTTTTGTGAAGAGATAATAGAAGGCAGAAATGCATAAAATTGTTTGTGAAGTGAAAAATGTGAAATTGGTGTGAAAAGTGGTATTTATAGAGAAGGAAATTAGGGCAAACAGACAGACACAAATATCACGTTCTCACATAGCATTTAATGACAATTAATGAAAGAGAATAAAAATCATTTCAAGCATTAATTGATTCTGACAAATTGGGGGGAAAATCAAGATTTTCACTATTCAAACCATACCTCAAACGTCTCTTCAGTGGTGTACACGCCATCTTTTCAGATTCAGAGTGACACGTGTTTGATTGCATGTGCTTCTGAATTCTCTTAAGAAATGAAACGTTAGCCAACGATCAGATCTTCTGAGATTGGTTAGTTCAGATACACACAGATAATAATAAATCAATAAATTAAATAATTGACAAGAAAAATACTTCAGAGTTTTAAGCATTTTGCATCTGAGAAGTTTGCTTCTGATAAATATCATTCTGGACAAAAATTCATACCAGTATTTTTCAGAATAAACTTGAACCTATCTTCAGCAAGGGGTTTTGTGAAAATATCTGCCCATTGATGATCTGTATCAACAAAGGCTAGGTTTATAATACCCTTCTGAACATAGTCTCTGATGAAGTGATGTTTAATTTCTATATGTTTTGCCTTAGAGTGTAAAATGGGGTTTTTAGACAAACATATAGCAGAAGTATTATCACAGAACATAGAAATGTTACTCTCAAAGATCTGATAGTCTTCTAGCTGACTTTTCATCCAGAGCATCTGCGTGCTACATCCAGCAGCAACTATATATTCTGCCTCTGTAGTTGATAGTGCAATTGTGGGTTGCTTCTTGCTGTACCAGGAGATTAGATTTCTTCCTAGAAATTGACAACTTCCAGAAGTACTTTTTCTTTCCACTCTGTCTCCAGCATAGTCAACATCACAGAATCCAACTAATTTGAAATCATCAGATCTTCTCTTCCTTACCAAGTGTACTTGTTGGATGCATAGGAGTCTTTGCCATCTTACTATCAGTCATGTTAAACTTCTTCAGAAGCTCTTTAACATATTTGGTCTGATGAATGTACGTGCAATCTGGAGTTTGGTTGACTTGAATTCCCAGAAAGAATCTCAATTCTCCCATCATGCTCATCTCAAATTTTGCCTGCATACATTGAGCAAACTCCTTTCTCAGCATAATATTGGTAGATCCAAATATAATATCATCTACATATATTTGGCAAATTAAAAGATCTTTCTTAAATGTTTTACAAAAGAGTGTTGTGTCCACTTTGCCTCTGATGAAAATTTTCTCCAGATAAAAATTGCTTAATCTCTCATACCAAGCTCTGGGAGCTTGGTTTAAACCATAAAGAGATTTCTTTAATTTGAAAACATGTTCTAGAAATTTTTCACTTTCAAAACCAGGAGGTTGGTGAACATAAACTTCTTCCTCTATAATACCATTTAGAAAGGCACTCTTAACATCCATCTGATATAGAGTGATGTTATTCTGTGCAGCAAAAGAAATGAGTAAACGAATAGTCTCTAACCTGGCTACAGGAGCATAAGTCTCTGTATAATCAATTCCTTCTTGCTGGCTGTAACCTTGAGCAACAAGCCTTGCTTTGTTTCTTTCAACTTCTCCTTTCTCATTCAACTTATTTTTGAAGACCCATTTAGTTCCAATTATGTTAAATCCTTTTAGTCTTGGAACCAAATCCCACACATCATTTCTTGTGAACTAATTGAGCTCTTCTTGCATGACAATAATCCAATCATTGTCTTGCAGAGCTTCATCCACAGAAGTTGGTTCAATAACTGACACCAACCCAAATAATGATGCTTCAGATGATCTGAGGAATGATCTTGTTCTAATGGGGTCATCCTTCTTTCCAATGATCACATTCTCTGGATGAGAGGCCTTGATTCTGGATGATGATCCTCTAACAGTTGATTCTTCAGAAATGTTTAAGTTGTTCATCTGAGAAACCAAAGGAATTGCATCTGACGTTGCTTCAGGTTCCTTCACTTGAGCTTTGTCTGCCTCTAAGCCTTCAGAGTCTGTGAGAATTACTTCTCTATCTGCAGAATTTTCAAACTGCTTTGGCTTTTCAATGCCAAGCTTATCATCAAATCTAATATGTATAGACTCCTCCACAATCTGTGTTTCAGTATTGTATACTCTATAGCCTTTAGAGCATTCAGAATACCCAAGCATGAAACACTTTTGTGCTTTAGAATCAAACTTGTTAAGATTCTCTTTAGAGTTCAACATATAGCAAATACATCCAAAAGGATGAAAATATGAAATGTTGGGCTTTCTGTTCCTCCACAATTCATAGGGAGTCTTTTCCAAAAGAGGTCTTACAAACACTCTGTTCTGAATGTAATAGGCTGTGTTGATTGCTTCTGCCCAAAAGTGCTTTGCCAGATTAGTCTCATTGATCATGGTTCTGGCCATTTCTTGCAGAGTTCTATTTTCCCTCTCTACAACCCCATTCTGTTGTGGAGTTCTAGGACAGGAAAAATCATGAGTAATGCCATTTTCATTAAAGTATTTTTCAAAATATTTGTTTTCAAATTCACCACCATGATCATTTCTGACTTTAATAATTTTGAAATCTTTTTCATTCTGGACTTGTTTGCAGAAGTCAAAGAACACAGAATGTGACTCATCCTTGTGCTTTAGGAACTTTACCCATGTCCATCTGCTGTAGTCATCAACAATGACTAATCCATACTTCTTGCCTCTGATGGATGCAGTTTTCACTGGTCCAAACAAATCGATATGAAGTAATTCTAATGGTCTTGAGGTTGAAACAACATTTTTAGATTTAAAGGAAGATTTTGAAAACTTTCCCTTTTGACATGCTTCAGAAAGAGCATCTGAGTTGAACTTCAGCTTAGGAAGTCCTCTGACCAGATTGAGTTTATTAATTTGAGATATACGTCTCATATTAATATGCCCCAATTTTCTGTGCCAGACCCATTGCTCATCATTAACAGACAAGAGACATTTAACATTTTGAACTTTAAGTTCAGAAACATTTATTTTGTAAATGTTGTTCTTCCTCTTTCCATTAAATAGGATTGAGCCATCCTTCTAACTAACAGCTTTACAACATTGTTGATTAAATATTATATCATAACCATTGTCACTTAATTGACTTATGGGCAATAGGTTATGCTTTAAACCTTCTATAAGAAGAACATTAGATATAGAGGGAAGGTTACCATTACCAATAGTACTAGAGCCAATGATCTTGCCCTTCTGATTCCCTCCAAACTTCACTTCTCCTCCATATTTAAATTCCAGGCTTTGGAACATAAACCTTTCTCCCGTCATGTGACGTGAGCAGCCAGAGTCCAGGTACCATGATTGGAATCTTGACTTTTCTGCTAAAAACATCTGCAACAGGGATAATCTTATCCTTAGGTACCCAGATCTTTTTGGGTCCTTTTTGGTTAGCTGCCTTGAAAGTTGGTCTGAACTTCTGTCTTTTTACAACTGTGTTGTTCTGACTTACTTTTGGCTTAAACACAGGAACATTCTGATCAGAACGTGTGTGTTTAATGTCATTCAGATGACCAAACTTTAAATGAGAGTACAAAGGAGTTTTCTTGATAACAAGTTTATCAACAGGCATTGAATTTAAATCCTTTCCAGAGGAGGATTCATATCCAATTCCTTTCCTGTTATTTCTGCTAACCCCATAGATCATAGAAGCCATCTTGCTTCTGTCTATGCTTTTAGCAAGAAATTTCTGAAAGCTAAAGTCATATTCTTCTAAAATGTTTTTGCATTTAGACTTACTTTCAGATTCAGAGTTTTGTTGAGCTATTTCAAAATCATATTTCATTTTTAAATTGTTTTCTTTTAGCTCAGCAATTTCTGATTTTAACAGATTATTCTCAGAGCCAAGATTGTACTTAAGCTTCTTGCATTTGAGCTTAATCTGATTATAATTTTTCAGGACTTCAGATAAGACTTTAATAAGCTCTTCCCTAGTGAGATAAGAAAGTACCTCTTCTGAGTCAGATTCAGAATCAGACTCAGATTCAGATGATTCTTCATTCTGATCTTCAATGCCTGCCATCAGAGCCATGTTGGCGCATTCATCTTCAGATTCTGATGAGGATCCAGATTCATCAGAGTCATCCCAAGTTGCCATTAGAACCTTCTTCTTTTTGTCAAACTTTTTCTTTGGCTTTTCTTTAAGAAGTTTTGGACATTCACTCTTGTAATGGCCAGGTTCTTTGCATTCAAAGCAGACAACTTCTTTCTTTCCAAATCTTTTTGGTCCAGAGGACTCCTTGCGCTGATCTGGTCTTTTGAAGTTCTTGAACTTCCTTTGCTTGTGCTTCCAGAGTCTGTTGATTCTTCTGGACAGCAAGGATAGTTCATCTTCTTCTTCAGAAGAAGATTCCTCAAAGCTTTCCTCTAACACCTGCAATGCCTTTACAGATTTGTTAGATTTTAAAGCAATAGACTTACCTTTCTTTTGAGGCTCATCTTCCTCAAGTTCAATTTCATGACTCCTTAGTGAGCTGATTAGCTCCTCCAGAGTGATCTTGTTCAGATCCTTGGCAAGCTTCAGAGCAGTGACCATAGGTCTCCATCTGATAGGCAAGCTTATGATGATCTTCTTCACATGATCAACAGTTGAGTAGCCTTTGTCCAGAACTTTTAGACCAGCTGTAAGAATATGGAATCTAGAGAACATAGTTTCTATGGACTCAGATTCTTCCATCTTGAACGCTTCATACTTCTGTATTAACGCCAGAGCCTTGGTCTCTTTTACTTGAAGGTTTCCTTCATGAGTCATCTTCAAGAACTCAAACATGTCAAATGCAGTTTCTCTATTTGTGATCTTTTCATACTCAGTGTGAGATATTGCATTTAACATTATTGTTCTAGCCTTGTGGTGATTTCTAAACTCCTTCTTTTGGGCTTCTGTCATAGATTTTCTATCTACTTTCTTGCCATTCCCATTAATGGGATGAACGTGCCCATCTATGACTAAGTCCCATAAATTAGCATCATAACCAAGGAAGAAACTTTCAATCCTGTCCTTACAATAATCAAATTTCTCCCCATCAAACATAGGGGGTTTAGTGCTGATTTTGTCCCTTTCTTCATATTTGTTGTTAATGTTAGATGTTGAAGTATCAGCCATGATAACAACCAAATATATATCAAAGTTTTTCTCACAGGATCTTTTCTATCACTGTGAAGTGGTAGCACACACAGAACCGGAGCTCTGATGCCAACTGAAGGTGAGAAAATACTTAGAAGGGGGGGGGGGGGTTGAATAAGTATGAAGATAAAACTTAGAAATAAAAACTCAAGGATTTTTATCCTGGTTCGTTGAACTCAACTACTCCAGTCCACCCTATCAAGAGTGATTTGCCTTTCTCAAACAAGGACTTAATCCACTATTTAATCAACTGATTACAATAGTAAGCACTAAGAACAACTGTTCAAAGTCTTCTCAAGAACTACTGATCCTAACTGGATCTTCTTAAGGTTTTCTTACACTCAAATGTAATAATAATACAAGTGTTAAGAATGATTCTAATAAAGCTTTATCACAACTGTGATTTTTCACTTAATATTAAGAACAATGAAATAAATTCAGCAGTAATGTGGGAGTAGTATGAGAGCTTGTAGTGATTTCTTTTTCAAATCTTTCGTCTACTGAAGAAGATGAATGTAGTCTTGCTTTTATAGGCACAGAGGTCCATGAAGTCTTTCACGTCGAGAAAAGTGTACCAAAAAGGTCTGAGCCTCTTTGTCTTCACATCACATGACCTTTCCTAGAAGAAGAATGCACAGTAAAATCCTTTTTGTCTGTGTTCTTGTGTCTAGCATAAATAAGGAAAGATTCGTTTGGTCATTTCAACAGACATAACTTTGAATTCTTCTTCAACAAGTTTCAGTAAGAATCATTAGAGTCTGGATAGATCAGAGCCTTTTGATGTTCATCAGAGTTTGCTGAATCAGAGTCTTTGCAGCATGTGTGCTTTCAGCGTGTAAATGTTCAGAGCAGAGTTTTGAATCAGATCCTCAGTACTGACAGCGTTAGTACTATCAAATTCTTCTGAATTAACTGTGTTTGAAACTCTTCATACAGAATTGCTCATTACTTCAGATGCTTCTGGCTTCTGCTTCAGATTCTTCTGTAGCTTCTACTTCAGATTCTTCTGGAGGCAGCGCTCAGAATCTTCTAAGAGATGCTTCTAATGCTTCAGAGCCTTGCATAATTTCATGTTCAAATCCAATTTGCTTCCAGAATAATATTCACTTTTAATATCTGCAGCAATCATTCTAAAACAAATTTTAGAGTATATAATTCTTTAATACAAAATTTCATAAGAGTTATCATCAAAACATAGAGATATAATTAAGAACCAATTTGTGTTCTAACAATTTCTACATGGCCAACTCCAAAACAATTGACACTTCAATGCCTACTTACGCAAACTTGAGTCGTGATGAGAATGGTAAGGATATGGAGGTAAAGAAGTATATATGTATGATAGGCTCTCTCCTCTATCTTACCGTATCTCGACCGAATATAATGTTTAGTGTTTGTATGTGTGCAAGGTACCAATCATGTCCCAAGGAATCAAACTTGAAAGCCATCAAGCACATACTTAGATACCTCTCTGGTACTTCAAAGTATGAGCTTTGGTATTCTAAGGGAAGTGATTGTTCTTTGGTTGGCTATTCTGATTCCGACTTTGCCGATTGCAAATCGGATAGGAAAAGCACAAGTGGCACTTGTTGTTTTTTCTCAAATTCCTTAGTGAGTTGACACAACAAAAAGTAAGTTTCCGTTGCTTTGTCAACAGCCAAGGCAGAATACATTGCGGACGGTAGTTGTTACGCTCAAGTCTTGTGGCTTAAGTAATAATTACTCATTTTCAATGTTAAAGTCGAGCGTATTCCTATTTTGTGTGATAATACAAGTGCCATCAACCAAACCAAAAACCCCGTATTGCATTCATGCACCAAACATATCAAAATTCACCATCATTTCCTTAGAGATCATTTAGAGAAAGGTGATGTGGTGTTTAAGCTTGTTGATACTAAGAATCAACTTGTGGATATTTTCACAAAACCACTCGTGACAGAGCCTTTTCTTAACATCTGTATGGAACTGGGTGTTCTCGATATCTCGAATCGTGTTTAAGGTTTCATGATTGCATGCTCTATATACATGCTTGTATATATTTTTGTCTAACAATATTGAGAAGATCAAGCTATATGTGAGGGCATCCATCATCGATCTTCATTGAGGTAATATCGTTCATTTCTAGCAAAATATTCTTGATCACATATATGTGTAAGATATTGTGCCATTTTGTGTGTTAGATTGATGTTTATTCCATGGTTGTACATGTTTTTATCCATTTATGAGTATGAAATATGTGTGAGCTCTTTATCTACTAATATTTGATGCATAAATGACTTAAGAAGTGCATTTTTACTCATTTTAACTGTGTGAGTCGACCAAAACAGGTCATAGGTCGACTCATGAAAATGCCACTCTTACAAATTTTGGACCGGGTATGCACAGGTCGACCCATGGGTCGACTCAAACTATGTGCATTTCACATTGTCAAAATTCTGTCTGTATGCGTCGATGCATAGACTCTTTAGGTCAACGCGTCACTGAATTTTTCTAAAAAATCTTGAAAATTGCAGCGCCTTTCCATGTTCATTGACCCATTTATTGCATTTCTGCATTTAATGCATTCAAACATTATCATTTGCATATAGACATCTCTCTTCCATTTCTCCTCTTCCCAAAATCTCTACACAACCTAAAAATCCTATCTCACCAAATTTTTTCAAGATCACAAGGTTTCAATTGAGTTTTTCATCAACAATTCAAATTCAACCTACTGTTCATCCTCTTCGTCAACTCAACTTCATGGCTACCAGAAGAGTCACTCGGAAAAGAACCATAAGAGCTCCGACATCACAAGCTGGTACTTCCCAACCTAGGGCAAGTGTTCCGGTAACTGCTATTTCTCTACTCTCTACTGAATTTGCTGAATTATATGAAAAGAACTTTAGCAAAAGATCTATTGTGAAACAATTTATGTACTATCACAAAACTGCTGAAAGAATGCACATTCAGGAAGTTTTCGAACTTCTGGATTTTTAAGACTTTAATCTATTTTTGGAATATGACACAAAGTATAATAAAAATCTCATTCGATTATTCTATATGGGTCTCCAAGGAAAGTTTGATGGTTATGAGTACAATTGTTAAATATGCGATAGAAGAACTTCGGTAAATGATAGAATTTGAAAAGATTTATTTAACATGTGTCCACTCTCTGCTCCACTTCCTAAGGTCACTAACACTAGAACTGCTGATGGTTATGAGTTTAAGGAAGCCTTGAACTCAATGTTGAAGAAACCCTTTACTGATTAGATTATGGCTAGTTATCTATTTACTAAGTCGGTAACTACTGGTCGATCAAAGCCAGTTGATCGAATCCTGCAGTGGGTAGTATCTCACATACTTCGGCCTAAGAAAGGAAGTTACTCCAGGGTCGACCAGGCTAAGGTCCACTTGGTTTACATTTTGAAAAAGAAAATAAAAATCAGTTGGCCTCATTATATTCCGAGCAGGAATTATGCTTTGAGGGATTCTGGCAGAGGCACTGCTTTATCCTATGCCTTGTTCATTCAAAGTATGCTTAATCGTGCTGATGTGGTTGACCAAGGGATTTCGTATATATATTTTACAGTAGAACAAGAATTTTGTCAAAAGACCTTTGTCACACCCTCATTTTCACCTTTAGCCTTTTATACCCTACATTTGTCATATCATAAATCGTTCTATTGCATATCGATCATGTGGGTTCACAGGGTAAGGATTTGGTCGGTTATTTGTTTTCCGTTCCAAATAAGATAATTTGCGTATCATTGGACTACATGGAAGAAAAGGTACCTCATCAAAGATACTCCATTGGGTCAAGTGTGAATCCAATTTAAGGTGGTCACCAAAGATCAAGAACAGTGCAGTTCAGGATCCCCGATTAGGGTTTCTAATTAGGAAAAGTCAACTGTAGATTGACTTTTGATTTAAAAGGTGTTCCAATGATGGAATATTGGTCCATGAAGCTCATATGACTTAGTGAAGTCCACTCAAGAAGTTTCAAGACCTCAGAAGACCCAGAACATTAACAGTCGATCCGATAGTTATCGATCGATCGTTTCGTTGACCAAAAAGTCAACTCCTTGACCATAAAGAATTTGACCTCAAAGTGTGAAGCAAATATGTTCCTAATAACATATTACACCTATACATGAATTTTAAGGACCATTGGATCAAAGATTGAGGAGTAATTGAAAAAGTCAAGAATTAGGGTTTTGAAAGGGGCAAGACCATAACTTCCTAACTACACATCCAATTGAGGTGGTTTAAAGTTTGTTAGGAAGGTATTAACAAGTCCTACAAAAGTCTTATAGGATTCCATGTGAAAAAAATGCATAGATTTGGAGTTATGGTCAAAATCATCACAAGAGGGAGAAAACACTTAGAAAAATTCTAAGTTTCTGGCCTTTTTAGGCATGTTTTCAGCCAACTTTGAGAGGCTTTTTAACCTAGTTCCACTTGGAGTTTGGAAATTCAGTGAACATGAAAGTTGTAGAGATCCATGAAGGCTTTCCAAAAAGTACTAGAACTCCTCCATAGCCCTTATGAGATGAGAGTTTCGAATCCAGAAAGATGGGGTCCCAACACTTGAATGCACTATTCCAACTTTGTCACAAATCCACTTTTCAGCCACTTGAATCATTCTCAACCATTTGATCAACATTTAATCTGATAATTAGAGGGAATCATGAGTAGAAATTCAGAAGAGGTGAAGGCTTGAAAGGCTTGACAAGATTGGCAAAGCAAGTTGCCATTATTTTATTCAAAAGTCAAAGAGGAAAGAGAAAATTTTCAATGGAAATCTGTAGCTGCAACCTCCCTATACTCTAGCCTCACTTCAGTCACCTCCATGACCCTTATGCCACTTGATTTATGCATCACATTGAGCCAAGGAGTTGAGTGTGCAGCTGTACCAAATCTTGGACAAATTTTCTTCCAAAATCTCCCTCTAAAAGCCAAAATCCAAATCTGCCCCAACACCTCTCATGACCTATAAATAGAGGCTTCCTCCCACTTTTTTAGACACCAGAGCTATCCAAGAGAACCATAAATTCATAACTCTCTTCCTTCCCTCTTTACTTGTAAGTGAAGAAAATTCTCAAAACCACCAAAAGTGCCATTTTGCATTTTTCACACCAGTCCTTGTCCCAAACACAAAACAACCATAACAACCATCCACACAATCTTAAAATCATCATTGTGTCTCAACCTTTGTTTCCATCAAAAACACCCTATCGCAACTGTGAAAAATACCCGGCGGAAAACAGAAGAGTCGCCATCGTTCTTTATTTATCCCAAAGAGAGGGAAAGGAAACGAGCGAAGAAAACCTAATGAAAAGGGAAAAGACGAGGTCATTGCAACCAAGTCTTAGATTCGGGAGTCGGTTACGCAAGGGGAAGGTATTAGCACCCCTCACGTCCGTCGTACTCGACGAGATCCACACTTGTTGTATATCTAAGGGTGTATTTACTATCTATGCTACAATCTTTGGGACAAAAAGAAAGAAAAGAGACTCGATAGGGCATCGCCGCTCTATGCCTATGTATTCCCTCGTGCAATGGTAAAGTCAGAGTCAACGTAGTTCGGCTAACTACGGGTGAAAGGGGAAAGGTTGCTCGCCAAGACATCGCCATCTTGTGCCTACGTATCCTCATCTGTTATGAGAAATCAGAGCAAACATAGTTCGGGCTTATACGACCACTGGTTGGTTCATCTGTTTTAAATAGAGTAGAGTTAAACAGTCGTTCTAGCAGTTAGGGACAATGCCTGTTTGTGGTAGAACAAAGGCTTAACAACACTCTTTTTGAAAAAAAGGTTTTCCGTTATTAAAATCCCGAAGGATAAAAGGTTTAGTGTTTTGTTTGTGTTTTTTAGTGAAGAAGTGAATTTATTCAGTTTGTGATTCACGTTGCACTAGAGACTATGACATAGGAACGAATGCGTCGCATATCGCCCCCAAACGGGACGTACACTAAACACTCCAGACAAGCGAGGGGAGACCCCTCACTCATCACTTGTCACGTGCTTAAGGCTCATAACGCACAATGTTCATCGTATTTATTAGGTGAGTTGGAATATTTAAGAGAAGAAGAGAGACTCTCTAATGGGGAACTAAGACTCAAACCTAGGAGTTAGCATGCAAAATTCACCTAAAGTGGAGATTGAAAAGGTAATTCTACTTAGTGTTGTCAGACATGTGTTAGATCCTAGTGTTTATCATAATCATCCTTAAACAAGGATGATTAGAACCTAAGGGAAGGAATACAAAAGGAGAAGAAAGCATAAACATAAAGTAAAATGCAAGATGTAAACATGCAAACATCAATGCACATTTAGAATGATAGTGAGGGAGGAAAATAGTGTGGGGTAAACACCACCACAATCCCATATCAACCTCAAGCATACATATGCAATGCAAAGAATAGGAGAGAAGAAGAATGCATAAAAGATAATTATACAAAGGCATAAAAGAATGCAAAACATGTGTTGCGGTGAAATTTGGATACCAAACTATTGATTAGTTTGAATCTTTAATTCATTTTGCAACCGAACTTTGATTTGTCCAAAGGAAGGGATAAACATCGAAATTCCCACAATGCAATGCAAATGCAAGCTAGATTGTTTAGGTTCGGGGGTTGGTTAAACTTAGGGAAGGTACTAGCATCCTAAGTTTCTGTAGTACTCTACAGGAACCTCTTGTTTTATGTTTGTTTATTGCTAAGTGTTTATCTGCTTAAGGGATTAGAGACCCTAGTGGTTTATTTCTAAGTATACTCGATAAGATGTCGCATCTTATGCCTACATATCCTTACGGGAGTGGAATCAAAGTATTTTGTAGTTCACCCTAAAGGGTTAGAGGAGTTCTTTGACTGTGGTCAAAGTTCCTACGGGTTTAGGGTAGTTGTTTTGATTGAGTTTAGGAGAAGAGACGAGTCTTCATGTTAAGGGAGAGATAACCACCACAAATGTAATAGGGGTTTTAGGAAATGGTCTTTGCATCGTCTTAAGAAAAGGTCTTACATACTCGGATGGTCGCCGAGTATACCTTTATCGCTCTTAAGGCAAAGTCCCTACATGTTTGATTGTATTGTTGTGGGGGGTGGAGATTATATCTCACTTAAGATGATTAACATCTATTCTCTATTGTGTTTGAAAAGTTGTATTTGTGTTGATTCTATGTTGTAAGGATTAAGGTCCTTCCTATGGGGTAGATCCTAAACTTAAATGATCAACTTGAAGAATCAAGGATCGAGGGGAATATGATGCAAATGATATGTGCTACACACAAGTGTTAAGTCATGTGTAGGTTTTTCCTTTGGACGGAATGCGATGCAGAGATATAAGTTGCGAAAAAGTAAATTGCTAGTAAAATAAATTGCAGAGAAAGTAAACCATACATAAACGCATGAAAGCGCTGAAGGTGTAGGTGCATGTGTCGTGAAGTGAGTGTGCACGATTAGGTTGGATTTACGTTGTGAGTTGATTTTAATTGTTTTGATTTTATGATGTTAATTGATTTTAAGCGGATTGGTTAATTCCGGTTTGAATTAGAAGAAAACGTTTGATTGATTTTTGATGAGGGTTAATTTGGAGAAAAGATTGAATTGATTTAGTGAGGTAGATTAATTTTAGTGTTACGAAAAGAAATATTTTGATGAGATTGATTTTATGTGGGATTATTTTTAGAGAAATTATTTTAAAGGGGAAATTGTTTTTAGATCGAAGCTTACTTGTTTTAGACTTAAAATAATACTTAGATTTTTATATAGATAAGATTTTAATTAACAAAAATTTTGAGGAAAAAGTTTAATGAGTAGGATGGATTTTTTTTTAATTATCATAAAAAAAATTGTTATTACCATTTATTTAAAAGTTATTTTGCTATTATTATTATTTTTTATTAATTGATTGAAGTTAAAAAAAAGTTAATTTGATTCAACCTATCAAAAAGAAAATAATTTTTTCAGATATTATTATAAAAGATAGAAGTTAATTTAGATTAAATAAAAAAATTTATTATAATTTTTCTAAAAGTTGTTTTAAGTGTGAAATAATTGTAAAGTAAAAAAGATATACTATTATTTACTTAGAAGGTTACCAAATTTATTAAGAATAAAGCGAAAAGATTAAAGCTAGCAACTTGGTTATTTACGGTTGATTTTAAAAAGAGTTATTAGTTTAAAAAGGATTGCTTAAAGTTAATTTATTTACTAAAAGATTGATTAATTAGTTAATTAGGGTGATTAAGTGGGATAAAGTGTGTGTGTGATTAGTGGGTGTGTGATTAGGGATTAAATACATTAACAAATTACAAAAATAATAAAAAAAAACAAAAAAAACGTGAAAACCCTAGATCCCAAATCAGCCCCCCCCTCTTTCGGCGCCGCGATCATCTGTTCTCATTCTCGTTTTTCCGTTTCCAGACCTGAAATCATATCAAACACATCAATAAAATCAAGAACACGAACAAGGATGGGAGTTCACCGAATATCGACGGCGGCGGGTTTCGCAGTGGTGTGCGAAAGCGATTTCGAGTGTGGAAAGGGCCGTTGATTCACTGGCGGCGCGACGGTTGCGGAGATGGACTCGCGAGGGAGTTTCCGGAGGTTTCCCGGTTGATTTCAAAAGATAAGTTCTCTTGGGGACCTTCGTATAATTTTTTAGGTTTTGATGGATTGGGATTTTCGCGGTTGTGGAATATTTTGTGGTTTCTGTATGCGTCTCCCCCCTTCCATCTGAATTCTTTCTCCTCAATTTATAAGCCTTGTACGATTTAATGTTTTGATTTGAGATTGATTGTGGGTTTCCATTTTGGGTTGAATCAAATTTTGAAAATATTCCCTTTCCGTCTGATTGCCATGATGATTCGTTAATTGGAAACTCAAATCTCTGATTGTGCTTTAATTTTGGAGATTGGATTCTAAATAGCATCTTCTATTTCTTCAAAGAATATTCTTCAATGATTTACTGATTTTGGATCGGGTGTTTGTAGGTGTGGAAAGCAAACGGGTTTGGGCCAGGGAAGAATTAGAGGCCCAGATGGAAAATCTCGTGTTGGTGCGTGTGGGAGAACTTTCACGGAAAAAATTGGTGATGCAGGGTACATTCCTTTCAAACTCAACTCCATTCTTCTGCTATAGTTCTCCTGGACTAGTATGTGTCTGTTGATGACGTCGTTGGTATTGGTGTTCTTAGGACCTTCAGCGTAACGTGGTGTCCCCTCCCCATCTGTGTAATGAATTACTCAATGAAGGCCTTTCCATGTCGCAAAGAAATATCTTGGATTCGCGTTTGGTGAATTAACGTATGAAGCAAGTTGAACTTGTAGATTGGAATCTGAAATGTCACTGCTGAAGTCTATACTGAGTCTGCAAATTCCGTGAAAAGATTGGGTATATTTTGGTTCATTTTGATCACCTTTTAAAACTCATTTAAACCCAATTCATTTTCCAACCTCTCGTTAGTGCAACTGTCAGCTATACCTTTCTTTTGAATTGTGAACTGCAGGAAATGCTCGCATGTCCGGTTGGAGCAGCTGATGGATTTCTTCATGTTTATCTCACTCTCTGATTCACCATCTTCTGAATCCATGTACGTACCAAGACCGGGAGATGAAGAACCTTCCTCAAATTGGCTGCTATATTCTTCTGACAAAGTAAAGACAATCTCTTGAGCGTGGTTAGCTGCAGCAGTCGCTTGTAGAAGTTGGAGTGAATTCTTTGCAACAGAGAGCGGTTTTTTAACAGGTGATCTTATCAAAACTGAATTTGGTGTTTATGCACGAAGTTGTATCAGCACGGATCTTTTGTAATGTTTATTTTGCAGTAACTGGCCGTCTTTACGATTCTTGAGTAAGATCATGATCTCTTTTCAGGTCTATAACCAAATGGGCGTCATCGGTGGCGGGAGACTGCTTACGTTGAAAAGAAGGTTAAGGTCGTAACAAGCCCTGGTGTTAATGCGACTCCCACTCGAAACTCAGAAGCGGCATTCGGAGCATAATCTGGAGTTGCGGATTGAATTGAAGGATTGATGCGAAGCATCCATTGTGCCTTATAGCAATAGTCTCTTCTGAAACGTAAAATATAGTTGGAATGTTGCCGGGATGACGCTGTAGTGTCATGAACTCTTAACCGTCTTCTATTTCTGTTTTTTTTATCCTCACGCTCGTTATCTCTAGTTGCAACAGGTCCTGATGAAATAGCGAGTTGGGGCCGGGGTTAGCACAACTGTGAGTTCGTTGTGGTCATGATGAGGTGAAGTTCTAACAATTCTTTGTTCATTAACACACCCCAATCTAATATTAATCTCTGAAGAGCATTCAATGTAAATCGAGTTGTAATCACTCGCAATCCTCAAATCAACCTAAAGCATGCGCTGTCTTGAATGCAGGCATCGAGTTGGAGGGGTTATTATTAGTTGTAGCAATAACTGAATCCACGGCTTGATGTGGAGAGAGGCTGGTGATATCCTGCTGCGACAGCTCTGCTTGGTGAACTATATGGAAGCAGGTATTCCCTATGGTTGGATGCCATGACTTCACTGGGTATTCACTATAGTGCAAATGTTTTGAGTCTATGGAAGCAGCGTCATCCCTCTTGAATTCGATTGCATCTTCGGTACATTTCGTCTTAGCATCAAGTGTAAGTTTCTTTTTTGTAAGCCCTTTCAACGACCTCTTTTTTTAATCGTATTACCCAGTGCAGAATCTGAACTTCGTTATCATTTGCAGAGATGGCCAATAATATTCCATTCTTGCTGAAATACATGGAGAAGCTGATAATCTACCGTCTGCATCAATCCATGTTTGGGGCCGTTGCTGCTCTCAGACTGAGGAATCAAACAGAATGTGCTGTTGGAGCAGAAGGTTACTCCAAGGTTTTCAATCCATGTTGAAAGAATGGCAATCAGAGAATGAAGGCATTATCTCTCCTATTTCGACACTTATGCCGCGATGAGTGACCTCATACAGAATCCAACTGTCCATGGTATTACTACCATTACTCTCAAATATCTCTGTGAGATTTCTATTTGTTTCTTCGTATTGCTAGCCTTAAACGTCACTAATTTACCATGACATGAATCGTAACATTGTACAGGATTGCACTAGTTCATATAACGACATATTATTGTGAAATTTGGCACTAAAAGGAACTCTGCACTTATTTCAGGATTTTCATATGTGAAAGCAGCTTGTTGTGGACTTGGAGGCTTCGAACAAAGTGACAGGTCGCGTCACGGCAGAGTCAGCTTGTTAGACTCGAGTAGATTCTTCTGATGTTGAGCTGCGCTTCTGGATGCGGTGCTACGAATCAGGTATTAATTTCTTAACTTGCTGCGAGGTTGGGCACATGTGTATGCTCACCAATAAGTGCTTAGAATCTCTAAATCTCTTGAAAATCCTGTTTTTATGATTGAATCTTTGAACCCTTCCTTGAAGGTTATAAGGTAAAGAGACTGTTTGAACCTTGACAACATAGTCTAAATGTGAAGCGAGACGGTTTTGAATTGTGTCACACATCGTAACACTTGATGTTTTTTCAATGTTGTGCAGGGAAATTATCCTGCCGTATTCAAACTTGTAGCCATGGCCAAAATCCGTGAGAAATTAGTGAAGAAACTTACAGCGTGAAGGTTTGTAGCGACAAGATGATCCGACTACGATCAGCGTCGGCTGAAGCTTCGGCCATTTGAGAGACCCCTCCAACAGTTTTGACTACGGGTGCCGGTATTTGTTGTGACGGCGTTGGTGTTCGCTAAAGCTTAAAGGCCCGGTTGTGCCATTTTGTTTTAGAAACTCTTAAGTCCTCACGCTATGTAATCATGCGCCATACCTTTTTCCAGGAAAACAACTGGTTGTAGCTTTGTACTAGGGGATGATGATTATTGCTTGCAAATACCTGTGTAAAAAATCATTTGCCTTGAACTTACAATTTAAGTCTGATCACATTTGAGTTCCAGCACAACGTGAACTTGAGCTTTGTTTCTCTCATACTTAGATTCTTGTAGTTTCATCAATCAATTTCATTTGAAAGCTTCTCCTTTTTTCCAAGTCATTAGCCTTAACGCAGGAACCATAACATGTGGGCCACAAAAAGTTCAATCTTATTAAAAACGGGCTAGACTTAGCCACCAATAATATCCTTTTGCAATGGGTTGCAAACACCTCTAGTGGTTTGTGTTACACCAAACCAAAATCTTTTGGATTAGGATTTTAATGAGGGCTACGTGAAACTATCGTCCAGCTTGGATAGTTCGGATGATCCCGGTCGTGCCACTTTACGCATGCCCTTTGAAGGGCCGTGAACCTTTTCTATTTAGCTTGAGTTTGATATCGAATACGTGCGGATCCTTATGACTTGAGTAACAACTAAAATTATTCTCATGGCTTGAATTTGGTCATAGTAGACAACTCTGGACAACAAAATGGCATAAAGCCCAATCCCTGAATAATAGGCCTTTATATGCATCACTTCGTGATTCCCGGAACTTCCAGCAGTGAAACACTTCACAAAACAGACAAACAAACCGGTTAAAATGGTAAGTTATGTGCAATGATCGACTGTGAGGAACGCCATCTCCTTTCGGTATTACCACGTCTGCACAAATCGGTTAGTCATAAAAAAAATATAAATATTAAAATAAAGTCGAATAACAATAAAAAATGCGCAAAAAGAGGTGGTATCTCGTGGTCAAAAATTAGGGTGCAACAGATGCCCCTATTTAAGTTACTCCTATTCGGAGATATGGAGATCGAAATTTCCGTCTCGACGAGATAGGAGGGACTTAAATACAAACATTTGCGCAAATTTTTGGCCCTAAGAGGCCACCGAATGCATATGATATGCAATGATATGAAAATGCAGGACGGACAAAATCTGTGAGGAAGAGGTCATAGGGGATGAACTGGACACGACATGCTAGACAGAAGAGCAACATATCCAACAAGGCGGGACCCTACGAGGACATGAACAATCACTCATGGGAAATCTCCAAACGTGTAACGGTAACTCATGCATCAAAGATGCGGTGATTTTGACGACTTGTGATCGAAAGATACTTTGACTACCAAGGTGGTGGTCGGTAATAACTCAAAATGGATCTTTTTGATTGGGGCGTAATGCATTCTTCGCCATATTTTTATTATTTTATATTTTGTAACTCAGCTGAAACGGTAAAATGTATAACTTCCCCTAGCATCATGGTACGGGGACCATGAGCTGGTCTCGGTCTTTGATGTTATTGTAGTTGTAGATGTTGTTGTAGTTGTAGAGCTTCCCCGAGCATCATGATATGGGAATCATGAGCTGGTCTCGGTCTCTGATGTCGAACTTCCCCTTGCTCTATGGTATGGGAACCATGAGCTGGTCTCGGTTTCTGATGTCGAACTTCCCCTTGCTCTATGGTATGGGAACCATGAACTGGTCTCGGTTTCTGATGTCGAACTTCCCCTTGCACCATGGTATGGGAACCATGAGTTGGTCTCGGTTCATGATGTCGAACTTCCCCTTGCACCATGGTATGGGAACCATGAGCTGGTCTCGGTTCATGATGTCGAACTTCCCCTTGCACCATGGTATGGGAACTATGAGCTGGTCTCGGTTCATGATGTCGAACTTCCCCTTGCACCATGGTATGGGAACCATGAGCTGGTCTCGATTCCTACCCAAAATGATGGGAACTCGCGAGAGCATCTTCACAAAGAGGGGTTGTAATTTGTAGATTGTAGATGTAACTGTATTTGTAAATTGTAATGTTGATGTAGATGTTCGGCTGTGAGCCATAGTGTCATTGTAGATTGTAGGTTGTAAATTGTAACACTGTAGAATTGTTGATGTAAATGTTGTGTAATCTGTAATCGTAGAATTTTGTAGATGTGATCTTGTACTTGTAATTGTAAATTGTAGATGCAGTTTGTATTGCATTAGCAATTTGTAGAATGTGCACTGGGGATCTTCAGAGGAGCTGTAAGCCGGTTGATTTGTGGAGTGTCCTCTTGTAAGGAGATATGTCGTTGATAGTACTCGTAATGAGCTCTCTGAGGAAGATTGTTTCTGAGGAATATCTTTGCTGTAATTGTAAAAATATGTGAGATCGTTGTAGCAGGAATCCTCAAATGGGGAAGTGTCTGTAATGTACTTTGCTCTGCCTTGATAATCTTGAAATAATCCACTGGGGAAGGACAGATTGTCTCGAGGAAATTGTTGTTTGTTGCTTTGAGCATAAATCTGCCCAAAACTAGTTGCTCAAATAAAGAGATCTTCTGTTTTTCGACTGTAAATTGTTGAGGAGGTCTTGTAATGTTGCCGAAGAAGCATCACGTCTTCAATGGTGATCCTCATAATGTCGAAGCGCAAAATAAATGCACTTTTGATCCATGCTCAAAAGCTGGAGATGTTCATAGTGTGATTGCCAAAGACCGAAGTTCAATTCGGGAAATAACCGGAGAGAAACTGTCAAGCAAGACTCAACCATGGAGGCATAAACTCCAATGGGAAAGTACTGAAACAACTGTCTTCCACGAGGATCGAACTTCGTGGGGAAATAGAAATATTGAGTTTTTTCCTGCTTAGGGCTGACAACTCTATTTGGAAGGAATAAGACACGCCCGAATACCCAAGGGTAAACGCAATCGAAGAGATAGAGTAAAACATACAAAGGATGCACAAAATGCAAATGTTATGTTACCTACTTATATGATATGTGTATGCTTATGCTGACAAGACAGACGAGCAACGACCGAATACGGGATAAACGTCTCGAAACCAAAATCCGACCAATCTTTAAAGATAGAAGTACCACTGAGGGTAGACGGAGAACCAAATGTAGGGTCCCAATACTGCTTCAAAACTTCAAAATTTCTCTTGAGGAAAAGTGATCAATCCATTTGGGGATGTAACATGTTGTATGAAATTGTAGACGGAGGTACCCAAACCGAAGTTTCATAGGGGATAAAATAAATATTCTGGGTCGTCGTAGTTGTTGAACATGTTGGGGTTGAGCTTCCTGAGGATGAAATATACATCTTTTGCTCCAATCTTTAAATGCCCCAAGTCACATGGTTTAAGAGAAAAAAAACGTCTCGAGAGGATTTTATAGAAAACATGATGTCCAAATGCCCCACTGTTTTCAAACTCTCTAGAGATTCACCGAATCTCGACGTAACTGCCCCTGATTGGCGGTATAACTGAGTCTTCCAAATTGTGTTGTAGATGAAGCCAAACTCGTACGGATCAAACTTCTTGAAGAGTAAATTTCTCCAGGTGGGCGAGGTCTTCGAGTCCATTGGAGTTCGTGTAATCTCTCTAAGATGTCAAGCGTATTTTAGCAAGTTAGAAATATCCATTTTGAAATGGTTAATGCAACACGCGTCTGTCTTGAAGTTTTGAAAAGGGGTATCGCAATAACTTGTGATCGAAACCACTAGTTAGGATACAAATTGAATCGTTATTTATAAAGCCGACTTAAATTTGAGCATAGCTCAAGGAGTCAGGAAACAATATCTCGTCGAGTATGCTTTCGAATTAAACCTTCCTTCAATTAGGCCTTTGAGGGTCGTATATGGGTTTAATTTATGACTTGTAGAATGGAGGTAGAAATGGTTAGTATATTTGTGCCCACCCAATTTTTGAAAGATGTTTATTATTTTTGATATTACCCTGCCCCAGGTTAAGAAAATGAGGTTTCGGTTTGGGAGGAAAAAAACAGGTCTTTTCTCAAGGCTTAAAAGAAAGGGTTGACTATTTTGGCGTTTAGGAGGTTTAAAATAATGCCTTACATCATCAGTAGGGTTTTTATTCGAAGCATACAACAAGAGATCATATGTTTTACTTCATCCTCCTCCTTCCAATTCTCTGTCAGAGCGAGAGATCGGGTAAAAGTCGGCATTATAAATAATTTTGAAAACTATTTGAGTGAAAACGAATGGATTTCTTCAAGACAAACAGTTATTGCATTACTTATTCAAAATAGAAAGTTCTTCCATGCCAAATATGCTTTTAACCAAAGAAATAAACACACAAACAAACGAAAGAAAAAGAGAGTTCTTCTGGAGTTTTCGCTTATATCAGCGTAATGGTATTCCATTCATGATCGGTCTTTCTCCTTTGAAGGTTAGCACTTCATTATCGATCATTTCTTGAACTTTCCCTTGAAAAACTTTGCAATATTCGATTAAATGCCCCAACACTCCATCATGAAATTCACAGCTGGTGTTCGGGTTGAACCATGGTGGGTGAGAGTTCATGGTTCTAGTCTTTCTAGGTGTCATTACCGAGTTTCGGAAGAAATAAAACCATAATTGACGGTAGGTCAATGGGATAAGATCAAACCAATGGGTCTCTTCCTTCAGAGTATTCAGAGGTATTTTCTGATTTGACTGCTTTCGAATATGTCGATGCTGATCTGGAGATGGCATCCTTCGCTTAGGAGGCAATTGCTGCTCGCGCTGAGCGGGCATTGCATACTCATGTTGAGGACGGGATACCGAAGCTGTGGATTCTCTGGGAGATCCTTTATCACCTGTTTTATCGGGAACTATTCCCAAACTGTAATTGTACTGCTTTACAAAAGCAACAGCTAAGTCTTCCCAAGACTGGATGCGGTTCACTTGTAGCTTCATATACCATGTTAACGGTGCTCCACCCAAACTTTCTTGAAAGCAGTGAATCATTAGTTTGTCATTCCCAAGGTAAGCGATCATCTTCTGACAAAACATCATCAAATGATACCTTGGACAAATTGTACCTTTGTACACTTCGAAGGCGGGCATTTGGAATCCCGGGGGGACAACTAGGTTTGGAACTAGGCGCAGGTCATGAGCATGAAAATCAGGCGCGCGGTTCCTCTTCATCATTTTCCATCGTTCCTTGAAGTCACGAAACTCATTCTCGAATGCTATAAGCCCAGGGTCGTCCACTTCTTTCTTAGCATGAATATTCCGCAAGTCAGCAAACGGGTTTTCTTGCATAGGTAGTGGCGCAGGAACAAAGTCGTCGGAGGGATGGCGAAATGTCGGCTTAGACCTTACTCTGAAGCTAGTCATGCGATCCATGTCTTTGTTCTCCTTACTATCCTTTAATGATACTTCCGGCTGGGTCAGATGGTCGAGACGGCGACTGACAGCAAAAGATGGAAAACCAAAATGAGCCACAACAAAGGAAGGACACATGCACAAATGTAAAATGCCATGCTAAATGCAGAATGCTAATGCGAAAATGCAGATGCAGGAGAAGACTTCAAGAAACTCAAAGTGTTTTTCAGTGTTATAATGTAGGATAATTAAAAAACTTTTTATTTTTGAGAAACACTGTAAAGCAAAGTACTCTTTTAAGAGTTTATTACAACGAAAGCAAAAGAAAACTTAGAACTCTACTCCACAGTCTTCTCTTTTGTGCGGAGTTCCTCGGTTAGCTGATCAATGCGCTCCTGCAGTGCCGCTTTCTCAATGATGAGTCGTTCCACACACTCCTTCCAAGCCATGGTAGTTGAGGGGAGATCATCACTAGTAACAGCACTTGAAGAGGCATAAGGAGAAAATAAATCTCCTTGCGCCTTTCTTTTTCTGGCGACTTCTATTTCTGGTGTCTTCTGAAGTCTTTCCTTCTCTACTTTGAGGGTGAGGAACTTGTTCTTCCAAGCAGTCTTCAATTTCCGGGCTTCATCTAAAGCAATCTGTTGCGGTGGAAATAGGATCACAAACTATTAATGAGTTTGAATCGCAATTCAATTCACAACCGCTCTTTGATTTATCCGAAGGAAAAGGTCAAAAGAGGGAAAACCTATTTTTGCATCGTAAACACAATGCGGGGAAAGATCTAGGGTTCGGGGGTTGGTTAAATTTAGGGAAGGTATTAGCACCCTAAACTTCTGTAGTACTCTACAGGAACCTTTTGTTCAAATGTTTACTATTTGCTTTATTCATTTGCTTAAGGTATATGTACAAAGGATTAAAAGTGAGAAAAGAGACCTAAGGGGTTAATTCTAAGTTTACTCGGCAAGACATCGCATCTTGTGCCTACGTATCCTTACGGGAGTGGAATCAGAGTAATCGTAGTTCCCCTCAAAAGGGAGGTTAGAGACTTCTTGATTGTGGTCAAGGTCTCAAGAGGAATAAACATGCCTTAAGGACACGCTTACGCGGAGTGTAGGAACTCCAAATTTATACGTTGAAATGTTAAGTTGTAATTAGGGTTAAATTAGGTTAGGGATTCCGCGGCGGGAAACCCTAAAATGAGCGCGGCGGCTCTTTGACCTAATGCTAGGGGTAAAATTGTAATTTTGCCTGCGGCGAGACATTTGTGAAAATTAGGGTTTGTAGTTTGTAAGGGTTTGAAGTTGAGGACTATTGGCGCGGCGACCAAAAGCTAGACCTAACCTTCGGATGTGTGTAATGTGACAGAATAATTGATGAATGTGGGAGAAATTGAATCATGCAAACAGAGACTAATATCCTAATTTAACTATGCAAGCAGAATTTTAAAGGGCAGGAATTAAAGCGCGATTATTGGTTCGCGAGGTTACAACCGAAAAGCAGTTACAATAATAATAAAACTTAAATAAAACACCACGCAATAGTAGCGAACATGAGCTGCAAAAGATGAACACCGTTAGTAAACGAAGCTGGACAATAATTGGACGAGTCAGGAGAAAAAGTGTAATATTGAAGATTTTTGTTGTCTTGAAAGAGATATTAAATGAATTTATAAAAAAGAAAAAGTACTGTTAATTAGAAAAATATTTTAAGAAAAAAAGTTTTAACTTAGATATTTTTTAAAAAAGGATTTTTAAATTATTTATTAAAAAAGGTTTTTATTATATGGAAAAAGAGGTTTTTTATTTTTATTTATTTTTAATATTTACACAAAAAGGTTTTTAAAACAGTTTTTTTTAAATTATAAAAATAAAATGGTTAAAAAACAACTTAAAAAAAAACAATTTAAAAAACAAAAGAAAAAATAAAGGGGTTGGGCCGGTCATCACTCCCGGACCCAACCCGGTCCTGTTAATTGCAACAAATTGAGTTTTAGGGTTTCATAACCCTAAAATCTCTTCCGCGGCGCCGTTGTGCTTTCTCCTTCCTCTCCCTCGATTCTCTCTCGCTCGCACTCTTATTCACGATAGCACTCTTTCTTCTCCGTTTATGGCTTCCGTTTCCACTTTTTCCTGAAAACAGAACAAAACAACATGTTAATCAAGTGATGGCTTACGTTTTACGACCGTAAATCTTCCAATCTGCGATGAATGGCCGATGATGTTTGGAAACTGAGGCTGGGAGTGTTGGTTGCCCGGCGTTCGTAGTGAACGGCGAAGGCGATCCTCTCCGTTCGGTGATTCGCGGCCGTCTGTGATTCGCAGATGATATTGATGTTTGGTGATGCTCTGAACGATGATGACGATTGTTCTTCGTCTGAGTTCGCGGCCGTCTCCGTTCACGACGCCTAGGGTTTTCGCTTGCGGTTTGTCCGTTAGGGTTTTGTGTTCTTTGCCGTTTTCCTCTAGGGTTTTCGCTATCCTCCCCTTTCTCACAGGTGGTATTTCCCCTTTTTATATACTCTTGTGGTTCCATGGGCTTTGTTTATGATTGAGACCCACATTCAAAATTTCAATCTGACATGATGAGGATTGGATTTGATTTACGTTTTTCCTGATACTTTGAGATTATTCCTCTTTTGGATGTGATTTATATTACTGCTGATTGGATTGGATTCTCTTTTGATATTTGCAGATGTGGATTTGATTTTCCTGATGGATTTTCAAACACGGCTTTTGCGATTTGCTTGTTGACTTCCCTTTTTGGGTTCACTTGATTGGATTCGTCTCGATTTGTTTGACACAACTGGATTTGTTTCGAAATGTTTTTATTCTGATTTGTTTTGTTTCGAACCGATTTGAACTATTTTTGATGCAGTCTGGATTGGATTTTCGTTGGATATCTGCTTCTGATTTCTAGATTTCGGTTTTAACTTTTCCTCTTCTTCTTTCAGGATAGGTACTATGGCTCTGGTCGCGTCAAACGCTGCCGAGTAGGGTATACGGCGATGATGATGATGTTCTGAGCCTGCTGGTGCTACTTCTGGTTTTGACGCCGCGGTTGCTTTTGACAGTTGCTGTGCTCTGTTGAATTTGGTTCAAAACAGGGCTTCTGGGCTTATGAACTGATATGGTTTTGTGAACTTGTTTCACTTCTGAACTTTTGATACATTGTTCTGAACCCTTTTCCACTATTTCTGATATGGTTTTGTGAGCTTGTTTCACTTCTGAACTGATATGTTTGGATACGGGTTTTGTCCTGTGGTTTATCAGATGTGCATTTGTTACACTTCCACTTGAGTTGCCTTGTGATAATCTAATTTGTCTTTTTTCTGATATAGGTCCAACTACGGTTTGATCATCTTCTTTAACATCAGGTCCGCTGCTTGTACCCAACTGCGAAGTTTGAACTCTATTTCTTAGGGCAATGATGCTTTGACTGAGCCCTTGTCCTTTTCATGCGCCTCGCTTGACTGGTACGATCTGTGCTGTGATTTGTGCTGTTGTCTGATGCGATTCGGTGTGGTCATTCATGTTTTTCGTGACTTGCCTTTAACTGACGCTTCTGATACATTGTTTGATGCCATTCAATGCAGTTTGATTTTTTGTTCTATTTGAACTTGCTTTTTGGTAGCAGTTTGTGATCCAGCAGCAGCCTTTACTTTCTGTTCATGTTTGGGACTTGGTTTTCATGAACTCAGAATTGATGCAGTTCTTGGTTGTGCACTTTCAGTTTGAATTTCCACTTACCTATGGCTGTTTTGTTTATGCAGCTTATGAACTGTCTGGTACTGATGCTGTTGTGGATTTTCAGGTGTTGGAAATTTCGAAAACAAAACGACTCAGACCTGCTGGCATCCGGGTCTGAGTCCAAATTTGCCTTTGTATCAGTTTGGAAATCTAATTGCGGCAAGAGCGAATCAGTCCCGCTTCTTTTATCACTTCTATCTCTCGGATGTCCCGCATGATAAGAACAGATGACCACTTGGTCTGACGCCAATGGCGCGGGTCGGTAACGGGGGTAGGACGCAGCTCTGGTTGTGCCACTCCCGGCACTCGATGATGACATCGTTCTGAGAGTGTCAAACGATTTCTAACATCTTTTTTTTCCTGTTTTGTTTTGTTTCTCTTTGTGCAGGTTAATCGGACAGCGAGTGACGAGAGCGAAGCATCAACACAACCCACATGACTTAGAACCTTAGGAAATACCATTTGGATTTTCTTTTTTGTAACTTGTAATAAAGATATTATGAACAAATTTCAATGATATATTTTCTTTATCCAAATTACTTCCCCTTTGTAAACCATGATAAAATATTATGAATAAACTTCAAATTTCTATCCAAATTCTCTTTACAAATTATAATAATAATAATAAAATATTATGAATAGAATTCACATATTCTATTAAAATCATTTCCCAACTTCTTTTCCATGATTTAATTTGCAAACACCTCAACATCCGATTAAACCTCACCAGTCAAATATCCCTGAATTAATTCGATCCAATCTTGCATAATAAGCTTAATACCTTCAACATGAATAAGTTCCATTAATCAGTTGAAGTTTTCACTGTTTTCCTTCTAAAATGAACTGGAAGATAGAAGAATGATTTCTTGTTAAAACCCTGTTCCACAGATCAAATTTTCCAACCCAAATTGATACCTTAACATAATCAAACCCACGTAAATAAATGCCTCAGGAATAAAACCTCATCAGACCCAAAAATTATGAATTATGCTTCAAAATGACCAAAACGCCCTTAGGGGTAATTCCTGCAAAATAAATCGCGCTCAATGATTGGTTAGCGATTAATGGATGCAAAAAATGAAATGTCATGCCATGACTGACTAAATGTAAGGGTAAAATTTGGGGTATTACAGTTGCCCCTATTTAAATAGCTACACCAGACGATTTGAGTGACAGAGACTCGAGGAATCGTGGTGGAGAGATTTAAATATAGATAACCGAAAATTTTGCCCTTATATGCAGCGATATGCAATGCTATGGACAAAGCGAGAACAGATTAATGCAGATGGTGCCATGAATATGATATGATGCGTATGCTGGAATGATGAATGTGACAATGCTGACGAATACGACGACACAGGGAGAAACACCCTAGGGAAAATGACGCGCTGGGACACAGTACAACACTGGGGAACTCTAAAATGATGGTCAACTGGTGCAAATACGACCAATTGTCATTTTTAGATCTGGGATGAGATTCTCAAATGGAGATGGTACCTATGAGACGACCTCCACTGGGGAATCTAAAAATAAAACTGGATCACGTACGATTGCAAGATCGATCACAGAATGCATGGATCATTGAGCAAAGAATAACATCCGAGCTTCTGTAATCCATCCCTCGTGACAGGATCAAACGGACTTTTCGGGAATCCGTAGCAAATATACAGGGTAAAGACCGGCTGCATGCCAAAATAAATGGACTTTTAAGAACAAGATCCTTAAATGGAGATGGCACCTATGAGATGACCTCCATTTGGGAATGTATAATAATAACTGGATCTACACGGTTGCAAGATCGATTACAGAACGCTGGAGCATTGAGCAAAGAATAACATCCAAGCTTCTATAAACTATCCTTCGTGATGGGATCAAATGGACTTTTCAGAAATCCATATCATATATACAGGGTAAAGACCGGCTGTATGCCAAAATAAATGGACTTTAATGGGAAATGCCCTGATAAGCTTCTCGAGGGAGAATTGTCACTCATCGTTGGAAGGGACTTACATGCCAACATGGATAAGCACTCACATAAAGAGGCTGCTGCTTATCTGATATATAAATCTTCTCATATTTAAGGTCGGCGCCTGGAATACGATTCTGATTTTTCTTAAAGGGTAAACTGAACTTCCTCATACTCCAAGATCATGCTCTCCTGAATATGATTCGGCTCCTTCTTTTACTAAAGGGTAAATGAACTTCCTCATACTTCAAGATCGTGCTCTCCTGAATATGATTCCGCTCCTTCTTTTACTAAAGGGTAAATGAACTTCTTCATACTTCAAGATCGTGCTCTCCTGAATATGATTCCGCTCCTTCTTTTACTAAAGGGTAAATGAACTTCCTCATTCTTCAAGATCGTGCTCTCCTAAATATGATTCGGCTCCTTCTTTTACTAAAGGGTAAATGAACTTCTTCATACTTCAAGATCGTGCTCTCCTGAATATGATTCCGCTCAAACCTCCCCGTACTTCAAGATCGTGCTCTCCTGAATACGATTTGGTTCAAACCTCCCCATACTTCAAGACAACAGGGAAAATGGAAGCCCAACTACTCAATGGAGATGGCCATTTGCTGCGAGTCATAACGAAGATAGGATTGGCTTCTCATGCGAGAGATGTCGCTTATTTTGCAAGAGTAGCAATAATAAGCCTCTCATGTAAGAAACTGCTTGTAGAGGTGATAACAGATGATGATGAGCCTCTCAGGTGAGAACAGGCGCGTATCGTGTTGTGTAAGGTTGTCATATCGATAGGTTTCTCAGGCGAGAAATGTAGCTGTAACATGTAGGACTGTAATGTGTTGTACTGATAGATTTTCCAGGTGTGAACTGGCGTGTATCTGTAAAGGATTGTAGCTGATTTTCTTGAAAGATAGTGCAAAATAAATGCACATCCGGGTACAGTGATAAACTTTTCGGGCGAGAACAGTCGCGCATTTGCCATGGTATGGTGAACATCTTTAGATGGTGCAAAATAAATGCACGTCCGGTTGGGCTTGACTACCGACAAGACTGAGATTCAATCTAGGATCAAGCTAGAAAGAAGACTGGTAATCAAGACTCCATCGAGGGAATGAACTCGAAGGGTGAATATCTTATTCTGGCGAGGAAAGATAGCTGAAGTAACCGTCCTCCACGAGGCTCGAGCTCTATGGGGAAACTGGAAACACTTATGTATTTTATGCTTAGGGCTGACAATCTATTTGGAGAGAATAGACCAACCCAGTTACTCGGTGGTAACAACCAATGATGGTGAGACACCATGAACCTATGAATGCTAATGCATATGTTGATGCATATGTTAATGTGAATGTATGTTAATGTCTATGTATGTTAATGTCTATGTATGCAAGATGTTATGAAATGAGTATGCAATGAGTATGTAATGAATACGTAATGAATATGTAATGAATATGTAATGGATATGTAATGAATATGTAATGAATATGTAATGAATATGTAATGAATATGTACTGAAACAGGCATGTGATGCTTATGCCCTTGCATATGCTGACGAAACAGACTAGAGACGGGACGAGAGATGAAATAAACATCTCGACGGAGATACCCTGCATTCTCTGCAACCAATACGTCAATCATGGGTAAGAAAGATCAATGGTAGAACCAAATCTAGTTTTAAAGTTCTGAATTCTCTGGGGAGAAGGTAATCTGCTTGGGTGTACAGTATCATGTCTTCACATGGCGAGAAGAAAACCTGAGGGACACTTTCGAGTTACTCAAGAAAAAGTTGTCAGCTTATAGTTTCTCTGGGGACTGTGATGAGGCAATAGTTTAGGAGCCTGTTGCAACACTGAGATTTACTGGGGAATGAAGGCCGCCTTGAGTAAAATCTATCGGGTGCATGAAGAAAAGTTGTGACCACATGGTTTTGATCTTGAAGGACCTTGTAGTAGTCGCCATTTGTTTCTTTTTAAAAAACACGGTGCCCCAGGATACTTGTGTGGTGAGGTATGGTCATCTCAAGAGGATTTTATAGAGAACAAAGAGTCTGGATGCCCCATTGTTCTCAAACTCTTTGAGAGATTTGTCAGGTCTGACACAAATTAAGCGTGTTATGATGAAATCTTTGAAAAATAGCTCTTAAGAACGTCAGACTCGCGTTGGTAAGCGAATTGGGAAACTACCTGCCCCTGTTTAGCAGGATCTTCAAGTTCCACGGGTTATGTCCATATGTAAATCTCTAAGATATCAAGCAAAGTCGTCATGCCTGAAATGCCTATCCTGAGCTTATCAATGCACGCATATATTTGTCTTGAATTTTGTTTTGAAAAAGATATCGCCATAACTTGTGACCGAAATCACTAATCAGGATATAAGTTTTAATTATAATGCCAACGTGAATTTTCTTCTGGCATAGCTCGTAGGAGTCAGGAAACGTGATCTTGTCGAGTATGCTTTCAACCGAAGTCCTACTTCAATTAGGTCTTTTAAAGGTTATATCGTGGCTCGGTTCACGGTTTAAGAAACAAAGGATAAAGGCTCAAAGTTATATTCGCACCCACCCCTTCTTCGTGATGTTCTCCAATCCTAATTCAGTTAATCGGATACGAACGCTCATATCTCAAGCGGATTTGCTACGGTCGAGAACTCATCAAGGCTTTGGACGTGGCAGTCACTCACCTATTTCTAATGGCGTTTCGATCACACAACTTTGTTCTTTATAGGGATTCTAAAAAAAAACTACTGGTTTGTTGTTCTTATTCCCTAACTTTTGCCTGGACAACATCTTTTGATTTGTCTTTGGAGTCCAGCGGGATGCCCCAGTTTTGCCTAAGTCTCCTTCATAGGTTTCGACTTAGCGGGCTCTTATTTTTTTGAATATTCTTTTATGCAAGTCGTATGACTCTTTTGAAAGGCTCGTGACTGCCCCACTCCTTAGGTAACTGAGGGGTAGTCATTGTATTGGACTTCTTAAGATGCTAAGGATAAATTCTCGAAGGTTTGCTCTTCCTTTTTTAGAGTCTAAGCGCTCAATCGGTTTAACTGAAACCTACCCTGCCCCAGGTTAAGATGAGGGTTCTCAAAAAAAAAAAAAAAACTCCTACTTCAAGGCTCAAAGAGGTTAACGAGGGATTAACATCCTTATATCTCCAGTGTTTGGGATTTGAAACAATGCCTTACATCATCAGCAGGTTTTGACTGAAAGCATACGACAAGAAATCTGGCGTTTTAGGTTCGTCATCCTCCTCCCAATTCTCCATCAGAACAAGAGATCGGGTAAAGTTGGCATTATAATTTATGAAAAAAATATATTTTGAATGAGTGAAACGAATGGACTTATTCAAAACAAACATATGCGTTGCATTAATTAATCAAAGATAAACAAGTTCGTGCATGCTAAATATGCTTAATCAAAGAGAAATACATATAAATAAACAAATGAACTGTCGAAAAAAATCCTTCTAAATGTTTATGAAATCTTGCATTCGAGAGTAACAGTTTCCTTTGGCGGAGTCTCAATGGAATGGACGTCTGGCTTATGGTCACTGCGAGTTGTCATGGCTTGCCCCAGTTATGTTGGTCACATATTCAACAGTTTTCAGTCGTTGCTTCAAAATAACTTTCCCAGATTCTTTGTTGATCCCGGTCATATCATCTTGAGGGTTACTGAAATGAAGCGAGCTAGGCCTTTGAATAATTACTGGATTCGGCTGATTTGCCACAGGAGTAGCATGCTTTGCAGAATTCGAACTCGACAAGTGAGGGACCCCGAGAGGAGTCTCGATCTTCAGCTGAGCATTGCTAAAAGACAACTTCTTTGTTTCTAGCAAATTTCTGACAAACTTTCTTAAGAGCATATCAATTCTCTAAGTCATGACCGGGCGCACCCTCATGAAATAAACAATGAGCGGCAGCGTTGTAACCTGTAGGTAACGGATTAGGCGGAGGACCCAAAGCACGGGTGGTAATCAGACCCTGTTGTACCAAATGGGAGTACAACTCAGTGAAAGTCATCGAAATTGGAGGACAAGGCTTATACTGACTCTTACGAAGATAAGGAACCTGATCCTGTGATTGCTGATGAACAGGAGCGTTGGGCACTCGTTGACTGTTGACAGGACCTTGCATAGGAGGATAACCGAAAGGTTGTTGATGAATTGGTGCTTGATATACCGGAGCTGACTGCACAGGCTGGTATGTAGGAAACTGCTGATCGAAAGGAGGTGCAACAGTAGCTACATAGGGTTGTTGAACATATGAGAGCGGATAACCTTGAACATAACTCTGCTGATGTTGCCCAGGTTGAGGAGTAGCCATTTTGCGGTTCCTCGAACGTGTAGGTCCTTTACCATGGTCGGAGGTAGGAGTTTTGCACTTTGGCGGGGTAGCTCGTCGAACTGATTGAGCACTAGGAGGCACCCAACCGGATTGAAGACCGTGAGGAGGTACATTCTCGACAGTAACAACTGGTTGAGGTTCCATAACAGTATTAGTAGTCTCAGAACCAACAGTAGACTGAGCGTCCACCTTCACACTAAGAGCTCGTAACATCTCCAAAATCTGTCCTACACTTCCTCGAAGATCTTCGAGTTCATGGCTGATACGGTTGATCTCTTGGTTTTGATCTTCCATCCTTTTGAAGGGTCGTATTGATGCAGAGAACTCAGGGTGACAAAACTGGAAGGTGAGAGAACCGAACATGAGAAAACGGAAGACACATGTAGTGCAAGAAACATATGATGCTATGATGCAAATGCAAATGAAGATTTCATGGAATTCAAACATTTACGAATGTCGTGGGGTACCAAAATTTTTTTTTCTTGTTTTTTCATTTTTATTTTGTCCCGCGATATAAATGGTGCTTGAATTCCATGAAATACAATGCAATGAGATGCAATGCATGAAAACACACAGAGTCCTAGGTTAAAGGTATGTGAGCGGAGTTAAGGTCTACCCATCCCAAAAGGAGTGTACTATAGGTTAGTCGTACCTACAGAACAAGGTTCTAAAAAGTGCCCAAAGTCATCAGCCCATCTTTCGGATATTATCAACCTTCCGATTGACTCGGGGGTTAATAATATTCTCAAGAGAACCTCTTTTGAGTGTAGTATCACGTAGCAACTATTGTAGGACTACTCCCACATAGTTCCTGCACTACGTCCTAAATAAGGCCGAGGTGGTGTAAAGGTACTACGGTTCCCAATATCACAGACTCCTATCGACCATGGAAAAAGTTTTCACGATTATACTCGATCAACCGAACCATTTTCGAAGGGTCTCAACTGAGCGGTGATTCTCGAATCAGCTTGGTCGGGATTCAACTCCCTATAAGCCTCATCGAATATATCCCCATCCTATAATGTCACTAGTCCGGGCGTAGGACTTATCTCACAGCACAAGGAACAGTCCCAAGTCAAAGTACAATATATACATGCAAATGAATAGTAAAACAAATAGTAATAAATATGAGCAAATTAGGGATAACCCTCAAAAGTTTAGAAAGTCCCCAGTGAAGTCGCCATTTTCTGTTGCGGTGGAAATAGGATCACAAACTATTAATGAGTTTGAATCGCAATTCAATTCACAACCGCTCTTTGATTTATCCGAAGGAAAAGGTCAAAAGAGGGAAAACCTATTTTTGCATCGTAAACACAATGCGGGGAAAGATCTAGGGTTCGGGGGTTGGTTAAATTTAGGGAAGGTATTAGCACCCTAAACTTCTGTAGTACTCTACAGGAACCTTTTGTTCAAATGTTTACTATTTGCTTTATTCATTTGCTTAAGGTATATGTACAAAGGATTAAAAGTGAGAAAAGAGACCTAAGGGGTTAATTCTAAGTTTACTCGGCAAGACATCGCATCTTGTGCCTACGTATCCTTACGGGAGTGGAATCAGAGTAATCGTAGTTCCCCTCAAAAGGGAGGTTAGAGACTTCTTGACTGTGGTCAAGGTCTCAAGGGGAATAAACATGCCTTAAGGACACGCTTACGCGGAGTGTAGGAACTCCAAATTTCTACGTTGAAATGTTAAGTTGTAATTAGGGTTAAATTAGGTTAGGGATTCCGCGGCGGGAAACCCTAAAATGAGCGCGGCGACTCTTTGACCTAATGCTAGGGGTAAAATTGTAATTTTGCCTGCGGCGAGACATTTGTTAAAATTAGGGTTTGTAGTTTGTAAGGGTTTGAAGTTGAGGACTATTGGCGCGGCGACCAAAAGCTAGACCTAACCTTCGGATGTGTGTAATGTGACAGAATAATTGATGAATGTGGGAGAAATTGAATCATGCAAACAGAGACTAATATCCTAATTTAACTATGCAAGCAGAATTTTAAAGGGCAGGAATTAAAGCGCGATTATTGGTTCGCGAGGTTACAACCGAGAAGCAGTTACAATAATAATAAAACTTAAATAAAACACCACGCAATAGTAGCGAACATGAGCTGCAAAAGATGAACACCGTTAGTAAACGAAGCTGGACAGTAATTGGACGAGTCAGGAGAAAAAGTGTAATATTGAAGATTTTTGTTGTCTTGAAAGAGATATTAAATGAATTTATAAAAAAGAAAAAGTACTGTTAATTAGAAAAATATTTTAAGAAAAAAAGTTTTAACTTAGATATTTTTTAAAAAAGGATTTTTAAATTATTTATTAAAAAAGGTTTTTATTATATGGAAAAAGAGGTTTTTTATTTTTATTTATTTTTAATATTTACACAAAAAGGTTTTTAAAACAGTTTTTTTTTAAATTATAAAAATAAAATGGTTAAAAAACAACTTAAAAAAAAACAATTTAAAAAACAAAAGAAAAAATAAAGGGGTTGGGCCGGTCATCACTCCCGGACCCAACCCGGTCCTGTTAATTGCAACAAATTGAGTTTTAGGGTTTCATAACCCTAAAATCTCTTCCGCGGCGCCGTTGTGCTTTCTCCTTCCTCTCCCTCGATTCTCTCTCGCTCGCACTCTTATTCACGATAGCACTCTTTCTTCTCCGTTTATGGCTTCCGTTTCCACTTTTTCCTGAAAACAGAACAAAACAACATGTTAATCAAGTGATGGCTTACGTTTTACGACCGTAAATCTTCCAATCTGCGATGAATGGCCGATGATGTTTGGAAACTGAGGCTGGGAGTGTTGGTTGCCCGGCGTTCGTAGTGAACGGCGAAGGCGATCCTCTCCGTTCGGTGATTCGCGGCCGTCTGTGATTCGCGGATGATATTGATGTTTGGTGATGCTCTGAACGATGATGACGATTGTTCTTCGTCTGAGTTCGCGGCTGTCTCCGTTCGCGACGCCTAGGGTTTTCGCTTGCGGTTTGTCCGTTAGGGTTTTGTGTTCTTTGCCGTTTTCCTCTAGGGTTTTCGCTATCCTCCCCTTTCTCACAGGTGGTATTTCCCCTTTTTATATACTCTTGTGGTTCCATGGGCTTTGTTTATGATTGAGACCCACATTCGAAATTTCAATCTGACATGATGAGGATTGGATTTGATTTACGTTTTTCCTGATACTTTGAGATTATTCCTCTTTTGGATGTGATTTATATTACTGCTGATTGGATTGGATTCTCTTTTGATATTTGCAGATGTGGATTTGATTTTCCTGATGGATTTTCAAACACGGCTTTTGCGATTTGCTTGCTGACTTCCCTTTTTGGGTTCACTTGATTGGATTCGTCTCGATTTGTTTGACACAACTGGATTTGTTTCGAAATTTTTTTATTCTGATTTGTTTTGTTTCGAACCGATTTGAACTATTTTTGATGCAGTCTGGATTGGATTTTCGTTGGATATCTGCTTCTGATTTCTGGATTTCGGTTTTAACTTTTCCTCTTCTTCTTTCAGGATAGGTACTATGGCTCTGGTCGCGTCAAACGTTGCCGAGTAGGGTATACGGCGATGATGATGATGTTCTGAGCCTGCTGGTGCTACTTCTGGTTTTGACGCCGCGGTTGCTTTTGACAGTTGCTGTGCTCTGTTGAATTTGGTTCAAAACAGGGCTTCTGGGCTTATGAACTGATATGGTTTTGTGAACTTGTTTCACTTCTGAACTTTTGATACATTGTTCTGAACCCTTTTCCACTATTTCTGATATGGTTTTGTGAGCTTGTTTCACTTCTGAACTGATATGTTTGGATACGGGTTTTGTCCTATGGTTTATCAGATGTGCATTTGTTACACTTCCACTTGAGTTGCCTTGTGATAATCTAATTTGTCTTTTTTCTGATATAGGTCCAACTACGGTTTGATCATCTTCTTTAACATCAGGTCCGCTGCTTGTACCTGTCGCTACTGCGAAAATCGGCGCCGGCTGAACAGAAGAGTCGCCACCGTGCGTTATTTATCCCACGGGAGGGAAAGGAAACGCTCAGAGTAAACCTCGCACAACACGGGAAAGGTATGGTCATCGCAACCAAAACCTGGGTTCGGGAGTCGGTTACGCAAGGGGAAGGTATTAGCACCCCTCACGTCCGTCGTACTCGACGGGATCCACGCTTGTTTTCGGGTATGGATTATTATTCTATCTAAACTATAGGTCAAGGGTTAAAAAGAAAAGAAAATGACTCGGCAAAGTATCGCACTTTATGCCTACGTATTCCCGTCTGGAACGAGAAATCAGAGTCAACGTAGTTCGCCTACCTACGGGAAAGGAGGGGAAGGTTGCTCGCTAGGATATCGCATCCTATGCCTACGTACTTTCATACAGCATGAAAGATCAGAGCAAACGTAGTTCGGGCCACGTACGACACGAGTCTGTCTTGATTGATTTTATTCCTTCTGAAAAAGGTTTTTTCTGATTAACAGTCCAAGAGGACAAAAATGACGCTTTGATGAGTTCACATTCTTTTACGGAAGAAGTGTCTTTTATTGTGTTTGAAATCTTTATGTGTTTTTCTGTTTGTTTTGAGAAAGAGACAGAACTCTAACCTACGGTTGCGAAGGGAAACAAACTAACCTAATGTTATCATGCATGGGTTAAGACCTAGTGTCTATCATGCTCCTCTCTTGCGCAGAGAGAAACAGAGATCCTAAGGGATAGGCAGAAACAGAAACAATATCAGATATATACAGTAAAGCAGTAAAATGCATGGATGCAGCAATACAAGCGAGGCAAGGGAGTCCCACTCAACCTCGAACCTAGAAAACAATAGGCGAAAGTGAACAGGCTTCACTTTCAACCCAACAGGGTAAACAGCAAACAATACAGTTCAGAAAACCAATCAATACATCAGAAATGAAATACAGCAAAAGAAACAGCATCAGCAGCTCTGAATCAACCTCTGGCTTCAAGTAATCTCCACTCATTCACAAGCTTCAACAAGCATCAATCTCCATCTTCATGGCCTTCAGACAAGGGCTTTGATCATCAGTCTTCCATCTGCAATGGCTTTTCTTCAAGCTCAAACCTCCAGGATGAGGGATTAGTCACAAGAGTGAATTGGGTGTTAAGCAATCAGCTGACTACCAAAGGTGGTGAACAGACTGCTTCTAACACAAGAGACATTTTCTCTCAAGAGTTCTATCTCATAGACACTATCACCAAGCCTTCCAAAGGAAGGGGGTGAGTGTCTTAGAGGGACTCTGAATCACAGAGAAGAATGGATGCAGACAAGGCAATCCATGTTTGAGAAATAATCATTCTAACCTAGAGCTCTGCCTAGCTCCTAAACCCTAGTCTCCTCAGCAACTGCTAGCAAGAAGCTCCTCCTCAACTCTGACAGTTGATCTTCAGCATTTGAATCTTCAATAGCTTCATCTCCACAATTCTTCAGCTTCCCCAGGGCCCCAGACAAACCCAATACCCATACAAACAATCAATAAACCCCAGAGGGCACACCACACCAGACAGCAGATATACAGACAATAATAATAGCAGTAGGGGAATCCTAACTTTTCTCTAAGGGATCTAATAACTACCCATAGCCCCTATAGTCCCATAACTAATCTATTCAAACCCTAAGTCCTAAGGGAGAAAATTGAACTTCCTAAGTTGTCACCTAAAAAACCCTAGTTTTGTTCATGATATTCAAGCATTTATTAATCACCTAAAATTAGCCTCTAAAAATGGGAACTAAAATATTTCTACAAGCCTAATATCTCATCTAAACAATATGAAAAGAATGATCAAAAAATATCAAAGCATGTGAGAGAACAAAAATCATAAAAATAATGCATGAAATGAATCTATTTAATATAACATTTATTTAGAAAATATGGAAAAAATATGAAATAAAACTAAAAATGAAATTTTATTTTCCTATAATATTCTAGACATTTTAATGAAAACATGGTAAAAAGAATGGATTAAAAAGCATTTTTTATGAATTATTTATGATTTTATGAAAATGGTAAAAATTAAAAGGAATTAAAAAAATGAAATGAATTAAAAATAAGAGAGAGGGGTATGAATATCAATTCGCCCCAGTTATAATCTGGATGGGCCCTCAGACAGGGGGTGCAGATAGCGCCTTACACTAGGCCCAATATCACTCTGAATTGATGAACATAAGAGAAACAAGCTGGGAGGTGAGGAAAGAAGAGAAATCACGTTGAAATGCAATTGGGCCTATGACTGGGGGGTGGGGATAACAACATAAACTCAGGCCCGCCCGTTTCAATTAATGAAACGGTGCGTTTAGGGCCAGCACATCTCCCTCCAATTCTGAAATTAAACAAGAGCCCTTGGATCGCCTGGGAAGTCAAAAGTCCAACCACACATACACGGCCACGATTATCTCTTCTTCCTCATTCAACCTGAAACCTAGGGTTTCTGCCATGCGAGCTCATGCACGAGCTACCTTACACCAAACTGTTCTCATCCTACACGCCATGAATCCTCATGCTGTAAACATGAAATCTGCTCCAAATCTCTCCCTCTACAATCCTAGGGCATCAATTCACTTTGAAATTCACCACAACAACAAACACGATTGGATCAACATTCGGCCTCCATTGAAATGCACTGATATGGACCATCACCAATCTTCCCCAGACTTAGCCTAAACTAAACTACACCTAATGGAGATTAACACATGCTATCAAGCCACAATTATAACACGCTAATCTAAGAGATATGAACACTAACAGTTTATGGCACCTGTCACTAACCATCACCAAATCTCTCCAAATTCATCTAACTTAATCTCCTAACCACCTAGATCAATTCTACACTAACAAAATCATGCCTAACTAACTGGATCAAGCAGTTTGAATGAAAACTTACCTTGTGCAAAATCTTGCAAACAGCTATGGAGATTGATGATTTGAGGCTTTTGAGACTTGGATCTTGATCAATCCTTGATGAACTTGATTCTGTATGCAAGCTTTGGATGAGATTTGGCCAGAATTATGCTATCCACTTGCAACTTCAATCTTGATGCTCTTGAAAAAAGTGCTCGAAAATGAATGATAACCACCTTGTTCTTGATTGAATTATGCTATATGATGATGAATCAGTATGAGAAGGTTGATTATGATGAAGATTGATGAAGGTTTTGAGAGAATTGGAATGAAACTTCAATGAAAAGAATGAGAAATCTTGTGAAATTCTTGGTGCAAATGAGGCCAACCCTTGCCAAATTCTCCTTTCATGAATATATAGACCCCAAATGAACATTCTAGATCCATCTTGCACATTCCCTTGTTTTCAAACTTTGGCTCATTTTTGATTATGTTTCTTAAATGATAAGCAACCATGGATAACTTCATTTTTTCCTTCTAAACTCAAAAAAGTGTGTGAACCATTGTTCTTAGAATTGTTTTTCCATTCAAAATCATATATTGGAAGTCTCCATTTGGACTTGTAAATCTCCCAAACCATTTTCCAACTTGAAATCATTCACTTTATAAGCCTTTTTAGTTCATATTTTGACCTATCATGCAACTCCATGCTATGAGCTTCTCCAATAACTTGTGACCTTCTTTCTAGACTTAAAATCCCATTTGGAGCAAGTTTGATGTTGTAAGTTTTTCCATTTGAGGCCTCCTTGTAGGAGTTTTGGGTATAGGTTAAAATGACCTGTAATTCACAAATGCCCAAAATACCCTTTGCTTGTCAAGACCATAAGTTGAGTTCTCCACATCATATGAAGGCATGACATACCATTCTAGAAAGCTAAGACAATGAGGAACAATTCTTATGTTGACCAAGAATTCATTTGAAATCTCCTTGAGGGGCAAAACTAGCTTGGAAGTCAAGTCACTTTCACAGACAAAAATTCAGACACCCCAGATGACCTGTAACTTGTAAGGACCATAACTTGAGTTCTATAAATCTCCTTGAGGTCTTCCACCACTCAAATTAAAGATCTTGAGATCCTCTACAAGTTTCATGTTGGCCAAGAAGCCATTTGAAGCTAGCATTTTGACTTATCTTGCTTGGAAATTTGACCTAAACTAGGGGATTTTACAGAGAAACCCTAATTTAGTAACTCCTCTTCTCCTTGATTTCTCTTGAATTCTTCTTGTCATATCTCCATATCCTTCTTCATATGTTAAATGTTGATCCCCACATCTCTCCAATAGACTTGAATGCCCTCTTAAGTCAGTCAATTGATCTAGGGTTGACCTAGGGTTGACCCAGATGAAACCCTAGTTGACTGTCTTCAACTGTAGCTCTTGTGCCTTCATCAATGACTTGTTTTCTTCTCCAAATGACCTTATAAGTCTCTCAAGATGTCTAGATGCTCTCCATACCTTCAATCCACAGCTCATAACCCTCTTGCTGATCCTCAGATATCCTCAGCTAGGAGGTAGACTCAAGGCTTGCTCTGCTGAACTCTTTGCTTTCAAATTCTTTCCTGATGACTTGAATGAGGTTGAATTATGATGATAACCTCTTGCTAGGCCTCTAGAGATGAAAGTAATGATTGGTCCCCTGTTGAATGACATGCTATGCTTATGCTATGCAGATGGTTAGTCTATGTACATGACTCTATATGCAAATGCTAATGATAATGAAACATGAACCCAAGGAATAAGGTTGAGCAAATTTTAGGGTGCAACAGCTGCCCCTATTCAAGCGACTTGGACCCGATTGGATGAAGAGCCCGGAGCCTTCAGACATTCGCGGTACGAGACGGTTGAATACTAGTGAAACCAGAAATTTGCCAACCGCAGAAATAAACTACGCTCCTGCTTGAGGAATGACATTCGCTGCCTGGATCTGACTGTTACGATAACCCACTGATCTCGCGCGACCGTGCTGGGGATTGTTTCCATCGTTCTGAAGAGGATTCTGTCATAACAGATTGCTTGCTTGTCCACGTTAGGACTCTGTCTGTCGTCGATACGAAGAAATCTCAACTAGAACTTGTCCACGTTAGGACTCCACTTACTGTCAACCCAGGAAAATCTCGGCAACTCCGCCGGGGATAATTCACCTGCATTTCCGTAAACTGAATCGCCCACGTTAGGAATAACACTCTTCCACGTTAGGAGTAACACCTGTCCACGTTAGGAATCACATCATCCACGTTAGGAGTAACGCTTTTATCTTTCCATGTTAGGAAGCAATCTTCTTTCCACGTTAGGAAACTATATCAATCTGTCCACGTAAGGACTCCAATGCCACTTGACGTGTCCGCGTCAGGACTCCGATCTTTCCACGTAAGGAATTCCACTTTTCTTGAATCTGTCCACGTAAGGACCTCAATTTCTTCCACGTCAGGAATAATCTTCTTCTTTCCACGTTAGGAATCAATCTTGATATGCCCGCGCGAGGACTCAATCTTTCCACATAAGGAATAAACTCGTCTTTCCACGTAAGGAAACCATTTTTCTTCCATGTAAGGGATGCTCTTAATACGTCCACGTAAGGACCCTGATCTTTCCACGTTAGGAATCAATTCTTTCTCAATTTGTCCGTGTCAGGACTCATTTTTCCACGTAAAGAATGCCCTTATCCCCCCGTAAGGAATCTACCTCAATATGTCCGCGTAAGGACTCAATCTTTCTACGTAAGGAACACCAACTTCTTTCCACGTAAGGAATAAATTCATCTTTCCACGTCAGGAAACCATCTTTCTTCCACGTAAGGAATGCTCTTGATATGTCCACGTAAGGACTCTCTTCTTTCCACGTAAGGAATAAACTCGTCTTTCCACGTAAGGAAACTATCTTCTGACACGTCCGCGTATGGACTCCATCTTTTCCGCGTTAGGAATCTCCGTCTTTCCACGGTAGGAATCACTCCTGTTGATATGTCCGCGTAAGGACTACATCTTTCCACGTTAGGAACAATAATCTCTTTGATCTGCCCGCGTTAGGACACTGATCTCGTCTTGATTTATCCACGTTAGGACTCAGGCGTCTTCGACTCACTGAGGAAATAAGACTTGTCCACGTAAGGACTCACACCTTCGACTCACTGGGGAAGTATCCGTGTCAGGACTTACACTTTGCCAACAACACGAAGAAGGATAAATTTGTCCACGTCAGGATTCTTGTATCTTGTCATCACAAAGAAATACAAATTTGTCCACGTCAGGACGCACATTTCACCATTACGAATAAAGATATCTGCCGAAAACAAAATGATCCACGTCCGGATACCAACACGAAGAGTAACCAATCTTTTGTCGACGTCATGACCTCCCTTTCTCCAAATTTCGAGAGACCGAATCTATCCACGTCAGGATTAACGCACCTTACCAATCCGGTAAAACAAACCTGCCCACGTTAGGACGCCCACTTCTAAAGAAATCCCGTCATTCTAGGAGTAAATTGTCCACGTCAGGACTTAGTTCTTCAATGATCCTCACCCACAAACTTCTTAGCGCTGACGCGACAGCGACTTTGAGATGAACTCTACTGGGGATGTCTGAAAACCAACTATCGGACGCCTGCTCTGATAACCGGCGGTGGTCTCTGAAATTCTGATTCATGCGATCCGTTGATGACAAACAAACTCTGCTTGGGGATAAGAAGACTCTTATCCTGGCCACTCTGGCTGGGGAAAATAAGATACATTTGCATGAATGACTCTGCTGGAGATAAAGAGAGTTTTATCACGATAACTCTGTGGGGGAATACCGCTGAAACTGACATTGTCATTGAATATCTCCTGCCGAGATCTTGATTGTTTGGTAGTTTATTTGAGCAAGAGCTCTCTCCACCTGAACTACTAGAGTACAGAAACTGCTTCAGCAAAATAAATGCTGGAAGGATAACGCCGACTCGCCAGGAATAGCCTGATGCTACAAAATTATTCCAGCAAAATAAATGCTGGAAGGGTAACGCCGACCCTGCTGGGAAGTTGGGAACTCAAACCACACGTCTTGTTGAAATAACCCCCTGCTGGGGAGTATAACTCAAACCAAATACCTTGCGGAGGTAACCCCCTGCTGGGGAATATAACTCTGCTGGGGAATAGCAGATGCACCTGGTATGATTGATCTTTCTGCTGGAACGTGAACTGATATCACCGGTATCTCTGACAAAATAAATGACAGGACCCAACATCAACTCTGCTGGGGAGAGTCTTGATCTTCGGATTCCACTGGAAGGAAAGAACACTTGCTGAAAAGAGAACTCCGCTGGGGATGGCTGGATTCTCTTGGGGAAAATTAACTGACTCCGCCGGAGGAGAATGCATGACCCTGCGGGGGGAGATGAACCTGTCTGAATACAGCCTTACGATCCCGGAATCACCAAACTCTGCTGAGGACAAGTAACTTCTCTGGAGCACGTCCTTTGGATAAGCTACGGCTAGCTGGGGAATTCTCTCCTTCTTCAGGAAGAACATGCCTGACCTGCGTGAGGATCAAGCCTTTCACTATTGCAATCTTTTGATCACCTTCCTCGTACGGTTATGAAACCTGCAACAACACAAACAAGACACGACAAGCCTATGCAATCCAAATCGATTCAGGTTAGTGACGTTACACTCAGTTAATTCAAAGCTTTAACAATTGTTGGCGAGGGCCAGTAATGTTATACTCATGCTAGTTTCAATAAACTTAGGCGTTTTATCATGCGCAAAACAGTAAAGAACAAGCATCAAGTACTGAATAACACATTTTCATTGATTGGGCCCCTGAATGGGCGGAGTTTTTTGTACACGGGATGTAACTCCTGAAAAGAGGAAGCTACGCCAAGCAAATATACAGGTATGCAAGTATTCACAGGAAGCATAAATATTGACAAATTAAATTTTGTACACATGTCGGCAACTGGAAACAGATGAACATCACGAACTGATTCTCCCATGACTCGTCCGACTCTAATACTTTCCCGGTATCCCTACTTCTGAAGAGGTTGTATCCGATAACTAATTCCTCAAACACATTCTCCCGCATTGATGCTCATTGAATACCAAATTCGGACCGCAGTCATTTGCTTTTCTCATCCCTAACTTTTGCGTGAACCGCCCTTTACGGGTTTTCAGTTCACCGGGATACCCCTTTTTGCCGAAGCCGCCCAGTGTAGGTTTTCAACTTCGCGGGTGTACATTTTTTCAATTTTATCCCTAACTTTTGCCCGAACCTTTCATTCTGTTTTTGGTTCGCCAGGATGCCCCATTTTTGCCTGGACTCTCTTTTTCTGTCCAGCGGGTCTATTTTAAGCAAAGTATTTTTTAACCGCGTCCGAATTCACAGGTGATGCAAAGTCTTCCCCGTCCATGGTGGACAACAATAAAGCTCCTCCTGAAAAGACCTTACTGACAACGTATGGCCCTTCGTAGTTGGGGGTCCACTTGCCCCTGTGGTCTGCTTGCGGCGGGAGAATCCTTTTCAGCACAAGGTCGCCCGTCTGAAAGCTTCGCGGAAGTATTTTCTTGTCGTACGCTTTCTTCATTCGTCTTTGATACAAACGACCGTATGCCAGAGAAGCTAGCCTCTTCTCATCCATCAAACTCAGTTGGTTCAATCTATTCGTTACCCATTCTGCCTCGTCCAGCTGAACGTCTCGCAATACCCTCAGAGAAGGGATCTCAACTTCCAATGGTAATACCGCTTCCATTCCGTATACCAACGAGAACGGAGTTGCCCCGGTTGATGTGCGTACCGTCGTACGATAACCGTGCAAAGCGAAAGGTAGCATTTCATGCCAATCTTTATACGTCACCACCATTTTCTGGACGATTTTCTTGATATTCTTATTGGCCGCTTCGACAGCGCCATTCATCTTGGGTCGGTAAGGGGAGGAGTTGTGATGTTCGATCTTGAAATTCTGACAGAGCTCCTTCATCATTTTGTTGTTCAGATTAGAACCATTATCCGTGATTATCCGCTCGGGAATTCCGTATCGGCAAATGATATCTCTCTTGATGAATCTAGCCACCACTTGCTTCGTTACATTTGCGTAAGACGCTGCTTCCACCCATTTGGTGAAATAATCGATTGCTACGAGGATGAACCGATGCCCGTTAGAAGCTGTCGGCTCAATCTTTCCAATCATATCGATTCCCCACATTGAGAATGGCCATGGAGATGACATCACATTTAGAGGACTCGGAGGCACATGTATTTTGTCAGCATAGATTTGGCACTTGTGGCACTTTCTTGCAAATTTGAAACAATCAGTTTCCATCGTCAGCCAAAAGTAACCTGCCCGCAGCAGTTTTCTCGTCATAGCATGCCCGCCAGCATGCGTACCAAATGCACCTTCGTGAATTTCCTCCATAAGAAGCTTTGCCTCTCTCTCGTCTACACAACGCAACAACACCAAGTCGTGGTTTCTTCTGTATAAGACGCCATCCGGGTTCAAATAGAAATTACCCGCTAATCTCCTGAGAGTCTTCTGATCTTGACTGGATGCCCCAGCCGGATACTCTTTATTCTTCAGGAAATTAAGGATATCAAAATACCACGGTTTGCCATCAGACGCTTCATCAATAGCAAATACATAAGCTGGCCTGTCCAACCGAGAGATAGTGATTTGGGGAGCTTCGTTCCAGAAATTGACCTTGTACATGGAAGACAAAGTGGCAAGGGCGTCAGCCATTTGATTTTCTGCCCGCGGCACATGATGCAATTCAACTTTGTCAAAGAAAGGCAACAATCTCCTTGCATAATTCATGTAATGTATCAAATTGGGCTGCCGTGTCTCCCATTCCCCTTTGATCTGATTCACTACCAGAGCTGAGTCTCCGTATACGTCTAAATGTTTGATTCGCAAATCAATGGCTTCTTCAAGCCCCATTATACAAGCTTCGTATTCGGCCTCATTGTTGGTAACAGCAAAGGTCAATCGGGCAGTAAACGGGATGTGCGACCCGTGCGGCGTAGTGATAATTGCCCCTATTCCGCTACCGTAAGCATTCACAGCTCCATCAAATATCATCTGCCATTTGGACCCCGGCTCTGGTCCTTCGTCTGGTAACGGCTCTTCGCAATCCTTCATCTTGAGATACATGATATCCTCGTCAGGAAAATCAAATCTCATCGATTGATACTCTTCAATAGGCTGCTCCGCCAGATATTCAGACAACACACTCCCCTTTATTGCCTTTTGCGAGACGTATTGAATATCGTATTCAGTCAAGATCATCTGCCACCTGGCAATTCTACCTGACAACGCCTGCTTTTCAAATATATATTTGATTGGATCCATCTTCGAGATAAGCATGGTTGTATGATTCAGCATATACTGCCTCAAACGCTTGGCGGCCCAGGCTAGCGCGCAACAAGTTTTCTCCAGCATTGAGTATCGAGATTCACAGTCTGTAAATTTCTTACTCAAATAGTAAATTGCATGCTCTTTTCTCCCTGTCTCGTCGTGTTGACCGAGAACACAACCCATGCTTCCCTCAAGAACCGTCAAATACATTATCAAGGGTCTCCCTGCCACTGGGGGTATCAAAATAGGAGGCTCCTGCAAATACTGCTTTATTTTATCGAACGCCTTTTGACAATTATCGTTCCACGCTACAGCTTGATTTTTCTTTAGCAACTTGAATAATGGTTCACACGTGGCAGTTAGGTGAGATATGAACCGAGCAATGTAGTTCAATCTCCCCAAAAACCCGCGCACCTCTTTCTCTGTTTTAGGCGTCGACATTTCTTGAATTGCTTTTATTTTAGCAGGATCGACCTCTATTCCTCTTTCGCTTACGATAAACCCCAGCAGTTTACCCGATCTCACCCCGAAGGTGCATTTGTTAGGGTTCAGCCTCAGCCTGAACTTCCTAAGCCTTTTAAACAACTTCAATAGATTCACCAGATGCTCTTCCTCTGTCTGGGATTTGGCAATCATATCGTCAACATAAACTTCAATCTCTTTATGCATCATGTCATGAAAGAGAGTCGTCATCGCACGCTGATATGTTGCCCCAGCATTTTTCAAACCAAAGGGCATCACTTTATAGCAAAATGTTCCCCAAGGCGTTATGAAAGTAGTCTTCTCCATATCCTCTGGCGCCATTTTAATCTGATTATAGCCTGAAAAGCCATCCATGAAGGAGAATACAGAGTATTGAGCGGTATTATCAACTAATACGTCAATATGAGGAAGTGGAAAATCGTCTTTTAGGCTTGCTTTATTCAAATCTCTATAATCCACGCACATTCGAACCTTGCCATCTTTCTTTGGCACTGGTACGATGTTGGCAACCCATGAGGGATACTTCGTCACAGCCAGGAAACCAGCGTCCCACTGTTTCTGAACCTCCTCCTTGATCTTCATTGCCATATCTGGTCGAGTTCTGCGAAGTTTTTGTTTGACAGGCGGGCAGTCTTCTTTCAGTGGCAGACGATGCACAACCATATCAGTATCGAGCCCTGGCATATCTTGATACGACCAAGCGAATACATCATTATACTCTCGGAGCATTTCAACCAGTTTTCGCTTGATATCACTCTGCAGTGCGGCTCCGATACGAATATTTTTCTCAACCCCTTCCGACCCCAAATTGATAATTTCGATAACCTCGTCGTGAGGCAGAATGGCTCTTTCCTCTTGCTTCACCAACCAAGACAGTTCTTCAGGAACGTCGCTATCTTCGACAACCTCTTCTTCGGTCTGGAATACCGGGTGCTCGAAGTCGGGACGAGTCATAGGTGGCTCAAAGATGTCATCTGAAAACGTTATCCTGCAAAAGAAAGGGTTAAGTGCTTCAAAATGCGTATAAAGCGGATAACCACGTTGCCATTTTATTGAAAAATACAAAACAAGAAAGACAGGGATTACGGTATTTACACATGAAAACAACGCCATTTATTTAATGATTAACGAAGCAATGTTTATAACAACACAGCCCTAAGCAAATCCTGATGCCCCGGGCAAGACATCAGATTATTCAACAATTAATAAAGCAAAGCATTACTGTTTAAAAGTCACAGGAACAAGCTCCTGAATGGACCAGTTGCACAGTCCTTGTCCTGGCGTGCTTGGCTGAATCCAGGCATCCATATCACAGTCGCTGTCCCCTTCATCTGACTCTGAAGCAGCGTTGACAGATTCGTGGCATACTCCACTGGCAGAGATGGTGATTGACTTTCTGAAATGAGGGGCCCCCACAGAAGGAGTTGATGACGACGGTCGGTACCCCAGTCCGAACCGGTCCATTTTCACCGGAATGTCCAATACTTTGCCCCAGCCTTTGGCTTCTCCTGCCTTCACCAGCGCTTGAGCCTCTTTATACGAAGAGACGGCTATCTCTGGCACTTTGCTTGACCCGGGACTCTTGTCCTTAATGCGCAAACCTTCGAATGCCTGGCATGGCGTCTCGTGGATCTCCCCGTCGACTTCCACATATTTGAACGAAGATAAATGACTGACCAGGATGTCTTCTTCTCCGCACACGGTGACTACGCTGTCTCCGACCATATACTTTAACTTCTGATGCAGGGTAGACGTAACCGCCCCTGCCCCGTGAATCCAAGGTCTTCCCAGCAAGCAGCTGTACGCAGGCTGTATATCCATGATATAAAACTCCGTTGCAAACACTTCCGGCCCCACTTGCAGAGGCAAGGTAATCGATCCGAAGACTGTCCTCCGCGTGCCGTCAAACGCTCTGACTACCAGATCACTTGGTGTACACAAAATTCCTCGAACATCCAGCTTCATCATAGCCTTCTTAGGCAGCACATTCAAAGACGACCCGGTGTCAACCAATACATGTGACATTGTCGACCCTCTGCACTCAACAGATACATGTAATGCCATATTATGATCCCTTCCTTTCGGAGTCAAGTCGAAATCAGTAAAGCCCAGACTGTGGCCCGCATTTACATGTGCCAATACCCCTTCTAGCTGGTTCACGGAGACATCCTGGGGTACAAAAGAAGTGTCCAGGACTTTCAGCAAAGCGTTTCGGTGAGCTTCCGAACACAACAGCAATGACAGAATAGATATTTTGGACGGCGTTTGCTGCAGATGCTCCACAATTTTATAATCACTTTTCCGAATTAAGCGCATGAATTCTTCGACATCCTTAGATGCTGCTTCTTTTTCATTTGCTTGTACCGGAACATTTTCAACCGCTTTCCCTTTTCCTTTCGCTAGCCTTTCGGCCTCCACTTCAGGAGATATAAAGATCCTGCCGCTTCTTGTCATGCCTCCTGAGCCCACAACATTATCCACAATCTCCGCGGACTGCTTGTTAACATCGATTTTAATCCCGTCACAATACACCTCTAGCCCATATGACCATGGGACTGCTTTCGTGTTCTCATACGGGATTGGCCCGGCTTTAGTTATGGTAATCGGTGGTCGCTGAGCTGGTGCTGAAATAGTGATCGTCTTCCTAGGAATTGTCACTGTGGCAACATCACTCTGATTATCCACTACTGCCCCTGCCGGCTCCTCAGTTGCCGTTCTATCAAACTGCAATACACCTTCATCAATCAAGGCCTGAATGCCTTTCTTCAAATCCTCACACCCCCCAGACAGGGCCCAACAATCTAAGCAGTACTCATTACAACCCGGGTAAACACCTCCTTGCAACAGTCGGCTTTTTATTTCGCTCAGCGGCGTCTTTAAGTCCTCAACATTCATAATCAGATTCAGCCCTTCCTCGGTCAGCACGGCGTTGGCCCCATGATTAGGCATGGGTTTCTGGACTATATTCGCACCGGTCGTTCCGAAGTTGATAGACTTGTTATCCAAGAGATCCTGCACAACGTGCTTAAAAGCATGACAACCTTCTATATCATGGCCCGGGGCCCCAGAATGAAACTCACAGCGTCTATTCGCATCATAGCCGAACGGGGGAGTTCCCGTTATCGGTGCCAAGGTTCTTTTCTCTACCAGATTCAATCCCAACAAGGTCTGCAATAAATCAGCATAGTTAGAGGGAGGCTTCTCGAACACCCTTCTCGGCTTACCACCCTGGAATTTTCTCTGAGCTTGCTGTGCCCCCTGCTGAGGCTGCTGCTGCTGTGGCATTGGTTGCTGCTGAACCTGTTGTTGTTGCTGAATTGGTTGCTGTTGATACGGGATAGTAACACTAGACACTTGCTGCTGCTGACGATATTGATTTCTTCCCCGGCCTCGGCCTCGGCCTCGGCCTCCAAATACAGCACTAGCTTCGCCCTGACGGCGCCCACCATAAGCTTTCCTATTACTGCCAGATGCAGCTGACTCGTCAACTTGGAACTTTCCTTGCTTAATGTTCCGCTCAATCTTTTCCCCCATCAAGATCAGATCTGAAAAACTAGCCAGAGACGTATGAAACAGCATATCATGAAACAGCCCGGTGAATGTGCCAACAAACATGTCGTTCATTTCTTTATCTTCCACAGGAGGACGAACCCTGGCAGCCATATCGCGCCACCTTTGCGCGTATTCTTTAAAACTCTCCCCCTTCTTCTGCGAAAGCCCGGCCAACTGGACCCGATTGGGTGCCAGGTCACTGTTATATTTGTAATGGGCTACGAACGCCTCCGCTAATTGCTTCCAAGTCTTAATATCAGTGGGCTCCAACCCCATGTACCACTCTAAGGAAGGACCCGATAGGCTATCCTGAAAGAAATGCATGAGCATTCTTTCGTCAGTGGAGTATGCAGACATATTTCTGTAATAAGCTCGTACATGAACCTTCGGACATGTATCTCCTTTGTACTTATCGAACGCAGGCGCTTTGAACTTGATTGGCACCCTCAGCCCAGGTACCAAGCCCATAGTTGCCATGTCTAGACCCACAGCACTCTGGTTTAGGACTCCCTTCATTTGCTCTTCCAGCATTCTAATCTTTTGAGAATCATCCATCGGCCCTTCAAAGCCCCCTCCAGAGAAGGCGTCCTCCTGTTGATCCTCTTGCCACATACCGTTTCCAGCCCCGTATCCGTCATATGCATTATTACGTCCAGCTCTGACCTGATTCATCCCCGGAACTCGGCCTCTGTTGCCGTACCCTTGAACACCTCCAGCAGGACCACCAGCCATAAAACCAGCACCGTTTCCGTTTCCAAAACCTCCGTAGCCCTGATTGACCATACCATAACCATCTTGCCCAAAGCCTTGAGCATTAAAGCCATACTTGCCAGTGTTGTCGAATCCCTGATCGTTGAATCCGAACCCAGCGTTGACAAAGCCATTGCCTCCGAGATTATCTCCCACATTGACATCACCCAGCCCAGCGTTATGGACAGCAGTTTCATTTCCAACTCCGACGTTACCATTCACAGCAGCGGTAGCGTTGTTGACGTTAGCAGCATTCACATTGACGACAGGCGGAGCCACTGGCGTGGGGGTGCCATCTCCGTGAGCAGTATCAACCCGGACAGACTGATGATCTTCGTTACCATGACCAGCGTTGCGAGCCAACAGAGGCTGGACCATGGCCTGCAAATTCTCTTGCCCTTTTGCTATAGCCTCCATGGTCTGCATGAAGAGGGCGAGCTTCTCGCGTACATCCTGCATCTCATTCTGAATCTGGTCCATGACTTTCCGACAGTTGGATCGTGTAGAATAGCGGTGCGGATGTTGATCTGGAATCCTGTTAAGTACCTGAATCAAAGCAGGAGATAAGACACCATTCAAAGATTACCTGTTATGCAATATGAATATGAATGCAATGCAATGTGTCTGTGCATTAGGGAAGTTCATTCCCCCAGTTCTAGTGCGAGGGTGCCGGTGCGGTGACAGTGCTGACAATAAGAATACCGGAGCTGAATCATAGAAAGCCTCATATATATCAGAGAGAATCAATAAGCCCAGGGTACAATATCACTGAGAGTACAAAGATGGCATGACCTCAACCAACAATCCTGGTGATGGTCAGCACTATGCAAATAAAGCATACAAATAATGGAATGATCAGATCCTCCCAAAAGTCTGGTACTCCTCTATCAACTTCTTGGTCTCCGGATGGCTTGGTCGATCAAGCAGCCCTTCAACAAGCTGGTTTCTCTTCTTAAGGACACGGCGTACGTCTTCAGCAGTTTCTTCCCATGCCGCTTCTCCGAAGCAATCTTCTAACTTTCGCTTCTGGGACACTGCTTCATCTCTGGATTTGATTGCCTTGTTCAGTGCATGCTGGACACTATACCGGTTCATCACTTCCTCCTCACATTTCTTGATGCTAGACTTCAACTTCTCCTCGAGGTCGGAAATTTGCTGCTTTAGCTTATCTTCCCTCTTCTTGTTGTTGGTGAGTGTAGCATTCCAAGTCTTATTGCAAGAGGATATCTCTCGGTGTGCTGCGTCGAGCGCTTTCTTTTTGGCTTCCAGCATGTCATGGGAGCTTCTGAACTCTTGCCCCAGACGTTCGCGCTTCTTTTTTTCCTCGGTCAACTCAGCCCCTAACCTGTTTACCAGCTCAATCTGTTGTTGGAAAGCATATACAGCCTTGTTTTTCTCACTGCGTACTTGAGCTAGCTCTTGCTCTAACCCTTCGTTAATCTTCATCAAGGCTTCTTTCTCCTTCACAACCTGTTCATAGGCTTCTCTAGAAACAGTAGTCGGTTCTTCTACCGGAATAGGATCAAGAATTGGTGCATCCGGAAACGGCATCTTCAACTGACTAGCCCTCTCTTGAATCCAAGCTCTATAAGGTGCATAGGCCTGACAGTCATTCTTTCCTAACAACGGCTTCCCTTTGTGGTTAATACTCGTCCAGGCATGTCGCAACTTGGCTAATAACTCCCCCTTCACGTCACCGGTGAAGTACAGAGATTCCTGTACTTCTTCCTCCTGAGGTGGATTCTTCAGCGCATATCCGAACTGGCGAATGAATAGAGAAGGGTTGTAATTGATACACCCTTTTCTTCCTATCAATGGCACATTAGGGTAACCAGAACAACTGAAGATGAGCTCCGATCCCAACAGATCTCTATCAAACCACTCCATATCTTCCGACGATAACCTCATCAAACGCTCCGGCCAACCAACTGGAACTGTAGTCTCTGCAGCAGATCCTCTCTTAGGAAGGTGACTCTCAAACCACATACTCAATAAGGGTACACACAGATGAACATTCTTCCCTCTTCCTTTCTCATTCTTGTAATGCAGCGAGTGGTAGAGATCTCCGAGTAAGGTAGGTACAGGATTACCAGCGGCAAACAAATAGAAAGCGTCAAAGTCCACAAAATCCGGTATATTGGGGAATAGTACTATGCCATAGATGCACAAGGCCAACACAGCATTGAAAGCAACCCAGCACCCATTCTTGGCGTACTCTTGGGCTTTACCCACTAAGAACTGAAATGAGAAGCCTGGAACTCCACGGGAAACAGTAGTCACAAGTTCAGAAGCATCAACATGCAAGGCTTTTGCCAATTCCTCCGGCTTAGGCTTGGCATCATAATGAATGAACGGAACCTGGTTCTGCACGGGCAGCTCAACATACTCAGCGTATTCTTCCAGAGTTGGTCCCATAATAAAGTCAGAGAACGTAAAACACCTCAAAGCAGGGTCATAGAATTGCATCAAAGCATACAGCCCATCCAACTCTACCTCTGTAGGTTTGCACACCAATCTCAATAATCTACCATAGCTCATCCGGAAACTCCTACGAACACTCTCATCAGCAAGAGAGATCAACCCCAGTAAAGGAACAATATCAGGCGTAGGCAATTTGTAAGCAACCGTTCTCCGTAGGCTAGTCATGATCAAACGCTCAGAAGTCTGGGCACTAGAACTAGGGAAATGCAAATGCACCTGCAGCACAGACACACGTTAGTGAAATGCAAATGATAATGGATATGCAGGGATGCAATGCAAGTAACATTCAACAGGGACCAAAGCTGCAGCTGAATAGCCTAAACCCAATCAAGAAAGGTCTCAGATAGACCATCCAGAAGTCATCAACCCTGGTCTCAGATAGACCTAAAATAAAACTCCAATACTGGTCTCTGACAGACCTCAAACCATAACTCACTGGTCTCTGATAGACCTCAAATCACATCCATAATTGGTCTCTGACAGACCTCATAACACATCTCCAGCTGGTCTCTGACAGACCTCAAAGCTCTCCCAATGGTCTCTGACAGACCTCAGAATAAATCTCCAAATGGTCTCTGACAGACCTCAGAACTCTCCATAAATAACCAGGATCTCTGATCAAGAAATAACCGGTAGTCTGGAGGTCTAGTTACCTGCATAACCCTGAATCCCCTCACAGGTGGGTGGCCCTATAACTGGCACAAGGTACGGCATCCTATGCGGTCGTCGGCGTCACAGACTTTCAGGGTTGATGATACGATTCCCAGAAGGAGTGGCATCATCAATTCCTGAAGAGGCCTCACTCAGCCAACTTCCAAATGATCGGTCCCCAGAGTCGACAATCCAACTAACCAGCAACCCACGCCAACCAAAGGAAGGGGCAGGAGGCCAACCAGAGGAACCTCGTCTGAGTGTAGATTTCATGGGACACCAAAGCAAGCAAAGCAAGCGGGCGCCCACTAATTTCTACTCTAATTCTAGGTGCACTCAAGCCCAGGTCCGGCTTATCTCTCAATATCAGAACACCCGTCACACCCCAGATACAGCAATAATAAACAATATATATAAAGCTGAAAAATACAGGGTTAGAAATATACAATAACTCCATACAAAATCCTCGACGGGAAAACAAGCGTTAGGATTGACTCTCTCAAGGGACGTTGGATCCCAAATGCATAAGGACCGTCGCAGTCCTTAGCAGCCAGGGGACGTTGGATCCCCAGCAGAGTCGCCAGCTGTCGCTACTGCGAAAATCGGCGCCGGCTGAACAGAAGAGTCGCCACCGTGCGTTATTTATCCCACGGGAGGGAAAGGAAACGCTCAGAGTAAACCTCGCACAACACGGGAAAGGTATGGTCATCGCAACCAAAACCTGGGTTCGGGAGTCGGTTACGCAAGGGGAAGGTATTAGCACCCCTCACGTCCGTCGTACTCGACGGGATCCACGCTTGTTTTCGGGTATGGATTATTATTCTATCTAAACTATAGGTCAAGGGTTAAAAAGAAAAGAAAATGACTCGGCAAAGTATCGCACTTTATGCCTACGTATTCCCGTCTGGAACGAGAAATCAGAGTCAACGTAGTTCGCCTACCTACGGGAAAGGAGGGGAAGGTTGCTCGCTAGGATATCGCATCCTATGCCTACGTACTTTCATACAGCATGAAAGATCAGAGCAAACGTAGTTCGGGCCACGTACGACACGAGTCTGTCTTGATTGATTTTATTCCTTCTGAAAAAGGTTTTTTCTGATTAACAGTCCAAGAGGACAAAAATGACGCTTTGATGAGTTCACATTCTTTTACGGAAGAAGTGTCTTTTATTGTGTTTGAAATCTTTATGTGTTTTTCTGTTTGTTTTGAGAAAGAGACAGAACTCTAACCTACGGTTGCAAAGGGAAACAAACTAACCTAATGTTATCATGCATGGGTTAAGACCTAGTGTCTATCATGCTCCTCTCTTGCGCAGAGAGAAACAGAGATCCTAAGGGATAGGCAGAAACAGAAACAATATCAGATATATACAGTAAAGCAGTAAAATGCATGGATGCAGCAATACAAGCGAGGCAAGGGAGTCCCACTCAACCTCGAACCTAGAAAACAATAGGCGAAAGTGAACAGGCTTCACTTTCAACCCAACAGGGTAAACAGCAAACAATACAGTTCAGAAAACCAATCAATACATCAGAAATGAAATACAGCAAAAGAAACAGCATCAGCAGCTCTGAATCAACCTCTGGCTTCAAGTAATCTCCACTCATTCACAAGCTTCAACAAGCATCAATCTCCATCTTCATGGCCTTCAGACAAGGGCTTTGATCATCAGTCTTCCATCTGCAATGGCTTTTCTTCAAGCTCAAACCTCCAGGATGAGGGATTAGTCACAAGAGTGAATTGGGTGTTAAGCAATCAGCTGACTACCAAAGGTGGTGAACAGACTGCTTCTAACACAAGAGACATTTTCTCTCAAGAGTTCTATCTCATAGACACTATCACCAAGCCTTCCAAAGGAAGGGGGTGAGTGTCTTAGAGGGACTCTGAATCACAGAGAAGAATGGATGCAGACAAGGCAATCCATGTTTGAGAAATAATCATTCTAACCTAGAGCTCTGCCTAGCTCCTAAACCCTAGTCTCCTCAGCAACTGCTAGCAAGAAGCTCCTCCTCAACTCTGACAGTTGATCTTCAGCATTTGAATCTTCAATAGCTTCATCTCCACAATTCTTCAGCTTCCCCAGGGCCCCAGACAAACCCAATACCCATACAAACAATCAATAAACCCCAGAGGGCACACCACACCAGACAGCAGATATACAGACAATAATAATAGCAGTAGGGGAATCCTAACTTTTCTCTAAGGGATCTAATAACTACCCATAGCCCCTATAGTCCCATAACTAATCTATTCAAACCCTAAGTCCTAAGGGAGAAAATTGAACTTCCTAAGTTGTCACCTAAAAAACCCTAGTTTTGTTCATGATATTCAAGCATTTATTAATCACCTAAAATTAGCCTCTAAAAATGGGAACTAAAATATTTCTACAAGCCTAATATCTCATCTAAACAATATGAAAAGAATGATCAAAAAATATCAAAGCATGTGAGAGAACAAAAATCATAAAAATAATGCATGAAATGAATCTATTTAATATAACATTTATTTAGAAAATATGGAAAAAATATGAAATAAAACTAAAAATGAAATTTTATTTTCCTATAATATTCTAGACATTTTAATGAAAACATGGTAAAAAGAATGGATTAAAAAGCATTTTTTATGAATTATTTATGATTTTATGAAAATGGTAAAAATTAAAAGGAATTAAAAAAATGAAATGAATTAAAAATAAGAGAGAGGGGTATGAATATCAATTCGCCCCAGTTATAATCTGGATGGGCCCTCAGACAGGGGGTGCAGATAGCGCCTTACACTAGGCCCAATATCACTCTGAATTGATGAACATAAGAGAAACAAGCTGGGAGGTGAGGAAAGAAGAGAAATCACGTTGAAATGCAATTGGGCCTATGACTGGGGGGTGGGGATAACAACATAAACTCAGGCCCGCCCGTTTCAATTAATGAAACGGTGCGTTTAGGGCCAGCACATCTCCCTCCAATTCTGAAATTAAACAAGAGCCCTTGGATCGCCTGGGAAGTCAAAAGTCCAACCACACATACACGGCCACGATTATCTCTTCTTCCTCATTCAACCTGAAACCTAGGGTTTCTGCCATGCGAGCTCATGCACGAGCTACCTTACACCAAACTGTTCTCATCCTACACGCCATGAATCCTCATGCTGTAAACATGAAATCTGCTCCAAATCTCTCCCTCTACAATCCTAGGGCATCAATTCACTTTGAAATTCACCACAACAACAAACACGATTGGATCAACATTCGGCCTCCATTGAAATGCACTGATATGGACCATCACCAATCTTCCCCAGACTTAGCCTAAACTAAACTACACCTAATGGAGATTAACACATGCTATCAAGCCACAATTATAACACGCTAATCTAAGAGATATGAACACTAACAGTTTATGGCACCTGTCACTAACCATCACCAAATCTCTCCAAATTCATCTAACTTAATCTCCTAACCACCTAGATCAATTCTACACTAACAAAATCATGCCTAACTAACTGGATCAAGCAGTTTGAATGAAAACTTACCTTGTGCAAAATCTTGCAAACAGCTATGGAGATTGATGATTTGAGGCTTTTGAGACTTGGATCTTGATCAATCCTTGATGAACTTGATTCTGTATGCAAGCTTTGGATGAGATTTGGCCAGAATTATGCTATCCACTTGCAACTTCAATCTTGATGCTCTTGAAAAAAGTGCTCGAAAATGAATGATAACCACCTTGTTCTTGATTGAATTATGCTATATGATGATGAATCAGTATGAGAAGGTTGATTATGATGAAGATTGATGAAGGTTTTGAGAGAATTGGAATGAAACTTCAATGAAAAGAATGAGAAATCTTGTGAAATTCTTGGTGCAAATGAGGCCAACCCTTGCCAAATTCTCCTTTCATGAATATATAGACCCCAAATGAACATTCTAGATCCATCTTGCACATTCCCTTGTTTTCAAACTTTGGCTCATTTTTGATTATGTTTCTTAAATGATAAGCAACCATGGATAACTTCATTTTTTCCTTCTAAACTCAAAAAAGTGTGTGAACCATTGTTCTTAGAATTGTTTTTCCATTCAAAATCATATATTGGAAGTCTCCATTTGGACTTGTAAATCTCCCAAACCATTTTCCAACTTGAAATCATTCACTTTATAAGCCTTTTTAGTTCATATTTTGACCTATCATGCAACTCCATGCTATGAGCTTCTCCAATAACTTGTGACCTTCTTTCTAGACTTAAAATCCCATTTGGAGCAAGTTTGATGTTGTAAGTTTTTCCATTTGAGGCCTCCTTGTAGGAGTTTTGGGTATAGGTTAAAATGACCTGTAATTCACAAATGCCCAAAATACCCTTTGCTTGTCAAGACCATAAGTTGAGTTCTCCACATCATATGAAGGCATGCCATACCATTCTAGAAAGCTAAGACAATGAGGAACAATTCTTATGTTGACCAAGAATTCATTTGAAATCTCCTTGAGGGGCAAAACTAGCTTGGAAGTCAAGTCACTTTCACAGACAAAAATTCAGACACCCCAGATGACCTGTAACTTGTAAGGACCATAACTTGAGTTCTATAAATCTCCTTGAGGTCTTCCACCACTCAAATTAAAGATCTTGAGATCCTCTACAAGTTTCATGTTGGCCAAGAAGCCATTTGAAGCTAGCATTTTGACTTATCTTGCTTGGAAATTTGACCTAAACTAGGGGATTTTACAGAGAAACCCTAATTTAGTAACTCCTCTTCTCCTTGATTTCTCTTGAATTCTTCTTGTCATATCTCCATATCCTTCTTCATATGTTAAATGTTGATCCCCACATCTCTCCAATAGACTTGAATGCCCTCTTAAGTCAGTCAATTGATCTAGGGTTGACCTAGGGTTGACCCAGATGAAACCCTAGTTGACTGTCTTCAACTGTAGCTCTTGTGCCTTCATCAATGACTTGTTTTCTTCTCCAAATGACCTTATAAGTCTCTCAAGATGTCTAGATGCTCTCCATACCTTCAATCCACAGCTCATAACCCTCTTGCTGATCCTCAGATATCCTCAGCTAGGAGGTAGACTCAAGGCTTGCTCTGCTGAACTCTTTGCTTTCAAATTCTTTCCTGATGACTTGAATGAGGTTGAATTATGATGATAACCTCTTGCTAGGCCTCTAGAGATGAAAGTAATGATTGGTCCCCTGTTGAATGACATGCTATGCTTATGCTATGCAGATGGTTAGTCTATGTACATGACTCTATATGCAAATGCTAATGATAATGAAACATGAACCCAAGGAATAAGGTTGAGCAAATTTTAGGGTGCAACAGTACCCAACTGCGAAGTTTGAACTCTATTTCTTAGGGCAATGATGCTTTGACTGAGCCCTTGTCCTTTTCATGCGCCTCGCTTGACTGGTACGATCTGTGCTGTGATTTGTGCTGTTGTCTGATGCGATTCGGTGTGGTCATTCATGTTTTTCGTGACTTGCCTTTAACTGACGCTTCTGATACATTGTTTGATGCCATTCAATGCAGTTTGATTTTTTGTTCTATTTGAACTTGCTTTTTGGTAGCAGTTTGTGATCCAGCAGCAGCCTTTACTTTCTGTTCATGTTTGGGACTTGGTTTTCATGAACTCAGAATTGATGCAGTTCTTGGTTGTGCACTTTCAGTTTGAATTTCCACTTACCTATGGCTGTTTTGTTTATGCAGCTTATGAACTGTCTGGTACTGATGCTGTTGTGGATTTTCAGGTGTTGGAAATTTCGAAAACAAAACGACTCAGACCTGCTGGCATCCGGGTCTGAGTCCAAATTTGCCTTTGTATCAGTTTGGAAATCCAATTGCGGCAAGAGCGAATCAGTCCCGCTTCTTTTATCACTTCTATCTCTCGGATGTCCCGCATGATAAGAACAGATGACCACTTGGTCTGACGCCAACGGCGCGGGTCGGTAACGGGGGTAGGACGCAGCTCTGGTTGTGCCACTCCCGGCACTCGATGATGACATCGTTCTGAGAGTGTCAAACAATTTCTAACATCTTTTTTTTTTCTGTTTTGTTTTGTTTCTCTTTGTGCAGGTTAATCGGACAGCGAGTGACGACAGCGAAGCATCAACACAACCCACATGACTTAGAACCTTAGGAAATACCATTTGGATTTTCTCTTTTGTAACTTGTAATAAAGATATTATGAACAAATTTCAATGATATATTTTCTTTATCCAAATTACTTCCCCTTTGTAAACCATGATAAAATATTATGAATAAACTTCAAATTTCTATCCAAATTCTCTTTACAAATTGTAATAATAATAATAAAATATTATGAATAGAATTCACATATTCTATTAAAATCATTTCCCAACTTCTTTTCCATGATTTAATTTGCAAACACCTCAACATCCGATTAAACCTCACCAGTCAAATATCCCTGAATTAATTCGATCCAATCTTGCATAATAAGCTTAATACCTTCAACATGAATAAGTTCCATTAATCAGTCGAAGTTTTCACTGTTTTCCTTCTAAAATGAACTGGAAGATAAAAGAATGATTTCTTGTTAAAACCCTGTTCCACAGATCAAATTTTCCAACCCAAATTGATACCTTAACATAATCAAACCCACGTAAATAAATGCCTCAGGAATAAAACCTCATCAGACCCAAAAATTACGAATTATGCTTCAAAATGACCAAAACGCCCTTAGGGGTAATTCCTGCAAAATAAATCGCGCTCAATGATTGGTTAGCGATTAATGGATGCAAAAAATGAAATGTCATGCCATGACTGACTAAATGTAAGGGTAAAATTTGGGGTATTACACAATCCTTACTTGTTCAATTTCATCCACATCGAACCACTCGGGGTCATGAGCAGACAATACCATAGGTTCATGAAAAGGAAAAGGAATTTTGAGATCGAGAGCCCTTTCTCGCACCCAATGCAGATAATCCTCGGAAACAGCACAGTTGGGGTATCCTGAAGCAGCCGTTCCTTCCATATCAATGTATTTCCATGCATAAATGATGACAGTCCTGAGATCTAGGTCCTCTTCTCCTTTGAAATAGATCTCTTCCAACGAAACTGGGTCAGGCACTTGGATCATAGGGTGTCCAAACTGTCTACGGGCCAGAGCGGAATTGTAACTTATGCATCCTTCTCTTCCAATAAGCGGTATGTTGGGGAATCCTCCGATGCTAGGAATCATAGGCACGCCTCCATAGGCGGGATCATACCAAACAATGTCCGAATGAGTGAGGGCCATAAGTATCTCGGACCATCGAGGTGTTGCTTCTTCATCCCAAAGGGACGGATGCCAAGTCAAACGAGCGATGAACCATGAGTACAGCAAGGCGGTACAACATACAATGTGTCCTCCTCCTTCGGCATTCTTCGAGTGAATTGAAAAGTATGTATCAGCGAGCAAGGTGGGTACTGGATTCTTGAGTATGAACAGCTTGATTGCATCCATATCAACAAAATTGTCAATTTTAGGGAACCAGAAAGTCCCATAGACCAATAAAGCGAAATTGGCTTCCAGGGTGAGAACCTCCTTTCTTTCAGCATGGTAACGAACTTTTTCGATCAAAAAGTCGGCGGGGAACCCAAGGACTCCTTCCTTGGTGATCAGGTGTGTCTGGACATCTTCTAGGCTGAGATGGGTAGCGTTTGCAATTTCCTGGTGACTAGGCGTGTCTTCCCTTCCGGTGAATAGGGGTCGAACAGTCACAGGCATCCTTAAGAGTTCTGAGTACTCTTCTAAGGTCAGCATCAATTGGTAGTCCAGAAAAGTGAAGCAGTGATACATCGGGTCATAAAATTGAACCAATGTTTCCAACAATCCTTCTTTCATCCTTAGCTCAAGGAAACGGAAGACTCCTCCATATTCTGTTGCGAAGGCAAAGCGATCCTCGACGAGTTCGGCTAGTTCTCTCAAGCTTTCGAGGTTGGGACTCTGAAAAGTGTACTTCAGGGTTTCTCTTCTGAAATCCATGATTACAACACCTACAGAACGAAATTGAGTTTCTTGAAGTGAACAAGGGAAAAGAATACAATGCAAGATGATTAGGACTTCATGAGATTCCTCTATTTATAGGCATTGCGGTAAAAGGAAACGTTTTATTAAATTTGAAACGGACTACATGAATATTCTTTTAAAGAGTCCCAAATAAAAGCTAAATAAAAGCTAGTAAAGACACTAAAGAAGCTTTGAATGCTGCTGCTTGAGCTGCTCTTCTAGTTGCGCCTTCTCACGGATAAGGTTGTCCACAATTATTTTCCAAATAGTGCATTGTGGGTCGGAGAAAAATAAATCCTCCATGACTTTCCTCTTCTTACAGGGGAGTAGCTCCTCATCCTTCAATTGTAGCTGTTTCTGAAGTTCATCTTTCTCCTTTTGAAGTTCAGCCTTCTGCTTTTGAAGTTCAGCCTTCTGCTTTTGACACTCATCATTTTCTGCCACTGCTACATGGTACTTGTTCTTCCAAGACTCCAGCTCATGTTGAGACTTCCTTAAGGACACCTCTAACTCCTCGGCTTTAGACATAAAGACATAAGTGGGCTCTCTCCTTGGAGCTATGGGATCTTGACGTGAATAGGGCATCTTTAGCTTGGTTGCCCTTTTTCTGACCCACTGGAGGTATGGTTCTAAAGACACGCAATTAAGTTTCCCTAGGCTTCTCTTCCCTTTCTTGTGTACACTACGCCATGCATGTAGAATCTTTCCTCGGAGTTCCATATCATCTTTGAAGAACATACCCTCTACTTGAACACTCTTGGGAGGTTCCTTCAACGGGTATCCCAACTGTCGCCGAGCTAAAATAGGATTGTAGCTGATTCCTCCATCAAAACTGAGCAATGGTACATTAGCAAAGTCACCGCAGCTATCAATGATCAATACTCCATCATACACTCGATTGTACCAATCAATGTCGGAATGGGTCAAAGCCATAACTCTTGGAGACCAATGCTCTTTGCCAATGTTTGTAAAAGAGCTAGACTTCGGCAAGTGCGAAATAAACCACTTGTAAAGTAAAGGTACACAGCAAGTGATCATCCCTCCACCACGGAGGTTTCGGAGATGTATAGAGTGATATGCATTTCCCAACAGAGTTGGCACTGGGTTGTTCTTCATAAAGATCTTGAATGCTTTGAGATCAATGAAACCTTCAAAACTTGGGAATAGAAACAACCCATAAACAAGAAAAGCAAAAATTGCTTCGAACGGAGCCTTATTAGAATAATCAGCGTAGAATGAAGCCTTCTCGATTAGGAAACCTGTCTTCAAACCAATAATTCCATCCTTAGTAACTAGGTTAGCTTTGACGTCGGACACCTTCAAATGGAGGGCTTTAGCAATATCTTTCTCATCAGGGTCCTTTTCCAAGAAGGGAAAAGGAGATTCCTCAAGGACAGGTAGGCCAACCAAAAAAGAATACTCTTCCAATGTGGGTAACAACTGGAAGTCTGGAAAGGTGAAACAATGGTAGAGAGGATCATAGAACTGTAGCAGAGTAGCGAGAAGTCCTTCATTTACTGAGCAACCCAACAAAGATATCAGCTTCCCATACTTGTTCTTGAATTCTTCTTGATCTTCGATGAAACCCCACAACTTCTTTAGGTCATCCAATTTGGGACTCTTAAAAGTATATTTCACAGTATGTCTTTTATCTGAAGCCATAGTGACCTACAATATCCATAAACGAAAGTAAATCCCATGAAGTCCAATGCAGAATGATGCTATATGAATGCAGCAAACACAAGTATTCACATAAGGACACTAAAGATAAACAAACAAGGGGCGCCCTAGGTTTGCAACGAGCATGGGGTAAAGGTGTACCCTTCCCAAAGGTTTAAGGACTAAAGGTTGTTTTGTACCTGCAGAACAAGGTTCTAAAGGGACTCAGAATCATCAGCCCATCTATCGGATATTATCAATTTCCCAATTACTCGAGGATTAATAATATTCTCAAGAGAACTTCTTTTGAGTGTAGCTTCGCGTAGCACTATTTCGGAAGTACTTCCTAATAGTCTCGCGCTACGTCCTAGTAAAGGCCAAAGTTGGGTTAAGGTAACTACGGCCCTTAATATCATAGGCTCCAAAGTCGAAAGTAGTGAGTGTCTTCACGATTGATCGTTCAACAGTACTATTTCGAAAAGGCCTCAATTGAGCGGGATTCTCGATTCAACTTAGTAGGGATTCAACTCCCTATAAGCCTCCTCGACTATATCACCATCCTATCTTAATTTCTCTCAAGTTCGGGTGTAGAACTTTATCTCACCACTCAAGAACAATAATCCCAAAAGAAATACAAGAGAAAAAAAAAGCATATAAACAATTAATCAAGTAGGCAGATATATAAAGCAGTAAACAGATAAAAAAAAAGATAGGGAAACCCACTAGAGCACTCCCCAATGAAGTCGCCATTTCTGTCGCGGTGAAATTTGGATACCAAACTATTGATTAGTTTGAATCTTTAATTCATTTTGCAACCGAACTTTGATTTGTCCAAAGGAAGGGATAAAGATCGAAATTCCCACAATGCAATGCAAATGCAAGCTAGATTGTTTAGGTTCGGGGGTTGGTTAAACTTAGGGAAGGTACTAGCATCCTAAGTTTCTGTAGTACTCTACAGGAACCTCTTGTTTTATGTTTGTTTATTGCTAAGTGTTTATCTGCTTAAGGGATTAGATACCCTAGTGGTTTATTTCTAAGTATACTCGATAAGATGTCGCATCTTATGCCTGCATATCCTTACGGGAGTGGAATCAGAGTATTTTGTAGTTCACCCTAAAGGGTTAGAGGAGTTCTTTGACTGTGGTCAAAGTTCCTACGGGTTTAGGGTAGTTGTTTTGATTGAGTTTAGGAGAAGAGACGAGTCTTCATGTTAAGGGAGAGATAACCACCACAAATGTAATAGGGGTTGTAGGAAATGGTCTTTGCATCGTCTTAAGAAAAGGTCTTACATACTCGGATGGTCGCCGAGTATACCTTTATCGCTCTTAAAGCAAAGTCCCTACATGTTTGATTGTATTGTTGTGGGGGGTGGAGATTATATCTCACTTAAGATGATTAACATCTATTCTCTATTGTGTTTGAAAAGTTATATTTGTGTTGATTCTATGTTGTAAGGATTAAGGTCCTTCCTATGGGGTAGATCCTAAACTTAAATGATCAACTTGAAGAATCAAGGATCGAGGGGAATATGATGCAAATGATATGTGCTACACACAAGTGTTAAGTCATGTGTAGGTTTTTCCTTTGGACGGAATGCGATGCGGAGATATAAGTTGCGAAAAAGTAAATTGCTAGTAAAATAAATTGCAGAGAAAGTAAACCATACATAAACGCATGAAAGCGCTGAAGGTGTAGGTGCATGTGTCGTGAAGTGAGTGTGCACGATTAGGTTGGATTTACGTTGTGAGTTGATTTTAATTGTTTTGATTTTACGATGTTAATTGATTTTAAGCGGATTGGTTAATTCCGGTTTGAATTAGAAGAAAATGTTTGATTGATTTTTGATGAGGGTTAATTTGGAGAAAAGATTGAATTGATTTAGTGAGGTAGATTAATTTTAGTGTTACGAAAAGAAATATTTTGATGAGATTGATTTTATGTGGGATTATTTTTAGAGAAATTATTTTAAAGGGGAAATTGTTTTTAGATCGAAGCTTACTTGTTTTAGACTTAAAATAATACTTAGATTTTTATATAGATAAGATTTTAATTAACAAAAATTTTGAGGAAAAAGTTTAATGAGTAGGATGGATTTTTTTTTTAATTATCATAAAAACAATTGTTATTACCATTTATTTAAAAGTTATTTTGCTATTATTATTATTTTTTATTAATTGATTGAAGTTAAAAAAAAGTTAATTTGATTCAACCTATCGAAAAGAAAATAATTTTTTCAGATATTATTATAAAAGATAGAAGTTAATTTAGATTAAATAAAAAAATTTATTATAATTTTTCTAAAAGTTGTTTTAAGTGTGAAATAATTGTAAAGTAAAAAAGATATACTATTATTTACTTAGAAGGTTACCAAATTTATTAAGAATAAAGCGAAAAGATTAAAGCTAGCAACTTGGTTATTTACGGTTGATTTTAAAAAGAGTTATTAGTTTAAAAAGGATTGCTTAAAGTTAATTTATTTACTAAAAGATTGATTAATTAGTTAATTAGGGTGATTAAGTGGGATAAAGTGTGTGTGTGATTAGTGGGTGTGTGATTAGGGATTAAATACATTAACAAATTACAAAAATAATAAAAAAAAACAAAAAAAACGTGAAAACCCTAGATCCCAAATCAGCCCCCGCCTCTCTCGGCGCCGCGATCATCTGTTCTCATTCTCGTTTTTCCGTTTCCAGACCTGAAATCATATCAAACACATCAATAAAATCAAGAACACGAACAAGGATGGGAGTTCACCGAATATCGACGGCGGCGGGTTTCGCGGTGGTGTGCGAAAGCGATTTCGAGTGTGGAAACGGCCGTTGATTCACTGGCGGCGCGACGGTTGCGGAGATGGACTCGCGAGGGAGTTTCCGGAGGTTTCCCGGTTGATTTCAAAAGATAAGTTCTCTTGGGGACCTTCGTATAATTTTTTAGGTTTTGATGGATTGGGATTTTCGCGGTTGTGGAATATTTTGTGGTTTCTGTATGCGTCTCCCCCCCTTCCATCTGAATTCTTTCTCCTCAATTTATAAGCCTTGTACGATCTAATGTTTTGATTTGAGATTGATTGTGAGTTTCCATTTTGGGTTGAATCAAATTTTGAAAATATTCCCTTTCCGTCTGATTGCCATGATGATTCGTTAATTGGAAACTCAAATCTCTGATTATGCTTTAATTTTGGAGATTGGATTCTAAATAGCATCTTCTATTTCTTCAAAGAATATTCTTCAACGATTTACTGATTTTGGATCGGGTGTTTGTAGGTGTGGAAAGCAAACGAGTTTGGGCCAGGGAAGAATTAGAGGCTCAGATGGAAAATCTCGTGTTGGTGCGTGTGGGAGAACTTTCACGGAAAAAATTGGTGATGCAGGGTACATTCCTTTCAAACTCAACTCCATTCTTCTGCTATAGTTCTCCTGGACTAGTATGTGTCTGTTGATGACGTCGTTGGTATTGGTGTTCTTAGGACCTTCAGCGTAACGTGGTGTCCCCTCCCCATCTGTGTAATGAATTACTCAATGAAGGCCTTTCCATGTCGCAAAGAAATATCTTGGATTCGCGTTTGGTGAATTAACGTATGAAGCAAGTTGAACTTGTAGATTGGAATCTGAAATGTCACTGCTGAAGTCTATACTGAGTCAGCAAATTCCGTGAAAAGATTGGGTATATTTTGGTTCATTTTGATCACCTTTTAAAACTCATTTAAACCCAAGTCAGTTTCCAACCTCTCGTTAGTGCAACTGTCAGCTATACCTTTCTTTTGAATTGTGAACTGCAGGAAATGCTCGCATGTCCGGTTGGAGCAGCTGATGGATTTCTTCATGTTTATCTCACTCTCTGATTCACCATCTTCTGAATCCATGTACGTACCAAGACCGGGAGATGAAGAACCTTCCTCAAATTGGCTGCTATATTCTTCTGACAAAGTAAAGACAATCTCTTGAGCGTGGTTAGCTGCAGCAGTCGCTTGTAGAAGTTGGAGTGAATTCTTTGCAACAGAGAGCGGTTTTTTAGCAGGTGATCTTATCAAAACTGAATTTGGTGTTTATGCACGAAGTTGTATCAGCACGGATCTTTTGTAATGTTTATTTTGCAGTAACTGGCCGTCTTTACGATTCTTGAGTAAGATCATGATCTCTTTTCAGGTCTATAACCAAATGGGCGTCATCGGTGGCGGGAGACTGCTTACGTTGAAAAGAAGGTTAAGGTCGTAACAAGCCCTGGTGTTAATGCGACTCCCACTCGAGACTCAGAAGCGGCATTCGGAGCATAATCTGGAGTTGCGGATTGAATTGAAGGATTGATGCGAAGCATCCATTGTGCCTTATAGCAATAGTCTCTTCTGAAATGTAAAATATAGTTGGAATGTTGCCGGGATGACGCTGTAGTGTCATGAACTCTTAACCGTCTTCTATTTCTGTTTTTTTTATCCTCACGCTCGTTATCTCTAGTTGCAACAGGTCCTGATGAAATAGCGAGTTGGGGCCGGGGTTAGCACAACTGTGAGTTCGTTGTGGTCATGATGAGGTGAAGTTCTAACAATTCTTTGTTCATTAACACACCCCAATCTAATATTAATCTCTGAAGAGCATTCAATGTAAATCGAGTTGTAATCACTCGCAATCCTCAAATCAACCTAAAGCATGCGCTGTCTTGAATGCAGGCATCGAGTTGGAGGGGTTATTATTAGTTGTAGCAATAACTGAATCCACGGCTTGATGTGGAGAGAGGCTGGTGATATCCTGCTGCGACAGCTCTGCTTGGTGAACTATATGGAAGCAGGTATTCCCTATGGTTGGATGCCATGACTTCACTGGGTATTCACTATAGTGCAAATGTTTTGAGTCTATGGAAGCAGCGTCATCCCTCTTGAATTCGATTGCATCTTCGGTACATTTCGTCTTAGCATCAAGTGTAAGTTTCTTTTTTGTAAGCCCTTTCAACGACCTCTTTTTTTAATCGTATTACCCAGTGCAGAATCTGAACTTCGTTATCATTTGCAGAGATGGCCAATAATATTCCATTCTTGCTGAAATACATGGAGAAGCTGATAATCTACCGTCTGCATCAATCCATGTTTGGGGCCGTTGCTGCTCTCAGACTGAGGAATCAAACAGAATGTGCTGTTGGAGCAGAAGGTTACTCCAAGGTTTTCAATCCATGTTGAAAGAATGGCAATCAGAGAATGAAGGCATTATCTCTCCTATTTCGACACTTATGCCGTGATGAGTGACCTCATACAGAATCCAACTGTCCATGGTATTACTACCATTACTCTCAAATATCTCTGTGAGATTTCTATTTGTTTCTTCGTATTGCTAGCCTTAAACGTCACTAATTTACCATGACATGAATCGTAACATTGTACAGGATTGCACTAGTTCATATAACGACATATTGTTGTGAAATTTGGCACTAAAAGGAACTCTGCACTTATTTCAGGATTTTCATATGTGAAAGTAGCTTGTTGTGGACTTGGAGGCTTCGAACAAAGTGACAGGTCGCGTCACGGCAGAGTCATCTTGTTAGACTCGAGTAGATTCTTCTGATGTTGAGTTGCGCTTCTGGATGCGGTGCTACGAATCAGGTATTAATTTCTTAACTTGCTGCGAGGTTGGGCACATGTGTATGCTCACCAATAAGTGCTTAGAATCTCTAAATCTCTTGAAAATCCTGTTTTTATGATTGAATCTTTAAACCCTTCCTTGAAGGTTATAAGGTAAAGAGACTGTTTGAACCTTGACAACATAGTCTAAATGTGAAGCGAGACGGTTTTGAATTGTGTCACACATCGTAACACTTGATGTTTTTTCAATGTTGTGCAGGGAAATTATCCTGCCGTATTCAAACTTGTAGCCATGGCCAAAATCCGTGAGAAATTAGTGAAGAAACTTACAGCGTGAAGGTTTGTAGCGACAAGATGATCCGACTACGATCAGCGTCGGCTGAAGCTTCGGCCATTTGAGAGACCCCTCCAACAGTTTTGACTACGGGTGCCGGTATTTGTTGTGACGGCGTTGGTGTTCGCTAAAGCTTAAAGGCCCGGTTGTGCCATTTTGTTTTAGAAACTCTTAAGTTCTCACGCTATGTAATCATGCGCCATACCTTTTTCCAGGAAAACAACTGGTTGTAGCTTTGTACTAGGGGATGATGATTATTGCTTGCAAATACCTGTGTAAAAAATCATTTGCCTTGAACTTACAATTTAAGTCTGATCACATTTGAGTTCCAGCACAACGTGAACTTGAGCTTTGTTTCTCTCATACTTAGATTCTTGTAGTTTCATCAATCAATTTCATTTGAAAGCTTCTCCTTTTTTCCAAGTCATTAGCCTTAACGCAGGAACCATAACATGTGGGCCACAAAAAGTTCAATCTTATTAAAAACGGGCTAGACTTAGCCACCAATAATATCCTTTTGCAATGGGTTGCAAACACCTCTAGTGGTTTGTGTTACACCAAACCAAAATCTTTTGGATTAGGATTTTAATGAGGGCTACGTGAAACTATCGTCCAGCTTGGATAGTTCGGATGATCCCGGTCGTGACACTTTACGCATGTCCTTTGGAGGGCCGTGAACCTTTTCTATTTAGCTTGAGTTTGATATCAAATACGTGCGGATCCTTATGACTTGAGTAACAACTAAAATTCTTCTCATGGCTTGAATTTGGTCATAGTAGACAACTCTGGACAACAAAATGGCATAAAGCCCAATCCCTGAATAATAGGCCTTTATATGCATCACTTCGTGATTCCCGGAACTTCCAGCAGTGAAACACTTCACAAAACAGACAAACAAACCGGTTAAAATGGTAAGTTATGTGCAATGATCGACTGTGAGGAACGCCATCTCCTTTCGGTATTACCACATCTGCACAAATCGGTTAGTCATAAAAAAAATATAAATATTAAAATAAAGTCGAATAACAATAAAAAATGCGCAAAAAGAGGTGGTATCTCGTGGTCAAAAATTAGGGTGCAACAACATGCCACATAAAACCCTAATTGGAAGCTTAACAAGATGCATCAATTTGAACAAGTTATGAACATAATTTGGATCCAAAATTGAACATACAAACACTTCATTATGTCCACAATATGAATCCACTGGATTTAATGGCTCAAAGAATGCATACAAGTCATTTTCAACACAAACTAGTTCAAGCACTAGTGTAAACACCATTAAAAGAGGACCTAACTTGGAAAATACCCTAAAAATAGGAAACATACCCAAAAATTACCCAATAAAATCTCAAAGACCCCTCGAGGTGTTAGAAACCAGGGGGTAAAACATTGAGGACAAAGTCCTACCAAAACTATACAAACAGAAATGAAACCCTAAAGTTACCCTAAATGGAGAAGATGAATCGAGGGTCACTAAATAAAGCCTAAAACCCTAACCAAAATGCCCCAAACCAGGGGCAAAATTGTCCATAAAAATCCCTTAACATGTCAAGAAAATGAGGAAGAAAAATCATCCACTAACATTGAAAATTCATCAAGAAATAAAATAAAAAACAATAAAGAACAAGAATTAATCCCATTAAAATACTTCCAAATGAATAATCCTTTTTTAATTGAAAACTATTCGAAAAAATAAAACTAAAATTTCCTAAAATCAGTTAACATCTTAAAATGTGTAAAAACTATTTTTGTGAATTTTTATCTCATTTGGAAGCATTTTAACTGAATTAAAATCAAACAGATCAAAAACTGAAAATGAAAAATAAAAGAAAAGAAAATGAGAAAAGCGTGTGGCGAATAACAATTAATTCCAGTTAGTTTCATTGGGCTTGTGAGGATGGGGTGTGAATAGCCATTATGGCCCAAGATCCAAACACTCAGCGTTTTAATCAAAACGCATCGTTTCATTAAAAGGGGAAGTCAACTAAGTCAATCAACGCATCTGAACCATCTATTTTAAATCCAATCAAACAGATCCAAGGGACATGATGCAGCCACATACGCTACCAGACGTCGGAGCCACTGTGCTTCGGTTATCTTCTCCGTTCACACGCCGGAACAGTGAACCCTACACCTCACCAAAACTTGCAATTTCTTATACCAAAATGATCCTCTCCTCACGCACATCACTAATCTAGAGTTTGTTTCTATTTTTCATTCATAATTAAGCCAAAATGAAGCAATCAAGATTCAAGCTTAAATCCTAAAACCTCAAGAACAGAGACCAAATCAATCCATAAATGGCCTACAAGGATAGGACTTCAATATTTAATAAAAATAGCGAATGATTGATGCTTAAACAGAGAGAATTCTTGAAAGAGAATTTACCTAACAGAGCTCCTCCGTTGGGTCTTGAGTTGATGATGAAACTCGTGCAAAACAACCCAGAAACCTTCATTGATCTTCAAGGAAGCTAATGGTAACCTTCAATTGGCTTGAAATGGGTTGAATTGCAAAATCACGATTCCACTTTTCTCTTGAGTTTTGTAATTGAATTCTGCTCAAAACTTCATGAAAATGGTTGAATGAAGCTTTGTTCTTCATCCATAACTTATATACTTAGGATCATAAGCAATTTGGAGGCCCAATTGTGGCCTGTTATCATGAATTGCAAAAATCCATAATTGAGATTAAAGCTTCACATACACGAGTAAAAATGGCTCTAAAATCCTTGAATTTGATTTCAGTGAGTTGCTTGTGATCCATTCTGATCCAATGGATGGAGATAACCTGTTAATTTGATCTTATGGTGGATATTCGATGTGTACCTTCATTATGAAGTAACCTTGAATTTTGCCCATGAAAATGACCTCAAAACTTAAATCCAATTTGTGCATATTGCTTGGTATGTTTAAATGACTCAAAAAATGCACAAATATGGCATGAAAGTGATTTAAATGCATTCAATTCAAATCACGGCCTTTAATGCCTTTTTCCATGAAAATTTCTTCACCAATCTTCATATACAAGCCAAACCCATGATAGCTTGATGTTTGGTGATGAAATTGAGTTCACTTGATGCAAGTTTGATGTTGGATAAAGTTGCATTTGAAGTGTGCAAAGTCATGAAAATGACCTATAACCAAAATGACCTATAATCAAAGTTTCCCAAAATACCCCTGCCTTGCAAACCTCATATCATGAGTTCTACAAATCATATGGAGGACTTCTAGGACTTTTTGGAAAGCTAAGATCATAAGGAACAACTTTCATGTTTAGGTCAAGGTAAGGAGAAACATGATTCTAGGTCAAAGGTTCCTTGGAAATTGGTTGATTGAAAATACATTCATCTGATGACCTATAACTTGTCAGCATCATATCTTGAGTTCCACAAACCCAATGGATGAGTTCTAGTACTCAAAATAAATCTATAAACATTCTCTACAAGTATCATGTTAGGGTCAAGATGAGATGAGCCTTGTATCTTGAGATAGGTGGTCTTGAAGTTAGGCACTAAACAGGGGATTTTACACTAACAAACTTAGAAACCCTAGTTTAGCAACTTCTCACACTCTTTATTCCTGATGATTTGATATTGAAATGACATATAAAATGTCTCAACATAACCTTCCATGATCATAATTACTTAAAACCCTATCTTAATCTCCTTCAAATTCACAATTGACTTAGGGTTGACCTGATGAAAACCCTAGATGCACCACCTTTGACTGTGGTTTCTTGCACATGATTCAACACCTTGAATAATCTCCAAAATGGCTCTTGAAGCATACAATGAGCTTCTACAATCATATCCATCCATAACCATAAACTCATAATCCCCTGATGACTTTCATTTGACCCCAAGTTAGGAGGTAGACCACACCTATCCATCCACTCTTTCAAAGGCTTTAACCTTCTCTTGATGAAGATAATCACTTGATCACTTGAATAAAGACCTCTTGATTAGGATTATAACCCTTAGTATCCTTATCTTTCTATGTATGTCCCTCTTGATCCCTTGTAAATGAACAATGCTATACAAACCAAAAGTTGGGAATCGAACACTAGATATCAACCAAAGGATCATAACCAAAAGTTGGAATACAACCAAATCTGGCCAGCCACGACTTACCAACCAAGAGTTAGGATACCGAATCCGCTGGGGGAAACAAGAACTACCAACCAAAATTTAGAATAACGTCCACCGAAAACTACCAACCAAGAGTTGGAATAACGTTCAACAAAGCTTTAGACCCAGCTGAGGATTACCAACTAAAAGTTGGGATACTAACCTACAAACGTCAGACTATCAACCAAGAGTTGGGATAACGACACTGCAGGGGTAAAGTCCGACCAAAAGTCAGGAAACAAGACTACTAACCAAGAGTTAGGATCGTTGGAAATACTGACTGAAGGTGAATTGGCAACAACGAAACCCACCAACCAATAGTTGGGAACAACCGACTTCGCTGAGAAGAATAAGGATTACTAACCAACAATTAGAATAACATCCAACCGCCAATAGGTCATCAACCAAAAGTTGAAATGAAGCAAAGATTACCAACCAATAGTTGGAAAAGCCAACCAGGGGATACCAACCAAGAGTTGGGATAACAAACTGAAGCGTACCAACCAAGAGTTGGGATAACGCACCTCGGATACCAACCAAGAGTTGGAATAACAACCGAAAGATACCAACCGAAAGTTGGAATAACATCAATAAACGGAGACTACCAACCAATAGTTGGGATAACATCAACAAGGAAGACTACCAACCAATAGTTGGGATGACGTTAACAAGGAAGACTACCAACAAATAGTTGGGATAACGTCAACAAGGGGGACTACCAACCAATAGTTAGAATAACGTCAACAAACGGAGACTACCAACCAATAGTTGGGATAACATCAACAACGGGGACTACCAACCAATAGTTGGAATAACGTCAACAAACAGAGACTACCAACCAATAGTTGGGATAACGTCAACAACGGGGACTACCAACCAATAGTTGGAATAACGTCCAAAAGGAAGACTACCAACCAATAGTTGGAATAACGTCAACAAACGGAGACTACCAACCAATAGTTGGGATAACATCAACAATGGGGACTACCAACCAATAGTTGGAATAACGTCCAAAAGGAAGACTACCAACCAATAGTTGGAATAACGTCAACAAGGCAGACTACCAACCAAAAGTTGGAATACCAAACACCATAATCTGGACTACGTTGGGAAGTACCAACCAAAAGTTGGAACAACAGAATCAACTGACTCAAAACTTACAAAGGGAGGTTTAACCAAACGACCCACTGAAAAGAAACCAAATGGCTATGCTGGGAATACTTCCAACAATCTCCTGCATCACACATTTCCTGCCATCAAAGGCAACCGGCACCAAAGGCAACAAACCTGGCTTATGTTTTAGATGCGCATGTTTGAGAATGGCATAATGCTCCATACGAAATGGAAATGCTACGCATTTGGGAGGATGCTATGCAATGATGCAAATTCAAAGGAATCGCTCCAGCAAAATAAATGCTGAAGAGACGAGACCAACTCCCCTAAGGAAGACTAGGCGCGCCTAGTACAAACAGACCCATGCCGGGGTGAACAAGCCCTGGATGGCTTTTGAGAAAACTTCTGGGTAAAACTGTTTTACCAAGAGAAAAGAATCCACTCCGCTGGGGATCAAATCAAACTCTGCTGAGGAAAACTCCCTGGATGGCCTACCAGAATACAACTCTTTTGGGGAACAAACGACTCGGCTGGGGAAGATGCTCTGGATGGCCTTCCACAATATCGCGCCTGGGAAACAGACGACCCTACTGGGGATAAACTCCACTTTGCTAAGGAAACCAGCCCTGGATGGCTTCTTGGAAAACTTTGCCCTGCAGGGGAAAACATCAAAGCTTCACTTAGTGGGGAATCAAGGACAACCCTGCAAGTTCCACTCTGCTTGGAAAGTAGTCTGCTCTGCTTGAGATATACAAACAACCAACTTCCCTGCTGAGGGAGATTAGAGATTTTTTCCAAGAAATCCACTCTGCGGAAGAATGGATCAAGCTCTTGCTTAAGCATCTTCTTTGTCGGGGGAATCAACACCAAGTCTTCCCGAGAATGTCGACTCCGTTGGGGAAGAACACCAAGGACGTCAACTATGCTGGAGAGTAAAGTTGATTGGGAATCTCACCTGCTGTCAAGGGAATACCTTCCCACCTTACTCTGTTGGGCACACACTGATAACAAACTTACCCTGCTGGGAACGACATTCGTGGGGAGACAAGCCTCGCTCGGCTGGAAATCTGTCACACCTCCGCCGTAGGGAATAAAACTCTATTTCAGCAACTCTACAGGGGATTAATCAGTGAGAATCAACATTGACCTCCGCTTGGGGATTATGAATCACCCTGTACCATGATTTCACTGCCATGGAGAAATACTACTGGAAAAACTCCTGCACAACAGCAAGCCATACTCATGCATTAATTACTTCAGTTACCATTCATGCTACTGGCCGCCTCGAATAAAGTCATTTCTTTCGTTATGCTCTGTAAAGCTTCGTGTTTTCACCTGTAATGTTTATCAAAATATCGGACGTTTTTGCAAACAAAACAGTAATAGTAAAAACAAAAAAAGAAAACTCATTGTCTGAAATGAATACTTTATTGATAAAGGGCCTGTAAATAGGCAAATTACAATTCAGATGCAATTCCTAAAAAGAGGTAATTGTGCAAAACAAAAGAAAATATACAAATGTCGGCAATATGGAAACAGATATCCACCATGTGTCGATTCAACTATGACTTGTATGTCTTCAATGATCCCCCTATTTCGCCTTCTGAAAAGACTGATTGGACTGATTCCTTTCCTTCGGGATAACCGTTTGCAAGTTCACAGATCGAACAAAGATCGTAGTCATTTGCTTTTGAATCCCTAACTTTTTCCTTGATCGCCCTTTCGGGTTTTCAATCCACCGGGATACCCATTTTTGCCAAGGTCGCCCTTTCGAGTTTTCGACTTTGCGGGTTTACCATTTTTCTCCTTTTATCCCTAATTTTTGCCCGAACCATTTCTTTTTTCGGTTCGCCGGGATGCCCCATTTTTTCCTGGACTTTCTTTTTGTGTCCAGCAGGTCTCTTTTAAGCAAAGTATTTTTTTACTACGTCCGCGTTCACAGGGGACGAAAAATCCTCACCATCCATGGTAGATAGTATTAAGGCTCCGCCAGAGAAAACCTTTCTTACCACATACAGACCTTCATAATTAGGAGTCCATTTTCCCCTGTGATCTGTCTGAGGAGGAATGATCCTTTTCAACACCAAATTACCCGTTTGGAAACACCGAGGACGCACTTTATGATCAAAGGCTTTCTTCATCCTACTCTGGTACAACTGGCCATGAGCAATGGCTGCCAATCTCTTCTCGTCAATCAAGTTCAAATGATTCAACCTGGTCTGCACCCATTCAACTTCATCAAGCTTCACATTAGATAATACCCTTAAAGAAGGAATCTCAACTTCCAATGGTAGGACTGCTTCCGTACCATACACTAGTGAGAAAGGAGTTGCCCCGGTTGATGTACGTATCGAAGTACAATAACCGTGAAGAGCAAAAGGAAACATCTCGTGCCAGTCCTTATAAGTCACAACCATTTTCTGCACAATCTTCTTAATATTTTTGTTAGCTGCCTCAACAATGCCATTCATCTTCGGACGATATGGAGAAGAATTGCAATGCTCGATTTTGAAGTTCTAGCATAACTCCTTCATCATCTTATTGTTCAAATTCAAACCATTATCAGTAATGATTTGCTCGGGCATACCGTATCTATAGATGATGTCCTTCTTTATGAACCGGGCAACGAATTACTTTGTCACATTAGCATACGAGGCTGCTTCCACCCACTTCATAAAGTAATCAATCGCAACCAGAATGAAACGATGCCCATTGGAAGCAGTCGGCTCAATCTTTTCGATCATATCAATTCCCCACATTGCAAAGAGCCAAGGAGATGTTAATACATTCAGAGGGGTCGTGGCACATGCACCTTATCTGCATAAATCTGACACTTATGACATTTTCTAGCGTATTTGAAGCAATCAGATTCCATAGTCATCCAATAATACCCAGCTCTCAACAATTTCTTAGCCGTTGCATGTCCATTGGCACGAGTACCGAAAGAACCCTCATAGACTTCCTCCATTAACAGGCTTACTTCAAGTTCATCCACACAACGTAGCAAGACCATCTCAAAGTTTCTCTTATAGAGCACATCATCCTTGTTCAGATGAAAATTACCGGCTAACCTCCTCAGAGTCCTCTTATCTTTGCTGGATGCCCCAGATGGGTATTCTTGAGTCTTGAGAAAATGCTTGATATCAAAATACCAAGGCTTTCCATCTGATGCCTTCTCAATCGCAAACACAAAGGCAGGTCTATCAAGACGCATGATGGTAATAGCTGGAGCTTCATTCCAGTAATTCACCTTATACATCGAGGATAGTGTGGCTAGGGCATCCGCCATCTGATTCTCAACCCTCGGTACATGATGGAATTCAACTCTATCAAAGAACGGCAACAGTCTCTTTACATAATCTTTATAATGCACCAGGTTGGCCTGACGAGTTTCCCATTCTCCTTTGATCTGGTTAACGACCAGAGCTGAATCACCCTACACATCGATATTCTTAATCCTCATATCAATGGCCTCTTCTAGACCCATAATGCACGCTTCGTATTCGGCCTCATTATTGGTGCAGGTGAAAGTCAACCGGGCGGTGAACGGTATATAAGCACCGCGAGGAGTCGTGATAATTGCACCAATTCCACTACCATACGAATTAACAGCTCCGTCGAAAACCAATTTCCACTAAGACCCCCTCTCGGGACCTTCGTCAGGGAAGGGCTCATCACAGTCTTTTGCTTTCAAGAACATGACATCTTCATCTGGAAAGTCAAACTTCATCGGCTGATAATCCTCCACTGACTGCTCAGCAAGATATTCTGACAGAACGCTTCCCTTAATGGCTTTTTGGGAAACATACTGAATATCATACTCCGTTAAAACCATTTGCCATCGGGAAATCCTCCCGGAGAGTGCTTGTTTTTCAAAGATGTATTTGATCAGATCCATCTTCGAAATCAACAGGGTCGTGTGGTTTAACATGTACTGTCTCAGACGCTTGGCAGCCCAAGCGAGCGCACAACATGTCTTTTCCAACATTGAGTATCTCGACTCGCAATCAGTAAATTTCTTACTCAGGTAGTAGATGGCGTGCTCTTTTCTACCCGACTCGTCTTGTTGACCGAGCACACACCCCATTGAATTCTCAAGAACCGTGAGATACATGATCAGTGTTCTCCCTGCAACTGGAGGCATGAGTATTGGAGGTTCCTGCAGATATTCTTTTATTCTTTCAAAAGCCTTCTGGCAATTTTCACTCCACCTGACCGTTTGATCTTTTCTTAGCAATTTGAATATTGGTTCACAAGTTGTCGTAAGATGAGATATGAACCTTGCAATGTAGTTCAATCTCCCCAGGAAACCACGAACCTCTTTTTCCGTTCTCGGCTCAGGCATTTCCTGTATAGCTCTTATTTTGGCGGGATCTACCTCAATACCCTTTTCACTGACAATGAAACCCAATAGCTTTCCAGATCTCCCCCTGAAGGTGCACTTGTTAGGATTCAGCCTCAGCTTGAACTTTCTTAACCTTTCAAACAATTTCAAAATATCGACCAAATGTCCTTCCTCCGTCTGTGACTTCGTAATCATATCATCAACATAAACTTCAAACTCATGATGAATCATGTCGTGAAAAAGAGTCACCATAGCCTGCTGATAAGTTGCCCTTACATTCTTCAATCCAAAAGGCATCACTTTATAGCAAAAAGTCCCCCATGGCGTAATGAAAGTTGTTTTCTCCATGTCCTCTGGGGCCATCTTGATTTGGTTATACCCAGAGAAGCCATCCATGAAGGAAAACACAAAATATTGAGCGGTGTTATCAACGAACACATCAATATGGGGGAGCGGGAAGTCGTCTTTTGGGCTCGCTCTGTTCAGATCTCTGCAATCGATGCACATCCTGACCTTTCCATCTTTCTTAGGCACAGGAACAATATTAGCGACCCACGGAGGATAATTTGTGACAGCAAGAAAACCAGCGTTCAGCTGCTTCTGAACCTCTTCTTTTATCTTGACTGCCATGTCAGGCCTTGCCCGTCTCAACTTTTGCTTGATTGGTGAACATTCTTCTCTGAGAGGTAACTGGTGTACCACAATATCTGTATCCAGCCCAGGCATGTCTTGGTAAGACCAAGCGAAGATATCTCTATACTCACGAAGCATTTCAACCAATCTTCTCTTGATACTGTCTTCCAATGCAGCCCCCACCTTAACCTCTTTCTTATCATCCTCGGTACCCAGATTGATAACTTCAACATCCTCTTGATGAGGCACAATGACCCTTTCCTCCTGCTTGAGAAGTCTGGCCAACTCTTCGGGTAGTTCACAGTCTTCGCCGGTCTCTTCTTCAGCTTGATAAATGGGATTATCAAAGTCATACGAAGTCACAGCTGAATCTGAATCGATGGCATCTGATAGAAAAGACCTGCATGATGATGTTTATGTTTATTATGCGATGCAACAAACAAAACACATTGCCATTTTTCTTTGTTAATATAAATGCAAAACAAAAACAAGAAAAACAGGGATCACAATATTTGAATACAAAAACGTCCTTTATTAATGATAAAGTGCAAATAACAACAAGGCCCCACAAATTGGGTCACTACGTCTTGGGCAGAACGTAGGACTGAACATAATCAAAACAAATGAACATTACTCTACAGTAGTAACATGAATGAATTCTTCAGTAGTCCAGTTTCACAGCTTCTCGCCAGGAGTACATGGACGAATCCAGGTATCCATATCACAATCACTGTCACCCCCGTCATGTTCAACGACATTAATCCGGTCAAAGAACACACCACTGCTAGTGAATTGAACCGGTCCTCTGTACTTTGGAGCACCCTGGGAAGAACTGGAGGGCTTGTATCCTATGCCAAACTTGTCTTGCTTGACAGGAACATTAAGAACTTGGCCCCACTTCTGAGAAGAACCTGATTCTACGATAGCACGGGCTTCCTTGAGCGACGACATAGGAACCTCTGGACCCTTGGCTTCTACAGGAGACTCCCCCTGAATCTGAACTGTTTCAAACACCTGACAGAGTGTTTCGTGGATCTCCCCGTCCACTTCCATATACTTGAAAGACGATAGATGGCTAAACATGATGTCTTCTTTCCCGTATACCGTCACAATTTTCCCTTCCATCATATACTTCAACTTTTGATGCAACGTTGAAGTAACTGCTCCCGCAGAGTGTATCCACGGTCGACCAAGCAAACAACTGTAGGTCGACTGGATATCCATAATAAAGAAAGTTGCGTCAAAAGTCTCGGGCCCTACCTAAATAGGCATTGTAATCTCCCCGAATACTGATCTCATAGATCCATCAAAAGCCCTCACGACCAGATCACTTGGTGTGAAAATCAAACCTTTGGTATCTAATTTCACTAACACCTACTTTGGAAGCACGTTGAGGGACGAACCTGTATTAACCAGGACATGTGCCATCATGGACCCTCTACATTCAATTGATATGTGTAAAGCACGATTATGGTTCCTCCCTGCAGCAGTCAAATCCAGATCAGTGAAACCGAGACCATTACCGACATTTACATGAGCTACTACCCCCTCCAACTGATTGGCAGAGATCTCCTGGGGTACATAGGCTGCATTCAATACTTTCAACAAAGCGTTACGGTGAGCCTCCGAACACAATAATAATGACAAAATGGAAATTTTTGAAGGAGTCTGATTTAAGTGATCCACGACCTTGTAATCACTTTTTCGAATAAGCCTCATAAATTTCTCTGCATCTTTTAAAGACACATCAGTACCAACCTATTGTTGGACATTATCCTCAGCCACGACCTTACCTTTTCCTTTGTCATTCTTATCAGTTCTAACCTCCGGTGCGGAAAATATCCTCCCGCTTCTAGTGATACCTCCGACACCAACTATATTCTCAACTGACGAACCTTCACCTGTAGACCCAATCCATTCTTGCTTCTGCCTGTTATAGAACACTTCTCCCCCATAGTTCAATGGGATAGCCTTTGTGCTCTCGTACGGCATGGATCCTAGAACAGTAATGATAACCGCAGCTGGCCTAGATGGCCCTGGAATATTGATTGTCTGAAACGGAATAGAGATTGTAGCGATTTCGCTCTTATCACTGCTCACCTCATCTTCAACATCTTCCTTTACAACCTTATCAAATTGCAAATGGCCCTCATTAATCATTCCCTGAATGCCTCTTCTCAACAGATCACAACCCTCGGGCTGCGCTTCACATTCTAAGCAATCAGTAGAACACCCAGGAAACACTCCCTTTCTCAACAAGCTGGCCTTCAAAAAAACCAATGGAGTCTTCAAATCCCCAACATCAGTCATCAAATTTAATTTCTCTCCCTCCATAATGGCGTTAACCCCTGTCTCTCCATGATTTGGCATCGGGTTTTGGTTTACATTAGGCTCATTGTTGGTGAAGTTTATAGCCTTGGAATCAAGCAGATCCTGGACTTTATGCTTAAAGGCCTTACAATGGTCAATATCATGCCCCGGTGCGCCTGAATGGAAATCGCACCTGGCGTTCGCATCATAACCAAAAGGTGGTGTACCAGTAGGAGGAGCCAAAGTCCTCTTCTGAACCAGTTGTAACCGTAACAGACATTGCAATAACTGAGCATATGGTATCGGAGGATTCTCAAACTTTCTATCAGGCATTGGGCGTCTAGCATACTTTCGTGGAACATTAACTTGTTGTTGAGCTGCTGCCGGGATATTTACAGTGGCAACCTGTTGATTATAACAGGACCGACCTTTACCTTTACCCTTGTGAGAAATAGCAACTGCATCCCCCTCCCTCCTTCTAGGGTTTGCTGAATATGGTTTCTTCGTTCCTCCCGAAGAGGATCCATCACCATTTGGGATCTTTCCAGAATTAATCCCACTTTTGACCCGTTCTCCAGCCATTACCAAATCAAAAAATCCTGCGGACATACATCCTACCAACTTCTCGAAATACACACCAGGCAGTGAAGCCATGAACATGTCAATCAGCTTCCTTTCTACCATAGGGGGCTGCACCCTGGCTGCTAGATCACGCAATCTTTGGGCATATTCTTTGAAGCTCTCAGTATTTTTCTGCGATAAACTCTGTAGCTGTACCCTATTTGGTGCGAGATCACTGTTATAATGATAGTGACGCACAAAAGCCTCGACCAACTCTTTCCAGCTGCGGATATGAGCCATCTCAAGTCCCATATACCATTCCGACGATGCTCCAACCAAGTTATCTTGGAAAAAATGCATTAACAACTTTTCATCCTCAGAATACGCAGACATCTTTCTGAAATACGCCCGAATGTGCACTCTCGGACAGGTCGTCCCTTTATATTTGTCGAAGTCTGGTACTTTGAACTTGGGAGGAATCCTGACCCCCGGAACTAGACCCAGATCAGACATATCAATACCCAACAAATTCTGATTCTCCAAAGACTTCATCTTTTCCTCAATCAGTTTCAACCTTCGTTCAACTTCAGTTGGCATACCACCTTCCATATCTCTCATGGAAAAAATATCATCTTGGCGATCATCCCAACAAGGACCAGTAGCCCCGTGTACAGCATACGCACTTCCACCAGCAGCATTACCATTCTCATTCTCAGCGCCTCCACCCGGAGGTACAACAACGACAGGAATATGTGGTGGAACAAACCCACCAACTGGAGGAGGAACAACACCAGCCCCTCCATGCATAATACCCTCTTCATCCATCCATGCTATCAACTGTTGGACCATAGTTCTTAATTGTTCCTGCCCAGCGGCGACATTCTGCATCAGTTCCATGAACTGGGACATGCGAGCCCTGAACTCCTGCAATTCAGCTTGAACTTGATCCATCACTTTTCGTTGATTCCCCCGAGTTGAATATCTATGGAAGTTGAACTCCTTAATCCTGATACTAACGGAAACCAAGCAGAGTTAAGAACAAAAGGCCACGGAGAGTACCTGTGATACAAATGAAAATGCAAAATGCAAAATGCAAGCATGTTTACATATTCACAGGGAGATCTTCCCCTTGATTCTAGTTTCAACAAATAAGAACAATAGAGATGGACACGAATACCATAATAATCTCTTCATATAATAGGTAAAGCTGAGACAATACAACAATTAATGAGAAATATCCGCATACAAAGAAACATTGATCTCATCCAACATCTCTGGTGATGATCAAGATACAAAAGCAAAGAAACTACAAAAGAATAAGACTCCCTAATAACCATGCTTTTTGCCCCAGGCCTGAGCTTCCTGAAGCAGCATCTTAGTATCTGGGTGATCTGGTCTGTCAACCAACTCTCTGACGAGAACGTCTCTCTTGTGTATCACATCCCTAAGATAATGACAACTATCTTTCCAGGCCTCTTTGCCAAAGGCGTCTTCAAGCCTGGGTCTCTTCACCTTTGCACGGATCTTGGGCTCTTCAAGCATTGATAAAGTCTCATGACACTTCTGCTCACTTGTGATTCTACGAAATGATTCTATCAATACCTCTTCCTCTTTGACTCTGAGTTGTGCCTTCAGCTTGTCAACTTGAATACGAAGCTGATCCTCCCTATTCTTATTAGCAGTCAAAGTAGCATCCCATTGTTTGTTGAATTTGGATATCTTCAGATACGCTCTGTCTAAATCCTCCTTCTTTCGTTGTAGGACGCGACAAGTGCTCTCTAAATCAAGGCCAATTTGCTCTTGTGTCTTGGTCTGCTCAGCTAGCTTTTCCTCCAACCTGGTCACTGACTCTGACTTTATCTTGGCCAAATAAACAGCTTCACCTCTATCATGTTTCAGCTGACTGATTTCCTGCTTCAGCTCTTCATTCTCTTTGCACATCTCTTCCTTCTCTACCTAAAGCTTGTTATATCTTGAGATGTCAGCTGTTGTAGGTGGCTCAATGACTAAGGGATACAGTGGTTCTTCGACAGGGAACGACAACAAAACCTTTCCAACTCTCTCCTGAATCCAATCTAGGTAAGGATCATAAGCCCTGCAATCATCTTTGCCCAGAGAAAGCTTTCCCTTCTTGTGAATTTTACCCTATGCGTCCATGAATTTGGCTGAAAAACAAGGATCAGCTACACCAGTATGTTGTACCCCAAAATTTGACCAACTCCTGCTTTTAATCTTTGGCTTATGTTTCATTGCATTTTAGCATCTTGCATTTTCATAGCATAGTTCTTATAGGGGACCAAGTGTTTGTTTGTGTACCATCCAAAAGGAGAGTTCTTATTGGCTTCAGGTTCAAGCAAAGACATTGTCAAACCAAGAACTATCAGAAGTTTGTCAAATATTCCATGAGGGTTTTATCATTGGTGTAAGCATGAGGTAGGAGCTTGTTGAGTACCTCAGAGGTTATGATGGAGTAAAGATGGTCACTCAGTTCATCTGCACAATGCCTATGCAAAGAGGATGAAATTAGGGTTTCATTTTTAATCAGGATAAATTTGTTTCTGGGAGCACGACTTGTTTCCATGGTCTTCTATATGTCCTAAAGTGTTTGTGGATGGGGTATTGATCATCATTTTTAATCAGAGTCACTTCAATTGATCAGTCAATTAAAAATCAGGAGGTTTAGAAAAAAAGTCAATTATGTAGTGGAAAAAGTCAACTCCTGCCCTTTTGAGGTCAAGGTCATGTTCCTTAAGTTCAATATGATCAATGGATGAATTTGACCAAGAAAAGTCAAAGGGATCATAAAAAAAATAAGAAGTGTGAAACTTGCCACTTTTGGAAAATTAGGGTTTTAGAGACTTTCCATTTATGGAAAGTTTCACATGTAAAGTAACCATCCTCAAGCCCTTTTTTCTCCATGATCAAGGCTTAAAATGGACTTGGATCAAACATGAAAGTTGTAGAGTGTATTCCAAGCTTTCCAAAAAGTCCAAGAAGTCTTCCATATGATGCTTGGAGCTCAAGTTATGAAGGTTCAAAGTTGAAAAAAAAAAGTCCAAAACTCATAACTTAGAAATTTTCTAATTTACCTCTAGGCAAATTTCAGGTCATGGTTTTTATGCCCACTTTTCATGATCTTCCCAACTCCATTTTAACTTTCTTCAAGCATGAAAGCTGTAGACCTTATTTCAAACTTTCCAATCATGGTCAGAGCTTAATTTTTCATCCATTATAGCATGAGTTATGGTCTTCATAAGGTATGGTTTTCAAGTTGGCAAGTGTGGAAACTTAGTGAAATTCCACTAAGTATGGAGAATGCTTCTTGTGGACAAATTTTCAAGTAAACTTTTCATACCATGTTTGGCCTTGTATCAAATTCATCTCAACATGAAAGTTGTTCATGGATATGCAATCTTCATTTTTTGTTCAAACATCATATCATTTGCTTGAGTATTCATTCACTTATGGTGGTTTGAAATGAGCCTCTTGGAGCTTTTGCAAAACATCATTCATGAAGCATTTTGGTCACCATTCCTTGCAGCATACAAGCCACACACATGATGTGCATTCCTTAGACATTCTTTGTGTACCAAACATTACCAAATCAAGGCAAACCAAGCTTGTACCACTTTTGTGCTATTTTAAATTTTCTTGCTCAAAAAGGAAGAGACAAGTTCCCTTTCATTCTGAATCCACTCCATCCATCCAACTTGTTCCCTCCACTCCAGAAAACAACAAGAAAGCCAGCATGCTCGTGTACTACTCCTTGATCCACCATTGATCCAAGAATCATGAAATTTGAAACATCTGATCCATCCATCTTTTACCACTGTAAAACTTTCATTTTCACATTTTCACCTCATATATAAGCTTAACACAAACCCTAGGTCAAGATCAGCCTCCATTTGCATGAAAAATCTGAATTTGAGTTTTGGCATCCTTGGATTCTTTTCTTCGAAACTCCCTCAATATTGAACCATTTCACAAACTTCTTTCCATTCCATACTCTCCATAACATAACCTTCCAACTGTTTGCAAAAAAGAATCGCCATTGGAGCCAAACTCATAGTGTGCCATTCTTGACCATCACTGAAAATCCTATTGAATCTCACTCATCTCTGAACTATTTCACAAAATCTTCATCACAACATCATCCCCTCAACTTCTTCTTGCAACTGTTGGCAAAAGAAGAAGCTTTTAGGATTTTGCATCCAAGCTACTCAAAATCGTGTTTGGAAACCAAGGAGGATTCAAGGTCATTCAACCCTTCCATCATCTTCCTCAAACATCAAGGATTCGTTATGTATAATTTGGTGGAGCTTCATATCATTCTGAAGGTGCAGTGGATCACTCTCCACTAGGTAAGCAACTTCAAGCTCATCTCCATTTTCTATTCATTTTTGCATCCATTCAAATGTGATATATATATATATATATATATATATATATATATATATATATATATATATATATATATATATATATATATATATATATATATATATATATATATATATATATATATATATATATATATATATATATATATATATATATATATATATATATATATATATATATATATATATATATATATATATATATATATATATATATATATATATATATATATATATATATATATATATATATATATATATATGCATTGGCTTATGATGCCTTTGATGTTGTTGCCATGTTTATGCTTGTGTATGGTTTGAGTTTTATGTTGAGTTTCAATCTAAACCTGTGTCTTTGAGCCACTTTTTCTCTGCTTTAAAGTGTTTTTTTAGATATTATTGGCATGGTTGTATTCCTTGTTTTGAGTAGACCACTTTTGGTCTTTGGATCGTGGCATTTCATTGAGTGGTTGATGAGATATGGATTGGAGAAGTTCTGGGTTCCACACGGTTTCATTCACGATGTATGCCTGTTTTTGTTTCAAGTTGCATGGAGAAGATGATGAGGTGGCGAGCTTTATGCTCGCGTGGCTTGGCTAGGGCTAAGGTGGACGCTGACGCGTTTAATGAAACGCAGCGTTCCACCTCCAAGTTTTTTGTTTTTTTTATTATTATTCTGTTTGGTTTTGCTGGATTTAAGTGATGGGCCTTGCACTATTTGCTATTGACACACGCGTTTTTGGGCCCAAAAGCATGCTTCACTTGTTTTTAGTTCAAGCTGACATTACTCATACACCCCCTGTTACTTGTTTATTTCTTTTTATTTTGTTTTATTTACTAGTTTACATTTTAATCATTTTAAATTAGTTCCTTATTTCAAAAAAATTCACAAAAATTGTTTTATGTTATTTTGGGTTGTCATTTAATTTTCCAATATTTTTATTTTTATTTTTCATTTATTTTATTATTTTATTTGGAATTAATGATTCAAGGTGTGTTTTGGTTTATACCCTAATTTGTTTGATTTATTTGAAGCCCAATTTTGCATCCCCTATGACCATGGCTTCTTCCTCACTTAGGTGAGGGATTGAGGATTCTTTGAGGGTTAATTTGGTCCATTGATGATCATTTTTCATTTGGATTTGAATTGGTTTTCTTGACCCTCGATAAGGTGGAGCACCTCTAACAATTGATTTGTTTGGTGATGCCTTGAGGTGAGTTTCCCTTGGAAACTTTGGCTTCTATTTGCCATTGAACTTGGCTACTTTTAGGAGTTTTCTTGGAATTTATTTAGCCTTTTCCTTATTTTTAGTGTTTCTTGCAAGTTAAGTCCTTTTTAGGTTTGTTTATGCTTGCTAGTTTTGACCTAATTCTTGGGATATGATCATAAGTGATCCCTTAAGGACTTCTTAAGCTTTGTTACATCTTTCTAACATGATTGAGGTGTTGCCTTGCTTGATTAGAGGTTAATGTCATGTTTAACTTGCATCACAAGTCACTTATGAATCATGTTTCTCCACTTGTTTAAGTGTTGAGATTGTGTTAGGACTTTGTTTCCTTCACTCCATTTGATTGTGATTGTGTTTTGTTTCTTGTTTTGAATTTGATTTTGGGTCTTTTCCTTTAAGTTCACTTTTGTCCCATGTTAGTTTACTACTTGTTCATAATGGTTTGACATCAGTTGTGCATGCTTTAAGCTTGTCATGCACACTTGTTTGCATTGCTTTTGTTTGCATTGTCTTGTATGAATCTTAAGGATTCTTGGTTGAGATGTGCTTGTGGTGGTGGCTGTCCCACACTTTTTCCTCCCTCCTTTCTTTGTATATGCATCTTTTCTTTGCATCTTACTTGTTTGCATTGCATGTTTGACTTGTTCAAGTCAACTTCTTTTCTTTCTTCACTTCATCTGTGAGTGAATTATTTAGTGTTTACTTGGCCTTTGGCCATGATCTCCCTAGGATTCCTAGTCCCTCAGTTTAGGATGCGAGTAGGAGAGACATTAGGTGTTCAATCCTATGCATGAAAATATTAGGGTAGTTCTTCCCTTTCATCCCAACTTTAGGAGCATTGTGCATGATAACTTTAGGGTCCAGTTTCCCCTTAGTTTGAGTCTTTCTCTTCTCATCTCTTAAACCATTCAAAACACTTAATAAAGAAAGATTTGTGTCGTACACTACGAGCCTTAAGTGCTTGAGTAATGATGGTTGGAGGGCCTCCTCTCAACTATCTAGAGTGTTTAGTGTATGCCCTTTGGGAGATATGCGACACATTCGCTCTCGAGTCATAGTATTTAGTGCGACATGAGTTTCAAACCATAACTCAATCCACTTCTTGTCTTAAAAACACAAAAAAAAAACAAAGACATCAAACTTTTTTATCCTTCGGGATTAATTTGGAAGACCTTTTTTTTTCAGAAAGAGAGTTTTGTTAACTCTTGGTTCTACCGCAAACAGGTAACGCCTAAGTCTTCAATGGTCGAGCTACATACACCTAACTGCTAGAACTAAGGTTTAACCCTACTCGGTTTAAAAAACTTGAACCAACCAGTGGTCGTGTCAGCCCGAACTACGTTTGCTCTGATTTCTCATATCAGACGAGGATACGTAGGCACAAGACATCGATGTCTTGGTGAGCAACCTCCCCCACTTTCACCCGTAGTTTTCTGAACTACGTTGACTTTGACTTTCCCATTGCATGAGGGAATACGTAGGCATAGAGCGGCGATGCTCTATCGAGTCTCTTTTCATTTCTTCCCCCCTCCCCCCGTGAGCCTGTAGCTTAGATAGTTTTTTCTACACCCTTTTAGATTGACAACAAGCGTGGATCCCGTCGAGTACAATGGACATGAGAGGTGCTAATACCTTCCCCTTGCGTAACTGACTCTCGAACCCGAGATTTGGTTGCGTTAACCTGTCTTCTCCCTTTTCTTTAGGTTTTCTCTGATCATTTTCTTTCCCTCTCTTTGGGATAAATAATGAACGGTGGCGACTCTTCTGTCCTTGCCGGCTCTCCCTTTTTCGCGGTAGCGAACAGCTGGGGACTCTTCCCATCCCCTATGCGAGTCAATCCTAGCGCTTGTGTGTTTTATCTTTGGGTGTGTATATATGTGTATATGTGTTGCATTTGTATAGTTTTGCATTTGCATTTTTATTTCTAGCACTTTATATCATATATCATGTTATTGTGCTGTGGGTGGGGTGTTCCATTGAGAGATAAGCCAAAACCCAGGCTTGAGGATAACCATAGAATTAGAGTGGAGAGTAGTGGGGACCTGCACGCTAGGCGTGCACTAGTCTTCATGAAATTCGTGTTCAGACGAGGTTTTCAGTTGAAGACATCCTATCCTATGCATTGGTCAGGAAAGGGTGTTGGATCTGAAAGCTGTCGACTCTGGAGACCGATCACTTGAGAGTCAGCTAAGTGAGGCCGCTTCGTGAAACAATGATGCCAAACCAGAAATGGTGAACGTATCATCGTTTCTTGAAAGTCTGTGACACTGATGACCACATAGGATGTCAGAACTTATTGGAGATAAGTTCATACTTGTGAGGGGGAGGGTTTGCAGGAAATTTTGACTTTCATCCTACCCGTTCGTCTTATCAGTGTGAGCAGTTACAGTGGGATCCTTGTACTAGTGCTGCATGGTTTTCTCATCAAAGCGAAGCGCTGGTTCATCTCCGTCAGCAGCACAACAACCTTGATCCTGTGTTTGTTGCATTTCATTTGCATCACAGGTGTTCTGTTTCTGTTAACCTCACCTCTTCCTGTGGTTTTCTAGAGAGAGAGAAAGAGAGAGAGTTTGTTTCAGGATTGAAGGTCAATCGATTCACCAGTATTCTACGCGAGGAAATCAGCAAAGAGCCATGAAACAGATTCAGACTGAGCTTCAGGAATTCCGCGAAAGGATGGCACGATTCATGGACATGATGCAGGGCGTAGCTGTCGCTTTCGCGAAAATAAGGTGCCGGCACAACAGAAGAGTCTCCACCTTTCGTTATTTATCCCTCGGAGCGGGAAAGGAAACGATCAGAAAAACCTAACGAATAAGGGTAAGACAAGGTCGTCACAACCATTGTCTGGGTTCGGGAGTCGGTTACGCAAAGGGAAGGTATTAGCACCCCTCATGTCCGTCGTACTCGACGGGATCCACGCTTGTTGTGTTTACTTAGACGGGTTGGTTTTATCTATCAACCTATCAAGGCTGGCTTAAAAAGAAAATAAAATGACTCGGCAAAGCGTCGCGCTTTATGCCTACGTATTCTCATCAGAGAACGAGAAATCAGAGTCAACGTAGTTCGGCCTATGACGGGTTATGGGGAAGGTAGATTGCCAATACATCAGTATTGTGCCTACGTACTCTCAACAGGTATGAGAGATCAGAGCTCACGTAGTTCGGGAAACTACGGTTTATTTCCTGTCTTTCACGAAAGAAGTGTTTTTTTATTGTGTTTGCAATTTCAATCGCACTAGAGACTATGACCTGAGAGTAAATGCGTCGCATGTCACCCAAAGGGTACCATACTAAACATCCAGACTGTGGAAAAGAAACTCTCCCACAATCCTTTCTCAGATAGCTTAAGGCTCGTAACGTACGAAAGAAATCATTCATGATTACTGTATCTTAAACTGTTTTGAGATGAGAAGAGAACAGGCCCAACTAGGAGGGAGACTATCAAGTCCTACTGTTGTCATGCCAAGGATTCATCCTATGGTTGAGGTTTGAACAGGGAACTCCTAGAAGTTGTCATACATAGGTTTCAACCTAAAGTTCTATCATCAGTTCCTTATCAAAGGAAATGAGAGTCCTAAGGGATCATGTCAATGATACACCAAAACAGACAAAGCATCAACTTAACAGTAAAATGCATGCAATGCAAGTGAGGGAGGAAATGTGTGCGGGGCTTCAGCCTCCACAAGCTCATCTCAACCTCAAGCCAGAATGGATAACAGTAATCATACTGAAATAAAAACAACATGCTATCAAGCAAAATACAGTAAACTGCAATCATACCGAAGAAATGAAATAAAAATGCCATCAGGAAAACAAAAACCACATGGGCAAGGGAGCAGGGCTCTACCGAATACCCACAAGCAAAGCCACACAGTAACAATACAAGCAGAGGAAGCAAACTCAACCTCTAGTGCAATCATGCTCCTAGATTCTACCTATTCTAGATATTAACTTATTCTAATGCATCAAGCAAGTCAAACAAAACACATCAATACAGAAAAGAAAAAGATAAGAAAGCAACTCCTCTCTCAACTTCAAGCTTCAGCTCTTCCAACAGCAATTCAGTCTTCAAACTTCCATCACTCTTGAAAAATATCAATTTGCTTTCCCAGGTTTCAACCCTTCAACATAAGTTTCAACTTATCTTCTCCTCTGAGCTTCAGCTCTTCAGGATAATCTTCAGTCACATAGAAGTATCAACTTCATCCTTCAGTCTTTAAGCATCTTCAAGGGTCTTCAGGTATCAACTTGCTCTTGCTCTTCAAGCTTCAGCTGGAATGGCAATGCTCAAGGATTCATCCTCTTCTACACTCTTCAATGAAGTCTTCATCTTCAAACTCAAGCTCAACATCTCTCAAGATAATCAAACCAGAGGAAATCACTTAACTGGATAAGCTGAGGTGTTAAACTGCTTATTGCCCACCAAAGGTGACCTATAAGGGTTCCACATCAAAGGAATGGTTCCTTAAAAAGTTCTACTTCCTAGGTACTATCACTTATCCCTCCAAAGGAGAGAGGTGAATACCATGGAAGGACTTTGAATCATAGGGAGGAATGGAGGTGAAAGATACCATCCATGTTTAAGAAAGAACTAACTAGGTCTAAACTCTTCCTAATTCCTAACCCTAAAACAATAACAAAAACAAACAAGATCAAGCTCTCAAGCTCCTCAATCAATCTTTAAGTCTTCTACTATGCTCCTCAATGCTCCTCCAAGCAAGACCAAGCTCTCCAAGCCCACAAAGCAAAGCAAACAAAAATATAAGCCCACAAGGGCAACACAAACAATCATCAAATACAAATATCATCTAAAAATAGTATACTACTATATTAAAACCTAATATAATTTCTGAGGGATCCTATATACCTACCCTTAATACCCTTATATGCCCTCAATGTCTAACTTGACCTAGAAACACAAAATTCTAGTGTTATTGTGGACCTATGTTAAGGATTAACCTAATTCTACACAACCTAATGTTACCTAATCAAAACTAATTAAAAATTCATCACAAATTATGTAATAAATCCAGGGGGGAGATAAATCTTATATCTAACTATCCTAAAAAGAATGGCCTAAAAATATGAAGGGAACTAGCTAAACAAAATTCTACAAAATCATGTATCAACATAAAAGAATTAAAAAGCTATTAAAATAGAAAATACACAAAAAATATTAAAAATGCATGAAATGCAAACATTTTTATTTGATAATTTTCTAGACATGAACATGAAATGGGATAAAAAATCCCCATGCAAAAATCATTAATTGCCTATTTATTATGATTTTTCCAAGTTTGAAATAAAATGGAGAAAAAGAAATGGAAAAGATAAAACTTGGGTGCAGATAGCAACTATGGACAATTCATTTCATCAATGGGCTCAAAATGGGGGTGTGGGTAGTCATGCGTGCTAGGCCCATATTAACTCAGAAATTAAATAAGAAAATACAAAGAAAATAGAAAATGAAACGGTGCAGAAAGTAAGAGAAAACAGTTCATTTTCACAATGGGCCAGGATTGGGGGTGTTGATAGCAATCCAACCCAATTCCCTTTTAATGAAACGATGCATTTCATGCTGGTTTCAGATTCCCTCTTCAACTGGAATTAAATCTCAACCGTGAGATCTTGGTTTAGTCAACAAGTCTTGCTTCATCCAATGGCTACGCATTTGTCTTCTACCTCTGGCTAGGGTTCTTAGAGAAGCCATGGAAATGCAGAGCTTCAAGCTCATCTTCCTCCAACTCGAACCTTATCAAATCTCCATGGAAAATTGAAATTCAAAACCCTATCTTGTCCAGAATTTCATACTGAATCTAACCATGATCTTAAAATTAATTGAATCATCCTAAATCCTCAAACCCGATCCAAGATCCAAGATATGCTCAATCATCAACTTCAACCATTCTTGCAATTAACTACCTCAGATTAATCACCAACTCACACTGACTGATTCTTGATGTCTAATTCATGCTATAACTCAATATAACTCGAGTTCTTGGTCCAAACAAAAATGGTGATGCCAACTGAAACTTCACCAATTACTCTCAAACTCTTCAAAATCCATCTCCTATTGGTCTCTAACAGTTCTAACCTAACAATTCTTGCTAATCATGCCTAAATCATGGTATAGAAGAAAAGTTACCAACCTGGTATTACTTGATCAGCAGATGGTGAAAACCTTCACTTCAAGCCTTGAAACTCTCCAAAATCACTCCTTGGATGATGATCTTGCTTCTGTTTGCAAAAGATTTGAGGGAGGAAGCTTGAATCTCAGAATTTGATTCTGACTTGCAACCTTGAAAATTCAAATGCTAACTTCTCAAATCACCATGGTTTTGCTCTCAAATTGATCTGCACAGCTTCACTATGATCAGAGGAATGTGTTAAGATGGAAATAATGGATGGAAATGGTTCCGAATATGGAATTCACTTTCAACTTGCAATGGAGGCAAGTGAAATGGCCAACTCTCTTTTCTCTCAAATATTACACCAACCTTGCATCTGAGCAAGTTCTATAGGTTATATAGAGTGGTTTAAAATCATCTAGAACCATCTAGAACCATCCAATGAGAAATTGGAAATCTTATGTCATGATATTATGAATTCACTTCTCATCATGTGCTATCTCATGCCATAGCCCTTGTAACCACCAATTCTGACTTGAAATTATCCTCCTATGAGATATATGATGTGTTGAGATGCATAACTAACTTGTACATTGAGTTTTGTTGAGTTTTGCTTTTGTGCCTTAAGATGCAAGCAACCAATTTCCAAAGCAGCCCCATGATCTAGGCCTCAAATCAAAATTGTGGCTGAAACATTGTTTTTAGAATGTCTTTTAGAGTCAAAATGACCTATCATATGCCATGGTTTGGATGTGCAACTTGGGATTTCCATTTTCCAATTTCAACTTATTTAACTTATGCCTCCACTTTAGGTCATTTTTATCACTTTTTGCTACAAGCCTTTTCAACACCTCATGACCTCCCTACTAGCCTTAAAACATCATTCTAATCAAGTTTGATGTTGAAGATTTTTCCATTTGAAGCTTGGAAATAGGAGATATGGCCTTATGCTTGAAATGACCTATAATGTCCAAATGACCAAAATGCCCTTGACTTGTCAAAGCCATAAGTTGAGTTCTAAAAATCCTATCAAGGACTTCTAGTACTCTCTAGAAAGCTAAGAAGGTGAGGAACAACATTCATGTTGACCAAGAATTCATAGGAATCATCCTACTTGGGCAAAAGTTGGATGCAAGTTGGGTGACTTTCAAGGGCCCAAATTCACATACCTCAGATGACCTGTAACTTGTCAAAGTCATAACTTGAGCTCTACAAATACTATCAAGGACTTCTAGTACTCAAATTAAATCTAAGAACAAGCTCTACAACATTCATGTTGTGGGGAAGATGAGATGACAATCACATCTCGAGCTACACTGCCTTGAAGATAAGGATCAAACTAGGGGATTTTACACTGTCAAGCCTTAGAAACCCTAGCTTGAAACTTCTCAAACTCCTCAATCATGATGAGTTGGTCTAGGAATCATCCTTATAGCATCTCAATGCATCAATCCATGATCACATGGCTCTTGGATTAGGTCTCAACCCTCTCCAAATCATCAGTTGACCTAGGGTTGACCCAGTCAAACCTTAATTACACCACTCATGGCTGAGTCTTCCTGAACTTGTACAATGACCTCTCTAGGCTTCATGATGGCTTTCAAGACATCTCATAAGCTCTCTCAAAGTTTCAAGTCCATCCTCATAGCTTCAGAATCATCTGAGGGGCCCCTACAACTCTCAAGTTATGAGGCATACACCATTGGTTTCAACCAATCTTTCTGAGGATCTCTTAACTTCTCTGACAAGGATATCAATCCTTGAACACTTGAACAACCTTCTTGGCTAGCTTCAAAGTCTTGATTGGTACTCATACCTCTTGATCTATTGCCCCCATATCAATGAGAAGCAGATGATCATGCTAGTGAACACAAGCTAGGTAAATAAATGTTGGTCAAATTTTGGGGTGCAACAGCTGCCCCTATTCAAACGGCTTGAACCTGACTGGGTAAGGCGAACGGCTCTCAGCCAATCAAGGTGCGAGATGGTTGAATACCGATAAACCCGGAAATTTGCCAACTGCACAAGTATACGGTACTCTGATGGGAACAAATCTTCGAAAACTGAAATAAGCTGCACGACAACTAGCTGGAGAATTGGTCACACGGTAACCGGTAATACATGATCGAACATGCCATCAGGCATCACGATTCCTCGGGACTCATCAGGTCAACCATCAGGTAGATCATGCCATCAGGAATACAAAGAAAACTGTCGGGCATCAGCCAGACTTCATCAGGTCAACCATTAGGTTGATCATGCCATCAGGCATTCAAAGAAATGTTGGGCATCAGCCGGACTTCAACCATCAGGTTGATCATGCCATCAGGCATTCAAAGAAATCTGTCGAGCATCAGCCAGACTTCAACCATCAGGTTGATCATGCCATCAGGCATTCAAAGAAATCTGTCGGGCATCATCTGGACTTCAACCATCAGGTTGATCATGCCATCAGGCATTCAAAGAAATGTCGGGCATCAGCCGGACTTCATCATCAAGTCGAGAATAGAATTCTTGGTCAATCATGAGCCAACTGGGAATATCTAAACCTCTGCCATCAGGCACTTCGCATCAGCTGAGAGAACTGCTTCATTAACACGGTCGGACTTCAATCATGGAGTCTTCAAGGGAGGTTTCAACTTCGCCGTTCGGAAACCTGCTGGAGATGACGCCTCTCCGCTGGGGATTCTGGAGAACTATCAAGTAACTCCGCTTCGGGGATCCAGAAATCATTCTGGATGAATCAACTCTGCTGAGGACTTCAAGAATCATCTTGGACAAATAACTCCGCCGGGGGCTTCAAGAATCATCTTGAACAAATAACCATGCCGGAGCTTTCAGGAATCATCCTGAGCGAACACTCTGTTGGGGATTTCAGGAATCATCCTGGGCAACTTTTACTGGGGACTCCAAGTATCAACTTGAGCAACCATTTTGGCGACTGCACTGGGGATCTTAAGAATCATCTTAAGCAAACGACCCTGTTGGGGAATTCAAGAATCATCTTGAACCGAAGACTTCGCTGGGGACTTCAAGAATCATCTTGGGCAAGCGGCTTCATTGGGGAGAAAGTCAGGAATCATCCTGAGCAATCAATTCTGCGGCGGAACACCTGCAAAACAAGAACGGTAACACCCTAGATCATGTTTATTATGCATATGCTTCGGCAATGGCGCAATGCTCCGCACGGTGGAAATGCTATGCGTTTATGATAAATGCTATGCAGTCATGCACTATGATGCGATCCCGTCAGCAAAATAAATGCTGAAGGGGGAATCCTCCTGTCAAGGAGAAAGAACTACTCAGATAGAGGAATCATCCTGCTGAGGAGAACAAGGTCACGCCAATCTCAATTGGACTCCGCAAGGGACACAACTTCAGTTGATTGCTGCGGGGGAAACAACTTCAGTTGACTGCTGCAGGGGAACGAAGCTCTATGAGAACCTGGACCTGCTGACGGAAAGCGATGTCAATCGCGGGAATGAACTGCGTGGCCTTCTCGACTACTTCTCTGGAGATAGTGACTCTGTGGGGAAACAACTTCGGCTGTTCAACCTTCCACTGGGGAGAACCAATCATGGCTTGAGAAGCTTCCAAGGATTCAGATCTCTTGGGGATCTGCAAATTCGGCTGAGGAAGAAGAACTCATCCTGCTTGCTGGGGAGAGCGCGGCTCTGTGGGGATCTCAATTCCGCTGGGGAAGCAGGAATCATCCGGCTTCGGGGGAGAGTACAACTCTGGTGGGGAATTTCAATTCCGCTGGAGACTTTAGTCTGGCACCATCAATTGCTGCATACTTCGGCGTACGAATAGTTTCCTACGAAACCTGCACTTGTGACCCAATGCTGGGGGATTGAACACACGCTTCGGCGCCTGACTCAGCTGAGGAGATGACATTCCTTCAGGATGCATCTGATGGGGGGAAGAGAATCTTCTCTTCCTGGGGAGACATATCAATGCTCACAATCTCGGGTTCAGACTCTGCGGGGAGAGGCTGCTGAACTTTGCTGGAGAAGGAGGAATCATCCTTCTTCGGGATGCGCACGGTGCACTGTCTATAATATGCTACACCTGTAACAACACAAACAAACAGACAAGATACCCTTCTCAAAGGGACCTATCAAGGTTATTATCTCGTGACAAAGTTCAAGTAATTCATCGTTTCAACAATCAGTGGCCTAGGCCAGTAAGTTTATGTATGCACATTTTATAAAAAACATCAGCGTTTTTTCGCAAACAAAACAGGTAAATGCTAAACAGACAAACCGAATTGCTGAATAGTATGCATTTTATTGATATCGAACCCCTGAATGGGTAAAAATGTTTTACAACAGATGCAAGCTCCTGGAATGAGGAAGCCGCGCAAAATAAAACATAAATATACATCAGTATATACAAATGTCGGCAACGAGGCGTAGACGAACATCATGAGTTGATCCCTCTATGACCCACTCGACTTCGATACTTCTCCGATGCTTCAGCTTTGGAAGAGATTGATTCAGATGAACGGCCTTCAGGTCTTCCAAACCACTAAACAAAGAAAGTCCACACGCGGAACGCAGTCATTTGCTTTTTCAAATCCCTAACTTTTGCGTGAACCGCCCTTTGCGGATTTTCAGTTCACCGGGATACCCTTTTTTGCCGAAGCCGCCCAGTGTAGGTTTTCGACTTCGCGGGTGTACATTTTTCAGTTTATATCCCTAATTTTTGCCCGAACCTTTTATTCTGTTTTTGGTTCGCCAGGATGCCCCATTTTTGCCTGGACTTTCCCTTTTTTGTCCAGCGGGTCATTTTTAAGCAAAGTATTTTTTAACTGCGTCCGCGTTCACCGGGGATGCAAAATCTTCACCATCCATCGTCGATAACAACAAAGCTCCTCCCGAGAAGACCTTGCTGACAACGTATGGACCCTCGTAATTCGGAGTCCACTTGCCCCGGTGATCGGAGTGTGGAGGAAGAATCTTCTTCAGGACGAGATCACCCGTCTGAAAGTTTCTAGGACGCACCTTCTTATCATAAGCTTTCTTCATTCGGCTTTGGTACAGACGACCAAATGCAATCGATGCTAACCTCTTCTCGTCCATCAGGCTGAGTTGGTTCAGTCGGTTCGTAATCCATTCGGCCTCGTCGAGTTTCACATCAACCAAAACTCGCAAAGAAGGGATCTCCACTTCTAACGGTAGGACAACTTCCATACCGTACACTAAGGAGAAAGGAGTTGCCCCGGTTGATGTATGTGCCGTCGTACGATAACCGTGCAATGCAAATGGCAGCATCTCGTGCCAATCTTTGTAGGTCACAACCATCTTCTGAACAATCTTCTTTATGTTCTTATTGGCCGCTTCAACGGCGCCATTCATCTTCGGCCGGTAAGGTGATGAGTTGTGGTGTTCAATCTTGAAACTCTGGCACAGCTCCTTCATCATCTTGTTATTCAGATTCGAACCATTATCAGTAATGATCCGCTCGAGAATTCCGTAACGACAGATGATGTCCCTCTTTATGAACTTAGCCACCACCTGCTTGGTCACATTAGCATATGAGGCTGCCTCCACCCACTTGGTGAAGTAGTCGATAGCTACTAGAATGAAGCGATGACCATTAGATGCAGTGGGCTCGATCTTGCCTATCATGTCGAGGCCCCACATGGAGAACGGCCACGGGGAGGACATGACATGTAACGGGCACGGCGGCACATGAACTTTATCAGCATAAATCTGACATTTATGACATCTCTTCGCGAATTTAAAGCAATCCGATTCCATCGTCAGCCAGTAGTATCCTGCTCTCAGGATCTTTCTCGTCATAGCATGCTCGCCGACGTGCGTACCAAATGTGCATTCATGGACTTCTTCCATGAGCATGCTCGCCTCTTTCTCATCTACACATCTGAGTAGCACAAGATCTTGGTTTCTCTTATACAACACTCCATCAGGGTTGAGATAAAAATTTCCAGACAGCCTCCTCAGAGTCTTCTTATCCCGGGTTGACGCACCCGCCGGATACTCCTTAGTCATAAGGAAAGTCTGGATATCATGGAACCATGGCTTGCCGTCGGCGGCTTCCTCGATCGCAAAGACGAATGCAGGTCTATCAAGACTGGAAATGACAATACTCGGAGCTTCATTCCAAAAATTGACTTTATACATCGAAGCCAACGTGGCTAAGGCATCAGCCATCTGATTTTCGGCCCTGGGCACATGATGGAGTTCCACTCGATCAAAGAACGGAAGTAGCCTTCTGGCATAGTTCATGTACGACACCAAATTCGATTGACGAGTCTCCCACTCCCCCTTAATTTGGTTAATCACAAGCGCCGAGTCACCATATACGTCTAGGTTCTTGATTCTTAAATCAATTGCCTCTTCTAGACCCATGATGCATGCTTCGTACTCCGCCTCATTATTGGTGACTGGAAACGTCAGTCTCGCAGTGAACGGGATGTGGGATCCGTGGGGAGTCGTGATGATCGCCCCAATGCCACTTCCATAGGAATTAACCGCCCCGTCGAATATCAATTTCCACTGGGATTTCCTATCTAGCCCTTCGTCGGGCAACAACTCATCGCAATCCTTCGCTTTGAGAAACATAATATCCTCATCAGGAAATTCAAATTTCATCGGCTGGTAATCCTCGATCGGCTGTTCGGCAAGGTAATCAGACAATACGCTTCCCTTGATGGCCTTCTGGGACACGTACTGAATATCATATTCCGTCAACACCATTTGCCATCTGGCAATCCTGCCCGAAAGAGCCTGCTTCTCGAAGACGTACTTGATTGGATCCATCTTCGAAATTAGCATGGTGGTGTGATTGAGCATGTACTGTCGTAAACGTTTGGCAGCCCAGGCTAATGCACAACACGTCTTCTCCAGCATCGAGTAACGAGATTCACATTCTGTAAACTTTTTACTCAAGTAGTAAATGGCATGCTCTTTTCTGCCCGTCTCGTCGTGCTGAACGAGAACACACCCCATACTATTCTCAAGAATTGTCAAGTACATGATTAATGGCCGTCCAGCCACTGGAGGTATCAAGATTGGAGGTTCTTGAAGATACTGCTTTATTTTATCGAATGCCTTTTGGCAATCCTCATTCCAGATAATCGCCTGATCTTTCTTTAAAAGCTTGAACATCGATTCACACGTGGCCGTGAGCTGAGAGATAAACCTTGCAATGTAGTTTATTCGGCCCAAGAAACCACGAACTTCTTCTGTTTTTGGCACTGGCATCTCTTGTATTGCTTTAATCTTCGCAGGATCAACCTCGATGCCTCGTTCGCTCACGATAAACCCCAGTAACTTTCCGGACCGTACTTCGAAAGTACACTTGTTAGGATTCAGCCTCAACCTGAACTTCCTAATCCTCTCAAAGAGCTTCATCAAATTGACCAGATGTCCCTCCTCCATTTGGGACTTCGCAATCATGTCATCAACATAGACTTCAATCTCATGATGAATCATGTCATGAAACAAAGTAACCATTGCTCGTTGGTAAGTGGCCCCTGCGTTCTTCAAACCGAAAGGCATTACCTTGTAGCAAAACGTCCCCCATGGAGTGATAAACGTAGTTTTCTCCATGTCCTCCGGCGCCATCTTGATCTGATTGTAGCCGGAGAAGCCATCCATGAACGAAAACACGGAGAACTGAGCTGTATTGTCGACCAACACATCGATATGAGGCAGCGGGAAATCATCTTTCGGACTCGCCCTATTCAAATCCCGATAATCGACGCACATGCGTACCTTACCGTCCTTCTTTGGTACAGGCACTATGTTGGCGACCCACGGAGGGTAAGTGGTGACCGCTAAAAAACCAGCATCAAGCTGCTTCTGCACTTCTTCTTTGATTTTGACGGCCATGTCTGGTCGTGTCCTTCTAAGCTTCTGCTTAACGGGCGAACAATCTTCTCGCAGCGGCAAGTGGTGGACCACGATGTCAGTATCAAGTCCGGGCATATCTTCGTATGACCAAGCAAAGATGTCACTATACTCTTGAAGCATCTCGACCAGTCTCTGCTTGACATTACTCTGCAATGCAGCCCCTATCCTGACGTTTCTGACGAGCTCTTCAGAACCCAGATTCACGATCTCAATCTCCTCCTCATGAGGCAGAACAACTTTCTCCTCTTGTTTCAACAAGCGGGCCAACTCTTCGGGAAGGTCTTCGTCTTCATCAATCTCTTCTTCGGCTTGATAGATCGAGCAATCGAAGTCGAAGTGAGTCGTAGAAGGTCCAGAGTCGATGTCATCTGTTATGTGGATCCTGCAATAACAAGGGTTAAGCTTAAAACAAGAATATGCAGGTTAGCACAAACCCCGTTGCCATTTTATTGTTTTTCAAAACAAATATAAAACAGGAATAACAGAGATGGCAATATTTGAATACAAAGAAAACGCCTTTGATTTATTAACAAAATGCATGTACATAATCCAACAAGGCCCTGACAATAAAACCACTATGCCCCGGGTAGGACATAGGGTTGTACAATGATTGGAAAAAGTAAATCATTACTCTTCACTTGTCATCTGGATAATATCCTTGACGGACCAATTGTTGAGTCTCTCGCCTGGCTTGCTTGGCTGGATCCAAGAGTCGAGGTCGCAGTCGCTATCTCCGCTGTCTTCAGACACCGCGTTGATGCTTTCGAAAATCATTCTGCCACTAGTAAACAGGATCGGCCCCTTACCTCGAGACGCACTGCTAGAAGAAGAAGAAGCTTCAGCTCCAGGAGAATATCCCAACCCAAACTTATCCTGCTTGTTGGGTATCTCCAAAATTCGCCCCCAGCCTGGGGTGGATCCGGCTTGGACAACGGCCCGAGCTTCCTTGAACGAGGAGAGAGTCATCTCTTGCTTTTCAGTGACTACAGGAGCTACGTCCTTCACTTTGACGGCCTCGAACGCTTGGCATAGAGTCTCATGAATTTCGCCATCCATTTCCACATACTTGAAGGATGACAAATGGCTCACCATTATGTCTTCCTCGCCATTCACAGTCACGATGCTTCCTCCGACAGCATACTTGAGCTTTTGGTGCAACGTGGAGGTCACGGCGCCAGCAACATGGATCCATGGCCGACCCAAGAGGCAACTGTAAGCAGGCATAATGTCCATAATATAAAAGACCGCGTTGAACGTTTTCGGACCAACTTGGATTGGCAGTGTCACCTCCCCGAAAACGTGGCGTTTAGTCCCATCGAATGCTTTCACAACCAGATCACTGGGTGTGCAGATCAATCCCCGAGTATCCAACTTCATTAATGCCTTCTTCGGAAGAACATTAAGCGACGAACCCGTGTCCACCAACACGTGCGACATGATTGTGCCCCTACACTCTATCGAGATGTGCAGGGCGCTATTGTGATTTCTCCCCTTCGGCGTCAGCTCCAGGTCCGTGAAACCTAGCCCATTCCCAGCATTGACGTGGGCTACAACCTCTTCTAGCTAATTTACCGATATTTCTTACGGTACGTATGCGGCGTTCAACACCTTCAGCAGTGCATTGCGGTGTGCTTCAGAACACAGCAACAGGTTGAGAATGGAAATCTTCGAGGGCGTCTGATGGAGATGATCTACAATCTTGTAGTCGTTCTTTTAATCAACCTCATAAACTCCTCGGCATCTTTGACAAGAAAATCCTTTTCTACCCCACACGGGACCTCTTCAACGACTTTACTTTTACCTTTATCGGCCGCATCAGCTCTGACCGCTTTATCTGCCACAACCTCTGGTGGTGCAAACACTCTTCCGCTGCGAGTAATACCACTGATTCCCGCAAGATTCTCCGCAGTCGACCCATACGGTTCTAGCTCCAACTTCTGTCCGTTGCAGTAGACTTCAACCCCATAATGCCACGGAACAGCGTTAGTGCTCTCGAAGGGTATCGGCCCAGCTTTGGTGATAGTAATTGTGGGTGGTCTGGGTGCAGAAATAGTTATTGGCCGGCGAGGGATGGTGATGGTGGCGACTTCATCGGCCTGCTTCAGCACTACCTCTCGTGACCCACTTTCAGCACTCCGGCTAAACTGCAGAATCCCTTCAGCCATCAGACTTTGAATTCCTTCTACCAACTGCTCACATCCATCAGAATGTGTGGCACAGTCCATACATAGTTCTCTGCAACCTGGAAAGAACCCTCTTTTCAGCAACTTAGCTTTAACGAAGCTAAGCGGCGTCTTCAGATCTTTGACGTCGGTCAACAAATCTGCACTCTCTTCCTCGATAATGGCGTTCACTCCGCCTCCCCTATGATTCGGCATAGGATTCTTCGTGACATTTGGCACATTATCGGAGAAGTCGATGATCTTAGCATCCACCAAGTCCTGCACCTTATGCTTGAAGGCTTTGCAGTTCTCGATTGTGTGACCTGGTGCCCCTGAGTGGAACTCGCAAGTGGCATTTGTGTCGTATCCTGGTGGAGGTGCCCGTGTCAAGGGAGCCATCGTCCTCTTCTGGACCAACTGTAGCTGGAGCAAAGTCTGTAATAGTTGCGCGTACGACATAGGCAGTGCCTCGAAGTGACGGTTTGCCAAAGATACCCGATTCTGGTACTTTCTGTATCCCTGTTGATTCGGTTGCTGCTGCTGCTGCTGTGGCTGTTGAACTGCCGGGATGTTTATACTGGCCACCTGCTGGTGAGGGCCTTTGCCTTTTCTTCGAGCGTTGGACACAGCGCTCGCTTCTCCTTCTCGCCTTTTGCCAGCATAAGGTTTCTTTCCGCCTCCTCCAGCTGAGGATGACTCACCTTGAATTTTCCCGATCTTGATTCCATTCTCGACGTGCTCACCCATGATAATGAGATCCGAGAACTTCCCAGACATACCGCTGACTAACTTTTCATAGTAAACCCCTGGGAGGGTAGCTACAAACATCTGCACGAACTCACGTTCAACCATCGGCGGCTGAACCCTAGCTGCCAACTCACGCCACCGCTGGGCGTACTCCTTAAACCCTTCATTATTCCTCTGCGACAGGTTCTACAGCTGGACTCGATTCGGGGCCAAGTCGCTATTGTACTGATAGTGGTGCACAAATGCTTCAGCAAGATCTTTCCATGTGCGCACACTCGTGGGCTCCAGACCCATGTACCACTCAAGGGACGGCCCGGAAAGACTGTCTTCAAAGAAGTGCATCAGCAACTTCTCGTCTTCGGAATAGGCAGACATCTTCCTGTAGTACGAACTCAGGTGGACACGAGGGCAAGTGGTGCCCTTATATTTTTCAAAGTCAGGTACCTTGAACTTGGGAGGCACCTTGAAATCAGCAATTAATCCCAGCTTGGACATGTCAACACCCAAAGTATTCTGATTCTCGATATCTCTCATTTTATCTTCAAGTGCCTTGAATCTAAGTCGTGCTTCAGTATTCAGCTCACCTTCAGCACCTTTCTGAGAGAACACATTGTCCTGACGATCCTCTAGCCATGGCTAAGGCACAAACAGGTTCCCGACGCCTGCATTGCCGTTGCCCGGCCTAATATTGACATTAGCTCCCAGACTCCCATTACTGACGCCCGTCGTATTGAGTCCGATGTTGGTCATCACATTGCCATTAGCACTGCCATTACCTCCGGTCACGGGAACACCATTCTGCGGAGTTTCAACTGGTGGAGGAGTAGGCACAATCCCACCATGGAGTACGCCATTGCTATCAACCCTGGAAATCAAAGGCTGAACCAAAGTTCTGAGCTGATCCTGGCCGTTGGCGACCACTTGCATGAGCTCCATGAAGCGATCCATCCTTTCGCGAAGTTCCTGAACATCAGTTTGCACTTGCTCCATGATCCCGGTCTGATTAGCTCTAGTAGGATAACGGTGAATTGGTCTCTGATCAATTCTGGAACCACCGGGAACAACCTGTAAAAACCTGTGACAACCTGTAAACACAGAAGGGTTAGGAAAAACAACAAAATGCTCGTCATGCAAATGCTTCATGCAAATGCATGCGTGTGTCTGTGTGTTAGGGAGATCTCCCCCGATCCTAGTGCCTGAGTGCCAGTGCTGATGATAATAATAAGAAATCCGAGTCCAATCATGGAAATACCAATCTCATATATAAAGAAAGCCTATCAAGGCAGTACATAGCATCAGCGAGTACAAGATGAATCAACAGCGTGACCTCAGCCAACAAGCCTGGTGATGGTCAGCATACACCAATGATCAAAACAAAAAGAATACAAGTAGTCAAGTACGGCCACGGGCGCGATACTCTTCCAACAACTCCTTCGTTTCTGGATGATCTGGCAGCGTGAGTAACCCCTCGATGAGTAACTCTCTCTGCACAATGGTATACTGGAGACCTTCGACCGAATCCTCCCATGCTCCTTCGCCGAAGCAATCTTCTAACTTTCGCTTCTTGGACTCAAACGTCAGCTTGCACTCCTTCAGGTTAGCGAGAGCTTTGTTGAGCTGGCCTTCGGCGGCGTATCTGCGGGCGGTTTCTTCATCAAACCTTTTCTCACTGTCCTTCACCTGGGCTTTCAGCTTGGAGATCTGTAGCATCAGCTTATCCTCCCGCTCTTTCCTGGTGGCCAGGGAAGCCTTCTAGTGCTGGTTGAACTTGGATATCCTCCGATATGCCTCGTCCAAGTGCTGCTTCTTCGTAGCCAGTACGTCGTTGACAGCTTTGAAGTCTTGACCCATGCGCTCACGTTCGGCTATCTACTTAGTCAAGTCTGTCCCCATCCGGTTCACCAGCTCTGTCTGCCTTTTGAAAGAATGAACGGCTTCGTTCCTCTCGCTTCGAAGCCGAGCCAATTCCTTCTCCAGTTCCTCATTTGCCTGCTTCAATTCATCTCGCTCAGCCAACACCTGATTATGCTGCTGAAGGGGCACCGTGGTAGGTTCTTCAATCATTGGAGGGCTTTCTGGCTTGGCATGAGGAAACGACATCCCTATAGCATTTTCCCTGGCTCTGATCCAAGTCACGTACGGAGGGTAGGCTTGATTGTTGCTTTTTCCCAGCAATGGCTTTCTCTGCTTACTGATACCATTCCAGGCACGCTGAAGCTTCGATAACATATCCCCCTCTAGAAGACCAGTGAGGTACAGAGATTCCTGCACCTCTTCATCCTTCGGCGGAGTTCTCAATGCATACGCGAACTGTCGAACCAGCAACGATGGATTGTAGTTTATACAACCCTTCCTGCCTATCAAAGGCACATTTGGAAACCCGCTGCAACTGAAGATCACCTCAGTGCCCAACCTATCTCTGTCAAACCAGTCAATATCCTCTGCAGATAAACTCATCAGACGCTCGGACCACTCAGCTGTGGCTGCAGACGAAACAAAAGGACCCCTCTTGGGCAAATGACTATCAAGCCATTTATAAAGCAAGGGTACACAGCATGAGACATTCTTGCCCCTCCTGTTCTCATTTTCGTAGTGGATAGAATGGTAGACATCTCCGATCAAGGTAGGGACTGGATTCCCTGAAGCAAAAATGTGAAACGCATCGAAGTCCACAAAATCGGGCATATTGGGGAACAGAATGATGCCATATATGCACAGAGCAAGGATGGCATTGAACGCGACCCAACATCTGTCCTTAGCGCACTGCTGAGCCTTACCCACTAGAAACTGCAAGGAGAACCCGGGAACCTTGTTCCAACTAGTCAATACTAACTCGGGGAAAACGGTACCTGCAACACAGACACACGTTAATGAAATGCAAATGAATATGCAAACTAATGCAAAATGCAATAATGCAGCAGGAGATCAAGGCAACTGTGCTGTGGGGATTCTGTATCAACAAAACCATAATCTTGCTCTATCAAGAACAACCACTGCATCTGATAAGAAGAAAACACTGGTATCGGACCACAAATCTGCTCTGTCAAGAACAACCATCTGATAGGGCCATATACGTAGGATCATAATTCTGCTCTGTCAAGAACAAACGTCTGATAATGAGGACCTCTGATGTAGGACCCAGAAACCTGCTCTGTCAAGAACAAACATACATCTGCTGATGAGATCTTCAGACCCCAACCAAAAATCTGCTCTATCGAGAACAAACATTTGACAATAACTCTGTCCTATCAAGAACAAACACATCTGCTGATGATATCTTCAGACCCCAATCAAAAATCTGCTCTATCGAGAACAAACATCTGACAATAACTTTGTCCTATCAAGAACAAACACATCTGCTGATGAGATCTTCAGACCCCAATCAAAAATCTGCTCTATCAAGAACAAATACATATCTGATGATAAGATGCTCTGATCAAAACCTGATGATGAGATCCTCTGATCAAAACCTGTTCTATCAAGAACAGTCATATATTTGAAGATGAGAAACTCCGGTACCAACAAAAACTGATTCACTGTCAAGAAAACCAGGCGGTCTGAAGGTCAAAGTTTCCTGCAATGAACCCAACCCTGCTCACAGGTATGGACCTAAACTGACTCAAGTTCGGCATCCTATGCGTTCATCAGCGTCACAGACATTCAAGAGGGGTGATACGATACCCAGAAGGTGTGGCATCACCAGCTCATGAAGCGACCTCACTCGGCTGAATCACAAATGATCGGTCCCCAGAGTCGACAATCCTCCAAACCAGCAACCCCCTCAACCCAAAGGGTTGATAAAGAAGCCAACCGGGAGAACCTCGTCTGAGCGTGGATTTCATGAGACACTATTGCCTGCAAAGCAAGCACGCGCCCACTAATTTTCACTCTAAGTCTATGGTGCACTCAAGCCTGGGTCTGGCTTCTCACTCATCAGAATGCCCCTCCCACAACAGCATAGATAATCATACCATACTGAAAATAAAATGCGGGAAATAAAAGGCGAGAAATAAAATGCAATAAATAACCACAACCCAACAAGTAAACATACAAGCGCTAGGATTGACTCTCGCAGGGGAACCGGAGAACCAGAGATTCTGGGTTCGATCCCCAGCAGAGTCGCCATCTGTCGCTTTTGCGAAAATAAGGTGTCGGCACAACAGAAGAGTCGCCACCTTTCGTTATTTATCCCTCGGAGCGGGAAAGGAAACAATCGGAAAAACCTAACGAATAAGGGTAAGACAAGGTCGTCGCAACCATTGTCTGGGTTCGGGAGTCGGTTACGCAAAGGGAAGGTATTAGCACCCCTCACGTCCGTCGTACTCGACGGGATCCACGCTTGTTGTGTTTACTTGGACGGGTTGGTTTTATCTATCTACCTATTAAGGCTGGCTTAAAAAGAAAAGAAAATGACTCGGCAAAGCGTCGCGCTTTATGCCTACGTATTCTCATCAGAGAACGAGAAATCAGAGTCAACGTAGTTCGCCCTACGACGGGTTATGGGGAAGGTAGCTCGCCAATACATCAGTATTGTGCCTACGTACTCTCAACAGGTATGAGAGATCAGAGCTCACGTAGTTCGGGAAAGTACGGTTTATTTCCTGTCTTTCACGAAAGAAGTGTTTTTTTATTGTGTTTGCAATTTCAATCGCACTAGAGACTATGACCTGAGAGTGAATGCGTCGCATGTCACCCAAAGGGTACCATACTAAACATCCAGACTGTGTAAAAGAAACTCTCCCACAATCCTTTCTCAGATAGCTTAAGGCTCGTAACGTACGAAAGAAATCATTCATGATTACTGTATCTTAAACTGTTTTGAGATGAGAAGAGAACAAGCCCAACTATGAGGGAGACTATCAAGTCCTACTGTTATCATGCCAAGGATTCATCCTATGGTTGAGGTTTGAACAGGGAACTCCTAGAAGTTGTCATGCATAGGTTTCAACCTAAAGTTCTATCATCAGTTCCTTATCAAAGGAAATGAGAGTCCTAAGGGATCATGTCAATGATACACCAAAACAAACAAAGCATCAGCTTAACAGTAAAATGCATGCAATGCAAGTGAGGGAGGAAATGTGTGCGGGGCTTCAGCCTCCACAAGCTCATCTCAACCTCAAGCCAGAATGTATAACAGTAACCATACTGAAATAAAAACAACATGCTATCAAGCAAAATACAGTAAACTGCAATCATACCGAAGAAATGAAATAAAAATGCCATCAGGCAAACAAAAACCACATGGGCAAGGGAGCAGGGCTCTACCGAATACCCGCAAGAAAAGCCACACAGTAATAATACAAGCAGAGGGAGCAACTCAACCTCTAGTGCAATCATGCTTCTAGATTCTACCTATTCTAGATATTAACTTATTCTAATGCATCAAGCAAGTCAAACAAAACACATCAATACAGAGAAGAAAAAGATAAGAAAGCAACTCCTCTCTCAACTTCAAGCTTCAGCTCTTCCAACAACAATTCAGTCTTCAAACTTCCATCACTCTTGACAAATATCAATTTGCTTTCCCAGGTTTCAACCCTTCAACATAAGTTTCAACTTATCTTTTCCTCTGAGCTTCAGCTCTTCAGGATAATCTTCAGTCACTTAGAAGTATCAACTTCATCCTTCAGTCTTTAAGCATCTTCAAGGGTCTTCAGGTATCAACTTGCTCTTGCTCTTCAAGCTTCAGCTGGAATGGCAATGCTCAAGGATTCATCCTCTTCTACACTCTTCAATGAAGTCTTCATCTTCAAACTCAAGCTCAACATCTCTCAAGATAATCAAACCAGAGGAAATCACTTAACTGGATAAGCTGGGGTGTTAAACTGCGTATTGCCCACCAAAGGTGACCTATAAGGGTTCAACATCAAAGGAATGGTTCCCTCAAAAGTTATACTTCCTAGGTACTATCACTTATCCCTCCAAAGGAGAGAGGTGAATACCATGGAAGGACTTTGAATCATAGGGAGGAATTGAGGTGAAAGATACCATCCATGTTTAAGAAAGAACTAACTAGGTCTAAACTCTTCCTAATTCCTAACCCTAAAACAATAACAAAAACAAACAAGATCAAGCTCTCAAGCTCCTCAATCAATCTTCAAGTCTTCTACTATGCTCCTCAATGCTCCTCCAAGCAAGACCAAGCTCTCCAAGCCCACAAAGCAAAGCAAACAAAAATATAAGCCCACAAGGGCAACACAAACAATCATCAAATACAAAAATCATCTAAAAATAGTATACTACTATATTAAAACCTAATATAATTTTTGAGGGATCATATATACCTACCCTTAATACCCTTATATGCCCCCAATGTCTAACTTGACCTAGAAACCCAAAATTCTAGTGTTATTGTGGACCTATGTTAAGGATTAACCTAATTCTACACAACCTAATGTTACCTAATCAAAACTAATTAAAAATTCATCACAAAATTATGGAATAAATCCAGGGGGGAGCTAAATCTTATATCTAACTATCCTAAAAAGAATGGCCTAAAAATATGAAGGGAACTAGCTAAACAAAATTCTACAAAACCATGTATCAACATAAAAGAATTAAAAAGCTATTAAAATAGAAAATACACAAAAAATATTAAAAATGCATGAAATGCAAACATTTTTATTTGATAATTTTGTAGACATGAACATGAAATGTGAGAAAAAATCTCCATGCAAAAATCATTAATTGCCTATTTATTATGATTTTTCCAAGTTTGAAATAAAATGGAGAAGAAGAAATGAAAAAGATAAAACTTGGGTGCAGATAGCAACTATGGACAGTTCATTTCATCAATGGGCTCAAAATGGGGGTTGGGTAGTCATGCGTGCTAGGCCCATATTAACTCAGAAATTAAATCAGAAAATACAAAGAAAATAGAAAATGAAACGGTGCAGAAAGTAAGAGAAAACAGTTCATTTTCACAATGGGCCAGGATTGGGGGTGTTGATAGCAATCCAGCCCAATTCCCTTTTAATGAAACGATGCGTTTCATGCTGGTTTCAGATTCCCTCTTCAACTGGTATTAAATCTCAACCGTGAGATCTTGGTTTAGTCAACAAGTCTTGCTTCATCCAATGGCTACGCATTTGTCTTCTACCTCTGGCTAGGGTTCTTAGAGAAGCCATGGAAATGCAGAGCTTCAAGCTCATCTTCCTCCAACTCGAACCTTATCAAATCTCCATGGAAAATTGAAATTCAAAACCCTATCTTGTCCAGAATTTCATGCTGAATCTAACCATGATCTTAAAATTAATTGAATCATCCTAAATCCTCAAACCCGATCCAAGATCCAAGATATGCTCAATCATCAACTTCAACCATTCTTGCAATTAACTACCTCAGATTAATCACCAACTCACACTGACTGATTCTTGATGTCTAATTCATGTTATATCTCAATATAACTCGAGTTCTTGGTCCAAACAAAAATGGTGATGCCAACTGAAACTTCACCAATTACTCTCAAACTCTTCAAAATCCATCTCTTATTGGTCTCTAACAGTTCTAACCTAACAATTCTTGCTAATCATGCCTAAATCATGGTATAGAAGAAAAGTTACCAACCTGGTATTTCTTGATCAACAGATGGTGAAAACCTTCACTTCAAGCCTTGAAACTCTCCAAAATCACTCCTTGGATGATGATCTTGCTTCTGTTTGCAAAAGATTTGAGGGAGGAAGCTTGAATCTCAGAATTCGATTTTGACTTGCAACCTTGAAAATTCAAATGCTAACTTCTCAAATCACCATGGTTTTGCTCTCAAATTGATCTGCACAGCTTCACTATGATCAGAGGAATGTGTTAAGATGGAAAGAATGGATGGAAATGGTTCAGAATATGGAATTCACTTTCAACTTGCAATGGAGGCAAGTGAAATGGACAACTCTCTTTTCTCTCAAATATTACACCAACCTTGCATCTGAGCAAGTTCTATAGGTTATATAGAGTGGTTTAGAATCATCTAGAACCATCTAGAACCATCCAATGAGAAATTGGAAATCTTATGTCATGATATTATGAATTCACTTCTCATCATATGCTATCTCATGTCATAGCCCTTGTAACCACCAATTCTGACTTGAAACTATCCTCCTATGAGATATATGATGTGTTGAGATGTATAACTAACTTGTACATTGAGTTTTGTTGAGTTTTACTTTTGTGCCTTAAGATGCAAGCAACCAATTTCCAAAGCAGCCCCATGATCTAGGCCTCAAATCAAAATTGTGGATGAACCATTGTTTTTAGAATGTCTTTTAGAGTCAAAATGACCTATCATATGCCATGGTTTGGATGTGCAACTTGGGATTTCCATTTTCCAATTTCAACTTATTTAACTTATGCCTCCATTTTAGGTCATTTTTATCACTTTTTGCTACAAGCCTTTTCAACACCTCATGAACTCCCTACTAGCCTTAAAACATCATTATAAGCAAGTTTGATGTTGAATATTTTTCCATTTGAAGCTTGGAAATAGGAGATATGGCCTTATGCTTGAAATGACCTATAATGTCCAAATGACCAAAATGCCCTTGACTTGTCAAAGCCATAAGTTGAGTTCTACAAATACTATCAAGGACTTATAGTACTCTATAGAAAGCTAAGAAGGTGAGGAACAACATTCATGTTTACCAAGAATTCATAGGAATCATCCTACTTGGTCAAAAGTTGGATGCAAGTTGGGTGACTTTCAAGGGCCCAGATTCACATACCTCAGATGACCTGTAACTTGTCAAAGTTATAACTTGAGCTCTACAAATCCTATCAAGGACTTCTGGTACTCAAATTAAAGCTAAGAAAAAGAGCTACAACATTCATGTTGTGGGGAAGATGAGATGACAATCAGATCTCGAGCTACACTGCCTTGAAGATAGGGATCAAACTAGGGGATTTTACACTGTCAAGCCTTAGAAACCCTAGCTTGAAACTTCTCAAACTCCTCAATCATGATGAGTTGGTCTAGGAATCATCCTTATAGCATCTAAATGCATCAATCCATGATCACATGGCTCTTGGATTAGGTCTCAACCCTCTCTAAATCATCAGTTGACCTAGGGTTGACCCAGTCAAACCCTAATTACACCACTCATGGCTGAGTCTTCCTGAACTTGTACAATGACCTCTCTAGGCTTCATGATGGCTTTCAAGACATCTCATAAGCTCTCTCAAAGTTTCAAGTCCATCCTCATAGCTTCAGAATCATCTGAGGGGCCCCTACAACTCTCAAGTTATGAGGCATACACCCTTGGTTTCAACCAATCTTTCTGAGGATCTCTTAACTTCTCTGACAAGGATATCAATCCTTGAACACTTGAACAACCTTCTTGGCTAGCTTCAAAGTCTTGATTGGTACTCATACCTCTTGATCTATTGCCCTCATATCAATGAGAAGCAGATGATCATGCTAGTGAACACAAGCTAGGTAAATAAATGTTGGTCAAATTTTGGGGTGCAACAGTAGCCAATGGCCAAGAGCAATTGAGGGTTGATGGAAATGGGATTCTTCATGGAGGGCATACTGATGTGCCTCCCCCTTTTGACAACGGTTCGCCACAAGCAAATGTCGTCCCAACAATGGTTATCCCTCCGGACGGAGAAAACCAGGCTGGAATTCCTATCCCAGTTCCAATAGGCGCTGTGCAGGGTAACAATGGTCCCCAGTGGGAACACGACAAGCAAGATGATGTCTTCTCCATGGGAGACCTTAGCATAGGATTACAATCTGACGCAGATAGAAGGTTTAAGGCAATAGAAGAAAAGATGAAGAGCCTTGAAAACCAAAATGCTATGGATCTTGATATGTCAAATCTAGGACTGATTCCAGGATTGAGAATTCCTCCAAAGTTTAAAGTGCCAAATTTCGACAAATACAAGGGAACAACATGTCCAAGGATTCATCTTCGCTCCTATTTCCGAAAGATGTCGGCTTACTCGGATGATGAGAAATTACTCATGCATTTTTTTCAAGATAGTCTGTCGGGACCATCCCTCGAATGGTATATGGTCTTAGAGCCAGTTAATATCAGGAGTTTGAGGGATTTAGCAGAGGCTTTCGTCAAGCACTACCAGTACAATAGTGACTTGGCGCCAAACCGAGTACAACTTCAAAATTTATCGCAGAGGAGTAATGAGTGTTTCAAGGAGTACGCCCAGCGATGGCGTGAACTTGCTGCCAGAGTTCAACCTCCCATGGTGGAGAGAGAACTGATTGATCTGTTTATGGCTACATTACCCGGAATTTATTATGAAAAATTGGTGGGAAGCATGTCTGGCAGTTTTTCTGATCTGATTATTACCGGCGAGAGGGTTGAGAACGGTATCAAAATGGGAAAGATCCAAGTTGCTTTTGATTCGTCTAAAGATGTAAAGAAGCTTATGTTGGGAAGGAAGGAGAAACTAATGATGTATCTGCTCCAACTATTGTTCAACAGTCAGCCCGGTACCAACAACCTTATGCTCCTCAGCAGCAAAACTATTGGCGCCAGAATCAGAATAGGCCTCGCAACAATTTGGAAAGAAGGAATGCTCCTCTTCATCCAGTCCCTATGGCGTACAGTGAGCTTCTGTCACATCTGATTCAGAACTCGTTGGTGGAGTCTAAGACTCTCAAGCCGTTGCCAGAGCCATACCCTCTTGGGTATGATCCTAGTGTTCAATATGAATATCATGGAGGATCCATGGGGCACTCAACCGAAGATTGCAAATCCTTTCAGGCCAAGGTGCAACAGTTGATGGACAAAGAGTACATTTCCTTTCTCGAAGGAAATTTCGTTGTGCACGTCGACCTCTCATCTGTTTGAGTTTGAAGACTTCAAGGGTCACATTCTCCAGCCAATGGTTTAGATATGAAAGCCCGGTTCCCAGAAGCTGTCAATCTTTTTTATCATGTCATTTATTTGCATTTGTAGTTTCTTTTCTGTTTAAATGCAAATTTCATTTGTAAAACATGTTTGTTTTTGATTGATAATGAAAATGAAATGAATATGCATGTTTTGATTAAATCCATTCGTGTTCACTCAATGCTTTTTTATTGATGTCTAATGCTTGTTTAAGCGGAATCCGAGGGAGGATGACGAAGTTTAAAGACGCACGCTTCCGATTATATGCTTTTGAATAAATCTCTGCTGATGATGTACAGGCATTGTTTCAAATTCCTAAACACCGGAGATATAAGGACGATAATCTCTTGTCAACCCCTTTGAGCCTAGTAGTAGGAGTTTCTTTCTGAAAACGAAAAACCCTCAATCTTAACCTGGGGTAGGGTAGGTGTCAGTTAATTTGACCGAGCATCCAAATTGCAGAAGGGAGTGTTCCCATTCGAGGATCAATCACACATGTATGGGTCGTACCTAAAGAACCACAGTGGTTATCCAAGGAGTGAGGCAGTCACAATTCTTCCAACAAGTCAGACAAGCTGGTGTCACACGATTTGTTCCCGAAAAAAAATCGTTCAAAAGAAAAGAAAAAATAATAATAAGAAGCCCGCTAAGTCGATAACTTGAAAACAAGTGGCTTAGAAAAAATTAGGGCATCCCGCTGGACTTCGAGAGAAGATAAAATACAAAGAGTCAATCCAGGAAAAAATAGGGAAATCAGAAAAGCGATATAGAACAAGTCGTGTGACTCCAGACACCAAAGACGAAAAACGAGTGACTGTCACTCCGAAAAATTATGGTTTCCCGAACCATCACTCCTGTCATTCAACCTTTGAGAGGTGAGCGCATGTGTCGAATTAGCTGAACATAGGATTGGAGAACATCAAGGAGAATGGGTGGGTTAAAACAAACTTAGAGCCTTATATCCTTTCTTTCTATAACCGTGAACCTAACCAAGTTACCACATTCAAAAGTCCTAATTGAAGCAGATTTGTTTCGAAAGCATACTTTGGTAAAGATCGCGTCGAAACTGACTCCTAAAAGGATTCTCTTACCATTTCGTTGTTAATGTTGATGTTTTGATAAGTGATTATTCACTAAATGTCACAACTTTTTTCCAGTGAACAGACTTGGATTTCAAAACTGTCATATGCATTGCATTAATATTATCGTTTGCAAAACGAATTGTTTTACTTACGAGTAAGCACTTGACATCAAGAGAGCTTCTTCAATGTGAAGTTTGATCGAGATAAGATGCAAAGCTCCTGAAAGCTCCTTCGTGCAGGGGCATGCCAAAGGATCACATAAGAGGAGTCAACCATTCCAAGATTCAGTTAATCTGGGGCAACCAGGTCGAGATTCATCAAATCTCTCGAAGGCCAGTCAAAGACGTTATTTTCTAAGGTCTGTTAATCTGGGGAAATCAGGTCGAGATTCGATAAATCCCTCAAAGTCGGAGGCACTTCTCCAAATCAGCCAGTCAGGGGCAAAGTCATTGCGAGGCTGAGGAAAGCTACCCCAAGAGCACGAAAGCCCTCCTTATCCAGTAGACAAATTAACTTGAAGCACCTCTTCGAGGCTCAAAGTACTAAAGTAGTTCATATCAAACCATCAGGATACGGAGATATCAGGTTTCTTTTCGAGGAAGTTTTTTCACAGAGATCCCACAGGCGAAGGCAAAATTGGAAGGAATTGTTCCTCTCCATATCTTCAGAGCTTATCAGAGTTAGTCAGCCAGGGACGTATCCTTTCATGATACAAATTATGGGGCAAGCCATCTCGACATTGTCTCATGGAAAGCTTTTCTTTTCAAGATGAACTGTCCCAAAGATCAGACTGGGGCAAGTTGAACTACACTGGGGCAGTTACCCAAGCGAGTTCATTCTAATCGGCAAGAGTTTGAGTGTCGGGGAATCGTGCCATCACCTTATCACATAGCCGAAACATGTTACTTGTCAGAACATAGTAACCAAATCACCTTCTAAAGCCCATTTCTCATCTAGCAAACCTTCAAACCAGTCCTAGTCTGGTCAACCCTTCATTAAACACCAGTTCTCGTCTGGTACGTGTCAGATTTTCGACTGGTTCCCGTCCAGTCACCCTTTCTGTATCCCAGTTCTCGTCTGGAAAACACAGTTTCAAAGTCCAGCTCTTGTCTGGAAAACCAGAAATTAGTTCTCGTCTGATATCCAAACCAGAAATCAGTGCACGCCTGATACCTAAAGTTAGAAGTCAGTTCCTGCTTGACAACATAACCACTTACCACCAGTTCCCGCCTGGTAATTAATTCTCGCCTAACTCGTTTTGGTGAACCCGGTTCTCGTCTGGTAGTCATTTCTCGTCTGACCTTTTCTTCAGAACCCAGTTCTCGTCTGGTAGTTGTCGCTTGCGCGAAAAATAAGGTGCCGGCATGACAGAAGAGTCGCCACCTTTCGTTATTTATCCCTCAGAGCGGGAAAGGAAACGATCGGAAAAACCTGACGAATAAGGGTAAGACAAGGTCATCGCAACCATTGTCTGGGTTCGGGAGTCGGTTACGCAAGGGGAAGGTATTAGCACCCCTCACGTCCGTCGTACTCGACGGGATCCTCGCTTGTTTGTTTACTTGGACGGGTTAGTTATAATCTATCTACCTATCAAGGCTGGCTGAAAAAAGAAAAGAAAAATGACTCGGCAAAGCGTCGCGCTTTATGCCTACGTATTCTCATCAGAGAATGAGAAATCAGAGTCAACGTAGTTCGGCTTAACTACGGGGGATTACGGGGGAAAGGTTGCTCGCTAGGACGTCGCATTCTATGCCTACGTACTTTCATCTGGTATGAAAGATCAGAGCAAACGTAGTTCGGGAAACTACGGGAAACAGCTCAACTAGGAGGGAGACTATCAAGTCCTACTGTTATCATGCCATGGATTCATCCTATGGTTGAGGTTTGAACAGGGAACTCCTAGATGTTATCATGCATAGGTTTCAACCTAAGAGTCTATCATCAAATCCTCATCAAAGGAAATGAGAGTCCTAAGGGATCATGTCAATGATACACAGAATACAGACAAAAACATCAGCTTTAACAGTAAAATGCATGCAATGCAAGTGAGGGAGGAAATGTGTGTGGGGCTTCAGCCTCCACAAGCTCGTCTCGACCTCAAGCCAGTCATGTAATAACAGTAATCATACTGAAAATAATCACCATGCTATCAAGCAATGACAGTAAACTGCAATCATACAGATAAAGGAAATGAAGTGCCAACAGGCAAACAAACACACATGCTTGAGAAAGAAGGAATCCACTCTCTAATCCTAACCCTAACACAGAATCTAAACCAATCTAAGCAAAGCTCTCAAGCACAACCCTAATCACAGGAGAAATCATTCACAGTCTTCAAGCTTCAGAATAAGCTTACCAAAGAAAGGGAGCTAAGCAAGCAAGCTCATAGTGTCTTCCTCAGGAGAACACTAGGAGGTGTATACTCAGGAATCATACCCTATGTGGCTCAACCACTGTGATCAGTTTACATCCCTCCTCCGGAGAGATTAAACTCACAAGCAGGCTCCAACATCACTGGATATTTAAGAAATCCTATTTAAGCTAGTGGAGCTAAGTGAATAGACCCATAGGACCTTCCTCAGGAAAGTACTAGGAGGCTTCCACTTAGGAGTTGTATCCCATGTGGCTCAACAACATGTGAACAGTTTACATTCCTCCTCAGGAGAAATTAAACTCACAAGTTGGCTCCAACATCATTGGATACTTGAGAAATCCTAGATAAACTAAGGGAACTAAGTGAATAGACCCATAGGACTTTCCTCAGGAAAGTATTAGGAGGCTTCCACTTAGGAGTTGTATCCCATGTGGCTCAACAACATGTGATCAGTTTACATTCCTCCTCAGGAGAAATTAAACTCACAAGTTGGCTCCAACATCATTGGATACTTAAGAAAGAGGTGAGAAGGAAGGATGAAAGTCATTCATAGTGCCTTCCTCAGGAAAGTACCATGAACTTCCTTCAAACTTCAGGCTCTCAAACCTCACCAACAGGGCATCAGCCAAGCTCTGGGTCTCTGCATCTTGATCTACAAGCTTCTCTTCATGATGCTTTCCATCAATATCCTCAAGGCAACCCAAGCCCTTCATCAAATTCCTCAGAAAGAACCCCACAGATGAACAGATAACCCACTGAACAGATCACATTATCAGGCAATCTTCAGATAATACCTAAAAATATTAAACTAATGGGGAAAAATTCAACAAATATTCATAAGGGTCCTCAACACCTTCTCATAACATCTACAAAGGTTTCTACCTAAAAATCAAGATACAACCCAATCCAAGAAAATGATCATCACCTATGCACAATTCTAAACCCTAATTAGACTATCCTAAGTCAACCCTAATTAAACTAATCAAGATCAATTCTAAAAAATCTAGAAAAAATCCTATGGGGAAGTATGACTAATCATCTAATTGCACCAAAAAGAATGGGTAAAAAAGATTAATGGAAAGTACTAAAATAATTCCTACAAAATCAAATACCAAAATGAAACAATTAAAAAGCTACTTAATTGGAAAATCTAATAAAAATATTAAACCTAAAAATAAAATCTCAATTTTATTTTTATAATTTTCTACTCATTTTAATCTACTCATAGAAAAAAGAAGAAATTAAAAATCATTTTTTAACTATTTTTAATGAATTTTTCAAATCAGAAAAATAAAAGAAGAAAAATAAAAGAATTTAAACTAAATGAAAGGAGGGGGGTATGAAAAGTAATTCGTGCCAGTTAAAAATATTGGGCCAGAAATAAAGGGGGGTGGGAATAGAAAATAAGCCCAGAATGGCTTATTAATGAAACGACGCGTTTCATACAATTTGAATCTTCCCTCTCTTTTCTCAGACACGCGCGCGACCGTTAGATTAGGTGAATTTGTCAAACATTGGACTTGATCCAACGGCGCTCCCTCATCGTCTTCATCAAACTAGGGTTTTGCAGAACCCTCTCTCATGCAATCACACTTTCGAGCCTCTCTAGCTCACTCCACAGGCCACGGCTCCACACGACTCCAACATGAAAACTCATCTACGTCTCAAGCCCTACACAATCCTACGTTCACTTTTCCTTAATTCTTCCTAGATTGCTCTAACCGAAAGCACCAACACCATGGCACCACCATATCCAACTGCTATCAAACTTCACCAAACTTTAACCTAATGATTAACAGATGCTCTACACATTACCCTAACTAATGCACACTAATTCTTGATGATTAAAACTAACAATCTACATAGTTCTTGAAAATCAAAGTTTCAAACACCTGCCATGGAACCTCATGGAACAGGCTGTAACTCATGGGGAAGAATCATCTAGCCTAGTACATCATGTCTATGCCTAAGAAACTAATTGAAGCTGCATAATTAAAGAGGTATAAAGTGAAGAAGAAACCTGTCAAAGGGTTATGGTGCAGTGGTGTAGAGGAGGTTCCCAGCCTTGGAATTGCTTGCAGATGGTCCTTGAATGATTCTCAGTATTCTGTTTGCAATGGTGATGAAGGAGATGGCTGGTAGTGCAAGATATCTCAACTTGCTTCAACTTGAAGAAATCTCTCCAATGGCTATGTATCTCTCTCTCTCCTCTGACTTGGCTCAAGTTTCACCAACCTCTAACACTCCTTGATGCACTCTTTTTATAACAATCCATGGAAGTCTCTAGATTCATCTAGAATGATGTGGAAGTTTCATGAAAGTTCCATGATATTCCATAATGGTCATCTCATCTCATATGCCATGCCTTGTTATTTTGGTCTCAAATTCTCCTTACATGAGTTATTGAATGAGGATAAGTGAAAAACAAGTGCATTTGTTGCTTATGTAGGGTTTTTCAACATTGCCTTCTTATGCAAGTAAGAAATTTCCAAAGGAACTTCATTTTTTAAGCCTCAAATGAAAATTCTACTTAAACCAATCTTCTCAAAATGTTTTTTCCAATCAAAATGATATATTGGATGACCTATTTTGGATTTGTAGATCTCCCAAAACACTTTTCAATTTCAACTTTTCAAAGTTATAAGTCATTTTTAGTTCATTTTTGACCAATCATGGAATCTTGTGCTATGAGCCTTTTCAACAATTTGTGACCTTCTTTCTAGACTTAAAATCACATTTTGAGCAACTTTCATGTTTTAAGTTTTTCCATTTGAGGCTTGGAAATAGGAGTTTTAGGCATTGGCTAAAATGACCTATAACTGACAAATGACCAAAATACCCTTGCCTTGTTCAAACCATAAGTTGAGTTCCACAAATCCAATCAAAGACTTCTACCACTCAAATTAAAGCTAAGGAGATCCTCTTCAACATTCATGTTGACCAAGAAACCATAGGAGTCCTCCCACTAGGGCAAAAGTTGTCTGGAAGTTGGGTGACTTTCAAGGACCCAGATTCACACACATCAACTGACCTGTAATTTGTCAAAACCATAACTTGAGCTCTGCAAGTCCTATCAAGGACTTCCACCACTCCAATTAAAGCTTAGAACAAGCTCTACAACATTCATGTTGTGGGGAAGATGAGATATCAATCACATCTAGGGCTAAAACTGCCTGGAAGATAGGGATCAAATTAGGGTTTTTCCACTGACAATCCTCAGAAACCCTAACTCCACTCTTCTCAAACCCTTCAATCATGATGAGTTGGTCTAGGAATCATCTTTATATAATCTCTATGCATCATTCCATGATCTCATGGCCCTTGGATTAAGTCTCAACCTTCTCCAAATCATCAGTTGACCTAGGGTTGACCCAGTCAAAACCCTAATTCTACCATCCATGGTTGAATCTTCTGAATTCTTACATAATGACTTCTCTGGGCTTCATGAAGGCTATCAAGGCATCTCATAAGCTTTCTCAAAACATCAAGTTCATTCTCAAAGTCTCAAAATCATCTGAGAAACACCCACAACTCTCAAGTTATGAGACACACAACTTTGGTTTCACCCAATTCCTCTGAGGATCTCTTGAACTTTCTGATGAAGGTATCAACTTTCAAACATTCCATGAATGAATAAATGTTGGTCAAATTTTGGGGTGCAACAGCTGCCCCTATTCAAACGGCTTGGACCTGACTGGGTGAGAAGCGAACGGCTCTCAACCAATCAAGGTACGAGACGGTTGAATATCGGTAAACCCGAAAATTTGCCAACTGCACAAGCACACGGTACTCTGCGGGGAACAAATCTCTGAATACTGCAACACTAGCCGCTCAACAACTAGCTGGAGAAATACTGATCTGACATCGCCGCCGGAAACAAACATAATCTGAGAGACACTCGACATCGCCGTCGTTCAAACATCATCTCTGTTGGGGATTTAAAGGAGTCTGATATTGCCGTCAAACAAACATCCAACCTTGCTGCCGGAAACAAACATAATCTGACCTCGCCGTCGGATCTAAACAAAATACCCCGCGTTGCCGCTGGAGAGAATACAACACTGAACAACTCTGACCTGGGGTTCACCCCTGGAACAAGAGGTATACTTGCGTATTTGAAGCTACTCCGCTGGGAATGAGAGACTTAAACGATCACACTTTGATCTGGGGTTCACCCTCAGAACCATAACGAACATCGGAATACTGCTGCACACTGCCTGCCGTAGAACTTCAACATTAAAGATATATGAAACCCTGGCCCCTGGCCACTTCCAGCTTCAGCTAGAAAAGATCTTCGAGTACTTATGAAGATAGATGAAACCCTGGCCCCTGGCCACTTCCAGCTTCAGCTAGAAAAGATCTTCAAGTACTTCTGAAGATAAGCATCCTTGGCCTCCAAGGATGGCAACTCTGCAGGAGGTATCCTCGACCTCAGTCTGAAGAAAGTGATCCTTGCCCTTCAAGGATACATGAATCTGCCTTCAGGCAACTCCACCTCTGCTATAGAGCATCCGAGACTTCAGTCAGGGATATACTTCGGCCTTCAGCCCGAATAATGAATCCTAGGTCCTTCACGACCTTGGGGGATAACCTTGCCTTCAGGCACCTTTGCTTCAGCATAAGAAATCTGTGACTTTAGTCAGAGAAATGGTATCCTGAGCCACTCATGACTCCACGGGGATTCAAACACTTTGCCTACAGGCAAAACTCCGCTTCAGCTGGAGAAACATCTTCGACTTCAATCAGACGACGTATCATTCACTTGATCGCAATCAATCATCACCTCAGGACAACTGACTTGGTCTTCAGACTCACACGAATCACTCTGTTGTATCTACAACCCTGGAACCTTGTCTTCAGCTACCTGTTGATTCTTCAACACGGAAATCTGGACTCACCGGAACCTTCTGATATCGCCTTCGGGCGCTTACGAAATCCATCCTCAGATTAGACATCGTTATTGGAGCAGACATACCACGCTGCTCTGGTCTTCAAGAATCATCTTGACCAAACAGATCCATCGGGCGTCTTCAAGAATCGTCCTGAACTAATAACCTTTCTGGAGCAAACATTCTGTTGGGAATTCCAGGAATCTTCCTAGGCAACTCCTGCTGGAGGCGCTATTGGGGAACTCAAGTATCATACTAGGCGAACCACTCGGGAAGCTGTATTGAGGTCTTAAGAATCGTCTTAAGCAAATGACCCTGCTGAGGGGTTTGAGAATCATCTCGAACCGAAGTCTTTGCTGGGGATCTCAAAAATCATCTTGAACGAGCGACTGCGGGGATCACCGGGGTCTTCAGAATCATCTAAGAAAATGACCTTGCTGGGGAGAACTTCGAGAATCGTCCTGAGCAACCGGTCTTTCGGTAGTACATCTGTACAATAAGAATGATAATGGCCTTAGGTCATGCTTATGATGCGTATGCTTCAGCGCTACGCCCCACACGGCGGGAATGATATGTATTTATGCTAAGTGTCATGCAATCATGCACAATGCTATGCAGTGTTGAATGCTATGCAGTGTTGAATGCTATGCAGTCATGCACAATGATACGATCCCGTCAGCAAAATAAATGCCGAAGGGGGAAATCCTCCTGTCAAGGAGAAAGGACCACTCAGGTAGAGGACTCATCCTGCCGAGGAGAATGTAAACACGCCAACATCAATTAGGCTCTGTCTAGGGAATCAATCTTCCGCGAACTGCTGCAGGGGAACAACTTCAGCTGATTGCTGCAGGGGACGAAGCTCTACGAGAACTTGGATCTGCTGATATCAATCGCTAGAATGAACTGCGTGGCCATCTCGGCTACTCTTCTGGGGATAACCATTCCGTGGGGAACCAACTTCAGCTGTTCAACACTCCACTGGGAAAAAACCAATCATGATCTGACCCACTTCCAAGGATTCGGATCCCTTGGACATCTGCAGACTCGGCTGAGGAGGGAGAAATCATTCTGCTTTACTGGATAGAGTACGACTCTGGGGAAATACAGCATCGGCTGCTCCATGCTCTGCTGGGGAGAATTAATCATGATCTGATCAACCTCCAAGGATTCTGCTTTTCTGCGGACTCAGCCGGGGAGAGAAATCATTCTACTTTACTGAAGAGTACGACCCTGATGGGGAATTTCTATTCCGCTGGGGAGGAAAGGATCACCTGACTTCGGGGGAGAGTACAACTCTGCCGGGGAATACAACGTTAGCTATTCCAACACTCTACTGGGGAAGAAGGAATCGTCCGTCTTCAGGAGAGAGCCTGATTCTGGTGAGGAATCTCAATTCCACTGGAGACTTCAGTCTGGCACTATCAGTTACTGCATACTTCGGCATACGACTAGCTTCCTGCGAAACCTGCACTTGTGACCCGGTGCGGGGGAAAATCCTGCTTCAGCGACCTTACTGGGGAAACACGAGCTTCAGCTCCCGAACACTTCTATGAACTCTGCACTTGTGACCCGGTGCTGGGGAAAGGCGACATCAGTCTTCGGTGCTTGACTCAGCTGATGAGGTGACGTTCCTTCAGGATGCGTCTGCTTGGGGGAAGAGAATCATCTCTACCTGGGGAAGACATATCAATGCTCACTATCTGATTCTGATTCCGCGGAGGAGAGATCACTGAACTCTGCTGAAAAAGGAGGACTCATCCTGCTTCGGGGATACGCACGACACATCTTCTGACGGGTGCTATACCTGCAACGACACAAACAAACAGACAAGATACCCTCCTCAAAGGGGCCTATCAGGGTTATTATCTCGCGACAACGTTCAATTAATTAATTGTTTCAACAATCAATGGGCTTAGGCCCGCAGGTTTATGTATGCGCATTTTATCAAAAAAACACATCGGCGTTATCATTCGCAAACAAAACAGATAAATGCAAAACAGACAAGTAGAATTGCTGAATAATGTGCATTTTATTGATGGTGAACCCCTGAATGGGCAAAAATGTTTTACAACAGAGGCAAGCTCCTGAAATGAGGAAGCCGCGCAAAAGAAAACATAAATATACATCAGTATATACAAATGTCGGCAATCGAGGCGTAGACGAACACCATGAGTTGATCCCTCTAAGACCCACTCGACTTCGATACTTCTCCGATGCTTCAGCTTTGGAAGAGATTGATTCAGATAAACGGCCCTCAGGTCTTCCGAACCACTAAACAATGAAAGTCCATACGCGGAACGCAGTCATTTGCTTATTTAAATCCCTAACTTTTGCGTGAACCGCCCTTTCGGGTTTTCAGTTCACCGGGATACCCTTTTTTGCCGAAGCCGCCCAGTGTAGGTTTTCGACTTCGCGGGTGTACATCTTTTCAATATATCCCTAATTTTTGCCCGAACCTTTTATTCTGTTTTTGGTTCGCCGGGATGCCCCTTTTTTGCCTGGACTCTTTCTTTTTTGTCCAGCGGGTCGCTTTCAAGCAAAGTATTTTTTAACTGCGTCCGCGTTCACCGGGGATGCAAAATCTTCACCATCCATCGTGGATAACAGCAAAGCTCCTCCCGAGAAGACCTTGCTGACGACATACGGCCCTTCGTAATTCGGAGTCCACTTGCCCCGGTGATCGGAGTGTGGCGGAAGAATCTTCTTCAGGACGAGATCACCCGTCTGAAAGCTTCTGGGACGCACCTTCTTATCATAAGCTTTCTTCATTCGGCTTTGGTACAGGCGACCAAATGCAATCGATGCTAACCTCTTCTCGTCCATCAGGCTGAGCTGGTTCAAGCGATTCGTCACCCATTCTGCCTCATCAAGTTTCACATCAACCAAAACTCGCAAAGAGGGAATCTCCACTTCTAGCGGTAGGACAGCTTCCATACCGTACACCAAGGAGAAAGGAGTTGCCCCGGTCGACGTACGCACCGTCGTACGATAACCGTGCAAGGCAAACGGCAGCATCTCGTGCCAATCTTTGTACGTCACAACCATCTTCTGAACAATCTTCTTGATGTTCTTGTTGGCCGCTTCAACGGCGCCATTCATCTTTGGCCGATAAGGGGATGAGTTGTGGTGTTCAATCTTGAAGCTCTGGCACAGCTCCTTCATCATCTTGTTATTCAAATTCGAACCATTATCAGTAATGATCCGCTCGGGAATTCCATAGCGACAGATGATGTCCCTTTTAATGAATTTAGCAACCACCTGCTTGGTCACATTAGCGTACGAGGCTGCCTCCACCCACTTGGTGAAGTAGTCGATAGCTACCAGAATAAAACGATGACCATTGGATGCGGTGGGCTCGACCTTGCCTATCATGTCAATGCCCCACATGGAGAACGGCCAAGGGGAGGACATGACATTCAAGGGGCACGGCGGCACATGAACTCTATCAGCATAAATCTGGCATTTATGACATTTCCTCGCGAATCTGAAGCAATCCGACTCCATAGTCAACCAGTAATATCCTGCTCTCAGGATCTTCCTCGTCATGGCATGCCCGCCGGCGTGCGTACCAAATGTGCCCTCATGGACTTCCTCCATGAGCTTACTGGCCTCTTTCTCATCTACACATCTGAGTAGCACGAGGTCGTGGTTTCTTCTATACAGCACTCCATCAGGGTTGAGATAAAAGTTTCCAGATAGCCTCCTCAGAGTCTTCTTATCCTGGGTTGACGCACCCGCCGGATACTCCTTAGTCATAAGGAAGGTCTGGATGTCGTGGAACCATGGCTTGCCGTCAGTGGCATCCTCGATTGCGAACACATATGCTGGTCTGTCAAGACGCGAAAGAACAATGCTTGGAGCCTCATTCCAAAGATTGACCTTATACATAGAAGCCAACGTGGCTAAAGCATCAGCCATTTGATTTTCAGCCCGTGGTACATGATGAAGTTCTACTCGGTCGAAGAACGGAAGCAGCCTTCTGGCGTAATTCATGTACGGCACTAGATTCGGTTGACGAGTTTCCCACTCCCCTTTGATCTGATTGATTACAAGCGCTGAGTCACCATATATGTCTAGATTCTTGATTCTCAAATCAATTGCCTCTTCTAGACCCATAATACACGCTTCATACTCGGCTTCGTTGTTGGTAACTGGAAACGTCAGTCTCGCAGTAAACGGGATGTGGGATCCGTGAGGAGTCGTGATGATAGCCCCGATACCACTTCCATAGGAATTAACCGCTCCGTCGAATATCAACTTCCACTGAGACTTCCTATCCGGCCCCTCGTCGGGCAATGGCTCTTCGCAATCCTTTGCTTTGAGAAACATAATGTCCTCATCAGGGAACTCGAACTTCATCGGCTGATAGTCTTCGATTGGCTGTTCGGCAAGGTAATCAGACAATACGCTCCCTTTGATGGCTTTCTGAGAGACGTACTGAATATCATATTCTGTTAACACCATCTGCCATCTGGCAATCCTGCCCGAAAGAGCCTGCTTCTCGAAGACGTACTTGATCGGATCCATCTTCGAAATCAGCATAGTGGTGTGATTGAGCATATACTGTCGTAGACGTTTGGCGGCCCAAGCTAGTGCACAACACGTCTTCTCCAGCATCGAGTATCGAGATTCACACTCAGTGAACTTTTTACTCAAATAATAAATGGCATGCTCCTTTCTGCCCGTCTCGTCGTGCTGACCGAGAACACACCCCATACTATTCTCAAGAACTGTCAAGTACATGATTAATGGCCGTCCAGCCACTGGGGGTATCAAGATCGGAGGTTCTTGAAGATACTGCTTTATCTTATCGAATGCCTTCTGGCAGTCTTCATTCCAAGTAATCGCCTGATTTTTCTTTAACAATTTGAACATCGGTTCACAAGTGGCCGTGAGCTGAGAGATAAACCTTGCAATGTAGTTTATTCGGCCCAAGAAACCACGAACTTCTTTTTCTGTTCTCGGCGCTGGCATTTCTTGGATAGCTTTTATTTTTGCAGGATCAACTTCGATACCTCGTTCACTAACGATAAACCCCAATAACTTTCCGGATCGCACTCCGAAAGTGCACTTGCTAGGATTCAGCCTCAGCCTGAACTTCCTAAGCCTTTCAAACAGCTTCAGCAAATTGACCAGATGCTCATCCTCCGTTTGGGACTTTGCAATCATGTCATCAACATAGACCTCGATCTCATGATGAATCATATCATGAAACAAAGTTACCATTGCTCGCTGGTAAGTGGCCCCTGCGTTCTTCAGACCGAAGGGCATTACCTTGTAGCAAAACGTGCCCCAGGGGGTGATAAACGTTGTTTTCTCCATGTCCTCCGGCGCCATCTTAATCTGATTGTAACCGGAGAAGCCATCCATGAACGAAAACACGGAAAACTGGGCTGTATTGTCGACCAACACATCGATATGAGGCAACGGGAAATCATCCTTAGGGCTCGCCCTATTCAAGTCCCGATAATCGACGCACATGCGTACCTTACCGTCCTTCTTCGGTACAGGCACTATGTTGGCGACCCACGGAGGGTAGGTGGTAACGGCTAGAAATCCTGCGTCCAACTGCTTCTGGACTTCTTCTTTGATTTTTACAGCCATGTCTGGTCTCGTCCTCCTAAGCTTCTGCTTGACTGGAGGGCAATCCTCTCGCAACGGCAAGCGATGAACCACGATATCTGTGTCAAGTCCGGGCATATCCTCATATGACCAAGCAAAGACGTCACTATACTCTCGAAGCATCTCGACCAGTCTATGCTTGACATCGTTCTGTAGCGCAGCCCCAACCCTGACATTCCTGATAAGCTCCTCAGAACCCAGATTTATGATCTCAATCTCCTCTTCATGAGGCAGAATAACCTTCTCCTCTTGTTTCAACAAGCGGGCCAATTCTTCCGGAAGGTCTTCGTCTTCATCAATCTCATCCTCGGCTTGATAGATCGGGCAATCAAAGTCGTAGTGAGCCGTAGAGGGTCCAGAGTCGATGTCGTCTGTTACGTGGATCCTGCAATAACAAGGGTTAAGTTTAAAGCAGGAATATGCAGGTTTGCACGAACCTCGTTGCCATTTTGCTGTTTTTCAAAACAAACATAAAATATGAATAACAGAGAACACAATATTTGATTACGAAGAAAACGCCCTTTTATTTATTGATAAAATGTATACACATAATCCAACAAGGCCCTGACAGTAAAACCACTATGCCCCGGGCAGGACATAGGGTTGTACAAAAGATTGTAAAAAGCAAATCATTACTCTTCACTTGTCAGCTCGATAATCTCCTTGATGGTCCAGTTGTGAAGGCGCTCGCCTGGCTTGCTCGGTTGAATCCAGGCATCGAGATCACAGTCACTGTCCCCGCTGTCCTCTGACGCTGCGTTGACACTTTCGAATATTACTCCTCCCTTAGTGAATAGGATCGGCCCCTTTCCACGAGATGAGCTACCAGAAGAAGTTGAAGCTTCAGCTTCCGGAGAATATCCCAATCCAAACTTATCCTGTTTGAACGGTATATCCAAGACATGCCCCCAGCCTGGGGTGGAACCAGCTTCGACAACGGCTCTAGCTTCCTTAAACGAAGAGAGGTTCACCTCATGCTTCTCTGCAACAACGGGAGCTACCTCCTTCACCTTGACGGTCTCAAACGCCTGGCAAAGAGTCTCATGGATCTCGCCATCCATTTCGACATACTTGAAGGACGACAGGTGGCTTACCATGATGTCCTCCTCTCCGCAAACTGTCACTATGCTGCCCCCAACAGCATATTTAAGCTTCTGATGCAACGTAGACGTTACGGCACCAGCAGAATGAATCCACGGCCGACCTAAGAGGCAACTGTAGGCGGGCATGATATCCATAATATAGAACACTGCATTAAACGTCTCTGGACCGACTTGAATTGGCAGGGTCAATTCTCCAAAGACGTGGCGTTTGGTTCCGTCAAAAGCCTTTACGACCAGATCACTGGGCGTGCACAGCAGTCCCCGGGTATCCAACTTCATTAGTGCTTTCTTCGGAAGCACATTCAGCGAGGAGCCCGTATCTACTAGGACATGTGACATAATCGTGCCCCTGCACTCTATCGAGATGTGCAAGGCATGGTTGTGATCTCTTCCCTTGGGCGTCAGCTCCAAATCTGTAAAACCCAGCCCATTACCAGCGTTGACATGGGCTACTACTTCCTCAAGTTGATTAACGGATATCTCCTGCGGCACGTATGCAGCATTCAATACTTTCAGCAATGCGTTGCGGTGTGCTTCAGAACACAGCAACAGGTTGAGAATTGAGATCTTTGACGGAGTCTGGTGAAGATGATCTACAATCTTGTAGTCACTTTTCCTGATCAGTCGCATGAACTCTTCTGCGTCTTTAACCAACAAGTCTTTTTCTGCCCCTGCAGGAACCTCTTCAACGGCTTTACCTTTGCCCTTATCAGCAGCATCAGCCCTGACTACCTTCTCTGCCGCACCTTCTGCCGGCGCGAACACTCTGCCACTTCTGGTGATACCACTGGCCTCAGCAAGACTCTGCGCAGTCGATCTGGGCGGCTCAATCTCTACCTTCTGGCCATTACAATACACTTCAGCGCCGTAATGCCATGGCACGGCATTGGTACTCTCGAAAGGGATTGGTCCAGCCCTGGTGATGGTAATAGTAGGAGGACGAGGTGCAGAAATGGTGATAGGGTGGCGAGGAATGGTGATAGTAGCAACTTCGTCCGCCTGCTTCAGCACGACTTCTCCCGACGCATTCTCAACGCTTCGACTAAACTGCAAAATACCCTCGGTCATCAGACTCTGGATACCTTCACTCAACTGCTCACACCCGTCAGGAAGTGCAGCACATTCCATACAAAATTCCCCACACCCGGGAAAGAAGCCTTTCTTCAGCAGTTTAGCTTTAACAAAACTCAGTGGCGTTTTCAAATCTCTGACATCAGTCAGCAAGCCTGAATTCTCTTCAGTGATGACAGCATTTACTCCGCCCCCCCTATGATGAGGCATCGGATTCTTGGTGACGTTGGGCACGTTGTCAGAAAAATTTATTATCTTGGCGTCAATCATGTCCTGGACCTTATGCTTAAAAGCTTTGCAGTTCTCAACTGTATGGCCAGGTGCCCCAGAATGAAATTCACATGTAGCATTAGCATCGTACCCGGGTGGTGGTGCCCCTGTCAAGGGAGCTAGCGTCCTTTTCTGAACCAGTTGGAGCTGGAGCAACGTCTGCAGAAGCTGGGCATATGACATGGGAGGAGTTTCCAAATGACGGTTTGCGAGGGGACCCCGATGCTGATATTTCTTATATCCCGGATTATTCTGTTGCTGAGGCTGCTGCTGCGGCTGCGGGGGAGCAGCTGGGATGTTTATGCTAGCGATCTGAGACTGAGGGCCCTTGCCCTTTCTCCTAGCATTAGAGACAGCACTGGCATCGCCCTCTCGGCGTTTGCCAGTATAAGGTTTCTTGCTGGCTCCTCCGGATGAGGATGATTCGCCTTGAATCTTGCCGATCTTTATACCATTTTCAACATGCTCGCCCAAAGTGATGAGGGCCGAGAATGTCCCGGACATGCCACTAACCAACTTCTCATAATAGACTCCGGGAAGAGTGGCCACGAACATCTGTACCAACTCACGCTCAACCATCGGCGGTTGAACCCGAGCAGCCAATTCACGCCACCGCTGGGCGTACTCCTTGAAGCTTTCATTGCTCCGCTGCGAGAGATTCTGGAGCTGAACTCGGTTGGGAGCCAAGTCGCTATTATACTGATAGTGGAGAACAAATGCTTCAGCGAGATCTTTCCACGTTCGCACAGCAGCGGGTTCCAAACCCATATACCATTCAAGCGATGGGCCAGAAAGACTATCCTGAAAGAAGTGCATCAGCAACTTCTCATCATCAGAGTAAGCGGACATCTTTCTGTAATACGATCGGAGATGAACACGAGGACAAGTAGTGCCTCTATACTTCTCAAAGATAGGCACCTTAAACTTGTGAGGTACTTTAAAGTCAGCAATCAGCCCAAGTTTGGACATGTCAACGCCCAATGTGTTCTGATTTTCTATATCTCTCATTTTATCTTCCAGTGCCTTGAACCTGAGTCTAGCTTCAGCAGTTAACTCAGCCTCTACACCTCTCTGAGAGAAAATGTCGTCCTGATGGTCCTCCAGCCACGGTTGAGGCACCACCATATTTCCTGCACCAACATTAACATTGGCTCCCAACCCACCATTGACGGCGCCCGCCGCGTTAAGTCCGAGATTATTCATAAGATTGCCGTTAGCACTACCGTTGCCCCCGGCAGCAGGAACAACGTTCTGAGGAGTATCCACTTGAGGAGGAGGAGTGGGTACGGCCCCGCCGTGAAGAATTCCATTGCTGTCAACCCTGGAGATGAGAGGTTGAACCAAAGTACGAAGTTGCTCTTGCCCGTTCGCAACTACTTGCATCAACTCCATAAAACGATCCATCCTTTCACGAAGCTCCTGAACATCTGATTGTACTTGGTCCATGATTCTCGTTTGATTGGCGCGAGTCGAGTAGCGGTGGATGAATCTTTGATCAATCCTGAAAGCAGCTCGGAACCTGAGTACCTGAAAAACCTGTCAAGATTAAAGGTTAGGAAAAGCAACAGAATGTATGTCATGCAAGAATGCTTCATGCAAATGCATGCGTGTGTCTGTGTGCTTGAGAGATTTCCCCGGTCCTGGCATCTGCTGATAATAATAAGGAGAAGAATCTAGGCCCAATCATGGAGACAGCAACCTCACAGACACACGCTAATGGAATGATTATGCAAGCTAATGCAAAATGCAGGCATGCAACAATATATCCAAGGCTGCTGTGGAGATTCGATGTCAACAGTCACTGCTGAGAAGGAAACCCCGGTGTAAACCCACTGATCTGATCTGTTGTGAATAACCATCTGGTAGGATCGAGATCAAAATTCTGCTTTGACAAGAACGAAGGCCTGATGATGAAAACCCTGGATGCAAGATCAAGGAATATCTGTTGGAGAAGTCTTCAGACCCCAAATCACAAATCTGCCCTCTCAAGAACAAATACACAGCTGAGATCTTCAAACCTCACTCAAAACCTGCCCTATCAAGAACAAAATAACAACTGCCGATGAGATCTTCAGACCCCACTCAAAATCTGTTCTATCAAGAACAAACAACAACTGCCGATGAGATCTTCAGACCCCACTCAAAATCTGCTCTATCCGGAACAAACCTCTGATGACAATACTCTGATCGAAACCTGCTCTATCAAGAACAGATATACACCCGATGATGAGATCCTCTGATCAAAACTTGCTCTGTCGAGAACATATCTGCAACTGAGAACCCAACATAACTGATTCACTGTCAAGAAAACCAGGTAGTCTGGAGGTCAAAGTTTCCTGCAATATCCCAACCCCACTCACAGGTATGATGGACCTAATCCACGGACAAAGGTACGGCATCCTATGCGGTCGTCAGCGTCACAGACATTCATGAGTGACAATACGATTCCCAGAAGGAGTGGCATCGTCAAGTCATGAAGAGGCCTCTCTTAGCTGACTTCCAAATGATCGGTCCCCAGAGTCGACAATCCTTACGTCTGGACTCCCCTCAGATCCTCAGGACCGGAAAGGAGCACCTCTGCAAGAATCTCGTCTGAGCGCAGATTTTCGTAGGGAACTGTGCCTGCTCAACAGACAGGTTCGTCTACTACTTCTCCACAACTATATCTAGGTGTGTACTCAAGCCCAGGTCCGGCTTTTCACTCACAGTAACATCCCTCTCCCACAGCAGCACAGATAATCATATCAACTGGAAATAAAATGCGGGAAATAAAATGCAGGAAGTAAAGCGCGAGAAGCAAAGATGCGATAAACAAACGCAACCCAACAAGCAAACACACAAACGATAGGATTGACTCGCGTGGGGGATGGGAAACGGTCCCAGCATAAGGGATGGGAAAAGTCCCTAGATGCTTGCGTCCCCAGCAGAGTCGCCAGCTGTCGCTTGCGCGAAAAATAAGGTGCCGGCATGACAGAAGAGTCGCCACCTTTCGTTATTTATCCCTCAGAGCGGGAAAGGAAACGATCGGAAAAACCTGACGAATAAGGGTAAGACAAGGTCATCGCAACCATTGTCTGGGTTCGGGAGTCGGTTACGCAAGGGGAAGGTATTAGCACCCCTCACGTCCGTCGTACTCGACGGGATCCTCGCTTGTTTGTTTACTTGGACGGGTTAGTTATAATCTATCTACCTATCAAGGCTGGCTGAAAAAAGAAAAGAAAAATGACTCGGCAAAGCGTCGCGCTTTATGCCTACGTATTCTCATCAGAGAATGAGAAATCAGAGTCAACGTAGTTCGGCTTAACTACGGGGGATTACGGGGGAAAGGTTGCTCGCTAGGACGTCGCATCCTATGCCTACGTACTTTCATCTGGTATGAAAGATCAGAGCAAACGTAGTTCGGGAAACTACGGGAAACAGCTCAACTAGGAGGGAGACTATCAAGTCCTACTGTTATCATGCCATGGATTCATCCTATGGTTGAGGTTTGAACAGGGAACTCCTAGATGTTATCATGCATAGGTTTCAACCTAAGAGTCTATCATCAAATCCTCATCAAAGGAAATGAGAGTCCTAAGGGATCATGTCAATGATACACAGAATACAGACAAAAACATCAGCTTTAACAGTAAAATGCATGCAATGCAAGTGAGGGAGGAAATGTGTGTGGGGCTTCAGCCTCCACAAGCTCGTCTCGACCTCAAGCCAGTCATGTAATAACAGTAATCATACTGAAAATAATCACCATGCTATCAAGCAATGACAGTAAACTGCAATCATACAGATAAAGGAAATGAAGTGCCAACAGGCAAACAAACACACATGCTTGAGAAAGAAGGAATCCACTCTCTAATCCTAACCCTAACACAGAATCTAAACCAATCTAAGCAAAGCTCTCAAGCACAACCCTAATCACAGGAGAAATCATTCACAGTCTTCAAGCTTCAGAATAAGCTTACCAAAGAAAGGGAGCTAAGCAAGCAAGCTCATAGTGTCTTCCTCAGGAGAACACTAGGAGGTGTATACTCAGGAATCATACCCTATGTGGCTCAACCACTGTGATCAGTTTACATCCCTCCTCCGGAGAGATTAAACTCACAAGCAGGCTCCAACATCACTGGATATTTAAGAAATCCTATTTAAGCTAGTGGAGCTAAGTGAATAGACCCATAGGACCTTCCTCAGGAAAGTACTAGGAGGCTTCCACTTAGGAGTTGTATCCCATGTGGCTCAACAACATGTGAACAGTTTACATTCCTCCTCAGGAGAAATTAAACTCACAAGTTGGCTCCAACATCATTGGATACTTGAGAAATCCTAGATAAACTAAGGGAACTAAGTGAATAGACCCATAGGACTTTCCTCAGGAAAGTATTAGGAGGCTTCCACTTAGGAGTTGTATCCCATGTGGCTCAACAACATGTGATCAGTTTACATTCCTCCTCAGGAGAAATTAAACTCACAAGTTGGCTCCAACATCATTGGATACTTAAGAAAGAGGTGAGAAGGAAGGATGAAAGTCATTCATAGTGCCTTCCTCAGGAAAGTACCATGAACTTCCTTCAAACTTCAGGCTCTCAAACCTCACCAACAGGGCATCAGCCAAGCTCTGGGTCTCTGCATCTTGATCTACAAGCTTCTCTTCATGATGCTTTCCATCAATATCCTCAAGGCAACCCAAGCCCTTCATCAAATTCCTCAGAAAGAACCCCACAGATGAACAGATAACCCACTGAACAGATCACATTATCAGGCAATCTTCAGATAATACCTAAAAATATTAAACTAATGGGGAAAAATTCAACAAATATTCATAAGGGTCCTCAACACCTTCTCATAACATCTACAAAGGTTTCTACCTAAAAATCAAGATACAACCCAATCCAAGAAAATGATCATCACCTATGCACAATTCTAAACCCTAATTAGACTATCCTAAGTCAACCCTAATTAAACTAATCAAGATCAATTCTAAAAAATCTAGAAAAAATCCTATGGGGAAGTATGACTAATCATCTAATTGCACCAAAAAGAATGGGTAAAAAAGATTAATGGAAAGTACTAAAATAATTCCTACAAAATCAAATACCAAAATGAAACAATTAAAAAGCTACTTAATTGGAAAATCTAATAAAAATATTAAACCTAAAAATAAAATCTCAATTTTATTTTTATAATTTTCTACTCATTTTAATCTACTCATAGAAAAAAGAAGAAATTAAAAATCATTTTTTAACTATTTTTAATGAATTTTTCAAATCAGAAAAATAAAAGAAGAAAAATAAAAGAATTTAAACTAAATGAAAGGAGGGGGGTATGAAAAGTAATTCGTGCCAGTTAAAAATATTGGGCCAGAAATAAAGGGGGGTGGGAATAGAAAATAAGCCCAGAATGGCTTATTAATGAAACGACGCGTTTCATACAATTTGAATCTTCCCTCTCTTTTCTCAGACACGCGCGCGACCGTTAGATTAGGTGAATTTGTCAAACATTGGACTTGATCCAACGGCGCTCCCTCATCGTCTTCATCAAACTAGGGTTTTGCAGAACCCTCTCTCATGCAATCACACTTTCGAGCCTCTCTAGCTCACTCCACAGGCCACGACTCCACACGACTCCAACATGAAAACTCATCTACGTCTCAAGCCCTACACAATCCTACGTTCACTTTTCCTTAATTCTTCCTAGATTGCTCTAACCGAAAGCACCAACACCATGGCACCACCATATCCAACTGCTATCAAACTTCACCAAACTTTAACCTAATGATTAACAGATGCTCTACACATTACCCTAACTAATGCACACTAATTCTTGATGATTAAAACTAACAATCTACATAGTTCTTGAAAATCAAAGTTTCAAACACCTGCCATGGAACCTCATGGAACAGGCTGTAACTCATGGGGAAGAATCATCTAGCCTAGTACATCATGTCTATGCCTAAGAAACTAATTGAAGCTGCATAATTAAGGAGGTATAAAGTGAAGAAGAAACCTGTCAAAGGGTTATGGTGCAGTGGTGTAGAGGAGGTTCCCAGCCTTGGAATTGCTTGCAGATGGTCCTTGAATGATTCTCAGTATTCTGTTTGCAATGGTGATGAAGGAGATGGCTGGTAGTGCAAGATATCTCAACTTGCTTCAACTTGAAGAAATCTCTCCAATGGCTATGTATCTCTCTCTCTCCTCTGACTTGGCTCAAGTTTCACCAACCTCTAACACTCCTTGATGCACTCTTTTTATAACAATCCATGGAAGTCTCTAGATTCATCTAGAATGATGTGGAAGTTTCATGAAAGTTCCATGATATTCCATAATGGTCATCTCATCTCATATGCCATGCCTTGTTATTTTGGTCTCAAATTCTCCTTACATGAGTTATTGAATGAGGATAAGTGAAAAACAAGTGCATTTGTTGCTTATGTAGGGTTTTTCAACATTGCCTTCTTATGCAAGTAAGAAATTTCCAAAGGAACTTCATTTTTTAAGCCTCAAATGAAAATTCTACTTAAACCAATCTTCTCAAAATGTTTTTTCCAATCAAAATGATATATTGGATGACCTATTTTGGATTTGTAGATCTCCCAAAACACTTTTCAATTTCAACTTTTCAAAGTTATAAGTCATTTTTAGTTCATTTTTGACCAATCATGGAATCTTGTGCTATGAGCCTTTTCAACAATTTGTGACCTTCTTTCTAGACTTAAAATCACATTTTGAGCAACTTTCATGTTTTAAGTTTTTCCATTTGAGGCTTGGAAATAGGAGTTTTAGGCATTGGCTAAAATGACCTATAACTGACAAATGACCAAAATACCCTTGCCTTGTTCAAACCATAAGTTGAGTTCCACAAATCCAATCAAAGACTTCTACCACTCAAATTAAAGCTAAGGAGATCCTCTTCAACATTCATGTTGACCAAGAAACCATAGGAGTCCTCCCACTAGGGCAAAAGTTGTCTGGAAGTTGGGTGACTTTCAAGGACCCAGATTCACACACATCAACTGACCTGTAATTTGTCAAAACCATAACTTGAGCTCTGCAAGTCCTATCAAGGACTTCCACCACTCCAATTAAAGCTTAGAACAAGCTCTACAACATTCATGTTGTGGGGAAGATGAGATATCAATCACATCTAGGGCTAAAACTGCCTGGAAGATAGGGATCAAATTAGGGTTTTTCCACTGACAATCCTCAGAAACCCTAACTCCACTCTTCTCAAACCCTTCAATCATGATGAGTTGGTCTAGGAATCATCTTTATATAATCTCTATGCATCATTCCATGATCTCATGGCCCTTGGATTAAGTCTCAACCTTCTCCAAATCATCAGTTGACCTAGGGTTGACCCAGTCAAAACCCTAATTCTACCATCCATGGTTGAATCTTCTGAATTCTTACATAATGACTTCTCTGGGCTTCATGAAGGCTATCAAGGCATCTCATAAGCTTTCTCAAAACATCAAGTTCATTCTCAAAGTCTCAAAATCATCTGAGAAACACCCACAACTCTCAAGTTATGAGACACACAACTTTGGTTTCACCCAATTCCTCTGAGGATCTCTTGAACTTTCTGATGAAGGTATCAACTTTCAAACATTCCATGAATGAATAAATGTTGGTCAAATTTTGGGGTGCAACAGTAGTTATTTCTCGTCTGACCTTTTCTTCAGAACCCAGTTCTCGTCTGGTAGTCAGTTCTCGTCTGACCTTTTCTTCAGAACCCAGTTCTCGTCTGGTAGTCAGTTCTCGTCTGACCTTTTCTTCAGAACCCAGTTCTTGCCTGGTAACCAGTTCTCGTTTGACCCTTTTCTTCAGAACCCAGTTCTGCCCTGGTAGCCAGTTCTCGTCTGACCCTTTTCTTCAGAACCCAGTTCTCGCCTGGCAGTCAGTTCTCGTATGACCTTTTCTTCAGAACCCAGTTCTCATCTGACCTTTTCTTTAGAACCTAGTTCTCATCTGGCAAACACAGTCCCAAAATCAGTTCCCGTATGATACCAAACCAGAAATCAGTTCTCGTCTGATGACTAGAAATCAGTTCCCGTTTGATACCAAACCTAGAAGTCAGTTCTCGTCTAACGACTTAACCTTTTTCCACCAGTTCTCGTCTGGTAGTCTACCCTCGAATGCTAGTTCTCGTATAGTATTTTCCTTTTAAATTCACTTTTGTTGGTAACTAGAAATAAATCCCTATCACCATAAACCTAGTCCTGTCCCAATAACCAAAAAGCCCAACTGTACTTGGCACAAATTATTCCCAGTGGCTCACGTGTTATCATATGCCCCGACACGAGGCTCGATTGATCTCATTTATTCACAGTAGAGATTTTGTATTCCCCAACGTGAGTCCGTTTACACTAGGTGTACCTAGTCTTTCCTCGACGGAATTGGCTTCCTCTCTTTAGCATTTATTTTGCTAAAGTGGTTCCTTTGCATTTGCATCGCACATAGCATCCTCCCAAACGCATAGCATTTCTATTTCGTATGGAGCATTGCGCCATATTCAAACATGTGCATGTGAAACATAAGCCAGGTTGTTACCTTTTTGTTTTCGGGTGTATCTCTAGCAATTATCAGTATATTTCTCAAGCGTTGTGGTATCCGGACTCCAGCAAAATCATTGATATATGTTTTCATCTTATCATTCTCCCTAACAATATTTACTCATTCAAGTTCATATTTCCCTAACGGACTTTTTCACCCTTACGACGAGGTCAGATGTGTTTTTACCGACATGTTGTCGAGGCCTGACGGTGATGTCAGATGCTTTTACCGACTTGATGTCGAGGCCTGACGGCGATGTCAGATGCTTTTACCGACTTGATGTTAAGGCCTGACAGCGAGGTCAGATGCTTTCACTTGATATTGATTACTGACGACGAGGTCAGATGTTTTTACTTGATATTGATGACTGACGGCGAGGTCAGATGTTTTTACTTGATATTGATGACTGACGGTAAAGTTAGATGTTTTTACTTGATATTGATGACTGACAACGAGGTCATATGTTTTTACTTGATATTGATGACTGACGGCGAGGTCAGATGTTTCTAGATGCCTGACGGCAAGGTCAAAGGTTTCTTCCACCTGCGGGTCGATGTTTTCTAATTGATAACCAGTTAACTTTCAGATACCACTTTGTTTTCCTCGGGATTTCTATCCTAGTGAACAAGTTCGTTCAGTTTCAGTTTCATTCTGCGGTTGTCAAATTTCTGGGTTCTTTGGTATTCAACCGTCTTTTACCTTGAATGTTCGAAAGCCATTCGCTTTTCATCCCTTCAGGTCCAAGTCGTTTGAATAGGGGCAGCTGTTGTACCCCCAAAATTTGACCAACCTCTTTTCTTAATTTTTGGCTTATGTTTCATTGCATTTTATCATTCTTGCATTTGCATAGCATAGTTCTTACAGGGGATCAAGTGTTTGTTTGTGTACCATTCAAGAGGAGAGTCTTTATTGGCTTCAAGCTCAAGCAAAGGCATTGTCAAAGAACCATTAGAGGGTTGTCAAAGGGTCCATGAAGTTTTATCATTGGTAGAGGCATGAGGTAGGAGCTGTTGAGTACCTCAGAGGTTATAATGAAGTAAAGATGGTCACTCAGTTCATCTGCACAATGCCTAGGTAAAGAGGATGAAATTAGGGTTTCACTTTTAATCAGGATAAAATTTTTTTTGGGAGCAAGAATTATTTCCATGGTCTTCCATATGTCCTAAAGTGTTTGTGTATGGGGTATTGATCATCATTTTTTAATCAGAAGAGCTTCAATTGATCAGTCAATTGAAAATCAAGAGGTTTGGAGAAAAAGTCAACTGTGCAGTGAAAAAGTCAACTCCTGAAAATTTGAGGTCAAGATCATGATCTTTAAGTTAAATATGACCAATGGATGGAATTTGATCAAGAAAAGTCAAGGGAATCATGAAAAATTAAGAGTTGTTGAAAGTTTCCATAAATGGAAAGTTTCATGGTTGAAGCAGCCATCTTCAAGGCCATTTTTCTTTATGATCAAGGTTTCCAATGGACATGGATCAAACATCAAAGTTATTCCTTGTATTTCAAGCTTTCTAAAAGGTCTTATAAGTCCTTCATGTGACACTTGGAGCTCAAGTTATTATCAATCAAAGTTGGAGATTTCAATGATTTCAAAAACTGTTAAGTTTGAACAGATTTTTGCACCACTTTGCAAGCCAATTTTCATCACTTTCTTGATGTCAAATGAAACTTTGTCCCAAATGAGAGTTGCAGAGTTTATTCCAAGCTTTCCAAAAAGTCCAAGAAGTCCTCAATATTATTTGTAAAGCTCAAGTTATGGATGTGGAAAGTTGAGGAAAAATAATGCAAAATCCATACTTAGAATTTTTTCTATGTTATTTGTGAGTAGCTTGCATGACATACTTTTCAACCCCAATTTTGGTGCCCTTCCAATGATCAAATGAGACTTTCATCAACATGAAAATTGTTCTACTTCATGCCCTCTTTACTTAGAGCTCAAATTCGAGCCAAAATTATTCTTGTACACAAAGATATCATTGCTCAAAGTTGGTGGTTTGAACATGTTTTCAAGACACATATTGTGTAGCATTTTGGCATAACCTTGTATTTTCATCATACAGCCTGTTGCATTCACAAACCATGCGCATGAATTTACACTTTGAGCACACCAAACACTTACCAAAATGAACCAACACAAGCATGTACCCTTGTTGTTCATTTTGAATCCTTTGCCTAAACAAGAAAGGGACAAGCTGCCCTTGTATTCTGACCTTTGCAGCCCCAACCAACATGCTTCTTCCACTCAAACAAAACCAGTAAGAAGACAAAGATGTAGTTGGCTGGTGTACTACCTCCATCCTCACCATTGATGCAAGAAAATATGAAAGGTGCAAATCCGCCTCTTCATTTTTCACCATGGTAAAACCTCCTTTTCACTTGGTATTTAAGCTAAGCAGCAGCTGTAGCAAAACCCTAGCCACCACTTTGTGCAAAATCAGAAATTAAGTTTTTTGCATCCTTTAATTCAAACCTACGAATCTCTCTCAATATAGAACTATTTTCCATGTTTCTTTCCATTCCATACTCTCCATAACACAACCTTCAAACTACTTACACAAAAGAGGAGTTGTTGACACTTTTCTCAAACTGCCCTTAAAGAACTAATTGTTGCTTCAAAAGGGAAAATTAAGGTTTGCTCAAAGGAGGGAATATATTGCTCTTGCTGCTAGCTTGCTCAAGGAGGTCTACAAGAGGTATGTAGTCCTAAACCTCCTCATTATGCATCATGTTTATGTTGTTGGATGGTTTGGACATTTTTATGCTAAATGGTGGTTATGCTGTCAAAATGCCTTGAATATGGTAAGCTCATAACTGTTGTGATTTAAGTGAAGGTAGGAAAACCACTTAGAAGGGGGGGGGGGGGAGGGTTCAATAAGGGTTTCAAAAACAACTACGATAATAGAAAATGACAAGATATTTTATCCTGGTTCATTTGAACTCAAACTACTCCAGTCCACCCGTCAAGGTGATTTTGCCTTTCTCAAACAAGGACTTAATCCACTAAATCAAAACCTGATTACAGTGATATCACTAAGACAAACTGTCTTAGTCTTCTCAAGAATCCTAACCACAACTTGGTCTCTCAAGGAACTTTTACAAAGATGAAATACAATGTGTTTAAGTGCTTCTAAAAAGCTATTATCATAACTGTGATTTTTACACAAAATGAAGAACAAATAAAACTTATGTGTTTGATGTAGAAAGTTGTTTGATGTACTTGTGTTTTTCTTTGTATGAGTTTCTACGTTGATCGTTTTTCAAATGTTTTTTGGAATTCTTAACCTTGAAGTGCTGATGGAGACTTCTTTATATACTCCACTTTCTCAAATAGTGTGTAGATGAAAGTACTGTAGGATATAGGCAGAAAGGATAAATACTTTTCGTCTTGATTTGACATTCCCTTTTTGCCTGAATTCATGTGCCATACACGAATGAGAAACAGTGTCGTTGGTAGACATTAGGTTTAGCAACGTATCTTTCTTGAACAATATCTTTTCAAATGAACAGATATGAAAAATAATCTTGCATCAGATCCTCTGATGATGTTCCATGTTCTTCTTTATCAGAGTCACTCTATCCAGAGTTTTGCAGCAAAGTGCTTAGCGTGAATGAATGATCAGAGTTGACTTGATTCTTAGAGCCTCTGTAGGTTGCAGCGTTGAGTTCTTACAGAGTCTTCTGAATATACTAAATCTTTATACTCTGCGCTCAGATTCTTCTGTAGGTAGCGCTTCAGAGTCTTCCGTAGCTTTGCTCAGAGTCTTCTGTGTTGCGCTTTCTACGCTCAAAGCTTTGCATTATATAATGTTCAGAGGAATTCTTTTTTTGTCTTCAGATGAATATTTATTTGATATCTGAAACAAAACACTTGAACAAAATTAGAGTATATATTTTCTCTATACAAAATTTCATTAATGTTATCATCAAAACATTGAGATATATTAAGAACCAATCGGTGTTCTAACAATCTCCCCCTTTTTGATGATGACAAAAACTATACAAAATTTTGTTCAAAACAAGAAAAAATATATATATCCCCCTGAGATTATGAATCTCCCCCTGAAATGAATGCTTCTAGAAAAAATAAATACTTCCCTTTCAGCACTAGTATTCTTTCCAGTGTCAGAGTTAGCTTTGTAGACTTTCTCAGACCTTGTTCAGAGTTAATTCTAAGGATATTATCAGATGAGAAGTTTTTAGCTATGAAACACTTAATTCAAAATTAGTTATATTTTATCATGTATGAGTTACCATTTTGTATATGTTTATAAGAATAATCAAAATTTCCATTTTCTCCCCCTTTTTGTCATATTAAAAAGTGATTTCAGAAAAAAAAATCATTTAAGACAAAAAATATCAGAGCAAGAAAACAATTATAACAGATAAGCAGAAGAAAAATAATCAGATGTATTCATTTAAAGAACTCAAAAGATAACAAAAACAAGCAAAAAAAACATAGACATGCACAGACAAAAAAAAACAACTAAGTTGAACGAGAGGCTATAATCTTCAGAAGCTCAGTTATCTCAGAAGTTTAGGCTTCCTGCTTTGCCATCCAAGTCTTAATCTCAGAAGTAGATTCATCTTGCTTAGCCATACAGTCCTTGATTTCTTCTATTGTCTTCTCTTGCTTAACCATCCAGGTCTTAATTTCACTTATTGCAGCCTCTTGCTGAGCAAGCTTTTCTTTCACATCTTCAGAGACTTTCACTTCTTCAGAGTCTTTCTTCAAAACTATTGATTCTAGAATGACCACTGAAACAGATGATGTCTCTAAATCCATATCATAAGGCTTATCAGATGCAGGAGTTTCTTCAAAGATAGCAGCCTCTGTGATAATTTCTTCAGGCTGAGGAATTACACTAATCTGAAGTGCAGTAGTTTCTTCAGATGTTGAACACACAACCTTTGCAGGTGTGTTTTCTAGAAACTGAGTAGGAGTTCTGCGTACACCCAGAAGAGAAAATTTGACAACTTCAGAAAAATTCTCTTGAGCATCTACAGAGCAAGCAGCTTGAAGGTTCTCAGTCACAGAGTTGAATCTTCTTCTAAAAGTAGTCCAAAATACTTCAGAATCATGAGGATTTACTCTATTCAGGCACCTTTCCCTAACAACAGACAACCACATCTGCATTTCTGTCTCGAAACCATGTAACAGAGTCTCAACACCTGATCTAGGTGTGGGTTTAAGGAGAGCCTTTAAGACGGATTCCTTAGGGTCAACAGAAGGTGAAGGTTTATTAGAAGATGAGGGTTGTTCTGAGGAAAGAGAAGGAAGGGGAGTAAGAATGGTAATGGAAGTAGGAATGGGAATGGAGTAGGAGAGGGAATTTTCTGAGGATGCTTAGGAGAGTTATGTGTTGGTGAGGTAGCATCTGATAGGTCAGAGTCAGATGAATCTGACGAGTCAGATGATCCAGATGAGATAGGGTGCACGGTCATGAGAGGTTGGATATCAAGGATGTCATGATCAGGGTCAAAGGGGTTAGGATCTGAATGGTTTGGTTCAGAGGGGTTTGGTTCATCTGGTTGGATTGGTGAAGGGATATCAACAGAGTTGGTTTGCTGATGGATGTTGAAGGAAGGTGTGGATGGTACTAATGTGGTTTCTCGGTTAAGTGGAGAAGAGGGGTGAACAGAAGTGGCTTCTAGGTTTTGTTCAGAAGAGGTGTGAACAGATGTGGTATAGGGATCAGATGGTTGAGGTTTAGAGGGTTGTGATAGGTGTTCAGATGTTTGTGGTTGTGGTTGAGGAGAGGGAATAGAGTCATGAACATTTCCAGAAGAAATGTGTTCAGAAGTGTTGTTTGAGGAGAGGGAGTAGGAATAGGGTCATAGGGAGGAGGAGGTTCAGATGTTGGAACTTCTGTTACTATTTCCAGAATTGGAGATAAACCAGCAGAAGGGTTACCTGAAAGTTTGGAACGCTTAGCCTTCACAGAAGAGTCTTCTTCAGAGGCTTTCCTGTTAGTGCGTGTAGAACCTTCTTCTAAAACCTTTCTCTTCTTGCTTCTCTTCTTCTCAATCACTTCTGGAGCATGTTTAGATGCTCTTTTTACCAAATCAGGTGTCATAGGAGTGCCATCTGCCAGACAAGAAGCAATGTAATGAAGCAGAGCTTCCTTGGGCTCCTCTGCAGTAAACAGTGGAAAGTCATCCACTGGGACTCTTCTTTTGCATACTTCATCTGAGTTTACCTTAACTGGATCAGAAGAAAGTTGTTCCACCAACTTCATCCTTTGAAGGATTTTGCCGTCCAGAGGCTTCCCAAGTATTGGAACTAATTCTTCTGTCAGACCAGCCTCAGTTAGATGAGTTACCAAGCCGTTCTCAGTAAGTACATCAGAGATTAATCTTCCCATGGGGATCCAATCCCTGATCTTCTGGTGTTTGTTACGAATTTATTCTCTGGACATTTTGTTGCACCCCAAAATTTGACCAAAATTTATTTATCCATCAAGAGTTGTATGAGACTTTGAAGCTAGCCAAGAAAGTTGTTCAAGTGATCAAGGATTGATATCCTTGTCAGAGAACTCAAAGAAATCCTCAGAGAGAGTGGTTGAAACCAAGGTTGTGTGCCTCATAACTTGAGAGTTGTGGGAGCTCCTCGGATGATTCTGAGACTATGAGGATAGACTTGAAGCTTTGAGAAAGCTTATGAGATGTCTTGAAAGCCATCATGAGGCCTAGAGAGGTCATTGTACAAGAATTCAGAAGATTCAACCATGAATGGTGGAATTAGGGTTTGACTGGGTCAACCCTAGGTCAACTGATGATTTGGAGAGGGTTGAGACCTAATCCAAGAGCCATGTGATCATGGAATGATGCATTGAGATTCTATAAGGATGATTCCTAGACTAACTCATCATGATTGAGGAGTTTGAGAAGTTTCAAGCTAGGGTTTCTAAGGATTGACAGTGTAAAATCCCCTAGTTTGATCCCTATCTTCAAGGCAGTTTAGATCAAGATGTGATTGTCATCTCATCTTCCCCACAACATGAATGTTGTAGAGCTTGTTCTTAGATTTAATTTGAGTGCTAGAAGTCCTTGATAGGATTTGTAGAGCTCAAGTTATGACTTTGACAAATTACAGGTCATCTGAGGTATGTGAATCTGGGTCCTTGAAAGTCACCCAACTTGCATCCAACTTTTTCCCTAGTAGGATGATTCCTATGGATTCTTGGTCAACATGAATGTTGAAGAGCATCTTCTTAGATTTATATAGAGTACTAGAAGTCCTTGATAGGATTTGTAGAACTCAACTTATAACTTTGACAAGTCAAGGGCATTTTGGTCATTTGGAGGTTATAGGTCATTTCAAGCACAAGGCCATATCTCCTATTTCCAAGCTCCAAATGGAAAAATATTCAACATAAAACTTGCTTAGAATGATGTTTTAAGGCTAGTAAGGAGGTCATGAGATGTTGAAAAGGCTTATATCAAAAAGTGATAAAAATGGCCTAAAATGGAGGCATAAGTTAATTAAGTTGAAATTGAAAATTGGAAATCACAAGCTATAAGTCCAAACCATGTCATGTAATAGGTCATTTTGACTCCAGATGACATTCTAAGAACAATGGTTCAGCCACAATTTTGATTTGGGGCTTGGATCATAGGGCTGCTTTGGAATTGGCTTACTTGCATCTTAAGGTACCAAAGCAAAACTCAACAAAACTCAATAAACACATTGGTTATGCATTGTAACACATCCTAAATATCATGTGGGGATAATTTCAAGTGAGAATCAAAGGATACAAGAAGCTTGGCATGAGATAGCATGTAAGGAGAATTGGATTCAAAATGTCATGACATGAAAAGTTCAATTTCTCATTGGATGATCCTAGATGGTTCTAGATGATTCTAAACCACTCTATAAGATGATTGTAACTTGCTCAGATGCAAGGTTGGTGAGAATTGGTGCATAGAAGAGAGAGTGAGATCAAGAAATTTCCATTGCAAGTCAAATTCAATTTCTTCATTCTTCTTCATTTCCATTCATTCTTTTCACACAAACACATTCCACACATCATAGTGAAGCTGTGCAGATTGAATTGAGATCAAATCCATGGAGAATTGAGGAGTTGGTGATTGAAATTTCAAGGTGGCAATTCAAAATCGGTTTCCAAGAATCAAGCATTTTCAACCATTCTTTTTGCATACAGAAGCTAGAAGATTACTCAGTGAAGGAATTGGGAAAGATTGAAGGCCTGAATTGAAGGATTTCTCCATCTGTTCACTTGATTTTACCAGGTTTGCAAGTTATTTCCTACACCATGTTTTAGGCATAATTAGGTTGATTTGTTAGTGTAGAAAGGTTAGAGACCAATAAGTGATGGATTTTGGAAAGTTAGAGAGCAATTGGTGAAGATTGGATAGTGGTCACCATTTCTGTTTGGCCTTGTATCTTGCTGAATATTGAGAGATAGGCTTAGTTCAATAGCAAGAAATGTTCAGGGAAGCACGAGGATGAGATTAGGACCATTAATTTCAAGAATGGTGAGTTTTGATTTCTGAGCATAATTTGAAGTTTGATTCGTGTTTTATGTTAGAGGAGGTTTCAGTTGATTTTGAGGGTATGATCGTGTTCAGCATGGAAAATTGAGCCTGTTAGGGTTTTAAATTTTGGATTTTGATGAGGTTTTGAGGAGATTCGAGTTGGGGAAGATGAAGCTTCATGTCTGCATTTCCATGGAGGTTTCTTAGAACCATAGCTCAAGGTTGATGATGATGTTGCAGCCATCAGATGCTAGCTTGACCAGTTGACCTCCGCGTGATCCAACGGCCCACGTTTAATTTCATTTTGGAGGGAAGCCAGAAACGCCTGAAACGCACCGTTTCATTAAACGGTGGTTCTTGGGCTTAGGTGATTATTGCTTCCCACACCCCTAATCAAGGCCCACTTGCATAATGAACTGAATTGTATTTCTATTTGCACCGTAGATTTTCCATTTTATTTTCATTTTGTCATTTATTTTCTGATTAATTTTGGGCCCAACGCACATGCTATCTGAACCCCCCCAGTCTGGGCCCATATGTGAAATGAACTATGTCTGGTTACTTCCTGCACCCCAGCTCTTCTATTTCATTTTTATTTTTCTTCCATTTTATGTTAAACTTTGGAAAATCATATCAAATTGAAAATTAATGATTTTTTAATGGGAGTTTTTGCTCCTATTTCATATTCATGTCTAGAAAAATATAAAATAAAAATATTTTCCTTTCATGCATTTTTAATATTTTTGTGTATTTTCTACTTTTATTGCATTTTATTTCTTTTATGTTGATATATGAATTTGTAGAATTTTTTTTAGGTAGATCCCTTAACATTTTTAGGCCATTCTTTTTAGGATAGTTGGATATAGGATTTAGCTTCCCCCTGGATTTATTCCATAATTTTGTGATAAAGTTTAGGATGGTTTTGATTAGATGACATTAGGTTGTATAGAATTAGGTTAAACTTCGACATAGGTCCATAATAACACGAATTTTGGGTTTTTAGGACAAATTAGACTGTGGGACATATAGGGAATTAAGGGTAGGTATGTAGGATCCCTTAGAAATTATATTAGGATTTAATATAGTAGTATACTATTTTTAGTTGATTTTTGTATTGGTTGATTGTTTGTGTTGCCCTTGTGGGCTTGTATTTTTGTTTGCTTTGCTTTGTGGGCTTGGAGAGCTTGGTATTGTTCTGAGGAGCATTGAGGAGCATAGTAGAAGACTTGAATATGGATTGAGGAGCTTGAGAGCTTGATCCTTTTGTTTTGTTTTTGTTTTAGGGTTAGGGATTAGGAAGAGTTTAGACTTAGATAACTTCTTTCTTAAGCATGGATGGTATCTTTCACCTCTATTCCTCCCTATGATTCAAAGTCTTTCCATGGTATACACCTCTCTCCTTTGGAGGGATAAGTGAGGTACCTAGGAAGTAGAACTTTTGAGGGAACCATTCCTTTGATGTTGAACCCTTATAGGTCACCTTTGGTGGTCAATAAGCAGTTCAATATCCCCAGCTTATCCAGTTAAGTGATTTCCTATGGTTTGATTATCTTGAGAGATGCAGAGCCTGAGTTTGAAGATGAAGACTTCAATGAAGAATGCGGAAGAGGATGAATCCTTGAGTATTGCCATTCCAGCTGAAGCTTGAAGAGCAACAAGAGCAAGTTGATACTTGAAAATCCCTGAAGATAGAGAAGCCTGAAGGTGAAGCTGAAGCTTAAAGGAGAAGATAAGTTGAAACTTATGTTGAAGGGTTGAAACCTGGAAGAGCAAATTGATATTTGTCAAGAGTGATTGAAGTCTGAAGATTGAGTTGCTGTTGGAAGAGCTAAAGCTGAAGCTTGAAGTTGAGAGAGGAGTTGATCTGCTTCCTTTTCTTTTTCTTTTCTGTATTGCTGTGTTTTGTTTGACTTGCTTGATGCATTAGGATAAGTCCATATCTAGTCTAAGTAGAATCTAGAAGCATGATTGCACTAGAGGTTGAGTTGCTCCCTCTGCTTGTATTGTTACTGTGTGGCTTTGCTTGCGGGTATTTGGTAGAGCCCAGCTCCCTTGCCCATGTGGTTTGTCTGCCTGATGGCATTTCATTTCATTTTATCCGTATGATTGCAGTTTACTGTTATTGCTTGATAGCATGTTTTATCTTTCAGTATGATTATTGTTATCCATTCTGGCTTGAGGTTGAGATGAGCTTGTGGAGGCTGAAGCCCCACACACATTTCCTCCCTCACTTGCATTGCATGCATTTTACTGTTAAGCTGATGCTTTACCTGTTTTGGTGTATCATTGACATGATCCCTTAGGACTCTCATTTCCTTTGATAAGGATTTGATGACAGAACTTTAGGTTGAAACCTATGCATGACAACTTCTAAGAGTTCCCTGTTCAAACCTCAACCATAGGATGAATCCATGGCATGACAACAGTAGGACTTGATAGTCTCCCTCCTAGTTGGGCCTGCTCTATTCTCATCTCGAAACAGTTTAAGATACAGTAATCATGAATGATTTCTTTCGTACGTTATGAGCCTTAAGCTATCTGAGAAAGGATCGTGGGAGAGTTTCTTTTTCACAGTCTGGATGTTTAGTATGGTACCCTTTGGGTGACATGCGACGCATTCACTCTCAGGTCATAGTCTCTAGTGCGATTGAAATCGCAAACACAATAAAAAACACTTCTTTCGTAAAAGACAGGAAATAAACCGTAGTTTCCCGAACTACGTGAGTTCTGATCTCTCATATCTGTTGAGAGTACGTAGGCACAATGCTGATGTATTGGCGAGCTACCTTCCCCTATAACCCTTCGTAGGCCGAACTACGTTGACTCTGATTTCTCATTCTCTGATGAGAATACGTAGGCATAAAGTGCGACGCTTTGCCGAGTCATTTTCTTTTTCTTTTCAGCCAGCCTTGATAGGTAGATAGAATAAAACCAACCCGTCCAAGTAAACACAACAAGCGAGGATCCCGTCGAGTACGACGGACGTGAGGGGTGCTAATACCTTCCCCTTGCGTAACCGACTCCCGAACCCAGACAATGGTTGCGATGACCTTGTCTTACCCTTTTTTGTTAGGTTTTTTCCGATTGTTTCCTTTCCCGCTCTGAGGGATAAATAACGAAAGGTGGCGACTCTTCTGTTGTGCCGGCACCTTATTTTCGCACAAGCGACAGCTGGCGACTCTGCTGGGGACCGAACCCAGAATCTCTGGTTCTCTGGTTCCCTGCGAGAGTCAATCCTAACGCTTGTATGTTCTCTTGTTGGGTTGCATTTATTTATCGCATTTTACTTCTCGCACTTTATTTCCCGCATTTTATTTTCAGTATGATATGATTATCTGTGCTGTTGTGGGATGGGAGTTCTGATGAGTGAGAAGCCAGACCCAGGCTTGAGTGCACTATAAACTTATAGTGGAAATTAGTGGGCGCGTGCTTGCTTTGCAGGCACTAGTGTCTCATGAAATCCACGCTCAGACGAGGTTCATCCGGTTGGCTTCTCTTTCAACCCTTTGGGTTGAGACGGTTGCTGGTTTGGTGGATTGTCGACTCTGGGGACCGATCATTTGTGATTCAGCCGAGTGAGGCCGCTTCATGAGCTGGTGATGCCACACCTTCTGGGTATCGTATCACCCCTCTTGAAAGTCTGTGATGCTGATGAACGCATAGGATGCCGTACCTTGAGTCAGTTTAGGTCCATACCTGTGAGCAGGGTTGGGTTTATTGCAGGAAACTTTGACCTTCAGACTACCTGGTTTTCTTGACAGTGGATCAGTTTTGTTGGTACCAGGGTTTCTCAGTTGCAGATTTTGTCTGTTCTTGATAGAGCAGGTTTTGATCAGAGGATCTTATCATCAGGTGTGTGTCTGTTCCTTATAGAGCAGATCTTATCATCAGATGTTTCACTTTCCAGGATTTTGTTCTCGCACCTACGCTGGAAGAGTATGCTGATTTGCTAGGTGTGCCTATCAAGAGGCAGATGCCTTTTGTTCACATGGATGCTGAGCCTGATCTGGCTGGTTTAGCTCCTTCACTTCATTTGGACGCCTCCGAGTTAGTATTGACTAGTTGGAACAAGGTTCTTGGGTTCTCCTTGCAGTTTCTGGTAGGTAAAGCTCAGCAGTGTGCCAAGGACGGATATTGGGTCGCGTTCAATGCCATCCTCGCTCTATGCATATATGGCATCATCCTGTTCCCTAATATGCCCGATTTTGTAGACTTTGATGCGTTTCACATCTTTGCTTCAGGGAATCCAGTCCCTACCTTGATAGGAGATGTCTATCATTCAGTTCACTACAAAAACGAGAACAGGAGGGGGAAGAATGTCTCGTGCTGCGTACCCTTGCTTTACAAATGGCTTGATAGTCATCTGCCCAAGAGGGGTCCTTTTGTCTTGTCTGCAGCTACAGCTGAGTGGCCTGAGTGTCTGATGAGTTTATCTGCAGAGGATATTGACTGGTTCGACAGAGATAGGTTGGGTACTGAGGTGATCTTCAGTTGCAGCGGGTTTCCAAATGTACCTTTGATAGGTAGGAAGGGCTGTATAAACTACAATCCCTCATTGCTGGTTCGACAGTTCGCGTATGCTTTGAGAGCTCCGCCGAAGGATGAAGAGGTACAAGAATCTATGTACCTCACTGGTACTCTAGAGGGGGATCTGCTGTCCAAGCTTCAATGCGCGTGGAATGGTATCAGTAAGCGAGGAAAGCCTTTGCTGGGAAAAAGCAACAATCAAGCCTACCCTCCGTACATGACTTGGATCAGAGCCAGGGCCAATGCTATAGGGATGCCGTTTCCTCATGCCAAGCCAGAAAGCCCTCCAATAATCGAAGAGCCTACTACTGTGCCCATTCAGCAGCATAACCAGGTATTAGATGAGCGGGATGAATTGAAGCGGGCGAACGAAGAACTGGAGAAGGAATTAGCTCAGCTCCGAAGCGAGAGGAACGAAGTTGTTCATTCTTTCAAAAGGCAAACAGAGTTGGTGAACCAACTGGGTACAGACCTGACTAAGCAGATAGCCGAGCGTGAATGCATGGGTCGAGACTTCAAAGTTATCAACGACGTACTGGCTACGAAGAAGCAGCACTTGGACGAGGCATATCGGAGGATATCCAAGTTCAACCAACACTAGAAGGCTTCCCTGGCCACCAGGAAAGAGCCGGAGGATAAGCTGATGCTGCAGATCTCCAAGCTGGAAGCCCAGGTGAAGGACAGTGAAAAGAGGTTTGATGAAGAAACCGCTCGCAGATACGCCGCCGAAGGCCAACTCAACAAAGCTCTTGCTAACCTGAAGGAGCGCGAGCTGACGTTTGAGTCCAAGAAGCGGAAATTGGAAGATTGCTTTGGCGAAGGAGCATGGGAAAGTTCAGTTGAGGGACTTCAGTATACCATTGTGCAGAGGGAATTGCTCGTCGAGGGGTTGCTCACTCTGCCAGATCATCCAGAGACGAAGGAGTTGTTAGAAGAGTATCGCGCCCGTGGCCGTACTTGACTACTTGTATTCCTTTTGTTTTGATTATTGTTGTATGCTGACCATCACCAGGCTTGTTGGCTGAGGTCACGCTGTTGATTCATCTTGTACTCGCTGATGCTATGTACTGCCTTGATAGGCTTTCTTTATATATGAGATTGTTGTTTCCATGATTGGGCTCATACTTCTTCTTCTTATTATTATCAGCACTGGCACTCAGGCACTAGGATCGGGGGAAATCTCCCAAACACACAGACACACGCATGCATCTGCATGAAGCATTTGCATGACGAGCATTTTGTTGTTTTTCCTAACCCTTTAGTGTTTACAGGTTTTTCAGGTTTACAGGTCCCAGGTTGTTTCCGTTGGTTCCAGGATTGATCAGAGACTAATTCACCATTATCCGACCAGAGCTAACCAGACCAGGATTATGGACCAAGTGTAGACAGATGTTCAGGAGCTCCGCGAGAGGATGAATCACTTCATGGAACTCATGCAAGTGGTCGCCAATGGCCAAGACCAGCTCAGGACTTTGGTTCAGCCTTTGATTTCCAGGGCTGATAGCAACGACATACTCCATGGCGGGGCTGTGCCTACTCCTCCACCAGTTGAAACTCCGCAGAATGGTGTCCCCGTGGCCGGGGGCAATGGCAGTGCTAATGGCAATGTGATGGCCAACATCAGACTCAATACGACGGGCGTCGGTAATGGGAGTCTGGGAGCTAATGTCAATATCGGGCCGGGCAACGGCAATGCAGGCGTCGGGAATCTGTTGGTGCCTCAACCATGGCTTGAGGATCATCAGGATGATGTGTTCTCTCAAAGAGGTGTTGAGGGAGAGCTGAATGCTGAAGCGCGGCTCAGATTCAAAGCACTTGAAGACAAAATGAGAGATATTGAGAATCAGAATACTTTGGGCGTTGATATGTCCAAGCTGGGATTAATCGCTGATTTCAAGGTACCTCCTAAGTTCAGGGTGCCTGACTTTGAGAAATATAAGGGCACCACTTGCCCTCGTGTCCACCTGAGATCGTACTATAGGAAGATGTCTGCTTATTCCAAAGACGAGAAGTTGCTGATGCACTTCTTCCAAGACAGTCTTTCCGGACCATCCCTCGAGTGGTACATGGGTCTGGAGCCCACTAGCGTGCGCACATGGAAGGATCTCGCTGAAGCGTTTGTCCACCATTACCAGTACGACAACGACTTGGCCCCGAACCGAGTCCAGCTCCAGAACCTATCCTAGAGGAATAATGAAGGATTTAAGGAGTACGCCCAGCGGTGGCGTGAGTTGGCAGCCCGGGTTCAGCCGCCGATGGTTGAACGCGAGCTCGTGCAGATGTTTGTTGCTACCCTCCCAGGGGTTTACTATGAAAAGTTAGTCAGCGGTATGTATGGGACGTTCTCAGCTCTCATTATCATGGGCGAGCATGTTGAGAATGGAATCAAGATCGGGAAAATTCAAGGTGAATCATCCTCAGCCGGAGGAGGTGGAAAGAAACCTTATGCTGGTAAACGACGAGAAGGAGAGACGAGCGTTGTGACCAACGCTCGAAGGAAGGGCAAAGGCCCTCAGCAGCAGATAGCCAGTATAAATATCGCAGCGGCTCCGCTGCAGCAGGAGCAGTAGCAACCGAATCAACAAGGATATAGAAAGTACCAAAACCGGACATCTTTGGCAAACCGTCACTTCGAAGCGCCACCTATGTCGTATGCGCAGCTCTTGCAGACCTTGCTTCAGCTTCAGTTGGTCCAGAAGAGGACGCTGGCTCCCTTGACAGGGGCACCTCCACCAGGGTACGACGCAAATGCCACTTGCGATTTCCACTCAGGGGCACCAGGCCACACGATTGAGAACTGCAAAGCCTTTAAGCATAAGGTGTAGGACCTGGTAGATGCCAAGATCATTAACTTCTCCGATAATGTGCCCAATGTCACGAAGAAACCTATGCCGAATCATAGGGGAGGCGGAGTAAACGCCATTATCGAAGAAGAGAGTGCAGATCTGTTGACTGATGTCAGAGACCTAAAGACGCCGCTTAGCTTCGTCAAAGCTAAGTTGTTGAAAAGAGGGTTCTTTCCAGGATGCGGAGAGTTATGCATGGACTGTGCCACACATTCCGATGGATGTAAGCAGTTGGTTGAAGGAATTCAAAGTCTGATGACTGAGGGGATTCTTCAGTTTAGCCGGAAGGCTGAAAGTGTACCAGGAGAGGTAGTGCTGAAGCAGGCCGATGAAGTCGCCACCATCACCATCCCTCGCCGACCAATAACCATTTCTGCGCCCAGACCGCCTACGATCACTATTACCAAAGCTGGGCCGATACCATTCGAGAGCACTAACGCCATTCCGTGGCATTATGGGGCTGAAGTCTATTGCAACGGACAGAGGTTGGAGCTAGAGCCGTACGGGTCGACTGTAGAGAATCTCGCAGGAATCAGTGGTATTACTTGCAGCGGAAGAGTGTTTGCACCGCCAGAGGTCGTGGCAGATAAAGCGGTCAGAGCTGATATGGTCGATAAGGGTAAAAGCAAAGTCGTCGAAGAGGTCCCGTGTGGGGTAGAGAAAGATTTTCTTGTTAAAGACGTCGAGGAGTTCATGCGGTTGATCAAAAAGAGCAACTACAAGATTGTAGACCATCTCCATCAGACGCCCTCGAAGATTTCCATTCTCAACCTGTTGCTGTGTTCTGAAGCGCACCGCAATGCGTTGCTGAAGGTATTGAACGCTGCCTATGTACCGCAAGAGATATCGGTGAATCAGCTAAAAGAGGTTGTAGCCCACGTTAATGCTGGCAATGGGCTAGGTTTCACAGACTTAGAGCTGATGCCAAAAGGGAGGAATCACAACAGCGCCCTGCACATCTCGATAGAGTGTAGGGGCACAATCATGTCGCACGTGCTGGTAGACACGGGTTCGTCACTTAATGTGCTTCCGAAGAAGGCATTAATGAAGTTGGATACTCGTGGGGTGATCTGCACACCCAGTGATCTGGTGGTGAAAGCATTCGACGGGACTAAACGCCACGTTTTCGGTGAGGTGATCCTGCCGGTCCAAGTCGGTCCGGAAACGTTCGACACGGTCTTTTATATTATGGACATCATGCCTGCCTACAGTTGTCTCTTGGGCCGACCGTGGATCCATGCTGTTGGTGCCGTGACCTCCACGTTGCACCAAAAGCTCAAATATGCTGTCGGAGGAAGCATAGTAACCGTGTGTGGCGAGGAAGACATAATGGTGAGCCATTTGTCATTCTTTAAGTATGTTGAAATGGATGGAGAAATCCATGAAACTCTTTGCCAAGCGTTCGAAGCCGTCAAGGTGAAAGAGGTAGCTCCTGTAGTCACAGAAAAGGCAGAGATGAATCTCTCCTCATTTAAAGAAGCTCGGGCCGTCGTCCAAGCTGGATCTACCCCAGGCTGGGGGCATATTTTGGAGATACCGAACAAGCAGGATAAGTTTGGGTTGGGGTATTCTCCTGAAGCTGAAGCTTCTTCTTCTTCGTCTAGCAGTGCGTCTCGAGGTAAGGGGCCGATCCTATTTACCAGTGGCGGAGTGATCTTCGAAAGCATCAACGCGGCGTCTGAAGACAGCGGGGATAGCGATTGTGATCTCGACTCTTGGATTCAGCCAAGCAAGCCGGGCGAGGGCCTCAACAATTGGACCATCAAGGATATCATCCCGATGACAAGTGAAGAGTAATGATTTACTTTTTCCAATCATTGTACAACCCTATGTCCTACCCAGGGCATAGCGGTTTTATTGTCAGGGCCTTGTTGGATTATGTACATGCATTTTGTTAATAAATCAAAGGCGTTTTCTTCGTATTCAAATTTTGTGATCTCTGTTATTCTTGTTTTATATTTGTTTTGAAAAACAGTAAAATGGCAATGGGGTTTGTGCTAACCTGCATATTCTTGTTTTAAACTTAACCCTTGTTATTGCAGGATCCACATAACAGATGACATCGACTCTGGACCTTCTACGACTCACTTCGACTTCGATTGCCCAATCTATCAAGCCGAAGAAGAGATTGATGAAGACGAAGACCTTCCTGAAGAGTTGGCCCGCTTGTTGAAACAAGAGGAAAAGGTTATTCCGCCTCATGAGGAGGAGATCGAGATCGTAAATCTGGGTTCTGAAGAGCTCGTCAGAAATGTCAGGATAGGGGCTGCATTGCAGAGTGATGTCAAGCAGAGACTGGTCGAGATGCTTCGAGAGTATAGTGGCGTCTTTGCTTGGTCATACGAAGATATGCCCAGACATGACACGGACATCGTGGTCCACCACTTGCCGTTGCGAGAAGATTGCCCTCCCGTTAAGCAGAAGCTTAGAAGGACGAGACCAGATATGGCCGTTAAGATTAAAGAAGAAGTGCAGAAATAGCTCGATGCTGGCTTCTTAGCGGTCACCACTTACCCTCCGTGGGTCGCTAACATAGTGCCTGTACCGAAGAAGGACAGTAAGGTACGCATGTGCGTCGATTATCGGGATTTGAATAGGGCGAGCCCTAAAGATGATTTCCCGTTGCCTCATATTGATGTGTTGGTCGACAACACAGCCCAGTTCTCCGTGTTTTAGTTCATGGATGGCTTCTCCGGTTACAACCAGATCAAGATGGCGTCGGAGGACATGGAGAAAACGACATTTATCACCCCCTGGGGAACATTTTGCTATAAGATAATGCCCTTCGGTCTGAAGAACGCAGGGGCCACTTACCAACGAGCAATGGTAACTTTGTTTCATGATATGATTCATCATGAGATCGAGGTCTATGTTGATGACATGATTGCGAAGTCCCAAACGAAGGAAGAGCATCTGGTCAACTTATTGAAGCTTTTTGAGAGGCTTAGGAAGTTCAGGTTGAGGCTGAATCCTAACAAATGCACTTTCGGAGTGCGGTCCGGAAAGTTACTAGGGTTTATTGTGAGTGAACGAGGCATCGAGGTTAATCCTGCGAAGATAAAAGCCATTCAAGAAATGCCAGCGCCGAAGACAGAAAAAGAAGTTCGTGGTTTCTTGGGCAGAATAAACTACATTGCAAGGTTTATCTCTCAGCTCACGGCCACGTGTGAACCAATGTTCAAGCTTTTAAAGAAAAATCAGGCAATCACTTGGAATGAGGATTGCCATAAGGCATTCGACAAGATAAAGCAGTATCTTCAAGAACCTCCAATCTTGATACCCCCAGTGGCTGGACGGCCATTAATCATGTACTTGACAGTTCTTGAGAATAGTATGGGGTGTGTTCTCGGTCAGCACGACGAGACGGGCAGAAAGGAGCATGCCATTTACTATTTGAGTAAAAAGTTCACTGACTGTGAATCTCGATACTCGATGCTGGAGAAGACGTGTTGTGCACTAGCCTGGGCTGCCAAACGTTTACGATAGTACATGCTCAATCACACCACCATGCTGATTTCGAAGATGGATCCGATCAAGTACGTCTTCGAGAAACAGGCTCTTTCGGGCAGGATTGCCAGATGGCAAATGGTGTTAACGGAATATGATATTCAGTATGTGTCCCAGAAGGCCATCAAGGGAAGCGTATTGTCTGAATACCTTGCCGAACAGCCGATCGAGGACTACCAGTCGATGAAATTTGAATTCCCTAACGAGGATATTATGTTTCTCAAAGCGAAAGATTGTGATGAGCCGTTGCCCGACGAGGGGCCAGATAGGAAATCCCAGTGGAAATTGATATTCGATGGGGTGGTTAATTCCTATGGAAGTGGCATCGGGGCTATCATCACGACTCCCCACGGATCCCACATCCCGTTTACTGCGAGACTGACATTTCTAGTCACCAATAATGAGGCGGAGTATGAAGCATGCATCATGGGTCTAGAAGAGGCAATAGATTTGAGAATCAAGAATCTAGACGTATATGGTGACTCAGCGCTCGTGATCAACCAGATTAAAGGGGAGTAGGAGACTCGTCAATCGAATTTGGTGTCGTACGTGAATTATGCCAGAAGGCTACTTCCGTTCTTTGATCGAGTGGAACTCCATCATGTGCCCAGGGCTGAAAATCAGATGGCTGATGCCTTAGCCACGTTGGCTTCAATGTATAAAGTCAATTTTTGGAATGAGGCTCCAAGTATTGTCATTTCCAGTCTTGATAGACCGGCATTTGTCTTTGCAATCGAGGAAGCCGATGACGGCAAGCCATGGTTCCATGATATCCAGACCTTCCTTATGACTAAGGAGTATCCTGCGGGTGCGTCAACCCAGGATAAGAAGACTCTGAGGAGGCTGTCTGGAAACTTTTATCTCAATCCTGATGGAGTGTTGTATAAGAGAAACCACGATCTCGTCCTACTCAGATGTGTAGATGAGAAAGAGGTGAGTATGCTCATGGAAGAAGTCCATGAAGGCACATTTGGTACACACGCTGGCGGGCATGCCATGACGAGAAAGATCCTGAGAGCAGGATACTACTGGCTGACGATGGAGTCCGATTGCTTCAGATTCGGGAAGAGATGTCATAAATGCCAGATTTATGCTGATAAAGTTCATGTGCCGCTGTGCCCGTTAAATGTCATGTCCTCCCCGTGGCCGTTCTCCATGTGGGGCATTGACATGATAGGCAAGATCGAGCCCACCGCGTCTAACGGTCATCGCTTCATTCTGGTAGCTATCGACTACTTCACCAAGTGGGTGGAGGCAGCCTCGTATGCTAATGTGACCAAGCAGGTAGTGGCTAAATTCATAAAGAGGGACATCATCTGTCGTTACGGAATTCCCGAGCGGATCATTACTGATAATGGTTCGAACCTGAATAACAAGATGATGAAGGAGCTGTGCCAGAGTTTCAAGATTGAACACCACAACTCATCTCCTTACCGGCCGAAGATGAATGGCGCCGTTGAAGCAGCCAACAAGAACATAAAGAAGATTGTTCAGAAGATGGTTGTGACCTACAAAGAATGGCACGAGATGTTGCCATTTGCACTGCACGGTTATCGTACGACGGTACGTACGTCAACCGGGGCAACTCCTTTCTCCTTAGTGTACGGTATGGAAGCTGTCCTACCGTTAGAAGTGGAGATCCATTCTTTGTGAGTTTTGGTTGATGTGAAACTCGACGAGGCAGAATGGATTACGAACCGACTGAACCAACTCAGCCTGATGGACGAGAAGAGGTTAGCATCGATTGCGTTTGGTCGTCTGTACCAAAGCCGAATGAAGAAAGCTTATGATAAGAAGGTGCGTCCTAGAAGCTTTAAGACGGGTGATCTCGTCCTGAAGAAGATTCTTCCTCCACACTCCGATCACCGGGGCAAGTGGACTCCGAATTACGAAGGTCCGTACGTCGTCAGCAAGGTCTTCTCGGGAGGAGCTTTGTTGTTATCCACGATGGATGGTGAAGATTTCGCATCCCTGGTGAACGCGGACGCAGTTAAAAAATACTTTGCTTGAAAGCGACCCGCTGGACAAAAAAGAGAGTCCAGGCAAAAAAGGGGCATCCCGGCGAACCAAAAACATAATAAAAGGTTCGGGCAAAAATTAGGGATATAAAGAAAAGATGTACACCTGCGAAGTCGAAAACCTACACTGGGCGGCTTCGGCAAAAAAGGGTATCCCGGTGAACTGAAAACCCGCAAAGGGCGGTTCACGCAAAAGTTAGGGATCTGAAAAAGCAAATGACTGCGTTCCGCGTGTGGACTTTCTTTGTTTAGTGGTTTGGAGGACCTGAGGGCCGTTTATCTGAATCAATCTCTTCCGAAGCTGAAGCATCGGAGAAGTATCGAAATCCAGTGGGTCATAGAAGGATCAACTCATGGTGTTCGTCTACGCCTCGTTGCCGACATTTGGATATACTGATGTATATTTATGTTTTATTTTTGCGCAGCTTCCTCATTCCAGGAGCTTGCATCTGTTGTAAAACATTTTTACCCATTCAGGGGTTCGTTATCAATAAAATGCATACTATTCAGCAATTCTGTTTGCCTGTTTAGCATTTACCTGTTTTGTTTGCGAAAAAGAACGCCGCTGTTTTTGATAAAATGCGCATACATAAACTTACTGGCCTAGGCCACTGATTGTTGAAACAATTAATTACCTGAATATTGTCACGAGATAATAACCTTGATAGGTCCCTTTGAGAAGGGTATCTTGTCTGTTTGTTTGTGTTGTTACAGGTGTAACATATTCTAGACAGAGCGCCGTGCGCATCTCGAAGCAGGATGATTCCTCCTTCTCCAGCAGAGTTCAGTAGCCTCTCCCCGCAGAGTCTGAACACGAGATAATGAGCATTGATATGTCTCCCCAGGCAGAGATGATTCTCTCCCCAACCAGATGTGTTCTGAAGGAACGTTATCGCCTCAGCTGAGTCAGGCGCCGAAGCATGATTTCATTCCCCCAGCACCGGGTCACAAGTGCAGGTTTCGTAGGAAACTATCCGTACGCCGAAGTATGTAGCAACTGATGGTGCCAGACTGAAGTCTCCAGCGGAATTGAAATTCCCCACCAGAGTTGTACTCTCCCCCGAGGTCGGATGATTCCTTCTTCCCCAGCGGAATTGAAGTTCCTCGTCAGAGTCGTACTCACTCCAGCGAAGCAGAATGATTTCTCCTTCCTCAGCCGAGTTTGCAGATCCCCAAGAGAGCCGAATCCTTGGAAGCTGCCCAAACCATGATTGGTTTTCCCCAGTAGAGTGTTAAACAACTGAAGTTGTTTCCCCACAGAGTCCTATCTCCGGAGAAGTAGCCGAGACGGCCACACAGTTTATTCTCGCGATTGACATCGTTTTCCCTCAGCAGGTCCAGGTCCTCGTAGAGCTTCGTTCCCCTGCAGCAATCAACTGAAGTTATTTCCCCCTCAGTAGTTAACTGAAGTTGCGTCCCCTGCGGAGTCCAATTGATATTGGCATGACCATGCTCTCCTCAGCAGGATGATTCCTCTATCTGAGTAGTCCTTTCTCCTTGAAAGGAGAATTTCCCCTTTCGGCATTTATTTTGCTGACGGGATCGCATCATAGTGCATGATTGCATAGCATTTATCATAAACGCATAGCATTTCCACCGTGTGGAGCACTGTGCCAATGCTGAAGCATATGCATAATAAACAGGATCTAGATTGTTACCGTTCTTGTTTTGCAGGTGTCCCACCGCAGAATTGATTGCTCAGGATGATTCCTGACATCCTCACCAACGAAGTCGCTTGCTCAAGATGATTCTTGAGATCCCCAGCGAAGTCTTCGGTTCAAGATGATTCCTGAATTCCTCAGCAGGGCCGTTTGCTTAAAATGACTCTTAAGATCCCCAGTGCAGTCACCAGAGTTGGTTGCTCAAGCCGATGCTTCGAGTCCCCGGTCTTCAGTTCAGGATGATTCCTGAAATCCCCAACAAAGTGTTCGCTCAGGATGATTCCTGAAATCTCCAAAATGGTTATCAGTTCAAGATGATTCTTGAAGTCCCCGACGAAGTTATTTGTCCGGGATGATTCTTGAAGTCCTCAGTAGAGTTGATTCCCCCAGAATGATTTCTGGACCCTCGAAGCGGAGTTACTTGATAGTTCTCCAGATTCCCCAGCGGCAAAGCGTCCTCCCCAGCAGGTTTTCTAACGGCAAAGTTGAAATCTCCTTTGAAGACTCCATGATTGAAGTCTGACCGTGTTAATGAAGCAGTTCTCTCAGCTGATGCAGAGTGCCTAATGGCAGAGGTTTAGATATTCCCAGTTGGCTCATGATTGACCAAGAATTCTACTCCCGACTTGCTAATGAAGTCCGGCTGATGCCCGACAGTTTCTTTGAATGCCTGATGGCATGTTCAACCTGATGGTTGAAGTCCGGCTGATGCCCGACAGTTTCTTTGAATGCTTGATGGCATGTTCAACCTGATGGTTGAAGTCCGGCTGATGCCCGACAATGATCTTTGGATGTCTGATGGCATGATCGACTATGTATTACCGGTTACCGTGTAACCAATTCCCCAATGGAGTTTCTTCACCCTGACAGTGAGGTCAGACGATGTTGAGTGTTGACGGCGAAGTCAGATTGTGTTGAGTACTTGAAAGTGATGTCGAGTGTTTCTCAGAGTTATGTTTGGTTGGCGGCGATGTCAGATTCTTTAGTTCTCCAGCGGCGATGTTGGATGTTTGGTCGACGACAATGTCAGATTCTTTGTTTCCCCGGCGGCGATGTTGGAGGTTTGGTTCTGGCGGCGATGTCAGTCGATTCAGTTTTCCAGCGGCGATGTTGGATGTTTGTTTCTGACGGCGATGTCAGGTGAGTTAGTTGTCCGACGGCGATGTCAGACGCTTTATTTTCATGAATGCTTGACGGTGAGGTCAGGTGGCTGATGATGACAAGGTTCAGATCAGTATGTCTCCAGCTAGTTGCCGTGCAGCTATGATTTCAGTTCTCGAAGGTTTGTTCCTGCCTGAGTACCGTGTACTCATGCAGTTGGCAAATTTCTGGGTTTATCGGTATTCAACTGTCTCGTACCTTGATTGGCTGAGAGCCGTTCGCTCCTCACCCAGTCAGGTTCAAGCCGTTTGAATAGGGGCAGCTGTTGCACCCCAAAATTTGACCAACATTTATTTATCCATCAAGAGTTGTATGATACTTTGAAGCTAGCCAAGAAAGTTGTTCAAGTGATCAAGGATTGATATCCTTGTCAGAGAACTCAAAGAAATCTTCAGAGAGAGTGGTTGAAACCAAGGTTGTGTGCCTCATAACTTGAGAGTTGTGGGAGCTCCTCGGATGATTCTGAGACTATGAGGATAGACTTGAAGCTTTGAGAAAGCTTATGAGATGTCTTGAAAGCCATCATGAGGCCTAGAGAGGTCATTGTACAAGAATTCAGAAGATTCAACCATGAATGGTGGAATTAGGGTTTGACTGGGTCAACCCTAGGTCAACTGATGATTTGGAGAGGGTTGAGACCTAATCCAAGAGCCATGTGATCATGTAATGATGCATTGAGATGCTATAAGGATGATTCCTAGACCAACTCATCATGATTGAGGAGTTTGAGAAGTTTCAAGCTAGGGTTTCTAAGGATTGACAATGTAAAATCTCCTAGTTTGATCCCTATCTTCAAGGCAGTTTAGCTCAAGATGTGATTGTCATCTCATATTCCCCATAACATGAATGTTGTATAGCTTGTTATTAGCTTTAATTTGAGTGCTAGAAGTCCTTGATAGGATTTGTAGAGCTCAAGTTATGACTTTGACAAATTACAGGTCATCTGAGGTATGTGAATCTGGGTCCTTTAAAGTCACCCAACTTGCATCCAACTTTTTCCCTAGTAGGATGATTCCTATGGATTCTTGGTCAACATGAATGTTGAAGAGCATATCTTAGCTTTATAGAGAGTACTAGAAGTCCTTGATAGGATTTGTATAACTCAACTTATGACTTTGACAAGTCAAGGGCATTTTGGTCATTTGGAGGTTATAGGTCATTTCAAGCACAAGGCCATATCTCCTATTTCCAAGCTCCAAATGGAAAAATCTTCAACATCAAACTTGCTTAGAATGATGTTTTAAGGCTAGTAAAGAGGTCATGAGATGTTGAAAAGGCTTATATCAAAAAGTGATAAAAATGGCCTAAAATGGAGGCATAAGTTAATTAAGTTGAAATTGAAAATTGGAAATCACAAGCTATAAGTCCAAACCATGTCATGTAATAGGTCATTTTGACTCCAAATGACATTCTAAGAATAATGGTTCAGCCACAATTTTGATTTAGGGCTTGGATCATAGGGCTGCTTTGGAATTAGCTTACTTGCATCTTAAGGTACCAAAGCAAAACTCAACAAAACTCAATAAACACATTGGTTATGCATTGTAACACATCCTAAATCTCATGTGGGGATAATTTCAAGTGAGAATCAAAGGATACAAGAAGCTTGGCATGAGATAGCATGTCAGGAGAATTGGATTCAAAATGTCATGACATGAAAAGTTCAATTTCTCATTGGATGATCCTAGATGGTTCTAGATGATTCTAAACCACTCTATAAGATGATTGTAACTTGCTCAGATGCAAGGTTGGTGAGAATTGGTGCATAGAAGAGAGAGTGAGATCAAGAAATTTCCATTGCAAGTCAAATTCAATTTCTTCATTCTTCTTCATTTCCATTCATTCTTTTCACACAAACACATTCCACACATCATAGTGAAGCTGTGCAGATTGAATTGAGATCAAATCCATGGAGAATTGAGGAGTTGGTGATTGAAATTTCAAGGTGGCAATTCAAAATCGGTTTCCAAGAATCAAGCATTTTCAACCATTCTTTTTGCATACAGAAGCTAGAAGATTACTCAGTGAAGGAATTGGGAAAGATTGAAGGCCTGAATTGAAGGATTTCTCCATCTGTTCACTTGATTTTACCAGGTTTGCAAGTTCTTTCCTACACCATGTTTTAGGCATAATTAGGTTGATTTGTTAGTGTAGAAAGGTTAGAGACCAATAGGTGATGGATTTTGGAAAGTTAGAGAGCAATTGGTGAAGATTGGATAGTGATCACCATTTCTGTTTGGCCTTGTATCTTGCTGAATATTGAGAGATAGGCTTAGTTCAATAGCAAGAAATGTTCAGGGAAGCACGAGGATGAGATTAGGACCATTAATTTCAAGAATGGTGAGTTTTGATTTCTGAGCATAATTTGAAGTTTGATTCGTGTTTTATGTTAGAGGAGGTTTCAGTTGATTTTGAGGGTATGATCGTGTTCAGCATGGAAAATTGAGCGTGTTAGGGTTTTACATTTTGGATTTTGATGAGGTTTTGAGGAGATTCGAGTTGGGGAAGATGAAGCTTCATGTCTGCATTTCCATGGAGGTTTCTTAGAACCATAGCTCAAGGTTGATGATGATGTTGCAACCATCAGATGCTAGCTTGACCAGTTGACCCCCGCGTGATCCAACGGCCCACGTTTAATTTCATTTTGGAGGGAAGCCAGAAACGCCTGAAACGCACCGTTTCATTAAACGGTGGTTCTTGGGCTTAGGTGATTATTGCTTCCCACACCCCTAATCAAGGCCCACTTGCATAATGAACTGAATTGTATTTCTATTTGCACCGTAGATTTTCCATTTTATTTTCATTTTGTCATTTATTTTCTGATTAATTTTGGGCCCAACGCACATGCTATCTGAACCCCCCAGTCTGGGCCCATATGTGAAATGAACTATGTCTGGTTACTTCCTGCACCCCAGCTCTTCTATTTCATTTTTATTTTTCTTCCATTTTATGTTAAACTTTGGAAAATCATATCAAATTGAAAATTAATGATTTTTTAATGGGAGTTTTTGCTCCTATTTCATATTCATGTCTAGAAAAATATAAAATAAAAATATTTTCCTTTCATGCATTTTTAATATTTTTGTGTATTTTCTACTTTTATTGCATTTTATTTCTTTTATGTTGATATATGAATTTGTAGAATTTTGTTTAGGTAGATCCCTTAATATTTTTAGGCCATTCTTTTTAGGATAGTTGGATATAGGCTTTAGATTCCCCCTGGATTTGTTCCATAATTTTGTGATAAATTTTAGGATGGTTTTGATTAGATGACATTAGGTTGTATAGAATTAGGTTAAACTTCGACATAGGTCCATAATAACACTAGAATTTTGGGTTTTTAGGACAAATTAGACTATGGGACATATAGGGAATTAAGGGTAGGTATATAGGATCCCTTAGAAATTATATTAGGATTTAATATAGTAGTATACTATTTTTAGTTGATTTTTGTATTGGTTGATTGTTTGTGTTGCCCTTGTGGGCTTGTATTTTTGTTTGCTTTGCTTTGTGGGCTTGGAGAGCTTGGTATTGTTCTGAGGAGCATTGAGGAGCATAGTAGAAGACTTGAAGATGGATTGAGGAGCTTGAGAGCTTGATCCTTTTGTTTTGTTTTTGTTTTAGGGTTAGGGATTAGGAAGAGTTTAGACTTAGATAACTTCTTTCTTAAGCATGGATGGTATCTTTCACCTCTATTCCTCCCTATGATTCAAAGTCTTTCCATGGTATACACCTCTCTCCTTTGGAGGGATAAGTGAGGTACCTAGGAAGTAGAACTTTTGAGGGAACCATTCCTTTGATGTTGAACCCTTATAGGTCACCTTTGGTGGTCAATAAGCAGTTCAATATCCCCAGCTTATCCAGTTAAGTGATTTCCTCTGGTTTGATTATCTTGAGAGATGCAGAGCCTGAGTTTGAAGATGAAGACTTCAATGAAGAGTGCGGAAGAGGATGAATCCTTGAGTATTTCCATTCCAGCTGAAGCTTGAAGAGCAACAAGAGCAAGTTGATACTTGAAGATCCCTGAAGATAGTGAAGCCTGAAGGTGAAGCTGAAGCTTAACGGAGAAGATAAGTTGAAACTTATGTTGAAGGGTTGAAACCTGGAAGAGCAAATTGATATTTGTCAAGAGTGATTGAAGTCTGAAGACTGAGTTGCTGTTGGAAGAGCTAAAGTTGAAGCTTGAAGTTGAGAGAGGAGTTGATCTGCTTTCTTTTCTTTTTCTTTTCTTTATTGCTGTGTTCTGTTTGACTTGCTTGATGCATTAGGATAAGTCCATATCTAGTCTAGGTAGAATCTAGAAGCATGATTGCACTAGAGGTTGAGTTGCTCCCTCTGTTTGTATTGTTACTTTGTGGCTTTGCTTGCGGGTATTCGGTAGAGCCCAGCTCCCTTGCCCATGTGGTTTGTATGCCTGATGGCATTCCATTTCATTTTATCCGTATGATTGCAGTTTACTGTTATTGCTTGATAGCATGTTTTATCTTTCAGTATGATTACTGTTATCCATTCTGGCTTGAGGTTGAGATGAGCTTGTGGAGGCTGAAGCCCCACACACATTTCCTCCCTCACTTGCATTGCATGCATTTTACTGTTAAGCTGATGCTTTACCTGTTTTGGTGTATCATTGACATAATCCCTTAGGACTCTCATTTCCTTTGATAAGGATTTGATGACAGAACTTTAGGTTGAAACCTATGCATGACAACTTCTAGGAGTTCCCTGTTCAAACCTCAACCATAGGATGAATCCATGGCATGACAACAGTAGGACTTGATAGTCTCCCTCCTAGTTGGGCCTGTTCTCTTCTCATCTCGAAATAGTTTAAGATACAGTAATCATGAATGATTTCTTTCGTACGTTATGAGCCTTAAGCTATCTGAGAAAGGATCGTGGGAGAGTTTCTTTTTCACAGTCTGGATGTTTAGTATGGTACCCTTTGGGTGACATGCGACGCATTCACTCTCAGGTCATAGTCTCTAGTGCGATTGAAATCGCAAACACAATAAAAAAACACTTCTTTTGTAAAAGACAGGAAATAAACCGTAGTTTCTCGAACTACGTGAGCTCTGATCTCTCATACCTGTTGAGAGTACGTAGGCACAATGCTGATGTATTGGCGAGCTACCTTCCCCCATAACCCTTCGTAGGCCGAACTACGTTGACTCAGATTTCTCATTCTCTGATGAGAATACGTAGGCATAAAGCGCGACGCTTTGCCGAGTCTTTTTCTTTTTCTTTTCAGCCAGCCTTGATAGGTAGATAGAATAAAACTAACCCGTCCAAGTAAACACAACAAGCGAGGATCCCGTCGAGTACGACGGACGTGAGGGGTGCTAATACCTTCCCCTTGTGTAACCGACTCCCGAACCCAGACAATGGTTGCGATGACCTTGTCTTACCCTTTTTCGTTAGGTTTTTTCTGATCGTTTCCTTTCCCGCTCTGAGGGATAAATAACGAAAGGTGGCGACTCTTCTGTTGTACCGGCACCTTATTTTCGCGCAAGCGACACATTTTCACGTGGCTCCACAGATGAGCAAACAACAAATGTGGCAGATCCACCTTGATGTTCTTTCCCAAACAATACATAAAATACAGCTGCTCTGAATTGATGTAGTCTGGAGAGTTTGAAGCTTTTCTGTGATGATTGCAGCCCAGAAAGATCTTTGCCCAGATCTTGTAGTGCATCTTCAGATCCTTGATGATTGCGTCCTACAGAAAGATGAGTAACACCATCTATTTCTTCATACCCTATTAGTTTACGAATAATCTCCTCAGTGATTATGATATCTTTTCCCAAAACAGACGACGAGATGAACTTAGGGTAAACCTTTGCATGAATCCAGAATTCCTTAACCAAATAAGGAAAAACTGGACCAATCAGCCTATCAAAATACTTCACCCATCCTTGAGAAGATACAGTTGGACGAAGATCAAAGCCGTTCTTTGCAATACATTGAAAATCCACCATAAATTTGCAAAGAACTTCTAATTTCTCAATAGGTGTAAGAAGAGTTCTTTCTGGTTCTTTGTATGAAACAATACCCATTTTTGATGATGATACCCCAGCCATTGTTGAAGCTAACTTTTGAGACGAAGATGATGAAGTTGCCATTGGCGAACTTGTGAGATTAACTGATCTTCTTTTAGGTTTAGCGGAGAAGAGAAAACAATGGAGAAGGCCAAAATGCATATAGTGTTTGAGAGAGAGTGAAAGTGTGAAATCGTGTGAGATCGTGGAATATATAGAGATAAAATTAGGGCACAAAAACAAAAACAACACTTAGCAATTAATCATATTAATTAAAAATAAAAATAATGATTTCAAGCATTTAATGAGTTTTGACAAAAGTTGGGGGAAAACGAGAATTGCAATAATTCAAACAGTACCTCAAACGGCGCCTCACTTTGTACACTCCACCTTTGCAGATTTCATGTGACACGTGCTTGATATTTAAGTGTCTCTGAAACTCTTTAGGAAATGAAACATTATCTAGCGTTCAGATCCTCTGAAGCTTGGTAGTTCAGAGTTTCACAAAATAAATAATGTAACCAAAGAAATTACAGATGTAACACTTCAGAGTATAGACATTAATCATTTTTCATCTGAATAAATTTGCTTCTGAATAATAATTTTATTCTGGACAAAAATCCATACTAATATTCTTCAAAATAAATTTAAATCTATCTTCAGCAAGGGGTTTTATAAAAATATCAGCCCATTTGTGGTCTATATCAACAAAATTTAAACTTAAAATTCCCTTCTGAATATAGTCTCTGATGAAATGATGTTTAATTTCTATATGCTTTACCTTAGAATGTAAAATAGGATTTTTAGAGAGGCAAATAGCAGAAGTATTATCACAAAAGATAGAAATGTTACTCTCATATATCTGATAGTCTTCCAGCCGACTTTTCATCCAGAGAATTTGAGTACTACAACCAGTAGCAACAATATATTCTGCTTCTGTAGTTGAAAGTGCTATTGTGGGTTGCTTCTTGCTGTACCATGAGACCAAATTACCTCCCAGAAACTGACAGCTTCCAGAAGTACTTTTATGTTCAACTCTATCTCCAGCATAATCAGCATCACAGAAGCCAACTAATTTAAATTCATCAGATCTTCTGTAACACAAGCCCACGTTAGTTGTACCTTTCAGATACCTCAGAATTCTCTTAACAGCTGTTAAGTGAGATTCTCTAGGATCTGATTGGAATCTAGCACATAGAGAAACACTGAAAAGAATATCAAGCTTGGAAGCAGTCAAATACAGAAGAGAGCCAATCATACCTCTGTATAGCTTCTGATATACCTTTTTACTTACCTCTTCCTTCCCTAGAGTGCTAGTTGGATGCATCGGAGTTTTAGCTAACTTACTCTCTGTCATGTTGAACTTCTTCAGAAGATCCTTCGCATACTTTGTCTGATGTATGTAAGTGCCTTCTGGAGTTTGATTGACTTGAATTCCCAGAAAGAATCTGAGTTCTCCCATCATGCTCATTTCAAATTCTGCCTGCATAGACTCAGTAAACTCCTTTCCAAGCGTAATATTTGTTGTTCCAAAAATAATATCATCTACATAAATCTGACAGATTAAAATATCTTTCTTAATTGATTTATGAAATAGAGTGGTATCAACCTTTCCTCTGATAAAATTATTTTCTAGAAGGAAATTACTCAGCCTTTCATACCAAGCTCTGAGAGCTTATTTTAAGCCATAGAGTGATTTCTTTAATTTAAAAACGTGTTTTGGAAAATTTTCATTTTCAAAACCAGGAGGTTGATGAACATAAAATTCTTCTTTAATTAAGCCATTTAAGAAAGAACTTTTAACATTCATCTGATACAGAGTGATGTTATTCTGTGAGGTAAAAGAAATAAGCAAACGTATAGATTCTAACCTTGTCACAGGAGCATAAGTCTATGTGTAATCAATACCTTCTTGTTGACTATAGCCTTGAGCAACCAGTATAGCCTTGTTTCTGATGACTTCTCCTTGCTCATTCATCTCATTTCTGTAAACCCATTTCGTTCCAATAATATTAAATCCTTTTGGTCTTAGAACCAATCATTGTCTTGCATAGCAAGTATCCAATCATTCCTTGTGAATTGATTTAGCTCCTCTTGCATAGCAAATATCCAATCATTGTCTTGCAGAGCTTCATCCACAGAGGTAGGTTAAATAATTGACACTAACCCAAACAATGATGTCCCAGATGATTTGAGAAAGGATCTTGTTCTGATGGGGTCATCCTTCTTTCCAATAATCATTTCCTCTAGGTGAGAAGCTTTGATTCTGGAGGATCCTTTCAGAGAGGTTTCTTCAGAAATGGTTAAATTGTCCAGCTGAGCAGCTAACGGAGTAGCATCTGAAGTAGCTTCTGGTTCTTTTACTTTAACTCTATCTGCCTCTGATTCTTCAGAGTCTGTGAGAAGAACTTCTCTATCTGCAGAAATTTCAGACTGCTTTGGCTTTTGATTTCCAAGCTTATCATCAAATCTGACATGAATTGATTCTTCCACAATCTGTGTCTCAGTATTGTATACTCTGTAGCCTTTTGAGCATTCAGAATATCCAATCATAAAACACTTTTGTGCTTTAGAGTCAAACTTGTTCAGATTATCCTTAGTATTTATAATAAAACAAACACATCCAAAAGGATGTAAATAAGAAATGTTAGGATTTCTATTCCTCCACAATTCATAAGGAGTCTTCTCCAGAAGAGGTCTTACAGACACTTTGTTCTGAATATAACATGTTGTATTAATTGCTTCTGCCCAAAAATGTTTTTCCATATTAGTCTCATTGATCATGGTTCTGGCCATTTCTTGTAATGTTATATTCTTTCATTCTACAACTCCATTCTGTTGAGGAGTTCTAGGACAAGAGAAATCATGTGCAATGCCATTTTCTTTAAAACATTTTTCAAAATATTTATTTTCAAATTCACCACCATGATCACTTCTGACTTTGATAATATTAAAATTATTTTCAGTTTGGACTTGATTGCAGAAGTCAAAGAATACAGAATGAGACTCATCCTTGTGTTTCAGGAATTTTACCCATGTCCATCTGATGTAGTCATCAACTATGACTAATCCATACTTCTTGCCTCTGATGGATGCAGTTTTCACTGGTCCAAACAGATCAATATGAAGCAGCTCTAATGGTCTAGAGGTAAAAACAACATTTTTAGATTTGAAAGAAGATTTTGAAAATTTTCCTTTCTGACATGCTTCACAAAGAGCATCTGAGTTGAACTTCAACTTAGGAGGTCCTCTGACCAGATTGAGCTTGTTAATCTGAGATATATGTCTCATGCTAACATGACCCAATCTTCTATGCCTGACCCATTGCTCATCATTAACAGACATAAGGCATTTAACATTTTGATTTTTCAGTTCTGAAAGATTTATCTTATAAATGTTGTTCTTCCTTTTCCCATTAAAGAGGATTGAACCATCTTTCTGACTAACAGCTTTACAACATTTTTTATTAAAGATTATATCATAACCATTGTCACTTAATTGACTTATGGACAATAGCTTATATGTTAATCCTTCAACAAGCAGAACATTAGAGATGGAAGGGAGGTTACCATTACCAATTGTTCCAGAGCCAATGATTTTGCCCTTTTGGTTTCCTCCAAACTTCACGTCTCCTCCAGATCTAAGTTCCAAGCTCTGGAACATAGACCTTCTTCTCGTTATATGTCATGAGCAGCCAGAGTCCAGGTACCATGACTGGTGTCTTAACTTTGCTGCTAAGGACATCTGCAACAAAAATTATTTTATCCTTAGGAATCCATATCTTTTTTGGTCCTCTGGGGTTAGTTGGTCTGAAGTTCTACCTAAACTTATGTCCCTTAAAAACTTTTGTGTTCTGACGAGGTTTTGGTTTAATAAAACTTTTTGTGATCTGATCTGTATGTGTGTGCTTTATGTCATTTAGGTGACCATATTTCAAATGAGTGTACAGAAGAGTATAATTGATGATCAGCTTATCAACAGGTTTTGGATTTAAATCCTTCCTAGAGGGTGATTCATATCCAACCCCTTTTCTGTTATTCATGCTAACACTATAGATCATGGAAGCCATTTTGCTTCTATCTAGGCCTCTAGACAGGAACCTCTGAAACCTATAGTCGTACTTGTTGCACCCTAAAATTTTCCCAACCTTTTCTTGGCTTGGCTTATGTTTCTTTTCACATTTTTTTGTTGCACTTCTGCATTGCATAACATTTGTCCTTGAGACAGGGGGATCGAGGTTTTCCTTTGGCTCATAATTCACTCTCAGTGCAAGCAATCAAAGCAGCGAGTATCAGACGACATTTATTTTGCCCGATGATCGAGCGGTCGATTTTACTTTGTTTTGCACGGCATTTTTTAGCTTAGAAAGTAGCATTCAGACTATCGCAAGCAGTCTCATGGTTACAGTGTTCAAGAACACATTCCAGAAGCTTAACAGAGTTCGAAACAGCAAGAAACGGGCAAAGGGGCAGGTTTCCCTCCAAAAGGCGCCAAATTCAAAATTTTGAATGTGTTAATCAGTTAATGCATATGGTTAACCGATTAACCAATGGAAAATCAGCCCAGATTCAAAAATTCAAAGGTGTTAATCGATTAACCTATATGGTTAACCGATTAACCAATGCAATTTTTGCCTCTGTACGTGATTTTTCAATGCAGAGCCATTTGGGGTCCAATTTTGGTCACTTGGAAATTCATTTTTACACTTGGGAAGGATCTAGAACCATTTTGAAATTTGGATTAGTTTTCAAATTAATTCAACTCCCTCCAAACTCCCACTCCTAGTTCCATGCCAAATTTTCCAGTCCACTTTCCAAACCTTGCTTTGGATCTAAGCCAAAAGGATACTTAATTGATTCACTCCAAACCACACTCATTCTAACCTTCATTTTTCACTCTCATTTCAGATTTGCTCTCATTTCTCTCTCAATTCTCTAAATTTCCTCCATAACCAAAACCTTCACCAAAGCTCTTTTCATTTGAAATTTTTTATTCTTCATTGGAATCATTGATTTTTAAGAGCTAAACCTTCATCCATCATCTCCACTGGATCAATTTCTCCATTCAATTTTCGTGCAAATTCAGATCTAAAATTTGAAGTGAAGTTAAAAGTGATTATTTGAAGCAATTTGGCTTAATCTTGAAGGATCTCCATATATACTACAAGGATTAGCTTGGATCTTGATTTATTCCGGGTTTCTTGATTCGATCTACTCATTTCCAGCAAATCAATATTAACTGAAGCAAATCTCCGCTTCGTAGGTTGGAAATTCATGATCCGATTTTGTTTTTAGCTTAATTGCATGTTGTAACACGGTGGGAGAACTGACTTTAAACAATGTTGCAGATAGCAAGAGTCGCCACCGACTTTTATTTTATCCATAAGGAAAGGTTATAAAAGAACAGGAAAGACCTTAGAGAATATTTTGGGTCCGGGGGGTAGGTTATGAAAAGGGAAGGTGTTAGCACCCTTTTCATCCATGGTTATCCATGGGCTCTTAGGTACTTAAGCTCACTTTTGAATTGTTTTGAAAGTGTAGTGTGTGAATAGAAAATTTTCAGAATAGTTAATAAATAATCCATGTAAGGATGTGTTAAGAACTTGTTTGAAAACTTGTTGAAAATTTGTTTAAGTGCGAAACAATTTTGAAGTGAGCAAGCACCTAGGAGTAACCTACCCTAATGTTTAAAGGTCTTTCTTATTCTTCATTCTTTCCTTTAGTAAGACTATCCCTACTATAATGGAGTAGGTAGTCCTTACTTTGGATGTTAAGGGGTATGTGAGGGACAATTTGACTTTGAAGGCCATTGTGGGATGTAATAAGCACATATAAGGGACCATCATCATTTTTCGAAAGGGACTTGATTCGTAAAGGCAACCATAAGGGACTTTGATGATTTTTTTATTTGAGGGACTTGCTTTATACACCCCACTTAACCATTATTCGTAGGCAACTTGAGGGATATCCTTAGGAAGTGAGACGGCGATTAAAATCGACTTACGTGTGTGACGTGTTTATTTTAATTATCTTTATTTAAAAGTGATCTAAATTTATTTTAATATTACATACATTTTGTTACACTCCCTAATTACTAACCATAATAATAATTAAATAATTAAACAACTTTACTTCCAAGAAACAATTACAAAATAATAAGCAAAATAATTAAATAGCAAAGATAAATAAAATATAAATAAGCAATAATAAATAATAAAGGGGGTTAATTCTAAGTTTACTCGGCAAGACATCGCATCTTGTGCCTACGTATCCTTACGGGAGTGGAATCAGAGTAATCGTAGTTCCCCTCAAAAGGGAGGTTAGAGACTTCTTGACTGTGGTCAAGGTCTCACGGGGAATAAACATGTCTTAAGGACACGCTTACGTGGAGTGTAGAAACTCCAAATCTCTACGTTGAAATGTTAAGTTGTAATTAGGGTTAAATTAGGGATTCCACGGCGGGAAACCCTAAAATGAGCGCGGCGGCTCTTTGACCTAATGCTAAGGGTAAAATTGTAATTTTGCCTGCGGCGAGGCATTTGTGAAAATTAGGGTTTGTAGTTTGTAGTTTTGAGGATTTGAAATTGAATGTGTGAAGTTTTACGGACTATTGGCGCGGCGGCCAAACAGTTAGACCTAACCTTCGGATGTGTGCAATGTGACAGAAATAATAGTAAACGCGTGAGATAATTGAATCATGCAAACAGAGAGATAATGTCATAATTTAAACCATGCAAGCAGAAATTTAAAGGCAGAATTTAAAGAGCGATTGTTAAGTTCGCGAGGTTACATGAGAGGAGCAGATACAATATGATAATGAAATTTGAATTGAACAATAATAAAATAAAATAAATAACGGTTCTAGTTATTATTTTAAAAAAAGGATTTTAGTTATTATTTTAAATTTATCTAAAAAAAAGTTTTTCTTAAAAATAATAGGTTTTCATATTAATTTGGAAAAGATGTTAATGTTATTTATTTTAAAAAACAGATTTTTATATTATAACAAATTTTAATAAATTAATGATAACAATAATAATAATAATGGTAATAATAATGATAATAATGATAATAATAATAAATAATGATAATAATAATAATAATAATAATAATAATAATAATAATAATAATAATAATAATAATAAAAAAGCAATAATGAATTTTAAATGTGCCAAATAACCCAACAATGTTGCTAACGCAGAAATGCGCTCATCGCAACCAGATCTAAATCGGGCGAAACAAAATTTATCGCAAAGAAAAAGAAATTAAGCAAAAAATAGTATTATTGCTCACACAAAAATGCGATCATCGCAACCAGATCGAACTAACACAAATGTCACGCGTCATGCACACAAATGTGCAAACATCGTATCGACATAATTCGATCAAAAATCTTATATATATAAACTCTAACAATTTAAAAATTATATATATATAAACGTAACAGTAATAGATAAAGAAAAAGAAATAACGGTAATAGATGAAGAAAAAGAAATAACGGTAAAAGATGAAGAAAAAGAAACAACAGTAATAGATGAAGGAAAAGAAATAACGGTAAACGATGAAGAAAAAGAAACAATAGTAATGGATGAAGAAGAAAACTAAATAACGGCAAACGGCACTCACTCCTCTTAGGTTTTTTTCATTCTCTCCTTTTTTCCAACAAGGCAACACATGTATATATAGGGAACAAATTAGGGTTAACACCAAATTGTCAATAATGTCCCTAAAGCCCATTTTAAAGCCCAAACTAAATAATTAGTTAAGAAAAAATAAAATTTAAATAATTTAAAATAATTAAAATAAACTTAAAATAAAAACTAATAATCCTATTGATTCCTAAAATAAAAAATATTATAAAAAGAACAAAATTTTTTTCAATATTTTTTATTTTATGATTTTTTGGATATTTTTATGAATAATTTAGAAAAAAGTGAAAAAAATAATATTTTAAAAAATGATTTAATTAAAATACGAAAATAATAATTAAATAATAATAAAAAACTATTTTTGTTATTTTTTTAATGAAAGATAGAAAAATTTAGAGTAAAAATAATAAAAAACAAAAAAAAATGACAAAGGTGAGATTCGAACTCTCAACCTCTCACACTCATAACTCCTTACACATGTCCTCCTGCCAATTGTGCCATTTTTACTTTTTAGAAAAAAAATGCATGCCATATGATATTTACCTGCGAAAAGTCAAACGACTACACAAATTTGTTAGTAATTGATTAAATGCAATGAAATGCGACGACAAATCTTAGGGCAAAATTTGGGGTATTACAGTTATTATGATAATATTTCTCACCCAACCTCTCTTTGATGTTGGCGGAAAAAAAAATCATGAAGTTTGACTTTGGTTTGACCACAGTTGACCTCAGTTTGACCTTTTAACTGCATTGACTGCTTTTGACTTATCTGATCATCTGACTGAGCAAACTTTTGAGAAAAGTCTTGAAACTTGACATGGGGGTTCTTATACACATATAAGATGTTATGAAGCTCACTTGAAGTCTTGGAAGTCCATTTAGCCTGATTAAAGTCAAAACCCTAGTTTTGGATGCACTGCTTAGGAGGTGCATTGTCTGAGGGAATTGTCAACTCTTCTGACCAATTGTGAATTTTGTGAACCTTGTGAACCTTCTTGGAACACAAAGTCTTGTATTGTGAGGGCAAATTTTGGGGTGCAACACATGTTCACCATGATGATTTTCATTTTTGATTGATTTGTTGCATTTTGATTCATATGATCTGTGTTAATGTTGTTTGGATATGTATACATGTTGTTGGAATCATGGTTTTCTGATTTAATTTCGTGCATAGCTGATTATGTGATCATTGGTATGTTTGGAGAAGTGATAAGTTGTTGAAAAGTGATTATGCTTTGCTGTTTTCTTCTGTTAGCACCGTGTTAATCGATTAACGCATATGGTTAACCGATTAACCATTACAAATTTCCAGATTTTTCAAAGTTTTCATAGTGTTAATCGGTTAACGCGTATGGTTAACCGATTAACCAGTTCAAATTTTCAAAATTTTTAAGCGTTCACAGTGTGTTAACCGATTAACCCTGGGGGTTAACCAATTAACATTGTGCTGGCAGACCTGTTTTGTTGCTCTGTTTGATTGTTTGCATACCATTTCACTTCGAATCTTTATGAATTGATATGATGCATTAGGAGTGAAATGTTTTGGATGTTTGTCACTGTTTGTGTTTGGTTGATCATGATTTTGTTGACACTTGTGTTCATTTTCCACTTGGATGCATACTTATGGATGTGGTTCAAAGTGATGACTCTTTGCATGTTCGTTTGTTTTCATCTTTGGCTTTCCTTTCCATGTTTGCATCATTCTTGCATAGCTGTTGAGGTCGATACGCGCTTGTGGCGGCTGCTTCCCCACACATTTTTCCTCCCTCCCTCCATTATAAGTGTTGCATTTTCATGTATGCATCTCTTACTTGTGATTGAATTTACTTGGTGTTTTCTTGTGCTTTTTTGCCATGATCCCCATAGGGTTCCTAGTCCATCCGTTTAGGATGGGAGTAGGAGAGACATTAGGTGTTCAATCCAAGCTTGCTAACATTAGGGTAGATGTTTCCCCTTTCTAATTCAAACTTTAGGACCACTTTGCATGACAACGATTAATAACGATTAACGAGTGTTGCGCGCTACGAGCCTTAAGCTATTTGGGAAATGGTGTTGAGTGGATTCCTCTCAATTTCCTAGAGTGTTTAGTATACACCCTTAGGGTGATATGTGACGCATTCGCTCCTAAGTCATAGTCTCTAGTGCAACATGAGTTACAAATCAAACTCAAAACACTTCTTCTCTAAAGCAGTCTTGAAGTGATAAATCTGACCTCAGGAGGATAGAGCAATCAATAGCTCAAAAGCAGTCTTGAAGTAATAATGGCTTCAGGAGGATAGAGCAATCAATAGCTCTAAAGCAGTCTTGAAGTAATAGAATGGCTTCAGTAGGATAGAGCAATCAACAGCTCTAAAGCAGTCTTGAAATAATAATGTGATATGTCTTCAGGAGGATAGAGCAATCAATAGCTCTAAAGCAGTCTTGAAGTAATGATTTCAGGAGGATAGAGCAATGGATAGCTCTAAAGCAGTCTTGAAATGATAATGTAATTTCAGGAGGATAGAGCAATGGATAACTCTAAAGCAGTCTTGAAATAATTAGATGGCTTCAGGAGGATAGAGCAATGAATAGCTCTAAAGCAGTCTTGAAGTAGTAATATGACCTCATGAGGATAGAGCAATGAATAGCTCTAAAGCAGTCTTGAAGTAATAGGATGATTTCAGGAGGATAGAGCAATCAGTAGCTCTAAAGCAGTCTTGAAGTCATGAGAGGCTATCAGGAGGATAAAATAACCCTGAGGTTACAATAAAGCAGTCCCAAAGTAATAAGAAGCTCATCAGGAGGATAAAGTAACCCTGAGGTTACAATAAAGCAGTCCCAAAGATCATAAGATTGTTTGTTGGATAATTAACCTGAAAACAAGGTAGCATTCTGTATAACAACATTAGTTTATGCTTTATGTATGCATGTATGACATGATGCACTTAGGTAATGTACTATAGACATATATGTTATGGTATGATGTAAATGATGTATGTATGCTATGACACTGCTGGAAGTGTCTGGATATCCTTGTATAACAACTGCTGGCCAAGGAAAATAAATCCCGATTCGTTGTTGAAGAATATATAACCCTCCGTCTGCTGGGGATAACAAGGTATAGATAACCTCCCGTTGTTGGGGATGACAAGGTATAGATAACCTCCCGTTGTTGGGGATAGTAGGGTATAGATAACCTTCGTTTTCGTTTGATAGTAGGATAAGTATAACATCCCGTCTTCGTTCATCGTGCCCTTATTGGAAAGTAATTTCCCGTATATCCGTATGAGGATAAAAGAGATGGATATAAATTCCAGGGGAGATTAGACTTTGTGAAAATGGATTAGTCCTACTGATGGTTTGTAACTGTCTTGTAAAGATGAACCGGCGAAGCTTCGTTGAAATCCTTCCCTCGTTCGTCCTTAGTAAATACTATTACTGCATTTTCATGCATTTCTGGTAAACATCAATCATATTAAAAGCATACATGCGTTTCTGGTAAACATCAATCATATTCAAAGGCATACATACATTCAAACACAACCAATGGACGTTTCGCTTATGTAAATAGGGTAAAAGTGAATCTGGATTCAAAAGATGGAATTTATTTATATCAAAAGTGACCCATACACGGGTAAGTTTGTACAAGGAGACATAAACCCTAGTAAGAGAATTTTGTCATGAAGTTTTACAAAAAGAATCAGCTATGCGGGAAATAATCCTATTGAGTTTCAATTCTACTATTGCCACTCAAGTATCTCATCTTCTTGCTGTTGAGACGGAAACGATTGGATTGAGCTTTATCTGTTTGAGCTTGAGTAAGTAGTACAACTGGTTGCAGTTTCATGAGTGATCCAAACGAGACATAGTCATACGCTTTAATCCCTAACTTTTGCCTGGATTGCCCTTTCAGGTTTTCAATCCACCGGGATACCCTTTTTTGCCCAAGCCGCCTTTTCAGGTTTTCGACTTGCCGGGTGTACATCTTTTTATATATATATCCCTAATTTTTGCCCAAACCCTTTTGGTTTGCCGGGATGCCCTTATTTTTGCCTAGGCCTGTCAACCTAGCGGGTCTCTTTTTATGCGTAGTATTTTTTAACTATGTCTGCGTTTACAGGTTGTGGGAAGTCTTCACCATCCATTGTAGTCAGTATCATGGCACCTCCTGAGAACACTGTCTTGACTACAAATGGTCCCTCATATGTTGGAGTCCACTTGCCCCTAGGATCACCCTGTGGTAATATGATACGCTTGATTACCAAGTCACCAGCCTGATATACCTTTGGCTTAACCTTCTTGTTAAAAGCTTTGATCATCCGTTTCTGGTACATCTGGCCATGACAAACTGCTGCTAACCTTTTCTCATCAATCAAATTTATCTGGTCAAGTCGAGTCTGAATCCACTCATCTTCATCCAAGCCTGCATCCTTCATAATTCTCAAGGAGGGGATCTGAACTTCAATAGGCAGAACTGCTTCCATACCATAGACTAAGGAGAATGGGGTTGCCCCTGTTGAAGTACGTATTGTAGTACGATAACCATGCAGAGCAAATGGTAACATCTCGTGCCAATCCTTGTAAGTAACAGTCATCTTCTGTACAATCTTCTTAATGTTCTTATTAGCAGCTTCAACTGCCCCATTCATCTTTGGACGATACGGAGAAGAGTTGTGATGCTTAATCTTGAACTGCGTACAGAGATCAGTAATCATAGTGTTGTTCAGATTAGAGCCATTGTCAGTGATAATCCTTTCAGGGATACCATACCTACATATGAGATTATTCTTAATGAACCGAGCCACAACATTCTTAGTCACAGATGCAAATGAAGCTGCCTCTACCCACTTCGTGAAGTAATCAATAGCAACCAGGATGAAACGATGCCCATTGGAAGCAGTAGGCTTGATCTCACCAATCATATCAATGCCCCACATGGCAAAGGGCCAAGGAGCAGTCAACACATTCAATGGAGATGGAGGTACATGTACTTTATCAGCATAGATTTGACATTTGTGACATGTTCTGGAGTGTTGATAGCAATCAGCTTCCATGGTAGACCAATAGTAACCTGCTCTCAAAATCTTCTTTGCCATGGTATGACCACTAGAATGAGTGCCAAAGGTTCCATCATGCATCTCTTCCATAATTTCTGTAGCTTCCTTCTTATCCACACAACGAAGCATAGTCGAATCATGATTACGCTTATACAGAATGCCATTACTCAGAAAGAACTTAGCAGAAAACCTTCTCAGGAACTTCCTATCTTTGACAGATGCCCCTTCAGGGAACTCCTGAGCTTCAAGATAGTTTTTCACTTCATAGAACCAAGGCTTCTCCTCTGCTCCTTCAGTGTCAATCTCATTGCAGTATGCAGGCTTCTCAAATCTATCAATGGTAATCTTGGGAGCTTCATCATCCCAGCTGATCTCAAACATGGATGCCATGGTGGCCAATGCGTCTGCCAACTGATTCTCTCTTCGTGGAATATGTCCAAAAGTAATCTCTTTGAAATGTGGGATCAAAGACAACACATGTTCTCTGTAAGGAATGAGATTATCATGCTTTGTATCCCAATCTCCTTTAATCTGACTTACTACCAGAGCTGAATCTCCATACACCTCAAGGAACTGAATCTTCATATCAATAGCAACTTGCATACCCATGATACATGCCTCATACTCAGCCATGTTATTGGTACAATAGAAACAAAGTCTGGCAGTAATCGGGGTATGACAACCTTCAGGGGAACTAATCACAACACCAACACCATTACCATGTGCATTGGGGGCACCATCAAAAACCATAGTCCATCGAGATCCTTGTTCAGGTCCGTCATATTGTCCAGGTTCTTTGGTAGCAGACATAATGTCTTCATCAGGGAACTCAAAATTCATTGACTGGTAATCACCTACTGCTTGATGAGCCAAATGATCAGCAACAACACTCCCCTTAATGGCCTTCTGAGTAGTATACTGTATATCATATTCCGTCAAGATCATTTGCCATCTTGCAATTCTTCCGGAGAGAGCAGGTTTCTCAAATATGTACTTGATTGGATCCATTTTTGAAATCAACAAGGTAGTATGGGTCAACATATACTGTCTTAGTCTGTGAGCAGCCCATGCCAAAGCGCAGCAAGTTTTCTCGAGCAGTGAGTATCTTGTTTCACAGTCGGTAAACTTTTTGCTAAGGTAGTATATTGCCTGCTCTTTTCGACCAGACTCGTCATGTTGCCCCAATACACACCCCATTGAGTTGTCTAATACTGTTAAATACATAATCAAGGGTCTTCCATCAACTGGTGGCATTAAAATTGGAGGTTCTAGCAAATATCTCTTGATTTCATCAAAGGCAGTCTGGCACTCATCATTCCATTCCATCACCTGATCTTTCTTCAACAACTTGAAGATTGGCTCACAGATGGTAGTTAATTGGGAAATAAATCTTGCAATGTAGTTCAATCGTCCCAAGAAACCTCTAACCTCCTTCTCAGTACGGGGAGCTGGCATCTCTCGTATAGCTTTCACTTTTGCAGGATCCACTTCAATACCTTTTCCACTGACAATGAAACCCAGGAGCTTTCCAGATCTAACTCCAAAAGTACACTTGTTTGGATTTAATCTCAACCTGTATTTCTTCAACCTCTCAAACAACTTGTGCAGATGATCAAGATGTTGTTCTTCATTCTGAGACCTGGCTATCATATCATCCACATATACCTCTATCTCATGATGAATCATATCATGAAACAAAGCCACCATAGCACGCTGATATGTTGCCCCTGCATTCTTCAAACCAAATGGCATTACCTTATAGCAAAAGGTGCCCCACTGTGTCACAAATGTAGTCTTCTCCATATCTTCAGGTGCCATCTTGATTTGATTGTAACCAGAGAAACCATCCATAAAAGAGAATACCTTATGCTGAGCAGTGTTGTCTACCAGAATATCAATATGAGGAAGTGGAAAGTCATCTTTAGGGCTAGCCTTGTTCAGATCTCTGTAGTCTACACACATACGTACCTTACCATCTTTCTTAGGAACTGGTACCACATTTGCAACCCACTGAGGATAAGAAGTTACGGCCAAGAACCCTGCATTGAACTGTTTCATTACCTCTGCTTTGATCTTTTCTGACATTTCAGGACGCATACGACGAACCTTCTGCTTCTTTGGACGACAATCTTCTTTCACTGGCAAACGGTGAACCACAATGTCTGTATCCAACCCTGGCATATCTTCATAAGACCAAGCAAAGATCTCCACATAGTCACGTAGCATCTGAATCAACCTGCTCTTGACACTGTCCTCTAAATCAGCCCCTATCTTGACCTCTTTTCTGTTTTCTTCAGTTCCCAGATTCACAACTTCGACTGGTTCTTCATGTGGCTGTATAGCTTTCTCTTCTTGTTGTAACAACCTAGCAAGCTCTACAGGTATTTCACAATCGTCCTCGTTTCCGTCTTCAGTTTGATAGATCGGATTCTCGAAATTGTAATTGGCAATAGTAGAACTGTTATCAACTGGATCCAGAGTGGATGAGGATCTGCATTTTAGTGACGTGGGTGTGTGTAAGAACACATAGCTGATAAAGCAAAAATAAAAGAAAAAGAAAGACAAGGAACACAATATTTACGAAAACGAAACGTCCACTGATTTTATTGAATGAAGTATGCAAATGAAATGACAACCCGTAACAAGCACACCATTGTGCCCCGGGTAAGGCACATGGCTTGAAAGTTTTAATTGTTCCAGAAATTATAAATTTAAAAACATAACACAGTAATAGTATTTACTCCTGACTAAGGGAGATAGGGATAACATCTTCAGCTGTCCAATTATTGAGTCCAGCACCCACAGTAGGAAAAATCCATGCCTCCAAGTTGTAGTCTTCATCTTGATCTCCCACAGCATTGATAACCCCTTGATTGGTGATACGAACAGCACGGGCACGACGGACAGCCTTCTGGGACTCTGCAGTGAAACCCAAACCAAACTTGTCAGACTTGTATGGAATATCAGGAAGCTGACCCCAAATAGTACAACCACCTTCTTCCACCACAGCTTTTGCATCATTGAGGGAGGCCATTGTCATTGTTGGAGGGTTTCTGATGACCACAGGAACCTTCTTCACAGCAGGAGGAGTCACACAATCCTTAACAGCCCAGGGAACCACTTCAAATGACTGACATGGAGTTTCAATGTATTCACCTTCTACTTCCAGATACTTGAAAGTGTTTACATGGCTGACAAAGTATTCTTCCTCTCCAAAGACAGTAACAACTTTTCCATTCACCGGATATCTCAACTTTTGATGTAATGTGGAGGTCACAGCACCTGCCCCATGGATCCAGGGACGACCAAGCAGACATGAGTACGAAGGACGAATATCCATCACATAGAATGTAGCAGTGAACACCTGAGAACCAACCTTGATTGGAAGATCAATTTCCCCATGCACTACTCTTCTAGAACCATCAAAAGCCTTTACCACAATATTACTGGGCTTCAATACCGTATCTTCAGGACTCAGCTTGTTCAGGACTTCCTTAGGCAACACATTCAGAGAGGAACCATTGTCTATCAGCACATGAGACAGGGTAGTGCCCCTGCATTCAATTGAAATATGCAAGGCCCTGTTATGATCCCTCTTGGCAGGGGTCAAGTCAGCATCAGAAAATCCTAACCCGTTGTCATAGGTCAGGTGAGCAACACAATTCTCAAACTGGTCCACAGAAATTGCACTGGGTACATGAGCCATCTTTAGAAACTTGATCAATGACTTGGCATGAGCCTCAGAACATAATAACAGGGAGAGCATAGAAATCTTTGAGGGAGTATGCCCCAGCTGATCAACAATATCATAATCACTCTTGCGAATGATTTTCAATACTTCTTCCATCTGCTTAGAGAGGTCATCAGCAGCTGGCACATCAGTAGATACAGGCTCAATAACAGGACCCTTGCCCCGAGCATCAGTGGTGGAAGTAACAGCAGGAGTAACTGCACTCTTAGAAGCAACTGGAGGAGAGAAGACTTTTCCACTACGAGTGATCTTGCTAGATCCAGCAATATTATCAATGTCAACAGGCATATCAGGTAAAGGCTCCTGCTTGACACCATGGATGTAAACATCAGACCCATAGTGCCATGGCACAGCTTTGTCAGATGTATAAGGAATAGGACCAGGAGTGGTAATGATCAGAGGAGCTACTCTGGCTTCAGCAACAACTTTCACAGGACCTTCAGCAGTAATCTTGATTGGGCCCTGATGAGTGATTTTAATGGGACCCTTTGAAGTGATTCTTAGTGGTACTTTGTCAACCATGTCAACCTCTTCAATCTTCTTACCCTGAGTCAGATGATCCACCATACTTTCTACAGATGCTGGTCTTCTTTCAAACACTATAGTATATTTATCCATGAGACGTTGAATCCCATCTCTCAAAATGAAGCAACTATCCGACTTATAGGTACAATATAGACAATCTTCATGACAACCTGGAAAGATCCCAGCTTGTACTAACCTCTTTTTGATAACAGACAATGGTGTGCTCAACTCCATAACTGAATAGACATGCAGATCTTCATCAATATCTTCATCAATGGCGTTGACAGTCTTCTCGTGATTTGGCATTGGAGCTGTAATCACATTTGGAGTACCTGGTGGATCAAACTCAATTTCTCCAGCATCAATCATATCCTGAATTTTGTTCTTCAAGACCCAGCAGTTATTAGTATCATGTCCTGGACAGTTTGAATGATATGCACATCGTGCATTGGGATTGTACTTGGGAGAGGTAACATTGGGATTCTGAGGGGCCTCCCTCAGGGTAATAAGTTCAGCTTTCAACAAGTGTTGCAATGCCTGAGCCATTGACATGTTGATCTTCGTGAACTGTCTTCTAGCCCTCTGTTGGTTGCCTTGAGGCTGCTCTGTTGTTGCAGGAGTTGGATTTGAAATATGAACTGCACTAACAGACTGATGCCTTCTGTTACGATCAGGCTGACCATACACAGCATTAGATTCTTTCTTCCCAGTGGGAGGCTTCTTTGCAGCACCTGATGAAGAAGTGCCCACTTGGATCTTACCACTCTTGATACCATTCTCTACTCGCTCTCCTGTCATGATCAACTCAGTGAAGCCAGATGATGAGCTCCCAATGAGATGACTGTAAAATGGACCATTCAGCGTACACATGAACATATCAACTAACTCCCTATCAGTCAAAGGGGGTTGAACTCTTCCAGCTAAGTCTCTCCACTTCTGAGCATACTCCTTAAAGCTTTCTTTGGCACCCATATACATGCTTTGAAGCTGCATGCGAGTGGGGGCTAAGTCAGCATTGTATTGATACTGCTTGTAGAAAGCTTCAGCAAGGTCATTCCAATCTCTGATGTTGACACTCTCCAACTGATAATACCACTCTAGCTGAGCTCCAGATAAACTCTCTTGAAAGAAATGGATCCACAACTTTTTATCAGCAGTGTGGGGTTGCATTCTTCTGACATAAGACCTCAGATGCAATTTGGGACAAGAGACCCCATCATAGACAACAAACGTAGGAACTTTGAATCCAATGGGTATGACCACCCCAGATATCAAGCTCAAATCCTCAAAATCCAGCCCAGATGATTTCTGTAATTCCATAGCATCCATTCTATCCACCAGCATCTTGAATTTGTCTTCGTTAGGCTCATGGTAGTAGTTAGCCTCAGAATCAGAGTCCCCCATAGTGTTGTGGAGGCTGCCTCTCTCCTGCTCAGATTCTTCAGATTCATAGTCTTCAACATGTTCCTTGGTCTTGACAGGACCTTTGAACCTTCTTCCCATGTTGAGCAACCCAGCAGACTTTCTAGCCTTCTTAGTCTTCTTGGCCAGCAGTGTCTTCAATTCATCCTGCCCCTTGGATAGGTTCAGGATCAGCTCTTGGAACTGTGCATTCTGTGCCTGGAGATCCTTAACTGATTGTTCAAGAGCCATTGCTGAAATAAACAGCGAGAAGATGAGAAACCTGTGCACAATTATAACCTGTGATGCAATGATATGGGAATGCATATGCAATGTTTTCAAGGACCGCAGGATTTAAATTTGCTTAAACAAACAAGAAAGTAACTTTTTATTAGTAATAACTTGTTTTGCCTTTTAGGCTTACAAAAAATGAAAACGAAATAAGTACAAAAGATGGGGTTTTAAGTCTCCCATGGACGTTTCCTCTTTGTGTTGAGGTATGAGTTGAGGTTTCGTTCCTCATGAAGTAGCTTTGTTAGCTCTAGGATCCTTGCTTGGCTTGCTTTGTAATGAGCCTCGAAAGTATCCCTTTGCTCTTTCAGTTGGATCCATGATCTCTGCAAGTCTTCCATATCAGTAGGCATGTCTGGGTGAAGGATGGTATAGGCTGTGTCTCCTTCAGCAACAGGTTCCATGGTAACTGGTAGGATGGCAGGATATGGCATCATGAGTGTCTGAGCACGAGATCGTACCCATCTGAGATAAGCCTCCATAGGAATGGTGTAGTTAGGCTCCAGTGTCTTGCTGTCAATCCTGTTTACCTTTCCCCAAGCTCGTATGAATCTCTGACGGTAACCCTGAAGATCGTTGTCGTAGTCAAACACAATGCCCTGAATCAACATGTCATGTGGACCATCGCTCCGGGCGTAACCAAACTGTCGTAAAGCTAGAGATGGGTTGTAGGTGATGCCTCCTCTTATGCCTAGAAGTGGCACATTAGGAAACTCCCCACAACGGTCAATGATGGTGACATTCTCCATAGATCTGGAGCACCAATGGATGTCTGAGTGAGAAAGTGACATGATCCTCTTGGACCATCTGAACCCTTGCTCATTCTTCATTACTGAGCGAGGAAGGTGAGAAATAAACCACCTAGAAAGTAAAGGTATGCAGCACATCAAAGTTCCTCTTGCCCTTGTAGTACGGGTGTGAAGAGAATGTAGGATGTCTCCAAGTAAGGTAGGCACTGGATTGTGACTCAGGAATATGTTGATGGCATGAACGTCTATGAACTGATCAGGATTGGGGAACAACACTAAGCCATAAATCAATAAGGCTAAGATCTCCTCAAAAGCATCGTAGCTCATAGCCTTCAAGAACATTTGAGCTTTATCCACTAATACCTTGGCAAGAATACCTTTAACTCCACTTCTCGTCTCTAGAACAATGTCAGACTTCTTCAGATGTAGAGCTGCAGCAATAACTTCTGGTTTAAGCTCCTTCTCTAAGCCTGTGAATGGCTTCTGATCAAGAACAGGTATACCCAGAAGTTTAGAGAACTCCTCCATGGTTGGAACCAGCTGATAATCAGGAAATGTAAAGCAATGGTGCTTAGGGTCAAAGAACTGAAACAGCACACTCATCATGTCTTCACTGAACCCTGAAGTAACTAGATCCAATAAGTGACCATGTCTCTTGTTGAACTGGGAATGATCAGGCACTAGGGAAACCAACTCCTTGAGCTTAGCAGGTATCCCTACAAAGTTGATCCTGATGGTGTTTCTACGAGCAGAAGCCATGACCTGCAACAAAGAACAAAGATAAACCCTTTGGTCCTTGAAATGGTTAGGGAAAATGATATGCTTATGATGCATGATGATGTCATGATGTCATGCTCAATCACAAACATGTGGCACACACAAACAAGTCACACCATAGCCCTAGGTTTAAAGGCTTGCATGAGGTTCAAAGGCAAGTACCCTCCCCTGAAGTTAGATGGTTCATCCTGTCCTACAAAAGTAACCAGGTTCTAAGGGATCTCAATATCATTGATCCTTCACAAGGGTGGTTGTTCAGAAGGCAACTTACTTGCCAACCAAAACCCTCCAAGTTTAAGATCTCAATGAGCGTAGTATCGAGTGTCAACCAACTTCAGTCTGCACCAAAGCCGGTTACCTCACTACTTTCTAAAGGCCAAGATGAGTTAACTAGGGTTCTAAAAGTCAGTTAGTGCATTGACAACATATGGCAGCCTCAATATTATCCTCAACTTGACTTAAGGAATATAAGCACCAACCAAGAAGTCGCACTAACTATGGCCACCAGATCAACCGTATCGATATACGTCGTACAGTTTCCTTGGTCTATTGCCATTTACCTAAGGTACACTAGATCCGGGTTAGGACCTTTCACACATAAGAGCACCCCAACAATATAATAATAAAGCAAACAAGGCAAACAATTTAAAGTGATCTTAATTCCTAAGGGTACCCCTCTTAAATAAGTCCCCAGCAGAGTCGCCAGTTCTGTAACACGGTGGGAGAACTGACTTTAAACAATGTTGCGGATAGCAAGAGTCGCCACCGACTTTTATTTTATCCATAAGGAAAGGTTATAAAAGAACAGGAAAGACCTTAGAGAATATTTTGGGTCCGGGGGGTAGGTTATGAAAAGGGAAGGTGTTAGCACCCTTTTCATCCATGGTTATCCATGGGCTCTTAGGTACTTAAGCTCACTTTTGAATTGTTTTGAAAGTGTAGTGTGTGAATAGAAAATTTTCAGAATAGTTAATAAATAATCCATGTAAGGATGTGTTAAGAACTTGTTTGAAAACTTGTTGAAAATTTGTTTAAGTGCGAAACAATTTTGAAGTGAGCAAGCACCTAGGAGTAACCTACCCTAATGTTTAAAGGTCTTTCTTATTCTTCATTCTTTCCTTTAGTAAGACTATCCCTACTATAATGGAGTAGGTAGTCCTTACTTTGGATGTTAAGGGGTATGTGAGGGACAATTTGACTTTGAAGGCCATTGTGGGATGTAATAAGCACATATAAGGGACCATCATCATTTTTCGAAAGGGACTTGATTCGTAAAGGCAACCATAAGGGACTTTGATGATTTTTTTATTTGAGGGACTTGCTTTATACACCCCACTTAACCATTATTCGTAGGCAACTTGAGGGATATCCTTAGGAAGTGAGACGGCGATTAAAATCGACTTACGTGTGTGACGTGTTTATTTTAATTATCTTTATTTAAAAGTGATCTAAATTTATTTTAATATTACATACATGTTGTTACACTCCCTAATTACTAACCATAATAATAATTAAATAATTAAACAACTTTACTTCCAAGAAACAATTACAAAATAATAAGCAAAATAATTAAATAGCAAAGATAAATAAAATATAAATAAGCAATAATAAATAATAAAGGGGGTTAATTCTAAGTTTACTCGGCAAGACATCGCATCTTGTGCCTACGTATCCTTACGGGAGTGGAATCAGAGTAATCGTAGTTCCCCTCAAAAGGGAGGTTAGAGACTTCTTGACTGTGGTCAAGGTCTCACGGGGAATAAACATGTCTTAAGGACACGCTTACGTGGAGTGTAGAAACTCCAAATCTCTACGTTGAAATGTTAAGTTGTAATTAGGGTTAAATTAGGGATTCCACGGCGGGAAACCCTAAAATGAGCGCGGCGGCTCTTTGACCTAATGCTAAGGGTAAAATTGTAATTTTGCCTGCGGCGAGGCATTTGTGAAAATTAGGGTTTGTAGTTTGTAGTTTTGAGGATTTGAAATTGAATGTGTGAAGTTTTACGGACTATTGGCGCGGCGGCCAAACAGTTAGACCTAACCTTCGGATGTGTGCAATGTGACAGAAATAATAGTAAACGCGTGAGATAATTGAATCATGCAAACAGAGAGATAATGTCATAATTTAAACCATGCAAGCAGAAATTTAAAGGCAGAATTTAAAGAGCGATTGTTAAGTTCGCGAGGTTACATGAGAGGAGCAGATACAATATGATAATGAAATTTGAATTGAACAATAATAAAATAAAATAAATAACGGTTCTAGTTATTATTTTAAAAAAAGGATTTTAGTTATTATTTTAAATTTATCTAAAAAAAAGTTTTTCTTAAAAATAATAGGTTTTCATATTAATTTGGAAAAGATGTTAATGTTATTTATTTTAAAAAACAGATTTTTATATTATAACAAATTTTAATAAATTAATGATAACAATAATAATAATAATGGTAATAATAATGATAATAATGATAATAATAATAAATAATGATAATAATAATAATAATAATAATAATAATAATAATAATAATAATAAAGCAATAATGAATTTTAAATGTGCCAAATAACCCAACAATGTTGCTAACGCAGAAATGCGCTCATCGCAACCAGATCTAAATCGGGCGAAACAAAATTTATCGCAAAGAAAAAGAAATTAAGCAAAAAATAGTATTATTGCTCACACAAAAATGCGATCATCGCAACCAGATCGAACTAACACAAATGTCACGCGTCATGCACACAAATGTGCAAACATCGTATCGACATAATTCGATCAAAAATCTTATATATATAAACTCTAACAATTTAAAAATTATATATATATAAACGTAACAGTAATAGATAAAGAAAAAGAAATAACGGTAATAGATGAAGAAAAAGAAATAACGGTAAAAGATGAAGAAAAAGAAACAACAGTAATAGATGAAGGAAAAGAAATAACGGTAAACGATGAAGAAAAAGAAACAATAGTAATGGATGAAGAAGAAAACTAAATAACGGCAAACGGCACTCACTCCTCTTAGGTTTTTTTTCATTCTCTCCTTTTTTCCAACAAGGCAACACATGTATATATAGGGAACAAATTAGGGTTAACACCAAATTGTCAATAATGTCCCTAAAGCCCATTTTAAAGCCCAAAAAAAACTATTTTTGTTATTTTTTTAATGAAAGATAGAAAAATAATAAAAAACAAAAAAAAAATGACAAAGGTGAGATTCGAACTCTCAACCTCTCACACTCATAACTCCTTACACATGTCCTCCTGCCAATTGTGCCATTTTTACTTTTTAGAAAAAAAATGCATGCCATATGATATTTACCTGCGAAAAGTCAAACGACTACACAAATTTGTTAGTAATTGATTAAATGCAATGAAATGCGACGACAAATCTTAGGGCAAAATTTGGGGTATTACAGTTATTATGATAATATTTCTCACCCAACCTCTCTTTGATGTTGGCGGAAAAAAAAATCATGAAGTTTGACTTTGGTTTGACCACAGTTGACCTCAGTTTGACCTTTTAACTGCATTGACTGCTTTTGACTTATCTGATCATCTGACTGAGCAAACTTTTGAGAAAAGTCTTGAAACTTGACATGGGGGTTCTTATACACATATAAGATGTTATGAAGCTCACTTGAAGTCTTGGAAGTCCATTTAGCCTGATTAAAGTCAAAACCCTAGTTTTGGATGCACTGCTTAGGAGGTGCATTGTCTGAGGGAATTGTCAACTCTTCTGACCAATTGTGAATTTTGTGAACCTTGTGAACCTTCTTGGAACACAAAGTCTTGTATTGTGAGGGCAAATTTTGGGGTGCAACACATGTTCACCATGATGATTTTCATTTTTGATTGATTTGTTGCATTTTGATTCATATGATCTGTGTTAATGTTGTTTGGATATGTATACATGTTGTTGGAATCATGGTTTTCTGATTTAATTTCGTGCATAGCTGATTATGTGATCATTGGTATGTTTGGAGAAGTGATAAGTTGTTGAAAAGTGATTATGCTTTGCTGTTTTCTTCTGTTAGCACCGTGTTAATCGATTAACGCATATGGTTAACCGATTAACCATTACAAATTTCCAGATTTTTCAAAGTTTTCATAGTGTTAATCGGTTAACGCGTATGGTTAACCGATTAACCAGTTCAAATTTTCAAAATTTTTAAGCGTTCACAGTGTGTTAACCGATTAACCCTGGGGGTTAACCAATTAACATTGTGCTGGCAGACCTGTTTTGTTGCTCTGTTTGATTGTTTGCATACCATTTCACTTCGAATCTTTATGAATTGATATGATGCATTAGGAGTGAAATGTTTTGGATGTTTGTCACTGTTTGTGTTTGGTTGATCATGATTTTGTTGACACTTGTGTTCATTTTCCACTTGGATGCATACTTATGGATGTGGTTCAAAGTGATGACTCTTTGCATGTTCGTTTGTTTTCATCTTTGGCTTTCCTTTCCATGTTTGCATCATTCTTGCATAGCTGTTGAGGTCGATACGCGCTTGTGGCGGCTGCTTCCCCACACATTTTTCCTCCCTCCCTCCATTATAAGTGTTGCATTTTCATGTATGCATCTCTTACTTGTGATTGAATTTACTTGGTGTTTTCTTGTGCTTTTTTGCCATGATCCCCATAGGGTTCCTAGTCCATCCGTTTAGGATGGGAGTAGGAGAGACATTAGGTGTTCAATCCAAGCTTGCTAACATTAGGGTAGATGTTTCCCCTTTCTAATTCAAACTTTAGGACCACTTTGCATGACAACGATTAATAACGATTAACGAGTGTTGCGCGCTACGAGCCTTAAGCTATTTGGGAAATGGTGTTGAGTGGATTCCTCTCAATTTCCTAGAGTGTTTAGTATACACCCTTAGGGTGATATGTGACGCATTCGCTCCTAAGTCATAGTCTCTAGTGCAACATGAGTTACAAATCAAACTCAAAACACTTCTTCTCTAAAAAACATAAAAACAAATCATTGAACTTCTTTTGTCCTTCGGGATCTTAATAACAGAAAATCTTTTCAGATAAAAGAGTGTTGTTAACTCTTAGTTCTATCGCAAAACGGTAACGCCTAAGTCTCCAATGGTCGAGCTGCATACCTAAAACTGCTAGAACTATTTGTTAACCTTACTCAGTTAAAACTTTTGAACTAACCTGTGGTCTTGTTAGCCTGAACTATGTTTGCTCTGATCTCTCATACCTGTTGAGAGTACGTAGGCACAAGACGCGATGTCTTGGCGAGCAATCTTCCCCCCTTTCACCCGTAGTTAGCCGAATTACGTTGACTCTGACTTTCCCATTGCACAAGGGAATACGTAGGCACGGAGCGGCGATGCTCTGCCAAGTCCTTTCTTTTTTTTTGTCCCTTGACCTTTAGCTAAATAGTTTTAATCACCCTTTATATAGACAACAAAGCGTGGATCTCGTCTATCGCTACCGCAAAAATAAGGTGCCGGAAAAACAGAAGAGTCGCCACCTTTCGTTATTTATCCCTCAGAGCGGGAAAGGAAACGATCGGAAAAACCTGACGAAAAAGGTATAAGACAAGGTCATCGCAACCATTGTCTGGGTTCGGGAGTCGGTTACGCAAGGGGAAGGTATTAGCACCCTCACGTCCATCGTACTCGATGGGATCCATGCTTGTTGTGTTTATCTGATGGGTTTGTTTTATCTATCTACCTATCAAGGCTGGTATAAAAGAAAAGAAAAATGACTCGGCAAAGCGTCGCACTTTATGCCTACGTATTCTCATCAGAGAATGAGAAATCAAAGTCAACGTAGTTCGACTAACTACGGGTTACGGACGGGGGAAGGTGGCTCGCCAATACATCAGTATTGTGCCTACGTACTCTCAACAGATATGAGAGATCAGAGCTTACGTAGTTCGGGATAATACGGATTACGGGAATTCAGATTCATCTGTTTTATCGAGTAGGGTTAACAAACAGTTCCAGCAGTCTGGTGTATGCATCTTGCTCGTCAGAGGCTCGTGCGTTACCGTTTGCGGTAGAACTGGGAGTTAACGAAACTCTTTTCTTCAGAAAAAGCTTCCTTTGAATTACGGGCCCACGGGGCAAAAAGGTTTGAAGTTTGTTTTCTGTCTTTTACGAAAGAACTGTTTTTTATGGATGTTTGCAACTAATATCGCACTAGAGACTATGACCTGAGAGTGAATGCGTCGCATGTCACCCTAAGGGTACCATTCTAAACATCCTGACTATTGAAGAGTGACCCTTCAACAATCATTTCCCAAGTAACTTAAGGCTCGTAACGTATGACATCAGTTAACCTTTATTACTGTATTTTGATTTGTTTCGAGATGAGAAGAGAGAGGGGACAACTACGGGGAGACTATCAAGTCCTAATGTTGTCATGCCAAGGATTCATCCTATGGTTGAAGTTTGAAATAGGGATCTCCTAGAAGTTGTCATGCATAGGTTTCAACCTAAAGTTCTATCATCACTTCCTTATCAAAGGAAATGAGAGTCTTAGGGGATCATGTCAATGATAAACAGAAACAGATAAAGCATCAGCTTAAACAGTAAACAGTAAACGACTGTAAAATGCATGCAATGCAAGTGAGGAGGAAATGTGTGTGGGGCATCAGCCTCCACAAGCTCATCTCGACCTCAAGCCAGATATGAATAACTGCAATCATACAGAGAATTAAAATGCCATCAAGCAAACCACAAACCATATAGGCAAGGGAGCAGGGCTCTACTGAATACCCACAAGCAAAGCCATACAGTAAACATACAAGAAGAGGGAGCAACTCAACCTCTAGTGCAATCATGCTCCTAGCTTAAAAGAATCTAGATATGAACTTATTCTAATGCATCAAGCAAATCACACAAGTCACATCAATACAGTTGCGCAGAAAGCAAACAGTCAGGAAAGAAAGCAGATCAACAGCTTCCACAGCTTCATAACAAAGCAATCCTCTGACAGCAACTCAGTTCACAGTCTGTAACTGTTCTTCAAGGCCTTCATCTTCAATATCAAGTGTCAACTTGCTTCTTCAAGCTTTCAACACCTCCCACACAAATATCAACTTGTTCTTCACCTTCTTCAAGCTTCAGCTCCAGAGTAGACTCCACCTTCAGGCTTCAATCCCAATAGCAAGTATCAACTTGCTCCTTCAGGCTCTCAATGCATCAAACATAAGTATCAACTTGTTTTTCATCTTCTTCAAGCTTCAACTCTCAATTTCAATTTGAATCCTCTTCACACAAGTATCAACTTGTTCTTCTTGATCTTCAGGATTCAGCTCTCATGGCAGTCTTCAAACAAAGGGGAAGTACAACTTCTAGCATCTTCAATCTTCTAGCAAGGAACTCCATCCTCTAGCAAGGGAGAAAGATTCATCTAACAAGAGCAAGGTGGGATAGGGAGAAGCAAGGTGAAGACCTAAGGTCACCACTAAGCACTCCACCATCAATGAAAGGAACCCTCAAAGGTTCTACCAACTTGTGAGGAGCCACACATCCTACCCAAGGAGGGATGGGGCCTTCACCATGGGACCTTATATCATAGGGAGGAATGGAAGTGATCAACACCTTCCATGTTTATGAAAGGAGAAAATTTATCTAGAAGCTCTACTTACAAACCCTAATCTTAACACCTAAACTAACTCAAACCCAAAGAAGGGAAATCTTCACATCCAAGCTTCTTCAAGAATTCCACAGCAGCCCAAACTTTCCTTCATCATCATCCAAGAGCAAGAGAAGCAAAGCCCTAGTCTAAGGGAGCTAAAGAAATCATTCTAGTTGAGTTAGCAAGTTAGGATCACCTAAAACCTAGTACTAAAGTTAATCCTAACTAAAATACTAAAAACAATTGTAAAATCCTACAAAAATAACTATGGGAACCTATGTCAATCATGACTCTACCATATTAATTCCAGAGATCAAATCCTCAAATAAGACCTAGAAATAAATTCTACACTTCAAGGTACTAAACTTAAACCCTAAGAGGGAACACCTAAGGTTTCAACCTAAAAACAGCACCTAATTTCATCACAAAAATGTGAGAAAATTCCTATGGGAGCATACATCTTTACTCTAACAGCTAGCAAAATCTCACAACAAAATTCCAAACCAATTGCAAGAACAAAAATCGACAAACAGAGGTATCAATTAGCAAATAAGCATCGCGCATCACTTCAAACCGTAACTACGAAAGTATGCATCCGAGTGGGAAATGACAACGCGTGTCGAAGGAATCATGATTAAACAATCAAGAACAATGGAAAACATCCAAAACATTTCACTCTTAATGCACCATATTGATCTATGAAGATTCAAAGTGAAACGATACGAGAACAAGCATAAAAACGGCAAAACAGGCCTGTCAGCACAGTGTTAATCGATTAACACAATAGGTTAATCGGTTAACCACTTAAAAACGTTGAAAAATTTGAATATTTGGGTTGGTTAATTGATTAACCATATAGGTTAACCGATTAACACTACACCAGAAACAGAAAAGCAGCAACAAAATCACTTTTCAACAGCTTATTACATCTCCAAACATACCAATGCTCACATAATCAATTATGCACGAAATTACCTCAGCAAACAGTGACATGATTAGCATGTAAACATGGTAAAGCAACATGATCATGGATCAATAAGATCAAATTAACCACAATTCAATCAAATGTGAAGATCAACATTATGAACATGCAAATAAGTTCGAAAATTAAATCGGATCAGAATTCCAACCTACGAATCGGAGAATTGATTCGGTAATTGTTGATCTAACTGTAATTGAGAAGATCCAAGCAAAGAAACCCGGAAAACTTCAAGATCCACACTAATTCTTGTTGTAGCAATGAAGATCCACCAAGAACAAGCCAAAATAAACCAAATAATCACTTCCGAAATCACTTCCAAGTTTAGATCTGCTTGAGCACGAAAATTGAATGATGGAAATGGAATTAATGGAGTGAATTGATGAAGGTTTAGCTCCTAGAAATCAAGGATTCCAAGGAAGAATCAATGATCTCAATGAGAAAAGCTTTGAGTGAGTTTTGTGAGGTTGAAAAATTGAGAGAGGATTGAGAGGGAATTATGAAAATGAGAGGGAATTATGAAGGATTTTTTTGTGAGGTTTGGAGTAAATCATTTAAATATACTCTTGGTTCGGATCCAAAGCAAGGTTTGGAAATAGGATTGGGATGTGGTATGGGGTTTTGGCGGGAAACTGAAATAACCAACTTGAGAAGGTTCTAGATCCTTCTAGAATGCAAAATGGAACCTTCCAAATGATCAAAATTGGACCCCACATGGGAATTGCTTGAAATCTCACGTGCAAGGCAAAATCTGCTTTGGTTAATCGGTTAACCATATAGGTTAATCAATTAACACTATTAAAACTTACAAATCTGGACTATTTTCCAATGGTTAATCGGTTAACCATATGTGTTAACCGATTAACACATTCAAAAATTTGAATTTGGCGCCTTTTGGTGGGAAATCTGCCTGTTCGCCCATTCTCAACTGTTCGGGGCCCTGTTAAGCTTCTGAAACTTGCTGTTGAATATTATGATCATGAAAATGCTTAGGATACTCCAGAGTGCTGCTTCCTGTAGAGAAAATGCCTGCAAATAAAATGAAACCGGCCGCTCAACTGTTAGGCAAAATAAACGCCAGAACCTCTGATGCTTGAATAAAATCTCTTGATTAGCTTTGTACTCTATGATAGCCCTTGACCTCCTGCATACATGTCAATGAAATGCACATGGTAATGTTATGTTAAATGAAATGAAACACAAGCTAGGTAAAACAAAGTTAGGCAAATTTTGGGGTGCAACAATTGCCCGTATTCAAACGGCTTGGACCTGACTGGGTGAGAAGCGAACGACTCTCACACATTCAAGGTAAAAGACGGTTGAATACCAACAAACCCAGAAATTTGCCAACTGCACAAGTACACGGTACTCTGATGGGGACAATTCTTCAGAAACTGAAATAATAGTTGCGCAACAACTAGCTGGAGAAATACTGATCTGAATCTCCGTCAGGATGATTCTCGAATTTATCTGATATCATTGCATCCTCAAATCATCAAGGGATCACCAGTTACACGGTAACTGGTGATTTGCCAACCGCACAGGTAAGCGATACTCTGATTGGTAGGAACATCTTCAAAACTGAGCATGACAGTTGCGCGACAACTTGCTGGGGAATGGGTCACACGGTAACCGGTGAAGGGTCTAATCTCAAATCTCCATCAGGATGATCATCTGATTTTGCTGTAGATCTTCGCCCTCAAGTCATCGAGGGGTCACCGGTTACACGGTAATTGGTAATGGATAGCTGGATTCCTTATCGTCGCCTATGGACTCATCATGTCGCTAGGAACATCGACAACATCCTTGTCGGACTTCATCAGTAAGTTAATAAGGGATCACCGGTTATTCGGTAACTGGTGAATGATGGCTGATTCTGCCGTCGGGCAATCTACATCATAGCAGAAGAATTCCTTATCATCACCTATGCACTCATCATGTCGCTAGGAACGTCGACAGTACCTTTGTCGGACTTCATCAGTAAGTCAATAAGGGGTCACCGGTTACTAGGTAACTGGTGAATGATGGTTGATTCTGCCGTCAGGCATTCTGCGTCATAGCAGAAGAATTCCTTATCGTCGCCTATGGACTCATCATGTTGTTGCACCCCAAAATTTGACCAACAATTATTTATCCATCTAGTGTTTGAAAATGGATACCTTCATCAGACAGTTCAAAAGATCTTCAGAGGAATTGGTTGGAACCAGGGTTGTGTGCTTCATAGCTTGAGAGTTGTGGGTGCTCCTCAGATGATTCTGAGACTTTGAGAATGAACTTGATGTTTTGAGAAAGATTATGAGATGTCTTGATAGCCATCATGAAGCCCAGAGAGGTCATTATGTAAGAATTCAGGAGATTCAACCATGAATGGTAGAATTAGGGTTTTGACTGGGTCAACCCTAGATCAACTGAAGATTTGGAGAAGGTTGAGACCTAATCCAAGGGCCATGAGATCATGTAATGATGCATAGAGATGTTATAAAGGTGATTCCTAGACCAACTCATCATGATTGAGGAGTTTGAGAAGTTTTGAGTTAGGGTTTCTGAGGATTGTCAGTGGAAAAACCCTAATTTGACCCCTATCTTCCAGGCAGTTTTAGCTCTAGATGTGATTGACATCTCATCTTCCCCACAACATGAATGTTGTAGAGCTTGTTCTTAGATTTAATTTGAGTGGTGGAAGTCCTTGATAGGAGTTGCAGAGCTCAAGTTATGGTTTTGACAAATTACAGGTCAGCAGAGGTGTGTGAATCTGGGTCCTTGAAAGTCACCCAACTTGCAGACAACTTTTGCCCTAGTAGGATGATTCCTATGATCTCTTGGTAAACATGAATGTTGAAGGGCATCTTCTTAGATTTAATTTGAGTGGTATAAGTCCTTGATAGGATTTGTGGAACTCAACTTATGGTTTGAACAAGACAGGGGTATTTTGGTCATTTGTCAGTTATAGGTCATTTTTAAGCAAAGGCCATATCTCCTATTTCCAAGCCTCAAATGGAAAAACTCAAAACATGAAAGTTGTTCAAAATGTGATTTTAAGTCTATAAAGAAGGTCATGAATTGTTGGAAAAGCTCATAGCATGGATTTGCATGATTGGTCAAAAATGAACTAAAAATGGCTTATAAGTTTGAAAAGTTGAATTTGAAAATTGGTTTGGAAGATCCACAAATCCAAAATAGGTCATCCAATATATCATTTTGATTGGAAAAACCATTTTAAAAACAATGGTTCAGCCACAATTTTGGTTTAAGGCCTAAAAATGGAGGTTGCTTTGTAAAGTTCTTTCTTGCATATTAAGGCAACTTGGGAAAACTTGAAATAAGTGAACACATTGGTTGTTTTAGCACTCTAATCACCTCTATAACTCATATGGGGAGATTTTGACTTGAAATTAAAGGGTGGTAAGGATTATATCATGAGATGTCATGAGATATGTGAGAAATCCATAAGTTCATGGCATGAAACTTCTAGAAAGCTCTTAGAAGTTTCCAGCAACTCCTAGATGCTTCCATTATGGTCTATATATTGAGCAGAGATCATTCATGCAAGGGGTTGGTGATGGTTAATGGTAAGTAAGTGCAAAAAGAGCCAAAATATTCCATTTACAAATTCATAACAAACTCCATTTTCTTCTTCATCTCCACTTGATTCTTCTCCACAAACACACTATTCTGATCATAATCAAGAGTTGCATACCAAGTTAGAGGAAGATCCATGGCATATTGAAGGTGTAATATCCAAGTTGCAAGAAGAGCAATTTGATTCCAAACTCGAGATACAAGTGTGATACACCAAGGTTCTTGCAAACAGAATCTCTAGCATCAAGAAAAGGTTCATCCAAGAGAGTCTCAAGCATTGAAGTGGACAGAAACTACACTCACCATCATCAATTTGCAGGTTTGCAAATTCACTCGAACCTCCCTATTTATGCATTTCTAGATCATGTGGTTAGGATAGTTGTGATTAGCAACCATTAGGGATGGATCTGGGGAAGTTAGAGCTCATTCTGAGAAGTTTGTAATTTTGACATGAAACTTTAAAGATCAAGAACTAGCTGGATTATGAGCTACAATTAACATGTTATAGCTTGTGGAGATCAGGGCGAGGAGTAGAACAAGATCATACCCTTAGATTTAAGTTTCTTCATGATTGATTGCAGAGTGAACACGTGAAACCCTAGCTTTCATCCATTCTGTTCGTGCATGATACCAAGATTCCATGAACAAAATTCATGTGGTTGTATTCTCCATAATTCAAGGATCATTTTTAGCTTTGGAAGTTTCGAGAATCATGGCCTGTAGAGAGAGAACGGGAGAGGGGAAAGTTAGTGCATGGAAGCTTTTTTCCTGAACTTAGGGTTTGTGTTTGGGGACGAAGGCCATGGACCCTTGGATTAGTCCCCAGGTTTTGACTCTTTCCTACCATCGTGCGGCTCAGATCGAATTGAAAACGGAGGGAAAAATTCAAATCAACACGGCGTCGTTTTGTTTAATGAGCGCGTCTGGGCCTAAGTGGAAATCGCTATTCGCACCCCACCCCATTCAGCCCATCTCATATGATAACTGCGCGCATGTTCTTTTCACACCCCCTCCCTCCTTTTTCTCATTTTTATATTTTATTTTGTTTTATATTTTTAGTGAACTTTAATAATTCATAAAAAATTGATAAATAATGATTTTTTGTTCATTCTTTTTGCTATGTTTAGATAATAATGTGTAGAAAATTATAAAAATAAAAATAGGATTTTATTTTTAATGTAGAATTTTTGGTGATATTTTCTTTTAAATAGGGCATTTATTTTCTTTTAGTTGATATCACATTTTCCATGAATTGTTTTAGGACTTTCCCTCAGGCTTTTTGAGCCATTCTTTTTGGCATAGTTAGGTATTGACCCCTAGTTTCATTTAGGATTTATCTCTTGATTTGTAGGTTAAAATTTGATGTAGTTTGATGGTTAGACATTTAGGTGCTCTAATTAGGGTTTTAGGTTGTATGCTTGGACTTCAACAGGTTTGTTTTGGGATTTATAGGCCAAGTTAGTGTATGGGGAATATATGGGTTAAGGGTAAGTATGTATAGAATCCCCTAGAATTTTGCTAGAATGTTGTATGGTGTTTTAGTATTTTTCATTGATTTTTGAATGTATGGATAATATGTGTGTTGCTTAAAGGCATAAGTTGTATTGTTGTGTTTTATTTCCTTCTCTTTTGAGTGTGTGAGCTTTGAAGATTGAGTTGAAGGCCTTGTGGATCATCATGGAAGCTTTGAAGGCCTTGCAGAGGAGTTTAGCATAGTTTTTGTTTGTTTTGTTTATAGGTTAATAGGTGCATAGGCAGAGCCCTAGATAGAATACTTTGTTCAATAAACAAGGAGTGTTTTGTTCACCTCCTTCCTTCTCTATGACACAGAGTCCCTTAAGGGTATTCACCTCTCTCCTTTGGAGGGATTAGTGACCTTGCCCTGTAAGGTAGAACTTTGAGAGAGCCTTTCCTTTGATGTTAAGTCCTCAATGGCATCCTTTGGAAGTCAGTGAGTACTGTAACATCCCCACCTCATCTTGTTGACTGAATCTTATTTGCTGGAGCATTGGAGCCATTGAAGTTAGAAGCCGAGGCCTTGAAGAGGATGATTCCTTGAAGATTATTGAAGTCTGAAGATTCTGTGAAAATCAAACTGATGCCTGAAGATCCCTGGAGATAGTGAAGCCTGAAGGTGGAGCTGATCAAAGGAGCTGAAGCTCAAAGGGAGAAGATGAGTTGATACTCATGTTGTAGGGTTGATACCTGGAAAGCAAGTGATCTCTGAAGTCTGAAGACTGGGTTGCTTCTAGAGGAGCTGAGGCTTTCTTCTGTTTTCTTTGATGTATTGTGTGTTTTGTCTGATTTGTCTGTTGCATTAGACTAAGCCCATTTAGAATAAGTTCAGTCTAAGAGCATGAGTGCATCTGATGGTATTGTTATTGCTTGGCTTTGCTTGCGGGTATTCGGTAGAGCCCAGCTCCCTTGCCCATGTGTTTATTTTGCTTGACAGCATTTCATTTTCTGTCTGTATGATTACAGTTTATTGTTTTTGCTTGATAGCATGGTGTTTATTTCAGTATGATTACTGTTATTTCATGACTGGCTTGAGGTCGAGACGAGCTTGTGGAGGCTGAAGCCCCACACACATTTCCTCCCTCACTTGCATTGCATGCATTTTACTGTTAAAGCTGATGCTTTTGTCTGTTTTGGCGTATCATTGACATGATCCCATAGGACTCTCATTTCCTCTGATGAGGATTCGATGATAGACTTTTAGGTTGAAACCTATGCATGACAACATCTAGGAGTTCCCTGTTCAAACCTCAACCATAGGATGAATCCTTGGCATGACAACAGTAGGACTTGATAGTCTCCCCGTAGTTGGGCCTGTTCTCTTCTCATCTCGAAACAGTTTAAGATACAGTAATCATGAATGATTTCTTTCGTACGTTACGAGCCTTAAGCTATCTGAGAAAGGATTGTGGGAGAGTCTCTTTTCCACAGTCTGGATGTTTAGTATGGTACCCCTTGGGTGACATGCGACGCATTCACTCTCAGGTCATAGTCTCTAGTGCGGTTGAAATCGCAAACATAATAAAAAACACTTCTTTTAGGAGATAACCCGTAGTTTCCCGAACTACGTTAGCTCTGATTTTCTCTGATGAGAAATACGTAGGCACAAGATGCGACGTCTTGGCGAGCCACCTTCCCCCGTAGTTAGCCGAACTACGTTGACCTTGATTTCTCATTCTCTGATGAGAATACGTAGGCATAAAGCGCGACGCTTTGCCGAGTCATTTTTCTTTTCTTTTTCAGCCATTGATAGGTAGATAGATTATAACCAACCCGTCCAAGTAAACAAACAAGCGAGGATCCCGCCGAGTACGACGGACGTGAGGGGTGCTAATACCTTCCCCTTGCGTAACCGACTCCCGAACCCAGACAATGGTTGCGACGACCTTGTCTTACCCTTATTCGTCAGGTTTTTCCGATCGTTTCCTTTCCCGCTCTGAGGGATAAATAACGAAAGGTGGCGACTCTTCTGTTATGCCGGCACCTTATTTTCGCGCAAGCGACAGCTGGCGACTCTGCTGGGGAACTTCAACGGTTCCCTGTGCGAGTCAATCCTATCGTTTGTATGTTTGCTTGTTGGGTTGCGTTTATTTACCGCATTTTTACTTCTCGCACTTTATTTCCCGCATTTTATTTTCAGTGTAATATGATTATTTGTGTTGTTGTGGGATGGGAGTTCTGATTGAGTGAGAAGCCAGACCCAGGCTTGAGTGCACCATAGACTTAGAGTGGAAATTAGTGGGCGCGTGCTTGCTTTTCAGGCACTAGTGTCTCATGAAATCCACGCTCAGACGAGGTTCATCCGGTTGGATTCACTTTCAACCCCTTGGGTTGAGACGGTTGCTGGTTTGGTGGATTGTCGACTCTGGGGACCGATCATTTGTGATTCAGCTAAGTGAGGCCTCTTCAGGACTTGATGATGCCACTCCTTCTGGGAATCGTATCATCAGTTTTGAAAGTCTGTGACGCTGATGAACGCATAGGATGCCATACCTTGAGTCAGTCTAGGTCCATACCTGTGAGTGGGACTGGGTTTATTGCAGGAAACTTAGACCTTCAGACTACCTGGTTTTCTTGACAGTGAATCAGTTATGTTGGGTTCTCAGTTGCAGATATGTTCTTGATAGAGCGAGGGTTTGATCAGAGGATCTTATCATCAGGTGTATGTCTGCTCTTGACAGAGCAGGTTTCGATCAGAGTATTGTCATCAGTGGTTTGTTCTGGATGGAACAGATTTTGAGTGAGGTTTGAAGATCTCATCGGCAGATGTTATTTGTCCTTGATAGGGCAGATTTTGAGCGGGGTCTGAAGATCTCGTCAGCAGCTGTGTGTTCGTTATTGAAAGGGCAGATTTTTGATTTGGGGTCTGAAGACTTCATCAGCGGACGTTTTCTGATCATACATCCCGGGTCCTTATTATCAGGCACTTATGCTTGTCAGAACAGAATTTTGATCTCGGTCCTATCAGATGGTTATTCTCAGCAGATCAGATTAGTGGCCTTACACCGGGGTTTCCTTCTCATCAGCGACTGTTGATACCGAATCTCCACAGCAGCCACCTGGATATATTATTGCATGCCTGCATTTTGCATTAGTTTACGCATTCATCTGCATTCCATTAACGTGTGTCTGTGTTGCAGGTACCGTTTCCCCGATCCAGGATTTCCCGCCTCCTACTGTTATTATGGCCTCTCTTAGGAAGACTATTGCGTATAAATTCCCAACCCCTGATGTGTCGAAGCTGACTGGTTTGACAGCCCTGGCAGGGGATTCTGTGAAGGATAGGTTCAGGAAGTCTTATGGCAGGTTGCTTAGTCTGGTTTGCAAACCTTCTACGTCCGAGTTGAATGGGTTACATGCTCTTCTGCAGTTTTATGACCCTCCCTTGAGGTGTTTTACTTTTCATGACTTCGTTCTCGCGCCGACATTGGAAGAGTATGCTGATATGCTGGGTGTGCCTATCAAAAGGCAAGTGCCTTTTGTCCACATGGATGCTGAACCTGATCTGGTTGGTTTGGCTTCCTCACTCCATTTGAGCGCTTCTGAGTTAGTAGTGACGAGTTGGAACAAGGTCCCAGGGTTCTCTCTGCAGTTTCTGATAGCTAAGGCTCAGCAGTGTGCTAAGGACAAATGTTGGGACGCCTTCAGCGCCATCCTTGCTTTATGCATATATGGCATTATCCTATTTCCCAGCATGCCTGACTTCGTAGACTTTGATGCATTCCATATCTTTGCCTCAGGGAATCCAGTCCCTACTCTAATCGGAGACGTTTACCATTCAGTGCATTACAAGAACGAGAACCGGAGAGGGAAGAATGTTTCATGCTGCGTACCGTTGCTGTACAAGTGGTTTGATAGCCATTTGCCCAAGAAGGGTTCTTCTGTCTTGTCTGCAGCCACAGCTGAGTGGCCTGAGCGTCTGATGAGTTTGTCGGCAGAAGACATTGATTGGTTCGTTGACAGAGACAGGTTAGGCACCGAGGTGATCTTCAGTTGTAGTGGGTTTCCTAACGTACCTTTGATAGGTAGGAAGGGTTGCATCAACTACAATCCATCATTGCTAGTTCGTCAGTTTGCATATGCTTTGAGGGCTCCACCAAAGGAAGAAGAGGTACGGGAATCTCTGTACCTCACGGGTATTCTAGAGGGGGATTTGTTGTCTAAGCTTCAGTATGCATGGAATAATATCAGCACGAGAGGAAAACCTTCGTTGGGGAAGAGCAACAGCCAGGCCTACCCTCCTTATTCAGATTGGATCAGAACCAGAGCCAGCGCTATAGGGATGCCATTCCCTCATGCCAGACCAGAGAGTCCTCCATCAGTTGAAGAACCTACCACTGTGTCCGTTCATCAGCACAACCAGGTATTAGCCGAGCGTGATGAACTGAAGAGGGCAAATGCAGAATTAGAGAAGGAGTTAGCTCAGCTTCGAAGTGAGAGGAACGAAGCCGTGCATGCTCTCAAAAAGCAAGCAGAGTCATTGATCCAGCTGAGCGCAGACTTGGCAAAGCAAATTGCTGATCGGGAACGCTTAGGTCAAGACTTCAGAGCTGCTAATGATGTGCTAGCTACGAAGAAGCTGCATTTGGAGGAAGCATATCGGAGAATATCTAAGTTCGACCAGCATTGGAAGACTTCCATGGCCACCAGGAAGGAGCGAGAGGACAAGCTGATGCTGCAGATTTCTAAGCTAGAGACTGAAGTGAAGAACAGCGAACGGAGGTTTGATGAAGAGACCGCCCGCAGGTACTCCGCTGAAGCCCGTCTCAACAAATCTATTGCTAGCCTGAAGGAGCATAAGCTGATGTTTGAGTCTAAGAAGAGGAAGCTGGAGGATTGCTTTGGCGAAGGCGCTTGGGAGAGTTCAGTTCAGGGGCTTCAGCATACTATCAGGCAGAGGGAACTACTCATCGAGGGGTTGCTCACTTCGCCAGATTATTCAGAGACAAAGGAGTTATTAGCAGAGTATCGCGCCCGTGGCCGTACTTGACCAGTTATATCCCTGTTGCTTTTGATCTTTGATGTATGCTGACCATCACCAGACTTGTTGGCTGAGGTCATGCTGTTGATGTGTACTCGCTGATACTGTGTACTGCCTTGACAGGCCTTTCCATATATATGAGATTGATGTTTCCATGATTGGGTTCAGATTTCGTCTTCCTCTTATTATTATCAGCACTGGCACTAAGGCACTAGGATCGGGGGAAAATCTCCCACGCACACAGACACACGCATGCATCTGCATGAAGCATATTTGCATGGTGTATATCTTATCGTTTTTCCTAACCTTTATTGTTAACAGGTTTTTCAGGTTCCGAGCTGCTTTCGATCTCCAGGATTGATCAAAGACTCATCCACCGCTACTCAACTCGCGCTAATCAGACGAGAATCATGGACCAGGTGCAGTCAGATGTTCAAGAACTCCGTGAACGGATGGATCGTTTTATGGAGCTGATGCAGGTGGTCGCGAATGGTCAAGACCAGCTTCGTACTCTGGTCCAACCTCTGATCTCCAGGGTTGACAGTAATGGCATACTTCATGGAGGGGTCGTGCCTACTCCTCCTCCAGGGGATACTCCACAGAACGTTGTTCCGGCTGCCGGGGGCAACGGCAGTGCTAACGGCAATCTGATGACTAATATCGGGCTCAACGCGGCTGGCGTCGGCAATGGTAGTTTGGGAGCCAATGTTAACATAGGGCCGGTCAACGGCAATGCTGGTGCAGGAAATCTGGTGGTGCCTCAACCGTGGCTGGAGGACCATCAGGATGACATATTTTCTCAGAGAGGTGTGGAAGCAGAGTTGAATGCTGAAACTCGACTCAGGTTCAAGGCGCTGGAAGACAAGATGAGAAGTATAGAAAATCAGAACACATTGGGCGTTGACATGTCCAACCTAGGGTTGATTGCTGACTTTAAAGTACCTCACAAGTTCAAGGTGCCTACCTTCGAGAAGTATAAGGGAACTACTTGCCCCCGGGTCCACCTCCGATCTTATTATAGAAAGATGTCCGCCTATTCTGACGATGAGAAGCTGCTGATGCACTTCTTTCAGGATAGCCTTTCCGGTCCATCACTCGAATGGTATATGGGCTTGGAGCCCGCTACTGTGCGCACCTGGAAAGATCTTGCGGAAGCATTTGTTCTCCACTATCAATATAATAGCGACTTGGCTCCCAACCGAGTTCAGCTTCAGAATCTCTCACAGCGGAACAATGAAAGCTTTAAAGAATACGCCCAGCGGTGGCGTGAATTGGCTGCTCGGGTTCAACCGCTGATGGTTGAGCGTGAGCTAGTGCAAATGTTCGTGGCTACCCTTCCTGGAATCTATTATGAAAAGCTGGTCAGTGGCATGTCTGGAACATTCTCGGCTTTTATCACTTTGGGCGAGCATGTTGAGAACGGTATAAAGATTGGAAAAATCCAGGGAGAATCATCCTCAGCTGGAGGAGGTGGCAAGAAACCTTATACTGGCAAGCATCGAGAGGGAGATGCCAGTGCTGTCACTAATGCTAGGAGAAAGGGCAAGGGCCCTCAGTCTCAGATCGCTAGCATAAATATCCCAGCTGCTCCGCAGCCGCAGCAGCAACAGCCTCAGCAGCAGAATCAGCAGGGGTATAAAAGATATCAGAATCGGGCTCCTCTGGCAAGCCGTCATTTTGATACTCCACCTATGTCATATGCACAGCTTCTGCAAACGCTGCTTCAGCTCCAATTAGTTCAAAAGAGGACGTTGGCTCCCTTAACAGGGGCACCACCACCGGGGTATGATACCAATGCTACTTGTGAATTCCATACTGGGGCACCAGGCCATACGATTGAGAATTGTAAAGCTTTTAAGCACAAAGTCCAGGACTTGGTGGACGCCAAGGTTATCAACTTTTCTGACAGCGTGCCTAACGTTACCAAAAATCCAATGCCTCATCATAAGGGGGGTGGAGTAAATGCTGTTATCACTGAGGAGAGTTCAGACTTGCTGACTGATGTCAAAGATTTGAAGACGCCGTTGAGTTTTGTCAAGGCTAAGTTGCTGAAGAAGGGCTTCTTTCCTGGATGCGGAGAATTATGTATGGCTTGTGCTACACTTCCTGACGGGTGTGAGCAGCTGATCGAGGGTATCCAAAGTCTGATGTCCGAGGGTATTTTACAGTTCAGCCGGAGCGTTGAGAGTGCATCAGGGGAAGTCGTGCTGAAGCAGGCAGATGAAGTTGCTACCATTACTATTCCTCGTTACCCTATTACTATCTCTGCGCCCCGTCCGCCTACTATCACCATCACTAGGGCCGGACCAATCCCATTCAAGAGTACTAATTCCGTTCCATGGCATTATGGCGCCGAAGTTTATTGTAATGGTCAAAAGATAGAGCTTGAGCCGTTCGGATCGACTGTGCAGAATCTCACTGAAGTCAGTGGTATCACTAGAAGCGGAAGAGTGTTTGCGCCAGCAGAGGTTGCAGCAGAGAAAGTGGTTCGGGATGACGCTGTGGATAAGGGTAAAGGTAAAGCTGTTGAAGAGGTCCCTGCTGAGGCAGAAAAAGACTTGCTGGTTAAAGATGCTGAAGAGTTCATGCGACTAATCAAGAAGAGCGACTACAAAATTGTAGATCATCTTCATCAGACTCCGTCAAAGATCTCGATTCTTAACTTGTTGCTGTGCTCTGAAGCACACCGCAACGCATTACTGAAGGTATTGAATGCTGCATACGTGCCGCACGAGATATCAGTAAATCAACTCGAAGAAGTGGTGGCCCATGTTAATGCTGGTAATGGGCTGGGATTTACAGATCTGGAGCTGACTCCTAAAGGAAGAGATCACAACAGCGCCTTGCACATCTCGATAGAGTGCAGAGGCACGATTATGTCACATGTCCTGGTGGATACGGGTTCCTCGCTTAATGTGCTTCCGAAGAAGGCACTGATGAAGTTGGATACCCGTGGACTGCTGTGCACGCCCAGTGACCTGGTGGTGAAGGCCTTTGATGGGACCAAGCGCCACGTCTTCGGAGAGTTGACCCTGCCAATTCAAGTTGGTCCAGAGACGTTCAATACGGTTTTCTATATCATGGATATCATGCCCGCCTATAGTTGCCTCTTAGGTCGGCCATGGATCCATTCTGCTGGTGCCGTGACGTCCACGCTGCATCAGAAGCTTAAATATGCCGTCGGGGGCAGCATAGTAACAGTCTGTGGTGAAGAGGACATCATGGTGAGCCACCTGTCGTCCTTTAAATACGTTGAAATGGATGGCGAGATCCATGAAACGCTCTGCCAAGCATTTGAAACCGTCAGGGTGAAAGAAGTAGCTCCTGTCGTCGCAGAGAAGCAAGAGTTGAACCTCTCCTCGTTTAAGGAAGCTCGGGCCGTTGTCGAAGCCGGTTCCACCCCAGGCTGGGGGCATGTCTTGGATATACCAATCAAACAGGATAAGTTTGGATTGGGATATTCTCCTGGAGCTGAAGCTTCATCTTCTTCTGGCAGCTCGTCTCGTGGGAAATGGCCGATCTTATTCACCAAGGGGGGAGTAATTTTCGAGAGTATCAACGCTGCATCGGAGGACAGCGGAGACAGTGATTGCGATCTTGACGCCTGGATTCAACCGAGCAAGCCGGGCGAGCACCTCCGCAATTGGACCATCAAGGAGATTATCAAGCTGACAAGTGAAGAGTAATGATTTGCTTTTTACAATCTTTGTACAGCCCTATGTCCTGCCCGGGGCATAGTGGTTTTACTGTCAGGGCCTTGTTGGATTATGTGTATGCATTTTGTTAATAAATAAAAGGCGTTTTCTTCGTAATCAAATATTTTGTTCTCTGTTATTCCTATTTTATGTTTATTTCGAAAAACAACAAAATGGCAACGAGGTTCGTGCTAACCTGCATATTCCTGCTTTAAACTTAACCCATGTTATTGCAGGATCCACGTAACAGACGACATCGACTCTGGACCCTCTACGGCTCACTACGACTTTGATTGCCCGATCTATCAAGCCGAGGATGAGATTGATGAAGACGAAGACCTTCCGGAAGAATTGGCCCGCTTGTTGAGACAAGAGGAGAAGGTTATTCTGCCTCACGAGGAGGATATTGAGATTGTAAATTTGGGTTCTGAGGGGCTCGTCAGAAATGTCAGAGTAGGGGCTGCGCTGCAGAATGATGTCAAGCATAGAATGGTCGAGATGCTTCGAGAGTATAGTGACGTCTTTGCTTGGTCATATGAGGATATGCCCGGACTTGACACTGATATCGTGGTTCATCGCTTGCCGTTGCGGGAAGATTGCCCTCCAGTCAAGCAGAAGCTCAGGAGGACGAGACCAGACATGGCTGTAAAAATCAAAGAAGAGGTCCAGAAGCAGTTGGACGCAGGATTTCTAGCCGTCACCACTTACCCTCCGTGGGTCGCCAACATTGTACCTGTACCGAAGAAGGACGGTAAGGTACGCATGTGCGTTGATTATCGGGATTTGAATAGGGCGAGCCCTAAGGATGATTTCCCGTTGCCTCATATCGATGTGTTGGTCGACAATACAGCCCAGTTTTCCGTGTTTTCGTTCATGGATGGCTTTTCTGGTTACAATCAGATTAAGATGGCGCCGGAGGACATGGAGAAAACAACGTTCATCACCCCCTGGGGCACATTCTGCTACAAGGTAATGCCTTTCGGTCTGAAGAACGCAGGGGCCACTTACCAACGAGCAATGGTTACTTTGTTTCATGATATGATTCATCATGAGATCGAGGTCTATGTTGATGACATGATTGCAAAGTCCCAAACGGAGGAAGAGCATCTGGTCAATTTGTTGAAGCTGTTTGAAAGGCTTAGGAAGTTCAGGCTGAGGCTGAATCCTAACAAGTGCACTTTCGGAGTGCGGTCCGGAAAGTTATTGGGGTTTATCGTTAGTGAACGAGGTATCGAAGTTGATCCTGCGAAAATAAAAGCTATCCAAGAAATGCCAGCGCCGAGAACAGAGAAAGAAGTTCGTGGTTTCCTGGGCCGAATAAACTACATTGCAAGGTTTATCTCTCAGCTCACGGCCACTTGTGAACCGATGTTCAAGCTGTTGAAGAAAGATCAGGCAGTTACTTGGAATGAGGATTGCCATAAGGCATTCGACAAAATAAAGCAGTATCTTCAAGAACCTCCAATCTTGATACCCCCAGTGGCTGGACGGCCATTGATCATGTACCTGACGGTTCTGGAGAATAGTATGGGGTGTGTTCTCAGTCAGCACGACGAGACGGGCAGAAAAGAGCATGCCATTTATTATTTGAGTAAAAAGTTCACTGAGTGTGAATCTCGTTACTCGATGCTGGAGAAGACGTGTTGTGCATTAGCTTGGGCTGCCAAACGTCTACGACAGTATATGCTCAACCACACCACTATGCTCATTTCGAAGATGGATCCGATCAAGTACGTCTTCGAGAAGCAGGCTCTTTCGGGCAGGATTGCCAGGTGGCAGATGGTGTTAACAGAGTATGATATTCAGTACGTTTCTCAGAAAGCCATTAAGGGAAGCGTATTGTTTGATTACCTTGCCGAACAGCCAATCGAAGACTACCAGCCGATGAAGTTCGAATTCCCCGACGAGGACATTATGTTTCTCAAGGCGAAGGATTGCGATGAGCCATTTCCCGATGAGGGACCAGATAGGAAGTCTCAGTGGAAGTTGATATTCGACGGAGCGGTTAATTCCTATGGAAGTGGTATCGGGGCTATCATCACGACTCCTCACGGATCCCACATCCCGTTTACTGCGAGACTGACGTTTCCGGTCACCAACAATGAAGCCGAGTATGAAGCATGCATTATGGGTCTAGGAGAGGCAGTTGATTTGAGAATCAAAAATCTAGACGTATATGGTGACTCAGCGCTTGTAATCAATCAGATTAAAGGGGAATGGGAAACTCGTCAAGCGAATTTAGTGCCGTACATGAATTATGCCAGGAGGCTACTTCCGTTCTTCGATCGAGTGGAACTTCATCATGTACCTAGGGCTGAAAATCAGATGGCTGACGCCTTAGCCACGTTGGCTTCGATGTATAAGGTCAATCTTTGGAATGAAGCTCCAAGCATTGTTCTTTCGCGTCTTGACAGACCAGCATATGTGTTTGCAATCGAGGATGCCACCGACGGCAAGCCATGGTTCCACGACATCCAGACCTTCCTTATGACTAAGGAGTATCCTGCGGGTGCGTCAACCCAGGATAAGAAGACTCTGAGGAGGCTATCTGGGAACTTTTATCTCAATCCTGATGGAGTGCTGTATAAGAGAAACCACGATCTCGTGCTACTCAAATGTGTAGATGAGAAAGAGGCGAGTATGCTCATGGAAGAAGTCCATGAGGGCACATTTGGTACGCACGCCGGCGGGCATGCCATGACAAGAAAGATCCTGAGAGCAGGGTATTACTGGCTGACGATGGAGTCAGATTGCTTCAGATTCGCGAAGAAATGTCATAAATGCCAGATTTATGCTGATAAAGTTCATGTGCCGCCGTGCCCATTGAATGTCATGTCCTCCCCGTGGCCGTTCTCCATGTGGGGCATCGACATGATAGGCAAGATCGAGCCCACTGCATCCAATGGTCATCGTTTTATTCTGGTGGCTATCGACTACTTCACCAAATGGGTGGAGGCAGCCTCGTACGCTAATGTAACCAAACAGGTGGTAGCTAAATTCATAAAGAGGGACATCATCTGTCGTTACGAAGTTCCCGAGCGGATCATTACTGATAATGGTTCGAATTTGAATAACAAGATGATGAAGGAGCTGTGCCAGAGCTTCAAGATTGAACACCACAACTCATCTCCTTACCGGCCGAAGATGAATGGCGTCGTTGAAGCCGCCAACAAGAACATCAAGAAGATTATTCAGAAGATGGTTGTGACGTACAAAGATTGGCACGAGATGCTGCCGTTTGCCTTGCACGGTTATCGTACGACGGTGCGGACGTCGACCGGGGCAACTCCTTTCTCCTTGGTGTACGGTATGGAAGCTGTCCTACCGTTAGAAGTGGAGATTCCTTCTTTGCGAGTTTTGGTTGATGTAAAACTCGATGAGGCAGAATGGATTACGAATCGCTTGAACCAGCTCAGCCTGATGGACGAGAAGAGGTTAGCATCGATTGCATTTGGTCGCCTGTACCAAAGCCGAATGAAGAAAGCTTATGATAAGAAGGTGGGTCCTCGAAGCTTTCAGACGGGTGATCTCGTCCTGAAGAGGATTCTTCCGCCACACTCCGATCACCGGGGAAAATGGACTCTGAATTACGAAGGGCCGTATGTTGTCAGCAAGGTCTTCTCAGGAGGAGCTTTGTTGTTATCCACGATGGATGGTGAAGATTTTGCATCCCCGGTGAACGCGGACGCAGTTAAAAAATACTTTGCTTGAAAGAGACCCGCTGGACAAAAAAGAAAGAGTCCAGGCAAAAAAGGGGCATCCCGGCGAACCAAAAACAGAATAAAAGGTTCGGGCAAAAATTAGGGATATATTGAAAAAATGTACACCCGCGGAGTCGAAAACCTACACTGGGCGGCTTCGGCAAAAAAGGGTATCCCGGTGAACTGAAAACCCGTAAAGGGCGGTTCACGCAAAAGTTAGGGATTTAAATAAGCAAATGACTGCGTTCCGCGTGTGGACTTTCATTGTTTAGTGGTTTGGAAGACCTGAGGGCCGTTTATCTGAATCAATCTCTTCCGAAGCTGAAGCATCGGAGAAGTATCGAAGTCGAGTGGGTCTTAGAGGGATCAACTCATGGTGTTCGTCTACGCCTCGTTGCCGACATTTGTATATACTGATGTATATTTATGTTTTCTTTTTGCGCGGCTTCCTCATTCCAGGAGCTTGCCTCTGTTGTAAAACATTTTTGCCCATTCAGGGGTTCACCATCAATAAAATGCACATTATTCAGCAATTTTGTTTGTTTGTTTAGCATTTATCTGTTTTGTTGGCGAATGAAAACGCCGATGTTTTTTTTTTGATAAAATGCGCATACATAAACTGGCGGGCCTAGGCCCATTGATTGTTGAAACAATTGATTAACTGAATATTGTCACGAGATAATAACTTGGATAGGACCCTTTGAGGAGGGGATCTTGTCTTGTTTGTTTGTGTTGTTGCAGGTGTAGTACTTTCCAGAAGATGTGTCGTGCGCATCCCCGAAGCAGGGCGAGTCCTCTTTCTCCAGCAGTGTTCAGTGGTCTCCTCCGCAACATCTGAACACAGAATAGTGAGCATTGATATGTCTCCCCATGCAGAAAGGATTCTCTTCCCCAAGCAGACGATCTTTCCCCAACACCGGGTCACAAGTGCAGATTTCATAGAAATGTTCGGGTGTCGAAGCTCGTGTTCCCCCAATAAAGTCTCCGGTGGAATTGAGATTCCCCACCAGAGTTATGCTCTCTCCTGGAGTCAGATGATTCTTTCTTCCCCAGTGGAATCGAATTCCTCATCAGAGTCGTACTCTCTCGTTGAAGTAGGATGATTTCTCTCCCCGACTGAGTCCGCAGAAAAGCAGAATCCTTGGAAGTAGTTGAGACCGTGAGTGGTTTTCCTAGCAGATATTGAGCAGCTGATGCTGTACTTCCCCAGGGTCGCATTTTCTCCAGCGAAGCGGAATGATTTCTCCTTCCTCCACCGAGTTTGCCGATGTCCAAGAGAGCCGAGTCCTTGGAAGTTGATCAGACCATACTCAGTTGTTTCCCCAGTGGAGTGTTGAGCAGCTGAAGTGGTTTCCCCACAGAGTTGTTATCCCCAGAAGAGTAGCCATGACGGCCGCGCAGTTTATTCTCGCGATTGATATTAGCAAGTCTGGTTCCTCGAAGAGCTTCGTCCCCTGCAGAACTCAGCTGAAGTTGCTTTCCCTGCAGCAGTCAACGGAAGATCAGTTCCCCAGACGGAGGCCAATTAATACCAGCGGGTCCATGTTCTCCTCAGCAGGATGATTCCTCTACCTGAGTAGTTCTTGTCTCCTTGACAAAAGGGTTTTCTCCCCCAGCATTTATTTGGCGGACGGGACCGCATCATTGTGCATGATTGCATAGCATTTAAACATTGCATAGCATTTAAACACTGCATAGCATTTAACGCTGCATAACATCGTGCATGATTGCATGGCATTTAGCATAAACGCATAGCATTCCCACCATGTGGGGCGTAGCGCAGAAGCATACGCATCATAAGCATGATCTAGGTCATTATCACTCTTGCTTTACAGGTGTTCCACCAAGAGACTAGTTGCTCAGGATGATTCCTGACAGTCCCTCCAACAAGGTCGCTCTCTTGAGATGATTCCCAGGACCCCGGTGTAATCCCCACAGTCGCTCACTTAAGATGATTTTTGAGATACCCGGCGAAGTCTTCAGTTCGAGATGATTCTCGAATTCCTCAGCAGGGCTGTTTGCTTAAGGTGATCCTTAAGACCTCAGCGCAGGTACCCGAATGGTTTGCTCAGGATGATACTTGAGCTCCCCAATAGCGCCCCCGGCAAGAGTTGCCCAGGAAGATTCCTGGAACACCCAGCAGAATGAAGTCTCCAGCAAGGTCAGCAGTTCAAGACGATTCTTGAAGGTGCCCGACGGAGCTTGTTCAAGATGATTCTTGAAGTCCTTAGCAGCGTGAAATGCCTGCTCCAATAGTGATGTCTAGTCTGAAGATTGACCTCGTAGGTGCCTGAAGGCGATACCAGAGGTTCCCGTGAGCTCAGGGGTCCTTGTCGATGAATCAACGTGTGGCTGAAGACAAGGTTCCAAATTTTGTATTCAAGATAATCCGTGTTGGTTATCCTGAGGTGATGATTGGTTGCGATCGAGTGAATGATATTTCTCCTGACTGAAGTCGAAGATGTTTCTCCAACTGAAGCGGAGTTCGCCTGAAGGCAAAGTGTTTGAATCCCCGTAGAGTCATGAATGGCTCAGGATACCATTTCTTTGACTGAAGTCATAGATTCCCCCAAGCTGAAGCGAAGGTGCCTGAAGGCAAGGTTATCCCCAAGGTCATGAATGACCAAGGATTCATTTTTTCGGACTGAAGACCAAATTATATCCCTGACTGAAGTCCCGGATACTCTATAGCAGAGGCGGAGTTGCCTGAAGGCAGATCCATGTATCCTTGAAGGCCAAGGATCATTTTCTTCAGACTGAAGTCGAAGATACGTCCTGCAGAGTTGCCGACAGGCAAGGTTTATATCCTTGAAGGCCAAGGATGTCTATATTTAGAAGTACTTAAAGATCTTTTCTAGCTGAAGCTGGAAGTGGCCAAGGGCCAGGGTTTCATATATCTTTGATGTTGAAGTTCTACGGTGAGATCATTGTGCAGTAGTATTCCGATGTTCGTTATGGTTCTGAGGGTGAACCCCAGATCAGAGTGTGCTCGGTTAAGTCTTTCATTCCCAGCGGAGTAGTTTCAAATACGCAAGTGTACCTTTTTGTTCCATTTACCAGGGGTGAACCCCAGGTCAGATGGTGAATGTGTCCAGCGGCGAGGTTGGATGTTTGTTCGACGGCGAGGTTGAACGTTTGGATTTGACGGCGAGGTCAGATCATCATTTGTCCGGCGGCGAGGTTGGATGTTTGTTCGACGGCGAGGTCAAATTATGTTTGTTTGACGGCGAGGTCAGACTCTTTAAATCCCCAGTAGAGATGATGTTTGTTTCCGACGGCGATGTCAGATTCAGTTTTCCAGCGGCAATGTTAGGCGTGTCAAGGTGATCTAGTCTTCCGACGGCGATGTTAGGTGACGCAGATCCTTTAGTTCTCCAGCGGCGATGCGGGGTATTTTGACAGATTTAATTCTCCAGCGGCGATGCGGGGTGTTCTGTCAGATGTGTTTCTCCAGCGGCGATGCAGGGTATTCTGTCAGGTGTAGTTCTCCAGCGGCGATGCGGAGTACTTCGTTTAGAGATGTATTTTCTCCAGCGACGATGCGGGGTATTTTGTTCATTGTTGTATTTTCTCCAGCGGCGATGTTGGATATTTTGGTGATTCAGGTTTAGGTCTCCGGCGGCGACGTTGGGCGCTTGTTTCCCCGAGTTATGGGTGTTCTTGACAGCGATGTCAGATGATTTGGTGTTCCAGCGGCGATGTTGGGCGTTCCTCAGAATCTTGTTCGACGATAATGTCAGGTGGTTTAGTCTTCCAGCGGCGATGTTGGGTGATGTGGTTGTCTGAAGGCAATATCAGAAGAAGTTAACGAGGATAACTGGAGGCAATGTCAGATCAGTATCTCTCCAGCTAGCGGTCGTGCAGCTAGCATTGCAATATTCGAAGATTTGTTCCCCGCAGAGTACCGTGTGCTCGTGCAGTTGGCAAATTTTCGGGTTTACCGGTATTCAATCGTCTCGCACCTTGATTAGGTGAGAGTCGTTCGCTTCTCACCCAGTCAGGTTCAAGCCGTTTGAATAGGGGCAGCTGTTGCACCCCAAAATTTGACCAACAATTATTTATCCATCTAGTGTTTGAAAATGGATACCTTCATCAGACAGTTCAAAAGATCTTCAGAGGAATTGGTTGGAACCAGGGTTGTGTGCTTCATAGCTTGAGAGTTGTGGGTGCTCCTCAGATGATTCTGAGACTTTGAGAATGAACTTGATGTTTTGAGAAAGATTATGAGATGTCTTGATAGCCATCATGAAGCCCAGAGAGGTCATTATGCAAGAATTCAGGAGATTCAACCATGAATGGTAGAATTAGGGTTTTGACTGGGTCAACCCTAGATCAACTGAAGATTTGGAGAAGGTTGAGACCTAATCCAAGGGCCATGAGATCATGTAATGATGCATAGAGATGTTATAAAGGTGATTCCTAGACCAACTCATCATGATTGAGGAGTTTGAGAAGTTTTGAGTTAGGGTTTCTGAGGATTGTCAGTGGAAAAAACCTATTTTGACCCCTATCTTCCAGGCAGTTTTAGCTCTAGATGTGATTGACATCTCATCTTCCCCACAACATGAATGTTGTAGATCTTGTTCTTAGCTTTAATTTGAGTGGTGCAAGTCCTTGATAGGAGTTGCAGAGCTCAAGTTATGGTTTTGACAAATTACAGGTCAGCAGAGGTGTGTGAATCTGGGTCCTTGAAAGTCACCCAACTTGCAGACAACTTTTGCCCTAGTAGGATGATTCCTATGATCTCTTGGTCAACATGAATGTTGAAGGGCATCTTCTTAGCTTTAATTTTAGTGGTAGAAGTCCTTGATAGGATTTGTGGAACTCAACTTATGGTTTGAACAAGACAGGGGTATTTTGGTCATTTGTCAGTTATAGGTCATTTTTAAGCAAAGGCCATATCTCCTATTTCCAAGCCTCAAATGGAAAAACTCAAAACATGAAAGTTGTTCAAAATGTGATTTTAAGTCTAGAAAGAAGGTCATGAATTGTTGTAAAAGCTCATAGCATGGATTTGCATGATTGGTCAAAAATGAACTAAAAATGGCTTATAAGTTTGAAAAGTTGAATTTGAAAATTGGTTTGGAAGATCCACAAATCCAAAATAGGTCATCCAATATATCATTTTGATTAGAAAAACCATTTTAAAAACAATGGTTCAGCCACAATTTTGGTTTAAGGCCTAAAAATGGAGGTTGCTTTGTAAAGTTCTTTCTTGCATATTAAGGCAACTTGGGAAAACTTGAAATAAGTGAACACATTGGTTGTTTTAGCACTCTAATCACCTCTATAACTCATATGGGGAGATTTTGACTTGAAATTAAAGGGTGGTAAGGATTATATCATGAGATGTCATGAGATATGTGAGAAATCCATAAGTTCATGGCATGAAACTTCTAGAAAGCTCTTAGAAGTTTCCAGCAACTCCTAGATGCTTCCATTATGGTCTATATATTGAGCAGAGATCATTCATGCAAGGGGTTGGTGATGGTTAATGGTAAGTAAGTGCAAAAAGAGCCAAAATATTCCATTTACAAATTCATAACAAACTCCATTTTCTTCTTCATCTCCACTTGATTCTTCTCCACAAACACACTATTCTGATCATAATCAAGAGTTGCATACCAAGTTAGAGGAAGATCCATGGCATATTGAAGGTGTAATATCCAAGTTGCAAGAAGAGCAATTTGATTCCAAACTCGAGATACAAGTGTGATACACCAAGGTTCTTGCAAACAGAATCTCTAGCATCAAGAAAAGGTTCATCCAAGAGAGTCTCAAGCATTGAAGTGGACAGAAACTACACTCACCATCATCAATTTGCAGGTTTGCAAATTCACTCGAACCTCCCTATTTATGCATTTCTAGATCATGTGGTTAGGATAGTTGTGATTAGCAACCATTAGGGATGGATCTGGGGAAGTTAGAGCTCATTCTGAGAAGTTTGTAATTTTGACATGAAACTTTAAAGATCAAGAACTAGCTGGATTATGAGCTACAATTAACATGTTATAGCTTGTGGAGATCAGGGTGAGGAGTAGAACAAGATCATACCCTTAGATTTAAGTTTCTTCATGATTGATTGCAGAGTGAACACGTGAAACCCTAGCTTTCATCCATTCTGTTCGTGCATGATACCAAGATTCCATGAACAAAATTCATGTGGTTGTATTCTCCATAATTCAAGGATCATTTTTAGCTTTGGAAGTTTCGAGAATCATGGCCTGTAGAGAGAGAACGGGAGAGGGGAAAGTTAGTGCATGGAAGCTTTTTTCCTGAACTTAGGGTTTGTGTTTGGGGACGAAGGCCATGGACCCTTGGATTAGTCCCCAGGTTTTGACTCTTTCCTACCATCGTGCGGCTCAGATCGAATTGAAAACGGAGGGAAAAATTCAAATCAACACGGCGTCGTTTTGTTTAATGAGCGCGTCTGGGCCTAAGTGGAAATCGCTATTCGCACCCCACCCCATTCAGCCCATCTCATATGATAACTGCGCGCATGTTCTTTTCACACCCCCTCCCTCCTTTTTCTCATTTTTATATTTTATTTTGTTTTATATTTTTAGTGAACTTTAATAATTCATAAAAAATTGATAAATAATGATTTTTTGTTCATTCTTTTTGCTATGTTTAGATAATAATGTGTAGAAAATTATAAAAATAAAAATAGGATTTTATTTTTAATGTAGAATTTTTGGTGATATTTTCTTTTAAATAGGGCATTTATTTTCTTTTAGTTGATATCACATTTTCCATGAATTGTTTTAGGACTTTCCCTCAGGCTTTTTGAGCCATTCTTTTTGGCATAGTTAGGTATTGACCCCTAGTTTCATGTAGGATTTATCTCTTGATTTGTAGGTTAAAATTTGATGTAGTTTGATGGTTAGACATTTAGGTGCTCTAATTAGGGTTTTAGGTTGTATGCTTGGACTTCAACAGGTTTGTTTTGGGATTTATAGGCCAAGTTAGTGTATGGGGAATATATGGGTTAAGGGTAAGTATGTATAGAATCCCCTAGAATTTTGCTAGAATGTTTTATGGTGTTTTAGTATTTTTCATTGATTTTTGAATGTATGGATAGTATGTGTGTTGCTTAAAGGCATAAGTTGTATTGTTGTGTTTTCTTTCCTTCTCTTTTGAGTGTGTGAGCTTTGAAGATTGAGTTGAAGGCCTTGTGGATCATCATGGAAGCTTTGAAGGCCTTGCAGAGGAGTTTAGCATAGTTTTTGTTTGTTTTGTTTATAGGTTAATAGGTGCATAGGCAGAGCCCTAGATAGAATACTTTGTTCAATAAACAAGGAGTGTTTTGTTCACCTCCTTCCTTCTCTATGACACAGAGTCCCTTAAGGGTATTCACCTCTCTCCTTTGGAGGGATTAGTGACCTTGCCCTGTAAGGTAGAACTTTGAGAGAGCCTTTCCTTTGATGTTAAGTCCTCAATGGCATCCTTTGGAAGTTAGTGAGTACTGTAACATCCCCACCTCATCTTGTTGACTGAATCTTATTTGCTGGAGCATTGGAGCCATTGAAGTTAGAAGCCGAGGCCTTGAAGAGGATGATTCCTTGAAGATTATTGAAGTCTGAAGATTCTGTGAAAATCAAACTGATGCCTGAAGATCCCTGGAGATAGTGAAGCCTGAAGGTGGAGCTGATCAAAGGAGCTGAAGCTCAAAGGGAGAAGATGAGTTGATACTCATGTTGTAGGGTTGATACCTGGAAAGCAAGTGATCTCTGAAGTCTAAAGACTGGGTTGCTGCTAGAGGAGCTGAGGCTTTCTTCTGTTTTCTTTGATGTATTGTGTGTTTTGTCTGATTTGTCTGTTGCATTAGACTAAGCCCATTTAGAATAAGTTCAGTCTAAGAGCATGAGTGCATCTAATGGTATTGTTATTGCTTGGCTTTGCTTGCGGGTATTCGGTAGAGCCCAGCTCCCTTGCCCATGTGTTTATTTTGCTTGACAGCATTTCATTTTCTGTCTGTATGATTACAGTTTACTGTTTTTGCTTGATAGCATGTTGTTTATTTCAGTATGATTACTGTTATTTCATGACTGGCTTGAGGTCGAGACGAGCTTGTGGAGGCTGAAGCCCCACACACATTTCCTCCCTCACTTTCATTGCATGCATTTTACTGTTAAAGCTGATGCTTTTGTCTGTTTTGGCGTATCATTGACATGATCCCATAGGACTCTCATTTCCTCTGATGAGGATTCGATGATAGACTTTTAGGTTGAAACCTATGCATGACAACATCTAGGAGTTCCCTGTTCAAACCTCAACCATAGGATGAATCCTTGGCATGACAACAGTAGGACTTGATAGTCTCCCCGTAGTTGGGCCTGTTCTCTTCTCATCTCGAAACAGTTTAAGATACAGTAATCATGAATGATTTCTTTCGTACGTTACGAGCCTTAAGCTATCTGAGAAAGGATTGTGGGAGAGTCTCTTTTCCACAGTCTGGATGTTTAGTATGGTACCCTTTGGGTGACATGCGACGCATTCACTCTCAGGTCATAGTCTCTAGTGCGGTTGAAATCGCAAACATAATAAAAAACACTTCTTTTAGGAGATAACCCGTAGTTTCCCGAACTACGTTAGCTCTGATTTTCTCTGATGAGAAATACGTAGGCACAAGATGCGACGTCTTGGCGAGCCACCTTCCCCCGTAGTTAGCCGAACTACGTTGACTCTGATTTCTCATTCTCTGATGAGAATACGTAGGCATAAAGCGCGACGCTTTGCCGAGTCATTTTTCTTTTCTTTTTCAGCCAGCCTTGATAGGTAGATAGATTATAACCAACCCGTCCAAGTAAACAAACAAGCGAGGATCCCGTCGAGTACGACGGACGTGAGGGGTGCTAATACCTTCCCCTTGCGTAACCGACTCCCGAACCCAGACAATGGTTGCGACGACCTTGTCTTACCCTTATTCGTCAGGTTTTTCCGATCGTTTCCTTTCCCGCTCTGAGGGATAAATAACGAAAGGTGGAGACTCTTCTGTTATGCCGGCACCTTATTTTCGCGCAAGCGACACATGTCACTAGGAACGTCGACAACATCTTTGTCGGACTTCATCAGTAAGTCAATAAGGGATCACCGGTTATTCGGTAACTGGTGAATGATGGTTGATTCTGCCGTCGGGCAATCTGCGCCACTGCAGAAGAGTTCTTTATTGTCACCTATGGACTCATCATGTCGCTAGGCACGTCGACAACATCTTTGTCGTACTTCATCAGTAAGTCAATAAGGGATCACCGGTTATTCGGTAACTGGTGAATGATGGCTGATTCTGCCGTCGAGCAATCTGTGCCACTGCAGAAGAACTTCTCGGGACTCATCAGGTCATTAGGAAGTTTTTATTAACAATCAAGTTAATCATGCCGTCGGGCATTCAAAGGAATTTTCGGGCGTCAGTCAGACTTCATCAGTAGGTCGGGAATAGAATTCTTGGTCAATCATGAACCAAACAGGGATATCCAAACTTCTGCCATCAGGCACTCCGCGTCAGCTGAGAGAACTGCTTCGACATCACAGTTGGACTTCGTCAGTAAGTCTTAAAATGGGATCCTTAATCCATCGTGAACCACTAAGGATATACAATCTTTTACCGTCAGGCACCCTGCGTCAGCTAGGCAAACTGCTTCGACATCGCATCCAGAATTCATTAGTAAGTCTTCAAATGGAATCCTTAATCAATCACGGACCAATAAGGATATACATTCTTTTGCCGTCAGACACTCCGCGTCAGCTGGGAGAACTGCTTTGACATCGCAGTTAGACTTCATCAGTAAGTCTGGGGTTTTGGCACCGCTGCCAGACTTCAATCATCAAGTCTTCATGGGAAGTTTCAACTTCGTTGTTCAAAAACCTGGTGGGGATGACACACCTTTGCCGGGGATTCTGGAGAACTATCAAGTAACTCTGCTTCGGGGGATTCAGAAATCATTATGGACAAATAAACTCTGCTGAGGGAATCAAGAATCATTTTGAACAATCAACTCCGCTGGGGACTTCAAGAATCATCCTGAACCGATAACACTGCTGGAGATTTCAGGAATCATCCTGAGCAAATGCTCTGCCGGGAATCCTAAGCATCAACTTGAGCAACCAACTCTGGCGACTTCATTGGGGAATTCAAGAATCATCTTAAGCCATCAACTTGGCTGGGGAATTCAAGAATCATCTTGGGCAAGCAACTTTGCTAGAGAATTTAAGAATCATCTTGAGCAAACCGTTCTGTGGAGGAACACCTGCAAAACAATAATGGTAACGACCTAGCTCATGTTTCGTATGCCTATGCTTTGACGATGGCGCAATGCTCCACACGGTGGAAATGCTACGCATTTTTAGGGTAAATGCTATGCAATCATGCAAAATGCTACGACCCCATCAGCAAAATAAATGCTGAAGGGAAAAAGCCTCCTGTCAGGGAGAAGGAACTGCTCTGGTGGGGAGGAGGAATCATCCTGCCGAGGAGGAGAAGTCACACCAATCTCAATTGGACTCTGCCTGAGGAAATGATCTTCAGTTGACTGCTGCAGGGGAACAAAGCTATACGAGAACTTGAACCCGCTCAACTAGGTATTCAAACCACAAACTGTTGAGGAAACGATATCAATCGCAGAAATAAACTGCACGACATTCGCAGCAAAACTTTTCCTGGAGATAACGACTCCGGTGGGGAAATACAGCATCAGCTATTCAACACTCTACTGGGTAAAACCAATCATGCTCCAAACGACTTTCAAGGACTCGACTCTCTTGGGGATTTGTCAGCTCGGCTGAGGAAGGAGAAATCATCCTGCTTGCCGGGGAGAATACAACTCTGTGGGGAATTTCAATTCTCCTGGAGACTTCAGTCCGAACTATCAAAATATACACACTTGCGAATAGTCTTCTGCGAGAAACTGCACACTGATCTAGTGTTGGGGAATGAACATACACTTCTGCGTATGACTCAGCTGGGGAGATAACGATCCTTCCTCAGGATCCATCAGGTTGGGGATAATCTTCTCTGCTTGGGGAGACATATCAATGTTCACGGTCTCTGTTCATACTCGGTGGGGAGACGCTGCTGAACTCTCCGGGGAAGAAGGAATCATTCTGCTTGGGAAACATGCCACGAAACGAACTCGAGATGTCCTGCCCCAGAATCTATAACGACTTCCGACAATCTCTGCCAATACGGGGAGGAACGATTCCTTTGCTTTCAACTTTTGCCCCAACCTGTAGGATCTCTGTGGGGATGTTCCTTGGAAGGAAAATATGCAATCTCTGCACCCTGTTCTGCTTCAGCATTTTGAACCTTGCAAAGGTGCCTCAGGTTAATTGCCTTCAGACTAAGGATGGCTTCGGCGCTCTCGAGGTGACCTGCCCCAGCCTCGTCATGACTTTGCCCCTCATGGGCTGATCTGTGGGAAATAGTACCCTTGGCTGCAAGAGATTCATCAAATCTCGACCTGGTTGCCCCAGATTAACGATTTCTGGATGGCTGACTCCCATGCTGTGATCGTTCGATGTAGCTTGCCCCGGTTCACCAGAATATTCTAGCATTCTGCATTCTATCCTGATCAGACTTTCCATTATGGAAACTTTCCTGCTGTCAAGCGCTTACTCTCTAGTAAAACAAGTTGTTCTGCATAAAAGACATATCAAATGCAATGCATATGGCAGTTTTTCAAAAATCCATTCATGTTCACTGGAAAAAAAATTTATGACATAAAATATATGAAATCATTCATCAACATGTCAACCTTAATACAACGCTGTATTGAGAATCCTTTCTAGGAGTCAGTTCCGACGCGATCTTTACCGAAGTATGCTTTCGAAACAAACCTATTTCAATTAGGTCTTTTAAAGGTTGTAACGTGGTCAGGTTCACGGTTTAAGAAAGAAAAGATAAAGGCTCAAAATTCATTTTAACCCACCCATTCTCCTTGATGTTCTCTGATCCTACGTTCAGCTAATTCGACCTTAGTGTTCACCTTTCAAAGGTTGAGCGATAGTTCAAGAAATCATTCTTTTTCGAAGTGACAGTCACTCTCTTTTCGTTTTTTTTGGGCACCGGTAGCCATACGATTTCGTTCTTGCTTGAGGATTTTCTTCCGTAGTCCTTTTCGTCTTTTCGTTTTTCGTTTTTTCGTTTTTCGTTTTTCGTTTTTCGTTTTCCCCTAACTTTTGCCTGGACTGACTCTTTTGAGTTTCTTCAATTTTGAAGTCCAACGGGGTACCCTAATTTTTGCCTAACTCGCTTGCTTTCATGATTCGACTTAGCGGGCTTTTTCTTTTCGATTTCCCCCCCCTTTTTTTTGAACAAATCATATGGCATCGACTCGTATGACTTGTTAAAGAGATTGTGACTGTTTCACTCCTGATCGGCCAGGTTTAACCATCATGGTTTTTTAGGTATGACCTACAGCGGTGTGATTGATCCTCGAACGGACACTCCTTGTTGTAATTTGAACGCTTGGTCAAATCAACTGACACCTACCCTGCCCCGGGTTAAGATTGAAGGTTTTTTATCTTCAGAAAGAAACTCCTACAACTAAGCTCAAAGGGGTTAACAAGGGATTCTCTTCCTTATATCTCCAATGTTTAGGAATTGAAACAATGCTGGTACATCATCAACAGGTTTTTTATTCAAAAGCATAGCATCGGAAGCTTACGCACCATGGGATTTCGTCATCCTCCCCGGATTCTACTTAAACACGCGTTTGAAATAAAAGAAAGCAATAGAGTGAACACGAACGGATTAGTTCAAAATATGCATATTTATTTCATTATCAATATCAATTGAAAAACAATCATGTTTTTCAAACGAAATTTGCAATTCTACAGGAAAGAAACTACAAATGTAAAGAAATGACATGATAAAATGCAGATTGCCAACTTTCGAGGAACCGGGCTTTCACACTTATTTGCTACTGAGGGGAGCTACCCTTGAAGTCTTCAGACTTAATCAGAAGAATGACTGCTATGGGGTCGACTCTGATTCGGGCTCCGATAGTTGCTCTACAACGGAGCGAGAGGTTGCCGATTCTGTATGGCAGAAACAATCCGGAGACGAGGTTTGAGCTAGTGAGGATCCTCTCTGTTCAGGGGTTTTCATCCTGGAGCTCGACCCAGGAACATGAAAAAGTTGCGGGCAAGGCGATTCAGACCTCAAAGACCGCGGGATATACTCCTGATCCTTCTCATCTTCAGATGAGATCATGGGAACATCCATCTCTCTCGCACGATAAGAGCTGAATTTGCCTGATGCTTTCATGCCGCCCGACACAAATTCAATTGTTCTTGACTCAATCATGTCTTGAACCTTATGCTTAAAAGCTCTACAGTTCAATATATCATGCCCCGGTGCTCCAGAGTGGAATTCGCATCGGGCGTTTGCGTCCCAGTCGGGTGGCAGCTGTCCAGTCATTGGAGCCAACGTTCGAAGTTTAACCAACTGTAGTTGGAGCAGGAGTTGCAACAATTGGTCATAATCCATCGAGATTGGATCGAGGATTCTGTCAGATAGTCTCCTCTTTTGACCCTGTCCTTTGGGGTTGTCTTGCGGAACCGGACATGGCTGCTGACGGGAAGCGTTCTGAGCTTCAAGCTGAGCAGAGGGTTTTCTAGGCTTGTTATGCCTAGGTGCGGGATCTTCAGATACCCGTGGAGCAAGTATGCCGGCTGCAGCCTCGGGCTTTTGCTCGCATTCCCTTCTAAGTATGTTCTTTAGCATTTCCGCCATCAGGCCCACCTGATTCTTCAGCTGGTCGTTCTCTTCTCTAAGCGCCTGTTGGTCCTTCATAACCTGCCTCAGCTGGCCTCGGACCTCTCGCAGCTCCGCTCGTACCCGCTCCATTGCTCGGGTCAACCTGAGACAAACCTGAAACAACCTATATCAACAAGGGGTTAGAAAAATGGCAGGGTACCTGTTATGCAAATGATTCATGCAAATGCAAACGTGTGTCTGTGCCTTTGGGAGATCCCCCCCAATTCTAGCTTCCAAGATAAATAAAGTCTACCATCCAATCATGGAAAGAAACCCTCACATATATATCAGAGAAAACCCACGAGGGTGGCGTACAACAGTGATCACATACAACTGAAGCGACAATCGTGACTCCAACCAACGGGCCTGGTGATGATCAACATATCAATGCATAAAATGTACAATAAGAGATACGAAAAGATCAGGTGTGGCCACGGGCACGGGAATCTTCTATCAACTTCTTTGTAATGGGATGATCTGGATGAGTAAGTAAACCCTGGGCCAGCAGGTCCCTCTGCCTAATGGACTCTGGGAGGTCCTCGACAACGCTCCTAGAAACACCTTTTCCAAAGCAGTCTTCCACTTTTCACCTCTTAGCATCAGCTCTGAGTTGGCAATCCTTCAGGTCTGCCTTGGTTGCAACCAACCTATACTGGACATCTCGTCGACGTGAGGCTTCAACCTTTATCTTCTGGTCTTTGATCACAATCTGAGCTTCCAACCGGGCTATCTGTTGCTTCAGCTTTTCTTCCCGCTCCTTGTGGCTAGTGGAAGTGTTGTTCCACTAGACATTGAATTTGGAGATCTTCAGATACGCCTTATCTAATTCTTGCTTTTTAGTGGTCAACACAAGGCTTGCAAATGAATTTCAACAACCTCCCATGAGCTTGCCTGAAGTCTTCTAATACCGTACCATCAGCTAGGGCGATCAACTTCAGCAAAGGGCCAATATCGGGGCAGGAGACCTGTAGGCTATCGTTTTCTTCAGATCCTCCATATCAGCAATAAGGGACCAGATCACTAGAACCGGGGAAAAATATGCACATGCAACGCAGACACACGTTAATGATATGCAAATGAGTATGCAAAACAATGCAAAATGCAATCATGCAGCAGGAGATCAAGATGACTGTGTTGTTGAGGAGACGAAGGCTTTGTATCAACAAAACCACAACACTGCTCTGTCAAGATCAACCATATCTCCGATGAGAAGAAACCCTTATATCAGACCACAAATCTGCCCTGTCAAGGACAATCACATATCTGCTGATGAGAACCTCAGATACCAACAAAACTGATTCACTATCAAGAAAACCAGGTAGTCTGAAGGTTAAGGTTTCCTACAACAAACCCGACCCTGCTCCCAGGTATGGACCTAAGCTGACACAAGTTCGGCATCCTATGCGGTCATCAGCGTCACAGACTTTCAAGAGAGATGATACGATACCCAGAAGGTGTGGCATCATCATCTCTTGAAGCGACCTCACTTAGCTGAATCACAAGTGATCGGTCCCCAGAGTCGATAATCCTCGGGTCAAACAACTTGTCGAGCCCTAAGGGCTAGGCAAGAAGCATCAAAGAGAATCTCGTCCGAGCGCAGATTTCGCGGCTAGCTGGTGTGAGCTAAGCAAGCAGGCTAACCACTACTCTCTACTTCTAAGTCTATGTGCACTCAAGCCCAGGTCCGGCTTCTCACTCATCAGAATACCCCTCCCACAACAGCACAGATAATCATATCACACTGAAAATAAAATATGGGAAATAAAATGCGATAAATAAATGCAACCCAACAGGTAAACACACAAGCGCTAGGATTGACTCGCATAAGGGACGTTGGATCCCAGGAAACTATCAAGTGTCCCCAGCAGAGTCTCCAGCTGCTGGGGATGACCCAGATAGCTAGGAAGAGAATCCAAGGTGAGTCTCGCATAGGGAACCGTCGCAGTCCCCAACAGAGTCGCCAGCTGTCGCTACCGCGAAAATAAGGTGCCGACAAAATAGAAGAGTCGCCACCTTTCGTTATTTATCCCTCAGAGTGGGAAAGGAAACGATCGGAAAAACCTGACGAAAAAGGTATAAGACAAGGTTATCGCAACCATTGTCTGGGTTCGGGAGTCGGTTACGCAAGGGGAAGGTATTAGCACCCCTCACGTCCATCGTACTCGATGGGATCCATGCTTGTTGTGTTTATCTGATGGGTTTGTTTTATCTATCTACCTATCAAGGCTGGTATAAAAGAAAAGAAAAATGACTCGGCAAAGCGTCGCACTTTATGCCTACGTATTCTCATCAGAGAATGAGAAATCAGAGTCAACGTAGTTCGACTAACTACGGGTTACGGACGGGGGAAGGTGGCTTGCCAATACATCAGTATTGTGCCTACGTACTCTCAACAGATATGAGAGATCAGAGCTTACGTAGTTCAGGATAATACGGATTACGGGAATTCAGATTCATCTGTTTTATCGAGTAGGGTTAACAAACAGTTCCAGCAGTTTGGTGTATGCAGCTTGCTCGTCAGAGACTCGTGCGTTACCGTTTGTGGTAGAACTGGGAGTTAACGACACTCTTTTCTTCAGAAAAAGCTTCCTTTGAATTACGGGCCCACGGGGCAAAAAGGTTTGAAGTTTGTTTTCTGTCTTTTACGAAAGAACTGTTTTTTATGGATGTTTGCAACTAATATCGCACTAGAGACTATGACCTGAGAGTGAATGCGTCGCATGTCACCCTAAGGGTACCATACTAAACATCCTGACTATTGAAGAGTGACCCTTCAACAATCATTTCCCAAGTAACTTAAGGCTCGTAACGTACGACATCAGTTAACCTTTATTACTGTATTTTGATTTGTTTCGAGATGAGAAGAGAGAGGGGACAACTACGGGGAGACTATCAAGTCCTAATGTTGTCATGCCAAGGATTCATCCTATGGTTGAAGTTTGAAACAGGGATCTCCTAGAAGTTGTCATGCATAGGTTTCAACCTAAAGTTCTATCATCACTTCCTTATCAAAGGAAATGAGAGTCCTAGGGGATCATGTCAATGATAAACAGAAACAGATAAAGCATCAGCTTAAATAGTAAACAGTAAACAACTGTAAAATGCATGCAATGCAAGTGAGGGAGGAAATGTGTGTGGGGCATCAGCCTCCACAAGCTCATCTCGACCTCAAGCCAGATATGAATAACTGCAATCATACAGAGAATTAAAATGCCATCAAGCAAACCACAAACCATATAGGCAAGGGAGCAGGGCTCTACCGAATACCCACAAGCAAAGCCATACAGTAAACATACAAGCAGAGGGAGCAACTCAACCTCTAGTGCAATCATGCTCTTAGCTTAAAAGAATCTAGATATGGACTTATTCTAATGCATCAAGCAAATCACACAAGTCACATCAATACAGTTGCACAGAAAGCAAAGAGACAGGAAAGAAAGCAGATCAACAGCTTCCACATCTTCACAACAAAGTAATCGTCTGACAGCAACTCAGTCCACAGTCTGTAACTGTTGTTCAAGGTCTTCATCTTCAATAGCAAGTTTCAACTTGCTTCTTCAAGCTTTCAACACCTCCCACACAAGTATCAACTTGTTCTTCACCTTCTTCAAGCTTCAGCTCCAGAGTAGACTCCACCTTCAGGCTTCAATCCCAATAGCAAGTATCAACTTGCTCCTTCAGGCTCTCAATGCATCAAACATAAGTATCAACTTGTTTTTCATCTTCTTCAAGCTTCAGCTTTCAATTTCAATTTGAATCCTCTTCACACAAGTATCAACTTGTTCTTCTTGATCTTCAGGCTTCAGCTCTCATGGCAATCTTCAAACAAAGGGGAAGTACGACTTCTAGCATCTTCAATCTTCTAGCAAGGAACTCCATCCTCTAGCAAGGGAGAAAGATTCATCTAACAAGAGCAAGGTGGGATAGGGAGAAGCAAGGTGAAGACCTAAGGTCACCACTAAGTACTCCACCATCAATGAAAGGAACCCTCAAAGGTTCTACCAACTTGTGAGGAGCCACACATCCTACCCAAGGAGGGATGGGGCCTTCACCATGGGACCTTATATCATAGGGAGGAGTGGAAGTGATCAACATCTTCCATGTTTATGAAAGGAGAGAATCTATCTAGAAGCTCTACTTACAAACCCTAATCTTAACACCTAAACTAACTCAAACCCAAAGAAGGGAAATCTTCACATCCAAGCTTCTTCAAGCATTCCACAGCAGCCCAAACTTGCCTTCATCATCATCCAAGATCAAGAGAAGCAAAGCCCTAGTCTAAGGGAGCTAAAGAAATCATTCTAGTTGAGTTAGCAAGTTAGGATCACCTAAAACCTAGTACTAAAGTTTATCCTAACTAAAATACTAAAACCAATTGTAAAATCCTACAAAAATAACTATGGGAACCTATGTCAATCATGACTCTACCATATTAATTCCAGAGATCAAATCCTCAAATAAGACCTAGAAATAAATTCTACACTACAAGGTACTAAGCTTAAACCCTAACAGGGAGCACCTAAGGTTTCAACCTAAAAACAGCACCTAATTTCATCACAAAAATGTGAGAAAATTCCTATGGGAGCATAGATCTTTTCGCTAACAGCCAGCAAAATCTCACAACAAAATTCCAAACCAATTGTAAGAACAAAAATCGACAAACAGAGGTATCAATTAGCAAATAAGCATCGCGCATCACTTCAAACCGTAACTACGAAAGTATGCATCCGAGTGGGAAACGACAACGCGTGTCGAAGGAATCATGATTAAACAATCAAGAATAGTGGCAAACATCCAAAGCATTTCACTCTTAATGCACCATATTGATCTATGAAGATTCGAAGTGAAACGATACGAGAACAAGCATAAAAACAGCAAAACAGGCCTGCCAGCACAATGTTAATCGATTAACACCATAGGTTAATCGGTTAACCACTTAAAAACGTTGAAAAATTTGAATATTTGGGTTGGTTAATCGATTAACCATATAGGTTAACCGATTAACACTGCACCAGAAACAGAAAAACAGCAACAGAATCACTTTTCAACAGCTTATTACATCTCCAAACATACCAATGCTCACATAATCAATTATGCACGAAATTACCTCAGCAAACAGTGACATGATTAGCATGTAAACATGGTAAAGCAACATGATCATGGATCAAGAAGATCAAATTAACCACAATTCAATCAAATGTGAAGATCAACATTATGAACATGCAAATAAGTTCGAAAATTAAATCGGATCAGAATTCCAACCTACGAATCGGAGAATTAATTCGGTAATTGTTGATCTAACTGTAATTGAGAAGATCCAAGCAAAGAAACCCGGAAAACTTCAAGATCCACACTAATTCTTGTTGTAGCAATGAAGATCCACCAAGAACAAGCCAAAATAAACCAAATAATCACTTCCGAAATCACTTCCAAGTTTAGATCTGCTTGAGCACGAAAATTGAATTATGGAAATAGAATTAATGGAGTGAATTGATGAAGGTTTAGCTCCTAGAAATCAAGGATTCCAAGGAAGAATCAATGATCTCAATGAGAAAAGCTTTGAGTGAGTTTTGTGAGGTTGAAAAATTGAGAGAGGATTGAGAGAGAATTATGAAAATGAGAGGGAATTATGAAGATTTTTTTTGTGAGGTTTGGAGTAAATAATTTAAATATACTCTTGGTTCGGATCCAAAGCAAGGCTTGGAAATAGGATTGGGATGTGGTATGGGGTTTTGGCGGGAAACTGAAATAACCAACTTGAGAAGGTTCTAGATCCTTCTAGAATGCAAAATGGAACCTTCCAAATGATCAAAATTGAACCCCACATGGGAATTGCTTGAAATCTCACGTGCAAGGCAAAATCTGCTTTGGTTAATCGGTTAACCATATAGGTTAATCGATTAACACTGTTAAAACTTGCAAATCTGGACTATTTTCCAATGGTTAATCGGTTAACCATATGTGTTAACCGATTAACACATTCAAAAATTTGAATTTGGCGCCTTTTGGTGGGAAATCTGCTTGTTCGCCCGTTCTCAACTGTTCGGGGCCCTGTTAAGCTTCTGAAACTTGCTGTTGAATATTATGATCATGAAAATGCTTAGGATACTCCTGAATGCTGCTTCCTGTAGAGAAAATGCCTGCAAATAAACTGAAACCGGCCGCTCAACTGTTGGGTAAAATAAACGCCAAAACCTTTGATGCTTGAATAAAATCTCTTGATTAGCTTTGTACTCTATGATAGCCCTTGACCTCCTGCATACATGTCAATGCAATGCACATGGTAATGTTATGTTAAATGAAATGAAACATAAGCTAGGTAAAACAAGGTTAGGCAAATTTTGGGGTGCAACACCGTCGAGTACGACGGACGTGAGGGGTGTTAATACCTTCCCCTTGCGTAACTGACTCCCGAATCCAGGACTTGGTTGCGATGACCTCGTCTTTTTCCTTTTTCGTCAGGTTTTTCTGATCTTTTCCTTTCCCTCTCTCTGGGATAAATAACGAAAGGTGGCGACTCTTCTGTTTTCCGCCGGGTGTTTTTCGCAGTTGCGACAGCTGGCGACTCTGCAGGGGACTCTGGTACCCTATGTGAGTCAATCCTAGCGCTTGTTTGTTTATCTTTTAGGTGTTATATATATGTGCTTTATTTACTTTCGCATTTTACTTTCCGCATTATATCATTATTGTTATGCTGTGGGGAGGGAATGTTTCGTTGAGAGATAAGCCGGACCCGGGCTTGAGTATAAACCTAGCATTAGTAGTGGAGATTAGTGAGGGACCTGCTTGCTCAGCAGACACAGTTTCCCATGAAATTCACGCTCAGACGAGATTCTCTTTGATGATTTATTTTCTGGCCCTTAGGGCTCGAGGGGATTTTGGATATGAGGGTTGTCGACTCTGGGGACCGATCATTTGTGATTCGGCTAAGTGAGGCCTCTTCGGGAGATAATGATGCCAAACCAGAAATGGGGAACATATCATCATTTCTCGAAAGTCTGTGACGCTGATGAACGCATAGGATGCCGAACCTTATTAGTGGATATGTCTGTACCACTGAGAAGGATTGGGTTGTGCAGGAAACCTTGGATTTTAGATTACCCGGTTCTTTACAGTGTGAATCTGTGTTCCTAATATCAGTGAGTCCTATTATCGGTACTTTGTTCTTGCTAAAGCGGAGCGCTGGTTCTTCTCGAACAACAACACAACAATCTTGATCCCCTATTTGCATGTGCATTTGCATTTTCATTTGCATTTCATTAACATGTATCTGTGTTGCAGATGCATATTTCCTCCCCGATTCTAGTGGTCTTGTTCCTTCTTTCTTGACATGGAGCCCTTGAAGAGGATAGTAGCTTACAGGTTCCCTACCCCAGATGTCAGTTCTTTGCGGAGTTTGATTGCTATGGATGACAGGGAGGTGATGGAGGATTTTAGGAAGTCTTATGGGAGGTTGGTGAGGTTTGTCTGCAAGCCTTCAGCATATGAGATCAGTGGTGTCTATACTCTTCTGTAGTTCTATGATGCCCAGCTGAGATGCTTCGTCTTGCCTGACTATGTCCTGGCTCCTGCCCTAGAGGAGTATTCTGAGCTGTTAGGGGTACCTATTCTTGATCAGATGTCGTTTGTCCATATTAATGTTGAGCCTGATCTGGCTAAGCTCACTGCTATATTGCACTTGGATGCTTCAGAGTTGAAGGGGAAGTTGGTTAAGAGGAGTGGGACATATGGTTTTCTTTTGCCTTTTCTGTTGGAGAAAGCTCAGCAGTTCGCCAAGGATGGGTGTTGGATTGTGTTTGGCGCCATTCTAGCTCTTCGTATATACGGCATCGTATTGTTTCCTAATCTGCCAGACTTTGTAGATGTGGATGCTTTCTACTTGCTAGCTTCAGGGAATCCAGTACCCAAACTTCTCGGAGATGTTTATCATTCTGTGCACCACAAGAATGAGAACCGAAGGGTAAAGAATGTATCTTGCTGCGTCCCTTTATTATACAGGTGGTTTGCTGGTCACATGCCCAAGACAAGTTTGTTTGTTGCTACCGTTGGTACTTCAGAGTGGTCCGAAAGGTTGATGGGTTTGTCTGCAGAGAACATTACTTGGTTTGACCGGGATATGCTCGACACAAAGATTATTTATAGTTGTAGTGGATTTCCTAACGTCCCTTTGGTCGAAAGGAAAGGATGCATCAACTATAACCCTTCTTTGTTGGTCAGACAGTTTGGATATGCACTAAAGGATCCTCCTAAAGAAGAGGAGATACAGGAATCTCTGTATCTCACCGGTTTATTGGAGGGTGACACCTTAGCCAGACTTGAGCATGCCTGGAACAATATTCACAGGAAGGGGAAAGCATTGTTGGGGAAGAGTAACAGTCGAGCATATGACCCTTACCTGACTTGGATTCATGATAGAGCTGCGAAGTTTTTGATGTCGTTTCCTCCTGTGAAGCCTTTGTATCCTCTCATGATTGAGGAGCCTACCACCGTCGACATTCAGAAGTACAATCAGTTATGGTTTGAGAAGGAATAGTTGAGAAAAGCCAATGAGGAGTTGGAGAAAGAAATCATTCAGCTTCGAAGTGAGAAGATTGAGGCTATTCATTCCTTCAAGAAGCAAACTAAGCTTGTAAAAAAATTGGGTACGGATCTGACCAAGGAGACCAATTCTCGGGAGCGTTTGGGTTTGGATTTCAAGGCTGTTAATAATGTTCTTTCTTCCAAGAAGGAAGATTTGGGTAGAGCTTACTTAGAGATTTCTAAGTTTAACAATCAATGGAACGATACGCTCACCAACAACAAAGAGCACGAAGACAGGTTAAAGCTACAGATCAGCAAGTTGAAGACGCAGCTCAGTGTCAAGGATGAGAGGATTTCAGCAGAGGCATCACTCAGGCGGGATAGTGAATACAGACTGAACGAAGCTATTGCAAACTTGAAGGATTGTAGGTTGAGAGCTGATTCTAAGAGATGCAAGCTCGAGGCGTGCTTTGGGGAAGGAGCTTGGGAAGACCATGTTGAGAGTTTACAGCATACCATTAGCCAGCGAGAGCTACTTATTCAGGGACTACTTGCTAGACCAGATCATCCTAAGACGCAAGAGTTGCTATAGGACTTTCGGACTCGTCATCCAGCTTGACTATCTTGTTTGTTTTTTATGTAGCTTATTGCTTATTGTTTGTTGCACTGACCATCACCAGGCTTGTTGGTTGAGGGCCTTTCTTATTGTACTCAGTTGTTGTTGTTTGTACATTTCATGTTGGCATGTGATTATATACGAGGAGGTTCTGTTATATGCTTATATATAGGGTTCTCCATTGTTGTGTTTCTCCCGGAAACTAGAACCGAGGGGGAAATTTCCCTGTTGCATACATACATGTCTGCATTTTTCATTTTTGCATTGCAGGTGCATCAGAACTGTTAATCTTATTTCCTGTGGTTCATAATGTGTTTCAGGATTGCCGATCAAACAACTCATCAGTACGCTACCAGGGGGAATCAGAAGAGAGTAATGGAGCAAATGCAAGCAGAGATGCAGGAAATGAGGGACCGGATGGCCCAGTTCATGGAGGTAATACAGGGAGTGGCTAACGGACAAGAGCAACTCTGTACTTTGGTGCAACCCTTGATTGCACGTGTTGATGGCAACAACGTGTTGCATGGTGGAAACGCTGCTAATCTTCCACATGTTGAGACTCCTCAAGCTGATAACTCCATGCCTACTTTGGTTATCGCTACTGCTGGAGGGAATGGTAATGCTGCTGGTGTCGGTAATGCTGCAGGTTTCGACAACACTGGTCTTGGTAATGTTGGAAATGGTAATGTTAATGGGAATGATTATGGTTCTGATACCACTTGTGCTATACATGGTAATATGGATCACCTCTGGAATGAAGACAAGCAAGATGATGCATTCTCGTCGAGGGTTGTGATTGATGAGTTGCCCTCTGAAGCTGATAAGAGGATCAAGATGATTGAAGAAAAAATGAAGTCCCTTGAAAGTCAAAATTCCATGGGCCTTTATATGGCTAATTTGGGACTAATCCGGATCTGAGGGTGCCGCTGAAGTTCAAAGTCCCATACTTTGAAATATATAAGGGTACCACCTGCCCGAGAGTTCATCTGAGATCCTACTACCGTAAGATGTCTGCCTACTCAAACGATGAGAAATTGCTCATGCATTTCTTTCAGGACAGTTTGTCTGGTCCTTCGCTGGAATGGTACATGAGTTTAGAACCCGTGAATGTCCGCAGTTGGAGGGACTTGGCTGAGTCCTTTATGAAACATTATAAATACAACAACGACCTTGCTCCTAACAGGGTCCAGCTACAGAATCTTTCACAAAGGAACAGTGAGTGTTTCAAGGAATATGCCCAAAGGTGGCGGGAGTTAGCAGCCAGGGTGCAACCGCCTATGGTAGAACGTGAGCTCATTGATATGTTCGTCGCCACTTTACCTGGCGTCTATTACAAGAAGCTCATTAGTAGCATGTCGGGTAGTTTCTCTGACTTAATCATCACCGGAGAGAGTGTGGAAAATGGTATCAAGTTAGGGAAGATAAGTGCTGATGAAATGCCCTCAGCTGGAGGAGGAGGTAGGAAAGTATTCGGTAACAAGAAACAAGAAGGAGATACCAATTCAGTATCCAGTTCTCGTGGGAGAGGTAGAGGTCAGAATCATCAGCAACATCAAGTTGCCAGTATTACGATTCCCGCAGTTCAGCAGCAACCACAACAACAACAATAACCGCAACAGGGGTATAAAAGATATCAAGACCGAGGTCGGGCGGCAAATAGGAATTTTGATGCGCCTCCCATGCTGTATTCTCAGCTATTGCAAGCTTTGTTGCAATTGCAACTTATTCAGAAGAGAACTTTAGCTCCATTGACAGGTGCACCTCCACCCGGGTATGACGCAAACGCTCGCTGCGAGTTTCATTCAGGTGCCCCGGGGCACAATATCGATAATTGTAAGGCCTTTAAGCATAAAGTGCAGGACATGATTGATAGTAAAGCAATTAACTTCTCCAATGATGTTCCTGAAAGTGAGAAAAACACTTAGAAGTGGGGGTTGATTAAGAGTTTTAAATAATATGGCAATAAAAACAACTCAAGATTTTTATCCTGGTTTGTTGAACTCAACTACTCCAGTCCACCTTATCAAAGATGATTTTCCTTTCTCCACAAGGACTTAATCCACTATTAATCAACTAATTACAATAGAAAGCACAAAGAACAACTGTCTTAGTCTTCTGAAGAACTACTGACCACACCTTGGTCTTCTCAAGGAACTTTTTACAAATTAATGTAAACTAAACAAGTGTTTGAATGCTTCTAATAAGCTGTATCACAACTGTGATAATTACACTTAAGATTAAGTACAAATAAAACTATACAGTTTTATGAAAGAACAAATGAATAAGAGCTTTGAGAGATTTTCACTTTTGATGCTTCAAGCGTGTGTATCAATATTTCTTTCTGATTGAGCAACTTCTAAATGTTTGTAGAAGTTCTCCTTTTATAGATTTTTCCAATTGCTTTGAATGATGTGCAGCTGAGTATTATATTAGAATATAAGACTTTTCATCACCAAAAGGTATGGGCAGAGACATGCTTTCTGCAAGAAAAGTATGGCTGTAGAAGCATTGGGATTAGCACCATGTCTCTTCATTTGGACAAAATAGCCGTTGGTTACTTTGGAAGTAGCACCACGTCCAATCAAGTTTACAGCTTCTTCAACAAGCTTCCTTCAGGGTGAAGTCTTCATAATCTGCACTTCAGAACTTGTAACGAGCTTAAAAGGAATGAAATACTTAAGATGATCAGAGCTAGATGTTTGAGATGATCAGAGCCTTGATAGATGATCAGAACTTGATATATCAGAGTCTCAATCTTGATCAGAGTCTTCATCAGAGTATGCAGCAGTATGTGCTTGAGCGTGAATATTATTGATAAGAGTCTGAATATCAAAGCCTCTGTTCTTGCAGTGAAATGAATTTCAAAGTCTGATTTGATCAAAGCTTTCAACTCTTTATACAATTCTTTCAGCAACGCTTCAGATCATTCTGCAGCTTCTTCTTCAGATTCTTCTGGCAGCGCTTCAGAATCTTCTGATAGTCTTGCATCTGATGCTTCAGAGCCTTGCGTAGTTGCTTGTACTTATGTATTTTTCTTCTTTAAGAGTATTTAATTTAATACCTGAAACAATAATACTTGAACAAATTTAGAGTGTATATTTTCTTAATAAAAAATTCCATAAGAGTTATCATCAAAATATAGAGATATAAGAAACACCAATCTGTGTTCTAACAATCTCCCCCTTTTTGATGATGACAAAACATAGGAAATTTTGTTCAATAAGGAGAATAAAAATATATAACTCCCCCCTGAGATTAAGAATCTCCCCCTGAAATGAATACTCTAATAGAAGAGAACACTTCCCTTTTTGCTTGAGTATATTTCAGAACCTGGTAGGAATCCTTGTTAAAAGTAAAGACTTAGAGCTTGGATGAATTATTTCAAATAAAGAGTCTGGTTTATCTTCCAGAATCAGAGTCAAATTTGCTTCAAGGATCAGAGCCTGGTTGGGTAATTCTCAGGGTAACTTCAAAGAATTTTTTTCAGATGAAACAGTAAAATCTGAAAGACTTAAAATTCAATTGTTAGTTAATACTATGTCTGAATTTCATTTTAGTATTGCTTATGGATTGAACAATCAGATTCTTTTTCTCCCCCTTTTTGTCATAATAAAAAAGAATTTAAAAGACAGAAAAGATAACAGAAGAAAAGAAAACAAAACACATAAATGAAAAACAGAACAGCCAAATTCATTCAAATAAGATGTTCAGACAACAGATGATTTAAAACAAAACAACAGAAAACAAGTGCAAACAAAAGTGCAAAAACATGGAAAAGAAAACTAGGGCTGGCGAGATGCAATCAAGGTCAGAAGATCAGTAATCTTTGCAGTAGAATCTTCTTGCTTAGCCATCCAAGTCTTGATCTCCTCAGTAGTCTGTTCTTGTTTTACCATCCATGATCTGATTTCCTTAACTTCTTGAACAACATCTAGAGTCTCAGTCTTCATCTCAGATGCAGAGGGTGCAGAAGCAGATGCAGTAGCCATAGGATGATCAATATCCATGTCAGATGCAGGAGTATCTTCTATCATTGGAGCAGTATCTTCAGCAGGAGCATTTTCCAGGAGTAGCACTGGTGTTGTGAGAATGCTCAGCAGAGTCTGTCTGACCATTTCAGCAAACTTTGCCTTTGCATCATCATCACAAATTGTTCTGAGATCAGAGGCAGCAGTGTTGAACTTGGAGATGAATCTGTTCCAAGAAGCTTCAGATTCAGCAGGATCCGTACTAGACAGACACTCCTTTTCTACAGAAACAATCCCCATACGCATTTCCTTCTTGAAATTCTTAAACAAAGTAGAAACATCTGATTTGGGTTTGGGGTTCAGAAAGTCTTCTAGGGTGACTTTTTGTGAAGGTTCAGGGCTTGTTTGGGTTTGTTCAGGAGGTGTTTGATCAGATGGTGGTTGTTCAGATGGTTGTGGTATGGTGAGATGAGGAGTAGTGGTGTCAACATCAGATGGTGTTTATGTAACAACATCAGATGAGGATGGTAGAAAGTCTGTGAAGTTAAATTTGGAACGAAGATCAAGCTGATGATGGTGTTGTTCAGAAGCAGGTAGGTCAGATGGTAGTGGTTTATAAGGGCCAAGAATGTGTAAACAAGTTGGTGAGGGAACTTCAGATTCATCAGAATCAGATGATTCAGTTGAATGACGTGAAGTGGAAGATAAGACATACATGGTTGCAATAGGTTGCACATCCAGAATGTCTTCAGATGGTTGTGGGATAGAGGGTTCAAAATCAGGAATGGTTGGTTCTTCTGGTGGTTGAGTAGAAGAGGGTGGTTCAGATTGTATTTGTGGTTCAGAAGATATTTGTTGTTGTGGTTCAGATTGTGTTTGTTGTGGGGGTTGTTGTTCAGATGATTTTTGTTGAGGGGGTTCAGATGGTTGATGAACAAAAGATGGTTAAGAATGTGTATGAGAAGATGAAATGGGTTCAGGTGTGGGATATCCAGATGTATGAGGTCCAGATGGTTGAGGAGGTGATGGTGGAGTTGAAGGTGAGGGTGAATGGACAGATGGTTTTGGATCCGATGTTAATACCTGTTTAATCGTTTCTCTTATTTCCTCCAAGATAGCTTCTGGAGGATTTTCCTTCAACTTCTTGTCCTTGTGTGGCTTGTCAGCAGCATTAGAGGCTTTCCTCTTAGGTTGTGCAACAGATCCTTCCTCAGCTTTCCTCTTCTTGTGTCTTTCTCGCAGAAGATTTGGCAGCACTTCTCCTTCCTTCTGTACTATGTTAGCAGGAAGAGGAATACCATTTCTCAAACAGTCAGCAATGAATGACAGAATGATGTCCCTAGGTTCATCTGCACGGAACATAGGAAAATCTGCTATAGGAATCCTCCTTCTGCTGACTTCTTCAGAGTCAATCTTCTTAGGTTTGCCAGCAAGCTCTGAGATGAACTTCATCCTTTTCAGAGTATTCCCATTAATGAAAGATCCTATAATGTAAGACAGATCATCTGTCAACCCATCATCAGTCAGATGCTTTACAAGACTATTCTCTGCCAGAATGTCTGATATCAGCCTTCCCATAGGGATCCAATTTCTGATCTTTCCAGCCTTAGCTCTTACTTCTTCTCTTATTTCCTTTATGTGATTCAGAAGATGACTGAACAGAAGATAAGGCAGATCCACCTTCTTGCCTTAACTCATACAGAACATGAAGTACAGTTGTTCTGTGTTGACATAATTTGGAGAGTTTGAAGATTTTCTATGAAAAATAGAGCTCATGAAAATCTTAGCCCAGATTCTGTAAACAGGCTTCAGATCTCTGACTTTGTTGTATGGTTCCCCAGAAACACAGACCTCTTGAAAAACATCAGCCAAGTCCACACGAGCAGTTGCCATACTTGTGATTCCATCAGTTTCCTTGTATCCAATCAGCTGTCTGATTAACTTCTCAGTAATAACAATCTCCTTTCCAAGAACAGAAGAGTGAATGAACTTAGGGCAAACTTGGGCGTGAATCCAGAACTCTTTCACCAAAGTTGGATAAGCAGGACCCATCAACCTGTCAAAGTACTTTGCCCAGTTTTGAGTTTTAATGGTAGGGTTGAGATCAAAACAATTTTCTTCAATGGAAGCAAAATCCACAAAGTTTTCACATAGAACCTCAAGATCTTTTGTTGGAATGAGAAGAGTTCTCACTGGTTCCTTGTTTACAGCAGCATTTGGAGATGACACAGCAGCAGTAGAGGTTTGCATCTGAGCAGATGTTGAAAATGATGATGCCATTGATGTTCTTGAGATACGTCTGGGTTTACGTGAAGATTTGGGTTTTGAGAAGAGATGGAAGCAATGAAGAAGACAGAAATGCATAAGAGAAATGTGATAGATAGTGTAAAGTGTGAATTGTGAAGTGGTGTGAGAATATATATAGAACAATTTAGGGCAAGCAAAGGGATACACAAGATCTCACGCGTACACTTAAGCAATTAATGAAGTGAAAATAATCATATCAAGCAATTAATGCAAAGAATAAAATCATTTCAAGCATTTAAGATTCTGGCAGATGGGGGGAAAATCAAGAGATTCTAGATTTTCAAAGCAATACCTCAAACCTCAATTCAGTATGGTGCACTCTATCTTTCCAGGTTCTGAGATACACGTGTTTGCTTGCATGTGCCTCTGAAACTTCTTGAGAAATGAAACGTTAGCCAATGTTCAGATCCTCTGAGTCTTGTTAGTTCAGATTTACACACAAATAAATAAACACAGAATTGAAATGAAGAAATACTTCAGAGTTTAGACATTTATCATCTGAGAAAAAATTTCATCTGATGAATATTTTAGTCTGGACAGAAGTCCATACTTATATTTTTCAGAATAAATTTAAAAATCTATCTTCAGCAAGTGGTTTTATAAAGATATCAGCCCACTGATGATCTGTATCCACAAAGTTTAAATTGATAATTCACTTCTGAACATAGTCTCTGATGAAATGATGTTTAATCTCTATATGCTTAGCTTTAGAGTGTAAAATGGGGTTTTTAGATAAGCATATAGCAGAAGTATTATCACAGAAGATAGAAATGTTACTCTCAAAGATCTGATAATATTCCAGCTGACTTTTCATCCAGAGCATCTGGGTGCTACAACTAGCAGCAGCAATATATTCTGCCTCTGTTGTTGAAAGTGCAATTGTGGGTTGCTTCTTGCTGAACCATGAGATCATATGACTTCCAAGAAATTGACAGCTTCCAGAAATACTGTTACGTTCTACTTTGTCTCCAGCATAGTCAGCATCACAAAATCCAACTAATTTATACTCATCAGATCTTCTGTAACACAGACCCACACTAGTAGTACCTTTCAGATACCTTAGAATCCTCTTAACAACTGTTAAGTGAGATTCTCTAGGATCTGATTGGAATCTAGCACACAGACAAACACTGAATAAAATATCAGGTCTTGAAGCAGTCAAATATAAGAGAGATCCAATCATACCTCTGTAAAGTTTTTTATTAAATTTCTTACTTACCTCTTCCTTACCAAGTGTGCTTGTAGGATGCATTGGAGTCTTTGCCAATTTGCTTTCATTCAGATTGAACTTCTTCAGAAGCTCTTTGACATATTTAGTCTGATGAATATATGTGCACTCTGGAGTCTGATTTACTTGGATTCCTAGAAAGAATCTAAGTTCTCCCATCATGCTCATTTCAAATTCAGTCTGCATAGACAAAGCAAACTCCTTTCCCAGCATAATATTGGTAGATCCAAAAATAATATCATCCACATAAATTTGACAAATTAGTAAATCTTTCTTAAATGTTTTACAGAAAAGAGTTGTGTCCACTTTGCCTCTGATAAAGTTCTTTTCCAGAAGAAAATTACTTAATCTTTCATACCAAGCTCTAGGAGCTTGTTTCAAACCATAAAGAGATTTTTTGAGTTTGAAAACATGATCTGGAAATTTATCACTTTCAAAACCAGGAGGTTGATGGACATAAACTTCTTCTTCTATAATACCATTTAAGAAGGCACTCTTAACATCCATCTGATATACAGTGATGTTATGTTGTGCAGCAAATGAAATAAGAAGACGTATAGATTCTAACCTTGCCACTGGAGCATAAGTCTCAGTGTAATCAATTCCTTCTTGTTGACTGTATCCTTGAGCTACTAGCCTTGCTTTGTTCCTAACAACTTCTCCTTGCTCATTTAGTTTATTTATTAATACCCACTTTGTTCCAATAATGTTGAAACCTTTTGGTCTTGGAACCAGATCCCAAACATCAGTTCTTGTAAATTGATTCATCTCATCTTGCATTGCAAGTATCCAATCATTATCACTCAGAGCCTCATCCACATATGTTGGTTCAATAATAGACACCAACCCTAAAAGTGATGTTCCAGATGATCTGATGAACGACCTTGTTCCTATAGGGTCACATTTCTTTCCAATAATCATTTCTTCTGGGTGAGAAGCTTTGATTCTGGATGATCCTTTAACAATTGGTTCTTCAGAAATATTCATGTTATTCATCTGAGCAGCCAATGGAATTGCATCTGGCGTAGCTTCTTCTTGAGCTTTCTCTACCTCTGGTTTCTCAGATTCTGTAAGAATAACTTCTCCATCTGCAGAGTTTTCAAGCTACTTTGGCTTTTGATTGCCAAGCTTATCATCAAATCTAACATGTATAGATTCCTCCACAATCTGTGTCTCAGTATTGTATACTCTGTAGCCTCTAGAGCATTCAGAATATCCAAGCATGAAACACTTTTGTGCTTTAGAATCAAACTTGTTAAGATTCTCTTTAGTGTTTAGCATAAAACAAATACATCCAAAAGGATGGAAATAAGAAATGTTTGGCTTTCTATTCCTCCACAATTCATAAGGAGTCTTTTCCAGAAGAGGTCTAACAGATACTCTGTTCTGAATGTAACATGTTGTGTTAATTGCTTCTGCCCAAAAATGTTTTGCCATGTTAGTCTCATTGATCATGGTTCTGGCCATCTCTTGCAATGTTCTATTTTTCCTCTCTACAACTCCATTCTGTTGTGGATTTCTAGGATAGGAGAAATCATGAGCAATGCCATTTTCATTAAAATATTTTTCAAAATGTTTGTTTTCAAATTCACCACCATGATCACTTCTGACTTTAACAATTTTGAAATCTTTTTCAAATTGGACTTGTTTGTAGAAGTCAAAGAACACAGAATGTGACTCATCCTTGTGCTTTAGGAATTTTACCCATGTCCAACGACTGTAGTCATCAACAATGACCAATCCATACTTCTTGCCTCTGATGGATGCAATTTTCACTGGTCCAAACAGATCAATGTGAAGTAACTCTAATGGTTTTGAAGTTGAAACAATATTTTTGGATTTGAAAGATGATTTTGAAAACTTTCCTTTCTGACATGCTTCACAAAGAGCATCTGAGTTGAACTTCAAATTAGGAAGTCCTCTGACCAGATTAAGTTTATTAATCTGAGATATACGTCTCATATTAATATGACTCAATCTTCTATGCCAGACCTATTGCTCATCATTAACAGACATAAGGCATTTAACATTCTGAACCTTAAGTTCTGAAAGACTGATTTTATAAATGTTGTTTTTCCTTTTACCATTAAAGAGGATTGAGCCATCCTTTTGACTAACAGCTTTGCAACACTTTTGATTAAAGATTATGTCATAACCATTGTCACTTAATTGACTTATGGACAATAGATTATGAGCTAATCCTTCAACAAGCAAGACATTAGTTATGGAAGGAAGTTTACCATTGCCTATGGTTCCAGAGCCAATTATCTTGCCCTTCTGATTCCCTCCAAACTTGACATCTCCTCCAGATCTAAGCTCCAGACTTTGGAACATAGACCTTTTTCTCGTCATATGTCGTGAGCATCCAGAGTCCAGGTACCATGACTGGAGTCTTGACTTTGCTGCTAAGGATGTCTGCAACATAGATTATCTTATCCTTAGGTACCCAGATTTTCTTGGGTCCTTTTTGGTTAGTTGCCTTAAAGCTTTTTCTGAACTTCTGTCTTTCAACATAAGACTTGTTCTGGTTAGCTTTAGATTTATTAAACACAGGTTTGTTTTCATTAGAACTTGTGTGTTTAATATCATTTAAATTACCAAATGTAAACTGAGAATATAAAGGAGGATACTTGATATCCAGTTTATCTATAGGTTTTGGATTTGAATCCTCATAAGACAAAGATTTATATCCAACACCTTTTCTATAGTTTCTGCTAATACCATAGATCATTGAAGCCATCTTGCTTCTATCTAGGCTTTTAGTTAGAAACTTCCTGAAGCTATAGTCATACTCTTGTAAAATATTTTTAGAGCATGGTTCAGACTTTGGATCAGAGTTTAGTTGAGCAGATTCTAAATTATTTTTCAATTGAAGATTTTCAGCTTTTAGCTCAGCTATTTCTGATTCAAACTTGTTACTCTCAAATTCAACATGCTTTAGAAGCTTTTTGTATTTGAGTTTAACTTTGCTATAGTTTTCAAGAATATCATATAGACTTTCAACAAGTTCTTGTCTAGAAAGTTCAGCAAATACCTCCTCAGAATCAGATTCTGATTCTGATCCAGATGATTCAGCACTGTCTTCTATGTCAGCCATGAATGCTACATTAGAACATTCTTCTTCTGACTCTGATGACGAATCAGATGCATCTGAGTCATCCCAGGTAGCCATCAGAACTTTCTTTTTATGATCTGACTTTCTCTTTGGCTTCTCCTTCTGAAGCTTTGGGCATTCACTCTTGTAGTGCCCAGGTTCTTTACATTCATAGCAAATAACCTCTCTTTTTCCAGATCGTCTGTGTCCATAGGATTCTCCAGATCTTCTGTATCCAGAGGGTTCTCCAGATCTTCTGTGTCCAAAAGATTCTTTGTGTTGATCTGGTTTCCTGAAGTTCTTGAACTTCCTTTGGTTATTCTTCCAGAGTTTGTTGATTCTTCTGGACAGCAAGGATAGTTCTTCTTCATCTTCAGAAGAAGACTCTTCAGAGCTTTCTTCTATTACCTGCAATGCTTTAACAGATTTATTAGATTTTAAAGCAATTGACTTACCTTTCTTTAGAGGCTCATCTTCCTCTAGTTCAATCTCATGACTCCTCAGATAACTGATTAGTTCCTCCAGCGTAATCTTGTTGAGATCCTTTTCCAGCTTCAGAGCAGTGACCATGGGTCTCCATCTGATTGGCAAGCTTCTGATTATTTTCTTGACATGATCTGCTGTAGAGTAACCCTTGTCCAGAACCTTTAAGCCAGTTGTGAGAATCTGGAATTGGAAAACATGGCTTCAATAGATTCATATTCTTCCATTTTGAAAGCTTCATACTTCTGGATCAGCGCCAGAGCCTTGGTTTCTTTAATTTGAGAGTTCCCTTCATGAGTCATCTTTAGGGATTCAAATATATCAAAGGCAGTTTCTCTGTTGGTTATTTTCTCATACTCAGTATAAGATATAACATTTAGCAAGATAGTTCTAGCCTTGTGGTGATTTCTGAATTCCTTCTTTTGTTCCTCAGTCATTGATTTTCTGTCAATTTTCTTGCCATTCCCATTAGTAGGATGAACATATCCATCAATAACTAAGTCCCAAAGATCAGCATCAAATCCTAGAAAGAAACTTTCTAGTCTATCTTTCCAATAGTCAAATTTCTCTCCATCAAACATGGGAGGTTTTGTGCTGACTCTTTCTTCATATTTGTTGTTGTTGGATGTTGAAGCTTCAGCAGCCATAATGAATATCAACCAAGAATATCAAGAGTTTTTCCCACTGGATCTTTTCTAGTCACGGTTAAGTGATAGCACAAACAGAACCGGAGCTCTGATGCCAACTGAAAGTGAAAAAAACACTTAGAAGGGGGGGGGGGGGAGAGTTTGAATAAGAGTTTTAAATAATATGGCAATAAAAACAACTCAAGATTTTTATCCTGGTTCGTTGAACTCAACTACTCCAGTCCACCTTATCAAAGATGATTTGCCTTTCTCCACAAGGACTTAATCCACTATTAATCAACTAATTACAATAGCAAGCACTAAGAACAACTGTCTTAGTCTTCTCAAGAACTACTGACCATACCTTGGTCTTCTCAAGGAACTTCTTACAAATTAATGTAAACTAAACAAGTGTTTGAATGCTTCTAATAAGCTGTATCACAACTGTGATAATTACACTTAAGATTAAGTACAAATAAAACTATACAGTTTTATGAAAGAACAAATGAATAAGAGCTTTGAGAGATTTTCACTTTTGATGCTTCAAGCGTGTGCATCAATATTTCTTTCTGATTGAGCAACTTCTAAATGTTTGTAGAAGTTCTCCTTTTATAGCTTTTTCCAATTGCTTTGAATGATGTGCAGCTGAGTATTATATTAGAATATAAGACTTTTCATCACCAAAAGGTATGGGCAGAGACATGCTTTCTGCAAGAAAAGTATGGTTGTAGAAGCATTGGGATTAGCACCATGTCTCTTCATTTGGACAAAATAGTCGTTGGTTACTTTGGAAGTAGCACCACATCCAATCAAGTTTACAGCTTCTTCAACAAGCTTCCTTCAGGGTGAAGTCTTCATAATCTGCACTTCAGAACTTGTAACAAGCTTAAAAGGAATGAAATACTTAAGATGATCAGAGCTAGATGTTTGAGATGATCAGAGCCTTAATAGATGATCAGAACTTGATATATCAGAGTCTCAATCTTGATCAGAGTCTTCATCAGAGTATGCAGCAGTATGTGCTTGAGCGTGAATATTATTGATAAGAGTCTGAATATCAAAGCCTCTGTTCTTGCAGTGAAATGAATTTCAGAGTCTGATTTGATCAAAGCTTTCAACTCTTTATACAATTCTTTCAGCAACGCTTCAGATCATTCTGCAGCTTCTTCTTCAGATTCTTCTGGAAGCGCTTCAGAATATTCTGATAGTCTTGCATCTGATGCTTCAGAGCCTTGCGTAGTTACTTGTACTTATGTATTTTGCTTCTTTAAGAGTATTTAATTTAATACCTGAAACAATAATACTTGAACAAATTTAGAGTGTATATTTTCTTAATACAAAATTCTATAAGAGTTATCATCAAAACATAGAGATATAAGAAACACCAATCTGTGTTCTAATAGTTCCCAATGTCGTACAAAATCCTATGCCAAGTCATGGGCAAGCTGGGGTCAATGCAGTTATTGAGGAGGATGGTTTAGATTTGGTAACAGATGTTAATGAGCTGAAGACACCATTGAGCTTTGTGAAAGCTACATTGTTGAAGGGGGTGTTTTCCCAGGTTGTGCTGAAGACTGTGCGGAATGTATGAAGAGTCCTGAGGGATGTGTGCAGTTGAAGGGCTATATTCAAGATATGATGGATAGTGGAGTCTTGCAGTTTGATTGGTCTGTTGAAAGTAAGTCTGAAGAGTTGGTAGTTGAGGAAAGGGATGAGATTGCAACAATTTCCATTCCGTATAAAATTGTTACCATTTATGCGCCAAAACCACCAGCAATAACCATAACTAAAGCAGGTCTCGTACCATTTGAAAGCACCAAGGCTATTTCGTGGAACTACGGAGCTGAAGTGTATTGCAATGGACAAAAACTAGATTTGAATAGTCCCTCTGCAGATTCAGTAGATAATCTTGTGGGAGCAGGAGGAATTACCCATAGTGGCCGGGTCTTTTCATCACCTGAAGTGGTTGTTGATAAGGTTGACAAAGGAAAAAGTAAAGTCGTGATAGAAGAAACTTCTCAGGCTGGAGAGAAGGAATCTTTGTTAAAGGATGCAGAAGAGTTTATAAGGATGATACGAAATAGTGACTATAAGATAGTCGATCATTTACAGCAAACTCCTTCTAAGATATCTATCATGTCTTTGTTACTATGTACTAAAGCGCATAGGAATGCACTCTTGAGAATACTGAATACTGCTTACGTGCCACAAGAAATTTCGGTTAATCAACTCGAAGGGGTTGTTGCACACGTAAATGTAGGGAATGGATTGGGTTTTACAGACCTGGATTTAACGCCAAGGGGCAGGAACCATAACTGTGTGTTGCACATATCATTAGAATGGCGAGGGGCTGTTATGTCTCATGTACTCGTTGATACAGGATCATCCTTGGACGTACTTCCAAAGAAGGCCCTAATGAAGTTGGACATGCAGGGATTGATTTGCACGCCAAGTGATTTGGTGGTGCACGCTTTTGATGGTACTCGAAGATCCGTGTTCGGAGAAGTGACATTGCCTATTCAGGTGGGACCTGAGGTATTTGATGCAGTGTTCTACATTATGGACATCCATCCTGCCTATAGCTGTTTATTAGGCCGTCCATGGATTCATTTAGCAGGAGTTGTGACCTCCCGCTACATCAGAAGCTAAAGTATATGGTTGGCGGTAGTGTTGTCACATTGTGCGGAGAAGAGGATATAATGATCAATCACTTATCATCCTTCAAGTACGTCGAGGTGGACGGAGAAATCCACGAAACCCTTTGTCAGGATTTTGAAACAGTCCAGATTAAAGATAAATCTCCCGTTATGAGAAAGGCGCCAGAGGTGGCCATGTCTTCTTTTAAGGAGGCCCAAGCAGCAGTACAGGTTGGGGCAGCGCAAGGTTGGGGCCAAGTATTGGAGATTCCCCACAAGCAGGACAAGTTTGGTTTGGGGTACCACCCATCATTTTCTTCTACTTCATCTTTGTAGAGCGCGTCGCGCTATAAAGGACTTGTGCAGTTCACTAAAGGAGGAGTTATCTTCGAAAGGATCAACACGGTTTCAGACGAAGAGGGAGATAGTGATTGTGACATGGACGCTTGGATCAAGCCTTGTACTCCAGGACAGAGTCCGCGCAATTGGTTTATTGAAGAATTCGTTCAAGTGACAACAGAACAATAATGCTTTGTTTTCCCGATTATTGTACAACCCTATGCTCTACCCGGAGCATAACGGTATTTTGTTTCAGAGCCTTATTGTTTATGTTTGAACATTGCTTTATCAATTAATCAAAGGGCGTTTTTCTCATTCAAATTTTGTGATCCTTGTCTTTCTTATTTTTGTTTCTCACAATAAAATGGCAATGTGGTTTGTACTCGTTTACATATCATTTGGAACATTTAACCATTTTTTATTGCAGGATTCCTATTGCAGATGACACCGATTCAGAACCTCCTATGACTCGCTTCGACTTCAATCACCTGATATATCAAGCTGAAGAAGAGATTGATGAAGATGAAGACTTGCCCAAAGAGCTAGCTAGACTCTTGAAACAAGAAGAGAAGATTATTCTGCCTCATCAGGAGGAAATCGAGGTTATCAATCTGGGTTCTGAAGAAGTTGTCAGAAACGTTCGAATAGGGGCTGCAATGCAGAGTGACATCAAGCAAAGACTGATCGAGATGCTTCGAGAGTATAATGACATCTTTGCTTGGTCGTACGAAGACATGCCCAGGCTTGACACTAATATAGTGGTTCATCGCTTGTCGTTGCATGAAGAATGTCCTCCAGTCAAGCAGAAGCTCAGAAGGACAAGACCAGATATGGCTGTGAAAATCAAAGAAGAAGTCCATAAGCAGTTGGACGCAGGATTTTTAGCCGTAACAACTTACCCTTCGTGGGTCGCCAACATCGTGCCTGTACCTAAGAAGGATGTGAAGGTACGGATGTGCGTAGATTACAGAGATTTGAATAAGGCGAGCCCAAAGGATGACTTCCCGCTCCCTCACATTGACGTATTGGTTGACAATACTGCTCAATACTCCGTATTTTCCTTCATGGATGGTTTTTCCGGTTATAATCAGATCAAGATGGCACCAGAGGATATGGAGAAAACGAAGTTCATTATGCCATGGGGGACTTTCTGTTATAAGGTAATGCCTTTTGGGTTGAAAAACGCATGGGTGTTGCACCCCAAAATTTGACCAACATTTATTTATCCATCGAGTGTTTGAAGTTTGATACCTTCATCAGAAAGTTCAAGAGATCCTCAGAGGAATTAGTTGAAACCAAGGTTGTGTGCTTCATAGCTTGAGAGTTGTGGGAGCTCCTCAGATGATTCTGAGACTTTGAGAATGAACTTGAACCTTTGGGAAAGTTTATGAGATGTCTTGAAGGCCATAATGAAGCCCAGAGAGGTCATTGTGCAAGAGTTCAGAAGATTCAACCATGAATGGTAGAATTAGGGTTTTGACTGGGTCAATCCTAGGTCAGCTGAAGATTTGGAGAAGGTTGAGACCTAATCCAAGGGCCATGAGATCATGGAATGATGTATGGAGATGTTATAAGGATGATTCCTAGACCAACTCATCCTGATTGAGGAGTTTGAGAAGTTTTAAGTTAGGGTTTCTAAGGATTATCAGTGTAAAAACCCTAGTTTGATCCCTATCTTCCAGGCAGTTTTATCTCAAGATGTGGTTGATATCTCATCTTCCCCACAACATGAATGTTGTAGAGTTTGTTCTTAGCTTTAATTTGAGTGGTAGAAGTCCTTGATAGGATGTGCAGAGCTCAAGTTATGGTTTTGACAAATTACAGGTCATCTGAGGTATGTGAATCTGGGTCCTTGAAAGTCACCCAACTTGCAGACAACTTTTGCCCTAGTAGGATGATTCCTATGATTTCTTGGTCAACATGAATGTTGAATAGAATCTTCTTAGATTTCTATAGATTACTAGAAGTCCTTGATAGGATTTGTAGAACTCAACTTATGGTTTGAACAAGACAGGGGTATTTTGGTCATTTGGAAGTTATAGGTCATTTTAAGCAAAGGCCATATCTCCTATTTCCAAGCCTCAAATGGAAAAACTCAAAACATAAAAGTTGTTCAAAATGGCATTTTAAGGCTAGTAAAGTGGTCATGAATTGTTGAAAAAGCTTGTAGCAAGGATTGACATGAATGGGTGAAAATGACCTAAAAATGGCTTATAAGTTAAATGGATCCAAGTTGGAAATTGGTTTGGGAGATATATGAATCCAAAATAGGTCATCCAATATGTCATTTTGAATCCAAACATCATTTTAAAAACAATGGTTCAAATACATTTTTGATTTGAGGTCTAAAAATGGGGGTTACTTTGTAATGTTGTTACTTGCATAATAAGGAACTTTGAGAAACTTCACCAAAGGCAAGGAATCAGCTAATTCTTCACACATTCCATCTCAATATATCACAAGGGGAGATTTCGACACAAAATTAAAGGTCTTAATGCATGAGATGAGATCATTCCAATATGTCTTCAAGTGAGATTTTCCATGATATTCTAGCTCATTCTAGATAGTTCTAGACTCTTCCATTGGTTGTTATATAAAGAGTAGATCAAGCTGTGATCAAGGGTTGGTGAATTCATTGGTGAAGAGTGAGGGAGAGAGTGGATTTCAAAGTTTCCTTCAAGTGCAAGCAAGACTCAGATTCATCTCTACAAGCCTTCTCCTTCAAAGCCATTGCAAACAGAAACCTCTACACCATTAGAGGAGTGTTTGGAAGAGATAGAAAGCTCTGAAACCACCTCTAACTGCACTCACCATTACCATTTGACAGGTTTTATTCTCTCCCTATATCTCTTTATTTATATGTTTTCTGTTAGGTTTATAGGTATAGAATGAGCATGCTAGGTTAGTTGATTAGTTCCTGAAGATTAGAGGAAGATCTATGGAGCTCCATGACAGGTCACGATTTCTTGCAGGATCAAGAACAGGCTGTATGTAGGGTTTAAATGATCATGTTATAGTTTAGATTGATTAGGGTAACATGAGGAGCAGGATCATACCATTAGATTTGAGTTTTAACAGAGTTGATCACAGAGAAAATAGTTTGAACCTAGGACTTTGTGCTATCGGGTTAGTAGTTATAGGAGGTTTCAATGGAAAATATGAGTATGGTTAGATTCCTGGTAACACGTAGAGCAACTTTGATCTTGGAAACTTTGAATTTCATTGAGCATGGAGAGAGAACGAGAGACTTGAAATCTCATGCATGGAATTCGTAAGCTGAAAACCCTAGTTGCATGTTGGGGACGATGGTCATCAGCCGTCAGATCAGTCCAAAAGGCTTGACTTAATAAGCCAATCCAACGGTCACGATTTGAATGAAAAATGGAGGGAATTAGTGAAGCTGCAACGCAGCGTTTCACTTAACCATGTCCTTGGGCCTCAGAAAATCATCACTACTCACACCCCCACCAGCGGCCCAATCCACTTTTGAACTAAAATCAGTTGCTATCCACACCGCAGCTTTAACCTTTTTCTTTTATTTTTCATTTAGTTTCTGAAGTGCAAATGGGCCTGCGCGCCTTCGCTAATGGAACCCCCCCTCTAAGGCCCATCCTAATAATCAACTGGGCGCCTCTTCTAAGCGCACCCCCCATCCCATTTATTTCAATTCTTTTATTTTTAATTTCTGTTATATTTTTGCATCTCTAATAAACCATAGAAAATTGAAAAATCATTGTTTTTTTATTCTTGTTTTTTCTATAAACTCATATTTTTGTGTAGAAAATTAATAAAAATAAAAATTTCATTTTATTTTTAGTTTAGTATTTTTAGAATATTATTCTTTTAAATAGCTTTTTAATAGGTTTAGTTTGATACTCAATTTTGTAGAATTTATTTTAGGACCTTCCCTTAATCTTTTTGATTCATTCTTTTTGGTGTGATTAGATATTGAATCATAGTTTCCCATAGGATTTATTTCAAGATTTTTAGATTAAAATTTGATTAGTTTAATTAGGTTAGCATTAGGGTACCATAATTAGGGTTTAAGAATGCATAGGTGAAATAATTCATTTTCTTTTAGGAGTTTTAGCTTGATTTTTGGGTATGGGCATATAGGGATGTTATGGGTAGGTGTTATAGACCCTTGTAAGTGATTGTTAGATTTTCCCCCCTCTCTTTAGTATTTTTAGATATTTTCTGAAGTTGACTGATTGTATTGGCTGTTCTGTGATTATTTGTCTATCTCTGGGGTTTATCTTTGGGGAATTGTTGTGGGGCTTGGTTTGTTTTGAAGACCTTGTTGAAGGAGCATGATGAAGGAGAAGATTGTAGATCAAGACCCAGAGGTTGAGAGGTTGGAGCTTGTTCCCTGTTTGTGAGGTTTGAGATCCTGAAGTTTGAGGGAAATTCATGGTACTTTCCTGAGGAAGGCACTATGGATGTCTCTCATTCTTTATTCTCACCTCTTTCTTAAGTATCCAATGATGTTGGAGCCTTCATGTGAGTTTAGTTTCTCCTGAGGAGGAATGTAAACTGATCACAGTTGTTGAGCCACATGGGATACGATTCCTAAGTGGAAGCCCCCTAGTACTTTCCTGAGGAAGGTCCTATGGGTCTGTTCACTTAGTTCCCCTAGTTCATGTAGGATTTCTCAAGTATCCAATGATGTTGGAGCCTTCATGTGAGTTTAGTTTCTCCTGAGGAGGAATGTAAACTGATCACAGTTGTTGAACCACATGGGATACAATTCCTAAGTGGAAGCCCCCTAGTACTTTCCTGAGGAAGGTCCTATGGGTCTGTTCACTTAGTTCCCCTAGTTCATGGAGGATTTCTTAAGTATCCAATGATGTCGGAGCCTTCATGTGAGTTTAATTTCTCCTGAGGAGGAATGTAAACTGATCACAGTTGTTGAGCCACATAGGATATGATTCCTGAGTATAAGCCTCCTAGTGCTTTCCTGAGGAAGGCACTATGAGTCTGCCTACTTAGCTCCCTTTCTTTGGTAAGCTTGTTTTGAAGCTTGAAGACTGGGATTGATTTCTTTTGATTAGGATTTTTCTTTAGGGCTTTGCTTAGAGATCTGATTAGGGTTTTGTTTTTAGGGTTAGGATTAGGGAGAGTTTAGATGTAGAATTTCTTTCTCAAGCATGTGGTTTGTTTGCCTGATGGCATTTCATGTCTTTTATCTGTTTATTGCTTGATAGCACGCTGTTTATTTTTCAGTATGATTACTGTTATTTCATGACTGGCTTGAGGTCGAGACGAGCTTGTGGAGGCTGAAGCCCCACACACATTTCCTCCCTCACTTGCATTGCATGCATTTTACTGTTAAGCTGATGCTTTGTCTGTTTTGGTGTATCATTGACATGATCCCTTAGGACTCTCATTTCCTTTGATAAGGATTTGATGATAGACTTTTAGGTTGAAACCTATGCATGACAACTTCTAGGAGTTCCCTGTTCAAACCTCAACCATAGGATGAATCCGTGGCATGATAACAGTAGGACTTGATACTCTCCCTCCTAGTTGGGCCTGTTCTCTTCTCATCTCAAAACAGTTTAAGATACAGTAATCATGAATGATTTCTTTCGTAAGTTATGAGCCTTAAGCTATCTGAGAAAAGATTGTGGGAGAGTTTCTTTTCCATAGTCTGGATGTTTAGTATGGTACCCTCTGGGTGACATGCGACGCATTCACTCTCAGGTCATAGTCTCTAGTGCGGTTGAAATCGCAAACACAATAAAAAACACTTCTTTCAAAGACAGGAAATAAACCGTAGTTTCCCGAACTACGTTTGCTCTGATCTTCCATGCAGTGTGGAAGTACGTAGGCATAGGATGCGATATCCTAGCGAGCAACCTTTCCACCGTAACTCTTCGTAGGCCGAACTATGTTGACTCTGATTTCTCATTCTCTGATGAGAATACGTAGGCATAAAGTGCGACGCTTTGCCGAGTCATTTTTCTTTTCTTTTTCAGCCAGCCTTGATAGGTAGATAGATTATAACCAACCCGTCCAAGTAAACAAACAAGCGTGGATCCCGTCGAGTACGACGGACGTGAGGGGTACTAATACCTTCCCCTTGCGTAACCGACTCCCGAACCCAGACAATGGTTGCGATGACCTTGTCTTACCCTTATTCGTCAGGTTTTTCCGATCGTTTCCTTTCCAGCTCTGAGGGATAAATAACGAAAGGTGGCGACTCTTCTGTCATGCCGGCACCTTATTTTCGCGCAAGCGACAGCTGGCGACTCTGCTGGGGATCGAACCCTGAGTCTCTGGTTCTTCGGTTCCCTATGAGAGTCAATCCTAGCGCTTGTATGTTTGCTTGTTGGGTTGCGTTTATTTATCGCATTTTTACTTCTCGCACTTTATTTCCCGCATTTTATTTCCAGTTTGATATGATTATCTGTGCTGCTGTGGGAGAGGGATGTTACTATGAGTGAGAAGCCGGACCTGGGCTTGAGTACACACCTAGACATAGTTGCGGAGAGTAGTAGACGAACCTGTCTGCTGAGCAGGCACAGTTCCCTACGAAATCTGCGCTCAGACGAGGTTCTCGAAGAGGTGCTCCTTTCCGGTCCTGAGGATCTGAGGGGAGTCCAGACGTGAGGATTGTCGACTCTGGGGACCGATCATTTGGAAGTCAGCTAAGTGAGGCCTCTTCATGACTTGATGATGCCACTCCTTCTGGGAATCGTATCGTCACTCATGAAAGTCTGTGACGCTGATGACCGCATAGGATGTCGTACCTTTGTCCGTGGATTAGGTCCATACCTGTGAGTGGGATTAGGTTTATTGCAGGAAACTTTGACCTCCAGACCACCTGGTTTTCTTGACAGTGGATCAGTTATGTTGGTACCAGGGTTCTCAGTTGCAGATTTGTCTGTTCTTGATATAGCAGGTTTTGATCAGAGGATCTTATCATCGGGTGTATGTCTGTTCTTGATAGAGCAGGTTTTGATCAGAGTATTGTCATCAGTGGTTTGTTCTGGATGGAGCAGATTTTTGAGTGGGGTCTGAAGATCTCATCAGCAGATGTTGTTTGTTCTTGATAGAGCATATTTTGCGTGGGGTCTGAAGATCTCATCAGCAGATGTTGTTTGTCCTTGATAGGGCAGATTTTGAGTGGGGTCTGAAGATCTCATCAGCAGCTGTATGTTTGTTCTTGATAGGGCAGATTTTTGATTTGGGGTCTGAAGACTTCATCAGCAGATGTTTCTTGATCGTACACCCGAGGTCCTTATTATCAGACATTTGTTCTCGATAGAGCAGAATTTTGACCTTATGTATACGGTCCTATCAGAAGGTCGTTCTTAGCAGATCAGATATGTGGTCCTCCCCTGGGGTTTTCTTCTCATCAGTGATTATGGACACAAAATCTCCACAGCAGTTACCCGGATATATTATTGCATGACTGCATTTTGCATTAGTTCGCATATTCATTTTTGCATTCCATTAGCATGTGTCTGTGCTGCAGGCGCGTTTCGTACCCTGATTCTGGTGTCCCGAGCAATATGAGATATTTTCCTCCATGAATGGATCCAGTCTTATCATTGCATTGACACTATGTTGGCACGTTGACACCAGAATTAGGGGTGATCTCCTAAACGTACAGACACCCATGGCATTAGCATAATTAATCTTGCATGACAGAAGTCGGGACTTGTCTTCTAAACCTTGTGTTTGCAGGTTTGACTCTGAATCGAGCAATTCAGACTAATGGAGTAGGTACAAGCTGAGTTGGGGAAAATCCAAAGCCAGTTGGGGCAGGTCATGAATGACATACAGGCAGTGCGCCTGGACCAGCAAGTACTCAGAGAAGAGAATCAGCAGCTGCAGAATCAGTTGAGCTTTCTCATGAGAGTGGTGAGAAGTATGCTAAAAAAGGAGAGTGGTCAAGCACCCAAGGAGGAGACCAAAGTGCTTCCTCCATTGCCGTCAGTGCCACCTAGGCTGAAGCCAAACAGACCTCATAGATCCTCTACACAGCATGAAGCTCAAGACCTGTCTCGTCAGCGGCCGCGCCGGGCATCTCAGAATAACCCTGAAGGTTATAATCAAAAGAAGAAGTTACTTGATAGAGCTGTGGACCCAATACCTGTGAGTTATGCCCAGCTGTTGCCACTGTTGGTTCAGAACCGTGTTCTCAAGCTTCGGACCTCGGATCCACCAGATGACGTGTCACCAGACGTTGATCTCAACACGCATTGTGATTTCCACTTAGGAGCACCGAGGCACCATGTTGAAACATGTAAGGCTCTCAAGAATAAGATTCAAGACCTTATTGACTCAAGGACAATCAAGTTTGTGTCGGGCGGCATGAGAGCATCGGGAAAGTTTATCCCGTACCCTGCAGAAGAAGTGAATGATTCCACTCCTTTGCCTGAAGCTGAGAAAGATCTTGGATATGTCCCGCGACCTTTGGTAACTGAATCGCCTCGCTCGCAGTTTCTACCTGGATCAAGTTCAAGGACGCAAGCGCCTAAACAAGAGACCGTTGCCATTCAGGAACGACGACCTCTTGCTCATTGGCAGAAAGAATACCAACACCAGAATCGAAAGAGGCCTCGCAACCACTTAGAACGAAGGAATGCTTCTTTCCATCCAGTGCATGTGCCGTATAGCCAGATTCTTCCACAGTTGATTCAGAATTCTTTGGTGGAACCGAAAGCTCTCAAGCCCGTGCCAGAGCCTTACCCTCCAGGGTACAATCCTCATGCTCAGTGTGGTTACCATGGTGGATCTCCGGGGCATTCAACTGAAGATTGCAAGGCTTTTCAGGCGAAAGTGCAACAATTGATCGACCAAAGGTGTATTTCCTTTCCAGGAGGAGTTTTGGTTGTGCGTGACAACCTCTCAGCTGTCTGAGCTCGCAGATTCAGAGGGTTATTTCCAGAAGCCAGTGATCCAGACAGGCAGACGTCCTCAGCATTGGCGGTCCTCGGACCTTTTACCATTTGCATTTGTAGTTTCTTTTCTGTTAGTTACTACTGGCTGTTAAACATTGTATGTTTCGAATGGCAATATTAATAAAGTGACTATGCATTTTTCTGAATTAGTTATGTCGTTGTCACTCATTTACTGCATTGCACTAACACTTGCATTTTATTCACTCTGCTTTATTACTATGATTAGCAATGAGTGGAGGGAGGATGATGAAACTGAATACTCATAACCAATGATCGTATTGCTTTCAGATAAAACCTTGTCGATGACGTATAAGGCATTGTTTCAAATCCCTAAACACCGGAGAGATAAGGAAGAGAATCTCTTGTTAACCACTTCGAGCCGAGAAGTAGGAGTTTCTTTCGGACATTTAAACCCTCACATCTTAACCCGGGGCAGAGTAGTTGTCAGTCAGCTTGATCGAGCGTTCAAGTCTTATAGAGGAGTGTTGTCCTTCGAGGACCAATCACATCATATTCCTCTCCAGAGATCGTACCTCATCAACCACAATGGTTAAACCTCACCAATCAGGAGTGAGACAGTTACAAGCCTCTCGGATAAATCCAGACAGCCAGTGTCGCACGACTTGTTCCAAAAGAAAAAAAGGAATAAGAAAGCCCGCTAAGTAAAAAAGGAAAAGCTAGAAAGCAAATACTTAGGCAAAAAATCAGGGCATCCCGCTGGACTTCAAAAGGAAAAATCGAAAAGAACTCAAAAGGAGTCAGTCCAGGCAAAAATTAGGGAATAAAAAAAAATGAATGAAAAAGAAAGGATTATAAAAGAGAAAAATCCTCAAACAAGGACAAAGTCGTGTAGATACAGACACCGAAAACGAAAAAGGAGTAACTGTCACTCCGAAACACCTTGTGAATTCTTTAACCAGTTGGTCCCAATGTTCAACATACCTCTCGAAGAGGCGAGCGCTCGAGCTAAGTTAACTGGACCTTAGGATCGGAGATCATCACGTAGAAGGGGTGGGTACAAATCCTAATTTGAGCCAAATATCCTTTGTTTCACGAACCGTGAACCCTACCACGATACAACCCTTAAAAGACCTAATTGAGGCAGGGTTTATTCTGAAAGCACATTACGATAAGGTTGAGTAACCTGACTCCTTCATGATTTACTAATCATATCCTTATTGTATTTTTTCACGGGTCACATCAACACTACGTTTGAACTCTTTGGTTCATTCGTCACTCACTAGCATGACACGTAAATGAGTGACAGTACAACATTTTTTCGAAATTTGCATGAACACTGCATTAAAATTATCATTCGTGAATAAACAATTTTAATTGCAGGTTAGTAGCTGATACGAAGGAACTTCAACAGGGAATAGTCAATCAGGACTGAATCTTCAGAGGTCTGGATCAGAATGGTGTGCTGTGAAACCCTGTGAATCTGGAGCATTGACTTCCAGTGAGTTTGGAATCAGTTTGTCTGAGGACAAGTCCCGGAGCATCAGTTGATTATGGGGCAGTTTATGCAAGAAGCGGTTGGTCGAAAGTGAATCTTCTCGAGACCCAATCAGGGGCAGTTATCCAGAATTCTTGCGATTTGGGCGCAGGTCCCTCCAGTGTTCGATCAGAGCATGTTGAGTCGCTCATCACTCGTTCAGGGGCAAACTACTTCAGAGATATTGAAGCCAACCATGCTGAGAGTTGATTAGTGGGGGATGAATCCTTCCGTTGTACAGATGTTGGGGCAAACCATCTGAAGATTGTCTTGCTGCCAGTTGTTTTCAGTTCAGAATGAATTATTCCCAAAAGTCGGACTGGGGCAAGTTGAATTTGCGCTGGGGCAAGTTGTTCAAATGAGTTTGTTCACCCTAGCAAGAATCGAGTATCGGGGAATCGCGCCATTACCCTTCCAAAACCTGAGTCTTCTGAAGAAGCCCTGTTGTCATTGGATTGTTATCCTACGACCTAACCTGTTACTCGATTCCATGATTGGTAGTCTGAATTCCCTGTGTTGACGTTGTGGAATCAGGATTGTTTCTTAGCAGAGATGTACGGTTTGAGGTTGTTCCCCCTGTACAGTTTGAGACTGCAACAGATTGAGATGGCGTTTATCCCTTATCAGATTAGGGTCAAGATTACCCTCAGCAGACCAGGATTGATATCCCCGAAGCGGGGCGAGTCCTCCTTCTCCAGCAGAGTTCAGTAGTCTCTCCTCCGCAGAGTCTGAATGCGAGGTCGTGAGCATTGATATATCTCCCCAGGCAGAGAGGATTCTCTTCCACAAGCAGACGCATCCTGAAGGAACGTCACCTCATCAGCTGAGTCAAGGGCCGAAGCTCATGTCCCCCAGCACCGGGTCACAAGTGCAGGTTTCATAGAAATGTTCGGGTGCCGAAGCTCGTGTTTTCCCCAGTAAAGTCGCCAGGTGTTTCCCCAGCACCAGGTCGCAGGTGCAGGATTCGTAGGAAACTATTCGTACACCGAAGTATGCAGTAACTGATGGTGCCAGACTGAAGTCTCCAGCGGAATTGAGGTTCCCCACCAGAGCCGTATTCTCTCCTGAAGCCGGATGATTCCCTCTTCCCCCAGTAGAGTGTCGGAACAGCTGATGTTGTATTCCCCTGCAGAGTTGTACTCTCCCCCGAAGTCAGATGATTCTTTCTTCCCCAGCGAAATTGAAATTCCTCATCAGAGGCGTCCTCTCCAGTGAAGTAGAATGATTTCTCTCTCTCGGCTGAGTCCGCAAACCCCCAAGAGAGCCGAATCCTTGGAAGCAGTTGGGACCATGAGTGGATTGTCCCTAGCAGAGCATTGAACAGCTGATGCTGTATTTTCCCCAGAGTCGCACTCTCTCCAGCGGAGCAGAATGACTTCTCCTTCCTCAGCCTAGTTTGCAGGCGTCCAAGAGAGCCGAATCCGTGGAGGTGATCAGATCATGATTGGTTTTTCCCCAGTGGAGTGTTGAGCAGCTGAAGTTGGTTCCCCACAGAGTTATCATCCCCGGAAGAGTAGCCGAGACAGCCACGCAGTTTATTCTCGCGAGTGGTATCGCTCGCCTTCAGCAGGTTCGGGTTCTCGTAGAGCTTCGTTCCCCTGCAGCAGTCAACTGAAGTTGGTCCCCCTGCAGCAGTCAACCGAAGATCAATTCCCCAGACGGAGTCCGATTGATATTGACGTGTCCACGTTCTCCTCAGCGGGATGATTCCTCTATCTGAGTAGTTCTTTCTCCTCGACAGGAGAACTCCCCTCCGGCATTTATTTTGATGACGGGACCTGAGGTATTTGATGCAGTGTTCTACATTATGGACATCCATCCTGCCTATAGCTGTTTATTAGGCCGTCCATGGATTCATTTAGCAGGAGTTGTGACCTCCACGCTACATCAGAAGCTAAAGTATATGGTTGGCGGTAGTGTTGTCACATTGTGCGGAGAAGAGGATATAATGATCAATCACTTATCATCCTTCAAGTACATCGAGGTGGACGGAGAAATCCACGAAACCCTTTGTCAGGATTTTGAAACAGTCCAGATTAAAGATAAATCTCCCGTTATGAGAAAGGCGCCAGAGGTGGCCATGTCTTCTTTTAAGGAGGCCCAAGCAGCAGTACAGGTTGGGGCAGCGCAAGGTTGGGGCCAAGTATTGGAGATTCCCCACAAGCAGGACAAGTTTGGTTTGGGGTACCACCCGTCATTTTCTTCTACTTCATCTTTGCAGAGCGCGTCGCGCTATAAAGGACTTGTGCAGTTCACTAAAGGAGGAGTTATCTTCGAAAGGATCAACACGGTTTCAGACGAAGAGGGAGATAGTGATTGTGACATGGACGCTTGGATCAAGCCTTGTACTCCAGGACAGAGTCCGCGCAATTGGTTTATTGAAGAATTCGTTCAAGTGACAACAGAACAGTAATGCTTTGTTTTCCCGATTATCGTACAACCCTATGCTCTACCCGGAGCATAGCGGTATTTTGTTTCAGAGCCTTATTGTTTATGTTTGAACATTGCTTTATCAATTAATCAAAGGGCGTTTTTCTCATTCAAATTTTGTGATCCTTGTCTTTCTTATTTTTGTTTCTCACAATAAAATGGCAATGTGGTTTGTACTCGTTTACATATCATTTGGAACATTTAACCATTTTTTATTGCAGGATTCCTATTGCAGATGACACCGATTCAGAACCTCCTATGACTCGCTTCGACTTCAATCACCTGATATATCAAGCTGAAGAAGAGATTGATGAAGATGAAGACTTGCCCAAAGAGCTAGCTAGACTCTTGAAACAAGAAGAGAAGATTATTCTGCCTCATCAGGAGGAAATCGAGGTTATCAATCTGGGTTCTGAAGAAGTTGTCAGAAACGTTCGAATAGGGGCTGCAATGCAGAGTGACATCAAGCAAAGACTGATCGAGATGCTTCGAGAGTATAATGACATCTTTGCTTGGTCGTACGAAGACATGCCCAGGCTTGACACTAATATAGTGGTTCATCGCTTGTCGTTGCATGAAGAATGTCCTCCAGTCAAGCAGAAGCTCAGAAGGACAAGACCAGATATGGCTGTGAAAATCAAAGAAGAAGTCCATAAGCAGTTGGACGCAGGATTTTTAGCCGTAACAACTTACCCTTCGTGGGTCGCCAACATCGTGCCTGTACCTAAGAAGGATGTGAAGGTACGGATGTGCGTAGATTACAGAGATTTGAATAAGGCGAGCCCAAAGGATGACTTCCCGCTCCCTCACATTTACGTATTGGTTGACAATACTGCTCAATACTCCGTATTTTCCTTCATGGATGGTTTTTCCGGTTATAATCAGATCAAGATGGCACCAGAGGATATGGAGAAAACGAAGTTCATTATGCCATGGGGGACTTTCTGTTATAAGGTAATGCCTTTTGGGTTGAAAAACGCATGGGTGTTGCACCCCAAAATTTGACCAACATTTATTTATCCATCGAGTGTTTGAAGTTTGATACCTTCATCAGAAAGTTCAAGAGATCCTCAGAGGAATTAGTTGAAACCAAGGTTGTGTGCTTCATAGCTTGAGAGTTGTGGGAGCTCCTCAGATGATTCTGAGACTTTGAGAATGAACTTGAACCTTTGGGAAAGTTTATGAGATGTCTCAAAGGCCATCATGAAGCCCAGAGAGGTCATTGTGCAAGAATTCAGAAGATTCAACCATGAATGGTAGAATTAGGGTTTTGACTGGGTCAATCCTAGGTCAGCTGAAGATTTGGAGAAGGTTGAGACCTAATCCAAGGGCCATGAGATCATGGAATGATGTATGGAGATGTTATAAGGATGATTCCTAGACCAACTCATCCTGATTGAGGAGTTTGAGAAGTTTTAAGTTAGGGTTTCTAAGGATTATCAGTGTAAAAACCCTAGTTTGATCCCTATCTTCCAGGCAGTTTTATCTCAAGATGTGGTTGATATCTCATCTTCCCCACAACATGAATGTTGTAGAGTTTGTTCTTAGCTTTAATTTGAGTGGTAGAAGTCCTTGATAGGATGTGCAGAGCTCAAGTTATGGTTTTGACAAATTACAGGTCATCTGAGGTATGTGAATCTGGGTCCTTGAAAGTCACCCAACTTGCAGACAACTTTTGCCCTAGTAGGATGATTCCTATGATTTCTTGGTCAACATGAATGTTGAATAGAATCTTCTTAGATTTCTATAGAGTACTAGAAGTCCTTGATAGGATTTGTAGAACTCAACTTATGGTTTGAACAAGACAGGGGTATTTTGGTCATTTGGAAGTTATAGGTCATTTTAAGCAAAGGCCATATCTCCTATTTCCAAGCCTCAAATGGAAAAACTCAAAACATCAAAGTTGTTCAAAATGGCATTTTAAGGCTAGTAAAGTGGTCATGAATTGTTGAAAAATCTTGTAGCAAGGATTGACATGAATGGGTGAAAATGACCTAAAAATGGCTTATAAGTTAAATGGATCCAAGTTGGAAATTGGTTTGGGAGATATATGAATCCAAAATAGGTCATACAATATGTCATTTTGAATCCAAACATCATTTTAAAAACAATGGTTCAAATACATTTTTGATTTGAGGTCTAAAAATGGGGGTTACTTTGTAATGTTGTTACTTGCATAATAAGGAACTTTGAGAAACTTCACCAAAGGCAAGGAATCAGCTAATTCTTCCCACATTCCATCTCAATATATCACAAGGGGAGATTTTGACACAAAATTAAAGGTCTTAATGCATGAGATGAGATCATTCCAATATGTCTTCAAGTGAGATTTTCCATGATATTCTAGCTCATTCTAGATAGTTCTAGACTCTTCCATTGGTTGTTATATAAAGAGTAGATCAAGCTGTGATCAAGGGTTGGTGAATTCATTGGTGAAGAGTGAGGGAGAGAGTGGATTTCAAAGTTTCCTTCAAGTGCAAGCAAGACTCGGATTCATCTCTACAAGCCTTCTCCTTCAAAGCCATTGCAAACAGAAACCTCTACACCATTAGAGGAGTGTTTGGAAGAGATAGAAAGCTCTGAAACCACCTCTAACTGCACTCACCATTACCATTTGACAGGTTTTATTCTCTCCCTATATCTCTTTATTTATATGTTTTCTGTTAGGTATATAGGTATAGAATGAGCATGCTAGGTTAGTTGATTAGTTCCTGAAGATTAGAGGAAGATCTATGGAGCTCCATGACAGGTCACGATTTCTTGCAGGATCAAGAACAGGCTGTATGTAGGGTTTAAATGATCATGTTATAGTTTAGATTGATTAGGGTAACATGAGGAGCAGAATCATACCATTAGATTTGAGTTTTAATAGAGTTGATCACAGAGAAAATAGTTTGAACCTAGGACTTTGTGCTATCGGGTTAGTAGTTATAGGAGGTTTCAATGGAAAATATGAGTATGGTTAGATTCCTGGTAACACGTAGAGCAACTTTGATCTTGGAAACTTTGAATTTCATTGAGCATGGAGAGAGAACGAGAGACTTGAAATCTCATGCATGGAATTCGTAAGCTGAAAACCCTAGTTGCATGTTGGGGACGATGGCCATCAGCCGTCAGATCAGTCCAAAAGGCTTGACTTAATAAGCCAATCCAACGGTCACGATTTGAATGAAAAACGGAGGGAATTAGTGAAGATGCAACGCAGCGTTTCACTTAACCATGTCCTTGGGCCTCAGAAAATCATCACTACTCACACCCCCACCAGCGGCCCAATCCACTTTTGAACTAAAATCAGTTGCTATCCACACCGCAGCTTTAACCTTTTCTTTTATTTTTCATTTAGTTTCTGAAGTGCAAATGGGCCTGCGCGCCTTCGCTAATGGAACCCCCCCTCTAAGGCCCATCCTAATAATCAACTGGGCGCCTCTTCTAAGCGCACCCCCCATCCCATTTATTTCAATTCTTTTATTTTTAATTTCTGTTATATTTTTGCATCTCTAATAAATCATAGAAAATTGAAAAATCATTGTTTTTTTATTCTTGTTTTTTCTATAAACTCATATTTTTGTGTAGAAAATTAATAAAAATAAAAATTTTATTTTATTTTTAGTTTAGTATTTTTAGAATATTATTCTTTTAAATAGCTTTTTAATAGGTTTAGTTTGATACTCAATTTTGTAGAATTTATTTTAGGACCTTCCCTTAATCTTTTTGATTCATTCTTTTTGGTGTGATTAGATATTGAATCATAGTTTCCCATAGGATTTATTTCAAGATTTGTAGATTAAAATTTGATTAGTTTAATTAGGTTAGCATTAGGGTACCATAATTAGGGTTTAAGAATGCATAGGTGAAATAATTCATTTTCTTTTAGGAGTTTTAGCTTGATTTTTGGGTATGGGCATATAGGGATGTTATGGGTAGGTGTTATAGACCCTTGTAAGTGATTGTTAGATTTTTCCCCCTCTCTTTAGTATTTTTAGATATTTTCTGAAGTTGACTGATTGTATTGGCTGTTCTGTGATTATTTGTCTATCTCTGGGGTTTATCTTTGGGGAATTGTTGTGGGGCTTGGTTTGTTTTGAAGACCTTGTTGAAGGAGCATGATGAAGGAGAAGATTGTAGATCAAGACCCAGAGGTTGAGAGGTTGGAGCTTGTTCCCTGTTTGTGAGGTTTGAGATCCTGAAGTTTGAGGGAAATTCATGGTACTTTCCTGAGGAAGGCACTATGGGTGTCTCTCATTCTTTATTCTCACCTCTTTCTTAAGTATCCAATGATGTTGGAGCCTTCATGTGAGTTTAGTTTCTCCTGAGGAGGAATGTAAACTGATCACAGTTATTGAGCCACATGGGATACGATTCCTAAGTGGAAGCCCCCTAGTACTTTCCTGAGGAAGGTCCTATGGGTCTGTTCACTTAGTTCCCCTAGTTCATGTAGGATTTCTCAAGTATCCAATGATGTTGGAGCCTTCATGTGAGTTTAGTTTCTCCTGAGGAGGAATGTAAACTGATCACAGTTGTTGAGCCACATGGGATACAATTCCTAAGTGGAAGCCCTCTAGTACTTTCCTGAGGAAGGTCCTATGGGTCTGTTCACTTAGTTCCCCTAGTTCATGGAGGATTTCTTAAGTATCCAATGATGTCGGAGCCTTCATGTGAGTTTAATTTCTCCTGAGGAGGAATGTAAACTGATCACAGTTGTTGAGCCACATAGGATATGATTCCTGAGTATAAGCCTCCTAGTGCTTTCCTGAGGAAGGCACTATGAGTCTGCCTACTTAGCTCCCTTTCTTTGGTAAGCTTGTTTTGAAGCTTGAAGACTGGGATTGATTTCTTTTGATTAGGATTTTGCTTTAGGGCTTTGCTTAGAGATCTGATTAGGGTTTTGTTTTTAGGGTTAGGATTAGGGAGAGTTTAAAAGTAGAATTTCTTTCTCAAGCATGTGGTTTGTTTGCCTGATGGCACTTCATTTCTTTTATCTGTTTATTGCTTGATAGCACGCTGTTTATTTTTCAGTATGATTATTGTTATTTCATGACTGGCTTGAGGTCGAGACGAGCTTGTGGAGGCTGAAGCCCCACACACATTTCCTCCCTCACTTGCATTGCATGCATTTTACCGTTAAGCTGATGCTTTGTCTGTTTTGGTGTATCATTGATATGATCCCTTAGGACTCTCATTTCCTTTGATAAGGATTTGATGATAGACTTTTAGGTTAAAACCTATGCATGACAACTTCTAGGAGTTCCCTGTTCAAACCTCAACCATAGGATGAATCCGTGGCATGATAACAGTAGGACTTGATAGTCTCCCTCCTAGTTGGGCCTGTTCTCTTCTCATCTCAAAACAGTTTAAGATACAGTAATCATGAATGATTTCTTTCGTACGTTACAAGCCTTAAGCTATCTGAGAAAAGATTGTGGGAGAGTTTCTTTTCCATAGTCTGGATGTTTAGTATGGTACCCTCTGGGTGACATGCGGCGCATTCACTCTCAAGTCATAGTCTCTAGTGCGGTTGAAATCGCAAACACAATAAAAAACACTTCTTTCAAAGACAGGAAATAAACCGTAGTTTCCCGAACTACGTTTGCTCTGATCTTCCATGCAGTGTGGAAGTACGTAGGCATAGGATGCGATATCCTAGCGAGCAACCTTTCCACCGTAACTCTTCATAGGCCGAACTACGTTGACTCTGATTTCTCATTCTCTGATGAGAATACGTAGGCATAAAGTGCGACGCTTTGCCGAGTCATTTTTCTTTTCTTTTTCAGCCAGCCTTGATAGGTAGATAGATTATAACCAACCCGTCCAAGTAAACAAACAAGCGTGGATCCCGTCGAGTACGACGGACGTGAGGGGTGTTAATACCTTCCCCTTGCGTAACCGACTCCCGAACCCAGACAATGGTTGCGATGACCTTGTCTTACCCTTATTCGTCAGGTTTTTCCGATCGTTTCCTTTCCCGCTCTGAGGGATAAATAACGAAAGGTGGCGACTCTTCTGTCATGCCGGCACCTTATTTTCGCGCAAGCGACAATGGGCAACCTACCAGCGGGCTATGGTCACTTTGTTTCATGATATGATTCATCATGAGATTGAAGTCTATGTTGATGATATGATAGCAAAGTCGCAAACGGAGGAAGAGCATATGGTTAACTTGTTGAAGCTGTTTGAGAGGCTCAGGAAGTTCAGATTGAGGTTGAATCCAAATAAGTGCACTTTTGGAGTTCGGTCCGGAAAGTTATTGGGGTTCATTGTCAGTGAAAAAGGAATCGAGGTCGATCCTGCAAAAATAAAAGTTGTACAAGATATGCCAGCACCGAAGACAGAAAAAGAAGTTCGTGGTTTCTTGGGGAGATTGAACTACATTGCTCGGTTCATATCTCATCTCACGGCCACGTGCGAACCAATGTTCAAATTGCTAAAGAAAGATCAGGCGGTCGTCTGGAATGAAAATTGTCAAAAAGCATTTGATAAGATAAAAGAATATTTGCAGGAGCCTCCGATACTAATACCCCCAGTAGTTGGAAGACCTTTAATCATGTGCTTAACGGTTCTTGAGAATAGTATGCGTTGTGTTCTCGGTCAACACGACGAGACTGGAAGAAAAGAGCATGCGATCTATTATCTGAGTAAAAAGTTCACAGACTGAGAGTCCCGTTACTCGATGCTCGAGAAAACATTTTGCGCACTCGCTTGGGCTGCCAAACATTTGAGACAATATATACTTAATCATACAACCATGATGATTTCGAAGATGGATCCGATCAAGTATGTCTTCGAGAAGCAAGCACTCTCAGGGAGAATTTCCAGGTGGCAGATGGTACTGACAGAGTACGATATACAATATGTTTCCCAGAAAGCTATCAAGGGAAGTGTTCTGTCAGAGTACCTTGCTGAACAGCCAATCAAAGACTATCAACCGATGAAGTTTGAATTTCCTGACGAAGACATCATGTTCCTCAAGATGAAGGACTGTGAAGAGCCATTACCTGACGAAGGTCCAGAGAAGGGTTCTCAGTGGCAGATGATATTCGACGGCGCTGTCAACTCCTACGGTAGTGGAATTGGGGAGATCATTACAACTCCTCATGGTACTCATATTCCCTTCACTGCCAGGTTGACGTTCCCTTGCACTAATAATGAAGCCGAGTACGAAGCGTGCATCATGGGTCTCGAAGAGGCTATTTATTTGAGAATCAATAATTTGGACGTATATGGCGATTCAGCGCTAGTGGTTAATCAAATCAAGGGAGAATGGGAAACTCATCAGCCAAATCTGATTCCTTACAAAGATTATGCAAGGAGGTTGTTACCCTTCTTTGATAGGGTAGAGTTTCACCATGTGCTGCGAGCAGAGAATCAGATGGCGGACGCTTTGGCAACGCTATCTTCGATGTATAAAGTGAATTTCTTGAATGATGCTCCAAGAATAGTCATTTCTCACCTTGATAGGTCCGATTTTGTATTCGCCATTAAGGAAGCTACTGATGGCAAGCCATGGTTTTACGACATACAGAACTTTCTCAAGAAGCGGGAGTATCCGCCAGGGGCTCCGGCTCAGGATAAGAAAACTCTGAGGAGGTTGTCTGGTAACTTTTATCTGAACCCAGATGGTGTGCTTAACAGAAGGAATCATGATTTGGTGTTATTGAGATGCGTGGACGAAAAGGAAGCAGTGTTGCTTATGAAAGAGGTCCACGAGGGTACTTTTGGTACACATGCTGGCGGGCATGCCATGTCTCGGAAGCTGTTGCGAGCATGGTATTATTGGCTAACCATGGAGTCAGATTGTTTCAAATTTGAGAAGAAATGCCATAAATGCCAGATTTATGCAGACAAAATTCATGTACCGCCGTGCCCATTGAATGTTATGGCATCCCCGTGGCCTTTCTCTATGTGGGGCATCGACATGATTGGCAGGATTGAGCCAACCGCATCCAATGGACATTGTTTCATCTTGGTCGCCATTGATTACTTCACTAAATGGGCTGAAGCAGCCTCGTACGCCAATGTCGCGAAGTAAGTCATAGCCCAGTTCATAAAGAAGGACATCATCTGCAGATATGGAGTTCCTGAACGAATCATTACTGACAATGGTTCGAATTTAAATAATAAGATGATGAAGGAATTGTGCCAGAATTTCAAAATCGAGCATCACAACTCATCTCCCTATCGTTCAAAGATGAATGGCGTTGTTGAAGCGACCAACAAGAATATCAAGAAGATAGTGCAAAAGATGGTTGTTACTTACAAGGATTGGCATGAGATGTTGCCTTTTGCTTTACACGGTTATCGTACTACGATACGTACATCAACTGGGGCAACTCCTTTCTCGCTGGTATATGGTATGGAAGTTGTCCTACCATTAGAGGTTGAGATTCCTTCTTTAAGAGTGTTGGTCAATGTCAAGCTCGACGAGGCAGAATGGATAAAGAACAGATTGAATCAGCTTAGCCTGATGGATGAGAAAAGGCTAGCATCTATTGCATACGGTCGGTTGTATCAGAGTCGGATGAAGATAGCTTTCGACAAGAAGGTGTGTCCTTGGAGTTTTCAGATGGGCGATCTTGTGTTGAAAAAGATTCTCCCACCACAATCAGATCACAGGGGGAAATGGACTCCCAACTATGAAGGTCCATATGTCGTTCGAAAGGTCTTCTCTGGAGGAGCCTTGTTGCTGTCCACCATGGATGGCGAGGATTTTACATCCCCTGTGAACGCAGACGCAGTTAAAAAATACTTTTCTTAAAGAGACCCGCTAGAAAGAAAAAATAATATCCATGCAAAAATGGGGCATCCCGGCGAACCATAAAAAAAGAATTGGGTTCGGGCAAAAATTAGGGATAAAAATGAAAAGATGTAAACCCGCAAAGTCAAAAACTCGAAAATGCGACTTTGGCAAAAATGGGTATCCCGCTGAATCGAAAACCCGAAAGGGCGGTTCAAGAAAAAGTTAGGGATTGAAAAGCAAATGACTGCGGTCTGTGTTGGAACTTCATTGCTTAGTAGATTGGGAGGACCTGAGGGCCATTTATCCGAATCAATCTCTTCTGAAGACGAAGTTTCGGGAAAGCATCAAGGTCAGGCGAGTCATAGAGGGATCAATTCATGGTGTTTGTATGTGCCACATTGCCGACATTTCTGTACATTTTTGTATATTTCTGTGCATATCTGTATTATTTTTTGCGCAGCTTCCTCTTTTCAGGGGTTGCATCTGTTGTAAAACTTTGCCTATTTACAAGCCATTTATCAATAAATATATACTATTCAGTATCTCACTTGTTTTGTTTTAACCTTTACTGTTTTGTTTGTGAAAAACGCCCAATGTTTTGATAAACTTGCACATACATATACTTGCAGGCCTTGGCCGATAATTGTTAAAACTTTGAGTTAATTGAACAACGTTACGAATGATGACTAAGATAGTTATGTTTGCGTAGGATATCTTGTCTGTTTGTCCAGTTTTTCTGGGTCATTACCCTTGGGGAAAAGAAGTATGAAATTCGTTTATCTCCAGCCGGAGTCTATTTCCTCGGCTAGAGGAGTTTGAATCTCTATCCCCAGTAGAGTTGTATGAGGTTTAAATGAGCAGGTAGCGTGTATGCTTTCCCTCGGCAGTTGGTGCACATTTAATCCTCGCAAGGTGCATGTTTTTATGCATTCCCCAATGAGTTGTGATTGGATTTTATTCTCACTGAGTAAGCTACAGCTTAGGTAGATTCGCTCCCAGCTGAGTAATCCTCAGCAGGATGGAGGAATGTTGTTACCCCGACATTTTCTTTGCAGGAAGCCAGCAATGGCCCGTTTCCTCGGCATAAGTCCAATTGTTATTGGCATGAGTAGGTTGATTCTCTAGCAGGGTGGTTTCTGTATCTCTAGCATTTATTTTGTTGATTTAGTTTTGTTGCATCTACATGCGTGCATAGCATCTACCCAAACATGTAGCATTTCTATTTCGTATAGAGCATTACGCCATTTTCAAACATGTGCATGTGAAATATAAGCCAGGTTGTTATCCCTTTGTTTCGCGTGTATCTCCGGAGTATTGATATTGATGCCATTATGGTATCCAGACCTTGGCAACTAATGATTTCTCTTAGCCCGCAGGGTATCCAGACCCCGGCTCATGTTATTCCCCAGTAGTGTCGTCGAACTTCGATTCGTGGGATTGTGGTGAACTCATGTGGTATCCAGACCCTGATGAGTATATGTGTGAGAAACTCCTATGTCCGTCGAGTATCCAGACTCCAGTCAATTTCCATGTTGTGATAACTCCTTTGTCCGTTGAGTATCCAGGCTCCGGTCATCTACGTCGAGCATCCAGGCTCTGGCTTCTCCGTTGAGTATCTAGACTCCGGTGAATTTGCAATTGGTATATTCTTTTGTCCGTGGAGTATCCAGACTCCGGTCAGTTCCGTTGAGTATCCAGACTCCGGTAAGTTTCATATTTGTGATGATTTTCTATGTTCGTGGAGTATCCAGACTCCGGTAAGATCAGTGTGGTATCCAGACCCTGATAAGTATACTTGTGATGAATTCCTTAGTCCTTTGAGTATCTAGACTCCGGTCCATTTTGTTGAGCATCCAGGCTCCGGTTTATTTTCGTTGAGCATTTAGGCTCCGATTTATTATGTTGAGTATCCAGACTCCGACCGATTTCCAATATGTGGTCATTTCTCTTGTGCGTTGAGTATCCAGACTCTGGCAAATTTTTCGTGATTCCAATTTCGTTGAGTATCCAGACTCTGGCAACTGGAAAGGATGTTCCTTAGCCTGTATGGTGTCCAGACTTTCAGATGTAATCTTCTTTGTTCGTTGAGTATCCAGGCTCCGGCTTTTACGTTGAGCATCCAGGCTCCGGCTTTTACGTTGAGCATCCAGGCTCTGGCTTTTACATTGAGCATCCAGGCTCCAGCTTCTCCGTTGAGTATCCAGACTCCGGTGAATTTCCAATTCGTGATGTAGTGCTTTGTTCGTTGAGCATTCAGGCTCCGGTCAATTTTCGTCGAGTATCCAGACTCCGGTAAATCCCCAGTGAAGTTGCTTTTACGTTGAGCATCCAGGCTCCGGTCTTTTATGCTGAGCATCCAGGCTCCGACTTTTACGTTGAGCATCTAGGCTCCGATCATTTTCATTGAGTATTCAGATTCCGACAAATGTTGCCTCATTTTGCTCGTTGAATATCCAGACTCTGACAACTTAAAAATGTTACTTTTCAGACCATAGCACAGTTTTGATGGACGGGTTCATCTTATTATGGGGTTCCCCAACAGAGTTACGTGGTTAAGTTCCTCTTTGTTCCTAAGAGAGTTATTTGGTTAAGCGTCTCTTCCCCGGCGGAGTATGCAAGATGTTTAGCTGATTCAGTTATCTCCGGAGATTTTTGCGGTTGGCAAATTTCTGGGTTCGTTGGTATTCAACCGTCTTTTACCTCGATTGTTTGAAAGTCGTTCGCTTTTCACCCAGTCAGGTCCAAGTCGCTTGAATAGGGGCAACTGTTGCACCCCAAAATTTGCCCAACCTTTTCTTGGCTTGGCTTATGTTTCTTTTCGCATTTTTTCTGTTGCATTTCTGCATTGCATAGCATTTGTCCTTGAGACAGGGGGATCGAGGTTTTCCTTTGGCTCATAATTCACTCTCAGTGCAAGCAATCAAAGCAGCGAGTATCATACGACATTTATTTTGCCCAATGATCGAGCGGTCGATTTTACTTTGTTTTGCATGGCATTTTTTAGCTCAGAAAGTAGCATTCAGGCTATCGCAAGTAGTCTCATGGTTACAGCATTCAAGAACACATTCCAAAAGCTTAACAGGGTTCGAAACAGCAAGAAACGGGCAAACGGGCAGGTTTCCCTCCAAAAGGCGCCAAATTCAAAATTTTGAATGTGTTAATCGGTTAAGACATATGGTTAACCGATTAACCAATGGAAAATCAACCCAGATTCAAAAATTCAAAGGTGCTAATCGATTAACTTATATGGTTAACCGATTAACCAATGTAATTTTTGCCTCTGTACGTGATTTTTCAATGCAGAGCCATTTGGGGTCCAATTTTGGTCACTTGGAAATTCATTTTTACACTTGGGAAGGATCTAGAACCATTTTGAAATATGGATTAGTTTTCAAATTAATTCAACTCCCTCCAAACTCCCACTCCTAATTCCATGCCAAATTTTCCAATCTACTTTCCAAACCTTGCTTTGGATCCAAGCCAAAAGGATACTTAAGTGATTCACTACAAACCACACTCATTCTAACCTTCATTTTTCACTCTCATTTCAGATTTGCTCTCATTTCTCTCTCAATTCTCTAAATTTCCTCCATAACCAAAACCTTCACCAAAGCTCTTTTTATTTTAAATCCTTGATTCTTCATTGGAATCATTGATTTCTAAGAGCTAAATGTTGCGGTGGAAATAGGATCACAAACTATTAATGAGTTTGAATCGCAATTCAATTCACAACCGCTCTTTGATTTATCCGAAGGAAAAGGTCAAAAGAGGGAAAACCTATTTTGCATCGTAAACACAATGCGGGGAAAGATCTAGGGTTCGGGGGTTGGTTAAATTTAGGGAAGGTATTAGCACCCTAAACTTCTGTAGTACTCTACAGGAACCTTTTGTTCAGATGTTTACTATTTGCTTTATTTATTTGCTTAAGGTATATGTACAAAGATTAAAAGTGAGAAAAGGGACCTAAGGGGTTAATTCTAAGTTTACTCGGCAAGACATCGCATCTTGTGCCTACGTATCCTTACGGGAGTGGAATCAGAGTAATCGTAGTTCCCCTCAAAAGGGAGGTTAGAGACTTCTTGACTGTGGTCAAGGTCTCAAGGGAAATAAACATGTCTTAAGGACACGCTTACGCGGAGTGTAGAAACTCCAAATCTCTACGTTGAATTGTTAGGTTGTAATTAGGGTTAAATTAGGTTAGGGATTCCGCGGCGGGAAACCCTAAAATGAGCGCGGCGGCTCTTTGACCTAATGCTAGGGGTAAAATTGTAATCTTGCCTACGGCGAGGCATTTGTGAAAATTAGGGTTTGTAGTTTGTAGTTTTGAGGATTTGAAATTGAATGTGTGAAATTTGAGGGTTTGAGGACTATTGGCATGGCGGCCAAACGGCTAGACCTAATCCTTCGGAGGTGTGATGTGACAAAAGTAATAGTGATGAAAGTGTGAGAAATTTAAATCATACAAACGGAAATAAAATGCAGAAAGTAAACGCGATTGTTATGTTCGCGAGGTTACAAACGAGGAGCAGTTACAATTATAATAGCTAAATATAAAACCGAAAATAAGTTTCAAATTGAACATAATAGCTGCAAGAAACAAAACAAACAAAAATGTCAGTATATGGGGTTAGACGAAAACGAAATCAAAATTGGACGAGAAGCAAGCCGTATGAATTTTGGAGGACTTTTATGGTCTTTTTAACCAAGGATTTAAATTTGTGAAAAGAGAGAGTTTTGAGTTTTAAAAAAAAATTATTAATAAAAAAGTGAAAGTTTGGTTAATTATTCTAAAAAAGGAGTTTTAGTGATAATATTTTGAAAAAAAGATTTAATCATTAAAAAAAAACAATTGGTTTAATTTAAAAAAATCTTAATGTTAGTTAAAAACACGTTTTACTTTAAAGTTATAAAAAAGTTTTATTATTTGAAAAAAACATTTGATTATTTTATTTAAAAAGAGTTTTAACTAATTTGAAAAAGGTTTTTGGTTATAAAAAAGAAAGGGCCTTCTTGATTTTTTTAAAAAGATAAACAAAATAAAATAACAAGTGGAAAAACAATAAATAATAAAAAAAAGGTTGGGCCGGTCATCACTCTTCTTCTCTCTGCTCTCTGAGTTTGCGTGTGTTCCTCTCCTTCTTGTTTACCTCTCACGGATGTTATCTTCTTCTTCTTTTGCATGGCCGCCGATTTGTCTTCTTCATCTCTTTTTCCTGAAAAACATGAAAAGCAACGCAAAAATTGTAATTATATTTTTTGATCCTTACGGAATGATGATGGCCGATGATGCTTTGTCCTGAGGCTAGAGGATTTTTGACGGAGTTTGCTTGGATTTTACAAAAAAAGTTCTCCCTTTCTTGCTATGATTTTCGTCCCTTTTATACTTGATTTTTAAATCTTTTTTAATCTCAGATTTAATTTGAATATCTCAATCTTTTTCAATCTCGGATTTGATTTGAGTAGATTTTTATGATGATTTCAGATTTGATTTGATGGTGATGCTGATTTTCTTATGATGATGATATGATATGATTGATTTGATCTGAAATTCATTAAGATTGGATTAGATTAAAAAAGTGTTGAGATTTAAATTTAAAAAGTTAGCAAAGAAGATTAGAGTTTCAAGTTAAATAAAAAATTAGAGTTTTTAAAAAAAAATGAGTTAGAATAAAAAAAAATATTTGAATGTTGGTTTTAAAAAATGTTAGAATTATTTTGAAAACTGTTAGAGTTATTTTAAAAACTGTTAGAATTTAATTTTAAAAGGAATTTAAAATTTAAAAAAAAAAAAGAAAAAAGAAAAAGAAAAGGGCGTTAGAATTCAATTTTAAAAAGAATTTAGAATTTTAATTTGAAAAATAAAGGTGTCAAAAAAAGATTTAGATTTAATTTTAAAAAAAAAAAAGTTAGAAAAAAAAAATTAATTTTAAAAAGAAGTTAGAGAAAAAAAAAAGATTTTTTAGAAAAAAAAAGATTTAATTTTTAAAAAGTAGTTAAAAAAAAAAGATTTAATTTTTAAAAAGTAGTTAGAAAAAGGATTTAACTTTTAAAAAAGTTAGAAAAAGATTTAACTTTATAAAAGTTAGAAAAAAGATTTAGCTTTAAAAAAGTTAGAGAAAAGATTTAGCTTTAAAAAAAAGTTAGTAAAAGAGATTTAGCTTTAAAAAAGATAGAAAAAGATTTAACTTTAAAGAGGAGTTAGAAAAAGATTTAATTTTAAAAAGAAGTTAGATTTTTATTTTTTAAAAAAATATTAGAATTTGATTAAAAAATGTGTTAGAAATTAATTTAAAAAAAGGTTATAAAAAAAATTTACTCTTAAAGAAAAGAAAAGAAAAAGTTAAATTTTAATCTAAATCCTAAAAGTTAGTAAGAAGAGCTTAAAATGATTTAAATAAATAAACTAAATAAAAAAAAAGTTAATAAAAAACATTAGTAAAGTTATAAAAAAATTTTAATTAAATTATTATTAGTTAAAAAAAACAAGATTTTAAAAAAAGGTTAATTTATTAAGTTAATAAGAATAAAAATAAAAAAGAAAGGGTAAAATTTGGGGTATTACAGTTGCCCCTATTTAAATGGCTACACCGGACGATTTGAGTGACAGAGACTCGTGGAATCGTGGTGGAGAGATTTAAATATAGATAACCGAAAATTTTGCCCTTATATGCGACGATATGCAATGCTATGGACAAAACTGGAACGACTTAATGCAGATGATGCCATGACTATGATATGATGCGTATGCTGGAATAATGAATGCGAAAATGCTGACGAAACATGACGACACCGAGACAGACGCCACGAGAAGAAACACACTGGGGAAAATGACGCGCTGAGACACAGTACATCACCGGGGAATTCTAAAAATGATAGTCAACTGGTGCGAATGACCAATTGTCACTTTTAGAAAAGGAACGAGATCCTCGAATGGAGATGGTACCTATGAGACGGCCTCCACTGGGGAATCTAAAAATAAAACTGGATCACGTACGATTGCAAGATCGATTACAGAATGCTGGAGCATTGAGCAAGGAATAACATCCAAGCTTCTGTAAACTACCCCTCGTGACAGGATCAAACGGACTTTTCGGAACTCCGTAGCAAATATACAGGGTAAAGACCGACTGTATGCCAAAATAAATGGACTTTGATGGGAATTGCCCTGATAAGCTTCTCGAGGGAGAACTGTCACTTATCGTTGGAAGGGACTTATGTGCCAAAATGGATAAGCACTCAAATAAAGAGGCTGCTGCTTATCTGATAAATAAATCTTCTCGCATTTAAGGTCGGCGCCTGGAATACGATTCTGATTCTTCTCTTACTGAAGGATAAATAAACTTCTTCATGCTTCAAGATTATGTTCTCCTGAACATGAAAAGGGTAAACTGAACTTCCTCATACTTCAGAATCGTGCTCTCCTGAATATGATTTCGCTCAAACCTTCCCGTAACTCAAGATCGTGCTCTCCTGAATACGAATTGGTTCGTACCTCAAGACGGTAGATAAATGGAAGCCCAACTGCTCCATGGAGATGGCCATTTGCTGCGAGTCGTGACGAGGATATGATCGACTTCTTAGGTGAGAAATGTCGTATGCTGATGCTGTAGGATGTAAAGTGTTGTACTGATGGATTTTCCAGGCGTGAACTGGCGTGCATCTGTAAAGGATCGTAGTTGATTTTCTTGAAAGATAGTGCAAAATAAATGCACGTCCGGGTACAGTGATAACCCTCTCGGGCGAGAACAGTCGAACATCTGTCATGGTATGGTGAAAATCTTTAGATGGTGCAAAATAAATGCACGTCCGGTTGGGCTTGACGACCGACAAGACTGAGATTCAATCTAGGATCGAGCTAGAAAGAAGACTGGTAATCAAGACTCCATCGAGGGAATGAACTCGAAGGGTAAATATCTTATCCTGGCGAGGAAAGATAGCTGAAGTAACCGTCATCCACGAGGATCGATCTCTGTGGGGAAACTGGAAACACCTATGTATTTTATGCTTAGGGCTGACAATCTATTTGGAGAGAATGGACAAACCCAGTTACTCGGCGGTAACAACCAATGATGGAGAGACACAATGAACCTGTGAATGCTAACGCATATGTTGATGCATATGTTAATGTGAATGTATGTTAATGTCTATGTATGTAACTATGCAAGATGTTATGAAATGAGTATGTAATGAGTATGTAATGAGTATGTAATGAATATGTAATGAACATGTAATGAATATGAATATGTAATGAAATGGGCATGTGATGCTTATGCCCCTGCGTAGGCCGACGAAACAGACTAGAGACAGGACGAGAGACGAAATAAACATCTCGACGGAGATACCCTGCGTTCTCTGCAACCAATACGTCAATCATGGGTGCGAAAGATCAATAGTAGAACCAAATCTGGTTTTAAAGTTCTGAATTCTCTGGGGAGAAGGTAATCTGCTTGGGTGTACATTATCACGTCTTCACATGGGAAGAAGAAAACTTGAGGGACACCTTCGAGTTACCCAAGAAAAAGTTGTCAGCTTATAGTCTCTCTGGGGACTGTGACTGGGAGCATATCGGTGAAATCTTTGATGTCTTAGGGACCACCGGCTCCATCCAAAGTATTGTCTGCTTAAAGTCTCGCTGGGGACTATGATGAGGCAATAGTTTAAGGGCTTGTTGCAACACTGAGGCTTACTGGGGTATGAAGGCCGCTGTGAGTAAAATCCCTCGGGTGCATGAAGAAAAGTTGTGAAACCACATGGCCTTGATCTTGAAGGACCTTATAGTAGTCGCCATTTGTTTTCTTTAAAAACATGGTGCCCTAGGATACTTGCGTTGCGAGGTAGGGTCATCTCAAGAGGATTTTATAGAGAACACCGAGTCCGGCTGCCCCATTGTTCTCAAACTCTTTGAGAGATTTGTCAGGTCTCGACGTAACTGGCACAAATTAATCGTGTTACGATGAAATCTTTGGGAAATAGCTCTTAAGAACGTCAGACTCGCGTTGGTAAGCGAATTGGGAAACTGCCTGCCCCTGTTTAGCAGGATCATCAAGTTCCACGGGTTATGTCCATATGTAAATCTCTAAGATATCAAGCAAAGTCGTCATGCCTGAAATGCCTATCCTGAGCTTGTCAATGTACACATATATTTGTCTTGAATTTTTGTTTTGAAAAAAAGATATCGCAACAACTTGTGACCGAAATCACTAGTCAGGATATAAGTTTTAATTATAATGCCATCATGAATTTTTTCTGAGCATAGCTCGTAGGAGTCAGGAAACGTGATCTTGTCAAGTATGCTTTCAACCGAAGTCCTACTTCAATTAGGTCTTTTAAAGGTTGTATCGTGGCTCAGTTCACGGTTTAAGAAACAAAAGGATAAAGGCTCAAAGTTATATTTGTACCCACCCATTCTTCGTGATGTTCTCCAATCCTAATTCAGTTAACCGGATACGAACGCTCATATCTCAAGCGGATTTGCTATGGTCGAGAACTTATCAAGGCTTTGGACATGGCAGTCGCTCACCTATTACACGATCTTGTTCTTTACTAGGGACTATTTATTGTACCCTCTTGTTTTGCTTTTATTCCCTAACTTTTGCCTGGACAACGTCTTTTGATCTGACTTTGGAGTCCAACGGGATGCCCCAGTTTTGCCTAAGTCTCCTTCATAGGTTTTTGACTTAGCGGGCTCTTATTTTTTGAATATTCCTTTATGCACAAGTTGTGTAAATCTTTTGAAAGGCTCGTGACTGCCCCACTCCTTAGGTAACCGAGGGATAGTCATTGTATTGGACTTCTTAAGATGCTAAGGATAAATTCTCGAAGGTTTGCTCTTCCTTTTTGAGGATCTAAGCGCTCGATCGGTTTAACTGAAACCTACCCTGCACCAGGTTAGGATGAAGGTTCTTTAAAAGAAAGAAAAACTCCTACTTCAAGGCTCAAAGGGTTGACTAGGGGTTAACATCCTTATATCTCCAGTGTTTGGGATTTGAAACAATGCCTTACATCATCAGCGGGTTTCAATCGAAAGCATACGACAAGAAATCTGACGTTTTAGGTTCGTCATCCTCCCCCCAATTCTCCATCAGGACAAGAGATCGGGTAAAGTTGGCATTATGATTTATGAAAAATATTTTTTGAATGAGTGAAACGAATGGATTTATTCAAGACAAACACATGCGTTGCATTAATTAATCAAAGATAAACAAGTTCGTGCATGCTAAATATGCTCAATCAAAGGGAAATACATATAAATAAACAAATGAACTGTCGAAAAAATCCTTCTAAATGTTTATGAAATCTTGCATTCAAACGTAACAGTTTCCTTTGGCAGAGCCTCAATGGGAAGGACGTCTGGCTTATGATCACTGTGAGTCATCATGGTTTGCCCCAGTTACGCTGGTCACATCTTCAACAGTTTTCAATCGTTGCTTCAAAATAACTTTCCCAGATTCTTTGTTGATCCCGGTCATATCATCTTGAGGGTTACTGAAATGAAGCGGGCTAGGCCTTTGAATAATTACTGGATTCGACTAATTTGCCACAGGAGACAACATACTTTGCAGAATCCAAGCTTGACAAGCGGGGAACCCCGAGGGGAGTCTCGATCTTCGGCTGTGCATTGCCAAAAGACAACTTCTTCGTTTCTAGCAAATTTCTGACAACTTTCTTAAGAGCATAGCAATTCTCTAGATCATGGCCGGGCGCACCCTCATGAAATAAACAATGAGCGGTAGCGTTGTAACTGGCGGGTAGAGGATTAGGAGGCGGACCCAAAGCCCGAGTAGTGATGAGACCCTGCTTGACCAAAGAGGGATACAACTCGGTAAAAGTCATTGGAATTGGCGGACAAGGTTTATATGTTCTTCTGTTCGGCATATTCTGGCGAGGAGCCGGACTCTTTGGCTGTTGAGGAGCAGGAGTATTGGGTGCTTGTAGGTAGTTGACAGGAGGCGGATAAACAGGAGGTTGTTGCATAGGTTGATACATGGGAACCTGTTGATTGAAAGAAGGTGTAATAGCTGCCACATAGGGTTGTTGAGCATATTGGACTGGGTACCCTTGAGGTTGAGCATAACCTTGCGGATGTCGATAAAAGCGTTCCCTTGGTCTACCAGAGGATATAGCATTAGTCTCACTCTCCTTTTTCTGGGAGCTATACGGAGGTTTCTTCGGCTGATCCTTAGAAGCGCCATGATTATTTGTCATTTTACCACTCTTCATACCCAATTCAATCTTGACACCCACAGCAACGATGTCGGAGAAATTTGAAGTCACACTACCCACCATTCTCTCGTAAAATTCTGGACGAACCGTGTCGACAAACCAATCAGCTAACTCTTTCTCGGTCAAAGGAGGTTCTACCTGCGAAGCAGTCTCTCTCCACCTTTGAGCATACTCTTTGAATGACTCAGAATTCTTTTGTGACATACTCAGCAACTGTCTTCTGTCAGGAGCCAGATCCATATTGTACTTGTAGTGTTTGACGAAAGCGTCAGATAAATCTTGAAAGCTCTTAACGCGGGACTGGTCCAAAGTTAAATACCACTTGGAAGAAGCACCCTTCAAACTGTCTTGGAAGCAATGAATCATTAGTTTATCATTCTCAACATGGGCAGCCATTTTGCGATAATACATGATCAAATGACTCTTAGGACAGGTGGCACCTTCATAACGATCGAAGTTCGGAGTTTTGAACTTCGGGGGAATAACTAAACCCGAGACCAAACAAACATCCCTTGCGGCAGTCCCAAAAATTTGATCACCCTCTACCTTTTTCAATCTCTGGACGATAGTGTTTACTTCCTCACGAAGCTTATCATGTTTCTCATAACCCTCAACATTCTCATCAAGATTATCAAAAGCTGTCTCATTGAAGTACGGTTGCGCACGAGTGTGTACAACAGGTGGTGCAAAGATAGGAGCCCCCCTAGAAACTTCAGAAAACAAAGGCACGGCTTGCTGAACAGGTTGATTAATCGGAACAGTGGCTTGAGGAGGCACAAAACCCGGAGCAAGACCATAAGGTGGGTCCCTTGCTACGGTCACACTTGGTGAAGGGTCCACAGTAACGCCGGTAATCTCAGAAACAACAGTGGGCTGGGTATCCATCTTAGCATTCATGATATGTAACAATTCCATCATTCGCCCCATACCCCCTCGAAGGTCTTCAAGTTCATTGCTAAGGCGATCAATCTCTTTTGCCTGATCCTCCATTCTTTTCCGAGTTTGAGCTCTGGTGTTGTATTGGTGCCGAGAACTCAGGGTGACAAAACTGGAAGGTGAGAGAACCGAGTGTGAGAAATCGGGAGACACATGTAATGCAAGAGTATGATGCTAAAATGTGAATGTAAATGAAGATTTCATGGAATTCAAAACATTTACGAATGTCGTGGGGTACCAAAGAAATATTTTTCTTGTTTTTTTCATTCTATTTTTTTTTATTTATGGTATCCCGCAATATCCATAAATGATGTTTGAACTTCATGAAATACAATGCGATGAGATGCTTTATGGATGCAATGCATGAAAACACACAAAGTCCTAGGTTAAAAGCTTGCATGAGGTTCAAAGGCAAATACCCTCCCCTGAAGTTAGATGGTTCATCCTGTCCTACAAAAGTAACCAGGTTCTAAGGGATCTCAATATCATTGATCCTTCACAAGGGTGGTTGTTCAGAAGGCAACTTACTTGCCAACCAAAACCCTCCAAGTTTAAGATCTCAATGAGCGTAGTATCGAGTGTCAACCAACTTTAGTCTGCACCAAAGCCGGTTACCTCACTACTTTCTAAAGGCCAAGATGAGTTAACTAGGGTTCTAAAAGTCAGTTAGTGCGTTGACAACATATGGCAGCCTCAATATTATCCTCAACTTGACTTAAGGAATATAAGCACCAACCAAGAAGTCGCACTAACCATGGCCACCAGATCAACCGTATCGATATACGTCGTACAGTTTCCTTGGTCTATTGCCATTTACCTAAGGTACACTAGATCCGGGTTAGGACCTATCTCACAGCACAAGGAACAGTCCCACAATCAAAGCGCAAATATATACATGTAAATGAATAATAACACAGATAGTAATAAATATGAACAGGTTAGGGATAACCCTCAAAAGTTAGGAGCTCCCCAGTGAAGTCGCCATTTTCTGTTGCGGTGGAAATAGGATCACAAACTATTAATGAGTTTGAATCGCAATTCAATTCACAACCGCTCTTTGATTTATCCGAAGGAAAAGGTCAAAAGAGGGAAAACCTATTTTGCATCGTAAACACAATGCGGGGAAAGATCTAGGGTTCGGGGGTTGGTTAAATTTAGGGAAGGTATTAGCACCCTAAACTTCTGTAGTACTCTACAGGAACCTTTTGTTCAGATGTTTACTATTTGCTTTATTTATTTGCTTAAGGTATATGTACAAAGATTAAAAGTGAGAAAAGGGACCTAAGGGGTTAATTCTAAGTTTACTCGGCAAGACATCGCATCTTGTGCCTACGTATCCTTACGGGAGTGGAATCAGAGTAATCGTAGTTCCCCTCAAAAGGGAGGTTAGAGACTTCTTGACTGTGGTCAAGGTCTCAAGGGAAATAAACATGTCTTAAGGACACGCTTACGCGGAGTGTAGAAACTCCAAATCTCTACGTTGAATTGTTAGGTTGTAATTAGGGTTAAATTAGGTTAGGGATTCCGCGGCGGGAAACCCTAAAATGAGCGCGGCGGCTCTTTGACCTAATGCTAGGGGTAAAATTGTAATCTTGCCTACGGCGAGGCATTTGTGAAAATTAGGGTTTGTAGTTTGTAGTTTTGAGGATTTGAAATTGAATGTGTGAAATTTGAGGGTTTGAGGACTATTGGCATGGCGGCCAAACGGCTAGACCTAATCCTTCGGAGGTGTGATGTGACAAAAGTAATAGTGATGAAAGTGTGAGAAATTTAAATCATACAAACGGAAATAAAATGCAGAAAGTAAACGCGATTGTTATGTTCGCGAGGTTACAAACGAGGAGCAGTTACAATTATAATAGCTAAATATAAAACCGAAAATAAGTTTCAAATTGAACATAATAGCTGCAAGAAACAAAACAAACAAAAATGTCAGTATATGGGGTTAGACGAAAACGAAATCAAAATTGGACGAGAAGCAAGCCGTATGAATTTTGGAGGACTTTTATGGTCTTTTTAACCAAGGATTTAAATTTGTGAAAAGAGAGAGTTTTGAGTTTTAAAAAAAAATTATTAATAAAAAAGTGAAAGTTTGGTTAATTATTCTAAAAAAGGAGTTTTAGTGATAATATTTTGAAAAAAAGATTTAATCATTAAAAAAAAACAATTGGTTTAATTTAAAAAAATCTTAATGTTAGTTAAAAACACGTTTTACTTTAAAGTTATAAAAAAGTTTTATTATTTGAAAAAAACATTTGATTATTTTATTTAAAAAGAGTTTTAACTAATTTGAAAAAGGTTTTTGGTTATAAAAAAGAAAGGGCCTTCTTGATTTTTTTAAAAAGATAAACAAAATAAAATAACAAGTGGAAAAACAATAAATAATAAAAAAAAGGTTGGGCCGGTCATCACTCTTCTTCTCTCTGCTCTCTGAGTTTGCGTGTGTTCCTCTCCTTCTTGTTTACCTCTCACGGATGTTATCTTCTTCTTCTTTTGCATGGCCGCCGATTTGTCTTCTTCATCTCTTTTTCCTGAAAAACATGAAAAGCAACGCAAAAATTGTAATTATATTTTTTGATCCTTACGGAATGATGATGGCCGATGATGCTTTGTCCTGAGGCTAGAGGATTTTTGACGGAGTTTGCTTGGATTTTACAAAAAAAGTTCTCCCTTTCTTGCTATGATTTTCGTCCCTTTTATACTTGATTTTTAAATCTTTTTTAATCTCAGATTTAATTTGAATATCTCAATCTTTTTCAATCTCGGATTTGATTTGAGTAGATTTTTATGATGATTTCAGATTTGATTTGATGGTGATGCTGATTTTCTTATGATGATGATATGATATGATTGATTTGATCTGAAATTCATTAAGATTGGATTAGATTAAAAAAGTGTTGAGATTTAAATTTAAAAAGTTAGCAAAGAAGATTAGAGTTTCAAGTTAAATAAAAAATTAGAGTTTTTAAAAAAAAATGAGTTAGAATAAAAAAAAATATTTGAATGTTGGTTTTAAAAAATGTTAGAATTATTTTGAAAACTGTTAGAGTTATTTTAAAAACTGTTAGAATTTAATTTTAAAAGGAATTTAAAATTTAAAAAAAAAAAGAAAAAAGAAAAAGAAAAGGGCGTTAGAATTCAATTTTAAAAAGAATTTAGAATTTTAATTTGAAAAATAAAGGTGTCAAAAAAAGATTTAGATTTAATTTTAAAAAAAAAAAAGTTAGAAAAAAAAAATTAATTTTAAAAAGAAGTTAGAGAAAAAAAAAAAGATTTTTTAGAAAAAAAAAGATTTAATTTTTAAAAAGTAGTTAAAAAAAAAAGATTTAATTTTTAAAAAGTAGTTAGAAAAAGGATTTAACTTTTAAAAAAGTTAGAAAAAGATTTAACTTTATAAAAGTTAGAAAAAAGATTTAGCTTTAAAAAAGTTAGAGAAAAGATTTAGCTTTAAAAAAAAGTTAGTAAAAGAGATTTAGCTTTAAAAAAGATAGAAAAAGATTTAACTTTAAAGAGGAGTTAGAAAAAGATTTAATTTTAAAAAGAAGTTAGATTTTTATTTTTTAAAAAAATATTAGAATTTGATTAAAAAATGTGTTAGAAATTAATTTAAAAAAAGGTTATAAAAAAAATTTACTCTTAAAGAAAAGAAAAGAAAAAGTTAAATTTTAATCTAAATCCTAAAAGTTAGTAAGAAGAGCTTAAAATGATTTAAATAAATAAACTAAATAAAAAAAAAGTTAATAAAAAACATTAGTAAAGTTATAAAAAAATTTTAATTAAATTATTATTAGTTAAAAAAAACAAGATTTTAAAAAAAGGTTAATTTATTAAGTTAATAAGAATAAAAATAAAAAAGAAAGGGTAAAATTTGGGGTATTACACTAAACCTTCATCCATCATCTCTATTGGATCAATTTCTCCATTCAATTTTCGTGCAAATTCATATCTGAAATTTGAAGTGAAGTTAGAAGTGATTATTTGAAGCAATTTGGCTTAATCTTGAAGGATCTCCATATCTACTACAAGGATTAGCTTGGATCTTGAAGTATTCCGATTTTGTTGCTTCGATCTACTCATTTCCAGCAAATCAATATTAACCGAAGTAAATCTCCGCTTCGTAGGTTAGAAATTCTTGATTTGATTCTATTTTTAGCTTAATTGCATGTTCACCATGATGATTTTCATTTTTGATTGATTTGCTGCATTTTGATTCATATGATCTGTGTTAATGCTGTTTGGATCTGTATACATGCTATTTGAATCATGGTTTTCTGATTTAATTTCGTGCATAGCTGATTATGTGATCATTGGTATGTTTGGAGAAGTGATAAGTTGTTGAAAAGTGATTCTGCTTTGTTGTTTTCTGCTGTTAGCATAGTGTTAATCGGTTAACGCATATGGTTAACCGATTAACCATTACAATTTTCCATATTTTTCAAAGTTTTCACAGTGTTAATCGGTTAACGCATATGGTTAACCGATTAACCAGTTCAAATTTTCAAATTTTTTAAGCGTTCACAGTGTTTTAACCGATTAACACTATGCTGGCAGGCCTGTTTTGTTGCTCTGTTTGACTGTTTGCATACCGTTTCACTTCGAATCTTCATGAATTGATATGATGTATTAGGAGTGAAATGTTTTGGATGTTTGTCACTGTTTGTGTTTGGTTGATCATGATTTTGTTGACACTTGTGTTCATTTTCCACTTGGATGCATACTTATGGATATGGTTCAAAGTGATGACTCTTTGCATGTTCGTTTGTTTTCATCTTTTGCTTTCCTTTCCATGTTTTCATCATTCTTGCATCGCTATTGAGGTCGAGACGCTCTTGTGGCGGAGGCTGCCCCACACATTTTTCCTCCCCCCCTCCATTCTAAATGCTGCATTTTCATGTATGCATCTCTTACTTGTCATTGAATTTACTTGGTGTTTTCTTGTGCTTTTTTGCCATGATCCCTATAAGGTTACTAGTCCCTCCGTTTAGGATGGGAGTAGGAGAGACATTAGGTGTTCAATCCAAGCATGCTAACATTAGGGTAGATGTTTCCCCTTTCTAATCCAAACTTTAGGACCACTTTGCATGACAACGTTAGGGCCGAGTTTCCCTTAGACCTTCCGTGCGTCTCTCTTCCTCATCTTCAAACAATTCTAACCCACTTAATAATGATTAACGAGTGTTGCGCGCTATGAGCCTTAAGCTATTTGGGAAATGGTGATTGAGTGGATTCCTTTCAATTTCCTAGAGTGTTTAGTATACACTCTTAGGGTGATATGCGACGCATTCGCTCCTAAGTCATAGTCTCTAGTGCAACATGAGTTACAAATCAAACTCAAAACACTTCTTCTCTAAAAAAAATAAAAACAAATCATTGAACTTCTTTTGTCCTTCGGGATCTTAATAACGGAAAATCTTTTCAGATAAAAGAGTGTTGTTAACTCTTAGTTCTATCACAAAACGGTAACGCCTAAGTCTCCAATGGTCGAGCTGCATGCCCCAAACTGCTAGAACTATTTGTTAACCTTACTCAGTTAAAACTTTTGAACCAACCTGTGGTCTTGTTAGCCCGAACTACGTTTGCTCTGTTCTCTCATACCTGTTGAAAGAACGTAGGCATAAGACGCGATGTCTTGGCGAGCAATCTTCCCATTGCACGAGGGAATACGTAGGCAGGAGTGGCGATGCTCTGCCGAGTCCTTTCTTTTTTTCCTTTCGTCCATTGACCTTTAGCTAGATAGTTTTAATCACCTTTTAGATAGACAACAAAGCGTGGATCCCATCGAGTACGACGAACGTGAGGGGTGCTAATACCTTCCCCTTGCGTAACCGACTCCCGAATCCAGGACTTAGTTACGATGACCTTGTCTTTTCCCTTTTTCGTCAGGTTTTTCCAATCATTTCCTTTCCCTCTCTTTGGGATAAATAACGAAAGGTGGCGACTCTTTTGTTTTCCGCCGGGTGTTTTTCGCAGTTGCGACAGTACTCTTCTAAAATATTTTTGGAGCAAGACATAGTATCTGAATCATACTTTTGTTGAGCTTTTTCTAAATCAGTTTTTATTTGAAAATTATTTGCTTTTAACTCAGCAATTTCAAATTTCATCTGATCAGTCTCAGATGCAAGATAGCTCTGAAGCTTCTTGTATTTGAGTCTAATCTTACTATAGTTTTCAAACATCTCAGATAAGCTTTCAATTAGCTCAGCTCTGGTAAGATCAGAAAATAGCTCTTCTGAATCTGATTCTAATCCAGATCCAGATGTTTCCTCGTGCTCTTCCAGGTCATCCATTAGTGCCATATTTGCACATTCGTCCTCTGACTCTGATGAGGATTCAGAAGCATCTGAGTCATCCCACGTGGCCATCAGGACTTTCTTCTTTTTCTCAAACTTCTTTCTGGGTTTCTTCTGAAGTTTGGGACATTCATTTTTGTAGTGCCCTGGCTCCTTGCACTCATAGCACACAACTACTTTCTTGCTAGATCTTTTGTGTCCAGAAGATTCCCCACGTTGTTCTGGTCTTCTGAAGTTTTTGAACTTCTTTTGTTTATGCTTCCAGAGTTGATTTATCCTTCTGGAAAGTAAAGACAGTTCATCTTCATCTGAGGAAGATTCTCCAGAGCTTTCCTCAAGTACCTGAAAAGCTTTATTGTCAGGTTTTTTATTTGATTTCAAAGCAATAGACTTACCTTTCTTCTTAGACTCATCTTCTTCCAGCTATATCTCATGACTTCTTAAGGAACTGATGAGTTCCTCCAGAGTGATCTTGTTAAGATCCTTTGGTAGCTTCAGCGTTGTGACCATGGGTCTCCACTTCTTTGGTGATGATCTTCTTCACATGAATAGAAGTGGAGTATCCTTTGTCAAGGACCTTCAAACCAGCTGTCAGAATCTGGAATCTTGAAAGCATAGTTTCCACAGATTCTTCTTCCTCCATTTTGAAGGCTTCATATTTCTGAATAAGCGCAAGAGCCTTTGACTCCTTCACCTGAGATTTTCCTTCATGTGTCATCTTTAACGACTCAAACATGTCAAACGCTGTTTCTCTATTTGTGATTTTCTCATACCTAGTATGAGATATAGCGTTTAACATAATGGTTCTAGCTTTGTGATGATTTCTGAAATCTCTCTTCTGTTGGTCAGTCATTGACTTTCTGTCAATCTTTTTGCCCTCACCGTCAGTAGGGTGAATGTATCCATCAATGACCAAATCCCATAGATCAACATCATAGCCTAGAAAGAAACTTTCTATTCTATCCTTCCAATAATCAAATTTCTCTCCATCAAACATGGGAGGTTTTGTGTTGATTCTATCTTTATCATCATATTTGTTGTTTGACTATTCCGCCATAATATATCAAAGAAAATAAATCAAGAGTTTTCCCAACTGGATCTTTCTCTGTAACTGTTAAGTGATAGCACTTCAGAGCCGGAGCTCTGATACCAACTGAAGGTAGGAAAAACACTTAGAATGGGGGGGGGGGAGGGTTGAATAAGGGTTTAAAAAACAACTATGATAATAGAAAATGACAAGATATTTTATCCTGGTTCGTTTGAACTCAAACTACTCCAGTCCACCCACCAAGGTGATTTTTCCTTTCTCAAACAAGGACTTAATCCACTAAATCAAAACCTGATTACAGTGATATCACTAAGACAATCTGTCTTAGTCTTCTCAAGAATCCTGACCACAACTTGGTCTCTCAAGGGACTTTTACAAAGATGAAATACAATGTGTTTAAGTGCTTCTAAAAAGCTATTATCACAACTGTGATTTTTACACAAAATGAAGAACAAACAAAACTTATGTGTTTGATGTAGAAAGTTGTTTGATGTACTTGTGTTTTTCTTTGTATGAGTTTCTACGTTGATTGTTTTTCAAATGTTCCTTGGATTGTTTTTTTTTTGGAATTCTTAACCTTGAAGTGATGATGGAGACTTCTTTATATACTCCACTTTCTCAAATAGTGTGTAGATGAAAGTACTGTAGGATGTAGACAGAAAGGACAAATACTTTTCGTCTTGATTTGATATTCCCTTTTTGCCTGAATTCCTGTGCCATACACGAATGAGAAATAGTGTCGTTGGTAGACATTGGGTTTAACAACGTATCTTTCTTGAAAAATATCTTTTCAAATGAACAGATATGAAAAATAATCTTGCATCAGATCCTCTGATGATGTTCCATGTTCTTCTTCATCAGAGTCACTCTATCCAGAGTTTTGCAGCAAAATGCTTAGCGTGAATGAATGATCAGAGTTGACTTGATTCTTAGAGCCTCTGTAGGTTGCAGCGTTGAGTTCTCACATAGTCTTCTGAATATACTGAATCTTTATACTCTGCGCTCAGAGTCTTATGTAGGTAGCGCTTCAGAGTCTTCTGTAGATTTGCTCAGAGTCTTTTGTGCTGCGCTTTCTACGCTCAGAGCTTTGCGTTATATAATGTTCAGAGGAATTCTTTTTTTTGTCTTCAGATGAATATTTATTTGATATCTGAAACAAAACACTTGAACAAAATTAGAGCATATATTTTCTCTATACAAAATTTCATTAATGTTATCATCAAAACATTGAGATATATTAAGAACCAATCGGTGTTCTAACATTAAGCTTGTGTGTGGACTAGTTTTGCTGTTGGTATATTGAACTCATATGCTTTGCTGCCAAAGTCATTTTTGAAAGATGAGTTTATTAACTCTTGATTGCTTGTTGTTTAACTTGTTTGCTCTTGTTAGAGTTGGTTGTGATTTGTTTTGATAATATTTAGAGCCATCATCTAACTTTCTTTTGAATTAGTGTGTGAGTTTTGGTATTATGACAACAAGGTGGTACTGTCATGAGATAGGGGTTTTGATTGGTGTCATCAGGTCTACAAGAGGTTTGGTCAACCTATGATGGCAGGTCTTAGACAGCTTAGGAAAGGCTGGTTTCTGGCAGTTAGCAGAATCCTTTGAAGTTGCTTTGCTGATGTGATAAGACAAGAAGGAGATTGTTACCATAAGTCTGTTGGAATTCATGACAAATTGGATTGTCATTTGTGGTTGACATAGTGTGCATAGATCTGTCAAGGGCTTTAGGACCTTAAAACTGCTGTTGGATTTTGTGCTGGATCTGTCAAGGGCACGTTGATATTTAGAGTTGCTTGACTCTTTGCTTAAATGTACATTTGTTTGACTTGCCATTGTGATGATAAATATGCTATTGTATAATTCTAAGTTGGTTCTTTGCTTGATTGGTGAGTTATAACTTCATGTATGCATTGAATAGATTGTTGAATGAATTGGACATTGTCATGTTTTAAGTTATAACTTTGTTGTTGAAACTGTCTTGAGCTTGAGCTGTTCAATTGGTGTCTACTTACTTTGAGATATTAACTATCCTTAAAGCAATACTTTGGACTGATGTTTTCATTCTTGATAACAAAACTATTTGTTGTTCCTATTTTCAAACAAAAGTTTCTAATCGTGTTGTGTGAATTTGTTGTTGAAGTTGCTGTTTGGTTTGTATGGTTCTTATTGCACCAAGATTGTAGCATCCTATTGCTTACTGTCATTAGGCTTTGGGACTGTCATTTGAGTCTTTTGATTAAAGACTGCTGTTAGAGGATGGATCCATCACCTCTATTGATAATGCCTAGGGTTATTGACCCTTCATATGGTTTGCATCTAGCCTTGAGTGTGATATCAGATTATTATTTTTTAGTGTTGGTTTAGCATCTCCAGGCTGCTTGAGTTTCAGTTAATTGATTTAAGTAGGATTATGACTTGGTGCAGTATAGGTTTCTATTGTATGCTTGATACCTGAGTTTGTCAACTCAGGTGGAGTTGCCATCATATTGTTAGGTGCTTAGGTTTTACTATTGTTTTCTACATGAGGGCCTTGGTTTGGAGCAGAGTTGGAGGGCTGAGCAAAGGCCATCATGGGGGTTTAAGGCTATTGTTGTTTAGATCATTTAGGACTACCATGAGAATTCTTGACAGCTTAGGATCTTAACTTAGTGGATACATTGGGTGTGTGCTGATACCTACTGATCAGTCTTTTGGTTAGGGTCATATTCTCATCAGAATTGCCCTCAATCTTTTAATTTTAGAATTTCCATCTGTTTTTGTTGAGGTAGTTTAGATTATAAGTTTCGAGATTTTGTAAGGTTGTGAAAGCCAGATATAACAGTTTTGATGCATTGTCATGCCAATTGTCCAAACTTCATTTTCCTTTGTTGTTTTAGGTTTCTTTTTAGCTACTATAATTTGTGGGTGTGATGCTCTTAACCTGTTACAATTTGAGTTGATCCATGGGGCTGTTGGACTCATACCTTGGACTTTGTCTTTTTGGAGATCTTTGTGTTGTGTGAAGGAGATCTTTGTGCAAAAACTTAATTTTTTTACTCACTGTCAGAATTCATCTTTGTGAAGACATGATGCTTTGAATCCCTCTATGACTGACTTTAGAGGCTGTGTTTGTTAGTTTATGCTTGTTGGCTGCCAGCTTCATTTCATATGATAGGAGTTTGTTATTGTCGTGGTTTCCATCTGAGGAGTTTGGTTTGAATTAGAGTCGGATAGAAAGTGGAGGACTGTCTTGAGGATTTCAGGTTGTTGTGTGCTTTAGTACCGATTATATCTTTGGAAGGAAGTTGCTTGTCCGACTGTTGGGGCTGAGTTTATAGGTGTTTAGTATTGAGTTTATGTTGTTGTTCTAATCTTTAGTAGCCTGTTGGTGCTTTAGGTAGGTTGCTTGAGTTTAGGATTTTAAAACATGTGTGGAGCTGGTATCTGCATTATGGTGCCAAGTTTAGTCTTTGCTTCTGCTCTAAGCAAGACTGTTTGTTTTTTATATTATTGAAAGTAGCTGACATTGCATTGTGCTAAGAGGTTGGTTTTGGAAAAAACATTTTCACCCACTTGCAGCTCACACATCAGTTTCTTGGTATGAGTTTTGTTGAGTAAGTTTCTTGTTAGAACACATTCTGTATCGCATTTGAAGCTTGTTCACACTCAACTTGCTCTAGAATGCATCTGTTTTGGTTCTTTCAATTTCAAATGCATTTCAAGCATCCGCATGGCACTTTCCTTTGAAATTTAGATTGAGTGCATCATTTCAAAATTTGGAAAGCACCATATGATTCCTTGTTGAAAATCACACGGGATAGGCTTTGAGTTTGCTAAAATTGATGTTGTTTTGCCCAAGTTTGAAGCTTCACGTTTTTGGCTTTTTTTTCACTTGAGTGTGTCTTGCCTCAGCCCAGCCTACGCACGTTTTTTCGTTTTGTTTTATTCTCATTTAACTTTTATTTTATTTTTAAAAAAAAATAGTTTTAAATATCATAAAATCCCAAAAAAAATCACATTCATAATATTTTTGTTGTGTTATTTATTTTGTCTTTTTTTTTTAATTTCATTTTCATTTTATTTTATCATTTTATTTTGAATTTGCAAATTAATTTTCTTTCTCATTTCATTTGTGAGTGAATTATTTAGTGTTTACTTGGCCTTGTGTCATGATCCCCCTAGGATTCCTAGTCCCTCCGTTTAGGATGGGAGTAGGAGAGACATTAGGTGTTCAATCCTATGCATGACAATATTAGGGTAGTTTTTCCCTTTCATCCCAACTTTAGGAGCATTGTGTATGATAACTTTAGGCTCCAGTTTCGCCTTCGTTTGAGTCTTTCTGTTCTCATCTCCTAAACAATTCAAAACACCTAATAAAGGATAATTTGTGTCGTACGCTACGAGCCTTAAGTATTCAAGGAATGATGGTTTGGGGCCTCCTCTCAATTGTCTAGACTGTTTAGCGTATGCCCTTTGAGCGATATGCGACGCATTCGCTCTCGAGTCATAGCCTTTAGTGTGACATGAGTTTCAAACCATAACTCAATCCACTTCTTGTCTTAAAAAAATACAAAACAAAAACATCAAATGTTTTTATCCTTCGGGATCTTAATTGGAAAACCATTTTCAGAAAGAGTTTTGTTAAGCTTTGGTTCTACCGCAAACAAGCATCGTCCCTAACTTCTAGAACGAAGGTTTAACCCTACTCGGTTTAAAACACTTGAACCAATTTGTGGTCGTGTTAGCCCGAACTACGTTTGCTCTGATTTCTCGTACCAAACGAGGATACGTAGGCACAAGACGATGATGTCTTGGCGAGCAACCTTCCCCCCTTTCACCCGTAGTTTTCCGAACTACGTTGACTCTGACTTTCCCATTGCACGAGGGAATACGTAGGCATAGAGCGGCGATGCTCTATCGAGTCTATTTTCTTTTCTTTCCGAACTACATTTAACTTTTATTTTATTTTTAAAAAAACAGTTTTAAATATCATAAAATCCCAAAAAAAAATCAATTTCCTAATATTTTTGTTGTGTTATTTATTTTGTCTTTTTTTTTTTAATTTCATTTTCATTTTATTTTATCATTTTATTTTGAATGTGTTTTGTTTTATTTTCTTTATTTTCGTTTATTTATCATTTAACTTTTATTTTATTTTTAAAAAATTAATTTTAAATATCATAAAATCCAAAAAAAAAATCACATTCCTAATATTTTTGTTGTGTTATTTATTTTGTCTTTTTTTTAATTTCATTTTCATTTTATTTTGAATTTGCAAATTAATTTTCTTTCTCATTTCATTTGTGAGTGAATTATTTAGTGTTTACTTGGCCTTGTGTCATGATCCCCCTAGGATTCCTAGTCCCTCCGTTTAGGATGGGAGTAGGAGAGACATTAGGTGTTCAATCCTATGCATGGCAACATTAGGGTAGTTTTCCCCTTTCATCCCAACTTTAGGAGCATTGTGTATGATAACTTTAGGGTCCAGTTTCCCCTTCGTTTGAGTCTTTCTCTTCTCATCTCCTAAACAATTCAAAACATCTAATAAAGGATAATTTGTGTCGTACGCTACGAGCCTTAAGTATTCAAAGAATGATGGTTGGGGGCCTCCTCTCAATTGTCTAGAGTGTTTAGCGTATGCCCTTTGGGCGATATGCGACGCATTCGCTCTCGAGTCATAGCCTTTAGTGCGACATGAGTTTCAAACCATAACTCAATCCACTTCTTGTCTTAAAAAATACAAAACAAAAACATCAAATGTTTTTATCATTCGGGATCTTAATTGGAAAACCATTTTCAGAAAGAGTTTTGTTAAGCTTTGGTTCTACCGCAAACAGGCATCGTCCCTAACTTCTAGAACAAAGGTTTAACCCTACTCGGTTTAAAACACATGAACCAATCTGTGGTCGTGTTAGCCCGAACTACGTTTGCTCTGATTTCTAGTACCAAACGAGGATATGTAGGCACAAGACAACGATGTCTTGGCGAGCAGCCTTCCCCCTTTTCACTCGTAGTTTTCCGAACTACGTTGACTCTGACTTTCCCATTGCACGAGGGAATACGTAGGCATAGAGCGGCGATGCTCTATCGAGTCTATTTTCTTTTCTTTTCGAACTACATTTAACTTTTATTTTATTTTTAAAAAAATAGTTTTAAATATCATAAAATCCCAAAAAAAATCAATTTCCTAATATTTTTGTTGTGTTATTTATTTTGTCTTTTTTTTTTATTTCATTTTCATTTTATTTTAAATTTGCAAATTAATTTTCTTTCTCATTTCATTTGTGAGTGAATTATTTAGTGTTTACTTGGTCTTGTGCCATGATCCCCCTAGGATTCCTAGTCCCTCCGCTTAGGATGGGAGTAGGAGAGACATTAGGTGTTCAATCCTATGCATGACAACATTAGGGTAGTTTTCCCCTTTCATCCCAACTTTAGTAGCATTGTGTATGATAACTTTAGGGTCCAGTTTCCCCTTCGTTTGAGTCTTTCTCTTCTCATCTCCTAAACAATTCAAAACATCTAATAAAGGATAATTTGTGTCGTACGCTACGAGCCTTAAGTATTCAAAGAATGATGGTTGGGGGCCTCCTCTCAATTGTCTAGAGTGTTTAGCGTATGCCCTTTGGGCGATATGCGACGCATTCGCTCTCGAGTCATAGCCTTTAGTGCGACATGAGTTTCAAACCATAACTCAATCCACTTCTTGTCTTAAAAAATACAAAACAAAAACATCAAATGTTTTTATCATTCGGGATCTTAATTGGAAAACCATTTTCAGAAAGAGTTTTGTTAAGCTTTGGTTCTACCGCAAACAGGCATCGTCCCTAACTTCTAGAACAAAGGTTTAACCCTACTCGGTTTAAAACACATGAACCAATCTGTGGTCGTGTTAGCCCGAACTACGTTTGCTCTGATTTCTAGTACCAAACGAGGATATGTAGGCACAAGACAACGATGTCTTGGCGAGCAGCCTTCCCCCTTTTCACTCGTAGTTTTCCGAACTACGTTGACTCTGACTTTCCCATTGCACGAGGGAATACGTAGGCATAGAGCGGCGATGCTCTATCGAGTCTATTTTCTTTTCTTTTCGAACTACATTTAACTTTTATTTTATTTTTAAAAAAATAGTTTTAAATATCATAAAATCCCAAAAAAAAATCAATTTCCTAATATTTTTGTTGTGTTATTTATTTTGTCTTTTTTTTTTTATTTCATTTTCATTTTATTTTAAATTTGCAAATTAATTTTCTTTCTCATTTCATTTGTGAGTGAATTATTTAGTGTTTACTTGGTCTTGTGCCATGATCCCCCTAGGATTCCTAGTCCCTCCGCTTAGGATGGGAGTAGGAGAGACATTAGGTGTTCAATCCTATGCATGACAACATTAGGGTAGTTTTTCCCTTTCATTCCAACTTTAGGAGCATTGTGTATGATAACTTTAGGGTCTAGTTTCCCCTTCATTTGAGTCTTTCTCTTCTCATCTCCTAAACAATTCAAAACATCTAATAAAAGATAATTTATGTCGTACGCTACGAGCCTTAAGTATTCGAGGAATGATGGTTGGAGAGCCTCCTCTCAACTGTCTAGAGTGTTTAGCGTATGCCCTTTGGGCAATATGCGACGCATTCGCTCTCGAATCATAGCCTTTAGTGCGACATGAGTTTCAAACCACAACTCAATCCACTTCTTGTCTTAAAAAATATAAAACAAAAACATCAAATCTTTTTATACTTCGGGATCTTAATTGGAAAACCATTTTCAGAAAGAGTTTTGTTAAGATTTGGTTCTACCGCAAACAGGCATCGTCCCTAACTGCTAGAACGAAGGTTTAACCCTACTCGGTTTAAAACACTTGAAACAATCTGTGGTCGTGTTAGCCCGAACTAAGTTTGCTCTAATTTCTCGTACCAGACGAGGATACGTAGGCACAAGACGCCGATGTCTTGGCGAGCAACCTTCCCCCCTTTCATCTGTAGTTTTCCGAACTACGTTGACTCTGACTTTCCCATTGCACGAGGGAATACGTAGGCATAGAGCAGCGATGCTCTATCGAGTCTATTTTCTTTTCTTTCACCCCCGTTTAGCAACTTTTAGATAGTGTTTTCACCCATAAACTAGACAACAAGCATGGATCCTGTCGAGTACGACGGACGTGAGGGGTGCTAATACCTTCCCCTTGCGTAACCGACTCCCGAACCCGAGATTTGGTTGCGATGACCTGTCTTATTCCTTTTTTGTTAGGTTATCTCTGATCGTTTCCTTTCCCTCTCTTGGGATAAATAACGAACGGTGGCGACTCTTCTGTCGTTGCCGACCTCCTTTTTTCGCGGTAGCGAACACAGTAAACTACAGAGATTCCTGCACTTCTTCCCCTTTCGGAGGTCCTCTCAACGCATACCCGAACTTCCTGATCGCAAGAGAAGGATTATAGTTGATACCACCTTTCCTCCCCATCAGAGGGGCATTAGGAAAGCTACCACAACTAAAGATGAGCTCACAACCCAGCAGGTTTCTGTTGAACCAAACAATATCTTTTGTTGTCAAACCCATAAGCTTTTTTGACCATTCAACTGAGTTTATCAGATCTACAAAAGCTCCAGAGCGAGGAAGATGATCAACCAACCACTTATGCAAGAGCGGTGTATAACAAGAAACCATATTTCCTCTCCTTTTTTCGTTCTTATAGTGTATTTAGTGATACAAATCTCCCAGGAGAGTAGGTACAGGGTTCCTGGAAACGAAGATATGAAAAGCGTCAAAATCCACAAAGTCCGGTACATTAGGGAACAATACAATGCCATAGACACACAAAGCCAAAATAGCACTGAAAACCACCCAACAACCCTCTTCAGCATACTTTCGAGCTTTGTCCACTAAGAAAGATAAAGCAAACCCAGAGACTCCATTTCTGCTGATAACATGGTCTACCAAATCAGAGGCGCTCAAATAAAGAGCGGCGGATAACTTCTCGAGATTAGGTTTTTCTTTGGAACTAAAGAATGGTACCTTGTCTTGAATCTGAACACCCAAGATGAAAGCAAACTCTTCCAAAGTAGGAACCAACATATAGTCCGAGAACGTGAAACATCGCAGCGGTGGATCATAAAACTGTAACAGGGTATGAATAGCACCATGCTCATAACTCGTGACCCTATGGACAAAATTCAGAATTCTCCCATACTCTTCCCTGAAGGCTTCAAGGACGCTAGGCTCAGCCATGGAAATCAGACCAAATAAAGGTCCCAAATCAGGTTCCAGAAACTTGTATGCGATAATCCTCTTTTTGCTTACTTCCATCTCTACAGAAGACCAGTACTAGAATCAAAGGAAAGACGAGAACCTGTAACATACATAAACATGAAATGTTAGATGCAGAATGACTATGCAAATGCATATAGGGGATCAAGGCATCAAATGCTCAAAACTTTGTTGTTGTGTTGTTGACTGTATACAACCATAGCTCTGCTTTGACAAGAATACTGATAATCAGAACACTGAGGAAGATGGAGTACTCAAGATCAAAATTCTGCATTGACAAGAAATCCGGGTTGTTTGAAGGTCAATTTTCATGCAAAACCCTTCCCTCTCACATGTGGGTTCTAGTCTTGAAAGGTACGACATCCTATGCGGGTCGTCAGCGTCACAGACTTTCGAGAAACGATGATACGTTCACCATTTCTGGTTTGGCATCATATTCAAACGAAGCGGCCTCACTTAGCTGACTTCCCAAATGAACGGTCTCCAGAGTCGACAGTCTTTCTAATTCAATATTCCCTCAACTGCACCAGACGCGCAGGATAGACTACTTCCACAGAAAAACCTCGTCTGAACGTAAATTTCGCACGAGCTATTGCATGGCCAAACTCCATATAAGCTCCCGCTACTCTCCACACTAATCCTATGTATACTCAAACTTGGGTCTGGCTTATCACTCAATGTAACAAAACCCCCCACAGCACAACAGCAGCATAATATAATAATAAAATGCAAAATGCAGTAATATACAACAGATACGGTACATAAAGCAAACTAATTGTACAAAAATAAACACCCAAAGGCAAACAGACAAGCGCTAGGATTGACTCGCATAGGGAACCTCAATTATCCCCAGCAGAGTCGCCGGCTGTCGCAACTGCGAAAAATATCCGGCGGAAAACAGAAGAGTCGCCATCGTTCGTTATTTATCCCAAAGAGAGGGAAAGGAAACGAGCGAAGAAAATCTAACGAAAAGGGAAAAGACGAGGTCATCGCAACCAAGTTCTGGATTCGGGAGTCGGTTACGCAAGGGGAAGGTATTAGCACCCCTCACGTTCGTCGTACTCGACGGGATCCACGCTTGTTGTCTATCTAAGGGTGTGTTTACTATCTATGCTATAGGCTTTGGGACAAAAAGAAAGAAAAGAGACTCGATAGGGCATCACCGCTCTATGCCTACGTATTCCCTCATGCAATGGGAAAGTCAGAGTCAACGTAGTTCGGCTAACTACGGGTGAAAGGGGAAAGGTTGCTCGCCAAGACATCGTCGTCTTGTGCCTACGTATCCTCATCTATTATGAGAAATCAGATCAAACGTAGTTCGGGCTTATACGACCATGGGTTGGTTCATCTGTTTTAAACAGAGTAGAGTTAAATAGTCGTTCTAGAAGTTAGGGACAATGCTTGTTTGCGGTAGAACAAAAGCTTAACAACACTCTTTTCTGGAAAAAAAGGTTTTCCGTTATTACAATCCTGAAGGATAAAAGGTTTAGTGTTTTGCTTGTGTTTTTTAGCGAAGAAGTGAATTTATTCAGTTTGTGATTCATGTTGCACTAGAGACTATGACATAGGAACGAATGTGTCGCATATCGCCCCCAAACGGGACGTACACTAAACACTCTAGACAAGCGAGGGGATACCCCTCACTCATCACTTCCCACGTGCTTAAGGCTCGTAACGCACAACATTCATCGTATTTATTAGGTGAGTTGGAATGTTTAAGAGAAGAAGAGAGACTCTCTAATGGGGAACTAAGACTCAAACCTAGGAGTTAGCATGCAAAATTCACCTAAAGTGGAGATTGAAAAGGGAATTCTACTTAGTGTTGTCATACATGTGTTAGATCCTAGCGTCTATCATAATCATCCTTAAACAAGGATGATTAGAACCTAAGGGAAGGAAGACAAAAGGAGAAGAAGCATAAACATAAAGTAAAATGCAAGATGTAAACATGTAAACATCAATGCATATTTAGAATGATAGTGAGGGAGGAAATTGTAAGAGCAAGATTTGTCTCTACAGGATTATCTCTATGTTTTGATGATAACAATTAAGTATTTGTGAAAGAACCATTTTATGTTCTAATGTCTGTTATGTACAGATCATGATAATTAAATATATAAGATCAAACAAACAACATCAACATGTGCAGCTAATACAATATGAGAGTTACTATGTGTGACGTATCATAAAGCGCTTATGGGAGAACTAGTTTGCTTATGCATTTGATCACGATCAGAGAGATCCAAGGACGCTGGATATTGTTGTTGGAATGCTCCTGATGATTTTGCTTTGAGTAGTGCATCTGATCTGAAAGCAAACAAAGCATATTGAAGAAGCAAGCATGACTCTGTATCTGATCACAATCAGAAAGATCCAAAGATGTTGTATATTGTAGTTGCAATGCTCTTGTGGATTCTGCTCTGAGAAGTGTATCTGATCTGGAAGCTATCAAAGCATCTGAGATATAGTCCTCTGAAGAACCAAGCTCTGAAGACTCTAATGACTTGAAGTTCTGAAGGTTGTAGGCTCTGAAGACCAAGTGCAGAAAGACTCTGAAGACTTAAAGGTTCTGAAGATCAAGACTCTGAAGATATAATCCTCTGAAGAATTACGTGCTGAAGACTCTGATGACTTGAAGCTCTGAAGGCAGAAGGCTCTAAAGACCAAGTGCAGAAAGACTCTGAAGACTAGATTCTGAAGATAAAGATTATGTAGCTTCACCCAAATGAAGACGTGTTAATCAGATAAGCTGTTGTTATCAACTCTGATAAACAAGGTGCTGAAGTCAGACTCTGATGTTATTATGCTATCATACCAAATTAGTTTCTGAACTACTCATCAGATACATCATCAGAAGAACCAAAGCCAGAAGCTGATATGTCCAAGCTGATAAATGAAGATCACATCATTTGTGGATAAGAGTTGTCTTCCATAATGATATATTAACGTTACAAGAAAAGGACAAAGAAAGTGATGTCATTGTACTATCCAACACGTGCTTATTCTATCCGTTGGAAATGACCGTTGGAATATTGAAAGGACATCTCTACCTTCACAACAACTCTCTTGGATACACTATAAAAGAAGAACATTTGAAACATTCAAATGTTAGCAAGCTGGTAAGCCAGTGAACCAGTTAGAATGTAAAGTTTTATGCTAAGAAGTCGTAGTGCTCACATAAGAAAGCTTTTAAGCAATATGGAAACTAGTGTTCTAATAATCTCGTAGAGATTTATCTTTAGATTAGTTTTTGTATTAGGAAGCAAAGAGTTGTTGCTCAATACTTGCTATGTACTTAATTAGGAGTAATCTGCTTGACTAAAAGCACTCATATAATCTCCGGCAACACAAATTCATTTTAGAATTAGTCGCTCCTCAAGTGATCTTGTGAAGATCAGAATACTTGAGATGACAAGTGACAGTTGTCATTTGTGGTAACTAATAGGAGATCTTAATTGATCGGATTCTATTAGGTGTCAATGAATGTTATATCCTAAGGGATCCCTGAACGTATCATTATCTATTTGTTAGTCGCCTGCAGTTAGCTTGTGCAACTGTAATCTGTTTGGTTATAATGGATTAAATCCTTGCTTGAGTGAGGCGAAATCACCTTGGAAGGGTGGACTGGATTATCTTGAGAGTTGCTCAAGTGAACCAGGATATATCATGTGTTCTTTACTTCTGTTATGCTTTATTGTATATGCTTCCCCAATGCATCTTAAAGAACTCAATAGAAAGCAACAAGTGAAGAAAAGAGAAAAAGTTTTAATAGAGTAAATACCCAATTCAACCCCCCTCCCTTTCTTGTGTATTTTTCACACCTTCAGTTGGTATCAGAGCCCCGGTTATGTTATTGATGGATATCAAACACCTAACAGTGTCAGAAAAAGATCCTAAAGTTGTGTGAAGAAATACTCTTGGGGATTTTTCACCTCTCTTACAATTTCAGTATCATATCAGTTTTTGATGAGAATGAGTACTAAAATTGTAATCAAATGGGTTACCTTAAGCAAGTCAATGATTCTGTTTGAAGTTTGAAGTTTTCAACAACAAAATCTTCTCCATGTTTATCCTAGAAGAAGATAGAAGAATCAGCAGACAAGCCAGATTCATCAGATAAGAAGATATGTCTATTGAATGCTATCTTAAAATACGATTGGGTTTACAACGTATTAGCTCAAAGATCAAATTTTCATCAAGCAAGAAATCTTGATTGCTAAAGATTAATTCCTGTGAGTATGAGATGTTTTCAAGTAACGGATTAGTCCACTCTTGACTTTCTCATGAAAAGCTCATTGGGATTTGTCTTGAGTAAGAAAAGATATATTGCTGGCTAATGAAGTTTATTCATCAGAACGTCAGATTGAAGTCTGCAGAAAAAGGGCAAGTTCAGAGAAATGTTCAAATCTTGCAGAAATGACTTTTCCAATTCAAGGCATTTGAAAGATGCTTTCTTTGAAGAGTTTCAAATAATTCTGCAGAGGTTTCAAGAAAGGCAATTCATTAACTCATCTGGATTATGATGACAGATAAATTCTAAAGATCTTATTAGAAGTAGCATGGACAATTAAGTTTTGTGAACTTGAGATGTTATCTCAGTTGAACAAACTGAAATTGGTCAGATGTTATCAGGCATTTTTTTCTAGAGAATTCATGATGAATGCTTTGAGAAATTGAGATTGTTTGGAAAGATACAATGACAGAAGTCATTCTGTCTGATGTAAAAGGGATTTAAGTCTCTGGTGGTATTCAATTTGAATAAGTCAGTAGAGATTCCTTTTTAGAAGCAGATGTTCTGTCAACGCTTGTTGAACTAGCTCTAGTCAAGTTAGCTCAGCATTGTTAGAACAGATTGGTCAGTCAGACTGTGTCTTTTGATGCATCTAAGTTTGATGATAATTGTATCTAGACTGGATCTGTATTTGTTTCAAGCAAACAAATTCAGAAGATGAAGCCTGATGGAAGCAAGATGCTCTCTTCTCATGAAGATCAGAATATCTGTGCTCTGAAGATGTCCTTCAGAAATTAGATGGATGATGTGTTGATGAAGATGCTACAGAACGCTACCAAAGGATATGAGATCAGTTCAGAAGACTTATTTAGAAGATCTTACTTCAGATGCTGTTACTGGTTTGTCTCACAGATTCTGAAGAATCAGAGGCAAACAATGTTCCAGCTATAGATTCAGAAGCTATCCCAGATGCACCTCCATCAGCTGCTTCTGAAGAATCAACTCTGAAAGGATCCTCCAGAATCAAATCTTCTCTTCCAGAGGAGATGTTTATTGGAAAGAAGGATGATCCCAGAAGAACAAAATTCTTTCTCAATTCTCAAGGCTAGTCAGCAAGAAGGTTTTTGATTACACAGAGACATATGCTTCTGTGGCAAGGTTAGAATTCATACTCTTGTTAAATTCCTTTATTGCTCAGAATAACATCAATCTAATTCATATGAATATTAAAAATACTTTTTTTAAATGGTTTTATTGAAGAAGAAGTATGTGTTCATCAACCTCTTAGTTTTAAAAATGAAAGATTTCCAGAACACGTTCTATAAATTAAAGAAATCATTCTATAGCCTAAAACAAGCTCCCAGAGCTTGGTATGAAAGGCTGAGTAATTTTCTTCTGGAAAATAATTTTGTCAGAGGAAAGGTTGATACTATTCTTTTTCATAAATCAATTAAGAAAGATATTTTAATCTGTCAGAGTTATGTTGATGATATTTTTCTATGGAACCAAATACTTCACTTGGAAAGGAGTTTGCTAAGTGTATGCAGGCAGAAGCTGAAATAAGCACTCTAGGAAAAGAAAAGAAAACCTTGTCAAAGAAACCCCCTCTGTTGAAATTGATTTTAAGTTGATGACTCTGAGAGAAGAGTGTAAAGATTTAGAAGCAAGGCTACAGAAGTGAAGCCTCATAAGTGAAGCTACAGAGGCAAGCTACAGAAGCTACAAAGGACTCTGAGGAAGCAAAGCTACAGAAGATTCTGAGGAAGCGAAGCTGCAGAAGATTCTGAACGTTTGATGAGATGCAACTCTACAGAAGACTCTGAGCACATTTATCTCAAATGCTGCAACTGCAGAGGCTCTGAGGATCAGATTAGGCATGGCTATGAAACGTCAGAGTCAAAGTGATACTTTTGGTTAACTCATACATCAGAAGATCTGAAGATTACTCTGATAAGAGGAGAAATGGAACTTCATCAGAGGATCTGATGCAAGGAAACATTTTCATATTTGTCCACTCAATAGATGCTGATCAAGATAAGTTGTGTTGCAACTTCATTGTCAGAAGAATCTATTATGGAAATCAATGAAATCTAGTATCTGAACCATTTCAGTCCCAAACCCTCTAAAGAAACACTTATGGGTTTGATGTCATTAATTGAGCTTACATCTATTGATGAAGCACTTCTGGGCAAAGACTGAACATCAAAGTAGAGAATCTCTCCAAAAAATAAAGCTGAAGCTTTGAAGCTTTCTAAAGGAAAATCAGAAAAGAAATTATCTGGTGGAAAGAAGTATCTAACGTTCTAGTTCTTCAAAATCTAGTACAGATATTGAAGATAGGACAAACTTCAAAAAGAAATGAATGTAATCATGAAGAATGAAAGCATTCTATATAGTAGTCAGAATGATTACTCAGAACTGAATGCAATTAGTATCTATCATTATGCATATTGTTTCTGGAAGTCCTAATTGGTATCTGTTGCACCCCAAAATTTGCCCAACATTTCTTCACCTAGCTTATGTTTCATTTCATTCACATTAGCATTATCATTTGCATTTCATTGACATGTATGCAGGAGATCAAGAGGTATGATTACCAATAAAGAGCTATACAAGACTATGAAGCTAGCTAAGAAGGTTATTCAAGTGCTCAAGGGTTGATATCCTTGTCAGAGAAGTTAAAAGATCCTCAGAGATAGTGGTTGAAACCAAGAGGGTGTGCCTCCTAACTTGAGAGTTGTGGGAAGACCTCAGATGATTCTGAAGCCCTGAAGATGGACTTGAGGTCTTGAGAGAGCTTATGAGATGTCTTGAAATCCATCATGAAGCCTAGACAGGTCATTATGCAAGATTAAGAAGACTCAGCCATGAGTGGTGTGATTAGGGTTTGACTGGGTCAACCCTAGGTCAACTGATGATTTGGAGAAGGTTGAGACCTAATTCAAGAGCCATGTGATTAGGGATTGATACATTGAGATGTTATAAGGATGATTCCAAGGTTAACTCCTCATGATTGAAGAGTTTGAGAAGTTTCAAGCTAGGGTTTCTAGGGCTTGACAGTGTAAAATCCCCTAGTTTGACCCCTATCTTCAAGGCAGTTTAGCTCAAGATGTGATTGTCATCTCATCTTACCCCCAACATGAATGTTGTAGAGCTTGATCTTATATTTCTAGAGAGTACTAGAAGTCCTTGATAGGATTTGTAGAACTCAAGTTATGTCTTTGACAAGTCAAGGGTATTTTGGTCATTTGGAGATTACATGTCATTTCAAGCATAAGGCCATAACTCCTATTTCCAAGCTTCAAATGGATTTTTATTCAACATGAAAGTTGTTCAAAATGATGCTTTTAGCTTGTATAAACATCAAGTGTCCCTTGATATGGGTTATATCAAGCCTTGGTTGAAGAAACTTCGCATGAAAGCCATTTTAATGAATTAAAATGAGGAAATTCAAAAGAAATGAGATTTACATGTTTCCAAGTCAAATTTGTGATCAATTTGAATGGAATCAATGTTTTAGAAAGATTGGCATTGCCACATTTTGGATTTGAGGTCCATAGCATGGTCATTTGGATGGTTACTTCACAATTAAGAAACATATCATATACACTTCATATGCTAAAACCAAAGGGAAAAACCATTACATCACACTCCTTAATGATTAAATGAAGGGTTTGGAGTGAGTTAAAGGCATGAGTAAGGCTTGAAGGCACATTTCCATGTTGAAATTTGGAAGGAAAGGTGAACATCCAAAATCAATAATTGGGCCTAGTTTGGGCTGGATATCCATCTGAACACATTATAAATAAGGCTTAGAACGAATTTGGAAGTTTCTGGAGCAGAATTCTGTTGAGAATCCATTGATGTGAAGTGAAGAAGAAGCTTGAAAATTGGAAATGCGTTTTTGGAGAATCAAGAGGTTGCAGCAAGAACTAAGCATCAAGAATTGTCCACCATTACTCCTTGAAGGATTCTGCATAGTTTGAGAGAGAATTGAAGCACATATCCATTACAATCCGAGCTTCAAGGTTGGTTCTAAGTTCTTGAAATATCTCTGTGATTATGTACTTTCAATCCCTTAGAAGCATGCGGTTAGGTTCCCTTTAACATGTAGATGAATTCTGGGTGGTTAATTTGATGGTTAGAGACAAGTTAGGGTTCCTCCCATTTTCGGTTCAGTTTTGGTTTTGGTGAATCACGCGTTTTCAGTATAAACTAATGGCATGAATAGATTCCTGAGAAAATTATGATCAATTTTCATTAAGACATCGTGACCAATGGTTGAGTATAGAAGGATCTAGGGTTGCGCAGGGGTGGCCGAAAAAGCCACCGGCGGTTTGGGCTTGCGCGCGCGAGTTGCAGGTTTGAACGAAGAAGATACAATCCTCACCGTTCGTTTGCGTGGATAATTTGACTTGGTCTGTGGATCCCAGGGCTCACGTTGAGCCACGCGTCCCTAGCCTTAAACGCATTGTTTTGTTTATTGACCTGAGAAGCTTCGCTGCATAGACCATGGGTGAGCAAGTTCGAACCTTGGCATGTAACATTTCTGATTTTGTGAATTGAAGACTGAAGCATTGGGCTTGGACTGCACTTGATACTGACACACCCCTCTTCAGCCAAGTCTGAATTTGAACTGATTGTCATTTCTATTTGCACCACGCGTGTGTTTATTTTAATTGGATTTTCATTATTTTTTCCATTTTGTTCATGGTTCTTGAGAAAATCATAATAAATTGAAAATTAATCCAATTCTTTTTGCATTTTACTCATGATTGAGTCTAGTATTTTTTAGGAAAAAAAATATTTTTAGTTCATGCATTTTCTGATTTTGTGGGAATTTTCATATTTTAATTGATATTAAAATAATCATGTTTGATACTTGATTTTGTGGAATTTTGTGTGATCATGTGATGATGATTTTGACCATGATTTTTTGTATGTGATTAGAATAGATATGCATGATCCCCATAGATGTTTCTCACATTTTTGTGATGAACATAGGTGGAAGTTTAGGTTGAAACCTTTAGATGCTCCATTTTTAGGGTTTATGGTTGATACCTTTGGATTTAGGATTTAATTTTAGGACTTAATAGATGATTTAGTCCCTGGTTTTTGTATGAGGCATTCTTAATTGACTTAGGATCCCTTAGGAATTTTTGTAGAAATTTATAGGATAGTTCCTATTTTTGATTGATTTTAGTTTAGGTGCTAGTTTTAGATGATTCTAAGGCACTAACTCAACTAGATTAACATCTTTAGTTCCCTTAGATTAGGGTTTTGCTTTGCTTGTTCTTGGATGATGATGAAGGCAAGTTGAAGATGCATTGGATTTCTTGGAGAAGCTTGGATTTGAATATCTTCCCTTCTTGTGGTGTAGTCTTGATTAGGCTAAGATTAGGGTTTTGTAGGCAGAGCTGCTAGATAGTTCTCTTCCTTCATAAACATGGAATATGTTGATCAATTTCATTCTTCCCTATGATGAAAGGTCCCTTTGTAAAGGCCTCATCCCTCCTTTGGTAGGATGTGTGGCTCTTTCCAAATTGGTAGAACCTTTGAGGGTCCCCTTCTTTGATGACAGGATGCTCAGTGGTGACCTTTGGTCTTCACTCTGCTACCAATCATCCAAACTTTGCTCTTGATAGATGCATCTTTCTCCCTTGTTAGAGGATGGAGTTCCTTGCTTGAAGAAGATTGAAGGATGAAGTTGACACTTCCATGTGATTGAAGATCATTTTGAGAAGCTGAAGCTTGTAGATGAAGAAGACCAAGTTGATACTGGTAAAGCAAAGAGAGCTGAAGCTTGAAGACTAAGTTGATACTTATGAAGAGGATTCAATTGAGATTGAGTGTAGAGCTGAGGCTTGAGGAATAAAGGATACGTTGACACTTACATTGATGCATGGAGAGCCTGAAGGAATCAAGTTGATACTTGTAGTTAGGAGTAAAGCCTGAAGGTGGAATTGACTGAAGAGCTGAAGCTTAGAGAAGAGAGAATAAGTTGATACTTATGTTTGATGGGTTGAAACCTGGGAAGAGCAAGTTGATACTTGTTATTGAGTCTGAAGATTGGATTGCTGTTAGAAGAGCTGAAGCTTGAAAGGGGAAGAGAGAGGGGTTGATCTGCTTTCTTGTCTGTTTTCTTTTCTGTGTTGATGTGCCTTGTTTGACTTGCTTGATGCATTAGAATAAGTCCATATCTAGATTCTTTTAAGCTAGGAGCATGATTGCACTAGAGGTTGAGTTGCTCCCTCTGCTTGTATTTTTACTGTATGGCTTTGCTTGCGGGTATTCGGTAGAGCACAGCTCCCTTGCCCATGTGGTTTGTGTTTGCTTGATAGCATGTTATTTCTTCTGTATGATTACAGTTTATTCTATTTTGCTTGATAGCATGTTATTTCTTCTGTATGATTACAGTTTATTCTATTTTGCTTGATAGCATGTTATTTCTTCTGTATGATTACAGTTATTCATATCTGGCTTGAGGTCGAGATGAGCTTGTGTAGGTTGATGCCCCACACACATTTCCTCCCTCACTTGCATTGCATGCATTTTACAGTCGTTTACTGTATATCTAGTTACTGTTTAAGCTGATGCTTTATCTGTTTCTGTTTATCATTGACATGATCCCCTAGGAATCTCATTTCCTTTGATAAGGAAGTGATGATAGAACTTTAGGTTGAAACATATGCATGATAACTTCTAGGAGTTCCCTGTTTCAAACTTCAACCATAGGATGAATCCTTGGCATGACAACAGTAGGACTTGATAGTCTCCCCGTAGCTGAGCCTGTTCTCTTCTCATCTCAAAACAGCTTAAGATACAGTAATCATGAATGATTTCTTTCGTACGTTACGAGCCTTAAGCTATCTGAGAAAGGATTGTTGGAGAGCTTCTTTCCAACAGTCTGGATGTTTAGTATGGTACCCTTTGGGTGACATGCGACGCATTCACTCTCAGGTCATAGTCTCTAGTGCGATTGAAATTGCAAACACAATAAAAAACAGTTCTTCCATAAAAGACAAAAAACAAACTTCAAACCTTTTTGCCCCGTGGGCCCATAATTCAAAGGACTCTTTTCTGAAGAAAAGAGTGTCGTTAAACTTCAGCGCCACCGCAAACAGGCTTTTTCCCTAACTGCTGGAACTGTTGTTTAACCCTACTCGATAAAACAGATGAATCTGAATCCCCGTGATCCGTAGTAGCCCGAACTACGTAAGCTTTGATCTCTCATACCTGTTGAGAGTACGTAGGCACAATACTGATGTATTGGCGAGCCACCTTCCCCGTAACCCGTAGTAGGTCGAACTACGTTGACTCTGATTTCTCATTCTCTGATGAGAATATGTAGGCATAAAGTGCGACGCTTTGCCGAGTCATTTTCTTTTATTTTTCAGACCGGCCTTGATAGGTAGATAGATAAAACCAACCCGTCAGATAAACACAACAAGCGTGGATCCCGTCGAGTACGACGGACGTGAGGGGTGCTAATACCTTCCCCTTGCGTAACCGACTCCCGAACCCAGACAACGGTTGCGATGACCTTGTCTTATACCTTTTCGTCAGGTTTTTCTGATCGTTTCCTTTCCTTTTCCGAGGTATAAATAACGAAAGGTGGCGACTCTTTTGTTTTGTCGACACCTTATTTTCGCGGTAGCGACAACTGGCGACTCTGCTGGGGACTTGATAGTTTCCTGGGATCCAGCATCTCGTATGCGAGTCAATTTGGGGATCCGACGTCCCCTGCGAGAGTCAATCCTAGCGCTTGTATGATTACTTGTTGGGTTGTGTTTATTTTTCGCACTTTACTTCCCGCACTTTACTTTCAGTATGATATGATTATCTGTGCTGTTGTGGGAGGGGCATTCTGATGAGTGAGAAGCCAGACCCAGGCTTGAGTGTACCTAGCATTAGTTGTGGAAATTAGTGGGCGCGTGCTTGCTTTGCAGGCACTAGTGTCTCATGAAATCCATGCTCAGACGAGGTTCTCCCGGTTGACTTCTTTTTCAACCCTTTGGGTTGAGGGGGTTGTTGGTTTGTAGGATTGTCGACTCTGGGGACCGATCATTTGGGATTCAGCTGAGTGAGGCCGCTTCATGAGCTGGTGATGCCACACCTTCTAGGTATCGTATCACCCCTATTGAATGTCTGTGACGCTGATGACCGCATAGGATGCCGAACTTGAGTCAGTTTAGGTCCATACCTGTGAGCAGGGTTGGGTTTATTGCAGGAAACTTTGACCTTCAGACTACCTGGTTTTCTTGATAGTGAATCAGTTTTGGTGGTACCAGAGGTTCTCATCATCAGATATGATTGTTCTTGACAGAACAGAATTATGGGATCAGAGGATCTCATCAGCAGATGTGTATTTGTTCTTGACAGAGCAGGTTTTTGATTGGGATCAGAGGATCTTATCATCATATGTGTGCTCTTGACAGAGCAGGTTTTTGATTGGGATCAGAGGATCTTATCATCATATGTGTGTTCTTGACAGAGCAGGGTTATGATTGGGATCAGAGGGTCTCATCAGCAGATGTATGTTTGTTCTTGACAGAGCAGAGTTTTGGTCCTGTATCAGAGGTCCTTATTATCAGATGTTTGTTCTTGACAGAGCAAATTTGTGGATATGTGTTTGTTCTTGACAGAGCAGATTTATGGTCCGATACTGGGGTTTTCTTCTTATCAGATATAGTGGTTGTTCTTGACAGAGCAACGATTATGGTTTTGTTGATACAGAATCTCCACAGCACAGTTGCCTTGATCTCCTGCTGCATGATTGCATTTTGCATTGTTTTGCATACTCATTTGCATTTCATTAACGTGTGTCTGTGTTGTAGGTACCGTTTTCCCCGATCCAGGATTGCTTGCCTCCTATTGTCTTGTTATGGGTTCTCTGAGGAAGACCGTGGCTTACAAGCTCCCTGCCCCTGATGTGGTTCAGCTGACTGGTTTGATTGCTCTAGCAGATGATTCTGTGAAAGATGAATTCAGAAAGTCTTACAGCAAATTGCTCAGTTTGGTTCATAAACCCTCTGTGTTCGAATTGAATGGGTTGCACGCTCTGCTGCAGTTTTACGATCCTCCGTTGAGATGCTTTACTTTCCAGGATTTTGTTCTCGCATCCACGCTAAAAGAGTATGTTGATTTGTTAGGTGTTCCTATCAAAAGTCAGATGCCCTTTGTTCATATGGATGTTGAGCCTAATCTGGCTAGTCTAGCTCCCTCACTTCATATGGATGCCTCCGAGTTGGTATTGTCTAGTTGGAACAAGGTTCCCGGTTTCTCCTTGCAGTTCTTAGTGGGAAAGGCTCAGCAGTGCGCCAAAGACGGATGTTGGGTCGTGTTCAACGCCATCCTTGCTCTGTGCATATATGGCATCATTCTGTTCCCCAATATGCCCGACTTTGTAGACTTCGATGCCTTCCACATCTTTGCATCAGGGAATCCAGTCCCTACCTTGATAGGAGATGTCTACCATTCCGTCCACTACAAAAACAAGAACAGAAGGGGTAAGAACGTCTCGTGCTGTGTGCCCCTGCTTTATAGATGGCTTGATAGTCATCTACCCAAGAAGGGTCCCTTTGCTTCGTCTGCAGCCACAGCTGAGTGGCCTGAGCGTTTGATGAGTCTATCGGCAGAGGATATTGACTGGTTTGATAGAGATAGGTTGGGTACTGAGATTATCTTCAGCTGTAGCGGATTTCCAAACGTTCTTTTGATAGGCAGGAAGGGCTGTATAAACTATAATCCGTCTTTGCTGGTCTGACAGTTTGCTTATGCTTTGAGAGCTCCGCCGAAGGATGAAGAGGTGCAGGAATCTCTGTACCTCACTGGTCTTCTAGAGGGGGATATGTTGTCTAAGCTTCAGCGCGCCTGGAATGGTATCAGTAAGCGAGGAAAGCCATTGCTGGGAAAAAGCAATAGTCAGGCCTACACTCCGTATGTGACTTGGATCAGAGCCAGAGCAGATGCTATAGGGATGTCGTTTCCACCTGTCCAGCCAGAAAGCCCTCCAGTGATTGAAGAGCCTACCACCGTGCCCATTTAGCAGCATAATCAGGTGTTAGCTGAGAGAAATGAGCTGAAGAAGGCGAACGAAGAACTGGAGAAAGAATTGGCTCAACTCAGAAGCGAGAGGAACGAGGCCGTTCATTCTTTCAAGAGGCAGACCGAGCTGGTGAACCAGTTGGGGACAGATTTGACTAAGCAGATAGCTGAGCGGGAACACTTGCGTCGAAACTTCAAAGCTGTCAATGATGTACTGGCTACGAAGAAGCAGCACTTGGACGAAGCGTATCGGAGGATATCCAAGTTTAACCATCATTGGAAGGCCTCCCTAGCCAACAGGAAAGAGCAGGAGGACAAGCTGATGCAACAGATCTCCAAGCTGAAAGCCCGGGGGAAGGCTAGTGAGAAGAAGTTTGATGAAGAAACCGCTCGCATATACGCCGCTGAAGGCCAGCTCAACAGGGCTCTCGCTAACCTGAAGGAGCGCAAACTGACGTTTGAGTCCAAGAAGCGGAAGTTAGAAGATTGTTTCGGCGAAGGAGCATGGGAAGATTCGGTCGAAGGTCTTCAATACACCATTATGCAGAGGGAGTTACTCGTCGAAGGGTTACTCACTCGGCCTGATCATCCAGAAACGAAGGGGTTATTAGAAGAGTTTCGCGCCCGTGGTCGTGCTTGACTATTTGTATTCCTTTTGTGTTGATCATTGTTGTACGCTGACCATCACCAGACTTGTTGGCCGAGGTCATACTATTGATTCATTTTGTACTCACTAACGTTGTGTACTGCCTTGATGGGCTTTCTTCATATATATGAGATGTTATTTCTATGACTGGACTCGGACTTCTTATTATTATCAGCACTGGCACTCAGGCACTAGGATCGTGGGAAATCTCCCTAACGCACAGACACACGTTTGCATTTGCATGAAGCATTTGCATAACGAGCACTTTGTCGTTTTTCCTAACCCTTTTGTGTTTTCAGGTTGTTTCAGGTAGTTCCAGGATTGATCAGAGACCTATCCACCGCTATCCAACCAGAGCAAATCAAGCCAGAATCATGGAGCAAGTGCAAACTGATGTTCAAGAACTCCGCGAAAGAATGGACCGTTTCATGGAGCTCATGCAAGCGGTCGCCAATGGCCAAGATCAGCTCAGAACCTTGGTCCAGCCACTAATCTCCAGGGTCGATAGCAATGGTGTACTCCATGGTGGGGCCGTCCCGACCCCTCCACCAGTTGAAACTCCCCAGAATGGTATCCCCGTGACCGGGGGGAATGGCAGTGCCAACGGCAACGTGATCGCTAACATGGGACTCAATGGTAATACGACGGGCGTCGGTAATGGGAATTTCGAAGCTAATGTTAGGCTGGGCAACGGCAATGCGGGTGTTGGAAATCAGTTCGGGCCTCAGCCGTGGTTAGAAGACCGTCAAGACGATGTGTTCTCTCAGAGAGGTGTCAAAGGTGAGCTGACTACTGAAGCACGTCTAAGGTTCAAGGCACTCGAGGATAAGATGAGGAATATCGAGAACCAGAACACCCTGGGTGTTGATATGTCCAAGTTGGGACTGATCGCTGATTTCAAGGTACCTCCCAAGTTCAAGGTACCTGACTTTGAAAAGTACAAGGGCACCACTTGCCCTCGCGTCCACTTGAGATCGTATTACAGAAAAATGTCTGCCCACTCTGAGGACGAGAAGTTGCTGATGCACTTCTTTCAGGGCAGTCTGTCCAGACCCTCCCTCGAATGGTACATGAGTCTGGAACCTACCAGTGTGCGCACGTGGAAGTGTCGCTACTGCGAAAATCGGCGCCGGCTGAACAGAAGAGTCGCCACCGTGCGTTATTTATCCCACGGGAGGGAAAGGAAATGCTCAGAGTAAACCTCGCACAACACGGGAAAGGTATGGTCATCGCAACCAAAACCTGGATTCGGGAGTCGGTTACGCAAGGGGAAGGTATTAGCACCCCTCACGTCCGTCGTACTCGACGGGATCCACGCTTGTTTTCGGGTATGGATTGTTATTCTATCTAAACTATAGGTCAAGGGTTAAAAGAAAAGAAAATAGAAATAAAATGACCCGGCAAAGTATCGCACTTTATGCCTACGTATTCTCGTCTGGAACGAGAAATCAGAGTCAACGTAGTTCGCCTACCTACGGGAAAGGAGGGGAAGGTTGCTCGCTAGGACATCGCATCCTATGCCTACGTACTTTCACACGGCATGAAAGGTCAGAGCAAACGTAGTTCGGGCCACGTACGACACAAGCTTGTCTTGGTTGGTTTTATTCCTTCTGAAAAAGGTTTCCTTGGTTAACAGTCCCGGCGGACAAAAATGACGCTTTGATGAGTTCACCTTCTTTTACGAAAGAAGTGTCTTTTATTGTGTTTGAAATCTTTATTGTGCTTTTCTGTTTGTTTTGAGAAAGAAAGAGACAGAACTCTAACCTACGGTTGCGAAGGGAATCAAACTATCCTAATGTTATCATGCATGGGTTAAGACCTAGTGTCTATCATGCTCCTCTCTTGCACAGAGAGAAACAGAGATCCTAAGGGAGAGGCAGAAACAGAAACAATATCAGATAGATACAGTAATACAGTAAAATGCATGGATGCAACAATACAAGCGAGGCAAGGGAGTCCCACTCAACCTCGAACCTAGAAAACAATAGGCAAAAGTGAACAGACTTCACTTTCAACCCAACAAGGGTAACCAGCAAACAATACAATCAGGAAAACCAATCAATACATCAGAAATGAAATATAACAGCAAAAGCAACAGCATCAATAGCTCTGAATCAGCCTCTGGCTTCAAGTAATCTCCAATCAGTTACAGGCTTCAACAAGCATTAATCTCCATCTTCATGATCTTCAGGCAAGGGCTTTAATCATCAGTCTTCTATCTGCAATGGCTTTTCTTCAAGCTCAAACCTCCAGGATGAGGGATTAGTCACAAGAGTGAATGGGTGTTAAGCAATCAGTTGACTACCAATGGTGGTAAACCAACTGCTTCTAACACAAAAGACATTTTCTCTCAAGAGTTCTATCTCTCAGACACTATCACCAAGCCTTCCAAAGGAAGGGGGTGAGTGTCTTAGAGAGACTCTGAATCACAGAGAAGAATGGATGCAGACAAGGCAATCCATGTTTAAAAAAACAAACTTTCTAATCTAGAGCTCTGCCTAGCTCCTAAACCCTAGTCTCCTCAGCATCTGCTAGCAAGAATCTTCTCTTCAACTCTGGAAGTTGAACTTCAATCTCTGGATCTCCAATGGCTTCATCTTTGCAAATCTTCAGCTCTCCCAAGTCCCCAGACAATCCCAATACCCAAGCAAGCAAGCAATAATCCCCAGAGGGCACACCACACCAGTCAATCAGATATATATAGTACAGTAATAGCAGTAGGGGAATCCTGACTTTTTATAGGGGATCTAATAACTACCCATAGCCCCTATAGTCCCATAACTAAACTAGTCAAACCCTAAGTCCTAAGGGAAAAGAATCAAATCTCCTAAGTCATCACCTAAAACCCTAGTTTTATTCATGTTATTCTCACCTAAACTAAACACCTAAAATTAATTTCTAAAAATGGGAACTAAATTGAATCTACAAGTTCAATGTCTAAACTAAACAACCTAAAAAGAATGGGCAAAAAATATTGAAGCAACTAATAGAACAAAAAATAACAAAATCATGTATGAAATGAAACTATGAAAATGTCATTTATTTAGAAAATATGGGAAAAATATCAAATAAAAAATAAAATGCAATTTTTATTTTTTATAATTTTCTTGACATCCTAAAGAAAAATATGCAAAAAGAATGAATTAAAAATGATGATTTTTCTATTTATTATGAATTTTTAAAAATGAATGAAAAATGAAAAGAAAATAATAAAGAAAATATAAAGAAATAGCCAGAGGGGTGAGAATAGTAAGCAATTCATGTTCAGCGCGTTGGGCCTACTAACTTGGGGGGTGCGAATAGCTGTCTGAGCCCAATCCCCCCAATTAGTGAAACGGTGCATTTTAATTTTTGAAACTTCCCACCAAAACTCAGGTTAAATGTGGACCGTTCGATTCGTGGTCAAGTCAATCTTCCCCACCAGATCCAAGGGCGTACGAGTTGTCTTCTTCCTCCATCCTTCTAGGGTTTCAGCCATGAGTTCCATGCACGAAAATTCCATCTAACCTTTCTCCATGCTCTCTTGATGAAAATGAACAATTCTAAACCCTAAAATGATCTATAAAACCCAAGGAATCCATGTCTAGTCCTAGTTTTCTCTAATTCTCTTTGTAGACTCCAAACAGAGGGCACGAAGCTCAGGGTATACCATGCTTGCCTGATGTCAACTTTGCCAGAATTCAAACCTGACGATCCACGAATAATCTACATACTTTCCTCATTATTCTATGCCTCATTACATTGATTATAGTCCAGTACACAGCTTATTCTTGAAGCTAACAGAAATGGCAACCTGTCATGGATCTCCACAAAACTATCCCTAAATTTCAAGAATCATTCCCCTAGGGTCTCTAAACACTCCTATCCTAACCACATGATCTATAACAGCCTGAGTAGTGAGATTCGAAGAAGTTTACATACCTTGCAATTGGTGATGGCAATGGTGGTTAGACTCCAATTCAACCTTGGATACTTGCTGAAAATGATCTCCAATGAATGTGTATGCTTCTGTTTGCAGTGATTTTTGCTTAATCCTTGTGAATTACTCTATTCCATTCTTCATGCAAGTTGGAGTTTCAACTTGAGTCTCTTCACACAGCCACGAATTCTCTCCAATTTCTTGTGCCAATTACTCCCTGATGATAGTGGATGATGATGGTAACAGAAATCAGAATGATGGAGGAAGTTTTAATGGATTTTTGATGAAAATGCAACTTGGAGTGAAGAAGATAATTGGTACAATTCTTGATCAATTCAACCACTTCTTGATGTGAATCCTAGTGTTTGAATGATGATGATGAAGATTCAATCCAAAGATGTGAGAGTTTTGAGAGATTTGTGAGTTTGAGTAGCTTATGCAAGAATGGAAAAATGAATGAAAATGGAGGTTTTGAACAAAATGGGAGCACCAATCCTTGCATGAATCAGCTTGTATGAATATATAGATGATGTTGGAACCTCCTAGAACATTGGAGAAATTTCCCTTGCATTTTTCCTTTTCAATTTGGATTATGATACTTTCAATTCAAGCAACCATGGATAACTCACAAATTATGAACTAAGCTCAAAATTCCACTTTAGCCAATGTCTTTAAAATGCCCTTTCCATTCAAAATGACCTATAATTTTGCATCATTTGGCCAAGATATGAAAAATATCATTTTTTAAGTCATTTTTCTTCATTAAATTCACCAATTTTGAAACCTTGTGCTATGGACATTTCCAATCTCTCATGGTCACCTTTCTAGACTCAAAATGTCATTTGGAGCAAGTTTGATGTTGTAAGTTTTTCCATTTGAGGCCTCCTTGTATGAGTTTTGGACATAGGTTAAAATGACCTGTAATTCACAAATGACCAAAATACCCTTTGCTTGCCAAGACCATAAGTTGAGTTCCACACATCATATGAAGGCATACTATACCATTCTAGAAAGCTAAGACAATGAGCAACAATTCATATGTTGACCAGAAATTCATTTGAAATCTCCTTGAGGGGTAAAAGTTGCTTGGAAGTCAAGTCACTTTCACAGACAAAATTTCAGATACCTCAGATGACCTGTAACTTGCAAGGACCATAACTTGAGTTCTATAAATATCCTTGATGTCTTCCACCACTCAAATTAAAGGTCTTGAGATCCTCTACAAGTTTCATGTTGGCCAAGGATCCATTTGAAGCTAGCATTTTGACTTATCTTGCTTGGAAATTTGACCTAAACTAGGGGATTTTACATAGAAACCCTAATTTAGAAACTCCTCTTCTCCTTGATTTCTCTTGAATTCTTCTTAGCATAACAACATATCCTTGTTCTTCATGTCAAATGATGAACCCCACATCTCTCCAATAGCCCTTAATGCCTTTAAATCACTCAATTGACCTAGGGTTGACCTAGGGTTGACCCAGATGAAACCCTAGTTGACTGTCTTCAACTGCAATTCTTGTGATCACATCAACAACTTGTTTTCTTCCCCAAATGACTTTCTAAGCCTCTCATGATGTCTAGATACTCTCCATGCCTTCCATTCACAGCTCACAACCCCCTTGTTGACCCTTAGATACCCTCAGATAGGAGATAGACTCAAGGCTTGATCTGCTGAACTCTCTGCTCTCAAATTCTTTTCTGATGACTTGAATGAGATGGAATTAGGATAAAAACCTCTTGATAGGCTCATAGAGATGAGAATAATGCTTGATCCCCTGTTGAAGGACTTGCTATGCTTATGCTATGCAGATGGTTAGGCTATGTACATGACTCTATATGCAAATGCTAATGATACTGAAACATAAACCAAGTGAATAAGGTTGAGCAAATTTTAGGGTGCAACAGCTGCCCCTATTCAAGCGACTTGGACCCGATTGGGTGAAGAGCGAACGGCCTTCAAACATTCGAGGTACGAGACGGTTGAATACTAAGAAACCCGGAAATTTGCCAACCGCAGAAATAAACTGCACCCCTGTTTGGGTAACGACATCCGCTGCCTGGATCTGACTGTTTGCAGCCGCTCACTGATCTCGTAACGACCACGCTGGGGATAACAGATTGCTTGCTTGTCCACATTAGGACTCTGTCTGTCATTAATACGAAAAAAATCTCAACTAGAACCTGCCCACGTTAGGACTTCACTTGCTGTTAACCCAGAAAAATCTCGGCAACTCCGCTGGGGGATATTCCAATAAATCGTCCACGTTAGGAATAGACTCTTCCACGTTAGGAATAACACCATCCACGTAAGGAATCATCTCTTCTGCATCTGTCCACGTCAGGACTAAACTTTCCATCTTTCCACATCAGGATGCAATCTTCTTTTTCCACGTAAGGAGAACCGTATCAATCTGTCCACGTAAGGACTCCAGTACAACTCGATATGTCTGCGTCAGGACTCCAATCTTTCCGCGTAAGGAATACAACTTTGGTTCTGAACCCGTCCACGTTAGGACTCACCTTTCCACGTAAGGAGTACATCATTCTTCCACGTCAGGAATCAACTTTTCTTGAATCCGTCCACGTAAGGACCCCAATCTCTCCACGTAAGGAAACCAACTCTTTACATTTTTCCACGTGAGGAATGCCATCTTAATTTGTCCATGTAAGGACTCCGCTCTTTCCACGTAAGGAATCCTCCTCCTATGTGTCCGCGTAAGGACTCAATCTTTTCCACGTAAGGAACACGATCTCCTTTCCCCGTAAGGAACCATTTTTCTGATTTGTCCACGTAAGGACTCCCATCTCTCCACGTAAGGACCTGAAGTTTCTCTTTCTCTTCCACGTAAGGAACACGCCTTCTTTCCACGTTAGGCATACTTCTTCTTCTGAATCTGTCCACGTCAGGACTAAATTTTCCACGTAAGGAATCTATCTTCTTCTTCCGCGTTAGGAATAACTTCTTTGATATGTCCGCGTAAGGACTCAATCTTTCCACGTAAGGAAACCCGTTCTTTTCCACGTAAGGAATCTCATCTTTCCACGTAAGGAATGAACTTGCTCTTCCATGCAAGGAACTGAGCCCTCTTTTTCCACGTAAGGAATAGATTCGTCCACGCCAGGACCCATGTTTCGTCTCGATTTGTCCACGTAAGGACTACATCTTTTCTGCTGAGAAAATACATCTTGTCCGTGTCCGGACTTGTGCGTCTTCAACTTGCTTGTGAAACAAGACTTGTCCACGTCAGGACCCCCCACTCAATTAATACCGATAACCCCAACCGGTCCATGTTAGGACTAATACACATCGTCAATTTGAGAAAATGTCCACGTTAGGACTCCACATTCCCACAATCTTCTTTAGCACAAAGAAAACTTGTCAATGAAATTGTCCATATTAGGACTCCTCCTTCCACCAATTTCTTATCACTGACGTTACAGCAACTTTGAGGCTGGCTCTACTGGGGACATTTGGAAACCAAACTTCTGGACGCCTGTTCTGATAACCGGCGGTAGCCTCTGAAGTTCTGATTCATGAATCCTTTGATGACGAACAACCCCGCTTAGGGGTAAGGAGGAACTTATCCTGCTGACTCTGGCAGGGAGTAGTGTCAAGGCTGACACCTCGTGGGATGTCTTATGTCGAGATCTTGAATGTTTAATAATTCACTTGAGCAAGGGCTCTCTCTGCCTGCATGAGAAACAATACCTGGTTTATGTTTCAAAAATGTGTATGTTTGACAACGATGTGATGCTCCATTCGACATGGAATGCTACACGTTTATTTGGTGGATGCAAGTATGAAACTATATGCTGATGCGAATGCAGACTCGAACTGCCGGGTACAGGAACTACTTCAACAAAATAAATGCTGAAGATAATGCCAACTCCGCTGGGGATAGCCAGGTGCTGCAGGATTATTCCAGCAAAATAAATGCTGGAAGAGTGACGTCGACTCAGCTGGGAAATTGGGAACTCAAGCCAAGCACCCTGTTGAGGTAACCCCCCTTGCTGGGGAATAGCAGATGTGCACAGTGTGATCGGACTTTCTGCTGGAGAGTGAACTGATATTACACGGTATCCCTGACAAAATAAATGACAGGACCCACCACCAACTCTGCTAGGGAGAGTCTTGATCTTCGAGTTCCACTGGGAGGAAAGAACACTTGCTGAAAAGAGAGGACTCTGCCAGGGATGGGATGATTCTCTTGGGAAAAAACCAGCTGACTCCGCCGGGAGAGGGTAAATGACCCTGAGAGGAAAGGTAAACTGCCTGACTACAGCTCGCAAACATTGATCTTCTGCAGCTAACCAACTCCGCTCGAGACAAGGGAATCCTTCTGGGGGGACACCACACTGTCTGAATACAGCCTTACGATTTTGGAGTCGTCAATTCTGCTGAGGATAACTGGCTTTATTGGAGCATGCCTTCTGGACAAGCTGTGACTAGCTGGGGAATTCTATCCTTCTTCGGGGAGGATATGCATGACCTGCGTGAGGGCTGAGTCTTTAGTTATTGCAATCTTTTGATCATCTCCCTCGTACGGTTATGAAACCTGCAACAATACAAGCAAGACAAGACAAACCTATGCAACCAAATCAATTCAGGTTAGTGACGTTATTTTCAGTTAATTCAAAGCTTTAGCAACTGTTGGCAAGGGCCAGTTACGTTATACACACGCTAGTTTCATCAAACTTAGGCGTTAATCATGCACAAAACAGTAAAGAACAGTGTCAAGTACTGAATAACGTATTTCATTAATTGGGCCCCTGAATGGGCGGAGTCTTGTACACGGGATGTAACTCCTGAAATGAGGAAGTTACACAAAGCAAACATACAAATATACAAGTATGCACAAGAAGCATAAATATTGACAACTTAAATTTGTACACATGTCGGCAACGGGATGCGGATGAACACCACGAACTGATCCTCCCATGACTCGCCCGACTCTAATGCTTTCCCGGTATCCCCACTTCTGAAGAGATTGTATCAGATAACTGACTCCTCAAATGTATTCTCCCGCATTGATGCCCATTGCAATGATCAAATTCGGACCGCAGTCATTTGCTTTTCAAATCCCTAACTTTTGCGTGAACCGCCCTTTACGGGTTTTCAGTTCACCGGGATACCCCTTTTTGCCGAAGTCGCCCAGTGTAGGTTTTCAACTTCGCGGGTGTACATTTTTCACTTTTATCCCTAATTTTTGCCCGAACCTTTCATTCTGTTTTTGGTTCGCCAGGATGCCCCATTTTTGCCTAGACTCTCTTTTTTCTGTCCAGCGGGTCTATTTTAAGCAAAGTATTTTTTAACTGCGTCCGAATTCACAGGTGACGTAAAGTCTTCTCCGTCCATAGTGGACAACAACAACGCTCCTCCTGAAAAGACTTTCCTGACAACATATGGCCCTTCGTAGTTGGGGGTCCACTTGCCCCTGTGATCTGCTTGCGGCGGGAGAATCCTCTTCAGCACAAGGTTGCCCGTCTGAAAGCTTCGGGATGTATCTTCTTGTCGTACGCTTTCTTCATTCGGCTCTGGTACAAACGACCGTATGCTAGAGAAGCTAGCCTCTTATCATCCATCAAACTCAGTTGATTCAACCTGTCTTTTACCCATTCTGCCTCGTCCAGCTGAACGTCTCGCAATACCCTCAGAGAAGGGATTTCGACTTCTAACGGTAGCACCGCTTCCATTCCATATACCAACGAGAACGAAGTTTCCCCGGTTGATGTGCGTACCGTCGTACGATAACCGTGCAAAGCGAAAGGTAGCATCTCGTGCCAATCCTTATAGGTCACCACCATTTTCTGAACGATCTTCTTGATATTCTTATTGGCCGCCTCGACAGCGCCATTCATCTTGGGTCGGTACGGGGAGGAGTTGTGATGTTCGATCTTGAAATTCTGACAGAGCTCCTTCATCATTTTGTTGTTCAGGTTTGAACCATTATCCGTGATTATCCGCTCGGGAATCCCATATCGGCAAATGATATCTCTTTTGATGAATCTGGCCACCACTTGCTTCGTTACATTTGCGTAAGACGCCGCTTCCACCCACTTGGTGAAATAATCGATTGCTACTAAGATGAACCGGTGTCCATTAGAAGCTGTCGGCTCGATCTTTCCAATCATATCGATTCCCCACATCGAGAATGGCCATGGAGATGACATCACATTTAGAGGACTCGGAGGCACATGTATCTTGTCAGCATAGATTTGGCACTTGTGGCACTTCCTCGCAAACTTGAAACAATCGGTTTCCATCGTCAGCCAAAAGTAACCTGCCCTCAGCAGCTTTCTCGTCATAGCATGCCCACCAGCATGCGTACCAAAGGTACCTTCGTGAATTTCCTCCATGAGCAGCTTTGCCTCTTTCTCGTCTACACAACGCAACAGCACCAAATCGTGGTTTCTTCTGTACAAGACACCGTCCGGATTCAAATAGAAATTACCCGCTAATCTCCTGAGAGTCTTCTGATCCTGACTGGATGCCCCAGCCGGGTACTCTTTATTCTTCAGGAAATTAAGGATATCGAAATACCATGGTTTGTCATCAGATGCTTCATCAATAGCAAATACATAAGCTGGCCTGTCAAGCCGAGAGATAATGATTCGGGGAGCTTCGTTCCAGAAGTTGACCTTGTACATGGAAGACAAAGTGGCCAGGGCGTCAGCCATTTGATTCTCTGCCCACGGTACATGATGCAATTCAACCTTGTCGAAGAAAGGCAACAATCTCCTTGCATAATTCATGTAATGTATCAAATTGGGCTGCCGTGTCTCCCATTCCCCTTTGATCTGATTCACTACCAGAGTTGAGTCTCCATATACGTCTAAGTTCTTGATTCACAAATCAATGGCTTCTTCAAGCCCCATTATACAAGCTTCGTATTCGGCCTCATTGTTGGTAACGGCAAAGGTCAATCGGGCAGTAAACGGGATGTGCGACCCGTGTGGCGTAGTGATGATTGCCCCTATTCCGCTACCGTAAGCGTTCACAGCTCCGTCAAATATCATCTTTCATTTGGAACCCAACTCTAGTCCCTCGTCCGGCAACGGCTCTTCACAATCTTTCATCTTTAGGTACATGATATCCTCGTCAGGAAAATCAAACCTCATCGATTGGTACTCTTCAATAGGCTGCTCCGCCAGATACTCAGACAGCACACTCCCCTTTATAGCCTTTTGCGAGACGTATTGAATATCGTATTCAGTCAAGACCATCTGCCAACGGGCAATTCTACCTGACAACGCCTGCTTTTCAAACACGTATTTGATAGGATCCATCTTCGAGATGAGCATGGTTGTATGATTCAGCATGTACTGCCTCAAACGCTTGGCGGCCCAGGCTAGCGCGCAACAAGTTTTCTCCAGCATTGAATACCGAGATTCGCAGTCTGTAAATTTCTTACTCAGGTAATAGATCGCATGCTCTTTTCTTCCTGTCTCGTCGTGCTGACCGAGAACACAACCCATGCTTCCCTCAAGAACCGTCAAATACATTATCAAGGGTCTCCCTGCCACTGGGGGTATCAAAATAGGAGGCTCCTGCAAATACTGCTTTATTTTATCGAACGCCTTTTGACAATTTTCGTTCCACGTTACAGCTTGATCTTTCTTCAACAGTTTGAATAATGGTTCGCACGTAGCAGTTTACCCGATCTCACCCCGAAGGTGCATTTGTTAGGGTTCAGCCTCAGCCTGAACATCCTAAGCCTTTTAAATAGCTTCAACAGATTCACCAGATGCTCTTCCTCCGTCTGGGATTTGGCAATCATATCGTCAACATAAACTTCGATCTCTTTATGCATCATGTCATGGAAAAGAGTCGTCATCGCACGCTGATATGTTGCCCCAACATTTTTCAAACCAAAGGGCATCACTTTGTAGCAAAATGTTCCCTAAGGCGTTATGAAAGTAGTCTTCTCCATATCCTCTGGCGCCATTTTAATCTGATTATAGCCTGAAAAGCCATCCATGAAGGAGAATACGGAATATTGAGCAGTATTATCAACTAACACATCGATATGAGGAAGTGGAAAATCGTCTTTTGGGCTTGCTTTATTCAAATCTCGATAATCTACGCACATTCGAACCTTGCCATCTTTCTTTGGCACTGGTACGATGTTAGCAACCCATGAAGGATACTTCGTCACAGCCAGGAAACCAGCGTCCCACTGTTTTTGAACTTCCTCTTTGATCTTCATTGCCATACCTGGTTGAGTTCTGCGAAGCTTTTGTTTGACCGGCGGGCAATCTTCTTTCAGTGGCAGGCGATGCACAACCATGTCTGTATCGAGCCCGGGCATATCTTCATACGACCAAGCGAATACATCACTATACTCTCGGAGCATTTCAACCAGTCTTCGCTTGATATCACTCTGCAGTGGGGCTCCGATACGAATATTCTTCTCAACCCCTTCCGACCCCAAGTTGATAATTTCGATGACCTCATCGTGAGGCAGAATGGCTCTTTCGTCTTGCTTCACTAACCAAGACAGTTCTTCAGGAACGTCACTATCTTCGACAACCTCTTCTTCGGCCTGAAATACCGGGTGCTCAAAGTCGGGACGAGTCATAGGTGGTTCAAGGATGTCATCTGAACATGTTGTCCTGCAAAAGGAATGGTTAAGCGCTTCAAAATGCGTATGAAGCGAACAACCACATTGCCATTTTATTGAAAAATATAAAACAAGAAAGACAGGGATTACAGTATTTGCACATGAAAAAACGCCATTTATTTAATGATTGACACGCAATGTTCATAACAACACAGCCCTAAGCAAATCCTGATGCCCCGGGCAAGACATCAGATTATTCAACAATTAATAAAGCAAAGCATTACTGTTTAAAAGTCACAGGAACAAGCTCCTGAATAGACCAGTTGCACAGTCCTTGTCCTGGCGCGCTTGGCTGAATCCAGGCATCCATATCACAGTCGCTGTCTCCTTCGTCAGACTCCGAAGCAGCATTGACGGTTTCATGACACACTCCACTGGCAGAGATGGTGATTGGTCCTCTGAAACAGGGTGCCCCCACGGAAGGAGTTGATGACGACGGTTGGTATCCTAGCCCGAACCGGTCCATCTTCACAGGAATGTCCAGCACTTTGCCCCAGCCCTTTGCTTCTCCTGCTTCTACCAGAGCTTGAGCTTCTTTATACGATGAGACGGCTATTTCTGGCACTTTGCTCGGCCCGGGACCTTTGTCTTTGATGTGCAAACCTTCAAATGCCTGGCAGGGTGTTTCGTGGATCTCTCCGTCGACTTCCACATATTTAAACGACGACAAATGGCTAACCAGGATGTCCTCTTCTCCGCATACGGTGACTACGCTGTCTCCGACCATATATTTTAACTTCTGATGTAGGGTAGACGTGACTGCCCCCGCCCCATGAATCCAAGGTCTTCCAAGCAAGCAGCTGTACGCAGGATGTATATCCATGATATAAAATTCCGTTGCAAATACCTCCGGCCCTACCTGTAGAGGCAGTGTTATCGATCCAAAGACTGTTCTCCGCGTGCCGTCAAACGCTCTGACTACCAAATCACTGGGCGTACACAAGATTCCTCTAACATCCAGCTTCATCATCGCCTTCTTGGGCAGCACATTCAAAGACGATCCGGTGTCGACCAATACGTACGACATTACTGATCCTCTACACTCAACAGATACGTGTAGTGCCATATTATGATCTCTCCCTTTCGGGGTCAGGTCAAAATCAGTAAAGCCCAAGCTGTGGCCTGCATTCACATGTGCCAACACTCCTTCCAGCTGATTCACGGAGACGTCTTGGGGTACAAAAGAAGTATCCAGGACTTTCAGCAAAGCATTTCTGTGAGCTTCCGAACACAACAGCAATGATAGGATAGATATTTTGGACGGCGTCTGCTGTAGATGCTCCACGATTTTATAATCACTTTTTCGAATCAAACGCATGAACTCTTCTACGTCTTTCGATGCCGATTCTTTGTCACTTGCTTGCACCGGAACGTTCTCAACCACTTTCCCTTTTCCCTTTGCTAATCTTTCAGCCTCCACTTCAGGGGATATAAAGATCCTACCACTCCTTGTCATACCTCCCGACCCAACAACATTATCCACAGTCTCGGCTGGCTGCTTGTTAACATCAATCTTTATCCCGTCACAATACACCTCCAACCCATATGACCATGGGACTGCTTTCGTATTCTCGTACGGGATCGGCCCGGCCTTAGTTATGGTGATCGGTGGTCGCTGGACCGGTGCTGATATAGTGATCGTCTTCCGAGGAATCGTTACAGTGGCCACATTACTCTGATTATCTGTTACTGCCCCTGCAGGCTCTTCGGTTGCTGCTCGGCCAAATTGCAATAAACCTTCATCAATTAAAGCCTGAATGCCTTTCTTCAAACCATCACACCCCCCAGCTAGGGTCCAGCATTCCAAACAATATTCGTCACATCCCGGGTAAACACCCCCTTGTAACAGTCGGCTCTTTATCTCGCTCAGCGGCGTCTGTAAATCGTCGACATTCATAATCAGGTTCAACCCTTCCTCAGTCAAAATGGCGTTTGCCCCGTGATTAGGCATGGGTTTCTGCACTATATTCGGACCTGCCGTTCCGAAATTGATAGTCTTATTGTCCAAAAGATCCTGCACAACATGCTTAAAAGCGTGGCAACCCTCTATATCGTGGCCCGGGGCTCCAGAATGAAACTCACAGTGCCTGCTCGCATCGTAACCAAACGGGGGAGCTCCCGTTATCGGTGCCAGGGTTCTTTTCTCTACCAGGTTCAATCCCAACAATGTCTGCAACAAATCTGCATAGGTTGAGGGAGGCTTCTCAAACACTCTTCTTGGTTTACTACCCTGGAATCTTCGCTGAGCCTGTTGTGCCCCCTGCTGAGGCTGCTGCTGCTGTTGCATTGGCTGTTGATGAACCGGTTGTTGTTGCTGGAGTGGTTGCTGTTGATACGGGATAGTAACACTCGCCACCTGCTGCGGCTGACGATATTGACCTCGTCCCCTGCCTCGGCCTCGGCCTCGGCCTCCAAATACTGCGCTTGCCTCGCCCTGACGGCGCCCACCAAAAGCCTTCCTATTACTGCCAGCTGCAGTCGATTCCTCAACCTGGAATTTTCCTTGCTTAATGTTACGTTCAATCTTTTCTCCCATCAGAATCAAGTCTGAAAAACTGGCCAGAGACGTGTGAAACAGCATATCATGAAACAGACCTGTGAATGTGCCGACAAACATGTCATTCATTTCCTTATCTTCCACCGGAGGACGGACCCTGGCAGCCATATCGCGCCACCTTTGCGCGTACTCTTTAAAGCTCTCCCCCTTCTTCTGTGACAGTCCCGCCAACTGGACCCGATTGGGTGCCAAGTCGCTGTTATACTTGTAGTGAGCTACAAATGCCTCTGCTAATTGCTTCCATGTCTTGATATCAGTTGGCTCCAACCCCATGTACCATTCTAGGGAAGGACCCGACAGACTATCTTGAAAGAAATGCATTAGCATTCTTTCATCAGTTGAGTATGCAGACATCTTTCTGTAATAAGCTCGTACATGCACTTTTGGACACGTGTCCCCTTTATACTTGTCGAACGCAGGAGCTTTGAATTTGATTGGCACCCTCAGGCCAGGTACCAAGCCCATTGTTTCCATGTCCAAACCCACAGCACTTTGGTTCAGGACTCCCCTCATCTGCTCTTCCAGCATTCTGATCTTCTGGGAGTCATCCATCGGCCCTTCGAAACCTCCTCCGGAGAAAGCGTCCTCCTGCTGATCTTCTTGCCACATACCATTTCCAGCCCCATACCCATCATATCCATTATTACGTCCAGCTCTGATCTGATTCATCCCCGGACCTCGGCCTCTGTTGCCGTACCCTTGAGCACCTCCAGCAGGGCCAAAAGCCATAAACCCTGCGCCGTTTCCATTCCCGAAACCTCCGTAACCCTGATTGGTCGCACCATAGCCATCCTGCCCAAAGCCTTGAGCATTAAAGCCATACTTCCCAGTGTTATCGAATCCCTGATCGTTGAACGCGAATCCAGTATTGACAAAGCCGTTGCCTCCCATATTATCTCCCAAATTGACATCACCCAGCCCAACGTTATGGACAGCAGTCTCATTCCCAACTCCGACGTTACTATTCACAGCAGCGGTAGCGTTGTTGATATTAGCAGCAGGTATATTGACTACAGGTGGAGCCACTGGCGTGGGAGTGTCGTCTCCATGAACAGTATCGACCCGTACGGACTGATGATCCTCATTACCGTGACCAGCATTTCGGGCCAACAGAGGCTGGACCATGGCCTGCAAATTCTCCTGACCCTTTGCAATAGCTTCCATGGTCTGCATAAAGAGAGCGAGCTTCTCGCGCACATCCTGCATCTCGTTCTGTATTTGATCCATGATTCTTCGACAGTTGGTGCGGGTAGAATAGCGGTGCGGGTGCTGATCTGCAATCCTGAAAAGTACCTGGTACAGGGCAGGAAATAAGACACCATCCAAAGGTTACCTGTAATGCAATATGAATATGAATGCAATGCAATGTGTGTCTGTGCATTGGGGAATATTCATTCCCCGATTCTAGTGTGAAGGTGCCAGTGCAGTGACAGTGTTGACAATAGGAATATCGGAGCTGAATCACGGAAAGCCTCATATATTGCAGGGAAAGTCAATAAGCCCAGAGTACAATATCACTGAGAGTACAATAAGAAGGCATGACCTCAACCAACAACCCTGGTGATGGTCAGCACTATGCAAATAAAGCATACAAATTACTACATGAAATGATCAAATCCTCCCAAAAGTCTGGTATTCTTCTATCAACTTCTTGGTCTCTGGGTGACCTGGTCGGGTGAGCAGTCCTTCTACCAACTGATTCCTTCTCTTAAGAACACGACGCACGTCTCCAGCAGTTTCTTCCCATGTCGCTTCCCCGAAGCAATCTTCTAGCTTCCGCTTTTGAGACACAACTTCATCTCTGCATTTGATTGCCTTGTTCAGTGCATGCTGGACACTATACCGGGTCATCACTTCTTCCTCACACTTCTTGATGCTAGCCTTCAACTTCTCTTCGAGGTCGGAGATTTGCTGCTTTAGCTTATCTTCCCTCTTCTTGTTGTTGGTGAGCGTAGCATTCCAAGTCTTGTTGCAAGAGGAGATTTCTCGATGTGCCGCGTCAAGCGCTTTCTTTTTGGCTTCAAGCATGTCATGGGAGCTTCTGAACTCTTGCTCCAGACGTTCGCGCTTTTTCTTTTCCTCGGTCAACTCAGCCCCTAACCTGTTTAACAGCTCGATCTGTTGTTGGAAAGCATATACGGCCTTGTTTTTCTCACTGTGTACCTGAGCTAGCTCCTGCTCTAACCCTTCGTTGATCTTCAACAAGGCTTCTTTTTCTCTCACAACCTGCTCGTAGGCTTCCCTAGAAACGGTATTGGGCTCTGCTACCGGAATAGGAACAAGAATTGGTGCGTCTGGAAATGGCATCCCCAACTGACTGGCTCTCTCCTGAATCCAAACTCTATAAGGTGCATAGGCCTGACAGTCATTCCTTCCTAACAACGGCTTCCCTCTTCGGATAATACGCGTCCAGGCATGCTGCAGCTTGGCTAGTAACTCCCCCTTCACGTCACCGGTGAAGTACAGAGATTCCTGTACTTCTTCCTCCTTTGGTGGGTTCTTCAACGCATATCCGAATTGGCGAACGAACAGAGAAGGGTTGTAATTGATACACCCTTTTCTTCCTATCAGCGGAACATTAGGGTAACCAGAACAACTGAAGATAAGCTCGGATCCCAGCAGATCTCTGTCAAACCAATCAACGTCTTCGGAAGTTAACCTCATCATATGCTCTGGCCAGTCGGGCGTAATTGCGTTATCCATGAAAGGTCCCCTTGATGGAAAATGGCTCTTGAACCACATATACAGCAAAGGTACACAACAAGAGACATTCTTGCCTCTCCTGTTTTCATTCCTGTAGTGCATCGAATGGTAAAAGTCCCCGATCAGTGTTGGTACTGGGTTACTGGCAGCAAATAGATGAAATGCATCCATGTCCACGAAGTTTGGGAAGTTAGGGAACAACACTATCCCATAAATGCAGAGAGCCAAAATAGCGTTAAAGACCACCCAACACCCATTCTTGGCGTACTCTTGAGCCTTACCAACCAGAAACTGAAGAGAAAAACCCGGAACCCCTCGCCACGCAGTCATCAACAAGTCAGAAGCATTCATATGCAGGGCCTTGGCTAAATCCTCCAAATTGGGCTCAGCGGCTGAGTGAATAAAAGGAACTACATTCTGAACTGGCAGCTCAGTAAACTCTACATACTCCTCCATGGTGGGCCCCAAGATAAAGTCCGCAAACGTGAAGCATCTCAAAGCCGGGTCATAGAATTGCATTAATGTGTACAGCCCATTCAATTCATCCTCAGTAGACCTGCGCACTAAACCCAACAACCGTCCGTAACTCTGCCTGAAGCTTCTACGGACATCCTCATTTGCAAGAGAAATCAGACCCAGGAGTGGCGTAATATCGGGGACAGGTAGCTTATACGCAACGGTCATCCTCAAACCAGCCATGATCAAATACTCGGGAGTCCAGACACTAGAACCGGGGGAATGCAAATACACCCTGCAGCACAGACACACGTTAGTGGGATGCAATGATAATGAGTATGCAAACAATGCAATGCAAATAACATGCAACAGGGACCAACGGCCATAGCTGAACGGCCTGAACCATATCACAAAGTCTCAGATAGACTCTTTAGAAGTCCTCAAACCCTGGCCCCAGATAGACCTAAAACAAAGCTCCAATACTGGCCTCTGATAGACCCCATAATCACAACCTGAATGGTCTCTGGCAGACCTCAAATCATATATCCCCTTGGTCTCTGACAGACCACAGGACACATCTCCAAATAGTCTCTGACAGCCCTCGGAACACACCAACTGGTCTCTGCCAGACCTTAGAACCCTCCATAAATATCCAGGACCCTGATCAAGAAACAAACCGGTGGTCTGAAGGTCTAGTTACCTGCATAACCCTGAATCCCCTCACAGGTGGGTGGCCCTATAACTGGCACAAGGTACGGCATCCTATGCGGTCGTCGGCATCACAGACTTTCAGGGTTGACGATACGATTCCCAGAAGGAGTGGCATCATCAATTCCTGAAGAGGCCTCACTTAGCCAACTTCCAAATGATCGGTCCCCAGAGTCGACAATCCAACTAACCAGCAACCCAAGCCACCCAAAGGGCAGGACAGGAGGCCAACCAGAAGAACCTCGTCTGAGTGTAGATTTCGCGGGACACTAGGACATGCAAAGCACGTGCGCGCCCACTAATCTCTACTCTAAGTCTAAGGTGCACTCAAGCCCAGGTCCGGCTTCTCACTCAATATCAGAACACCCGTCACACCCCAGATACAGCAATAATAATCAATATATATAATGCTGAAAATACAAGGTTAGAAATATAAAATAACTCCATACAAAATCCTCGACGGGAAAACAAGCGTTAGGATTGACTCTCTTAAGGGACGTTGGATCCCAAATGCATAAGAACTATCGCAGTCCTTAGCAGCCAGGGGACGTTGGATCCCCAGCAGAGTCGCCAGCTGTCGCTACTGCGAAAATCGGCGTCGGCTGAACAGAAGAGTCGCCACCGTGCGTTATTTATCCCACGGGAGGGAAAGGAAACGCTCAGAGTAAACCTCGCACAACACGGGAAAGGTATGGTCATCGCAACCAAAACCTGGATTCGGGAGTCGGTTACGCAAGGGGAAGGTATTAGCACCCCTCACGTCCGTCGTACTCGACGGGATCCACGCTTGTTTTCGGGTATAGATTGTTATTCTATCTAAACTATAGGTCAAGGGTTAAAAGAAAAGAAAATAGAAATAAAATGACTCGGCAAAGTATCGCACTTTATGCCTACGTATTCTCGTCTGGAACGAGAAATCAGAGTCAACGTAGTTCGCCTACCTACGGGAAAGGAGGGGAAGGTTGCTCGCTAGGACATCGCATCCTATGCCTACGTACTTTCACACGGCATGAAAGGTCAGAGCAAACGTAGTTCGGGCCACGTACGACACAAGCTTGTCTTGGTTGGTTTTATTCCTTCTGAAAAAGGTTTCCTTGGTTAACAGTCCCGGCGGACAAAAATGGCGCTTTGATGAGTTCACCTTCTTTTACGAAAGAAGTGTCTTTTATTGTGTTTGAAATCTTTATTGTGCTTTTCTGTTTGTTTTAAGAAAGAAAGAGACAGAACTCTAACCTACGGTTGCGAAGGGAATCAAACTATCCTAATGTTATCATGCATGGGTTAAGACCTAGTGTCTATCATGCTCCTCTCTTGCACAGAGAGAAACAGAGATCCTAAGGGAGAGGCAGAAACAGAAACAATATCAGATATATACAGTAATACAGTAAAATGCATGGATGCAACAATACAAGCGAGGCAAGGGAGTCCCACTCAACCTCGAACCTAGAAAACAATAGGCAAAAGTGAACAGACTTCACTTTCAACCCAACAAGGGTAACCAGCAAACAATACAATCAGGAAAACCAATCAATACATCAGAAATGAAATATAACAGCAAAAGCAACAGCATCAATAGCTCTGAATCAGCCTCTGGCTTCAAGTAATCTCTAATCAGTTACAGGCTTCAACAAGCATTAATCTCCATCTTCATGATCTTCAGGCAAGGGCTTTAATCATCAGTCTTCTATCTGCAATGGCTTTTCTTCAAGCTCAAACCTCCAGGATGAGGGATTAGTCACAAGAGTGAATGGGTGTTAAGCAATCAGTTGACTACCAATGGTGGTAAACCAACTGCTTCTAACACAAAAGACATTTTCTCTCAAGAGTTCTATCTCTCAGACACTATCACCAAGCCTTCCAAAGGAAGGGGGTGAGTGTCTTAGAGAGACTCTGAATCACAGAGAAGAATGGATGCAGACAAGGCAATCCATGTTTAAAAAAACAAACTTTCTAATCTAGAGCTCTGCCTAGCTCCTAAACCCTAGTCTCCTCAGCATCTGCTAGCAAGAATCTTCTCTTCAACTCTGGAAGTTGAACTTCAATCTCTGGATCTCCAATGGCTTCATCTTTGCAAATCTTCAGCTCTCCCAAGTCCCCAGACAATCCCAATACCCAAGCAAGCAAGCAATAATCCCCAGAGGGCACACCACACCAGTCAATCAGATATATATAGTACAGTAATAGCAGTAGGGGAATCCTGACTTTTTATAGGGGATCTAATAACTACCCATAGCCCCTATAGTCCCATAACTAAACTAGTCAAACCCTAAGTCCTAAGGGAAAAGAATCAAATCTCCTAAGTCATCACCTAAAACCCTAGTTTTATTCATGTTATTCTCACCTAAACTAAACACCTAAAATTAATTTCTAAAAATGGGAACTAAATTGAATCTACAAGTTCAATGTCTAAACTAAACAACCTAAAAAGAATGGGCAAAAAATATTGAAGCAACTAATAGAACAAAAAATAACAAAATCATGTATGAAATGAAACTATGAAAATGTCATTTATTTAGAAAATATGGGAAAAATATCAAATAAAAAATAAAATGCAATTTTTATTTTTTATAATTTTCTTGACATCCTAAAGAAAAATATGCAAAAAGAATGAATTAAAAATGATGATTTTTCTATTTATTATGAATTTTTAAAAATGAATGAAAAATGAAAAGAAAATAATAAAGAAAATATAAAGAAATAGCCAGAGGGGTGAGAATAGTAAGCAATTCATGTTCAGCGCGTTGGGCCTACTAACTTGGGGGGTGCGAATAGCTGTCTGAGCCCAATCCCCCCAATTAGTGAAACGGTGCGTTTTAATTTTTGAAACTTCCCACCAAAACTCAGGTTAAATGTGGACCGTTCGATTCGTGGTCAAGTCAATCTTCCCCACCAGATCCAAGGGCGTACGAGTTGTCTTCTTCCTCCATCCTTCTAGGGTTTCAGCCATGAGTTCCATGCACGAAAATTCCATCTAACCTTTCTCCATGCTCTCTTGATGAAAATGAACAATTCTAAACCCTAAAATGATCTATAAAACCCAAGGAATCCATGTCTAGTCCTAGTTTTCTCTAATTCTCTTTGTAGACTCCAAACAGAGGGCACGAAGCTCAGGGTATACCATGCTTGCCTGATGTCAACTTTGCCAGAATTCAAACCTGATGATCCACGGATAATCTACATACTTTCCTCATTATTCTATGCCTCATTACATTGATTATAGTCCAGTACACAGCTTATTCTTGAAGCTAACAGAAATGGCAACCTGTCATGGATCTCCACAAAACTATCCCTAAATTTCAAGAATCATTCCCCTAGGGTATCTAAACACTCCTATCCTAACCACATGATCTATAACAGCCTGAGTAGTGAGATTCGAAGAAGTTTACATACCTTGCAATTGGTGATGACAATGGTGGTTAGACTCCAATTCAACCTTGGATACTTGCTGAAAATGATCTCCAATGAATGTGTATGCTTCTGTTTGCAGTGATTTTTGCTTAATCCTTGTGAATTACTCTATTCCATTCTTCATGCAAGTTGGAGTTTCAACTTGAGTCTCTTCACACAGCCACGAATTCTCTCCAATTTCTTGTGCCAATTACTCCCTGATGATAGTGGATGATGATGGTAACAGAAATCAGAATGATGGAGGAAGTTTTAATGGATTTTTGATGAAAATGCAACTTGGAGTGAAGAAGATAATTGGTACAATTCTTGATCAATTCAACCACTTCTTGATGTGAATCCTAGTGTTTGAATGATGATGATGAAGATTCAATCCAAAGATGTGAGAGTTTTGAGAGATTTGTGAGAGTTTGAGTAGCTTATGCAAGAATGGAAAAATGAATGAAAATGGAGGTTTTGAACAAAATGGGAGCACCAACCCTTGCATGAATCAGCTTGTATGAATATATAGATGATGTTGGAACCTCCTAGAACATTGGAGAAATTTCCCTTGCATTTTTCCTTTTCAATTTGGATTATGTTACTTTCAATTCAAGCAACCATGGATAACTCACAAATTATGAACTAAGCTCAAAATTCCACTTTATCCAATGTCTTTAAAATGCCCTTTCCATTCAAAATGACCTATAATTTTGCATCATTTGGCCAAAAAAATATCATTTTTTAAGTCATTTTTCTTCATTAAATTCACCAATTTTGAAACCTTGTGCTATGGACATTTCCAATCTCTCATGGTCACCTTTCTAGACTCAAAATGTCATTTGGAGCAAGTTTGATGTTGTAAGTTTTTCCATTTGAGGCCTCCTTGTATGAGTTTTGGACATAGGTTAAAATGACCTGTAATTCACAAATGACCAAAATACCCTTTGCTTGCCAAGACCATAAGTTGAGTTCCACACATCATATGAAGGCATACTATACCATTCTAGAAAGCTAAGACAATGAGGAACAATTCTTATGTTGACCATAAATTCATTTGAAATCTCCTTGAGGGGTAAAAGTTGCTTGGAAGTCAAGTCACTTTCACAGACAAAATTTCAGATACCTCAGATGACCTGTAACTTGCAAGGACCATAACTTGAGTTCTATAAATCTCCTTGATGTATTCCACCACTCAAATTAAAGGTCTTGAGATCCTCTACAAGTTTCATGTTGGCCAAGGATCCATTTCAAGCTAGCATTTTGACTTATCTTGCTTGGAAATTTGACCTAAACTAGGGGATTTTACATAGAAACCCTAATTTAGAAACTCCTCTTCTCCTTGATTTCTCTTGAATTATTCTTAGCATAACAACATATCCTTGTTCTTCATGTCAAATGATGAACCCCACATCTCTCCAATAGCCCTTAATGCCTTTAAATCACTCAATTGACCTAGGGTTGACCTAGGGTTGACCCAGATGAAACCCTAGTTGACTGTCTTCAACTGCAATTCTTGTGATCACATCAACAACTTGTTTTCTTCCCCAAATGACTTTCTAAGCCTCTCATGATGTCTAGATACTCTCCATGCCTTCCATTCACAGCTCACAACCCCCTTGTTGACCCTTAGATACCCTCAGATAGGAGATAGACTCAAGGCTTGATCTGCTGAACTCTCTGCTCTCAAATTCTTTTCTGATGACTTGAATGAGATGGAATTAGGATAACAACCTCTTGATAGGCTCATAGAGATGAGAATAATGCTTGATCCCCTGTTGAAGGACTTGCTATGCTTATGCTATGCAGATGGTTAGGCTATGTACATGACTCTATATGCAAATGCTAATGATACTGAAACATAAACCAAGTGAATAAGGTTGAGCAAATTTTAGGGTGCAACAGGAAGGACCTTGCTGAAGCATTTGTGCACCACTACCAATACAATAGCGACTTGGCTCCAAACTGAGTCCAACTGTAGAATCTGTCGCAAAGGAACAACGAAGGGTTCAAGGAATACGCCCAGCGGTGGCGTGAATTGGCAGCCAGGGTTCAACCGCCGATGGTTGAACGTGAGCTTGTGCAGATGTTCGTAGCCACCCTCCCAGGGGTTTATTATGAGAAATTGGTCAACGGTATGTCTGAAACCTTCTCAGATCTCATTATCACGGGTGAGCATATCGAAAATGGGATCAAACTGGGGAAATTCAAGGTGATCTATCCTCAGCTGGAGGAGGAAAGAAACCTTATGGTGGCAAAAGACGGGAAGGAGAAACGAGCACCGTGTCCAACGCCCGAAGGAAGGGTAAAGGCCCTCACCAACAGGTGGCCAGCATAACTATCCCGGCAGTCCCACAGCAGCAGCAGCAGCAGCAGCTGAATCAACAAGGGTACAGAAAGTATCAGAATCGGGCACCTCTGTCGAGCCGTCACCTTGAAACACCGCCCATGTCGTACGCGCAACTGTTCCAGACTTTGCTTCAGCTACAGTTGATCCAGAAGAGAACCTTGGCTCCCTTGACAGGGGCACCTCCGCCAGGTTATGACGCGAATGCAACTTGTGAGTTTCACTCAGGGGCACCAGGCCACACAATAGAGAATTGCAAAGCCTTCAAGCATAAGGTGCAGGATATGGTGGACGCCAAGATCATCAACTTCTCAGATAATGTGCCAAATGTCACGAAGAACCCTATGCCGAATCATAGGGGAGGTGGAGTAAACGCCATTATTGAAGACGAGAATTTGGATTTGTTGACTGATGTCGAGGATCTAAAGACGCCGCTTAGTTTCGTTAAAGCCAAGCTGATGAAAAGAGGTTTCTTCCCAGGTTGCGAAGAACTGTGTATGGGTTGTGCGACAAGTCCTGATGGATGTGAACAGTTGATAGAGGGGATTCAAAGTCTGATGGCTGAAGGGATCTTACAGTTTAGCCGAAGGGCCGAGAGCGGATCGGGAGAGGTAATGCTGAAGCAAGATGATGAGGTCGCCACCATCACCATCCCTCGCCGGACGATAACTATTTCTGCACCCAGGCCGCCCACGATTACCATCACCAAAGCTGGGCCGATACCTTTCGAAAGCACTAATGTTGTCCCATGGCATTACGGGGCAGAGGTCTACTGCAACGGATAGAAGTTGGAACTAGAACCGTTTGGGTCGTCTGTGGAGAACCTGGCGGGCATTAGAGGAATCACTCGCAGCGGGAGAGTGTTTACACCACCTGAGGCCGTGGCGGATAAAGCAGACAGGGTTGATGCAACTGATAAAGGGAAAAGTAAAGTCGTTGAAGAGATCCCCCGTGGGGTAGAAAAAGACTTACTTGTTAAAGACGCCGAGGAATTTATGAGGTTGATTAAAAAGAGTGACTACAAGATTGTGGATCATCTCCATCAAACACCCTCGAAGATTTCCATCCTGAACCTGTTGCTATGTTCTGAGGCACATCGCAACGCACTGCTGAAGGTGTTGAATGCCGCATATGTACCGTAGGAAATATCGGTAAACCAGCTGGAAGAGGTCGTAGCCCACGTGAATGCTGGAAATGGGTTAGGGTTCACTGACCTGGAGCTGACGCCAAAGGGGAGGAACCACAATAGCGCCCTGCACATCTCGATAGAGTGTAGAGGAACGATTATGTCTCACGTGTTGGTGGACACAGGGTCGTCGCTCAATGTTCTTCCGAAGAAGGCATTAATGAAGTTAGATACTCGTGGATTGATTTGCACACCCAGTGACCTGGTTGTGAAAGCATTCGATGGAACTAAACATCATGTTTTCGGGGAGGTGACGTTGCCAATCCAAGTCGGGCCGGAAACATTTGACGCGGTCTTTTACATTATGGACATCATGCCTGCCTACAGCTGTCTCTTGGGCCGGCCATGGATCCATTCAGTTGGTGTCGTGACCTCCACGTTGCACCAAAAGCTCAAATATGCTGTCGGAGGTAGCATCGTGACTGTTTGTGGCGAGGAAGACATAATGGTGAGCCATTTGTTGTCCTTCAAGTATGTTGAGATGGACGGGGAGATCCACGAAACCCTATGTCAAGCATTCGAAGCTGTTAAAGTCAAGGACGTAGCTCCTGTAGTCACTAAGAAGCCAGAGATGACTCTCTCTTCCTTCAAGGAAGCCCGGGCCGTTGTCCAAGCTGGATCTACCCCAGGCTGGGGGCGAATTCTGGAGATACCTAACAAGCAAGACAAGTTTGGGTTGGGATATTCTCCTGGAGCTGAAGCCTCCTCTTCTAACAGTGTGTCGCGAGGTAAAGGGTCAATCCAGTTTACTAGCGGCGGGGTGATCTTTGAAAGCGTCAATGTAGTGTCTGAAGACAGCGGAGATAGCGACTGTGACTTAGACTCTTGGATCCATCCAAGAAAGCCAGGCGAGAGCCTCAACAACTGGTCCGTCAAGGATATCATCTAGATGACAAGCGAAGAGTAATGATTTACTTTTTCCAATCATTGTACAACCCTATGTCCTACCCGGGGCATAGTGGTTTTATTGTCAGGGCCTTGTTTGATTATGTACATGCATTTTATCAATAAATCAAAAGGCATTTTTCTTCGTATCCAAATATTGAGATCTTTGTTATTCCTGTTTTATATTTGTTTTGAAAAACAATAAAATGGCAATGAGGTTTGTGCTAACCTGCATATCCTTGTTTTAAGCTTAACCCTTGTTATTGCAGGATCCACATAACAGATGACATCGACTTTGGACCTTCTACGACTCACTTCGACTTCGATTGCCCGATCTATCAAGCCGAAGAAGAGATTGATGAGGACGAAGACCTTCCCGAAGAGTTGGCCTGCTTGTTGAAACAAGAAGAGAAAGTTATTCTACCCTATAAGGAGGAGATCGAGATTGTGAATCTGGGTTCTGAAAAACTTGTCAGGAATGTCAGGATAGGGGTTGCATTGCAGAGTGATGTCAAGCAGAGATTGGTCAAGATGCTTCGAGAGTATAGTGACGTTTTTGCTTGGTCATACGAGGATATTCCCTAACTTGATACTGACATCGTGGTCCATCACTTGCCGCTGCGAGAAGATTGTCCTCCCGTTAAGCAGAAGCTTAGAAGGACGCGGCCAGATATGGCCGTTAAGATCAAAGAAGAAGTGCAAAAGCAGCTTGATGCTGGCTTCTTAGCGGTCACTACTTACCCTCCGTGGGTCGCCAACATAGTGCCTGTACCGAAGAAGGACGGTAAGGTACGAATGTGCGTCGATTATCGGGATTTGAACAGGGCGAGCCCTAAAGATGATTTCCCGCTGCCTCATATTAATGTGTTGGTCGACAATACAGCTCAGTTCTCCGTGTTTCCGCTCATGGATGGCTTCTCCGGCTACAATCAGATCAAAATGGCGCCGGAGGACATGGAGAAAACTACGTCCATCACACCTTGGGGAACATTTTGCTACAAGGTAATGCCTTTCGGTCTGAAGAACGCAGGGGCCACTTACCAACGAGCAATGGTTACTTTGTTTCATGATATGATTCATCATGAGATTGAAGTCTATGTTGATGACATGATTGCGAAGTCCCAAACGGAGGAAGGACATCTGGTCAATTTGCTGAAGCTTTTTGAGAGGCTTAGGAAGTTCAGGTTGAGGCTGAATCCTAACAAGTGTACTTTCGGAGTACGGTCTGGAAAACTACTGGGGTTTATCGTGAGTGAAAGAGGCATCGAGGTTGATCCTGCGAAGATTAAAGCGATACAAGAAATGCCAGTGCCAAAAACAGAAAAAGAAGTTCGTGGTTTCTTGGGCAGAATAAACTACATTGCAAGGTTTATTTCTCAGCTCACAGCCACGTGTGAACCGATGTTCAAACTACTGAAAAAAGATCAGGCGATTATCTGGAACGAGGATTGCCATAAGGCATTCGACAAGATAAAACAGTATCTACAGGAACCTCCAATCCTGATACCCCCAGTGGCCGGATGACCACTAATCATGTACTTGATAGTTCTTGAGAATAGTATGGGGTGTGTTCTCGGTCAGCACGACGAGACGGGCAGAAAGGAGCATGCCATTTATTACTTGAGTAAAAAGTTCACAGACTGTGAATCTCGTTACTCGATGCTGGAGAAGACGTGTTGTGCACTAGCTTGGGCTGCCAAACGTTTACGACAGTACATGCTCAATCACACCACCATGCTAATTTCGAAGATGGATCCGATCAAGTACGTCTTCGAGAAGCAAGCGCTTTCGTGCAGGATTGCCAGATGGCAAATGGTGTTGACGGAATATGACATTCAGTACGTTTCCCAGAAGGCCATCAAGGGAAGCGTATTGTCCGAATACCTGGCCGAACAGCCGATCGAAGATTATCAGCCGATGAAATTTGAATTCCCTGATGAGGATATTATGTTTCTCAAAGCGAAAGATTGCAATGAACCGTTGCCCGACGAGGGTCCAGATAGGAAAACCCAGTGGAAATTGATATTTGACGGGGCGGTTAATTCTTATGGGAGTGGTATCGGGGCGATCATCACGACTCCCCATGGATCCCACATCCCGTTCACTGCGAGACTGACGTTTCCGGTCACCAATAATGAAGCGGAGTACGAAGCATGCATTATGGGTCTAGAAGAAGCGATTGATTTGAGAATCAAGAACCTAGATGTATATGGTGACTCGACACTTGTGATTAACCAGATTAAAGGGGAGTGGGAGACTCGTCAATCGAATTTGGTGCCGTACATGAACTACGCCAGAAGGCTGCTTCCGTTCTTTGATCGAGTGGAACTCTATCATGTGCCTAGGGTTGAAAATCAGATGGCTGATGCCCTAGCAACGTTGGCTTCGATGTATAAAGTCAATTTTTGGTATGAAGCTCCAAGAATTGTCATTTCTAGTCTTGATAGACCTGCATTTGTCTTTGCGATCGAGGAAGCCTCCGATGGCAAGCCATGGTTCCATGACATCCAGACCTTCCTTATGACTAAGGAGTATCCTGCGGGAGCGTCAACCCAGGATAAGAAGACTCTGAGGAGGCTGTCTGGAAATTTCTATCTCAATCCTGATGGAGTTTTGTATAAAAGAAACCACGATCTCGTGCTACTCAGATGTGTAGATGAGAAAGAAGTGAGTATGCTCATGGAAGAAGTCCATGAAGGCACATTTGGTACGCACGCCGGCGGGCATGCTATGACAAGAAAGATCCTGAGAGCAGGATACTACTGGCTGACGATGGAATCGGATTGCTTTAAGTTCGCGAAGAGATGTTATAAATTCCAGATTTATGCTGATAAAGTTCATGTGCCGCCGTGCCCGTTCTCCATGTGGGGCATCGACATGATAGGCAAGATCGAGCCCACTGCATCCAATGGTCATCGCTTCATTCTAGTAGCTATCGACTACTTCACCAAGTGGGTGGAGGCAGCCTCATATGCTAATGTGACCAAGCAGGTGGTGGCTAAATTCATAAAGAGGGATATCATCTGTCGTTACGGAGTTCCCGAACGGATCATTACTGATAATGGTTCAAATCTGAATAACAAGATGATGAAGGAGCTGTGCCAGAGTTTCAAGATTGAACATCACAACTCATCACCTTACCGGCCGAAGATGAATGGCACCGTTGAAGCGGCCAATAAGAACATAAAGAAGATTGTTCAGAAGATGGTTGTGACCTACAAAGATTGGCACGAGATGCTGCCATTTGCACTGCACGGTTATCGTACAACGGTACGTACGTCAACCGGGGCAACTCCTTTCTCCTTAGTGTACGGTATGGAAGTTGTCCTACCGTTAGAAGTGGAGATCCCTTCTTTGCGAGTTTTGGTTGATGTGAAACTTGATGAGGCAGAATGGATTAAGAACCGACCAAACCAACTCAGCCTGAAGGACGAGAAGAGGTTAGCATCGATTGCATATGGTCGTCTGTGCCAAAGCCGAATGAAGAAAGCTTATGATAAGAAGGTGCGTCCTAGAAGCTTTAAGACGGGTGATCTCGTCCTGAAGAAGATTCTTCCTCCACACTCCGATCACCGGGGCAAGTGGACTCCTAATTACGAAGGTCCGTACGTCGTCAGCAAGGTCTTCTCGGGAGGAGCTTTGTTGTTATCCACGATGGATGGTGAAGATTTTGCATCCCCGGTGAACGCGGACGCAGTTAAAAAATACTTTGCTTAAAAAATGACCCGCTGGAAAGAAAAAGAAAATCCATGCAAAAATGGGGCATCCCGGCGAACCACAAAAAAGGAAAAAGGTTCGGGCAAAAATTAGGGATATAAAGAAAAGAATGTACACCCGCAAAGTCGAAAACCCGGATGGGAGACTTTGGCAAAAAAGGGTATCCCGGTGAATCGAAAACCCGAAAGGGCGATTCAGGCAAAAGTTAGGGATTTGAAAAAGCAAATGACTGCGTTCCGCGTGTGGACTTTCATTGTTTAGTGGTTTGGAGGACCTGAGGGCCGTTTGTCTGAATCAATCTCTTCTGAAGCTGAAGCGTCGGAGAAGTATCGAAGTCGAGTGGGTCATAGAAGGATCAACTCATGATGTTCGTCTACGCCTCATTGCCGACATGTGTATACTGATGTATCTTTATGTTTTTATATTTGCGCAGTTTCCTCATTCCAGGAGCTTGCATCTGTTGTAAAACATTTTTACCCATTCAGGGGTTCGTTATCAATAAAATGTATACTATTCAGCAATTCTGTTTGCCTGTTTAGCATCTATCTGTTTTGTTTGCGAAAAAGAACGCCGATGTTTTTGACAAAATGCGCATACATAAACTTACTGGCCTAGGCCACTGATTGTTGAAACAATGAATTACTTGAACATTGTCACAAGATGATAACCTCGATAGGTCCCTTTGAGAAGGGTATCTTGTCTGTTTGTTTGTGTTGTTACAGGTACAGCATATACCAGGCCGTACACCGTATGCGTCCCCAACCAGGATGATTCCTCCTTCTCCAGCAAGGTTCAGCAGCCTCTCCCCACATAGTCTGAACCGGAGATCGTAAAAAATTGATATGTTTCCCCAAGCAGAGAAGATTCTCTCCCCCAACCAGATGTATCCTGAAGGATCACCATCTCCCCAGCTGAGTCAGGCGCCGAAGCGTGTGTTCATCCCCCAGCACCGGGTCACAAGTGCAGGTCTTATAGGAGACTATTCACTGAAGTGTGCAGCAGTTGATAGTTCCAGACTGAAGTCTCCAGGAGAATTGAAATTCCCCGCAGAGTCGTACTCTCCCCCGTAAGCAGGACGATTCCTTCTTCCCCAGCCGAGTTTGCAGTTCCCCAAGAGAGCCGAGTACTTGGAAGCCGTTCGGGCCATGATTGGTTTTCCCCAGTAAAGTGTCGAGTAGCTGATGCTGTATTTTCCCACCGGAGTCGTTATCTCCAGGAAATTTTTGCCGCGAAGGCCGTGCAGTTTATTTCTGCGATTGACATCGCTTCCCTCAGCAGGTCGGGTTCTCGTAGAGCTTTGTTCCCCTGCAGCAGTCAACTGAAGTTTGCTTCCCCATGCGGAGTCCGATTGAGATTGGCGTGACCTTTTCTCCGTGGCAGGATAATTCCTCCCCCCACCAGAGTGGTTCTTTCTCCTTGATAGGAGGATTCTCCCTTCAGCATTTATTTTGATGACGGGATCGCAGCATTTTGCATGATTGCATAGCATTTATCATAAACGCGTAGCATTTCCACCGTGTGGAGCATTGCGTCGTTGTCAAACATATGCATATGAAACATGAGCTAGGTCGTTACCGTTCTTGATTTGCAGGTGTTCCTCCACATAACGGTTTGCTCAAGATGATTCTTGAATCCTCCCCAGCGAAGTCGCTCGCTCAAGATGATTCTTGAATTCCCCAGCAAAGCCGTTTGCCCAAGATGATTCTTGAATTCTTCAGCGAAGTTGTGTGTTTAAGATGATTCTTAAAATCCCCAGTGAAGTCGCTAGAGTTGGTCGCTCAAGTTGATGCTTAGAGTACCCAGCAGAGGTTGCTCAGGATGACTCCTGAAATACCCAGCAGAGGTTGCTCAGGATGACTCCTGAAATCCCCAGCGTGGTCTGCTCAGGATGATTCCTGAAATCTCCAGCAGAGTTATTGGTTCAGGATGATTCTTGAAGTTCCCGATGGAGTGGTTGTTCAAGATGATTCTTGGTTTCCCCAGAAGAGTTATGTGTCCAAGTTGATTCTTGAAGTCCTCAGCAGAGTTGATTCACCCAGAATGATTTCTGGATCCCCGAAGCAGAGTTACTTGATAGTTTTCCAGAATCCCCAGCGGAGATGCGTCATCCCCAGCAGGTTTCTAAACAGCGAAGTTGAAACTTCCCTCGAAGACTTGATGATTGAAGTCCAACCGTATTAACAAAGCAGTGCTCTCAGCTGATGCGAGTGCCTGACGGCGAGAGAGTAGATATCCCTATTGGTTCATGATTGACCGAGAATCCTATTCCCGACTTGCTGACGAAGTCCGGCCGATGCCCAAAAATTTCTTTGAATTCCCGATGGCACGATTAACTTGACCGTTGACCTGATGAGTCCCGAGGATTTTGATGCCTGACGACATGGTCGACCATGTATCACCGGTTACCGTGTGATCAATTCCCCAGTTAGTTGTCGTGCAGCTATTATTTCAGTTTCCGAAGATTTGTCCCATCAGAGTACCGTGTACTTGTGCAGTTGGCAAATTTCCGGGTTTGTTGGTATTCAACCGCCTTTCACCTTGATTTTTTGAGAGTCGTTCGCTTCTCACCCAGTCAGGTCCAAGCCGTTTGAATAGTGGCAGCTGTTGCACCCCAAAATTTGCCCAACATTTCTTCACCTAGCTTATGTTTCATTTCATTCACATTAGCATTATCATTTGCATTTCATTGACATGTATGCAGGAGATCAAGAGGTATGATTACCAATAAAGAGCTATACAAGACTATGAAGCTAGCTAAGAAGGTTATTCAAGTGCTCAAGGGTTGATATCCTTGTCAGAGAAGTTAAAAGATCCTCAGAGATAGTGGTTGAAACCAAGAGGGTGTGCCTCCTAACTTGAGAGTTGTGGGAAGACCTCAGATGATTCTGAAGCCCTGAAGATGGACTTGAGGTCTTGAGAGAGCTTATGAGATGTCTTGAAAGCCATCATGAAGCCTAGACAGGTCATTGTGCAAGATTAAGAAGACTCAGCCATGAGTGGTGTGATTAGGGTTTGACTGGGTCAACCCTAGGTCAACTGATGATTTGGAGAAGGTTGAGACCTAATTCAAGATCCATGTGATCAGGGATTGATACATTGAGATGTTATAAGGATGATTCCAAGGTTAACTCCTCATGATTGAAGAGTTTGAGAAGTTTCAAGCTAGGGTTTCTAGGGCTTGACAGTGTAAAATCCCCTAGTTTGACCCCTATCTTCAAGGCAGTTTAGCTCAAGATGTGATTGTCATCTCATCTTTCCCCCAACATGAATGTTGTAGAGCTTGATCTTAGATTTCTAGAGAGTACTAGAAGTCCTTGATAGGATTTGTAGAACTCAAGTTATGGCTTTGACAAGTCAAGGGTATTTTGGTCATTTGGAGATTACAGGTCATTTCAAGCATAAGGCCATAACTCCTATTTCCAAGCTTCAAATGGATTTTTGTTCAACATGAAAGTTGTTCAAAATGATGCTTTTAGCTTGTCTAAACATCAAGTGTCCCTTGATATGGGTTATATCAAGCCTTGGTTCAAGAAACTTCACATGAAAGCCATTTTAATGAATTAAAATGAGGAAATTCAAAAGAAATGAGATTTACATGTTTCCAAGTCAAATTTGTGGTCAATTTGAATGGAATCAATGTTTTAGAAAGATTGGTATTGCCACATTTTGGATTTGAGGTCCATAGCATGGTCATTTGGATTGTTACTTCACAATTAAGAAACATATCATATACACTCCATATGCTAAAACCAAAGGGGAAAACCCATTACATCACACTCCTTAATGATTAAATGAAGGGTTTGGAGTGAGTTAAAGGCATGAGTAAGGCTTGAAGGCACATTTCCATGTTGAAATTTGGAAGGAAAGGTGAACATCCAAAATCAATAATTGGGCCTAGTTTGGGCTGGATATCTATCTGAACACATTATAAATAAGGCTTAGAACGAATTTGGAAGTTTCTGGAGAAGAATTCTGTTGAGAATCCATTGATGTGAAGTGAAGAAGAAGCTTAAAAATTGGAAATGCGTTTTGGAGAATCAAGAGGTTGCAGCAAGAACTAAGCATCGAGAATTGTCCACCATTACTCGTTGAAGGATTCTGCATAGTTTGAGAGAGAATTGAAGCACATATCCATTACAATCCGAGCTTCAAGGTTGGTTCTAAGTTCTTGAAATATCTCTGTGATTATGTACTTTCAATCCCTTAGAAGCATGCGGTTAGGTTCCCTTTAACTTGTAGATGAATTCTGGGTGGTTAATTTGATGGTTAGAGACAAGTTAGGGTTCCTCCCATTTTCGGTTGAGTTTTGGTTTTGGCGAATCACGCGTTTTCAGTATAAACTAATGGCATGGTTAGATTCCTGAGAAAATTCTGATCAATTTTCATTAAGACATCGTGACCAATGGTTGAGTATAGAAGGATCTAGGGTTGCGCAGGGGTGGCCGGAAAAGCCACCGGCGGTTTGGGCTTGCGCGCGCGAGTTGCAGGTTTGAACGAAGAAGATACAATCCTCACCGTTCGTTCGCGTGGAGAATTTGACTTGGTCTGTGGATCCCAGGGCTCACGTTGAGCCACGCGTCCCTAGCCTTAAACGCATCGTTTTGTTTATTGACCTGAGAAGCTTCGCTGCATAGACCATGGGTGAGCAAGTTCGAACCTTGGCATGTAACGTTTCTGATTTTGTGAATTGAAGACTGAAGCATTGGGCTTGGACTGCACTTGATACTGACACCCCCCTCTTCAGCCCAGTCTGAATTTGAACTGATTGTCATTTCTATTTGCACCACGCGTGTGTTTATTTTAATTGGATTTTCATTATTTTTTCCATTTTGTTCATGGTTCTTGAAAAAATCATAATAAATTGAAAATTAATCCAATTAATTCCATTCTTTTTGCATTTTACTCATGATTGATTCTAGTATTTTTTAGGAAAAAAAATATTTTTAGTTCATGCATTTTCTGATTTTGTGGGAATTTTCATATTTTAATTGATATTAAAATAATCATGTTTGATACTTGATTTTGTGGAATTTTGTGTGATCATGTGATGATGATTTTGACCATGATTTTTTGTATGTGATTAGCATAGATATGCATGATCCCCATAGATTTTTCTCACATTTTTGTGATGAACATAGGTGGAAGTTTAGGTTGAAACCTTTAGATGCTCCATTTTTAGGGTTTATGGTTGATACCTTTGGATTTAGGATTTAATTTTAGGACTTAATAGATGATTTAGTCCCTGGTTTTTGTATGAGGCATTCTTAATTGACTTAGGATCCCATAGGAATTTTTGTAGAAATTTATAGGATAGTTTCCTATTTTTGATTGATTTTAGTTTAGGTGCTAGTTTTAGATGATTCTAAGGCACTAACTCAACTAGATTAACATCTTTAGTTCCCTTAGATTAGGTTTTTGCTTTGTTTGCTCTTGGATGATGATAAAGGCAAGTTGAAGATGCATTGGATTTCTTGGAGAAGCTTGGATTTGAAGATCTTCCCTTCTTGTGGTGTAGTCTTGATTAGGCTAAGATTAGGGTTTTGTAGGCAGAGCTGCTAGATAGTTCTCTTCCTTCATAAACATGGAATATGTTGATCAATTCCATTCTTCCCTATGATGAAAGGTCCCTTTTTAAAGGCCTCATCCCACCTTTGGTAGGATGTGTGGCTCTTTGCAAATTGGTAGAACCTTTGAGGGCCCCCTTCTCTGATGACAGGATGCTCAGTGGTGACCTTTGGTCTTCACTCTGCTACCAATCATCCAAACTTTGCTCTTGATAGATGCATCTTTCTCCCTTGTTAGAGGATGGAGTTCCTTTCTTGAAGAAGATTGAAGGATGAAGTTGACACTTCCATATGATTGAAGATCATTCTGAGAAGCTGAAGCTTGTAGATGAAGAAGACCAAGTTGATACTAGTAAAGCAAAGAGAGTTGAAGCTTGAAGACTAAGTTGATACTTATGAAGAGGATTCAATTGAGATTGAGTGTAGAGCTGAGGCTTGAGGAATAAAGGATAAGTTGACACTTGCATTGATGCATGGAGAGCCTGAAGGAATCAAGTTGATACTTGTAGTTAGGAGTAAAGCCTGAAGGTGGAATTGACTGAAGAGTTGAAGCTTAGAGAAGAGAGAATAAGTTGATACTTATGTTTGATGGGTTGAAACCTGGGAAGAGCAAGTTGATACTTGTTATTGAGTCTGAAGACTGGATTGCTGTTAGAAGAGCTGAAGCTTGAAAGGGGAAGAGAGAGGGGTTGATCTGCTTTCTTGTCTGTTTCTTTTCTGTGTTGATGTGCCTTGTTTGACTTGCTTGATGCATTAGAATAAGTCCATATCTAGATTCTTTTAAGCTAGGAGCATGATTGCACTAGAGGTTGAGTTGCTCCCTCTGCTTGTATTTTTACTGTATGGCTTTGCTTGCGGGTATTCGGTAGAGCCCAGCTCCCTTGCCCATGTGGTTTGTGTTTGCTTGATAGCATGTTATTTCTTCTGTATGATTACAGTTTATTCTATTTTGCTTGATAGCATGTTATTTCTTCTGTATGATTACAGTTTATTCTATTTTGCTTGATAGCATGTTATTTCTTCTGTATGATTACAATTATTCATAACTGGCTTGAGGTCGAGATGAGCTTGTGGAGGTTGATGCCCCACACACATTTCCTCCCTCACTTGCATTGCATGCATTTTACAGTCGTTTACTGTATATCTGGTTACTGTTTAAGCTGATGCTTTATCTGTTTCTGTTTATCATTGACATGATCCCCTAGGAATCTCATTTCCTTTGATAAGGAAGTGATGATAGAACTTTAGGTTGAAACCTATGCATGATAACTTCTAGGAGTTCCCTGTTTCAAACTTCAACAATAGGATGAATCCTTGGCATGACAACAATAGGACTTGATAGTCTCCCCGTAGCTGAGCCTGTTCTCTTCTCATCTCAAAACAGCTTAAGATACAGTAATCATGAATGATTTCTTTCGTACGTTACGAGCCTTAAGCTATCTGAGAAAGGATTTTTGGAGAGCTTCTTTCCAACAGTCTGGATGTTTAGTATGGTACCCTTTGGGTGACATGCGACGCATTCACTCTCAGGTCATAGGCTCTAGTGCGATTGAAATTGCAAACACAATAAAAAAACAGTTCTTCCGTAAAAGACAAAAAACAAACTTCAAACCTTTTTGCCCCGTGGGCCCATAATTCAAAGGACTCTTTTCTGAAGAAAAGAGTGTCGTTAAACTTCAGCGCCACCGCAAACAGGCTTTGTCCCTAACTGCTGGAACTGTTGTTTAACCCTACTCGATAAAATAGATGAATCTGAATCCCCGTGATTCGTAGTAGCCCGAACTACGTAAGCTCTGATCTCTCATACCTGTTGAGAGTATGTAGGCACAATACTGATGTATTGGCGAGCCACCTTCCCTGTAACCCGTAGTAGGTCGAACTACGTTGACTCTGATTTCTCATTCTCTGATGAGAATACGTAGGCATAAAGTGTGACGCTTTGCCGAGTCATTTTCTTTTCTTTTTCAGACCGGCCTCGATAGGTAGATAGATAAAACCAACCCGTCAGATAAACACAACAAGCGTGGATCCCGTCGAGTACGACGGACGTGAGGGGTGCTAATACCTTCCCCTTGCGTAACCGACTCCCGAACCCAGACAACGGTTGCGATGACCTTGTCTTATACCTTTTCGTCAGGTTTTTCCGATCGTTTCCTTTCCCGTTCCGAGGGATAAATAATGAAAGGTGGCGACTCTTCTGTTTTGCCGGCACCTTATTTTCGCGGTAGCGACAATATCAAGCATTCAAAATTAAAGCACTGTTGCTAAGATTCAAGTCATGATTGATTTGATAACAAGCTTGGAATCAGAAACCAAAGGTGGATTAGCAGAAGTTTGTTAGAACACAGATTGGTTCTTAATTATATCTCTATGTTTTGATGATAACTCTTACGAAATTTTGTATTAAGAAATTATATACTCTAAAATTTGTTTAAGTATGTTTGTTGCAGATATTAAAGTGAATATTATTCTGAAAGAAAATTAGATCTGAACATGAAATTATGCAAGACTGTGAAGCGTCAGAAGTATCTCCCAAAAGATTTTGAGCGCTGTCTACAGAAGCATCTGAAGCAGAAGCTACAGAAGCATCTGATGCATTGAAGTCTTTTGTATGAAGAGTTTCAAGCATAGTGTTTCAGAAGACTCTGATAGTACTACGCTGCCAGTACTGAGGATCTGATCCCAAACTCTGCTCTGAATTATTACACGCTAAAGCACACTTGCTGCAATGCTCTGATTCAGCAAATTCTGATGAACATCAAAAGACTCTGATCACTCAAGGCTCTGATGTTATTTGCCGAGTATTAGAAACTTGTTGAAGAAGAATTCAAAGTTATGTCCGTTGGATAGACCAAACTACTCTTTCCTCATTTATGATAGACACAAGAACACATGCAAAAATGATTTATCTGTGCATTCTGATTCTAGGAAAGGTCATGTGATGTGAAGACAAAAAGGCTACAGCCCTTTTCAGTGCACAACCTTCAACGTGAAAATAACTTGGACTTCTGTGCCTATAAAAGCAGGACTCCATCACTCTTCTTCAGTTGACGAAATATTGAAAGAAATTCAAAGAAAGCTCTCATATAATCTACTCTCATTGCTGAATTTATTTCTTTGTTCTTAAACTTAAGTGTAAAATCACAGTTGTGATATAACTTACTTAGAAGCATTTAAACACTTGTTTAGTTTTACACATTGATTGTAAAAGTCCTTAAGAAGATCCAGGTGTGATCAGTTGTTCTTAAGAAGACTAAGAAGAATTGTTCTTAGTGCTTGCTATTGTAATCAGTTTGATTAATAGTGGATTAAGTCCTTATTGAGAAAGGCAAATCACTCTTGATAGGGTGGACTGGAGTAGTTGAGTTCAACGAACCAGGATAAAAATCCTTGAGTTTTTATTGCCATAATATTTTCTCTATACTTATTCACCCCCCCCCCCCCTTCTAAGTACTTTCTCACCTTCAGTTGGCATCAGAGCTCTGGTTCTGTGTGTGCTACCACTTCACCGTGACGGAAAAGATTTAGTGAGAAAACTTTGATATAAATTCTTGGTTGTTATTATGGTTGAAACTTCAACATCTAACAGCAACAACAGATATGATGAAAGGGAAAGAATCAACACAAAACCCCCTATGTTTGATGGGGAGAAATTTTATTATTGGAAGGACAGAATAGAAAGTTTCTTCCTTGGTTATGATGCTGATTTATGGGACTTGGTCATTGATGGGTATGTTCATCCCACTGATGGGGATGGCAAGAAAGTTGATAGAAAATCAATGACTGAAGCTCAAAAGAAGGATTTCAGAAATCATCACAAAGCTAGAACAATCTTGTTAAATGCAATATCTCATACTGAGTATGAGTAGATCACAAACAGAGAAACTGCATTTGACTTGTTTGAGTCTTTGAAGATGACACATGAAGGAAACCTTCAAGTTAAAGAGACCAAGGCTCTGGTGCTAATACAGAAGTATGAAGCGTTTAAAATGGAAGAATCTGAGTCTATAGAAACTATGTTCTCTAGATTCCAGATCCTCACAGTTGGTCTAAAAGTGCTAGACAAAGGCTACTCAACTGCTGATCATGTGAAGAAGATCATCAGAAGCTTGCCTATCAGATGGAAACCTATGGTCACTGTTCTGAAGCTTGCCAAGGATCTGAACAAGATCACTTTGAAGGAACTAATCAGCTCACTAAGGAGCCATGAAATTGAACTTGAGGAAGATGAGCCTCAAAAGAAAGGTAAGTCAATTGCCTTAAAATCTAACAAATATGTGAAAGCTTTGCAGGTGTTAGAAGAGAGTTCTGAAGAGTCTTTTTCTGAAGAAGATGATGAACTGTCCTTGCTGTCCAGAAGAATCAACAGACTCTGGAAGCACAAACAGAGGAAGTTCAAGAACTTCAAGAAGCCAGATCAGCGCAAGGAGTCCTCTGGACCAAAAACATCTGGAAAGAAGGAAGTTGTTTATTTTGAATGCAAACAACCTGGTCATTACAAGAATGAATGTCCAAAGCTTCAGAAAGAAAAGCCTAGAAGAAAGCCTGAACATAAGAAGAAGGTTCTAATGGCAACATAGGATGATTCAGATGAATCTGGATCCTCATCAGAATCTAAAGATGAATGCGCCAACATGGCTCTGATGGAAGACGTGGAAGATCAGAATGAAGGATCATCTAGATCTGAGTCTGATTCTGAATCTGACTCAGAAGAGGTACTTTCTGATCTCACTAGGTAAGAGCTTATTAAAGTCTTATCAGAAGTCCTAAAAAACTATAACCAGATTAAGTTCAAATGCAAGAAGCTTAAATGCAATCTTGAATTTGAGAATAATCTGTTAAAGTCAGAAGTTGTTGAGCTAAAAGAAAACAATTTAAAAATGAAAACTAATTTTGAAAAAGCTCAACAAGACTCTGAGTCTAAAACTAAGTCTAAATGCAAAAACATTTTAGAAGAATATGACTTCAGCTTTCAGAAGTTTCTAGCTAAAAGCATAGATAGAAGCAAGATGGCTTCAATGATCTATGGAGTTAGCAGAAACAACCGGAAAGGAATTGGATATGAATCTGCCTCTGGAAAGGATTTAAATCCAATGCCTGTTGATAAACTTATAATTAAGAAAACTCCCTTATACTCTCATTTCAATTTTGGTCATTTGAATGATATCAAACACACACGTTCTGATCAGAATGTTCCTGTGTTTAAGCTAAAAGTCAGTCATAACAAAACTGTTGTAAAAAGACAGAAGTTCAGACAAACTTTCAAGGCAACTAACCCAAAAGGACCCAAAAAGATCTGGGTACCTAAGGATAAGATAATCCCTGTTGCAGATGTATTTAGCAGAAAAGTCAAGACGCCATTCATGGTACCTGGACTCTGGCTGCTCACGTCACATGATGGGAGAAAGGTTTATGTTCCAAAGCCTGGAGCTTAAATCTGGAGGAGAAGTGAAGTTTGGAGGGAATCAGAAGGGCAAGATTATTGGCTCTGGTACTATTGGCAATGGTAACCTTCCCTCTATATCTAATGTTTTACTTGTAGAAGGATTAAAGCATAATCTATTGTCCATAAGTCAATTAAGTGACAATGGTTATGACATAATCTTTAATCAACAATGTTGTAAAGTTGTTAGTCAGAAGGATGGCTCAATCCTATTTAATGGAAAAAGGAAGAACAACATTTACAAAATCAATCTTTCAGAACTTAAGGTTCAAAATGTTAAATGCCTTTTGTCTGTTAATGATGAGCAATGGGTCTGGCACAGAAGATTGGGGCATATTAATATGAGACGTATATCTTAGATTAATAAACTCAATCTGGTCAGAGGACTTCCTAAGTTGAAGTTCAACTCAGATGCTCTTTGTGAAGCATGTCAAAAAGGAAAATTTTCAAAATCTTCTTTTAAATCTAAAAATGTTGTTTCAACCTCAAGACCATTAGAATTACTTCAAATTGATCTGTTTGGACCAGTGAAAACTGCATCCATCAGAGGCAAGAAGTATGGATTAGTTATTGTTGATGACTACAGTAGATGGACATGGGTAAAGTTCCTAAAACACAAGGATGAGTCACATTCTGTGTTCTTTGACTTCTGCAAACAAGTCCAGAATGAAAAAGATTTTAAAATTGTTAAAGTCAGAAGTGATCATGGTGGTGAATTTGAAAACAAATATTTTGAAAAGTATTTTAATGAAAATGGCATTGCACATGATTTCTCCTGCCCTAGAACTCCACAACAGAATGGAGTTGTAGAGAGGAAAAATAGAACTTTGCAAGAAATGGCCAGAACCATGATCAACGAGACTAATCTGGCAAAACATTTTTGGGCAGAAGCAATAAACACAGCTTGTTACATTCAGAACAGAGTGTCTGTAAGACCTCTTCTAGAAAAGACTCCCTATGAATTGTGAAGGAGCAGAAAGCCCAACATTTCATATTTTCATCCTTTTGGATGTATTTGTTATATGTTGAACACTAAAGAGAATCTTAACAAGTTTGATTCTAAAGCACAGAAGTGTTTCATGCTTGGGTATTCTGAACGCTCTAAAGGCTACAGAGTAAACAATACTGAAACACAGATTGTGGAAGAATCTATACATGTTAGATTTGATGATAAGCTTGGCATTGAAAAGCCAAAGCAGTTTGAAAGTTCTGCAGATAGAGAAGTAATTCTCACAGACTCTGAAGGCTCAGACGCTGAAAAAGCTCAAATGAAGGAACCAGAAGCAACGCCAGATGCAATTCCTTTAGCTAGCTTCTCAAATGAACAACTTAAACATTTCTGATGAATCAATTGTTAGAGGATCATCTTCCAGAATCAAGGCCTCTCACCCAGAGGATGTGATCATTGGAAAGAAGGATGACCCCATAAGAACAAGATCCTTCCTCAGAACATCTGAAGCGTCATTATTTGGGTTGGTGTCAGTTATTGAACCAACTTCTGTGCATGAAGCTCTGCAAGACAATGACTGGATAATTTCCATGCAAGAAGAGCTCAATCAGTTCACAAGAAATGACGTTTGGGATTTGGTTCCAAGACCAAAAGAATTCAACATCATTGGAACTAAGTGGGTCTTCAAAAACAAGTTGAATAAAAAAGGAGAAGTTGAAAGAAACAAAGCAAGGCTTATTGCTCAAGGTTATAGCCAGCAAGAAGGAATTGATTATACAGAGACTTATGCTCCTGTAGCTAGGTTAGAGTCTATTCGTTTACTCATTTGTTTTGCTGCATAAAATAACATCACTCTATATCAAATGGATGTTAAGAGTGCCTTTCTAAATGGAATTATAGAAGAAGAAGTTTATGTTCACCAACCTCCTGGTTTTGAAAGTGAAAAATTTCTAGAACATGTTTTTAAATTAAAGAAATCTCTTTATGGTTTAAAACAAGCTCCCAGAGCTTGGTATGAGAGATTAAGTAACTTTCTTCTGGAGAAAAATTTTATTAGAGGCAAAGTGGACACAACACTCTTTTGTAAAACATTTAAGAAAGATCTGTTAATTTGTCAAATATATGTGGATGATATTATATTTGGATCTACCAATGTTATGCTGGGAAAGGAGTTTGCTCAATGTATGCAGGCTGAATTTGAGATGAGCATGATGGGAGAATTGAGATTCTTTCTGGGAATTCAAGTCAACCAGACTTCAGATTGCACTTACATTTGTTGCACCCCAAAATTTGACCAACTACTTGTCGCAATTTGGCTCATGATTCGAATCATTTCATTTTGCATTTGCATACCGTGTCCATTGCATTTTTTCAGTCAGATTGACTTTATCGGGATTACAGCCCTCTGATCACGTTTCAGGCAGCTTCATACCATTTCGAATACGAGGATTTATTTTGAGAATTGGTGCTCGTCCCGGTGTTTTCAGCTCTCGCTGTTGTTTTTTAGGACATATCGGTGTCCGGTTTTTACCGTCATTTCGCTATGTTCGTGTATTTATGTTCTAATCGATTTAATCGGCTTTCTTGCATTTTTAGATTTTCCCTTTATTTTCTAGAATTTTAAATGAATTTTAAATAGCTTCTTCTAGAATATTAATAGATAATTATTTTTTTAAAATAGTTTTGATAGATTTTTTTTTCTAGATATTAAATAGGAATCTTTAATATATTCTTATAGATTTAATTGTTTTTAGAATTTTAAATAGATATTTGTTTCTAGATAGATTTTAAATGTTTTTTAATAGTTTTAATAGGTTTAGTGGACTCTTTTTCTATTTTTAATAGGTTTAGGAATTAATAGAGTTAATTGAAGTTTAATGTCTTTTTAGAATTAATTCATAGAGTTTAATTAGATTTTAATTAGGATATTAATCATTTCCTTTTAATTAGATATTAATCATTTTGTTAATTAGGGTTAATTAGAAGTTAATTAGCAGAAGTAATTGCTTTGGTTTCCATTAATTTGTTTTTTAATTTGAGTCAGCTTTTAATTAGAGTTTAGTTATGGCATTAATTAGGATTTAATTGAGTCTTAGTTGTATTAATCAGGTTTTAATCAGTTTTGTCCAATAGTGGGCCAGGTGTCCACGTTTTTGGAGGCCCAATCCCAGTCTGATGCCACTTGTCGTATAAAGAGGGACCCCACGTTCCGCTTTCTCTCTCCGCCAACACACCCTTGCATGCCAACACACGCTCGCCACCTCATCCCACACGTGGCTCCGTCTCCCCTTCCCCCTCTGCATGCAGAGCGCCACGTAGCGCCACCCTCCTCCATCTCTCGCCGGCCATGCAGCCGCCGCAGGGACCACCGCAACAGTCGCCGGAGTTCGCAACTGTCGCCAGAAATTGCGTTTTCCACCAGAAATTCATCTTCCTCATCAATCCTCTCCATTGTGTTCTTCGTCGATGCTCCAACCTTCATCATCTTCATCCTAGATTCAACATTCTTCCCCAGATTCATCGTCTTCACCACATCCAGATCCAAAACGTTCATCCTGCTTCATCAATCATTCATCGTGGAACCTTCATGTTCATAAGCATTTTGCTAGAAGATTCAAGAACACCATCTTGTTCTTCGCTTCTCTTACCCCAGGTCATCAAGAAGTTCCCAGATCCATCAGACATTCATCATTTCTCCAAGAATATTCAACGAGCTTCATCTGTTTCCGTCAAGAATCTTCATCTGTAATCATCAATCTCCTCCAGATCCAAGAACCTGCGACGTGTTCATCAGAGCGTAACTGTTATCTTCAAGACCCTTCATCCAAGCTTCAATCACCTTCAAGAACTCATGACGTTTTCCAGATCCTCGAAGAACTTCCGATCTTCATCAATCTGCATCAGTTCATCACGCGCTCTCCAGATCTTCGTTGATCTTCCAAACACCATAGACCTTCATAGCAACTCCTCAGAATTTCAAACGAACTACACAAGAACCAACTCTTCACTAACAGATCTATGATTCACACGAGCTTCTGGAGGTAACCGGTATTTTGATTCCGGTTGGTATGATTTCATGATAAACGGATTGTGTGGTGTTTAACATAGGCGAAAGAGCTGAACTGAATGGAGAAGGGTGAGGGTTAGGAGGAACCAGACGGCGTTGAGGATGGAGAGAAGAGAGAGTGAGTGCTAGGGTTTAAAATTGAATTGAGGGAATGAGGAATACGAATGGTCTCCCCTCCTTTGAGTGGATTGGGCCTTGTGGCCCATGCTTTTGCTAGTTGTCGCTACTGCGAAAATCGGCGCCGGCTATGACAGAAGAGTCGCCACCGTGCGTTATTTATCCCAACGGCGGGAAAGGAAACGCTCAGAGTAAACCTAACGCAAAACGGGAAAGGAATGGTTGTCGCAACCAAATTCCTGGATTCGGGAGTCGGTTACGCAAGGGGAAGGTATTAGCACCCCTCACGTCCGTCGTACTCAGCGGGATCCACACTTGTTTTCTGGTACGGATTGTATTCTATCTGCACTAAAGGTCTGGGTTAAAAGAAAATAAAATGACTCGGCAAAGTATCGCACTTTATGCCTACGTATTCCCGTCTGGAACGAGAAATCAGAGTCAACGTAGTTCGCCTACCTACGGGAAAGGAGGGGAAGGTTGCTCGCTAGGATACAACATCCTATGCCTACGTACTTTCACACAGCATGAAAGATCAGAGCAAACGTAGTTCGGGCTACGGAAGACACAAGCTTGTCTGATTGTTTTTTTTTATTACCTTCAAAAAGGGTTTTTCTTGATTATGAGTCCAAGCGGACAAAAATGACACTTTGATGTTTGTTTTGAATCTTTTACAAAAGAAGTGTTTTTTAGTTCGTTTGCAATCTCTGACGCACTAGAGACTATGATTTGAGAGTGACTATGTCGCGTGTCACCCAAAGGGTGCCACACCAAGCAGCCAGACTACTGGAAAGAAACTCTCCAGCAACCCTTTCTCAAATATCTTAAGGCTCGTAACGTACGACATCGATTAACCTTATTACTGTGTTTTTGAGTTGTTTTGAGATAAGAAGAGAAAGAAGCTCTAAAAAGTCTAGGGTTGAAAAGGGAATAAAAACTAACCTAATGTTGTCATGCATGGATAAGAATCCTAATGTCTGTCATAATTCCCTCCTGCACAGAGGAAATCAGAGATCCTAGGGGATAAACAGAAAAGAAAGCAAGCAAATACGGTAAAATGCATGCAATGCAGCAATACAAGCGAGGCAAGGGAGTCCTGCTCAACCTCGAACCTGGGAAAACAACAGGCAAAGTGAATCAATATTCACTTCAAACCTAGGGGGAAAGTTGTACAAGCCAACAAACAAATACAGAAAAACCAAAACAAAACAGAGGAGGCAGCCCAAGTAGCAGCACCAAACTCCCATAGTAAACAGCACAAGCAGCAGCTCTGAACAGCAACAGGTTGATTAAATAGCAAAAAGTTGACAGCAACAACCTTCATCTTCATGAATAGCTCCTATCTTCAAGCTTCACTAAACCTTCCATCTTCAACAAACACCAAGCTTCAACAAGCTCCTAGCTTCAACAAGCAACCAGCTTAAACTAGCAAACCTCAACCAGTAAACAGCTTCAACAAGCTCCTAACTTCATCTTCAATAAGCAGAAAACCCCTAGCTTCAACAAGCAACCAGCTTCAACAAGCACAAACTCCTAGCTTCAACAAGCAGCAAAACCCTAGCTTCAACAAGCAACCAACTTCAACAAGCAGCAAAACCCTAGCTTCAACAAGCAACCAGCTTCAACAAGCAGCAAAACCCTAGCTTCAACAAGCAACCAGCTTCAACAAGCAACACTCCTAGCTTCAACAAGCACCCTCTGATCGGGAAAATAGCAAGTGTACTATTTTTACCAATTGTAGTAATAAGGGAAAAGTCCCAAGTATCGATCTCGAGGACTGCGTAGTAATTAACGGAATTTTTAGGATTCAATTGAACAAAAGGTCTAGTGGGTTGTTTGGTGGCAGAGTATATCACAAGTAAATACGGACTTAATTAATCAATCTAAGAACAGTGTTAGGGGAGTGGAGACTATATGAGTAAAGACCCTGTATGATTATTCTACTATACTAGTTATTAACCTTAATTTATCAGTTGGCCACTTTAGTTGCCTTAATTCCTTAATGGAAACCCTTTGATGGTTTTCCTGTTCACTAATTCCTCAGTGTCCCTGAAAAACATCAAGCAATAGTTCCGACCATAAAATACGTGATACGGGATATCCTCATTCCTAAGCAATATCGACCGTGATACTATTTTGCAAAAGTGTTAGGTTGACTTTCCAGACTAACGCCTAAGCACCATTCGAATTCTACTTTCCAATATGAATACGAATAGGATTAATGCAAAATCAAATATATTAAGGTAAAAACATGGTTCTCATAGAATAATTAAACAAACGTCATTACATCGCATTAAGGACCACTCCCTAACAACTTGGGGTTTAGCTACTCATGTTCTTTGTAAACATAAAAGTAATTAGAATTAAAAAGGAGAAGATCATTACAATGCACGTTGAACTCCTTGGATCATCAATTACTTCCGCTTTTGATCGATCCTCTGTTTCCAGTCGAACTCTCCTCTCAGTTGTCAATCCTAATCTCTGTTCAAAAGTGTCCTTTCTCTTTCTAAAATGTGCCTCTTATATCTAAATTCAAATTACATAGCGAAATGTCTCAAATGCCCTTCGAAATAGGTCTGACAGCAAAAAAACAGAAAACAGAGAAATCTCACGTTCAGTGGCCCTGACACGGGCCGTGTTGTGCAACACGGGTGGCCGTGTCAGGCTGCTGGCTTCTTTTGGGGCGTGCTCCTCTCCAAGGGCTGCAACACGGGCCGTGTTGCATGACACAGGCACCCGTGTTGCAAGTCTGAGTCTTCTTTTTCCATCTGCCTTGGTCGACCCGTGTCTGCCAGCCGTGTCCTTCATGACACGGGCCGTGTTGTGCAACACGGGTACCCGTGTTGCAGCTCTGAGTTCCCTTTTTCGCCTTTTCTTTTCCTCCGAATGCGGTGCGATTTTCGTGCTATCCATTCCTGCCAAAAACACACTAAAAGAAACCAAATCAAACGCACCAGCGGCAAAAGCAACATCAACTTAAAAATAAGACTCGAAGACACACAACTACGAGTAATGCAGATAATAACAATTAAAGCTTCGAAAACTAGGTAAAAACATTGCGAAATTAACCACAAACAGCGTTTGAAAACACAACTGAAATCCACCGATCAAACTCCCCCGAACTTGAACTTTTGCTTGTTCTCAAGCAACAAGCTCACCAACCCGAACTTAATATCTCTTTTTTGTTTTTTCATAACGGAACCGTCCATAGAATTGTGAGTTACGGTGATAATACTCATACTTGAACTTCTCATTCCAAGTCCCCTAGGATTTATCTCGGCTTTTCCCTCAAAACAGGTAACCTGCAAACACTAGACTGCGGTAAACCACAGACCTCAGTCTCCCTATGGGTAACCTCTCCGACTATGCTTTGTACTTAAGTCTTCTTTTTCTATTTTCCTCCCTTTCATTCGGACAATCATATATGGCTTTTATGATTTTCCTCGTGTGCACAAGATTTATCAATCTTTTTCTGGCACTGTTATTCTTTTTTGAATGGCTTTCAGGTTCGACCGCCGTTGGGCTGAATAACCGGGTGAGAGTTACCCAACTTAGAAGGATTAGTCGCCTACTTGCCCCTTTTTGTTTGTTTTTTTTTCTCTGTGCCTTAACTCTCTATTTTTCATTATCCTTGCACACACGATTATTTTTGATGGAGCCTGATTGTCAAAATAAACTACTCAGGGGTACTTCTCAGATCAAAGCACTATGGTACAAATCTACACGTCGAACTCGTTCCTCTTTGGGAAACCCAGGGTGTTGGCCTTTTACCTATCTCTCAAGATTATCCCAATTTCATCCTCACGGTTCTTTTTTGAGTATTCTATATAGTTTCTCATCACCTCACTCAACATCTTCACTCAACAGTTCCCCAACCAACAATTTTATTAATTTTATTAGCTCAATGTCAGGGGGGTCTTCTTGTGGATCGCTATCATGTTCTCAAACTAACACTGGACTGGAAATTAAATAGACAAATAACTGCAACAGAATTGAAAACACACAAAATAACATAAAAACACAAATAAAATAAAACAAACACAAATAAAATACCCCCACACTAGAATTCAACAGTGTCCTCACTGTTGGAACACTAGTAGCAGGGGACTCACAGAGTTCATGGTTGCGGAGGTTGGTCGCGCAGCATCATCTGCCGCATCCATTCATGCATCTCACCGATCAACCTGCCTTGTCGGATTTGCTCATTCCCTTGTCTTGTCTGCTCCTCGCCTTGCCTCGTCTGCTCACTTCGGAGATGGCACATCTCATTCTCCATCCAGTCCCATTCTTTTTTAGATAAGCTCCACGAGCCTGAGCCTGATTCCTGATGGGGTGAAAATCGAGTAGGCGGTATAGGCGCTTCTTCTACCTGATCGCCTTCATCCTCAAAGAATTCTGCACCTGTACCATCATAAAATTGGTCTTCTTCATCCTGCAGGGGGCTCTCATATAGCCAGTTATTCACATTTTGAATACTAATAAAGTCAGGGGCAGGTAAAGCAAGGAGATGACTGTTGCGGCTTACCAAGGAATAGTAATTATCAAAGACACGAATCATACCTTGGGCAGTCAGTGTGGCAAGATCTATTTTTGTCTTACCTGTAACAGTGAGTTCCTCTCTCAAAAGAGCACCATGGCCAAAGTGATTCGTGATTTGAGTAATCATACCGCCTACACTTATTTCGCCTGAAGGTGCATTCGCAACCCTCTTCAGATGATCAGCTGCAAAGGCAGCTACATTAATGAGCTCGTGATTGGCCATGCCGTACATGAAGTACAACTCCCTCTGAGTCGCCACCCCTGTGCTGTCACCCCTGCCGAACAGTGTATATGCCAATCCTTTTTGAGCGTACCTGAAACAAGGGTTATGGATACAAGAGGCTTTTGCCGCTTTCGCGACATAATCAGTTCTGCCTGTAATAGCCTTCCAGAAGTCCCTTGCACTAAAATGTCCCGGAGGGGCTCCGGGACCAAAATTGGGGAGCTTCAGTATATCTCCCAACTCGGCTATGGTCAGGCTATGGTCAGTATCAAATAACCTGAACCTCAGTGTACCATAATATTCTTCCTCCACCCCTGTCCACCTGTGCTTCAACTGAAATTCTAAAGTGCTCAAGAATTCAACAGTTATGCACTCATAAGTTGGCGCTTCTAATTGCATAAATTCTAACATCCCCAGAGTGTGAAACATCCTATGGACCTCTATTCTCAGCCCTAGATTATCAAGCATAGTGTTACAGATATACCTTGTGGGCGTAAGCTTACGCTTGATGATGTTAGAGTACTTTCTCTGATGATCCGGGTCTTCAAAGAGTATGCCGTGAGGGTTCGCCATACGGTGTGCTCTCTTTCTTGGGCGTGAAGTTTCCGCCACTGCTTTTCCGGTATCTCTACGAGGAGGCATTCTGAACCTGCAAAACACAAACAACACAGATGGTTCGAAAAATTTCGAAATCCCTGTTAGTGAAAAACGAAACCGTAGAATTAATCACAATGATGAGTAGAGTGTTTTTTGTGAAGGACGGAAGTGGTTCCGGTGAGTGGGTGTGGTAGATAATGAAGCTTTTGTGTAGAGAGGGTTATGGAGGTTAAGGGTTTTGTGAGGGAGAAGAAGGAGGAAGATGAAAAAATGATAGGAATTGTGTGGTGGGTAATGATAAGTGGGGGTTAAAGTGGTGGGCCCCACGGGGTAAAAATGAAAAATCTGACCGCGCCTTGCAACACGGGCCGTGTTGCACAACACGGGCACCCGTGTTGCTCCCCCTGTAGAATATATTTTTTTTCAAAGTCACGCCTCTGCAACACGGGCCGTGTTGCACAACTGGTCCACCTGTTTTTCCAACTTCCTCATTCTTGTCATGCTGGGCCTGACACGGCCCGTGTTGTACAACACGGCCACCCGTGTCAGGGTGCCGTTTTTCATATTTTTCTTCTCCTCTGGTCTCCGACATTTTCTTTCACCGATGAACTGCGAGTTTAGCAAAACCTGTTAAAACAAAAACAAAATGAAAACGTGTAAATGAAATACGTGGGTTGCCTCCCACGAAGCGCTTCGTTTTACGTCGCCTGGCTCGACGGTCCGTCATCGTATCATGTGAGATGAACGACATCGTTGCGATCCTTCTGTTGTCCCTCGTAGTAAGGTTTCAGACGCTGACCATTTACTTTAAAAATGTCTCCATTTGCTGGATTTTTCAGCTCAACTGCTCCGTGCGGAAATGTCTTATGTACTACAAATGGTCCCGACCATTTTGATTTAAGCTTTCCCGGAAATAGTTTCAGTCAGGAGTTGTACAACAATACTAATTGTCCTTCCCGAAATTCTTTCTTCTGAATACGTCGATCATGCCATTTCTTTGCTTGATCCTTGTACATTTTTGCATTCTCATACGCCCGGTTCCTGAATTCCTCTAGCTCATGAAGTTGGAGGGTTCTGGAATCTCCTGCTCTGGTGAGGTCTAGGTTAAGAACTTTTGATGCCCATAGTGCCTTGTGTTCTAACTCTAGAGGCAGATGGCAAGCTTTACCATAGACAAGTTGGTAAGGGGACATACCAATGGGTGTTTTGTATGCAGTGCGATACGCCCAGAGAGCGTCGTCCAGCTTTACTGCCCAGTCCTTACGGGATGCACGCACTGTTTTCTCTAATATTTGTTTGAGTTGTCGATTTGACACCTCGGCTTGCCCGTTGGTTTGAGGATGGTACGGAGTAGATATTTTGTGTTTCACATTATACTTAAGGAGTAGCTTTTCCATGAGACGATTTAGGAAATGAGTTCCTTCATCACTTATAAGGGCCCTTGGTACTCCAAACCGCGAAAATATGTTCTCCTTCAGAAATCTGACCACTACTTTAGCATCATTTGTTGGTAGTACCACTGCTTCTACCCATTTCGAAACATAGTCAACTGCTACCAGTATGTAGTGTTTTCCAAATGATGGTGGGAATGGTCCCATAAAATCAATCCCCCAAACATCAAACAACTCTACTTCTAACATGGAATTCTGCGGCATCTGGTTTCTTTTCGAGATATTTCCAGTCCGTTGACATCTGTCGCATTCCTTAACTACGTTCTGGGCATCCTTGAACAAAGACGGCCAATACAACCCTGATTGGAGGACTTTGGCTGCGGTGCGGTCGCCACTAAAATGCCCTCCATAATCTGAATTATGACATGCTTCAATCACCTTCCTTTGCTCGTTTTCCGGAACGCATCGTCTGATCAGTCCATCCACCCCTTTCTTGTAAAGAAATGGGTCATCCTATAAGTAGAACCTGCAGTCATGAACAAACTTTTTCCGTCCGTTAGAATCAAAATCGTCGGGTATGAGACCCCCGACTAAATAGTTGGCGTAATCAGCAAACCAAGGAACACCATGAATAACCAGGATGTGTTCATCAGCAAACTCGTCCTTTATCGGGCGCTTTTCCTCGTTTTCTTCAATCGGTGACATTCACGAGAGGTGATCAGCTACAGTATTTTCACATCCTCTCTTATCCCGAATCTCCACATTGAATTCTTGGAGCAGAAGGATCCATCTCAGCAGCCTGGGCTTTGACTCCTGTTTAGCAAAAAGATATTTTAACGCTGCATGGTCAGTATAGACAATCACTTTAGAACCCAATAGATATTGCCTAAATTTGTCAAAGGCATACACCACCGCTAGCAACTCCTTCTCAGTAGTTGCATAATTCATTTGTGATGGGTTCAAAACGTGACTCGCATAGTAAATAACATGCAAAAGCTTCTCTTTCCGCTGCCCCAATACAGCCCCTACTGCGATGTCACTGGCGTCACACATGATCTCAAACGGCAGCGACCAGTCTGGGGCTATCACAATTGGTGCTGACACCAACTTATTTTTCAGGTTCTCGAATGCATCAGCACATTCCTTATTGAACACAAACGCCGTTTCCTTGACTAACAAGGACGTCAACGGTTTAGCTATCTTGGAGAAGTCTCTTATGAACCTGCGGTAGAACCCTGCGTGACCCAAGAAGCTTCGGATACCTTTCTCATTTACGGGTGGTGGTAACTTGGATATTACTTCCACTTTTGCTTGATCAACTTCGATCCCTTTATGTGAGATTTTGTGACCTAGGACGATGCCCTCTCTCACCATGAAATGACATTTTTCCCAATTCAGGATCAAGTTACTTTCCTGACATCTCTGCAAAACAAGTGACAGGTTAGTTAAACAATCATCAAATGATGACCCGAAAACCGAAAAATCATCCATGAAGACTTCCATATGTTTCTCGAGCATATCCGCAAAAATGGAAGTCATGCATCTTTGAAATGTGGCTGGAGCATTACATAACCCGAATGGCATTCTCCTATAAGCAAAAACTTCGTACGGGCATGTGAAAGTTGTCTTCTCTTGATCCTCCGGCGCAACCGCGATTTGGTTGTATCCGGAGTATCCATCTAGAAAGCAGTAGTAATCGTGACCAGCCAATCTTTCTAACATATGATCAATAAAGGGCAACGGGAAGTGATCCTTTATGGTGGCTAAATTAAGTCTCCTATAATCAATGCATACCCTCCAACCAGTGACGGTACGCGTAGGAATCAACTCATTCTTGTCATTAGTCACCACAGTTGTACCTCCTTTCTTAGGCACCACGTGAACAGGGCTCACCCATGAACTGTCGGATATAGGATAGATAAGCCCAACATCCAATAATTTCACCACTTCCTTTCTTACGACTTTCTTCATAACGGGGTTCAGTCTTCGCTGGGGCTGCACAACCGGTTTATGGTCCTTATCCATAAGGATTTTGTGCATGCAAACTGTAGGACTTATCCCCTTTAAGTCTTCTATTTTCCAACCAATAGCACTCTTAAATTTTTTTAGAACCCCAATCAGTTGTTTCTCTTGGACACTTTTCAAACTAGAGCTGATAATGGCTGGACACTTTTCCTCGGTGTCTAGAAACACATATTTGAGATTTTCCGGCAGTTGTTTCAATTCCGAACCTTTAGGCTTTTCGTCATTACCCTCAAGCTTTATAGGTTGCCGTAAGTCCTCCCATCGGTGTGGTCGGGATCCCCTTTGGAATGGTCGAGTGTCCAACATTTCGACTACCTCTCTGTCATTCTCATCTACTTCTTTGTCTTCCTTAAAGATTGACATGCTTAGCACTCTTTCCAGGGGCAGTTGGGTCACACTCTCCAAATGTTCGCTCTCTACGACCTGTTCTAGCACTTGTATGTTGCTGCTGGTGCCCCGATCCTGTTTATGCTTCATGGTATTACTAACATCAATTTTTAACTCCTCGTCATATACTTTCAAGGTCAGGGTGCCGCCTTCCATATCTATCATGACTCTCCCGGTTTCCAAGAATGGTCGGCCCAAAATTAACGGCATTTCTTCATCTTCCGGCATCTCTAGGATCACAAAATCAACCGGAAACACAAATTTATCTACCTTAACTAGTACATCTTGAACCACTCCATATGGCCGCTTAACTGAATGATCAGCAAACTGGAGGGTCATCCGAGTGTCATGAACCGCACTGATATCCAATTTTTTGTAGATAGACAAGGGCATGAGGCTAATACTTGCTCCCAAATCAATTAAAGCTTTGTTGAATGACCTATCGCCAATAGTGCATGGGATAGTAACAGCTCCACTGTCTTTCTTCTTGACAGGAATCTTCAGACCCTGCAAAATAGCACTACAAGTTTCCGTTAGAATAACAGGTTCGGACTCACTCGTCCGCTTCTTAGCAATGATGTCCTTCATGAATTTTGCATAGGTGGGCATTTGTTCTAGTGCCTCCAACAACGGAATGTTTAGCTCCAACTTCTTAAACAGCTCCAGGAACTTCTCGAAATTCTTCTCTTGTTGTCCTTTCTTCTTATTTCTTGAGGGGTATGGCAGCTTGATCACCGGTTTCGGTTCTACCACTTTTTCTTTAGTTACCGGTACCGGTGTCACCACTTCTTCCTCGACTGTTTCATTCTCTTTAATTTCCAGCTCCACTTCAATCATCTGATCATTTAGTTCCGTTTCCTCTTCTCCTACTTCCTTGGCTTTTCCACTTCTTGTTACTACCGCCTTAATTTGGTGGTGATCCTTCGGATTTGGTACTGTGGCACTTGGAAGTGTACCCGGCGCTTGTGAACTTGCTAGCTGTTGGGCAATTTGACTCATTTGTACTTCAAGATTCTTTATAGATGCTCCAGCATTCCTGAAGTTACTCCTTGTCTCTTCTTGAAATTGAGAACTTTGGGCGGCCATTTTCTCAATGGCCACTTCCCAATCAGCTTTTCGAGGCACTTGTGGTTGATATTGAGGTTGGTACGGTGTCTGCTGGTACTGCTGTGGCTGAGGTTGATACGGTTGTTGGCCTTGAACCGCTTTTTGCACATTACCTTGTTGATCTTTCCATGAAAAGTTTGGGTGATTCTTCCAACCAAGATTATATGTGTTGGCGTAAGGATTGTTCTGCCTCAACATATTAATCTGTTCCACTTGCTCTTGAGTTGCTACACAATGCATTGTAAAGTGTGGCCCACCGCATATTTCACAAGGTGCTTCTTGAACTGGCTCAACCTGTGCCACTACCTGAGTTTCAACATTCATTTTCTTTAACCTTCTCTCTACCTCAGCGGTGATCTGATCCTCCATTTTAACAACCCGGTCTGCCAGCTTCAGATTAATCTTACCTTCCGGTTGGTTTACCGTGCGATCATACAACTCAAGGTGCTCGTTCGCGGCGATTGCTTCTATGATCCTTCTGATACCTGTGGCTGTTGAGAAGTTGGTTGAGCCACCGGCAGCAGTATCTATGAGCTGTTTCATTTTGAGTCGTAATCCATTCACAAAGTTTTGCATCTGCTCTGTGGCGTCCAGGTTATGAGTAGGACATGCTGTAAGACACCTCTTAAACCGCTTATATGCATCCCCTAAAGATTCTCCTTCTTTTTGCTTGAAGTTGACAATGTCGTATCTTTTTCGGATGAATACTGAGGCAGGGAAATACTCATTCAGGAACGCAGTTTCCATCTCTTGCCATGTTGTGATACTCCCAGCGGGAAGCGAGTAAAACCATTCTTCCGCATCATCAGTGAGTGTGAACGGGAACATAACTAATCTCTTGGCCTCTTCGGAATGTCCTTCTATTTTCAGCGAGGTGGTGGTTGTGAGGAATCTCTGAAGATGTTTATTTGCATCTTCGTTGATTCTTCCGGCGAACGGCTTGCTCTCCAACTGACGGATGGTGGAAGGGTGTAACTGAAAATGCGCAGCATTCACCGGTTGATTCACAATGGTCATCCGGTTCGGTTGAGCATTGGCCCCTCCATAGTCTCCTAGCAGTCTTTCAGGCTGAGGTGGATTTCCAGCCATTTGAACAGTCTCAGGTGGTGTCTCTCTCTCTTCGGAGTCGCTCTGCACGGCTATAATTTCCTCTATTTCTTCCAGTCTTTTAACTTTAGCTAATCTCCGTCTTTCGTGTAATGCTCGTTCTGGTTCTGTATCAAAAGAATATTTAGCTGAGGCCTGACCTCGCATACACAATTAGACAAGCGTTAGATAATAAACGGATAAAAGTTATGCAGTAAACAATAAAATTTTAGTCGCAGAGCAACAAAATTTCTTTTGGATTCTAAAAACAATGTTAATTTGGCAGTCCCCGGCAACGGCGCCAAAAACTTGATCGGGAAAATAGCAAGTGTACTATTTTTACCAATTGTAGTAATAAGGGAAAAGTCCCAAGTATCGATCTCGAGGACTGCGTAGTAATTAACGGAATTTTTAGGATTCAATTGAACAAAAGGTCTAGTGGGTTGTTTGGTGGCAGAGTATATCACAAGTAAATACGGACTTAATTAATCAATCTAAGAACAGTGTTAGGGGAGTGGAGACTATACGAGTAAAGACCCTGTATGATTATTCTACTATACTAGTTATTAACCTTAATTTATCAGTTGGCCACTTTAGTTGCCTTAATTCCTTAATGGAAACCCTTTGATGGTTTTCCTGTTCACTAATTCCTCAGTGTCCCTGAAAAACATCAAGCAATAGTTCCGACCATAAAATACGTGATACGGGATATCCTCATTCCTAAGCAATATCGACCGTGATACTATTTTGCAAAAGTGTTAGGTTGACTTTCCAGACTAACGCCTAAGCACCATTCAAATTCTACTTTCCAATATGAATACGAATAGGATTAATGCAAAATCAAATATATTAAGGTAAAAACATGGTTCTCATAGAATAATTAAACAAACGTCATTACATCGCATTACGGACCACCCCCTAACAACTTGGGGTTTAGCTAATCATGTTCTTTGTAAACATAAAAGTAATTAGAATTAAAAAGGAGAAGATCATTACAATGCACGTTGAACTCCTTGGATCATCAATTGCTTCCGCTTTTGATCGATCCTCTGTTTCCAGCCGAACTCTCCTCTCAGTTGTCAATCCTAATCTCTGTTCAAAAATGTCCTTTCTCTTTCTAAAATGTGCCTCTTATATCTAAATTCAAATTACATAGCGAAATGTCTCAAATGCCCTTCGAAATAGGTCTGACAGCAAAAAAACAGAAAACAGAGAAATTTCACGTTCAGTGGCCCTGACACGGGCCGTGTTGTGCAACACGGGTGGCCGTGTCAGGCTGCTGGCTTCTTTTGGGGTGTGCTCCTCTCCAAGGGCTGCAACACGGGTCGTGTTGCATGACACAGGCACCCGTGTTGCAAGTCTGAGTCTTCTTTTTCCATCTGCCTTGGTCCACCCGTGTCTGCCAGCCGTGTCCTTCATGACACGGGCCGTGTTGTGCAACACGGGTACCCGTGTTGCAGCTCTGAGTTCCCTTTTCGCCTTTTCTTTTCCTCCGAATGCGGTGCGATTTTCGTGCTGTCCATTCCTGCCAAAAACACACTAAAAGAAACCAAATCAAACGCACCAGCGGCAAAAGCAACATCAACTTAAAAATAAGACTCGAAGACACACAACTACGAGTAATGCAGATAATAACAATTAAAGCTTCGAAAACTAGGTAAAAACATTGCGAAATTAACCACAAACAGCGTTTGAAAACACAACTGAAATCCACCGATCACCCTCCAAGGGAGAATCATTCACCAAGATCAAGTTGAAATGTTAAGTAACTTAATGACAACCAAGGGAAGCCACTAAGCACTTAACATTATAGTAGAATGGCATCCTCAAAGTTCTACTCTTAAGGCATGCCATTCATCCCTCCAAAGGAGAGATGTGACTTCTTTAAGAGGACTTTGTGTCATTGGATTGAATGGAGATGAACAATACACTCCATGTTGGAAGAAAGAAACAAAACTAATCTAATGCTCTTCCTAAAACCCTAGTTTTCCTAAGCTCCTGACAAGCACTCCACAAGATGAGAAATTCTTCATGCCCAAGCTCCTTCAAGCTCTCCAAAGCATCTTCAAGTTGTCTTCATCTTCATCCAAGCACAAGAGCACCACCACTTATTCTAAAGGGGAACTATTGAATTAAACTAGTCAAGTTAGTGCGTTAGAAACACCTAGAAGTTAGTCTTAAAACTAAATCTAATTAAAATACCAAAAGTGATTGTAAAATCCTACAAAAAATTCTAAGGGTTCCTAAACCTCTTAAGAATATCCTCATACAAAACCCAGGGGGTTAATCATCCATTAAGACCTAAAACTATGCCCAAACCTTAAGGGTACTATCCTAAAACCCTAACACTACAACGCCTAATGTTCAATATTCAAAACAACCTAAAATTATCTCACAAAAATATGAGAAAATTACTAGAGGTACATTCACTTCTAAGCTATCTATTCCAAAAAGAATCACCTAAAACACCAAGACCAAATGGCCATAATAAAATCAGCAAGAACAAGCATCAAGCATATTCAAAATAAAAGCAACTAAACTTCAAAAAATGCAATTAAATTCTAAAATGCATGAATTAATAATTTCTCAATCCTATTAAATTCTAGACTCATTAAGGAGTCAGGGGGAAAAAAATATAGCCTAAAAAGATTAATTTTCCTGATTATTATGAATTAATTTCTAACTATATGCAAAATGTAAAAATAAAAGAAATACAATTAAAAATGATAAACCTGCGTGGCAAATAGCAATTAAACCATGTTATCTTTCCAGGCTGGGCCCAACAGGGGGTGTGCGTATCAAATGCCTTAAGCCCAAAAACCAAATAAAAGAAATCAGGGAAAATGAAATGAAAATGGAAAAAGCTTGTGATGAATAGCAAGTAATTCTAGGCATAATCCTCAATGGGCCCAAACGCAGGGGTGTGTATAGTAATGACTTCATTCAGCCCATCCAACTCAGTTTAATGAAATGGTGAGTTTCATCAAACTCATTCTCTTCAAGAAATGAAACAGGATCGTGGCCATTGATTCCTATCCCCAGTCAACAGTCAAACGCAAATCAAGGGTGAGAGATTCATCTTCTCCAAATGAGTTTGAACATGGGAGGGAAACTCAGACGGTGGCCTGAGCTTTGCGCCACCGTCGTCTCCGGTTGCAGGCACACAAAACACCATCAAACATCAAAACTTAACATCCTATCCTACTTGAAATTTCATCCTGAGCACGAATATGATCTCCAAATTCCATGATTCTTGCTCCATCTTAAAACACGAGCCAATGCTCAGAAATGGTGTCCAACTTCAAATGTCACGATTCTTGCCAATAATGATCCTATTCTCATCTACACTCATCAGGCTTCAAAACTAACTATCCAAAAGCAATTGTAACCTCAAGAATCAAGAGAATTAAGCTCCAACAGAAATTTGCATCACACCTAAAGTGTCTCTAATCACCCAATTCTTGTACTGAAATCCAACCTAGCATCATCACTAACCTAATCCCCTATCAAATCCTAATCAATTTCCTCTAATCTAAGCTATAGGTTGAGAAATGCATACCTGGTTTTGAGAGATGAACAGATAGTGGTTTTGCTCGATTCTTCTCCCAACCTTCTCCAGATTCAATCAATAACACCTTCTGAAGCTTCTGAAATAATTGATTTGCCTTGAAATCACCTCTATCCCAGAATTCGATTCTTGATGCAGTTGGGAAAATTTCAACTGCTCTCTCTTAATTCTCTTCACCTCTGGCCAAAAAAATGATCTGAATCAGTTGCATACAATATATAGAAGCTGTTGGAAACCTCTAAAACTTTTTGTAATCATCCAAATGAGAAATTGAATTTCTCATGCACTTTGAAAAACTCATATGCCACAGTTGGGTTATGCTCTGTTCTAGCCCTCAATTTTGCTTGAATTTCTCACTTCATTACATTTAGAAATGGATGGATATGATAGCTTCCTTGTTTTCAATCTTATGGTGTGCAATTCAAGTGTTGCTTCATCCTTAAGTTACAAAAGGGAAGTATGTGAAAATGGCCCCAAATGCCAAAAGTAATAATGTCATCATTCTTAGAATGTCATTTCTGATCAATTTGACATATAACATGAGCTTGTTTGGCCACATATCATTAAATTCCATTTTTTGGCCTTTTAATGACTTAAATTTCTTCCTTTTTTAAGCCATTTCAAGCAACTTTATGTTCCAAGCCAAACCAAACTCTCATAACCACTTGGTTGCACTTAAAACATCATTTTGAACAAGTTCCATGTTGAACAATTTTCCATTTGAAGCTTGCAAGTTGGAGTTATGGACCTATGATCACAAATGACCTATAATCACCAATACCCAAAATACCCCTGGCTTGGAAAGATCATAACTTGAGTTCTACAAATCCTATCAAGGACTTCTAGTACTCTATGGAAATCTAAGAGGATAAGTAACAACTTTAATGTTCACGAAAAATCCATTTGAAAACTCCTTGAAGGGCAAAAGTTGCTTGGAAGTCAAGTGACTTTCACAGATAAATTTCAATGGCATCTGAGGACCTGTCACTTGCAAGGACCATAACTTGAGTTCTATAAATCTCCTTGAGGACTTCTAGTACTCAAATTAAAGGTATTGAGATGCTCGACAAGTTTCATGTTGGCCAAAGATCCATTTGAAACTTTTTTTTTGACTTATGTGGCTTTGAAGTTAGGCACTAAATAGGGGATTTTACACTGAAACCCTAATTTAGCAACTTCCCACATCCTTGATTCTTCTTTGCTTAACCTTGGAACAACACCACACATGTATCAACATACCATTCCATGAACCCCATGACCTCAAAGTAGGCTTTGATGCTCTTCAATTACTTAATTGACCTAGGATTGGCCTAGATGAAACCCTAGTTGACTGCACCTCAACTGTGGCTCTTGTACTTGAATCAATGACTTGTCTCATCTTCAATATGTCCCTTTAGGCATCCCATGAGATCCATACACACCTTAAATTCACATTCCATGTTTCACATCCCACTGATGATTCTCAATATTCCTCAAGATAGGAGCAAAACCCACATGTAGCCACTCAAACTTCTCAAGACTTCAAATCACTTCTTGATGGCCTGGATGACTTCTCATACTTGGATAAGACCTCTTGCTAGGCTCTTCTGATAAGAATCACACTTGATCCTTTGTTGGATGAGTGATATGCTATGATATGTCAATGATTAGACTATGTACAAGATGTAACTATGCAAATGATAATGCAATGAAACATAAATCAGGCAAGAAAAGGTTGAGCAAATTTTGGGGTGCAACAGCTGCCCCTATTCAAACGGCTTGGACCCAACTGGGTGAAGAGCGAACGGCCCTCAATCAATCGAGGTACGAGACGGTTGAATACCAAGGAACCCGGAAATTTTCCAACCGCAAAAATAAACTGCACTGCTTGGGGAGCAACATCCCCTATCTGAATCCGGTTGTTACGGCAACAACTGATCCAACGTCTGATAATAATTCTGATTTCAACTTCCACCACCTATGTAACGCCACAGGTACTGAACAATTTATGCAAAAACACCTCCGTCCACAACTGGACTAACCTTGTTAACACAAGAAGAGAAACAAATTCGTCAACACAAATAGAGATTATGTCGTCATAGGAATAACCTTGTCCACATCTGGACCCAAAATTTCGTCAAATCACGAATAAATGCAAATCTGTCCACGTCAGGACTCACATTTCGTCAACCCGAAGAAATCTCAACAACATAGGAATAGAACTTTGTCCATGTTAGGACGCTTGTTTCGTCAACACGAAGAAATCCCCTCAACAAGAGCAAAACTTTGTCCACGTTAGGACGCACACTTCGTCAACACGAAGAAATCCCATCATGAACTTGTCCACGTTAGGACTCCAATTTCGTCGTCCCGAAGAAATCCTATCGTCATAGGAATAAAACTTGTCCTCATCAGGACTCCACATTTTGTCAACACGGAGAAATCCCGGCGACTTTGCTAGGGATGAGTTGTCCGCATCTCGTCAACACGAGGAGATCCTATCAACATAGGAAATAAAATCTTATTTGCGTCTCGTCAACACGAGGAACTCCTATCAATATAGGAATAAATTGTCCACATCAGGACTCACATCTCGTGAACACGAGGAAATAAACCCGTCACCATGAAGAGAAATAAATTTGTCCACGTCAGGATTCCATCTCGTCAACACGAAGAACGGTAAACTTGTCCACGTCAGGACTCGCATCTCGTCAACACGAAGGAAGGTAACTTGATTTGTCCACGTCAGAACTCACATCTCGTCGACACGAGGAAATCCTATCAACATAGGAGTAAATTGTCCACGTCAGGACACCGTTTCTTCAACACGAAGAAAGATAAATCTGTCCACGTCAGGACTCGCGCATCTCGTCAACACGAGGAACTATAAACTTGTCCACGTCAGGACGCACATTTCGCCAATACGAAGAAAGATATCTGCTGGGGATAAATTGTCCACGTCAGGACTCATATCTCGTCAACACGAGGAACTCCTATCAACATAGGCAATAAAATTTTGGCGGCTTCCGGGGAAATACTTCTGTCAACCAGTAGGAAAATACATCCGTTTATCCATATGGGAAGATACTCTGAATACCGTTTCTATGCTTATCTCTGCAGTAGCTAACTCCATTGGTCCCAACCCACAAACCTTTTAGCGCTGACGTGACGGCGACTTTGAGGAGGACTCTACTGGGGGATATTTGGAAACCAAACTGCCGGACTCCTGTTCCGATAACCGGCGACAGCTTCTGAAATTTTGATTCGTGAAACCCTTTGACACTGACGTAACAGCAAATTTGAAGAAAATAATCCGCTGTTCGGGTAAGAGAAACTTCAACAAGAAACTCTGTGGGGAAAATAGTAAGCTGAACCGTATCATCACACGTCTCACGGCGAGACCTCGAATACCTGGTAATAGATCTGAGCTAGAACTCCATACTCCTGCTGAGAAAACACACCTGAAAGCAAAAGGTTAACCAACCTGATCTATGTTTCAGAATGCGTATGTTTGAAAATGGCGTAATGCTCCGTACGGCACGGAAATGCTACGCATTTGAGTAGATGCAAATATGACGATATATGCAAATGCAAATGCAGGCTCAAGCTGTCGGGGCTACTTTGATAATTATGTCTCAACAACATGAATGATGAGGATAAAGCCAACTCCGCTGGGGAGAACAAGTATCATAAAGTATTCCGGTAAAATACATGCCGGAAAGACAACCAACTCTGTCGGGGAGAGATTAAACACCAATTTCCACTAGGAGGAAAGAACAAACACCCTGCTGGTGAACAAACTTAGCTGGGGAAGAAGCGACACATCTGGGCAAAGCACACTGTCTGGGCACAGTTTACACATTCGGAGTTACCACTCCGCTGGGGGACAATCATTCCGACGGAGGCAAGACGACCTGCGGGGAGCAAGAAAAACCATCCTTCGCGGATATAAACCTTTTGAACCAATAACTTGGGTAACTATTGCGGGAATCTCCCATGCTGGAGATTGAACGTGCACATCTTCGATTCACTGAGGAGCGCAACCTCTGCAGGGGACATTGATTTTGACTTGCTGGGTGTCGCTACTGCGAAAATCGGCGCCGGCTGAACAGAAGAGTCGCCACCGTGCGTTATTTATCCCACGGGAGGGAAAGGAAACGCCCAGAGTAAACCTCGCACAACACGAGAAAGGTGTGGTCGTCGCAACCAAAACCTGGATTCGGGAGTCGGTTACGCAAGGGGAAGGTATTAGCACCCCTCACGTCCGTCGTACTCGACGGGATCCACGCTTGTTTTCGGGTATGGATTGTTATTCTATCTACTCTATAGGTCTGGGGTTAAAAAGAAAATAAAACGAAAGTAAAAATGACTCGGCAAAGTATCGCACTTTATGCCTACGTATTCCCGTCTGGAACGAGAAATCAGAGTCAACGTAGTTCGCCTACCTACGGGAAAGGAGGGGAAGGTTGCTCGCTAGGACGTCGCATCCTATGCCTACGTACTTCCTCACAGCATGGAAGATCAGAGCAAACGTAGTTCGGGCCACGTACGACACAAGTCTGTCTTGATTGATTTTATTCCTTCTGAAAAAGGTTTTTCTGATTAACAGTCCAAGCGGACAAAAATGACGTTTTGATGAGCTCACATTCTTTTACGGAAGAAGTGTCTTTTATTGTGTTTGAAATCTTTATGTGTTTTTCTGTTTGTTTTGAGAAAGAAAGAGACAGAACTCTAACCTACGGTTGCGAAGGGAAACAAACTAACCTAATGTTATCATGCATGGGTTAAGACCTAGTGTCTATCATGCTCCTCTCTTGCACAGAGAGAAACAGAGATCCTACGGGATAGGCAGAAACAGAAACAATAACAGATATAATAAAGCAGTAAAATGCATGGATGCAACAGTACAAGCGAGGCAAGGGAGTCCCACTCAACCTCGAACCTAGAAAACAATAGGCGAAAGTGAACAGGCTTCACTTCCAACCCAACAGGGTAAACAGCAAACAATACAACCAGGAAATCCAAACAATACATCAGCAATGAAATACAACATCAAAAGAAACAGCATCAGCAGCTCTGAATCAACATCTGGCTTCAAGTAATCTCCAATCAGCTACAGGCTTCAACAAGCATCAATCTCCATCTTCATGACCTTCAGGCAAGGACTTTGATCATCAGTCTTCTATCTGCAATGGCTTTTCTTCAAGCTCAAACCTCCAGGATGAGGGATTAGTCACAAGAGTGAATTGGGTGTTAAGCAATCAGTTGACTACCAAGGGTGGTGAACAGACTGCTTCCAACACAAAAGACATTTTCTCTCAAGAGTTCTATCTCATAGACACTATCACCAAGCCTTCCAAAGGAAGGGGGTGAGTGTCTTAGAGAGACTCTGAATCACAGAGAAGAATGGATGCAGACAAGGCAATCCATGTTTGAGAAACAAACTTTCTAACCTAGAGCTCTGCCTAGCTCCTAAACCCTAGTTCCTCAGCATCTGCTAGCAAGAACCTCCTCTTCAACTCTGGAAGTTGAACTTCAACATCTGAATCTCCAATGGCTTCATCTTCTCAAGTCTTCAGCTCTCCCAAATCCCCAGACAATCCCAATACCCAAGCAAGCAAGCAATAATCCCCAGAGGGCACACCACACCAGTCAATCAGACATACAGTACATTAATAGCAGTAGGGAAGCCCTGACTTTTTCTCTAAGGGATCTAATAACTACCCATAGCCCCTATAGCCCCATAACTAATCTAGTTAAACCCTAAGTCCTAAGGGAAAGAATCAAACCTCCTAAGTCATCACCTAAAAAACCCTAATTTTATCCATGTTATTCATACTTACACTAATCACCTAAAATTAATTTCTAAAAAAGGGAACTAAATTGTTTCTACAAGTTCAAAGTCTAAACTAAACAACCTAAAAAGAATGGACAAAAAATATTAAAGCATCTAATAGAACAAAAATTAACAAAATCATGTATGAAATGAAACTATTTAAAATGCTATTTATTTAGAAAATATGGGAAAAATATCAAATAAAAAATAAAATGCAATTTTTATTTTTATAATTTTCTAGACATCCCAAAGAAAATAATGCAAAAAGAATGAATTAAAAATGATTATTTTGCTATTTATTATGAATTTTATAAGATGCATAAAAAAATATAAAGAAAATAAAAAGAAAATGGAAAGAAATAGCCAGAGGGGTGTAACTAGTAAAGGCGCGCAGTTCGTATTCAGTTGGGCTGAGGAAGGTGGGGTGCGAATAGTAATACTGAATCCAAGCCCAAAGCTGTTAACTTAATGAAACGCAGCGTTTGGTCCTAGCTCAGCCTTTCCCTCATAAACGAAGTTTAAATCTTGTTCGTTGGATCAAAGGTCAGTCAACTGGTCAAAAGGTGATCTGAGGGTGATGAGATCGTCTTCCTCCTTGGTTCAGGGCTTGGAGGGAACTCCATGGATGAACACACCAACTGATCCATACCCTAACTCCCTCGATTCTCCATGGAATGCCAACATATAAAAACCAAATCCACTCCAAAACTTGCCAGGAATCCAACCATGGTGTCACAACTAACTGAAATCTCCTCTAACCCTAAACCCGCTAGCTACCTCCAAGAAAAGATCAAGAACTGATTCTCACGATCTTCAAAATTGATGGCACAAGCATGTTCCTCTCTTCACCTAGATCATTTCCCCCTAAAGAACTAAGATTATCATTCAATATTGAGGGAGTTCTTGGTCCACACAGAAATGGTGCCTCTAACAAAATCATCACTAAATCACCTCTAACTTTCCAGAAAGCTTCCCCTAATGATTTCTAACCATTCTAACCTACTAATTCTAATCAATTCTACCTAAATTAAAGTGCACGAAGAAATTTACAAACCTGGTGAAATGAGATGAACAGATGGTAGAATTCTTCAAATCAATGCCTGAGTCTCTCCAGAATCATTCAGTGATCCATCTTCCAGCTTCTGTATGCAAAAAGAAAGGTTGAAAAGCTCTGAATCTTGGAAATGGATCTGAAGCTGCAAGCTGCCAAACTCAATATACAGAACACGATTTGGACTTGAATTTCCTCTGATTTTGATTGTCACACACTCAATGATGATGATAGAATTGAATCAGATCAAGAAATTGAACAGAATGGAGAAGAAATGAAGAATTGGAAAATGACTTGCTATGGAAGAACTTTGATTTCAATCTCTCTTTCTGCAGCAATTCTCTCTAACCTCTGCATCTGAGCACATCCCAAATTACTTATAGATGGTGTAAGAATGATCTAGAAGGGACTGGAACAATCCAATGAGAAATTGGATATCTCACTTCATGAGATTTTTGATTCCATGCTAAGCATATGCCATTCCTTGTTCAAGCTTGCACACTCCTCACTTCTCCTTTGAAATTCTCCTTAGATGGTATTTTGATTGAACTGAAAAACCCTTGCAAGCTTGCCCATTGATTCCTTGTTTATTTGGGGTTTTGCCATGTGACCTTATGAGGCAAGAAGCAAATTTACAAAGGAAGTCCCATTTTTAAGCTTAAACTTAAAAATATGGATGAACCAATGTCTTTAAAATGAGGTTTCCAATAAAAATGATATATTGGATGACCTATTTTGGATTTCTAGATCCTCCAAACCAATTTCCAAATTCAACTTTTTCAACTTATAAGCCCTTTTTAGTTCATCTTTTGACCAATCATGCAACTCCATGCTATGAGCTTTTCCAATCATTCATGACCTTCTTTATTGACTTAAAATCACATTTTGAACAACTTTCATGTTTTGAGTTTTTCCATTTGAGGCTTGGAAATAGGAGATATGGCCTTTGCTTAAAAATGACCTATAACTGGCAAATGACCAAAATACCCTTTGCTTGCCAAGACCATAAGTTGAGTTCCACACATCATATGAAGGCATACCATACCATTCTAGAAAGCTAAGACAATGAGGAACAATTCTTATGTTGACCAGAAATTCATTTGAAATCTCCTTGAGGGGTGAAACTAGCTTGGAAGTCAAGTCACTTTTGCAGACAAAATTTCAGACACCCCAGATGACCTGTAACTTGTAAGGACCATAACTTGAGTTCTATAAATCCCCTTGATGTCTTCCACCACTCAAATTAAAGGTCTTGAGATCCTCTACAAGTTCTATGTTGGCCAAGGATCCATTTGAACCTTGAATTTTGACTTATCTTGCTTGGAAATTTGACCTAAACTAGGGGATTTTACATAGAAACCCTAATTTAGAAACTCCTCTTCTCCTTGATTTCTCTTGATTTCTTCTTGGCATATCTCCATATCCTTCTTTATATGTCAAATGATGAACCCCACATCTCTCCAATAGACTTGAATGCCCTTTAAATCAGTCAGTTGACCTAGGGTTGACCTAGGGTTGACCCAGATGAAACCCTAGTTGACTGTCTTCAACTGTAGTTCTTGTGATCCCATCCATGACTTGTCTCCTTCTTTAAATGACTTTCTAAGCCTCTCATGATATCTAGATGCTCTCCATGCCTTCAATTCACAACTCACAACCCCCTTGTTGACCCTCAGATGCCCTCAGATAGGAAATAGACTCAAGGCTTGATCTACTGAACTCTCTGCTCTCAAATTCTTTTCTGATGACTTGAATGAGATTGAATTAGGATAATAACCTCTTGATAGGCCTCTAGAGATGAGAATGATGCTTGATCCCCTGTTAGATGACTTGCCATGCTATGCTATGCAGATGATTAGTCTATGTACATGCCTCTATATGCAAATGCTAATGATATTGAAACATAAACCAAGTGAATAAAGTTGAGCAAATTTTAGGGTGCAACAGCTGCCCCTATTCAAGCGACTTGGACCCGATTGGGTGAAGAGCGAACGGCCTTCAAACATTCGAGGTACGAGACGGTTGAATACTAAGAAACCCGGAAATTTGCCAACCGCAGAAATAAACTGCACCCCTGTTTGGGTAACGACATCCACTGCCTGGATCTGACTGTTTGCAGCCGCTCACCGATCTCGTAACGACCACGCTGGGGATTGTCTTCACCGTTCTGCAAAGGCTTCTGTCATAACAGATTGCTTGCTTGTCCACGTTAGGACTCTGTCTGTCATCAATACGAAGAAATCTCAATTAAAACCTGTCCACGTGAGGACTCCACTTGATGTTAACCCAAAAAAATCTCGGCAACTCCGCTGGGGATAATTCGTCTGCATTTCCATAAACTGAATCGTCCACGTTAGGAAAAACTCTTCCACGTTAGGAGTAACACCTGTCCACGTTAGGAATCATCTCTTCTGCATCTGTCCACGTCAGGACTAAACTTTTCATCTTTCCACGTCAGGAAGCCATCCTCTTTCCACATAAGGAGAACTATATCAATCTGTCCACGTGAGGACTCCAATACCATTTGACATGTCCGCGTCAGGACTCCAATCTTTCCACGTAAGGAATTCGACTTTGGTTCTGAACCTGTCCACGTTAGGACTCCACTTTTCCACGTAAGGAGTACATCATTCTTCCACGTCAGGAATCAACTTTTCTTGAATCCGTCCACGTAAGGACCCCAATCTCTTCACGTAAGGAAACCAACTCTTTCCGATTTGTCCGCGTCATAACTACATTTTTCCACGTAAGGAAATGCCATCTTAATCTGTCCACGTAAGGACTCCGCTCTTTCCACGTAAGGAATCCTCCTCCTATGTGTCCGCGTAAGGACTCAATCTTTTCCACGTAAGGAACACGATCTCCTTTCCCCGTAAGGAACCATTTTTCTGATTTGTCCACGTAAGGACTCCCATCTTTCCACGTAAGGACCTGAAGTTTCTCTTTCTCTTCCACGTTGGGAATACTTCTTCTTCTGAATCCGTCCACGTCAGGACTAAATTTTCCACGTAAGGAATCTATCTTCTTCTTCCACGTCAGGAATAAACTTTTCCACGTTAGGAACTGACTCGTCCACATCAGGACCCATCTTTCGTCTTGATTTGTCCACGTCAGGACCCCTGCTTTGCCAACACGAAAAAAGATAACTGCTGAGAGTAACTGGTCCGCGTCAGGACACCAATACAAAGAGCACTCACTTTTGTCAACGTCATGACTTCCCATTTCACCAACTCCGAGAACCCGAATCTGTCCACGTTAGGACTAACACATCTCATCAATCCGGGGAAATAAATTTGTCCACGTTAGGACGCCCACTTCTGAAGAAATCCCGTCAAAATAGGAATAAGTTGTCCACGTCAGGGCTTAGCTTCTCCATTAATTCCCACCCACAAACTTCTTAGCACCAACGTGACAGCGACTTTGGGGCGGACTCTATTGGGGATATCTGGGAACCAAACTACCGGATGCCTGCTCTGGTAACCGGGGGCAACTTCTGAAATTCCGATTCATGAAGCCCTTTTGATGACAAATAACTCTGCTTGGGAATAAAGAGAGACTTATCCTGGTAACTCTGTAGGGAATACTGCCGAAACTGACATTATCATTGAATATCTCCTGCCGAGATCTTGAGTGTTTGGTAGTTCATTTGAGCAAGAGTTCTCTCCACCTGAACTGCTATAATACAGAAACTGCTTCAGCAAAATAGATGCTGAGGATAATGCCAACTCCGCCGGGAATAGCCAGATGCTACAGAATTATTCCAGCAAGATAAATGCCGGCAGGGTGAAGTCAACCATGCTGGGAAGTTGGGAGCTTGAACCAAATACCCCTTTGAGGTAAACCCCTGCTGGGGAAAATGACTTTGCTGAGGAATAGCAGGTATGCCAAGTATGATTGGACTTCTCTGCTGGAGAGTGAACTGATATTACACAGTGTCCCTGACAAAATAAATGACAGGACCCACCACCAACTCTGCTGGGGAGAGTCTTGATCTCCGGGTTCCACTGGGAGGAAAACATTCGCTGAAAGGAGAAAACTCCGCTGGGGGAAATCCACTGGCTCTGCTGGGAAATTTGAACCTATCTGAATACAGCCTTATGATCTTGGAATCGTCGATCCTTTCTTTTTTTTACACGAGCTACGACTAGCTAGAGAGTTCGATCCTTCTTCAGGAAGAACCTGCATGACCTGCGTGAAGGCTGAGTCTTTCGTTATTGCAATCTTTCGATCATCTTCCTCGTACGGTTATGAAACCTGCAACAACACAAACAAGACAAGACAAGCCTATGCAACCAAATCAACTCAGGTTAGTGACATTATTTTCAGTTAATTCAAAGCTTTAGCAACTGTTGGCAAGGGCCAGCGATGTTATACTCATGCTAGTTTCATCAAACTTAGGCGTTAATCATGCACAAAACAGTAAAGAACAGTGTCAAATACTGAATAACGTGTTTTATTGATCGGGCCCCTGAATGGGCGGAGTTTTGTACACGGGATGTAACTCCTGAAATGAGGAAGCTACACAAAGCAAATATACAAGTATACAAGTATGCACAAGAAGCATAAATATTGACAACTTAAATTGGTACACATGTCGGCAACGGGATGCAGATGAACACCACGAACTGATCCTCCTATGACTCATCTGACTCTAATACTTTCCCGGTATCCCCACTTCTGAAAAGATTGTATCCGATAACTGGCTCCTCAAATGTATTCTCCCGCATTGATGCTTATCGCAATTATCAAATTCGGACCGCAGTCATTTGCTTTTCAAATCCCTAACTTTTGCGTGAACCGCCCTTTACAGGTTTTCAGTTCACCGGGATACCCTTTTTTGCCGAAGCCGCCCAGTGTAGGTTTTCAACTTCGCGGGTGTACATTTTTTCAATTTTATCCCTAACTTTTGCCCGAACCTTTCATTCTGTTTTTGGTTCGCCAGGATGCCCCATTTTTGCCTGGACTCTCTCTTTCTGTCCAGCGGGTCTATTTTAAGCAAAGTATTTTTTAACTGCGTCCGAATTCACAGGTGACGTGAAGTCTTCTCCGTCCATGGTGGACAACAACAACGCTCCTCCTGAAAAGACTTTACTGACAACGTATGGCCCTTCGTAGTTGGGAGTCCACTTGCCCCTGTGATCTGCTTGCGGCGGGAGAATCCTTTTCAGCACAAGGTCGTCCGTCTGAAAGCTTCGCGGATGTATCTTCTTGTCGTACGCTTTCTTCATTCGGCTCTGGTACAAACGACCGTATGCTAGAGAAGCTAGCCTCTTCTCATCCATCAGACTCAATTGATTCAACCTGTCTTTCACCCATTCTGCCTCGTCCAGCTGAACGTCTTGCAATACCCTCAGAGAAGGGATCTCAACCTCTAATGGTAGCACCGCTTCCATTCCGTATACTAACGAGAACGGGGTTGCCCCGGTTGATGTGCGTACCGTCGTACGATAACCGTGCAAAGCAAAAGGTAGCATCTCATGCCAATCCTTATAGGTCACCACCATTTTCTGAATGATCTTCTTGATATTCTTATTGGCCGCCTCAACAGCGCCATTCATCTTGGGTCGGTAAGGGGAAGAGTTGTGATGCTCAATCTTGAAATTCTGACAGAGCTCCTTCATCATTTTGTTGTTCAGATTTGAACCATTATCTGTGATTATCCGCTCGGGAATCCCATATCGGCAAATGATATCTCTTTTGATGAATCTGGCCACCACTTGCTTAGTTACATTTGCGTAAGACGCCGCTTCCACCCACTTGGTGAAATAATCGATTGCTACTAGGATGAACCGATGCCCGTTAGAAGCTGTCGGCTCGATCTTTCCAATCATATCGATTCCCCACATCGAGAATGGCCATGGCGATGACATCACATTCAGAGGACTCGGAGGCACATGGATCTTATCAGCATAGATTTGGCACTTGTGACACTTCCTCGCAAACTTGAAACAATCAGTTTCCATAGTCAGCCAAAAATAACCTGCCCGCAGCAGTTTTCTCGTCATAGCATGTCCACCAGCATGCGTACCAAAGGTACCTTCGTGTATTTCCTCCATGAGCAGCTTTGCCTCTTTCTCGTCTACACAACGCAACAGCACCAAATCGTGGTTCCTTCTGTATAAGACGCCATCCGGGTTCAAATAGAAATTACCCGCTAATCTCCTGAGAGTTTTCTGATCTTGACTGGACGCCCCAGCCGGATACTCTTTATTCTTCAGGAAATTAAGGATATCGAAATACCATGGTTTGCCATCAGATGCTTCATCAATAGCAAATACATAAGCTGGTCTGTCTAGCCGAGAGATAATGATTCGGGGAGCTTCGTTCCAGAAGTTGACCTTGTACATGGAAGACAAAGTGGCAAGGGCGTCAGCCATTTGATTTTCTGCCCGCGGTACGTGATGCAATTCAACCTTGTCGAAGAAAGGCAACAATCTCCTTGCGTAATTCATGTAATGTATCAAGTTGGGCTGCCGGGTCTCCCATTCCCCTTTTATCTGATTCACCACCAGAGCTGAGTCTCCGTATACGTCTAGGTGTTTGATTCGCAAATCAATGGCTTCTTCAAGCCCCATTATACAAGCTTCGTATTCGGCCTCATTGTTGGTAACGGCAAAGGTCAACCGGGCAGTAAATGGGATGTGCGACCCGTGTGGCGTGGTGATGACTGCCCCTATTCCGCTACCGTACGCATTCACGGCTCCGTCAAATATCATCTTCCATTTGGACCCCAACTCTGGTCCCTCGTCTGGCAACGGCTCTTCACAATCTTTCATCTTTAAGTACATGATATCCTCGTCAGGAAAATCAAATCTCATCGATTGGTACTCTTCAATAGGCTGCTCCGCCAGATACTCAGACAGCACACTCCCCTTTATAGCCTTCTGCGAGACGTATTGAATATCATACTCAGTCAAGACCATCTGCCAACGGGCAATTCTACCTGACAACGCCTGCTTTTCAAACACATATTTGATAGGATCCATCTTCGAGATGAGCATGGTTGTATGATTCAGCATGTACTGCCGCAAACGCTTGGCGGCCCAGGCTAGCGCGCAACAAGTTTTCTCAAGCATTGAGTATCGAGATTCACAATCTGTGAATTTCTTACTCAGGTAATAGATCGCATGCTCTTTCCTCCCCGTCTCGTCGTGTTGACCGAGAACACAACCCATGCTTCTCTCAAGAACCGTCAAATACATTATCAAGGGTCTACCTGCCACTGGGGGTATTAGAATAGGAGGCTCCTGCAAATACTGCTTTATTTTATCGAACGCCTTTTGACAATTTTCGTTCCACGTCACAGCTTGATCTTTCTTCAACAGCTTGAATAACGGTTCACACGTGGCCGTTAGGTGAGATATGAACCGGGCAATGTAGTTCAACCTCCCTAAAAACCCGTGCACCTCTTTCTCTGTTTTAGGCGTCGGCATTTCTTGAATTGCTTTTATTTTAGCAGGATCAACCTCTATTCCTCTTTCGCTTACGATAAACCCCAGCAGCTTACCCGATCTCACCCCGAAGGTGCATTTATTAGGATTCAGCCTCAGCCTGAACTTCCTAAGCCTTTTAAACAACTTCAGCAAATTCACCAGATGCTCTTCCTCCGTCTGGGATTTGGCAATCATATCGTTAACATAAACTTCGATCTCTTTATGCATCATGTCATGGAAAAGAGTCGTCATCGCACGCTGATATGTTGCCCCAGCATTTTTCAAACCGAAGGGCATCACTTTGTAACAAAATGTTCCCCAAGGCGTTATGAAAGTAGTCTTCTCCATATCCTCTGGCGCCATTTTAATCTGGTTATAGCCTGAAAAGCCATCCATGAAGGAAAATACGGAGTACTGAGCAGTATTATCAACTAACACGTCAATATGAGGAAGTGGAAAATCGTCTTTTGGGCTTGCTTTATTCAAATCTCTATAATCTACGCACATTCGAACCTTGCCATCCTTCTTGGGCACTGGTACGATGTTGGCAACCCATGAAGGATACTTCGTCACAGCCAGGAAACCAGCGTCCCACTGTTTCTGAACCTCCTCTTTGATCTTCATTGCCATATCTGGTCGAGTTCTGCGAAGCTTTTGTTTGACCGGCGGGCAATCTTCTTTCAGGGGCAGGCGATGCACGACCATATCTGTATCGAGCCCTGGCATATCTTCATACGACCAAGCGAATACATCACTATACTCTTGGAGCATTTCAACCAGTCTCCGCTTGATATCATCCTGCAGCGCGGCTCCGATACGAATGTTTTTCTCAACCCCTTCCGACCCCAAATTGATAATTTTGATGACCTCGTCGTGAGGCAGAATGGCTCTTTCCTCTTGCTTTACTAACCAAGACAGTTCTTCAGGAACGTCGCTATCTTCGACAACCTCTTCTTCGGCCTGAAACATCGGGTGCTCAAAGTCGGGACGGGTCATAGGTGGTTCAAGGATGTCATCTGAAAATGTTATCCTGCAAAAAGGAATGGTTAAGTGCTTCAAAATGCGTATAACGCGAATAACCACGTTGCCCTTTTATTGAAAAATATAAAACAAGAAAGACAGGGATTACAGTGTTTGCACATGAAAACGCCATTTATTTAATGATTAACACGCAATGTTTATAACAACACAGCCCTAAGCAAATCATGATGCCCCGGGCAAGACATCAGATTGTTCAACAATTAATAAAGCAAAGCATTACTGTTTAAAAGTCACAGGAACAAGCTCCTGAATAGACCAGTTGCACAGTCCTTGTCCTGGCGTGCTTGGCTGAATCCAGGCATCCATATCACAGTCGCTGTCCCCTTCGTCAGACTCCGAAGCAGCATTGACAGTTTCATGACACACCCCACTGGCAGAGATGGTGATTGGCTTTCTGAAACGGGGGGCCCCCACGGAAGGAGTTGATGACGACGGTTGGTACCCCAGCCCGAACCGGTCCATCTTCACAGGAATGTCCAGCACTTTGCCCCAGCCCTTGGCTTCTCCTGCTTCCACTAGGGCTTGAGCTTCTTTATACGATGAGACGGCTATCTCCGGCACTTTGCTCGACCCGGGACCCTTGTCCTTGATGCGCAAACCTTCGAACGCCTGGCAGGGCGTCTCGTGGATCTCTCCGTCGACTTCCACATATTTAAATGAAGATAAATGGCTGACCAGGATGTCCTCTTCTCCGCACACGGTGACTACGCTGTCTCCGACCATATATTTTAACTTCTGATGCAGGGTGGACGTGACTGCCCCTGCTCCATGAATCCAAGGTCTTCCAAGCAAGCAGCTGTACGCAGGCTGTATATCCATGATATAAAACTCCGTTGCAAACACTTCCGGCCCCACTTGCAGAGGCAAGGTAATCGATCCAAAGACTGTTCTCCGCGTGCCGTCAAATGCTCTGACTACCAAATCACTGGGTGTACACAAAATTCCTCTAACATCCAGCTTCATCATCGCCTTCTTGGGCAGCACATTCAAAGATGACCCGGTGTCAACCAAGACGTGGGACATTACTGATCCTCTACACTCAACAGATACGTGTAATGCCATGTTATGATCTCTCCCTTTCGGAGTTAAGTCAAAATCAGTAAAGCCCAAGCTGTGGCCTGCATTCACATGTGCCAATACTCCTTCTAGCTGGTTCACGGAGACGTCTTGGGGTACAAAAGAAGTGTCCAGGACTTTCAGCAAAGCATTTTTGTGGGCTTCCGAACACAACAGCAATGACAGGATAGATATTTTGGACGGCGTCTGCTGCAGATGCTCCACAATCTTATAATCACTCTTTCGAATCAAACGCATGAACTCTTCTACGTCCTTCGATGCCGATTCTTTGTCACTTGATTGCACCGGGACATTCTCAACTGCTTTCCCTTTTCCTTTCGCTAGTCTTTCGGCCTCCACTTCAGGGGATATAAAGATCCTACCACTCCTTGTCATGCCTCCTGACCCAACAACATTATCCACAGTCTCGGCTGGCTGTTTATCAACATCAATTCTTATTCCGTCACAATACACCTCTAACCCATATGACCATGGGACTGCTTTTGTATTCTCGTATGGGATCGGCCCGGCCTTAGTTATGGTGATCGGTGGCCGCTGAGCTGGTGCTGCAATAGTGATCGTCTTCCGAGGAATCGTCACAGTGGCCACATCATTCTGATTATCTGCTACTGCCCCTGCGGGCTCTTTAGTGGTTGCTTGATCAAACTGCAATGTACCTTCATCAATTAAAGCCTGAATGCCCTTCTTCAAATCATCACACCCTCCAGGTAGGGTCCAACAGTCTAAGCAATATTCGTTACATCCTGGGTAAACACCCCCTTGCAACAGTCGGCTCTTTATCTCGCTCAGCGGGGTCTTTAAATCTACAACATTCATAATCAGATTCAACCCTTCCTCAGTTAGAATGGCGTTAGCCCCATGATTAGGCATGGGCTTCTGCACTATATTCGGACCTGCCGTTCCGAAATTGATAGTCTTGTTGTCCAAAAGATCCTGCACAACGTGCTTAAAAGCATGGCAACCTTCTATATCGTGACCCCGGGGCTCCATAATGAAACTCGCAGTGTCTGCTTGCATCGTAGCCAAACGGGGGAGCTCCCGTTATTGGCGCCAGAGTTCTTTTCTCTACTAGATTCAATCCCAACAATGTTTGCAACAAATCGGCGTAGGTTGAGGGAGGCTTCTCGAACACTCTCCTTGGTTTATTACCCTGGAATCTTCGCTGAGCCTGCTGCGCCCCCTGCTGAGGCTGCTGCTGCTGTTGCATTGGCTGCTGCTGAACCGGTTGTTGTTGCTGGACCGATGTTTGCTGGTACGGGATAGTAACACTCGCCACCTGCTGCGGCTGACGATATTGGTTTCGTCCCCTGCCTCGGCCTCGGCCTCGGCCTCCAAATACTGCGCTTGTCTCTCCCTGACGGCGCCCACCATAAGTTTTCCTATTATTGCTGGATGCAGTTGATTCCTCGACTTGGAACTTTCCTTGCTTGATGTTACGTTCAATCTTTTCCCCCATCAGAATTAGGTCTGAAAAACTGGCCAGAGACGTGTGAAACAGCATATCATGAAACAGACCTGTGAATGTGCCGACAAACATGTCATTCATTTCCTTATCTTCTACCGGAGGACGGACCCTGGCAGCCATATCGCGCCATCTTTGCGCGTACTCTTTAAAGCTCTCCCCCTTCTTTTGCGACAGCCCGGCCAACTGGACCCGATTGGGTGCCAAGTCGCTGTTATACTTGTAATGGGCTACAAATGCCTCTGCTAATTGCTTCCACGTCTTGATATCAGTTGGCTCCAACCCCATATACCACTCTAGGGAAGGGCCCGACAGACTATCCTGAAAGAAATGCATCAGCATTCTTTCATCAGTTGAGTATGCAGACATCTTTCTGTAATAAGCTCGTACATGCACTTTTGGACACGTATCTCCTTTATACTTGTCAAACGCAGGAGCTTTGAATTTAATTGGCACCCTTAAACCAGGTACCAAGCCCATTGTTGCCATGTCCAATCCCACAGCACTTTGGTTTAAGACTCCCCTCATCTGCTCTTCCAGCATTCTGATCTTCTGGGAATCATCCATCGGCCCTTCAAAACCTCCTCCGGAGAAGGCGTCTTCTTGTTGATCTTCTTGCCACATACCATTTCCAGCTCCGTACCCATCATATCCATTATTACGCCCAGCTCTGATCTGATTCATCCCCGGACCTCGGCCTCTGTTGCCGTACCCTTGAACACCTCCAGCAGGACCAAAAGCCATAAATCCCGTACCGTTTCCGTTCCCAAAGCCTCCGTAACCCTGATTGGTCGCGCCATAACCGTCTTGCCCAAAGCCTTGAGCATTAAAGCCGTACTTGCCAGTGTTATCGAATCCCTGATCGTTGAACCCGAATCCAGCATTGACAAAGCCGTTGCCTCCCATATTGTCACCCAAATTGACATCCCCCAGCCCAACGTTATGGACAGCAGTCTCATTTCCAACTCCGACGTTACCATTTACAGCAGCGGTAGCGTTGTTAACATTAGCAGCAGGTGTATTGATTACAGGCGGAGCCACTGGCGTGGGAGTGCCGTCTCCATGAACAGTATCGACCCGTACAGACTGATGATCTTCATTACCATGACCAGCGTTTCGGGCCAACAGAGGCTAGACCATGGCCTGCAAATTCTCCTGCCCTTTCGCAATAGCTTCCATGGTCTGCATGAAGAGATCGAGCTTCTCGCGCACACCTTGCATCTCGTTCTGCATTTGATCCATGATCCTTCGACAGTTGGTGCGGGTAGAATAGCGGTGCGGATGTTGATCTGCAATCCTGGAAAGTACCTGGTACAGAGCAGGACATAAGACACTTATTCAAAAATTACCTGTAATGCAATATGCGTATGAATGCGATGCAATGTGTCTGTGCATTAGGGTGATTCATTCCCCCAGTTCTAGTGTGAAGGTGCCAGTGCAGTGACAGTGTTGACAATAGGAATACCGGAGCTGAATCATAGAAAGCCTCGTATATTGCAGGGAAAACCAGAATACAATGTCGCTGAGAGTACGATAAGAAGGCATGACCTCAACCAACAATCCTGGTGATGGTCAGCACTTATGCAAATAAAGCATACAAGTTACTACAAGTTACTACATGAAATGATTAAATCCTCCCGAAAGTCTGGTACTCTTCTATCAACTTCTTGGTCTCTGGGTGACTTGGTCGATCAAGCAGCCCTTCAACAAGTTGGTTTCTTTTCTTAAGAACACGGCACACGTCTTCAGCAGTTTCTTCCCATGTTGCTTCTCCGAAGCAATCTTCTAGCTTTCGCTTCTGAGACACCGCTTCATCTCTGGATTTGATTGCCTTGTTCAGTGCATGCTGGACACTATACCGGGTCATTACTTCTTCCTCACACTTCTTGATGCTAGACTTCAACTTCTCTTCGAGGTCGGAGATTTGCTGCTTCAGCTTATCTTCCCTCTTCTTATTGTTGGTGAGCGTAGCATTCCAAGTCTTATTGCAAGAAGAGATCTCTCGGTGAGCGATGTCAAGCGCTTTCTTCTTGGATTCAAGCATGTCATGGGAGCTTCTGAACTCTTGCCCCAGACGTTCGCGCTTCTTCCTCTCCTCAGTCAACTCATCCCCTAATCTGTTCATTAGCTCAATCTGCTGTTGGAAAGCATACACGACCTTGTTTTTCTCACTGCGTACTTGAGCTAGCTCTTGCTCTAACCCTTCGTTGATCTTCACCAAGGCTTCCTTTTCCTTCACGACTTGCTCGTAGACTTCCCTAGAAACAGTAGTTGGCTCCGCTACCGGAATGGGAACAAGAATTGGTGCGTCTGGAAATGGCATCCTCAACTGACTAGCCCTCTCCTGAATCCAAACTCTATAAGGTGCATAGGCCTGACAGTCATTCTTTCCTAACAACGGCTTCCCTCTGTGGTTAATACGCGTCCAGGCATGTTGCAACTTGGCTAATAACTCCCCCTTCACGTCACCTGTGAAGTACAGAGATTCCTGTACTTCTTCCTCCTGAGGCGGGTTCTTTAGCGCATATCCGAACTGACGGACCAACAGCGATGGGTTGTAGTTAATACACCCTTTTCTTCCAATCAGTGGGACATTAGGGTAACCAGAACAACTGAAGATAAGCTCGGATCCCAGCAGATCTCTATCAAACCACTCCATATCTTCCGACGATAGCCTCATCAGGCGCTCTAGCCAACCAGCTGGGACTGTAGTCTCTGCAACAGATCTTCTCTTAGGAAGGTGGCTCTCAAACCACATACTCAACAAGGGTACACAAAGATGAACATTCTTCCCTCTTCCCTTCTCATTCTTGTAATGCAGTGAGTGGTAGAGATCTCCGAGTAAGGTAGGTACAAGATTACCAGCGGCAAACAAGTAGAAAGCATCGAAGTCCACAAAATCCGGTATGTTGGGAAACAAAACTATGCCATAAATGCACAAAGCCAACACAGCATTGAAAGCAATCCAGCACCCACTCTTGGCGTACTCCTGGGCTTTACCAACTAAGAACTGAAATGAGAAGCCTGGAACTCCACGGGAAACAGTAGTCACCAGTTCAGAAGCATCAATATGCAAAGCTTTTGCCAGGTCCTCCGGCTTGGGCTTGGCGTCATAATGAATGAATGGAACCTGGTTCTGCACGGGCAGCTCAACATACTCAGCGTATTCCTCCAGGGTTGGTCCCATAATAAAGTCAGAGAACGTAAAGCACCTCAAAGCAGGGTCGTAGAATTGCATCAAAGCATACAGCCCATCTAACTCTACCTCTGTAGGTTTGCACACCAATCTCAATAATCTACCATAGCTCATCCGGAAGCTCCTACGAACACCCTCATCAGCAAGAGAGATCAACCCAAGTAGAGGAACAATATCAGGCGTAGGCAATTTGTAAGCAACCGTTCTCCTTAAGCTAGTCATGATTAAACACTCAGAAGTCTGGGCACTAGAACTAGGGAAATGCAAATGCACCTGCAACACAAACACACGTTAGTGAAATGCAAATGGTAATGGATATGCAGTAATGCAATGCAAGCAACATGCAACAGGGACCGAAGCTGTAGCTGAATAGCCTGAACCCAATCAAGAAAGCTCTCAGATAGACCATCCAGAAGTCCTCAAGCCCTGGTCTCAGATATACCTCAAACAAAGCTCCAATATTGGTCTCTGATAGACCCCATAATCATAACCTGAATGGTCTCCGGCAGACCTCAAATCATTTCTCCCACTGGTCTCTGATAGACCTCAGAACACATCTCCAAATAGTCTCTGACAGACCTCGGAACACACCAACTGGTCTCTGACAGACCTTAGAACACATCTCCACCTGGTCTCTGACAGACCTTAGAACCCTCCATAAATATCCAGGATCCTGATCAAGAAACAAACCGGTGGTCTGAAGGTCTAGTTACCTGCATAACCCTGAATCCCCTCACAGGTGGGTGGCCCTATAACTGGCACAAGGTACGGCATCCTATGCGGTCGTCGGCGTCACAGACTTTCAGGGTTGATGATACGATTCCCAGAAGGAGTGGCATCATCAATTCCTGAAGAGGCCTCACTTAGCCAACTTCTAAATGATCGGTCCCCAGAGTCGACAATCCAACTAACCAGCAACCCACGCCAACCAAAGGAAGGGGCAGGAGGCCAACCAGATGAACCTCGTCTGAGTGTAGATTTCATGGGACACCGAAGCAAGCAAAGCAAGCAGGCGCCCACTAATTTCTACTCTAATTCTAGGTGCACTCAAGCCCAGGTCTGGCTTATCTCTCAATATCAGAACACCCGTCACACCCCAGATACAGCAACAATAATCAATATATAAAGCTGAAAATACAAGGTTAGAAGTATAAAATAACTCCATACAAAATCCTCGACGGGAAAACAAGCGTTAGGATTGACTCTCTCAAGGGACGTTGGATCCCAAATGCATAAGAACCATCGCAGTCCTTAGCAGCCAGGGGACGTTGTATCCCCAGCAGAGTCGCCAGCTGTCGCTACTGCGAAAATCGGCGCCGGCTGAACAGAAGAGTCGCCACCGTGCGTTATTTATCCCACGGGAGGGAAAGGAAACGCCCAGAGTAAACCTCGCACAACACGGGAAAGGTGTGGTCGTCGCAACCAAAACCTGGATTCGGGAGTCGGTTACGCAAGGGGAAGGTATTAGCACCCCTCACGTCCGTCGTACTCGACGGGATCCACGCTTGTTTTCGGGTATGGATTGTTATTCTATCTACTCTATAGGTCTGGGGTTAAAAAGAAAATAAAACGAAAGTAAAAATGACTCGGCAAAGTATCGCACTTTATGCCTACGTATTCCTGTCTGGAACGAGAAATCAGAGTCAACGTAGTTCGCCTACCTACGGGAAAGGAGGGGAAGGTTGCTCGCTAGGACGTCGCATCCTATGCCTACGTACTTCCTCACAGCATGGAAGATCAGAGCAAACGTAGTTCGGGCCACGTACGACACAAGTCTGTCTTCATTGATTTTATTCCTTCTGAAAAAGGTTTTTCTGATTAACAGTCCAAGCGGACAAAAATGACGTTTTGATGAGCTCACATTCTTTTACGGAAGAAGTGTCTTTTATTGTGTTTGAAATCTTTATGTGTTTTTCTGTTTGTTTTGAGAAAGAAAGAGACAGAACTCTAACCTACGGTTGCGAAGGGAAACAAACTAACCTAATGTTATCATGCATGGGTTAAGACCTAGTGTCTATCATGCTCCTCTCTTGCACAGAGAGAAACAGAGATCCTACGGGATAGGCAGAAACAGAAACAATAACAGATATAATAAAGCAGTAAAATGCATGGATGCAACCGTACAAGCGAGGCAAGGGAGTCCCACTCAACCTCGAACCTAGAAAACAATAGGCGAAAGTGAACAGGCTTCACTTCCAACCCAACAGGGTAAACAGCAAACAATACAACCAGGAAATCCAAACAATACATCAGCAATGAAATACAACATCAAAAGAAACAGCATCAGCAGCTCTGAATCAACATCTGGCTTCAAGTAATCTCCAATCAGCTACAGGCTTCAACAAGCATCAATCTCCATCTTCATGACCTTCAGGCAAGAACTTTGATCATCAGTCTTCTATCTGCAATGGCTTTTCTTCAAGCTCAAACCTCCAGGATGAGGGATTAGTCACAAGAGTGAATTGGGTGTTAAGCAATCAGTTGACTACCAAGGGTGGTGAACAGACTGCTTCCAACACAAAAGACATTTTCTCTCAAGAGTTCTATCTCATAGACACTATCACCAATCCTTCCAAAGGAAGGGGGTGAGTGTCTTAGAGAGACTCTGAATCACAGAGAAGAATGGATGCAGACAAGGCAATCCATGTTTGAGAAACAAACTTTCTAACCTAGAGCTCTGCCTAGCTCCTAAACCCTAGTTCCTCAGCATCTGCTAGCAAGAACCTCCTCTTCAACTCTGGAAGTTGAACTTCAACATCTGAATCTCCAATGGCTTCATCTTCTCAAGTCTTCAGCTCTCCCAAATCCCCAGACAATCCCAATACCCAAGCAAGCAAGCAATAATCCCTAGAGGGCACACCACACCAGTCAATCAGACATACAGTACATTAATAGCAGTAGGGAAGCCCTGACTTTTTCTCTAAGGGATCTAATAACTACCCATAGCCCCTATAGCCCCATAACTAATCTAGTTAAACCCTAAGTCCTAAGGGAAAGAATCAAACCTCCTAAGTCATCACCTAAAAAACCCTAATTTTATCCATGTTATTCATACTTACACTAATCACCTAAAATTAATTTCTAAAAAAGGGAACTAAATTGTTTCTACAAGTTCAAAGTCTAAACTAAACAACCTAAAAAGAATGGACAAAAAATATTAAAGCATCTAATAGAACAAAAATTAACAAAATCATGTATGAAATGAAACTATTTAAAATGCTATTTATTTAGAAAATATGGGAAAAATATCAAATAAAAAATAAAATGCAATTTTTATTTTTTATAATTTTCTAGACATCCCAAAGAAAATAATGCAAAAAGAATGAATTAAAAATGATTATTTTTCTATTTATTATGAATTTTAGAAGATGCATAAAAAAATATAAAGAAAATAAAAAGAAAATGGAAAGAAATAGCCAGAGGGGTGTAACTAGTAAAGGCGCGCAGTTCGTATTCAGTTGGGCTGAGGAAGGTGGGGTGCGAATAGTAATACTGAATCCAAGCCCAAAGCTGTTAACTTAATGAAACGCAGCGTTTGGTCCTAGCTCAGCCTTTCCCTCATAAACGAAGTTTAAATCTTGTTCGTTGGATCAAAGGTCAGTCAACTGGTCAAAAGGTGATCTGAGGGTGATGAGATCGTCTTCCTCCTTGGTTCAGGGCTTGGAGGGAACTCCATGGATGAACACACCAACTGATCCATACCCTAACTCCCTCGATTCTCCATGGAATGCCAACATATAAAAACCAAATCCACTCCAAAACTTGCCAGGAATCCAACCATGGTGTCACAACTAACTGAAATCTCCTCTAACCCTAAACCCGCTAGCTACCTCCAAGAAAAGATCAAGAACTGATTCTCACGATCTTCAAAATTGATGGCACAAGCATGTTCCTCTCTTCACCTAGATCATTTCCCCCTAAAGAACTAAGATTATCATTCAATATTGAGGGAGTTCTTGGTCCACACAGAAATGGTGCCTCTAACAAAATCATCACTAAATCACCTCTAACTTTCCAGAAAGCTTCCCCTAATGATTTCTAACCATTCTAACCTACTAATTCTAATCAATTCTACCTAAATTAAAGTGCACGAAGAAATTTACAAACCTGGTGAAATGAGATGAACAGATGGTAGAATTCTTCAAATCAATGCCTGAGTCTCTCCAGAATCATTCAGTGATCCATCTTCCAGCTTCTGTATGCAAAAAGAAAGGTTGAAAAGCTCTGAATCTTGGAAATGGATCTGAAGCTGCAAGCTGCCAAACTCAATATACAGAACACGATTTGGACTTGAATTTCCTCTGATTTTGATTGTCACACACTCAATGATGATGATAGAATTGAATCAGATCAAGAAATTGAACAGAATGGAGAAGAAATGAAGAATTGGAAAATGACTTGCTATGGAAGAACTTTGATTTCAATCTCTCTTTCTGCAGCAATTCTCTCTAACCTCTGCATCTGAGCACATCCCAAATTACTTATAGATGGTGTAAGAATGATCTAGAAGGGACTGGAACAATCCAATGAGAAATTGGATATCTCACTTCATGAGATTTTTGATTCCATGCTAAGCATATGCCATTCCTTGTTCAAGCTTGCACACTCCTCACTTCTCCTTTGAAATTCTCCTTAGATGGTATTTTGATTGAACTGAAAAACCCTTGCAAGCTTGCCCATTGATTCCTTGTTTATTTGGGGTTTTGCCATGTGACCTTATGAGGCAAGAAGCAAATTTACAAAGGAAGTCCCATTTTTAAGCTTAAACTTAAAAATGTGGATGAACCAATGTCTTTAAAATGAGGTTTCCAATCAAAATGATATATTGGATGACCTATTTTGGATTTCTAGATCCTCCAAACCAATTTCCAAATTCAACTTTTTCAACTTATAAGCCCTTTTTAGTTCATCTTTTGACCAATCATGCAACTCCATGCTATGAGCTTTTCCAATCATTCATGACCTTCTTTCTTGACTTAAAATCACATTTTGAACAACTTTCATGTTTTGAGTTTTTCCATTTGAGGCTTGGAAATAGGAGATATGGCCTTTGCTTAAAAATGACCTATAACTGGCAAATGACCAAAATACCCTTTTCTTGCCAAGACCATAAGTTGAGTTCCACACATCATATGAAGGCATACCATACCATTATAGAAAGCTAAGACAATGAGGAACAATTCTTATGTTGACCAGAAATTCATTTGAAATCTCCTTGAGGGGTGAAACTAGCTTGGAAGTCAAGTCACTTTTGCAGACAAAATTTCAGACACCCCAGATGACCTGTAACTTGCAAGGACCATAACTTGAGTTCTATAAATCCCCTTGATGTCTTCCACCACTCAAATTAAAGGTCTTGAGATCCTCTACAAGTTCTATGTTGGCCAAGGATCCATTTGAACCTTGCATTTTGACTTATCTTGCTTGGAAATTTGACCTAAACTAGGGGATTTTACATAGAAACCCTAATTTAGAAACTCCTCTTCTCCTTGATTTCTCTTGATTTCTTCTTGGAATATCTCCATATCCTTCTTTATATGTCAAATGATGAACCCCACATCTCTCCAATAGACTTGAATGCCCTTTAAATCAGTCAATTGACCTAGGGTTGACCTAGGGTTGACCCAGATGAAACCCTAGTTGACTGTCTTCAACTGTAGTTCTTGTGATCCCATCCATGACTTGTATCCTTCTTTAAATGACTTTCTAAGCCTCTCATGATATCTAGATGCTCTCCATGCCTTCAATTCACAACTCACAACCCCCTTGTTGACCCTCAGATGCCCTCAGATAGGAAATAGACTCAAGGCTTGATCTACTGAACTCTCTGCTCTCAAATTCTTTTCTGATGACTTGAATGAGATTGAATTAGGATAATAACCTCTTGATAGGCCTCTAGAGATGAGAATGATGCTTGATCCCCTGTTAGATGACTTGCCATGCTATGCTATGCAGATGATTAGTCTATGTACATGCCTCTATATGCAAATGCTAATGATATTGAAACATAAACCAAGTGAATAAAGCTGAGCAAATTTTAGGGTGCAACACTGGGGTTAATCCTATGGACGGCTTTCCATGAGGACACTCTCCTGGGGAAAATAATTCCCTCCTTCGGGAAGGGATAAATGTCATTTCAACTCTCTGGGAATAAGATGCGACTAGCTGAGGAATGACATCACCTGAGGTCAGGTCCTACGTCAAGCGACCTTGGCTGGGGAATACAATTCCTGACTGTTTGCTCCAAAGGTAGGGACCCTGCAAAACACAAACAAGACAAAACAGGCCTATACAACAGAATCTATTCGGGTTAGCATCTGTGACATTACTTCAGTCAATTCGAAGTTTTAGCAATTATTGGCAAGGGCCAGCAAGATTATGTAAGTGCAAGTTTATCAAAAACATCGGCGTCTTTCACAAACAAAACAGTAAAGAACAAACATCAAGTACTGAATAACATGTTTGATTGATAACGGGCCTCTGAATAGGCAAAGTTTTGTACACTGGAGGCAACTCCTGAAAAGAGGAAGTTACGCACAAACACACATAACTATATGCACAAGAAGCATAAAGAAAATACAAAACAATATTTGTATACATGTCGGCAACTTGGCACAGACAAACACCATGAGCTGATCCTCCTATGACTCGCCTGACTCTGCGCTTTCCCGGTACTCGATCTTCGGAAGAGATTGTTTTTGGATAGATGGCCCCCAGGTACTCCCAAACCACTAAGCAATGTCGTATCATGTCCGGACCGCAGTCATTTGCTTTTTTCAATCCCTAACTTTTGCGTGAACCGCCCTTTGCGGGTTTTCAATTCACCGGGATACCTTTTTTTGCCGAAGTCGCCCTTTTCAAGTTTTCGACTTCGCGGGTGTACATCTTTTCAATTTTATCCCTAACTTTTGCCCGAACCTTTTATTCGTTTTTTATGGTTCGCCGGGATGCCCCATTTTTTCCTGGACTCTCTTTTTACTGTCCAGCGGGTCACTTTCAAGCAAAGTATTTTTTAACTGCGTCTGAATTCACAGGAGACGTAAAGTCCTCACCATCCATGGTGGATAGTAACAAGGCTCCTCCAGAGAAGACGTTTCTGACAACGTAGGGACCTTCGTAATTGGGAGTCCACTTGCCCCTGTGATCTGATTGTGGTGGGAGAATCTTTTTCAAAACAAGATCGCTCGTCTGAAAGCTTCGAGGGCACACCTTTTTGTCGTAAGCCTTCTTCATCCGGCTCTGATACAACCGACCGTACGCTAGAGAAGCCAGTCTCTTCTCATCCATTAAGTTGAGCTGATTCAGTCTATCTTTAATCCATTCTGCCTCGTCGAGTTGGACATCACGTAAAACCCTCAAGGAAGGAATCTCGACCTCCAACAGTAACACCGCCTCCATTCCGTATACTAATGAGAAAGGGGTTGCCTCGGTTGATGTGTGTACCGTCGTACGATAACCGTGAAAAGCGAAAGGTAACATCTCGTGCCAGTCCTTATACGTCACAACCATCTTTTGAACAATCTTCTTTATGTTCTTATTGGTCGCTTCGACAGCGCCATTCATCTTGGGTCGGTAAGGAGAAGAGTTGTGATGCTCAATCTTAAAATTATGACACAGCTCTTTCATCATTTTATTATTCAAATTTGAACCGTTGTCGGTGATAATCCGCTCAGGGATTCCATATCTGCAGATAATATCTCGATTGATAAATCTGGCTACCACTTGTTTGGTCACATTGGCATATGATGTTGCTTCCACCCATTTGGTGAAGTAATCGATTGCCACCAAAATGAACCGATGTTCGTTTGATGTCGTGGGCTCGATCTTGCCAATCATGTCAATTCCCCACATCGAGAAAGGCCACGATGATGACATCACATTCAGAGGACTTGGAGGCACATGGATTTTGTCTGCATAAATCTGGCATTTATGACACTTCTTCGTGAACTTGAAACAATCTGTTTCCATGGTTAGCCAATAGTAACCTGCCCGCAGCAGTTTCCTCGTCATAGCATGCCCGCCAGCATGTGTACCAAATGTACCCTCATGTATCTCTTCCATGAGCAACTTCGCCTCTTTCTCGTCTACACATCATAGCAGCACCAAGTCGTGGTTTCTTTTGTATAGGACCCCGTCCGGGTTCAAATAGAAATTGCCAACCAATCTTTTGAGAGTCTTCTGATCTCGACTAGATGCCCCAGCCGGATACTCCTTGTTCTTCAGGAAATTCTGGACGTCAAAGTACCAGGGTTTACCATCGGGAACCTCGTCAATGGCAAATATGAATGCAGGCCTATCGAGCCGAGAGATAACAATCCGGGGAGCCTCGTTCCAGAAGTTAACTTTATACATTGAAGACAATGTCGCCAGGGCGTCAGCCATTTGATTTTCTGCTCGTGGCACGTGATGCAATTCCACCTTGTCAAAGAAAGGCAACAATCTCCTTGCATAATTCATATAGGGTATCAAATTGGGCTGACGTGTCTCTCATTCTCCTTTAATCTGATTCACCACTAGAGCTGAGTCTCCGTATACATCCAGGTTCTTGATTCTCAAATCAATGGCTTCTTCCAGACCCATGATGCAATCCTCATATTCTGCCTCGTTATTGGTAACCGGAAAGGTCAATCGGGCAGTAAATGGGATGTGCGACCCATGAGGAGTAGTGATAATTGCCCCTATTCCGCTACCATAGGAATTTACAGCTCCATCAAATATCAACTGCCATTTGGAACCCAACTCTGGTCCTTCATCCGACAACGGTTCTTCACAATCCTTCATTTTCAGGTACATGATATCCTCGTCAGGAAAATCAAACCTCATCGATTGGTAGTCCTCAACCGGCTGCTCAGCAAGGTACTCTGACAGAACGCTACCTTTAATAGCCTTTTGCGAGACATATTGGATATCGTATTCGGTCAATACCATCTGCCATCAGGCAATTCTACCGGAGAGTGCTTGCTTCTCAAATACATATTTGATTGGATCCATCTTTGAAATTAGCATGGTTGTATGATTCAGCATGTATTGCCTCAAACGTTTGGCGGCCCAGGCTAGCGTGCAACACGTCTTCTCGAGCATTGAGTATCTGGACTCACAGTCGGTAAACTTCTTACTCAAATAGTAGATCGCATGCTCTTTACGTCCGGTCTCGTCGTGTTGACCGAGAACACAACCCATACTTTCCTCAAGAATCGTCAAATACATAATCAAAGGTCTCCCGGCCACTGGGGGTATCAAAACAGGAGGTTCCTGCAAGTATTCTTTTATCTTGTCGAACGCCTTTTGACAATTTTCATTCCAGGTCAACACCTGATCCTTTTTCAACAACTTGAATAACGGCTCGCATGTCGCAGTTAGGTGAGATATGAACCGAGCAATGTAGTTCAACCTCCCTAAAAACCCACGTACTTCTTTTTCTGTTTTAGGCGTCGGCATTTCTTGTATAGCTTTTATCTTTGCAGGATCAACCTCTATTCCCTTTTCGCTCATAATAAACCCCAGCAGTTTACCCGACCTCACCCCGAAGGTGCACTTGTTAGGATTCAGTCTCAACCTGAACTTCCTAAGCCTTTTGAACAGTTTCAGCAGATTAACCAAATGCTCCTCCTCTGTCTGGGATTTGGCAATCATATCATCAACATAAACCTCGATCTCTTTGTGCATCATGTCATGAAAGAGAGTCGTCATAGCACGTTGATATGTTGCCCCAGTGTTCTTCAGTCCGAAGGGCATCACTTTGTAGAAAAATGTTCCCCAGGGAGTAATGAAGGTAGTCTTCTCCATGTCTTCTAGTGTCATTTTGATCTGATTATAGCCTGAGAAGCCGTCCATGAAGGAGAATACGGAGAACTGAGCAGTGTTATCAACCAGCACATCAATGTGAGGAAGTGGAAAGTCGTCTTTCGGGCTCGCCCTATTCAAATCACGGTAGTCTACACACATTCGCACTTTACCGTCTTTCTTCGGCACTGGTACTATATTAGCGACCCATGACGGATAAGTTGTAACGGCTAGGAAACCAGCATCCCACTGTTTTTGAACTTCCTCTTTGATTTTCACAGCCATGTCTGGTCTGGTTCTTCTGAGTTTCTGCTTAACAGGCGGACATTCCTCTCGCAACGGCAGACGGTGCACAACCATGTCCGTATCCAACCCAGGCATATCCTCGTACGACCAAGCAAATATATCACTATACTCTCGCAGTATCTCAATCAGCCTTTGCTTGATGTCGCTCTGCAGCGCAACCCCTATACGGATATTTCTCACAACTTATTCCGACCCCAGGTTGATAATCTCAATTTCCTCCTGATGAGGCAGAATGATTCTCTCTTCCTGTTTCAGCAAACGAGTCAGCTCCTCTGGAAAGTCGCTATCCTCAACAATCTCTTCCTCTGCTTGGAATACCGGGTGCTCGAAGTCGAAACGAGTCATAGGAAGTTCGTAGGAGATGTCATCTGAAATATTAGTCTTGCAAAGGCAATGGTTAAATGCTTCAAAATGCAAACAAAGCAAATAACCACGTTGCCATTTATTGTTAAAGTAAAAACAAGAAAAACAGGGATCACAATATTTGTATATGAAAAACGCCTTTATTTCATGATTAAAACAGTGCAATACACATAATCAAGTAGCCCTAAGGTAAAATCACTATGCCCCGGGTAGGACATAGGATTATTCAACAATTGATAAAACAAATCATTACTGTTTATGAGTCACTGGGACAGTTTCCCGGATGGACCAGTTGCAGAGACTTTGTCCTGGCACGCTTGGCTTGATCCACGCGTCCATATCGCAGTCACTATCTCCGTCTTCAGCATCGGAAATAGTGTTGATTGTCTCAAAGCACACCCCGTTTGGCGTAATCGTTATCGGTCCCTTGAACCTGGGCGCTCCTGAAGATGACGCTGACGACGTCGGTCGATACCCTAGCCCAAACTTGTCATTCTTCACGGGAATCTCCAGTACCTGCCCCCAACCTTTAGTCTCACCAGTCTGCACTAAAGCCTGAGCTTCCTTGTAGGATGACACTGCCACCTCTGGCACTTTACTGGGACCCTGAGCTTTGTCTTTAATCCGCAACCCTTCGAAGGCTTGACAAGGTGTCTTGTGTATTTCTCCGTCGACCTCAACATATCTGAACGATGACAGGTGACTGACCAAAATGTCCTCCTCCCCGCAAACGGTAACAACACTATCACCCACCATGTACTTCAACTTCTGATGTAATGTAGACGTTACGGCCCCTGCAGCGTGGATCCATGGGCGCCCAAGAAGGCAGCTATAAGCTGGATGGATATCCATGATGTAGAATTCGGTATCAAATATTTCTGGCCCCACCTGAAGCGGTAATGTTATTGACCCAAACACTGATCTTTTCGTCCCGTCAAACGCCCTCACAACCAAATCGTTGGGCGTGCAAATAATTCCCCGGATGTCCAGTTTCATCATGGCTTTCTTTGGCAATACGTTCAACAACGATCCAGTATCCACCAATACACGCGACATTACGGTGCCCCGGCATTCCACCGATATATGCAAAGCCATGTTGTGCTCTCGACCCCTGGGTGTTAGATCAAAATCTGTGAAACCCAGGCTATGTCCAGCATTGACATGTGCCATTATCCCTTCTAACTGATTTACAGAAACTTCTTGAGGCACAAATGACGTATCCAAAATCTTTAGCAAGGCGTTCCGGTGGGCCTCGGAACATAACAACAACGACAAGATGGAAATCTTCGACGGCGTCTGCTGTAGGTGTTCAACAATTTTGTAGTCGCTTTTGCGAATTAGTCTCATGAACTCCTCTACGTCCTTGAGTGACGTATCCTTTTCTTTCAACTGAGTAGGCCCGCTTTCATTTACTTTGGCTTTGCCTTTGGCCAATCTCTCTGCTTCTATTTCAGGTGAGGTAAAGATCCTTCCGCTACGGGTCATGCCCCCCGTTCCAACAACATTATCAACAGCCCCAGCTGGCTGGCTATCCACGGGACAGCTTTCGTACTCTCAAAGGGAACAGGCCCTGCTTTGGTAATCATAATAGTTGGCCGCTGGGCGGGCGCCGTTATCGTTATAGTCTTCCTCGGGATCGTCACCGTTGCAATATCATTCTGCTTATCACATAACGCCTCTACAGGCTTCTCAACCGCAGTTCGATCAAATTGCAAGGTCCCTTCGTCGATCATGGCCTGAATGCCCTACTTCAAATCAGTACAACCCTCAGGCTGGGTCCAACACTCTAAACAGTATTCATCACAACCAGGGAATACTCCCCCTCTGAGCAACCTGCTTTTCACCTCACTCAATGGTGTCTTCAGTTCGTTAACATCCATCACCAAGTTCAAATTTTCTTCTGTTAAGATAGCATTTGCCCCATGATTAGGCATAGGCTGTTGTACAATATTGGGCCCCACCTGGCCAAAGTTGATGGCTTTAGTGTCCAACAAGTCTTAAACTTTATGCTTGAAAGCATGACAAGATTCTACATCATGTCCGGGCGCCCCGGAATGGAATTCGCAATGCTTATTAGCGTCATACCCATAGGGAAGCGCCGGTCCTGTAGGCGGTTCCAATGTTCTTTTCTCAACCAAATTCAAACCCAGCAGTGTCTGAAGAAGCTCTGCATATGTCGACGGAGGCTTATCAAATACCCTCTTTGGCTTTACATTCTGAAACCTTCTCTGACCTTGATTCTGCCTTTGTTGCTGTTGTGGTTGTTGTTGCTGCTGTTGTTGTTGAGGAATTGGAATAGTAACACTGGCTATTTGTTGAGGTTGAACGTACTGATTTCTGCCTCTGCCCCGGCCTCTGCCACCAAATACAGCACTTGTGTCACCCTGTCGTCTTCCGCCGAGTGCTTTTTTCGCACCCCCAGCTGAAGTAGATTCGCCTGCCTGAATCTTTCCAATTTTAATTCCATTTTCGATCCTTTCTCCCATAAGGATCATATTGGAGAAGCTACCCATCGAAACATTGAGTAACTTGTCATAGTACATTCCTGTAAATGTCCCCACAAAAATATCATTCATCTCCCTTTCAACCAAAGGAGGGTGCACCCGAGCTACCATATCGCGCCACCGCTGCGCGTACTCTTTGAAACTTTCACCACTTTTCTGCGACAGACTCTGCAACTGAACTCTGTTTGGCGCCAAATCGCTGTTATATTTGTAATGCATAACGAAAGCATCAGCCAACTGCTTCCAGCTTCTAATCTGAGTGGGCTCCAGTCCCATGTACCATTCCAATGATGGTCTCGATAAGCTATCCTGAAAGAAATGCATGAGCATCCTTTCATCCTTGGAATATGCAGACATCCTTCTATAATAAGAACATACATGGACCTTTGGGCAGGTATCCCCTTTGTATTTGTCGAATGTTGGAGCCTTGAATTTTAATGGCACCCTCAGCCCTGGTACCAACCCCATAGTAGTCATATCTAACCCAGCGGACTTCTGATTAACCACACCTTTCATCTGCTCTTCTAGCATTCTAATCCTCTGAACAGGGTCAATGGGGCCCTCAGGTCCCATACCTTTTCCTGAAAAAGCGTCATCCTGGTGATCCACATTCCAGTCATTGCCATACCCATCGTACCCCATGTTACGGCCAAATCCTTGTTGATTGAACACAGGACCCTGTCCTCGGTTGCCGAACCCTTGATTGACCCCAGCAGGTCCAAAACCAATGTTGAAAGGAAATACTCCAACGTCGTTGTTATTCAAATTACCAAATCCACCATTACCGTGGCCATACCCCTGATTGTTACCGTAACCGTCATTACCAAAACCTTGATTGTTGAACCCAACATTCCCGTCCTGATTGACATTGCCATACCCGTTGTTTCCAAAGCCAACATTGTCAACGAATCCTTGATTGGCATCCCCAGTGTTGCCATTGTTGTTAACAACATGCCCATCACTACCATTTCCAGTATTGCCATTACCAGCGCCAGCACCTGCACCAGTACTAGTGTTTCCGTTGACAGTCACAACAGGTGGAGTAACAACCGGTATCTCATCCTCCCGGTGAGGAGTTCCAACAGAATTGTGGTCAGTATTGCCATTTCCGTTTGTCCGCGTCAGCAGCGGCTGCACCAAGGTTTGAAGATTCTCTTGGCCCTTGGCCATACTCTCCATAGCTTGCATGAGCAGAGTCAACTTCTCACGAATTTCCTGCATCTCGACTTGAACTTGATCCATTGTCTTCTTGCAGTTGTTTCGGGTTGAATAGCGGTGAACTCTTTGTTCGTCAATCCTGAAAAACCTGTGAGATGCAGGAAATAAGATACAAAATCAACAAGTAACTGGCAATGCAAAATGAATATGCAGATGCAATATGTGTTTGTGCGTTAGGGAGATCAACCCCTGATTCTAGTGCCAAAGTGTCAGTGCAGTGACAGTGAAGTGAAGTGCTAAGAAGCCTGGATCGACTCATGGAGGAAAACGTCTCATATATTGCTGCGAAGAGCCCATCAAGGCAGAAATACAATATCACTGAGTGTACAATAACAAGAAGGCATGACCTCAACCAACAAGCCTGGTGATGGTCAGCACAATGCAAATAAAGCATATACAACAGTGCATAAGGTAATCAAGTGCGACCATATGTCTGATACTCCTCTAACAATCTCTTGGTCTTGGGATGGTCCGGCTGAGAAAGCAACCCTTCGACGAGCGAGTCTCTTTGCGTGATAACACGCTGAAGATCCCCAATGGATTCCTCCCAAACACCTTCCCCAAAGCACTCCTCTAGCTTCCGCTTCTGGGATGCAGACTCTTTCTTGCGCTAGACAACTTTGTTCAAAGAATTCTGAACGTCATATCTCTGCATAACCTTTTCTTCAAACTTTTTCTGGCTAGCTTTCAACTGATCTCCCAGTTCAGAGATCTGCAGCTTCAGTTTATCTTCTCTTTCTTTGTTATTTGTAAGCGCAACGTTCCAGGTTTTGTTGAATGTGGAGATCTCCCGGTAGGCTATATCAAGTTCTTTCTTCTTAGACTCCAGCATATCATGGGAGCTCTTGAAATCTATCCCCAAGCGCTCACGCTTCTTTCGTTGTTCAGTCAGTTCTGTGCCTAACTGGTTCACCAGCTTTGTTTGCTGCTTGAAGGAATATACGGCTTCATTCCTTTCGTTCCTGAGTTGCACTAGCTCTTCTTCCAACTTCTCGTTGGCTTTCATCAGCTCTTCTTTCTCCTTCACAACCTACTCATATCTCTCAATAGACACAGTAGTTGGCTCCTCAACCACGAGGGGAGAAGGAGGTAATACTGCAGGAAATGGCATCAGGGCCTGCTTTGCCCTATCTTGGATCCAGACTTGGTACGGAGCGTAAGCTTGACAATCATTCTTACCCAACAACAGCTTCCCTTTCTTGCAGATGTTATTCCAAGCATGTTGAAGCTTGGACAATAACTCTCCCTTCAAATCACCTGTGAAGTACAGAGATTCCTGCACTTCCTCCTCTTTTGGCGGGCTTTTCAAAACATAACCGAATTTCCTGATCAACAATGAAGGATTGTAGTTAATGCACCCTTTCCTCCCAATCAGGGGAACGTTAGGATACCCGGCGCAGCTGTAGATAATCTCAGATCCTAGTAGATTTCTATCAAGCCAGACAACATCTTCTGAAGAAAGCCCCATCAGACGTTCAGACCATTCCACCGTAGCTGCAGACTCAGCAAAGATATCCTTCTTGGGCAGGTGACTATCAAACCACATATACAACAAAGGCACGCAACCCCTCCTATTCTCGTTCTTATAATGCAGTGAATGATAGAAATCTCCAATCAGTGTGGGCACAGGATTGCCTGAAGCAAATATATGGAATGCATCCAAATCAACAAAGTCAGGCATATTGGGGAACAGTATAATGCCATAGATACACAAAGCAAGAATAGCATTAAACACAATCCAACAGCCACTCTTGGCATACTCTTGTACTTTCCCAACCAAGAACTTGAGAGAAAAACCAGAAACTCCATTCCACGAGGTTAACAGCAACTCTGAGGAGTCTAAATGCAAAGCAACAGCCAAATCCTCCAGCTTGGGCTCGGCATCCATATGAATGAAGGGTACCCTATTCTGAATGGTTAACTCCAAGATCTCAGCATATTCCTCCATGGTCGGAGCCAGAATGAAGTCAGGGAAAGTAAAACACCTCAGTGGGGGATCATAGAACTGCATCAGCGCGTACAATCCGTTCAGCTCATACATGGATGGTTTGCAAACCAACCTAAGCAATTTCCCATAACTCTTCCTGAAGCTTCTCTTCACATCATCATCAGCTAGAGATATCAAACCAAGCAAAGAAGAAACATCTGGAGTAGGCAACTTGTATGCCACAGTCTTCTTCAAAGTATCCATAACAGCAGACGGAAATCCGGGCAACTAGAATCAGAGGGTATGAAATGCACCTGCAGCACAGGCACACGTTAATGATATGCAAAATGAGTATGCAACAATGCAATATGCAAACATACAACAGGGATCAAGTGATGCTGAAGATATCCATCCACATCTGTCTCAACAAACCCATAACACTGCTCAAATCTGGTCTCAACAGACCCAAAACAATGCTCCAACCTGGTCTCAATAGACTCATAACAATGCTCCAACCTGGTCTCAACAGACCCATAACACTGTCCTGATGAAGAACCCCAAGTAACCACACATACTGATCCACTGTTAAGAAAACCGGGTAGTCTGGAGGTCAAGTTTCCTGCATGCCCCAATCCCTCTCACAGGTAGGTGTCCTATCAACTGACACAAGGTACGGCATCCTATGCGGTCGTCGGCGTCACAGACTTTCAAGACTTATGATACGATACCCAGAAGGTGTGGCATCATCATGTCCTGAAGAGGCCTCACTTAGCCAACTTCCAATTGATCGGTCCCCAGAGTCGACAATCCAACTAACCAACAACCCCCTCAACCCAAAGGGTTGAAAAAGAAGTCAACCAGAAGAACCTCGTCTGAGCATGGATTTTGCGGGACAATAGTACATGCAAAGCATGCACGCGCCCACTACTTTCCACAACTAATTATAGGTGCACTCAAGCCCAGGTCCGGCTTATCTCTCAACAGATCACCCCCTTCCCACAACAGCAATAACAATAAAAAGCTGACAATAAAATGCGGAAAGTAAAGACAGAAATATAAATCCATACAAAACCCCAGACGGGAAAACAAGCGCTAGGATTGACTCGCGTAGGGAACCGTTGGAGTCCCCAGCAGAGTCGCCAGCTGTCGCTACTGCGAAAATCGGCGCCGGCTATGACAGAAGAGTCGCCACCGTGCGTTATTTATCCCAATGGCGGGAAAGGAAACACTCAGAGTAAACCTAACGCAAAACGGGAAAGGAATGGTCGTCGCAACCAAATTCCTGGATTCGGGAGTCGGTTACGCAAGGGGAAGGTATTAGCACCCCTCACGTCCGTCGTACTCGACGGGATCCACGCTTGTTTTCTGGTACGGATTGTATTATATCTACACTAAAGGTCTGGCTTAAAAGAAAATAAAATGACTCGGCAAAGTATCGCACTTTATGCCTACTTATTCCCGTCTGGAACGAGAAATCAGAGTCAACGTAGTTCGCCTACCTACGGGAAAGGAAGGGAAGGTTGCTCGCTAGGATACAGCATCCTATGCCTACGTACTTTCACACAGCATGAAAGATCAGAGCAAACGTAGTTCGGGCTACGGAAGACACAAGCTTGTCTGACTGTTTTTTTTTATTACCTTCAAAAAGGGTTTTTCTTGATTAAGAGTCCAAGCGGACAAAAATGACACTTTGATGTTTGTTTTGAATCTTTTACGAAAGAAGTGTTTTTTAGTTCGTTTGCAATCTCTGACGCACTAGAGACTATGATTTGAGAGTGACTACGTCGCGTGTCACCCAAAGGGTGCCACACCAAGCAGCCAGACTACTGGAAAGAAACTCTCCAGCAACCCTTTCTCAAATAGCTTAAGGCTCGTAACGTACGACATCGATTAACCTTATTACAGTGTTTTTGAGTTGTTTTGAGATAAGAAGAGAAAGAAGCTCTAAAAAGCCTAGGGTTGAAAAGGGAATAAAAACTAACCTAATGTTGTCATGCATGGATAAGAATCCTAATGTCTGTCATAATTCCCTCCTGCACAGAGGAAATCAGAGATCCTAGGGGATAAACAGAAAAGAAAGCAAGCAAATACGGTAAAATGCATGCAATGTAGCAATACAAGCGAGGTAAGGGAGTCCTGCTCAACCTCGAACCTGGGAAAACAACAGGCAAAGTGAATCAATATTCACTTCAAACCTAGGGGGCAAGTTGTACAAGCCAACAAACAAATACAGAAAAACCAAAACAAAATAGAGGAGGCAGCCCAAGCAGCAGCACCAAACTCCTATAGTAAATAGCACAAGCAGCAGCTCTGAACAGCAACAGGTTGATTAAACAGCAAAAAGTTGAGAGCAACAACCTTCATCTTCATGAATAGCTCATATCTTCAAGCTTCACTAACCCTTCCATCTTCAACAAGCACCAAGCTTCAACAAGCTCCTAGCTTCAACAAGCAACCAGCTTAAACCAGCAAACCTCAACCAGTAAACAGCTTCAACAAGCTCCTAACTTCATCTTCAATAAGCAGAAAAACCCTAGATTCAACAAGCAACCAGTTTCAACAAGCACAAACTCCTAGCTTCAACAAGCAGCAAAACCCTAGCTTCAACAAGCAACCAGCTTCAACAAGCAGCAAAACCCTAGCTTCAACAAGCAAACAGCTTCAACAAGCAGTAAAACCCTAGCTTCAACAAGCAACACTCCTAGCTTCAACAAGCCTCGAGCTTCAACAAGCACCCTCCAATGGAGAATCATTCACCAAGATCAAGTTGAAATGTTAAGTAACTTAATGACAACCAAGGGAAGCCACTAAGCACTTAACATTATAGTAGAATGGCATCCTCAAAGTTCTACTCTTAAAGCATGCCATTCATCCCTCCAAAGGAGAGATGTGACTTCTTTAAGAGGACTTTGTGTCATTGGATTGAATGGAGATGAACAATACACTCCATGTTGGAAGAAAGAAACAAAACTAATCTAATGCTCTTCCTAAAACCCTAGTTTTCCTAAGCTCCTGACAAGCACTCCACAAGATGAGAAATTCTTCATGCCCAAGCTCCTTCAAGCTCTCCAAAGCATCTTCAAGTTGTCTTCATCTTCATCCAAGCACAAGAGCACCACCACTTATTCTAAGGGGGAACTATTGAATTAAACTAGTCAAGTTAGTGTGTTAGAAACACCTAGAAGTTAGTGTTAAAACTAAATCTAATTAAAATACCAAAAGTGATTGTAAAATCCTACAAAAAATTCTAAGGGTTCCTAAACCTCTTAAGAATATCCTCATACAAAAACCAGGGGGTTAATCATCCATTAAGACCTAAAACTACGCCCAAACCTTAAGGGTACTATCCTAAAACCCTAAAACTACAACGCCTAATGTTCAATATTCAAAACAACCTAAAATCATCTCAAAAAAATATGAGAAAATTACTAGAGGTGCATTCACTTATAATATATCTAGTCCAATAAGAATCACCTAAAAAATCCACACCAAATGGCCATACTAAAATCAGAAAGAACAAGCATCAAGCATATTCAAAATAAAAGCAACAAACTTGAAAAAGTGAAATTAAATTCTAAAATGCATGAATTAATAATTTCTCAATCCTATTAAATTCTATACACTTTAAGGAGTCAGGAGAAAAAAATATAGCCTAAAAAGATTAATTTTCCTAATTATTATGAATTAATTTCTAACTATATGCAAAATGTAAAAATAAAAGAAATACAATTAAAAATGATAAACCTGCATGGCAAATAGCAATTAAACCATGTTATCTTTCCAGGCTGGGCCCAACAGGGGGTGTGCGTATCAAATGCCTTAAGCCCAAAAACCAAATAAAAGAAATCAGGGAAAATGAAATGAAAATGGAAAAAGCTTGTGATGAATAGCAAGTAATTCTAGGCATAATCCTCAATGGGCCCAAACGCAGGGGTGTGTATAGTAATGACATCATTCAGCCCATCCAACTCAGTTTAATGAAATGGTGAGTTTCATCAAACTCATTCTCTTCAGGAAATGAAACAAGATCGTGGCCATTGATTCCTATCCCCAGTCAACAGTCAAACGCAAATCAAGGGTGAGAGATTCATCTTCTCCAAATGAGTTTGAACATGGGAGGGAAACTCAGACGGTGGCCTGAGCTTTGCGCCACCGTCGTCTCCGGTTGCAGGCACACAAAACACCATCAAACATCAAAACTTAACATCCTATCCTACTTGAAATTTCATCCTGAGCACGAATATGATCTCCAAATTCCATGATTCTTGCTCCATCTTAAAACACGAGCCAATGCTCGGAAATGGTGTCCAACTTCAAATGTCATGATTCTTGCCAATAATGATCCTATTCTCATCTACACTCATCAGGCTTCAAAATTAACTATCCAAAAGAAATTGTAACCTCAAGAATCAAGAGAATTAAGCTCCAACAGAAATTTGCATCACACCTAAAGTGTCTCTAATCACCCAATTCTTGTACTGAAATCCAACCTAGCATCATCACTAACCTAATCCCCTATCAAATCCTAATCAATTTCCTCTAATCTAAGCTATAGGTTGAGAAATGCATACCTGGTTTTGAGAGATGAACAGATAGTGGTTTTGCTCGATTCTTCTCCCAATCTTCTCCAGATTCAATCAATAACACCTTCTGAAGCTTCTGAAACAATTGATTTGCCTTGAAATCACCTCTATCCCAGAATTCGATTCTTGATGCAGTTGGGAAAATTTCAACTGCTCTCTCTTGATTCTCTTCACCTCTGGCCTAAAAAATGATCTAAATCAGTTGCATACAATATATAGAAGTTGTTGGAAACCTCTAGAACTTTCTGTAATCATCCAAATGAGAAATTGAATTTCTCATGCACTTTGAAAAACTCATATGCCACAGTTGGGTTATGCTCTGTTCTAGCCCTCAATTTTGCTTGAATTTCTCACCTCATTACATTTAGAAATGGATGGATATGATAGCTTCCTTGTTTTCAATCTTATGGTGTGCAATTCAAGTGTTGCTTCATCCTTAAGTTACAAAAGGGAAGTATGTGAAAATGACCCCAAATGCCAAAAGTAATAATGTCATCATTCTTAGAATGTCATTTCTGATCAATTTGACATATAACATGAGCTTGTTTGGCCACATATCATTAAATTCCATTTTTTGGCCTTTTAATGACTTAAATTTCTTCCTTTTTTAAGCCATTTCAAGCAACTTTGTGTTCCAAGCCAAACCAAACTCTCATAACCACTTGGTTGCACTTAAAACATCATTTTGAACAAGTTCCATGTTGAACAATTTTCCATTTGAAGCTTGCAAGTTGGAGTTATGGACCTATGATCACAAATGACCTATAATCACCAATACCCAAAATACCCCTGGCTTGGAAAGATCATAACTTGAGTTCTACAAATCCTATCAAGGACTTCTAGTACTATATGGAAATCTAAGAGGATAAGGAACAACTTTCATGTTCACCAAAAATATATTTGAAAACGCCTTTAAGGGAAAAAGTTGCTTGGAAGTCAAGTGACTTTCATAGATAAATTTCAATGGCATCTGAGGACCTGTAACTTGCAAGGACCATAACTTGAGTTCTATAAATCCCCTTGAGGACTTATAGTACTAAAATTAAAGGTATTGAGATACTCTACAAGTTTCATGTTGGCCAAAGATCCATTTGAAACTTGTATTTTGACTTATGTGGCTTTGAAGTTAGGCATTAAACAGGGGATTTTAAACTGAAACCCTAATTTAGCAACTTCCCACATCCTTGATTCTTCTTTGCTTAACCTTGGCATGACACCACACATGTATCAACATACCATTCCATGAACCCCATGACCTCAAAGTAGGCTTTGATGCTCTTCAATTACTCAATTGACCTAGGATTGACCCAGATGAAACCCTAGTTGACTGCACCTCAACTGTGGCTCTTGTACTTGAATCAATGACTTGTCTCATCTTCAATATGGCCCTCTAGGAATCCCATGAGATCCATACATACCTCAAGTTCACATTCCATGTTTCACATCCCACTGATGATTCTCAATATTCCTCAAGATAGGAGCAAAACCCACATATAGGCCCTCAAACTTCTCAAGACTTCAAATCACTTCTTGATGGCCTGGATGACTTCTCATACTTGGATAAGACCTCTTGCTAGGCTCTTCTGATAAGAATCACACTTAATCCCTTGTTGGATGAGTGATATGCTATGATATTCCAATGATTAGACTATGTACATGATGTAACTATGCAAATGACAATGCAATGAAACATAAATCAGGCAAGAAAAGGTTGAGCAAATTTTGGGGTGCAACACTAGTCCGTACACCCCGTGCCCAAATGCACCCTCTGTTTTTCGTTTTCTTTCTTGTTTTGATTGCTTGGGCTGTTCCCATTCACCATTTTGCTGACCATACCACACGTTTTCCCTACTCACACCCCCTCTGGAATGTTTTTTTGATGGTTGGGCTGGGCCCAATTCACTCTTTTCTGAATCCCACCTCCACGTTTACCAGCGCACCCCCTTTTTTGCCTTTGTTTTTTTCCTTTATTTTCTGTTTTTTTTTTTTGTATTGTGGGTTGGGCCCTGTTTTTTACTGCTTTACCCCCCAGTTTTCAGAATGTACCCCCCTCCCCTTTTATTTTAATTTCTCTCTTGTATTGGACATATGCTTGTAATAGTTTAGTTTTATTTTCCTATTTTCTTTTAGGGATTATTTTCATAGTTAGGATATTATACATATTTTTTTTACTATAGATTTAATATAGAATTTTCATTCTATTTTCTTATAGGATATTATAGAATTTTTATTATAGAATATTATAGATTTTATAATATAGAATTTTCATTCTTTAGGATATTATTAGAGTGAGATAGATTTTATATTCTAGTTTCCTATACGCATTTTCTTTAGATATTTCTTTAGAATATTTTTCTAGTAGAAATTAATTGCTAATATTTAGGAGTAGGATATTATTTCCATTTGTTAGTGGATTTTTCTCCTATTTTTCTCTCCTATTTTCGTTTCTATCCGATTTTATCTCTGATTTTGTTGTTGGCTGGCCGTGTGACATGATTCAATTGGAGAATAATTTTCGATATCATTTCTCTATCTTGTCTTTGACACGGATATCAATACGCTACCTCTTAGAGTTCGATTTATCGTATAAGTCGAACCATGACGGTCTAAGCGTTACACTGTTCCTGATTCGAGCGTCCTCGTCAAGGATCCAAAGAGGAGAAGATTGGAATGGAGCTTGCGCGCATGTCAGGAGCCAACGTACCCGCTTCGTTCAGCATCGTCATCTTATTCAAGTCTTCAGGCAACCGTCGAGTGTTGTGATCTGTATCGTTAGATACGTAGGAAATGACAATCGAGCGGTCTCCCCTCGATCATTTAGGGTGTTTAGTATATGTCCCTTGGGTAATATACGACGCACTCGCTCCTACGTATTAGGTTCTTGCGTGTGTGTCCCGAGTCCCTTCCCGTTTAGGCGTAAGCCTGCTTCCTCTTTGTTCTCGCCCCCGTGCGATTGAAACCCTTTTCTCTCGCTGTCGTGCGATTGAGACCCCTTCTCTTGCCCCTGTGTAATCGAGAACTCCCTGTCTAGCCGTAGTTAGCCTGAACTACGTCATGCTCTAATTTCTATGACGAGAATACGTAGGCACAAGACGCGATATCTTGGCGAGCAAATCCTCCCGTAGTTTCCCAAACTACGTTGACTCTGATTTCTCATTCTCTGATGAGAATACGTAGGCATAGAGCGCGATGCTCTGTCGAGTCAGTTTCTTGCCGTTTAGCCTTAGAAGTCGTAGATAGATTATTTTTCACCCGTAGAGAAACCAGCAAGCGTGGATCCCATCGAGTACGATGGACGTGAGGGGTGCTAATACCTTCCCCTTGCGTAACCGACTCCCGAACCCAGACAATGGTTGCGATGACCTTGTCTTATACCTATTCGTCAGGTTTTTCCGATCGTTTCCTTTCCCGTTCTGAGGGATAAATAACGAAAGGTGACGACTCTTCTGTTTTTCCGGCACCTTATTTTCGCGGTAGCGACAGCTGGCGACTCTGCTGGGGAGCTGCGATAGTTTCCTAGGGATCCAACGTCCCTTATGCGAGTCAATGTGGGGATCCAAAGTCCCTGCGAGAGTCAATCCTAGCGCTTGTTTGCGTGTCTGTGGGTGTTTATTTTTGTGTTGTATGTTGTATATTACTGATGTATTTACATTTCCCGCTCTATTATTATCTGTTGCTATTGTGCTGTTGTGGGATGGGAGCTCTGATGAGTGAGAAGCCAGACCCAGGCTTGAGTGTACCTAGCATTAGTTGTGGAAATTAGTGGGCTCGTGCTTGCTTTGCAGGCACTAGTGTCTCATGAAATCCACGCTCAGACGAGGTTCTCCCGGTTGACTTCTTTTCCAGCCCTTTGGGCTTGAGGGGTTGTTGGTTTGGAGGATTGTCGACTCTGGGGACCGATCATTTGGGATTCAACTAAGTGAGACCGCTTCAAGAGATGATGATGCCACGCCTTCTGGGTATCATATCACCATTCTTGAAAGTTTGTGACGCTGATGACCGCATAGGATGCCGAACCTGTGTCAGTTTAGGTCCACACCCGTGAGTGGGAGGGTTTTTGTAGGAAACTTGACTTCCAGCCTACCCAGTATTGTTGGTTTTCTCTCGTCAGAGCAAACTTATCCCGTCAACAGCGTAGCAGTCATCAAAGCTTTGTGGGGGCTGTGATCCCGTGTTTGCTGCATCTTGCATTGCATTTGCATAATAATCTTTGCATCATATTGCATATCATTCTCCAGCTAGCCAGAGCTCTTATCCATCCTTTGTTTTGCTTCAAAGGGTGATTCTCCGATGTTTGGTCTGAGCAAGGGTTGATTATTAGAAGACGACCAAGGGGTTGAAGCAGATTTGAGCAGGATCAAGCAGTGAAGTCAGTTGAAAGTTATTGGTAGTTATGTCAGAGAGCAACTTCCAGTTTGTTGATACCTTGTCAGGTTTCACTATGACGTCCAATCCTCTGTATGGTTCTATGCCTAATGAAGACTTTCCACAAGTGAACAACCTTACTGCAACTCAACTTGTACAGCCTTCTGTTGAAGACCGAGATCTACATGAGCAGTTTGTTGTCTGAAGTGAACGCTCTCCTTCTATTGATACCTCAGACTATCAGGGTGTTGTTTTCCCTGTGCCAAATTCCCGAAGAGAGGTCCCAATAACAAAGAATGAAGACCCGTTAGCTCTCATGTATGCTAAAAGGTTCCGAGCGTTGGATGAAAGATTCAAAGCCTTGGAAGTTAAAGATGCTGTTAACCTCAATGCTGCAGACACGTGTCTGGTTTATGGCCTAGTGTTACCTCCGAAGTTCAGAGCGCCGAGGTTTGAAAAGTACAAAGGAGATAGTTGCCCGAAGCAACATTTGGTGATGTTCTGCCGAAGAATGACTTTGTTTGTGCACGACGACAGGCTGATGATTCACTGCTTTCAGGATAGTCTAATTGGGGCACCTCTAAGTTGGTATATGCAGTTAGAGGGTAATCGGATCCGATCATGGGTGGACTTAGCCAATGCTTTTCTGAAGCAGTATGACTACAATCTTGATGTAGCTCCTAGTTGCATGCAGCTGTAAGAATTTTCTCAAGAGAACAATGAACCTTTCAGGAAGTATGTTCAGAGGTGGAGAGAATTTGTTGCTACAGTGCAACCACCGCTTCTAGACCGAGAGTTAAAAGGCATGTTTGTAAACTCCTTGCAGAGCCCGTACTTCGAAAGAATGCTTGGAGTTGCACCAAATTTCTCTGAATTGGTAAGGGAAGGAGAACGCATCGAGTATGGTGTGAAGACTGGAAGAATTCAGAATGTTTCAAGTAGCCAGGATGGTGAAACCGAATCTCTCTGTAGCTTTCAAGCTGAAGATGAAATTGTGGTCAATGCAATCATGACAGATGATGGGTATTCTCAAGACGAATCGGTGAAATCTGTTGGTTCTTCGTCTTCTCAGCGGTCGGTATCCTCTGTGTCTCGTTATTCTGGACGGACGATTGTGCCTAGGGCACCACATCGGGAACATTATGTCGCTCCTCTTGCATATCCATGAGCCCGTGGCCGAGGTTATTAGAATCAGCGTCAGAATCAGAACCGACCTCGTAATAACTTGGAACGAAGGAATGCTCCTTCTCATCCAGTGCATGTGCCGTATAGCCAGATTCTGTCACATTTGATTCAGAATTCTTTGGTGGAACCTAAAGCTCTTAAGCTCGTGCCAGAGCCTTACCCTCCTGGGTACAATCCCCATGCTCAGTGTGGATACCATGGTGGATCCTCGGGGCATACTGAAGATTGCAAAGCTTTCCAGGCAAAAGTGCAACAGTTGATCGACAAAGGGTGCATTTCCTTTCCAGAAGGAGTTTTGGTTGGGCATGACAACCTCCCAGCTGTCTGAGCTTGCAGATTCAGAGGGTTATTTCCAGAAGCCAGTGGTCCAGACGGGCAGACGTCCTCAACATTGGCAATCCTCAGACTTTTTATCATTTGCATTTGTAGTTTCCTTTCTATTAGTTACTACTTGCTGTTAAACATTGTTTGTTTTGAATGGTAATATTGATAAAGCGACTATGCATTTTTCTAAATTAATCATGTCGTTGTCACTCATTTATTGCATTGCACTGACACTTGCATTTTTTACTCCACTTTATCACTATGATTAGTAAAGATTGGAGCGAGGATGACGAAACTGAATACTCATAACTGATGATCGTATGATTTCGGATAAAACCATGCCTATGATGTACAGGCATTGTTTCAAATCCCCTAAACACTGGAGATATAAGGAGTTAGTCCCTAGTCAACCACTTCGAGCCGAAAAGTAGGAGTTTCTTTCGGACTTTTAAACCCTCTCATCTTAACCCGAGGCAGGGTAGTCGTCAGTTAGCTTGACCGAGCGTTCAAGCCTTATAGAGGAGTGTCTCCATTCGAGGACCAATCACAGTTTATTCCTCTCAAGAGGTCGTACCTCGTCAACCGCAGTGGTTAAACCTCACCAATCAGGAGTGAGATGGTTATAACCCTTTCAGAGCAAGCAAGACAACCAGTGTCACACGACTTGTTCCAAGCAAAAGAAAAAAGAAAAAAGAGAGACCGCTAAGTAAAAAGAAAAGAAAAGCTAGAAAGCAAATACTTAGGCAAAAACCAGGGCATCCCGCTGGACTTCAAAAGAAATCAAAAAGAACTCACAAGAGTCAGTCCAGGCAAAAATTAGGGAATCAAAAGAATAAAATGAAAGGATCTCAACAGAAAAATCCTCAAACAAGGACAAAGTCGTGTGGATACAGACACCAAAAACGAAAGAGGAGTAACTGTCACTCCGAAAACCTTGCGAGTTCCTTAACCATTGCTCCTAACATTCCTCGAAGAGGCGAGCGCTTGTGCTAGGTTAACTGAACATTAGGATCGGAGATCATCACGTAGAAGGGGTGGGTATGAATCATGACTTGAGCCTAATATCCCTTGTTTCACGAACCGTGAACCCGACCATGATACAACCCTTAAAAGACCTAATTGAGGCAGGGTTTATTCTGAAAGCGCATTACGATGAGGTTGAGTAACGTGACTCCTACATGATTTGCTAATCATATCCTTGTTGTGTTTTTCACTGATCAAATCAGCACTATGTTTGAACTGTTGGTTCATTTGTCACTCACTATCATGACACGTAAATGAGTGACAACATTTTTTTTCAAAATCTGCATGAACACTGCATTAAAATTACCATTCGTGAATAGACAATTTTAATTGCAGGTCAGTAGTTGATATGAAGGAATTCCAACAGGGAATAGTCAGTCAGGACTGAATCGTTAGTAGTCTGGATCGAAATGGTATACTGCGAAGCCCTGTGAATCTGGGGCATTAACTTCCAGTGAGTTTGGAATCATTCAGTCTGAGGACAAGTCCCGAAGCATCAGTTGATTATGGGACAGTTTGTTCGAGAAGCAGTTGATCAGAAGTGGATCTTCTCGAGACCCAATCAGGGGCAGTTATCCAGAACTCCTATGATTTGAGGGCAGATCCTTCCAGTGTTCAATTAGAGCAGGTTAAGTCGCTCAACGCTCGTTCAGGGGCAAGCTACTTCAGGAGTATATTGAAACCAACCATGCTGAGAGTTGGTTAATTGAGGACGAATCCTTCCATTGTACAGATACCAGGGTAAGCCATCTCGAGGTCGCCTCGGGGTAAGTTGTTTTCTGTTCAGAATGAATTTTCCCAAGAGTCGGATTGGAGCAAGTTGAATTGCACTAGGGCAAGTTGTTCAAACGAGTTTGCTCACCCCAGTAAGAGTTGAGTGTCGGGGAATCGTGTCATTACCCTACCAGAAAAACCTGAACCTTCTGAAGAAGCCTTGCTGCCATTGGATTGTTGTCCTACAGCCTAAACTTGTTACTTACCGTGTAACCAAGGTCATTTCCAAAGCCTAGTTCTCGCATGGCAAACCTCCAAAGCCCAGTTCTCGCCTGGAAAACCTCCAAAGCCCAGTCCTCACCTGGAAAACCTGTAACCAGTTCTCGCCTGGTCCACCTTTTTTCAGAATACCAGTTCTCGTCTGGTGCGTGTCAGCTTTTAAACCAGTTCCTGTCTGGTCGCCTTTTCCTCGACCCACTGTTTAACCAGTCCACGTCTGGCCAACGCAGTTTTAAAGCCCAGTTCTCGTCTGGCAAACCAGAAATCAGTTCCTGTCTGATATCCAAAACCTAGAAGTCAGTTCTCGTCTGACAACTTAAACCCTTTTGCCACCAGTTCTCGTATGGTAGTTTACCCTCGAATGCTAGTTCTCGTCTAGTATTTCCCTTTCAAATCCACTTTTGTTGGTAACCAGAAATAAATCCCTATCACCATAAACCTATCCTTAAACTAGAAAAAGCCTAATTGTACCTGGCACGATCTTCCCGGTGACATGTGCTATCACGTTCCCTGACACGAGGCTCGAATGATCTCGGTTCTCCATGATTGGTGTTCTGTATTTCCTTAGGGGGTGATGTTGTTAAATCAGGAAATTTTCTTCAGCAGAGATGTACAGTTAAGATCGACCCTCCTCGGCTGTTTGAGGTTGCAGCAAGTTGAGATTGCACTTGTCCTTTATCATAGTAGGGTCAAGATTATCCTCAGCAGGGCGAGATTGATGTCCTTGGAAGAGTGTAGCCATCCCCGGCAGATTGATTGTACATTCCCAACGGTTTAGGATCGAAGTTTTCCCTGACAAGCGGATTTGGGTTTATTTCCCCAGCACTGGTTCAGGGTGCAGTTTCTCGTAGGAGACTATTCACAAGTGTTCAGCCCTCGATAGTTTCAGACTGAAGTCTACGGCGGAATTGAAAGTCCCCACAGAGTTGTATTCTCCTCGGCAAGCAGGATGATTCCTTCTTCCCCAGCCGAGTTTGCAGTTCCCCAAGAGAGCCGAGTCCTTGGAAGTCGTTCAGGCCATGATTGGTTTTCCCCAGTAGAGTGTTGAATAGCTGATGTTGTATTTCCCCACCGGAGTCGTTATCTCCAGGAAAGTTTTGCTGCGAAGGTCGTGCAGTTTATTTCTGCGATTGATATTGTTCCCTCGACAGTTTGTGGTTTGAATACCTGGTTGAGCGGGTGCAGGTTCTTGTAGAACTTTGTTACCCTGCAGCAGTCGACTGAAGTTCGTTTCCCCAAGCGGAATCCAATTGAGATTGGTGTGACTTCTTCTCCTCGGCAGGATGATTCATTCTCTCCACCAGAGTGGTTCTTTCTCCCTGACAGGAGGATTCTCCCTTCAGCATTTATTTTGCTGACGGGGTCATAGCATTTTGCATGATTACATAGCATTTACCCTAAAAACGTGTAGCATTTCCACAGTGTGGAGCATTACGCCATTGTCAAAGCATATGCATATGAAACATGAGCTAGGTCGTTACCGTTCTTGTTTTGCAGGTGTTCCTCCACAGAATGGTTTGCTCAAGATGATTCTTGAATTCCCCAGCGAAGTTGATTGCTTAAAATGATTCTTAAAATCCCCGGTGAAGTTGCCAGAGTTGGTTGCTCAAGTTGATGCTTAGAGTCCCCGGCAGGGCGTTTGCTCAGGATGATTCTTGAAATCTCCCGCAGAGTTATTGGTTCAGGATGATTCTTGAAGTCCCCGACGGAGTTATTTGTCCAAGATGATTCTCGAAGCCCTAAGTAGAGTTAATTCATCCAGAATGATTTCTGAATCACCTGAAGCAGAGTTACTTGATAGTTATCCAGAATCCCTAGCGGAGGTGTGTCATCCCCAGCAGGTTTTAAACAGAAAAGTTGAAATTTCCCTTATTGAATTACTGATGAAGTTCGACAAAGATGTTGTCGACGTGCCTAGCGACACGATGAGTCCATAGGTGACGATAAGGAATTCTTCTGCAGTGGTGCCGAGTACTTGATGGCAGGATCAACCATGCATTACCCGTTACCATGTAACTGGTGACTCTTCGATGACTTGAGGACGAATATCTACAGCAAAACCAAATGATTATCCTGATGGAGATTCGACCCTTCACCAATTACCGTGTGACCAATTCCCCAGCAGAGTTGCTGTGCAGCCATCATGTTCAGTTTCGAAGATGTTCCTACCAATCAAAGTATCGTTTACCTGTGCGGTAGCAGATCGCCAGTTACCATGTAACCAGTGATCCCTTGATGATTTAAGGATGCAATGATATCAGATAAATCAGAGAATCATCCTGACGGAGATTCAGATCAGTATTTTTCCAGCTAGTTGTCGTGCAGCTATTATTTCAGTTTCCGAAAGATTTGTTCCCATCAGAGTACCGTGTACTTGTGCAGTTGACAAATTTCTGGGTTCTTTTTGTATTCAACCGTCTTCTACCTTTGAATGTTTGAAAGCCGTTCGCTTCTCAACCCTTCAGGTCCAAGCCGTTTGAATAGGGGCAGCTATTGCACCCCAAAATTTGACCAACTACTTGTCGCAATTTGGCTCATGATTCGAATCATTTCATTTTGCATTTGCATACCGTGTCCATTGCATTTTTCAGTCAGATTGATTTTATCGGGATTACAGCCCTCTGATCACGTTTCAAGCAGCTTCATACCATTTCGAATACGAGGATTTATTTTAAGAATTGGTGCTCGTCCCGGTGTTTTCAGCTCTCGCTGTTGTTTTTGAGGATATCTCGGTGTCCGGTTTTTACCGTCATTTCGCTATGTTCGTGTATTTGTGTTCTAATCGATTTAATCGTCTTTCTTGCATTTTTAGATTTTCCCTTTATTTTCTAGAATTTTAAATAGCTTCTTCTAGAATATTAATAGATAATTCTTTTTTTAAAATAGTTTTGATAGATTTTTTTTTCTAGATATTAAATAGGAATTTTTAATATATTCTTATAGATTTAATTGTTTTTAGAATTTTAAATAGATATTTGTTTCTAGATAGATTTTAAATGTTTTTTAATAGTTTTAATAGGTTTAGTGGACTCTTTTTCTATTTTTAATAGGTTTAGGAATTAATAGAGTTAATTGAAGTTTAATGTCTTTTTAGAATTAATTCATAGAGTTTAATTAGATTTTAATTAGGATATTAATCATTTCCTTTTAATTAGATATTAATCATTTTATTAATTAAGGTTGATTAGAAGTTAATTAGCTGAAGTAATAGCTTTGGTTTCCATTAATTTGTTTTTTAATTTGAGTCAGCTTTTAATTAGAGTTTAATCATGGCATTAATTAGGAGTTAATTGAGTCTTAGTTGTATTAATCAGGTTTTAATCAGTTTTGTCCAGTAGTGGGCCAGGTGTCCACGTTTTTGGAGGCCCAATGCCAGTCTGATGCCACTTGTCGTATAAAGAGGGACCCCACGTTCCGCTTTCTCTCTCCGCCAACACACCCTTGCATGCCAACACACGCTCGCCACCTCACCCCACACGTGGCTCCGTCTCCCCTTCCCCCTCTGCATGCAGAGCGCCACATAGCGCCACCCTCCTCCATCTCCCGCCGGCCATGCAGCCGCCGCAGGGACCATCGCAACAGTCGCCGGAGTTCGCAACTGTCGCTAGAAACTGCGTTTTCCACCGGAAATTCATCTTCCTCATCAATCCTCTCCATTGTGTTCTTCGTCGATGCTCCAACCTTCATCATCTTCATCCCAGATTCAACATTCTTCCCCAGATTCATCGTCTTCACCACATGCAGATCCAAAACGTTCATCCTGCTTCATCAATCGTTCATCGTGGAACCTTCATGTTCATACGCATTTTTCCAGAAGATTCAAGAACACCATCGTGTTCTTCGCTTCTCTTACCCCAGGTCATCAAGAAGTTCCCAGATCCATCAGAAATTCATCATTTCTCTAGGAATATTCAACAAGCTTCATCCGTTTCCGTCAAGAATCCTGATCTGTAATCATCAATCTCCTCCAGATCCAAGAACCTGCGACGTGTTCATCAGAGCGTAACTGTTATCTTTAAGACCCTTCATCTAAGATTCAATCACCTTCAAGAACTCATGATGTTTTCTAGATCCTCGAAGAACTTCCGATCTTCATCAATCTGCATCAGTTCATCACGCGCTCTCCAGATCTTCGTTGATCTTCCAAACACCATAGACCTTCATAGCAACTCCTCAGAATTTTAAACGAACTACACAAGAACCAACTCTTCACTACCAGATCTATGATTCACACGAGCTTCTGGAGGTAACTGGTATTTTGATTTCGGTTGGTATGATTTCATGATGAACGGATTGTGTGGTGTTTAACATAGGCGAAAGAGCTGAACTGAATGGAGAAGGGTGAGGGTGAGGCGGAACCAGGCGGCGTTGAGGTTGGAGAGAAGAGAGAGTGAGTGCTAGGGTTTCAGATTGAATTGAGGGAATGAGGAAGACGAATGGTCTCCCCTCCTTTGGGTGGATTGGGCCTTGTGGCCCATGCTTTTGCTAGTCCGTACACCCCATGCCCAAATGCACCCCCTGTTTTTCCTTTTCTTTCTTGTTTTGATTGCTTGGGCTGAGCTCATTCACCATTTTGCTGACCATACCACACGTTTTCCCTACTCACACCCCCTCTGGAATGTTTTTTTGATGGTTGGGTTGGGCCCAATTCACTCTTTTCTGAATCCCACCTCCACGTTTACCAGCGCACCCCCTTTTTGGCCTTTGTTTTTTTCCTTTATTTTCTGATTTTTTTTTTTGTATTGTGGGTTGGGCCCTGTTTTTTACTGCTTTACCCCCCCAGTTTTCAGAATGTACCCCTCTCCCCTTTTATTTTAATTTCTCTCTTGTATTGGACATATGCTTGTAATAGTTTAGTTTTATTTTCCTATTTTCTTTTAGGGATTATTTTCATAGTTAGGATATTATACATATTTTTTTACTATAGATTTAATATAGAATTTTCATTCTATTTTCTTATAGGATATTATAGAATTTTTATTATAGAATATTATAGATTTTATAATATAGAATTTTCATTCTTTAGGATATTATTAGAGTGAGATAAATTTTATATTCTAGTTTCCTATACGCATTTTCTTTAGATATTTCTTTAGAATATTTTTCTAGTAGAAATTAATTGCTAATATTTAGGAGTAGGATATTATTTCCATTTGTTAGTGGATTTTTCTCTCCGATTTTCGTTTCTATCCGATTTTATCTCTGATTTTGTTGTTGGCTCCCCTCGATCGTTTAGGGTGTTTAGTATATGTCCCTTGGGTAATATACAACGCACTCGCTCCTACGTATTAGGTTCTTGCGTGTGTGTCCCGAGTCCCTTCCCGTTTAGGCGTAAGCCTGCTTCCTCTTTGTTCTCGCCCCCATGCGATCGAAACCCTTTTCTCTCGCTGTCGTGCGATTGAGACCCCTTCTCTTGCCCCTGTGTAATCGAGACTTGTTTCCCCGTCGAACTACGTTTGCTCTGATCTCTCGTACCAGACGAGAGTACGTAGGCATAGGATGCGATATCCTAGCGAGCTATCTCCCTCCCTTTCTCCCTTCTTCCCGTTTCCCCGTTTGCTGTAGTTAACTGAACTACAGCTGCTCTGATTTCTCGTATCCAGACGAGAATATGTAGGCATAGGATGCGATATCCTAGCGAGCACACTAACAACTAACTTTTTTGTTCTCCCGCTGTCGTACGATCGAGACTTTCCCGCTAACGACTGATGTTCCCTTTCTCTTGCCCGAGTACAATCGAGACCAGACCGTAGTTCTAGTTCCCGTAGGTCCCCGTACCTCTAAAACCCGACATACTACGTCCGTTCTACCGCAAACAGGTAATGCCTAAGTCTCCAATGGTCGAGCAGCAATACACCTAACTGCTAGAATGCGTACGCTAGTATTGTCAATCCTCTCTCTCACCCCCGCGTGATCAAGAACTCCCTGTCTAGCCGTAGTTAGCCTGAACTACGTCATGCTCTAATTTCTCTGACGAGAATACGTAGGCACAAGACGCGATATCTTGGCGATCAAATCCCCCTGTAGTTTCCCGAACTACGTTGACTCTGATTTCTCATTCTCTGATGAGAATACGTAGGCATAGAGCGCGATGCTCTATCGAGTCAGTTTCTTGCCGTTTAGCCTTAGAAGCCGTAGATAGATTGTTTTTCACCCGTAGACAAACCAGCAAGCGTGGATCCCATCGAGTACGATGGACGTGAGGGGTGCTAATACCTTCCCCTTGCGTAACCGACTCCCGAACCCAGATAATGGTTGCGATGACCTTGTCTTATACTTATTCGTCAGGTTTTTCCGATCGTTTCCTTTCCCGTTTTGAGGGATAAATAACGAAAGGTGGTGACTCTTCTATTTTTCCGGCACCTTATTTTCGCGGTAGCGACAACATTCATCAGACCAAATATGTTAAAGAGCTTCTGAAGAAGTTCAACATACTGATAGTAAGATGGAAAAGACTCATATGCATCCAACAAGCACTCTTGGTAAGGAAGAGGTAAGTAAGAAAGTAGATCAGAAACTCTACAGAGGTATGATAGGATCTCTTCTCTACTTAACTGCTTCTAGACCTGACATTTTGTTCAGTGTATGCTTGTGTGCTAGATTCCAATCAGATCCTAGAGAATCACACTTAACAGCTGTTAAGAGGATTCTGAGGTATCTGAAAGGTACTTCTAATGTGGGTTTGTGTTACAGAAGATCTGATGATTTCAAATTAGTTGGATTCTATGATGCTGATTACGCTGGAGACAGAGTGGAAAGAAAAAGTACTTCTGGAAGTTGTCAATTTCTGGGAAGAAATCTAATCTCTTGGTACAGCAAGAAACAACCTACAATTGCACTATCAACTACAGAAGCAGAATATATTGCTGCTGCAGGATGTAGCACGCAGATGCTCTGGATGAAAAGTCAGCTAGAAGACTATCAGATCTTTGAGAGTAATATTTCTATATTCTGTGATAATACTTCTGCTATATGTTTGTCTAAAAACCCTATTTTACACTCTAAGGCAAAACATATAGAAATTAAACATCACTTCATCAGAGACTATGTTCAGAAGGGTATTATAAACTTAGCCTTTGTTGATACAGATCATCAGTGGGCAGATATTTGCACAAAACCCCTTGCTGAAGATAGGTTCAAGTTTATTCTAAAAAATATTAGTATGGATTTTTGTCCAGAATAATATTTATCAGAAGCAAACTTCTCAGATGCAAAATGTTTAAAACTCTGAAGTATTTCTTATGTCATTTATTTGATTTATTGAATTATTATTTTTGTGTGGATCTGAACTAACCAATTTCAGAAGATCTGAACGTTGGCTAACGTTTCATTTCTCAAGAGAATTCAGAAGCACATGCAAGCAAACACGTGTCACTCTGAATCTGAAAAGATGGCGTGTACAACACTGAAGAGACGTTTAAGGTATTGTTTGAATAGTTAAAATTCTTGGTTTTCCCCCCAAATTGTCAGAATCAATTAATGCTTTGAAATGATTTTTATTCTTTTCATTAAATTCCATTTAATGCTAAGTGAATACGTGCTAATTGTGTCTGTTTGTGTGCCCTAGCTTCTCTCTATAAATACCACAAATCACACCATTTCACACTTTTCACTTCACAAACAATATATGCATTTCTGTTTTCTCTTCAGTCTCCATCTAAACCCTAAACCTAAACCTTCTTCATCTTCAACAATGGCAACATCATCCTCAACATCAGCTCAGTTTCAATCAACAATGGCTGCAGTTTCATCATCAAACATGGGTGCTACTCCTTTTACGGAATCTGAGAGAACAATGTTAACCCCTGTGGACAAGCTTGAAGTTCTTTGTGAATCCATGGTGGAATTTGACTCTCTGGCTGACAATGGATTTGATTTGCGTTCTATTGTTGATGCACAAGGTTGGGTTAAGTATTTTGACAGATTGTTTGGTCCAGTGTATCCACACTTAGTGAAGGAATTTTAGATTCATGCATTTGTTTATCCAAAGTTCATCCTCTCTTCTGTTCTGGGAAAAGAGATCATAATCACTGAAGATCTCATCAAAAAACTCATAGGGTATGAGGAAACTGATGGAGTGTGTCATCTACCAGCTGGGCGTGTGGAAATGGAAGAAGTGTATGCTAAAGTCATGTCTTTTGGACAAGCTTCAAACAAATTTAAGGATCTGAAACCTGACTACAAAATTTGGGCAAAACTTTTTCTGGGATGCATCAATCACAGAAAATCAACAAATTCTCCAGATTATGTGAATAATGAACAACTCTATTTCATGTACTGCTTAAGTCAGAGTACAAAAGTAGATATGCCTTACATTCTCTTCATGCATCTATGGAATCACATAAATGCATCCAGAGAATCCATTAAGACTAAGGGACAGAAGATTAGGACGTGGATTCCTTTTGGAAGATTGATCTCAAATATTCTAACAGAGAATGGTCTGGTAGCTGCTCTTTATGAAGCTGGAGTTAAAGATGAGCTTGAGACAATAGTTGGAAAACCCTTGAATGGAAAGAGTCTTCAGAGGCTAAAAGTTGTGGATGAACTCACAACTTCTCCTAAGAAGCTGAATGTTTCTGAAGTAAGTCAGAGAAGGACTCCAGTTCAAGACTTTCCAATCTTTGGTGCTGAAGAACCTAGGGATATTATTCTTAGGTATATTGAAGCGTGCAAAGCAGATGGAACACCGATTCCTGCTGATATTCTAATTCGTGCTAGAGAACCTATGCCAAATGTCTATGACGAGAACATGAGAAAAAGAAGACAATTAGAAGCAAAAGAAGCTGCTGCACGGAAGAAACAGAAAGTTGCTGATAAACCACAGAAGCAGATTAAGAGAAAAGCTTCTGGAGAAGTTCCTCCTATTCCTGCCAAACGCATCAAGATAAGAGGTACTAAATCATCTTCATCTTCTATTTCTAAAATTGCAGTAGATTTATCAACAGTTAGCTCTGTTCCTAAACCCCCTCCTTCTCAAACTCAAACTACTTCTATTCCATCTCAATCTTCTGAACAACCAATTACATCTGAGAAAACTGAACAACAAACAGTTTCTGAATCACAAACTGACTTTGTTACCATTAAACCAATTTCTCCTACACCCCCAGAATCCATTCAAACTATATCTGCACCACAACAATCATCTGACATTCCTTCATTTGAACCACAACCTTCACAAACAGCAGAACCACTTCAAACACCAACAGAACAATCTACTTCAAAACAACCAGAACAACAACAAGAAAAACAACCAGAACAGCATTCAGAATCACAAACAACAATAACAGAAGAACCAACACCAACACCAACACCACAAGCATCAACCATTCCAACACCACAACAACCTGACATTCAACAAAACTCTGTTCCTAAACCCATACAATCTGACCCAGTTGCATCTGAAACTTTTGCATCTGAGCAAGTTGCATTTGCACCAGTTGTATCTGAACCACCTTCATCCATACCTTCTAATCCTCAACCAGAACAAACCAACTCCACTGAATCAAACATACCTGACTCTGAGGTTCTAGACATCCAACCCCTCAGAATGATGTTTGACGTATCTTTAACATCCTGTCCTTTGTCTACCTCATCTTATTCATCTGAATCTGATGTTCATCCAGATGTTAGATCACCCCCCCCCTTCTCAGAGGACTTGAACCAAAACAATCTGAACCAACACAACCTGATACATCTATTCCATCTGATGTTATCATTCCTAAACCCACTCCAGAACCTACCCCAAGAACATCTGAACTTTTTTCACTTGCCTCATCTGATCCTCTTCCTTCTGAACCCCAAATAGAACATTTCTCTGATCAACCAACACAATCAGCTTTTGTTCCATACCTTGATAAGCCAAGACAATCTGCGTTTGTCCCATACTTTTTTGATAAAACATGTATTGTTCCATGAATACGACAACGTAAACCATTCTTTCATCTTATGCCTGCTAAGATGGCACCACCTTATCCTAGTGATAACATGAAATCTTATATATATATATATATATTGATGCATAATTCAACTGATGTTTGACTATTTTCGATCCGATTTCGGGTTCTTTCCATGTTATTTGTCTGATATTTTGCAGGTATTTGATGATCATGTCTAAACAAAGCAATATGAAGAAAAGAAGCAATTACAGATGAAATGTGGAAGAAAACCAGATGAAAACAACATGAAAAATGCAGAATGCACATTTTGCTGCTGTGACGACCGTCACACCTCCATGACGACCGTCACACGGGTGACGACCGTCACACACCATGACAACCGTCATGCAGGCAAAAACGCACAACTTCAATTGAACGTGCAAAATGCAGTTCCAAGTCCCAAATAATGGACCACTACTCCCTGATATTTCTGCCTCCAAGTCCACCTTCTTCAAATTACAACCGTTAGAATTCTATTTCTATAAAAGGGGAAGGAGGGGAGCTGAGAAAGGGAGCCGCATTAAGACAACGAAGTGCTGCCCAATTTTATTTCCAGAGAAAAAATTTAGTTTTATTCTTTCTATTTTTTTGTTTCCTTTCCTTATTCCTGTATTCCATTTTGACAATATTCGTTTGTGCGCTCTATTGGTTTGAAGACATAATCCTGCCGACATCGTTGGGATTTGGCCAAAAGCCAATTGGATACGTTACAGGTTTTTTTTCATTATTTCGTTAATTGTAACTTTAATTCTCAGTACTATGAATGTTCTAAGTTTCTGTTTTTATTTATGTTTTACCTTTCCCAAATCCATGTCTAGCTAAATCAGAGTAATCGATATGTAATAATAATTCAAACGGGATTTGATAATAACCGGTTGAAAACTTTCCTTTTTCAAAAGTTGTTTATGGTCTGAGTGTTTAAACTTATTTACTGAATAAACGTTCATCGCGAAAGCGAGAACTTATTTAAAAGTAGTTTTGCCACGACAGTGGGAAATTAATTAAGGTACGAACCAACAAGCGACAGCTGCGGTAAGACCAGATAGTAAACACTAGGCATTTGTTTTAATAACAGCGAAAGCACTTTAAAATGAATTAGAACTTAGAGATTTCCAAAAAGTAGTTTTAACCCCGAATGGGACAGCGAAAGCGTACATCCGGCCCTTAGAATTATGACTAGCGTCAACAACTATCGTGAGACGAAAGTCTTCAGATCACTATTTTCTGCTTAAATAAATTCTGAAAAATATTTCATACACCGGTAACTTGTCAAATCCCCGAAGAACATAATTACTGCATATCGATTCACGTAATTATAATTCAAGTAACGTTTTTAGTTCCCTTTAGTGACAGAAATTATTTCCTTAAACATTATCTACCTAGCTAAACATAGTAACTCCCGAGAACACTAGTTTGATTACGAGTCCCTGTGGAATCGATATCTTTTATTACTACACGATAGATTGTGCACTTGCAGTTAAGTTGTATTAGCTATAGAAAGTCGCGATCAAGTTTTTGGCGCCGTTGTCGGGGACCCGTTTAGTCAATAGTGTAACCTTCTGTTACGCCGTATAGACTAGGTTAACAATTCTATTTTCCCTTTACTAGTCCTGTCGATTGTATGCCAAGTAATCGCCCACAAGGCGATATCTTAAAACCTTCAGTCGCAGAACTAGAGCGCTTCTTACATTTAAGAAGTCGCGTCATTGAGTACCAACAAAAACATAACATTCCTGATCCTCTCACTCCCATTCCCAAATCCGAAGAAGAACCAAAGATGGCCGAAGGACCTCAGAACAGACCTCTGAAAGACTATGCTACTCCATCCCAGCTAGAGCCTAGAAGTAGCATTGCTGCCCCAGCTATTACTCGAAACGATTTTGAGATGAAACCCTCATTGCTGTCAGTTGTACAACAAAACCAATTCTCAGGAAATGCAACTGAGGATCCAAACGAACATTTAACGAAGTTTGTGCAATACGCAGACACAGTGAAAGCAAATGGTGTAACTCCAGACGCAATAAGACTTCGTCTTTTCCCTTTCTCTCTTAGAGACAGAGCGTGGACATGGTTACAATCCCTACCATCCAACTCCGTTACGACGTGGGAACAGTTGAAGAACGTCTTCTTAGCGAGATATTTTCCGCCAAGCAAAACTGCTATGCTTAGAGCTCAAATCAACGGATTTAGACAAAAAGATACTGAATTTCTTTACGAAGCATGGGAACGATTCAAAGATATGATGAGAACATGTCCTCACCACGGTCTAGAAGACTGGGTGACGATACATACTTTCTATAATGGGCTTTTATACAACACCAGATTAACGGTAGACGTCGTTGCAGGCGGTGCACTTATGGATAAGCCATACGAGGAAGCCTATCAATTTATCGAAAATATGTCTCAGAACCACTGCCAAAGGGGAGGCGAAAGAACTCAATCAGAGAAATCCGCAACTAAAGCTGGAATGTACGAAATAAGTAGCCTTGAAAAGTTCAACGCTAAAGTAGATGCTCTAGCACAGAAGATTGACAGTCTGACCGTTAACCCCACTGCAACCATCGCTGTCATAACTCCAAGCTGCGAGTTATGTGGGATCACCACTCATAATGCGCCCGAATGCCCATTACTGGCCGGAATCCCACCAGACCAAGTAAATTATGCTCAAGGAAATCCTTACGCAAATACCTATAACCCAGGTTGGCGAAATCATCCAAACTTTTCTTACAAAAGCGATAATTCATTGCAAATGCCTACTGCTCCGCCAGGATATCAGAAACCAGCTTCTGCTCAGACTGCACCTAGGAAATCAAACCTAGAGTTGATGATGGAAAAATTCATAGCTACTCAAGCTCAAACGAACAAAGAAATCCTGAATCAAAACATACACACTAGCGAGCAAATTAAACAGCTGACCAGAAAAGTAGACGCTTTAGCCACCCACAACAAAATGTTAGAAACACAGATATCACAAGTGGCTCAACAACAACCCTCTGCTGCCGCACCCGCTGGCACATTTCCTGGACAACCCGAACAGAATCCAAAAGGTCAAGCAAATGTTGTAATATTAAGAAGCGGAAAAGAATTGGACGAACTGATCGATCCGAGGACCGAAAACTCAGCCATGCAACAAATACCATCTGAACAAGCAGAAAAGGAATTTGAGTTAGAGAAGAAGGAATACAACGAGAAGGGGGATACAGCAAGTGAAAAAACTCAAGCACCTCCAGCGCCATATAAACCACTTATCCCTTATCCTCAAAGATTAATAAACTCCAAAACTTCAGGACAGTTTAAGAAATTTGTAGAGCTCCTTAAACAGTTGAATATCACTATTCCTTTTACAGAAGCGATAAATCAAATGCCGTCATATGCTAAATTTCTCAAAGAAATCCTGTCAAATAAGAGAAAGATCGAGGATAACGAAACAGTTACACTTACTGCAGAGTGTAGCGCTATTATTCAAAACCGCATGCCTCCTAAATTAAAAGACCCAGGTAGTTTCTTCATACCCTGCGTCATAGGAAAGTTCGTAATAGACAAAGCTCTATGCAATTTAGGAGCCAGTATCAGTGTTATGCCTTTATCTATATGCAAAAAGCTGAATATGAGAGACCTAAGACCAACCAAAATGTCCGTACAATTAGCTGACCGATCAGTAAAATACCCCGTCGGAATACTGGAAAACGTTCCAGTACGCATAGGACAATTCTACATTCCAACCGACTTCATAATCATGGACATCAAAGAGGACTCTATTACCCCAATTATCCTAGGAAGGTCGTTCCTAGCTACAGCCGGAGCTATTATAGACGTGAAGAAAGGAAGGCTGACATTCGAAGTAGGAGAAGAAAAGATAGAGTTCATTCTCACCAAGTTCTTACAAGCACCAGCCATAGACGATACCTGCTATTTAGTATATGTAATTGAAGAATGCATAAGAGAACTTGAAAATGAAGAGACCACGTATTCAGAAATAATAAAGATTCAAATACCCGATATTTCTGAAGACGATGATTGGCGTAAACCGTATAAAGACAACAGCCTAAGTGAAAGCTTAGCACTGACCCCAAACCATATGCCAGGTCCGAAGAATCCATCTTTAGAACTTAAAACACTACCCAAAAATCTTAGATATGAATTCCTAGACGATGAACTAAAAAGACCAGTGATAGTCAACGCCGACTTAGGACAACTAGAAACCGTAAAGCTACTAGAAGTCCTAAAGAAGTACCCCACCGTGTTAGGCTATAACATAAGCGATCTAAAAGGTATAAGCCCTTCAATCTTTATGCATCGAATTACAATAGAGGAAGACTGTAAAACCTCTAGAGAGCATCAGAGGAGACTGAACCCCATCCTAAGCACTGTAGTCAGAGATGAAGTAAAGAAATTGCTAGATGCATGAATCATCTATCCAATCTCCGATAGTGAATGGGTTAGCCCAGTTCATGTCGTACCTAAGAAAGGAGGAGTCACAGTAGTTAAGAACGAAAAAGGCGAATCAATAACAAAAAGAGTCGTGACTGGAAGCAGGATGTGCATTGATTATAGAAAGCTTAACAAAGCCACACGAAAAGATCACTTCCCTTTGCCCTTCATAGACCAAATGTTAGAAAGATTGACCAAACATTCGTATTTCTGCTATCTAGATGGCTATTCAGGATTTTCCAAATTCCCATTCATCCTGATGACCAAGAAAAGACTACATTCACATGTCCTTATGGTACTTTTGCTTACCGTCGAATGCCGTTCGGACTTTGTAATGCTCCAGCAACCTTCCAAAGATGCATGATGGCAATCTTCGCAGATTTTATAGACGACATCATGGAAGTATTTATGGACGATTTCTCAGTATGTGGACAAAGTTTCAAAGGATGCCTACAAAACTTAGAAATGGTATTAGAACGTTGTGTAAAACTGAACCTCGTCCTAAATTGGGAAAAATGCCATTTTATGGTCCGACAAGGAATAGTTCTAGGACATGTCATATCAAATAAAGGAATTGAGGTCGACAAAGCTAAAATAGAGATTATAAAAGATCTCCAACCTCCAAAATCCGTACGAGAAATACGGAGTTTTCTAGGACATGCCGGTTTCTACCGAAGATTTATAAAAGATTTTTCAAAAATCACAAAACCTTTGACCGGCCTGTTGATGAAAGATGTTGAGTTCGTCTTTGACGACGACTGTCTAAAAGCATTCGAAACATTAAAATCAACCCTTATCACCGCACCGATTATGCAACCACCAGATTGGCGACTACCGTTCGAAATCATGTGCGATGCGAGTGATTATGCCGTAGGCGCAGTACTAGGACAAAGGAAGGACAAGAAACTCCATGCCATCTACTATGCCGGTAGAACTTTAGATCCTGCCCAAATGACCTACGCCACAACAGAAAAGGAACTTCTAGCAGTTATATTTGCGCTTGACAAATTCCGTTCTTACTTAGTAGGAGCAAAAATTATCATATACACAGACCACGCTGCCATTAGGTACCTAATAAGCAAAAAGGATGCCAAACCAAGATTATTGAGATGGATCCTGTTATTGCAAGAGTTTGACCTAGAAATCAAAGATAAGAAAGGAACCGAGAATGTTGTTGCAGATCACTTATCTCGAATAGAAGGCATCAAACATGAACCGGTACCGATAAATGAAGATTTCCCGTACGAACATCTGATAGCCAAATTAGAAAGTGACATTCCTAACTTAATCTCGGAAGATCCAGAACTCGAAAAAGCCGTAGAAGCCGTCTATGCCCAAGTCACTTTACCTTGGTATGCTGACATCGTTAATTACCTAGCTGCAGGCGTGCTTCCACCGGATCTCACTTATCAGCAAAAGAAGAAATTCTTCCATGATCTGAAACACTATTATTGGGACGAACCTCTACTCTTCAAGAGAGGGGGCGACAACATATACCTTCGCTGTGTACCAGAGGAAGAAATAGAAAATATCATTTCCCAATGCCATTCAGCACCATATGGTGGTCATGCTAGTACATCCAAGACGTGCGCTAAGATTCTCCAGGCCGGCTTATTCTGGCCTAACCTCTGGAAAGATGTTCACATCGCTGTGCTAAAATGTGATTGATGCCAACAAACTGGCAACATCTCACGATGCGATGAAATGCCTCAGAAAGGAATCTTAGAGGTAGAAATCTTTGACGTATGGGGAATAGATTTCATGGGACCCTTCCCGCCTTCTTTTGGTAATAACTACATACTCGTCGTTGTAGACTATGTGTCTAAATGGATAGAAGCCATTGCTGCTCCAACAAATGACGCACGAGTAGTAATCAAACTTTTCAAAAACACAATCTTTCCTAGATTCGATGTACCCAAACTCGTCATTAGTGACGGCGGATCACACTTCATATCGCGAATATTTGATAAACTTCTTTCTAAATATGGAGTCCGACACCGAGTAGCTACACCCTATCATCCGCAAACTAGCGGACAAGTAGAGGTCTCGAACAGGGAAATAAAACAGATATTAGAAAAGACTGTCGCTACCTCAAGGAAAGATTGGTCATCAAAGCTAAATGAAGCTTTATGGGCTTATAGGACCGCTTTTAAGACACCAATAGGTACTACACCCTACAAATTAGTTTACGGTAAATCCTGTCATCTCCCCGTAGAATTAGAGCATAAAGCCTTCTGGACCATTAAGACACTTAATTTCAACTACACTGAGGCAGGAGAAAAACGAATCTTGAACTTACACGAATTAGAAGAACTTCGATTGGACGCTTACGAAAATGCCCGTATCTATAAAGAACGAACTAAAAGATGGCATGATAAACGTTCGGTCAAGAAACAATTCAGTGTGGGAGACATCGTACTTCTATTTAATTCAAGATTAAAACTCTTCCCATGTAAACTAAAATCTAGGTGGTCTGGACCTTTTGAAGTGACTAAAGCACTTCGGAGTGGAGCTGTTGAAATTACCGATAAGACGAATGCACCGTTTATCGTAAACGGGCAACGTCTAAAACATTATAATAAGAACGAAAACAACCCTCAAGTCTGCAGTATATCATTGCTTGAGCTTCTTGCTCAAACACCCGAATAGCTTGCCACCAAGCTATCGTCAGGCTTTAGACGTTAAAAACAGCGCTTAATGGGAGGCAACCCAATTTTCCCGTATTTCCCTCTTTAGTGTATTTCATTCTCATTTTATTTAAAAGCTTACTTTGAAATTTTAACAAAAATTCTAAACTTAAAATTGCTACTATTTTTACTTTATTTTATTTTATTTTATTTTATTTTATTTTTCTCTTTTACTTAAACTTTGTTTTTACCACCTTTTGTTTCTAAAAATTCTGACTTCAAATTTCTGTTTTAAACTTTTCAGGATTTTAAAAGCCTTCAAAACCTTCCTCCTGTTTTTCTCCGACTAACCTGCGAGTATGGCCGCGTACGACTTCACAAAGGTTCATTTTCGAGGATTAGCTCAAAAGGCAAGATTTGAAGCATTAACTGAGAGAGACATAGCCTTAACACTGTATTATGATAAGTCTACCATGGAGAAACTAGGAATTACTAATAGCATCCAATACCTATTTAATCAATTAGGCTGGGAGAACACCTCTTTGAAAACCCATTTTGCTACCTATAAGGACCTCACCTACGAATTCCTTAGTTCCTTCAGGTGCTTACCCAACTATGGTTTCGGATCCAACACAGAGCTGATCACCTTTAGGATGTTTGGAATGGACCAAACCCATAGTCGGATGTCATTAGCTAACCTCCTAGGATTTCCTAGCGGACCACATGTGTTCATCAGTGCCGAAGATGACGATCTAGATTTTGAACTCAACCAGTTCTGGGGTAGAATCACAGGCGACTATCACCCTGACCCAAACAGCATGTATAATGATGAGATTCATAACCCAGCTTTCAGATACTTTCATAAGATACTAGCTCACACCCTTTTCGGAAAAGAGGAAAATATTACTACAGTATCTAAAGAAGAGTTATTTATCATGTTTTGTGCTTCTCAGGACCGTACAGTGAATGTAGTACCTTTTATGATGAGATCTTTCCGACGCCTCACTCAGGAACCACAATCACCTATTCTAATAGGAGGCCTCGTGACAATGATTGCCCACGAGCTTGGCCTTAGATTCCACCTAAATGCAAGCACTAGTTTTGGCACCATCCGACCCATGAATATCCAGTTTTGCTTTAACAGGCGCATTTTAAGAACTATGGGACCTGGACCTTACGAGTACCTCATCAATGACAAACCTGTCCAGCTATTCACATTGCCAAATCATCAGATGACAAGTATCCATAACAAGGACAACTGGGTTTATGAATTGGACGAGCCTATGGGACCTCCTTCACCTCAATCAACACCACAGAATTACATGTACGACAGTTATCACATCTCTGAAGCACATGATTATATGTACTATGAGGATGCTGTATCACAAGATGAGGTAGACCCTACGACCCCTCCGCATTACAACACCTATCCTGAGCCCATTCTTGAGGAAACCACTAACAAAATGGATACTGTTCTGCACCGATTAGACAACGTTGACACAACTCTGACCACCGTAAAAGAAGACATCACAAGCATACACAGCGAACTCGTAGTCTTCATGGACTTAGGCTGTGACCAGCTCGACTACTACGCCCGGAAGTTTGATGAATTGAAGGCACGAAAAGACTGAGATATTAGTTTTAGTTTAGTTTAATTTTTCTATTTTCCGTCCGTTTTCAATTATTTTGATTTTTGCATTATTTAATTTCCCTTATGTATTACATTACAAACAATCATTTCAATTACATGATATTTCCATTTTATTCTTTATTCATCGATTCTGTTTTTTACGTTATCCTATGTTTCTTGGCCGATATAATACATTGCCATATCATTTATACCCCTAAAAATCATTGCAAGAACACCCCCATAGCAAAATTTTGCGTTCTGACGTTTGACTGTTTTCGATCCGATTTCGGGTTCATTCCATGTTATTTGTCTGATATTTTGCAGGTATTTGATGATCATGTCTAAACAAAGCAATATGAAGAAAAAAAGCAATTACAGATGAAATGTGAACGAAAACCAGATGAAAACAACATGAAAAACGCAGAATGCACATTTTGCTGCTGTGACGACCGTCACACCTCCATGACGATCGTCACACGGGTGACGACCGCCACACACCATGACGACCGTCATGTAGGCAAAAACGCACAACTTCAATTGAACGTGCAAAATGCAGTTCCAAGTCCCAAATAATGGACCACTACTCCCTGATATTTCGGCCTCCAAGTCCACCTTCTTCAAAGTACAACCGTTAGAATTCTATTTCTATAAAAGGGGAAGGAGGGGAGCTGAGAAAGGGAGCCGCATTCAGACAACGAAGTGCTGCCTAATTTTATTTCCAGAGCAAAAATTTAGTTTTATTCTTTCTATTTTTTTGTTTCCTTTCCTTATTCCTGTATTCCATTTCGACAATATTCGTTTGTGCGCTCTATTGGTTTGAAGACATAATCCTGCCGACATCGTTGGGATTTGGCCAAAAGCCAATTGGATACGTTACAGGTTTTTTTTCATTATTTCGTTAATTGTAACTTTAATTCTCAGTACTATGAATGTTCTAAGTTTCTGTTTTTATTTATGTTTTACCTTTCCCAAATCCATGTCTAGCTAAATCATAGTAATCGATATGTAATAATAATTCAGACGGGATTTGATAATAACCGGTTGAAAACTTTCCTTTTTCAAAAGTTGTTTATGGTCTGAGTGTTTAAACTTATTTACTGAATAAACGTTCGTCGCGAAAGCGAGAACTTATTTAAAAGTAGTTTTGCCCCGGCAGTGGGAAATTAATTAAGGTACGAACCAACAAGCGACAGCTGCGGTAAGACCAGATAGTAAACACTAGGCATTTGTTTTAATAACAGCGAAAGCACTTTAAAATGAATTAGAACTTAGAGATTTCCAAAAAGTAGTTTTAACCCCGAATGGGACAGCGAAAGCGTACATCCGGCCCTTAGAATTATGACTAGCGTCAACAACCATCGTGAGACGAAAGTCTTCAGATCACTATTTTCTGCTTAAATAAATTCTGAAAAATATTTCATACACCAATAACTTGTCAAATCCCCGAAGAACATAATTACTGCATATCGATTCACGTAATTATAATTCAAGTAACATTTTTAGTTCCCTTTAGTGACAGAAATTATTTCCTTAAACATTATCTACCTAGCTAAACATAGTAACTCCCGAGAACACTAGTTTGATTACGAGTCCCTGTGGGATCGATATCTTTTATTACTACGCGATAGACTGTGCACTTGCAGTTAAGTTGTATTAGACATAGAAAGTCGCGATCACCTAGCCCTTGGATCATCATCCCAGAATTCACCATACCACCACCAGAACAACCTAAACCAATAACTCTGGAAGATTTTCTTAAACCAAAACCCAGGCTAAACGTTGATAATCTATTTTCTAGTTTTATGAAAGAATTTAAGATGCATTTAGGCTTTGTGAAGAAAAGATGTTTGTCAACCATGAACTTCAATGAATCTGATGCTATTTGGAATAGCTTCATTTTAAGATTCAATATTGTTTCTTCTAATCTGAAGAATGCTTGCTCTGATGAAGCGAATCTCAGATTTGCTGAATCTACCAGAACCATGCTATGGAACTTGGAAAGATCTCCAACTATGCTTCTTGAAGATGTACCTTCAACTTTTAGAGTGTCTGTTACTTCTGGAACTCTTGAAGGCTCTGCTTCTGAGGTCATTTTTGAAGAAAATCCTTTAGCTCTGACTCTTGCGGACAAACCTTCTGTATCTGAATCTGTGGCTCCAGACTCTGCTACTCCAATGATTCTTGACTCTGCTCCTACTTTAGAATCTGCTCCATCGTCTTCATCTGAAATCAAGAAAGAAAACCCAGATTTAGAAGATAAGATTGCAGTATTGGAAGCTGGGCAATCTGAGATCAAGTCCTGGATGGCTAAACAGGATCAAAAGACTGAAAACATTGAGAAGTGGATGTCCAAGCAAGAAGAATCTTCATCTGAGATCACTCAACTTCTGAAGATGATTCTTTCCAAGCAAACCTAGTTCTATGTTTTTCTATATCTGATGTTTGTGCACCTGTATTTGAATTTATCTGATGATTTGTCTGTTTTTATCTGAATGAATGAATGACTTTGTTGTTTTCTCTTCATGAATGCATCTTTTCTGTATTTCCTTTTATTTGTCTTTAAAAGTTTTACTTTTTGATTATGACAAAAAAGGGGGAGAAAATGGATCTGACTGTTCAAATAAACTCTACCTAAATGAAATTCAGACATATCTAATTATAACTAACGTGAACTCTTAGTATTTCAGAACATATGAAAAATCTGACAAATTCTTTAAAGTAACTCTGAGATCCCTAGATCAAGTTTAACCAATCAGGCTCTGATTCTGAAACATCCTTCCAAGTCAAGATCTAATCTTTTAGAATAATCAGGCTCTGATTCTGTAAAGAATACTCATGCAAAAAGGGAAGTTTCTATTCCTTCTAAGTATTCAATTCAGGGGGAGATTCATAATCTCATGGGGAGTTATAATTATATCCTTTTATTGAACAAAATTTCTTATGTTTTTGTCATCATCAAAAAGGGGGAGATTGTTAGAACACAGATTGGTTCTTAATTATATCTCTATGTTTTGATGATAACTCTTATGAAATTTTGTATTAAGAAATTATATACTCTAAAATTTGTTTAAGTATGTTTGCTGCAAATATTAAAGTGAATATTATCCTGAAAGCAAATTAGATCTGAACATGAAATTATGCAAGACTGTGAAGCGTCAGAAGTATCTCCCAAAAGATTCTGAGCGCTGTCTACAGAAGCATCTGAAGCAGAAGCTACAGAAGCATCTGAAGCAGAAGCTACAGAAGCATCTGATGCATTGAAGTCTTTTGTATGAAGAGTTTCAAGCACAGTGTTTCAGAAGACTCTGATAGTACTACGCTGTCAGTACTGAGGATCGGATCCCAAACTCTGCTCTGAATTATTACACGCTAAAGCACACTTCCTGCAATGCTCTAATTCAGCAAATTCTGATGAACACCAAAAGACTCTGACCACTCAAGGCTCTGATGTTATTTGCTGAGTATTAGAAACTTGTTGAAGAAGAATTCAAAGTTATGTTTGTTGGATAGACCAAACGACTCTTTCCTCATTTATGCTAGACACAAGAACACAGGCAAAAAGGATTTATATGTGCATTCTACTTCTAGGAAAGGTCATGTGATGTGAAGACAAAAAGGCTACAGCCCTTTTTCAGTACACAGCCTTCAACATGAAAACAACTTGGACTTCTGTGCCTATAAAAGCAGGACTCCATCACTCTTCTTCAGTTGACGAAATATTGAAAGAAACTCAAAGAAAGCTCTCATACAATCTATTCTCATTGCTGAATTTATTTCTTTGTTCTTAAACTTAAGTGTAAAATCACAGTTGTGATATAGCTTACTTAGAAGCATTTAAACACTTTTTTAGTTTTACACATTGATTGTAAAAGTCCTTAAGAAGATCTAGGTGTGATCAGTTGTTCTTAAGAAGACTAAGAACAGTTGTTCTTAGTGCTTGCTATTGTAATTAGTTTGATTAATAGTGGATTAAGTCCTTGTTGAGAAAGGTAAATCACTCTTGATAGGATGGATTGGAGTAGTTGAGTTCAACGAACCAGGATAAAAATCCTTGAGTTTTTATTGCCATAATATTTTCTCTATACTTATTCAACCCCCCCTTCTAATTACTTTCTCACCTTCAAAGTTCTCACACCTTCAATTGGTAATAGAATTCTAGCAGAAGAAGTCATCCTCAAATGAACTGATACTGATTGATAAGAACAAGATTGTCATTCAAATCATTTCAAGAAGTACGTCTTGGTTTGATGATAATTTGTGATGATCAATTGCGTCTATTCAAAGAATAAATTCTTGATGCAAGAAGTCAACAAGTTTCCTCAGCACATAACCATTTTTGAAGCTTATGCTTATGCTGAGAAACTAGTGTTCATCTGGAAACAAGTCATCTGGAAAATAAAAAGGCATGATTTGTTGTGAAGACAGAAGATGGGAGATCAGAAAATAAAGACCAAAGAAAGGATCTGGAATTCATAACTATTGATCAAGTTGAAATAACATCAGAGGAGATATGTATCTATTATCTATTAGAAAGGAAGCTGAAGAAGTCAGTATGACTCAGATGGAGATTACAGCAGAAAGAAGAAAGATAAAAGACAGAATGGAAAGCACTCAAATAAAGAATCATTCAGAAGAAGATTCCAGAGGAGAAATTGTCAGAATTGGCACAAGAAGCTGAAGATGCAAAGAAGGCTAAGCAAGTTGCTGGAGTTGGTTATTCTTCTGAAACTACTTTTGTACGTTTAGAACGTGTCATTAGTAAGATTATAGGAGATCAACAAGCTATGAAGGAAGAACAACAAGTTTTCTCAGAAAGCTTTGATGAACAGAAACTTGTCAACAACTCTCGTCAGAGCTTGCTTCAACAAACTCTGGGAAAGATGTCACCCTCCAAGAATTTGGGGAGAAATAGAAGATGTAATCTGGAAAAGATGTCATCCTCTAAGAATGGGGTACTTAATTTTTATTTAATTCATATAAATAGAATATGATTTAAATCCTAAAGGTGAGAAACAGAATATATTTTTAATGAGGTATTTTTATGAAAACTCACACCTTTTTTATGATGTCAAAAAGGGGGAGAAAGATAATATTTTGATATAACCTAAAGTGAAGAGAATGCAAACATCAACTCTGATATAAATTGCGTTTATCACTAACTGTGTGTTTGATGTTTCACCGAGGAACTCTCAACAAGTTCACTAGGCATTCTCTGAACAGGTCAAAAGAATCAGAAATCAGAATAGAAGCAAGAATTGGTTTCAGACTCAAAATCATGAATTGGTATCAGATTCAGAAGTAAACTAATTGGTATCAGACTCGGAATCAATGCATTAAGCTCTGATAAGACCAAGAATATGAGAAGACTTCAAAATCTGAGAAAGTAAGAATCAAGACTGTATCAAGCTCTAAAGATCTTAGCTTCTGACCTATTGTAGCCAGGGGGAGTTCACCCAGAAAGGTTCACAAGTCAGAACGTTTGATTTTTCACCCAGTCTGAAACTCAGGGGGAGTTAACTCAGAAAGATGTTCTGATAAACAGAAGCAAATGCTTTAGAAGGCTCTGAAGGTATATAGCTCTGATACGATGTTTAGAGAAAACAAGTTCTAAAGATCTGAAGATGGAAGTTCTGCTGAACTAGTCCAGATGCTGAAGACTTATGCTCTCTGATATCATAGTGAAGTATTCCTTCTCTTCTATTCATTTTTTTTTATTAAATATTTCTTTTTGTGAGTCTTGGGATCAGAGAAAGTCTTTGAACAAGCATAAAAGATTTTTTAAGGTTAACACATTCAGGGGGAGTTGTTGCTTGAAACTTTGAATATTTTAATGCTTGGTGATTACCCTGTATAAAACATTCTATCAAAATACATGTTTTTGTCATCATCAAAACAGGGGAGATTGTAAGAGCAAGATTTGTCTCTACAAGATTATCTCTATGTTTTGATGATAACAATTAAGTATTTGTGAAAGAACCATTTTATGTTCTAATGTTTGTTATGTGCAGATCATGATAATTAAATATATAAGATCAAACAAACAACATCAACGTGTGCAGCTAATACAATATGAGAGTTATTATGTGTGACGTATCATAAAGCGCTTATGGGAGAAGCTAGTTTGCTTATGCATCTGATCACAATCAGAGAGATCCAAGGACGATGGATATTGTTGTTGCAATGCTCCTGTGGATTCTTCTTTAAGTAGTGCATCTGATCTGAAAGCAAACAAAGCATATTGAAGAAGCAAGCATGACTTTGTATTTGATCACAATTAAAAAGATCCAAAGATGTTGTATATTGTAGTTGCAATGCTCTTGTGGATTCTGCTCTGAGAAGTGTATCTGATCTGGAAGCTATCAAAGAATCTGAGATATAGTCCTCTGAAGAACCAAGCTCTGAAGACTCTGATGACTTGAAGTTCTGAAGGTTGTAGGCTCTGAAGACCAAGTGCAGAAAGACTCTGAAGACTTACGGGTTCTGAAGATCAAGACTCTGAAGATATAATCCTCTGAAGAATTACGTGCTGAAGACTCTGATGACTTGAAGCTCTGAAGGCAGAAGGCTCTAAAGGCCAAGTGCAGAAAGACTCTGAAGACTAGATTCTGAAGATAAAGATTATGTACCTTTACCCAGATGAAGACGTGTTAATTAGATAAGCTGTTGCTATCAACTCTGATAAACAAGGTGCTGAAGTCAGACTCTGATGTTATTATGCTATCGTACCAAAGTAGTTTCTGAACTACTCATCAGATACATCATCAGAAGAACCAAAGCCAGAAGCTGATCTGTCCAAGCTGATAAATGAAGATCACATCATTTGTGGATAAGAGTTGTCTTCCACAATGATATATTAACGTTACAAGAAAAGGACAAAGAAAGTGATGTCACTGTACTATCCAACACGTGCTTATTCTATCTGTTGGAAATGACCGTTGGAATATTGAAAGGACATCTCTACCTTCACAACAACTCTCTTGGATACACTATAAAAGAAGAAAATTTGAAACATTCAAATGTTAGCAAGCTGGTAAGCCAGTGAACCAGTTAGAATGTAAAGCTTTATGCTAAGAAGTTATAGTGCTCACATAAGAAAGCTTTTAAGCAATATGGAAACTGGTGTTCTAATAATCTCGTAGAGATTTATCTTTAGATTAGTTTCTGTATTAGGAAGCAAAGAGTTGTTGCTCAATACTTGTTATGTACTTAATTAGGAGTAATCTTCTTGACTAGAAGCACTCATGTAATCTCCGGCAACACAAATTCATTTTAGAATTAGTGGCTCCTCAAGTGATCTTGTGAAGATCAGAATACTTGAGATGACAAGTGACAATTGTCATTTGTGGTAACTAATAGGAGATCTTAATTGATCGGATTCTATTAGGTGTCAATGAATGTTATATCCTAAGGGATCCCTGAACATGTCATTGTCTATTTGTTAGTCACCTGCAGTTAGCTTGTGCAACTGTAACTAGTTTGGTTATAGTGGATTAAGTCCTTGCTTGAGTGAGGCGAAATCACCTTGGAAGGGTGGACTGGATTAGCTTGAGAGTTGCTCAAGTGAACCCGGATATATCATGTGTTCTTTACTTGTGTTATGCTTTATTGTATATGCTTCCGCAATGCATCTTAAAGAACTCTATAGAAAGCAACAAGTGAAGAAAAGAGAAAAAGTTTTAATAGAGTAAATACCCAATTCAACCCCCCCCCCCTTTCTTGTGTATTTTTCACACATTCAGGAAATTATTGTGGGGTAAACACCACCACAAGCCCATCTCAACCTCAAGCATACATATGCAATGCAAAGAAGAGGAGAGAAGAAAATGCATAAAAGGTAATCATACAAAGGCATAAAAGAATGCAAAACATGCCACATAAAACCCTAATTGGAAGCTTAACAAGATGCATCAATTTGAACAAGTTATGAACATAATTTGGATCCAAAATTGAACATACAAACACTTCATTATGTCCATAATATGAATCCACTGGATTTAATGGCTCAAAGAATGCATACAAGTCATTTTCAACACAAACTAGTTCAAGCACTAGTGTAAACACCATTAAAAGAGGACCTAACTTGGAAAATACCCTAAAAATAGGAAACATACCCAAAAATTACCCAATAAAATCTCAAAGACCCCTCAAGGTGTTAGTGACCAGAGGAGCAAAACATTGAGGACAAAGTCCTACCAAAACTATACAAACAGAAATGAAACCCTAAAGGTACCCTAAATGGACAAGATGAATTGAGGGTCACTAAAAAAAGCCTGAAACCCTAACCAAAATGCCCCAAACCAGAGGCAAAATTGTCCATTAAAATCCCTTAACATGTCAAGAATATGAGGAAGAAAAATCAGCCACTAACATTAAAAATTCATCAAGAAATAAAATCAAAAACAATAAAGAACAAGAATTAATCCCATTAAAATACTTCCAAATGAATAATCCTTTTTTAATTGAAAACTATTCCAAAAAATAAAACTAAAATTTCCTAAAATCAGTTAACATCTTAAAATGTGTAAAAACTATTTTTGTGGATTTTTATCTCATTTGGAAGCATTTTAATTGAATTAAAATCAAACGGATCAAAAATTGAAAAAGAAAAATAAAATAAAAGAAAATGAGAAAAGCGTGTGGCAAATAGCAATTGATTCCAGTTAGTTTCATTGGGCTTTTGAGGATGGGGGGTGTGAATAGCCATTATGGCCCAAGATACAAACACTCAGCGTTTTAATCAAAACGCATCGTTTCATTAAAAGGGGAAGTCAACTAAGTCAATCAACGCATCTGAACCATCTGTTTTAAATCCAGTCAAACAGATCCAAGGGACACGATGCAGCAACATATGCTACCGGACCAAATAACCAGATGCCGAAGCCAATGTGCTCTGGTCGTCTTCTCCGTTCACACACCGGAACAGTGAACCCTACACCTCACAAAAACTTGCAATTTCTTATACCAAAATGATCCTCTCCTCACGCACATCACTAATCTAGGGTTTGTTTCTACTTTTCATCCATAATTAAGCCAAAATGAAGCAATCAAGATTCAAGATTAAATCCTAAAACCTCAAGAACAGAGACCAAACCAATCCAGAAATGGCCTACAAGGGTAGGACTTCAATATTCAATGAAAATGGCACATGATTGATGCTTAAACAGAAAGAATTCTTGAAAGAGAATTTACCTGACGGAGCTCCTCCGTTGGGTCTTGAATTGATGATGAAACTCGTGCAAAACAACCCATAAACCTTCACTGATCTTCAAGGAAGCTACTGGTAACCTTCAATTGGCTTGAATTGCAAAATCACGATTCCACTTTTCTCTTGAGTTTTGTAACTGAATTCTGCTCAAAACTTCATGAAAATGGCTAAATGAAGCTTTGTTTTTCATCCAGAACTTATATACTTTGGATCAGAAGCAATTTAGAGGCCCAATTGTGGCCTGTTATCATGAATTGCAAAAATCCATAATTGAGATTAAAGCTTCACATACACGAGTAAAAATGGCTCCAAAAGCCTTGAATTTGATTCCAATGAGTTGCTTGTGATCCATTCTGATCCAATGGATAGAAATAACCCATTAATTTGATCTTATGGTGGATATTGGATGTGTACCTTCATTGTCAAGTAACCTTGAAATTGCCCATGAAAATGACCTCAAAACTTAAATCCAATTTGTGCATCTTTCTTGGTATGTTTAAGTGACTCAAAAAATGCACAAATATGGCATGAAAGTGATTTAAATGCATTCAACTCAAATCATGGCCTTTAATGCCTTTTTCCATGAAAATTTCTTCACCAATCTTCATATACAAGTCAAACCCATGATAGCTTGATGTTTGGTGATGAAATTGAGTTCATTTGATGCAAGTTTGATGTTGGACAAAGTTGCATTTGAAGTGTGCAAAGTCATGAAAATGACCTATAACCAAAATGACCTATAATCAAAGTTTCCCAAAATACCCTTGCCTTGAAAACCTCATATCTTGAGTTCTACAAATCAAATGGAGGACTTCTAGAACTTTTTGGAAAGCTAAGATCATAAGGAACAACTTTCATGTTTGGGTCAAGGTGAGGAGAAACATGATTTTAGGTTAAAAGTTCCTTGGAAGTTGGTTGACTGAAAATACATTCATCTGATGACCTGAAACTTGTCAGCATCATATCTTGAGTTCCACAAACCCAACGGATGAGTTCTAGTACTCAAAAGAAATCTAGAAACATGCTCTACAAGTCTCATGTTAGGGTCAAGATGATATGAGCCTTGTATCTTGAGATGAGCCTTTCGGAGGTGGGTAGTTGCCTGATGACGTGTCCCCGCGGGGGGAAACACGTGGAGGACATGTGGAAGACGTGTGGTTCTGCTCGACAGGGAGATGTATCTGCACAGCGTATCTACACCTGTGTCCGACAAAGGGGGATTTGGGCCTTGTTGGGCCTTCTCCACATAACGTTGGGTTGGGCCCTACCCAACTGATGGGCAAGTATGGGCCCACTCCAGAACATAAGTTATATAAAATACACTTGAAAATGATCAAAATTGTAAATAAAATACTTAATTAAACAGATTTTAATGGATAAACATGTGACCATAAACGGCGTCGAAAAAAATAAAACGAGCTTAACAACACGATCTACGACATGTAGGTAATTTATAGACAATTACTTGAATTAACCATTAAAAAAACCTCTAACTTCCTTATTAAAGACACTTATAATTACTTAAAGCTACGAGTCTTACATTTCTATAATAAATTTATATAAAATAATTATTACCTTTTTAAAAACTAGTGGGATACTCGTGCGTTTGTACGGATACCGATATAGTACACACATTTATTTCTAAAGTGTAATAAAAATAAAGTAAATAAAAAAAATTATTCCTTTATAAGAGAATAAATTGGTGTCTATAATTTTTTTCTATATAAAAATATATTTATTTTTTTTGAATCAAGGAAGAATATATTAATTCAAAAAACAAAGTCAAGTACAAAAGTGATCCAAAGAGGATCCAACCCCCTAAAAGACTTAATTACATCATAAGACTAGCCAAATATTTCCTAATTCTATTGTTTTTCCAGCCTCTATAAATCACATTATCTATGATTTTTTCAACCATGTTTGTATTTTCTACTATGTTTCCAAAAGTAATACTATTTCTGTAAATCCAAATGTTGTAGACTGTTTCGGCTGTTACCATCTTCAAAACATCAGCTTTCCAACCTTTCCCCTTTGTTTGATTAGTGATCCATATCAGTTCTGTATCCCATTGTTGGGGCTCATGCTGTATGTTGAACCATTTGAGTATTTCCACCCAAATGTGTCTTGTTCTTGGACAGGAGAAGAACAGGTGGCTTATCGTTTCCTCCTCCGATTTGCATAAACTGCAAATGTTATCTTCAATTACCCCAAAACGTTTCAATCTTTCTTTGGTTGCAAGCTTCCCATGACAAGCTTGCCATAAGCATTGGATTGCTCGCGGGCGTTCTTTGTTGTACCCGATCAGTCTTCTCCAGTGCACCCTTGTGCCATCATTAATTAATATTTTATAAAACGCTGCCGCTTTAAACTTACGCGTGGTCATAGCTTGGTTTCATTCATGCTGAATCAAATCCATATTATCTCTTTGTTTCAAAATGCCCCGCATGATCCAAGAATTATGTAGTTTGGGAACATAATTCATCACATTATCTCCTTTTAAGTACTGAGTATGTATCCATTTAACCCAGAATGTGTCTGTTTTGTTGCAAAGGTTCCAGAGGCATTTCAAGAGTAGCACGTTGTTCCAGATCTGTAGGTTTAGTATGTTCAACCCACCTTGCGCAGCAGGCTTGCACGTGGTTTTCCATGCCACGGGGCATTTCCTGCTCGCAGCCTCTTTTCCTGTCCAAATGAAGCTCCGACAGATTGCATCGATGTTTTTTTTATCACGTATTTGGGCAGAGGGAGGCAGTGCATCCAGTATTGTACCATTCCATAAGCTATGCTTTTCACTAGTTGAATTCTACCGGCATAACTTAGGAGCCTAGAGGACCAATGATGAATTCTAGCCACTATTTTATCCACCAACGGAATAAAGTGGGTGATGGTTAATCTTTTGCTAGTAAGAGGGATTCCTAGGTATTTGACAGGTAGTGCGCCTTCCTAGAAACCCGATAGTTCCTTCAATCTCGTTCTAGTTTCCACATCCATACCTCCAAAATAAATCTTGCATTTGTTAGGGTTCATCTTCAGACCTGTGGATTTGGAGAAATTTCTGAAAGTTTCTAACATCATTTTCATTGAAATTTCGTCACCTCTACACAGCAGCAGTATGTCATCTGCAAAAGTGAGGTTGGTAATTTTCAGACTCTCACATTTGGCATGGTAATTGAAATTGGGATCCCTTTGCATTTTGACCAACAACCTGTTCATGTACTCCATAATGAGGACAAATAATAGAGGTGATAGAGGATCACCCTGTCGAATCCCTCTTTTGGCTTGGAGGACCTCAGTGTAACCCCCCATGATGTTAAACTTGTAGGATACCATGGTGATGCCAAGCATAGTCCACTGGATGAATTTATTTGGAATTCCTAACTCCTTCATTATGAACTCCAGTGATTTCCAATTAACCATATCATATGCTTTTTGAAGGTCTACTTGCATCATAATTCTAGGTGTGCCCCCTTTTCTGGTGTATCCTTTTAAGAGTTCAATAGCAAGCATGATGTGGTTATGAATGTTTTGACCCTGTATAAAATCTGCCTGATTATGGCTTATCACACTAGGAAGGACAAATCTCAATCTGTCAGTCAGGATCTTGGAGATGATTTTATAAAAGGTGGTGCACACAGCTATGGGTCTGTAATCTTTAATCTCACAAGCCTCATTGCTTTTTGGAATCAGGGATACTACAGCATTGTTGAACGGTTTGTATATTTTACCTGTTTCGAAAAACTCCCTTATCGCTGCTATCACATCAGTTTTGATGGTTGTCCAGTTGGCCTTGAAGAATTTGCCTCCATAACCATCCAGGCCTGGTGCTTTGAGGTTGCCAATTCCTCTAACGGCTCTGAAGATATCATCCTCTGTGATATTTCTGGTGAGATATTCCCTCTGCTCCAAGTTGAGTTGTTTTCCCATTCTCATAGCCTCAATATCTATATGGTTAATATTGTTATCCTCTTTGCCCATCATATTTTTATAGAAAACCATCACTTCCTCTTCAATATCATGCTGGTCTGATAGATGTCTGCCATCACTTCTTCGCAAGTTGAAAAGGCATGTGGAATGGTGTTTAGTTTTGACAGCAGCATATAAGTAATGATTATTTCCATCTCCTTTCCTAATCCAGTCGATTTTTGCCCTTTGTTGTAAAATTTTCCATTCAATATCATTTAGTGTTATCACTTCCTCAGTCAGATCCCTTACCTTTCCAATTAAGGTGGTATTCATCCTGTCCCCAGTCAGCTGCTCTTGTATGTTTTTGAGGTTGTCTCTGGCTGCTGTTAGTTTATTTCTGATATTAGAAAAAGGCTTGCTAAAGGCTTTTAGTTCCTGCTGCAATCTTTTGAGTTTTTGACATAATACATACATTGGACTGTCTCTCATATACATATCCCAGTTCCTTTTTATCAGTCCATCATATCCAGGCAGTTCAGTAATGTAATTGTTAAACTTAAAATGTCTGGTATTTTTCCTTTGTTCCTTAGTGTCTAAGTAGAGCAATGCATGGTCAGAAATATTTGGTGGAAGTATTTTCAACACAGTTTCCATATTAGTGAGGAACCACTCAGTATTACCCAAAATTCTGTCAAACCTTGAGTAGATGGGTGCAGCTACTTACTTATTGGACCATGTGAAATGGTCCCCAATGTTGTCCATCTCATTTAAACCAACATGCTCTATCATTATTTTCAGATCCTCATATTCCCTTTCTGTTACCAGGTTACCCCCCTGTTAGTTTCATGGTTCTATGATATAGAAGTGTCCATGGTTCTATGATTGGCTAAATTGTGGTAAAACAAGATTCTGCACTAAGGTTAAACAGGATGTCATTACCATAGTTATGACATCACTAAAGGGGCAAGCAGGAGCTGGAGAAAGGACAGCTACATCAAGGTCGAGTGCAGCAACAGCAAGCAAGAGCCAGCAGAGGCTGAAGAAATGACAGTTGTCATGGATGTCATTACCAAAGTAATGACATAGATGTCTCATAGCTGTCTGGCACAACAGGCACTGCAACAGCAAGCAAGAGCCAGTAGAGGCTGAAGAAAGGACAGTTGTCATGGATGTCATTACCAAAGTAATGACATAGCTGTCTGGCACAACAGGCACTGCTACTCACAGGCAGTGTGATGTACGCAACCACAACATGGTAAGTTGTGATGAAGTTCCTCACAGGCAGTGTGAGGTGTGCAGCCACAACAGTGTGAGTTGTGGTGTGTTGTCATGTGTTTTAAGCAAGACATAGTTGCATGACAACAGAAGGAGCTGCCAGTGCATATCTCTTGACATAACTGGTTTGGATTGATGAGATCATGTTGAAAATACCTCATCGGTAAATATGTCAAGGAGATGCAGTAGGAACAAGAACAGATTGTATTGGTGTTCATAAAAGGATCTTGGAGACCTTTTAGGAAACTTGAATATACTTGTTTCTAATATTATCCTGCAGAAGATTGGAGAAACCATGACTGTCATGAAGAAGATTCAGCAAGAGTGTGCAGCAGAGCAAGCTAGGCAGCTAAGAGTGAGCAAAAGCTGAATGTCATGACATGGATCGTATGACATAAGACGGGCTGAGTTTGTTTTTCTGTTATGATACCTGATTTATATCAGGCTAAATATCAGGAAACATGTTATGACTTCTGAGTTATCTCAGGAGAGATTCAAGGCAATGCTGACCATGCCATGACCTAATTGGACAGCACCTTGAATTGTGGAAATTAGTTTTGATTTATTAAAACTAATATTTGTTACTTCTGCACAGCCCAAGCCCAGTCTGCACGACTATAAAAGGAGGAGCAGAAGCAGAAGAAAAGAAATCACTCACATCAAGAAAAATCAGAGTGTAAAATAGAGGTCTAGGGTTGAGAGTCCCTTGTGTGTAAGTCACCCTTTGCATTGTATGATGCATTGTGGTGGACATAATTGTAAGTGAAGAGGGTTGTTCTTCACGTGCAAAGTCTGCTTAGGAATACTTGTAATCCAAGCAATTATCTGGTGGATGATTATTTTGGTTAGGTAGATTCTAGGTTGTGTCTCACTCGAAGCTGTGAAGCAAGAGTGTGTGAGTTCCTTGATCAAAGCTGAGAAGCAAGATCAAGGTGTGTATGAAGTGTTTCTTCATACTGTTTTTTGTTTGATATCACTGTTGAGTGATTGAGGGGGAGTGAGTGGGTATACTCAGGTACTAGAGTGTCTCTAGGCCGAAGTGTCATTGGGTAGAGATTAAGTGAGAAGTGCAAATTGGAGGTTTGGCTTTGAATTGATTCTACTAATAGTGAATTTCCTCCCTGGCTTTGTAGCCCCCAGATGTAGGTGTTGTTGATACCGAACTGGGTGAACAATTACTGTGTTATTTATCTTTCTGCATTTACAATTCTGTACTTTAAATGGTTAGATAAATAGTATGACAGACTGCAGATGTCACAACAGAATTCGTAACATTGGTCATGACATTGGGGCAGTTTAGTGAAATTTAAATTGGCCATGGTCTGTCCTCATCCTTGTTGAGCAGAGATCAATGTTCTTGGAACACATGTGATCTGCATAGCCAGAATTTCAATTGGTATCAGAGCAGGCATCTTGTCTGTTCTGGATGAGATCTTGGGAGATACTTTCTGGTGTCTTGAACAAGGAGAAGTTGTAGCTGAGTTGCTGATCTTGCTGAATGGTTGAGCTACTGCTTATGGAGCTAAAGAGAAGCTTGTAATTGATGTTGTGCCCTCTTATATAGGAGCTTTATGACCAATTGTATGTTATGCCAAAGGAAGAATGGCTACTTCTATCCTATGGCCTGTTGGATGATCAGACATCTTATGTAGGGCATGTTCTTTTGGTGGTTCCGCTGCATATTTCTATGATAAAAGAACTCTGATGCCCCTGGAAGAAGATTGGCCTATATTTTGTTTGATGCATGACTATGGCAGTTGTGTAGATGATTAGAAGATGGTGCCTGCAGCTGTGGTTGGTTGTGTGCCTGGACTATTCTGTTGTGCTCTCAGTCTGCTGGAAGCTATGGAGAGAAGATAGTGGGAGGTGATTTATTTTCACCACTCATGACTTGTAAGGATTCTATCTGGAGAAGAAAACATAGGCAGGTTAAGTCAAGGGTGCTTCAGCCTTGGTATTCCATAAAGATCAGAGAAGGATCTGTTACAAGGATTTAAGATTCATTGCTATTTGAGATATTCTTAAATATTTAATGGATTATCCTTAGTTGATGATCAAGTTGTCTCATCAGTGGTTGCACAAGTATCAGGCCCTGATATGCTTGGGTGTGATGCAGAGAGTGGGCAGAATTCTGTTGATCCATAGATCAAAAGAGATATAGTTGGAGTTGTACTCATTCTAGTAAGGTTCTTTGCAAGAAACTAAGGCTAGAATGGTGTGCTGATGGGAGTGAAGATGAAGACAATCTGCTCTATAAGAGTATTAAAGTGCAACAGTTGTGTTCTAGTTTCTACTAGAAGCACCTGATCTATTAGCTAGAAAGTTTCCTGGCAAGAAACTTGTCTAGAAGATGGTGGTGGTGATAGCACTGCTTAGGTCAGCTTATTTCTGATCTAAGTGCATAGGAGCATATGACCTTGCTCAGCTTGGAGGTCAAGGATAAGTGGCAGTTTTCTTTGATTTTCTGAAGAAGTCCATACTTAAGGAAAGCGGGAATCCTTTTGTAAAGACTTGGGTGATCCTTCCTCCCTAAAAGAATCAAGCCTTGGCATGTTTGGTTTCTATAAATAGGATTTTCATGAAGAAAATGCACTTCAAGGTAATTGTTGTGGTACAACAAAGCAGGATTGAGGTTGTCTACTCCAACTGGATATCAAGCCTATGTACTCTTGGTCTAATTGAGTAAAGAGAATCTTCTAAGTGGCAGAATGAAAGCCTGAACTCTCTAACTGAATGTCTTAACCAAAGTTATGACATCAAGCAGAAACTTCAAGGCCTCAAGTGATGGTGTGGCACATCATTTGAAGATAAGTTGATCTTCTCAGGTATAAATGGAATTAATGCTTCATATCATGCAGTTTGCGGGAGCTGTGTGAAGGAGTAGATACCTTTGTTTGGAGCAAGAAGAATGTGAAGATCAAAGTGGCCTGGTGGATTAGCAGACCTTCTAGAGCTCTGAAAAATGATGAATCACCAAACAGTGGCATTTGGTTATTTAAGTAGTGTGCCGTTAGAGAGCTATTCTTGTGCAGAATGGTAGTTATTTGAAGACCACAGAAGGTTCTGGGACTGTTCATGCTTGGAACAAATTACTCTTGTGCAAAAGGGTAATTGGTTGAAGGAGGATCTGGTTCTGTTCATATATTGGAGTTGGTGGTAGAAGCCCTTAGTTGTGTATAGAAAATTACCTTCTTGTGGAGATGGAGTTGATCAAGCTGGTGGAGCTGTGAAGATCTTCAGTTGGACTACTAGGAAGCAGTAAGTCCAGTATGGGCACATAAAGAACCATGGGATGGTGTGTCTGTAAACATGAACCATCTGATATGTGAAGATCTCTTGTGGAACTTGTGATTCACTTCTTGGCTAAGAAGTACTCTATCTTGTCATACGGGAGAATGATAAGGTAAAAGGATTATCTTGGATTATGATGTGAAGGTATTGAGTGCATTCTGATGTGGTAAAGTCCATATGTGGTGTCTATCTTGTACTCAGCCTAAGACCAGAATACTTGTGGAGAAGTGGTCTCTTATGCTACAAGTAACTCTAGAAAGAGGTGAATCAGTTTGGTGCCTTCTCTCTGTATAAGCATAGAGTTGGTCATGAGAGATAATGTGGTGACCTTGGAGCAGCTGTTATCAAAGATAGGGGGAGAGCTTCTGTTTGATGGGAGTACTAAGTGCTTGTGATTCAAGCATGGTGTATGTGAATGCATTCAACATGTGGGTCGAACAGAGAATGAGTTCTTGAAGACATGAAGATGTGTCTTATGTTTTCCATTCATGTGCATTGGTTACCATTGATATAGGAGAATTATACTTCTATCTAGGATCTGTTGCTGCAAGAGTGCAGTTATGTGTCAAGATTGTTTGTGGTTTCAAACAAATCTAGGACTTGAGGAAGGCAGAATGTCAGACAAAAGGGTGTGACATTGGGGTACTGCACCAAGCTCATGGTGAAGATGACAGGGCAGTCATGTTGGGCCTGTCATTAGGTGACAATGAACCAAGTCAGGTATTTGGGCCTCTATCCAAATAACTGGTGAAGGTAAAGATCAAGACATCAGTAGCCTTGATCTTGTGCACATGGAAGGATTGTCACTATGACATCTTGGAGATTCTCTGTCAAAGCTGAATTCTGAGAAAGCTTCTAGATAGGAATCCTGCAACTACCTATGCTATTTGCTCCAGTATGGGGTGTGAATCAAAGGGTGTAAAGCTGCCTGTGTGAAGATGATGAAGTAATTATTCATGTGTTTGGGTTCTCTCGTTCAGGGGGAGCAATGTTAATGCTAACAGGGGAAGATGTGTACTTGTCTGGTGTGTAGCTGCTGAAGTGGTACAATCCTTATTAAAGGTCAAGCAGCTTGCGTATTCCTTGGGAGATGGTGAGATGACTGCATGTATAGTCTGTGTTAAGCATATGTATGTACAAGTGCTCCATTTATTGTCAAAGTTTTGGCTAAACCAAGGGGGAGAAAAGAAAAACTATTGTTGCTGATGATGAGGAAAAGCATTGTTGCTAGCATGTGGATGCAACTATCAAGGGGGAGCATGATAGTTTGTGTAAACTACTGCTGAATGTCCTGATAAGCTGTTTTAGCCAAAATTTGCCAAAGGGGGAGTTTGTTAGTTCCATAGTTCTATGATATAGAATTGTCCATGGTTCTATGATTGGCTAAATTGTGGTAAAACAAGATTCTGCACTAAGGTTAAACAGGATGTCATTACCATAGTTATGACATCACTAAAGGGGCAAGCAGGAGCTGGAGAAAGGACAGGTACATCAAGGTCGAGTGCAGCAACAGCAAGCAAGAGCCAGCAGAGGCTGAAGAAAGGACAGTTTTCATGGATGTCATTACCAAAGTAATGACATAGATGTCTCATAGCTGTCTGGCACAACAGGCACTGCAACAACAAGCAAGAGCCAGCAGAGGCTGAAGAAAGGAAAATTGTCATGGATGTCATTACCAAAGTAATGACATAGCTGTCTGGCACAACAGGCACTGCTACTCACAGGCAGTGTGATGTGTGCAACCACAACAGGGTAAGTTGTGATGAAGTTCCTCACAAGCAGTGTGAGGTGTACAGCCATAACAGTGTGAGTTGTGGCGTGTTGTCATGTGTTTTAAGCAAGACATAATTGCATGACAACAGAAGGAGCTTCCAGTGCATATCTCTTGACATAACTGGTTTGGATTGATGAGATCATGTTGAAAATACCTCATCGGTAAATATGTCAAGGAGATGCAGTAGGAACAAGAACAGATTGTATTGGTGTTCATAAAAGGATCTTGGAGACCTTTTAGGAAACTTGAATATACTTGTTTCTAATATTATCCTGCAGAAGATTGGAGAAACCATGATTGTCATGAAGAAGATTCAACAAGAGTGTGCAGCAGAGCAAGCTAGGCAGCTAAGAGTGAGCAAAAGTTGAATGTGATACTGAATGTCATGACATGGATCGTATGACATCAGACGGGCTGAGTTTGTTTTTCTGTTATGATACCTGATTTATATTAGGCTAAATATCAGGAAACATGTTATGACTTCTGAGCTCTCTCAGGAGAGATTCAAGGCAATGCTGACCATGCCATGACCTAATTGGACAGCACCTTGAATTGTGGAAATTAGTTTTGATTTATTAAAACTAATATTTGTTACTTCTGCACAGCCCAAGCACAGTATGCACGACTATAAAAAGAGGAGCAGAAGCAGAAAAAAAGAAAGCACTCACATCAAGAAAAATCAGAGTGTAAAATAGAGGTCTAGGGTTGAGAGTCCCTTGTGTGTAAGTCACCCTTTGCATTGTATGATGCATTGTGGTAGACATAATTGTAAGTGAAGAGGGTTGTTCTTCACGTGCAAAGTCTGTTTAGGAATACTTGTAATCCAAGCAATTATCTGGTGAATGATTGTTTTGGTTAGGTAGATTCTAGGTTGTGTCTCACTCGAAGCTGTGAAGCAAGAGTGTGTGAGTTCCTTGATCAAAGCTGAGAAGCAAGATCAAGGTTTGTATGAAGTGTCTCTTCATACTGTTTTTTGTTTGATATCACTGTTGAGTGATTGAGGGGGAGTGAGTGGGTATACTCAGGTACTAGAGTGTCTCTAGGCCGAAGTGTCATTGGGTAGAGATTAAGTGAGAAGTGCAAATTGGAGGTTTGGCTTTGAATTGATTCTACTAATAGTGAATTTCCTCCCTGGCTTGGTATCCCCCAGATGTAGGTGTTGTTGATACCGAACTGGGTGAACAATTACTGTGTTATTTATCTTTCTGCATTTACAATTCTGTACTTTAAATGGTTAGATAAATAGTATGACAGACTGCAGATGTCACAACAGAAGTCGTAACATTGGTCATGACATTAGGGCAGTTTAGTGAAATTTAAATTGGCCATGGTCTGCCCTCATCCTTGTTGAGCAGAGATCAATGTTCTTGGAACACATGTGATCTGCATAGCCAGAAATTCACCCCCATTCTGTCTTGGGCTTTGAGCACATTATTGTAATCACCAATGATACACTAGGGACCTCAGATGTGGCTAGACAGGTGCTCAATTTCCTTCCATAGGATTCTTCTTTTGTGTAATTGGTTATGTGCATAAACAGCAGTCAACTAGTGTTTGAGTGTTCCACTGTTATCATATACACCACAGTGGATCAATTGGCTGGTACTATGTAGAAATCTCATATCCATCCTGTTTCTGTCCCAATGAATCCATATCCTCCCATTTGTGTGGTCTTTATAGTTGTCCATGTGATTCTCATACAACATCAATTTTTCTCGAATGGCCTTTGCTTTTGGTTCTTTAACTCTTGTTTCAATCAAAATGATTATTGCAGGCTTTAGATCTTGGAGACGGGACTTAATCTCATGCATTTTGACTACTTTATTGAGTCCCCTTATGTTCCATGAGACTAACATGGTTCAAGGTTTGTGACCACCTGGTGATCATTCAATACCTCTAGTGATTCAAAACCATTAACACAGTGTATGATGCTAGCTGTATCAGACATTATGTTTTTTCCTTTATCTCGTACAGATTTCTTCACCCTTGTCCAAGATACTCCTTCTTCATCCGTTGGTTTCTCCCATATTGGTTGTTGTGTCAGTGTTATGATTGTGAGTTTTTCCTTTTGTATGGGTTTTGGTATCCATTTTTTAACCTTGCCTCTGTCTTCACAGTTATGTCCCAGTTTTTGACATGTTTCACAGAAGGTGGGCCTCCATTCATATTGTACTGGCTGCATTATGATATCTCCTGCAACATTCCTTATGGTGATTTCATCAATCAATGGTTGTGTAATATCTACTTCAATCAATATTCTAGCATACGAAACACGCAATTTGTTCACTGTGCATTCATCAGTCACCAATGGTTTGCCAATGGCACTTCCAATCTTGATAAGGCTTTTTGCTCCCCAAAGATGCAAGGGGAGTTGAGGCAGTTTGATCCATATTGGTAGTGTTATGAGTAGGTTCTGCTTTAAGTTGAAACCAGATTGCCATTCTTTCAGTATCATGGGCATATTTCTAATTGTGTAGGGGCATTTCATCATGACAGCTTCCTTGTCTTCGTGCGAGTTAAATCTGAGCAAAAAATACCCGTCATCGTGGTAGCAAAGATCCGGCATCTTGATGAAATTCCACAGTCTTTGCATAAAATTCTTCACCGTGTTCAGGCTCAAATCATCTCCCACAACATACAGTATGAGAGCATTATCCCAGAATCGTAATTCTGTTTCAATGTCTTCCTGTTCAATATCAATTTCAATCACTCCATTAATTACCTTTGGTGCAACGTATTCCATAGACAATCCCTTAGTAGGGTCCCGATTATCACTAATAACGTCAACCCAGAGTTTCCGTTCTTCCGGCTTCACCTGTGTCTGTTCTATTAGGGTTTCAGTGGGCACTTTCTCGTTTATCTTCTCAGTACTTTTCCCAGCTTCGCTCATCGTAGTGGTGACTCCTGAAACAGCCTTTGGTGTATTAGAGTTGGTAAGAGTCTCCGGTGATGGTGGAACCGTGGATTTCGGCCGCCCGCGTCCCTGTTTCGTCATCGTCATCTCTTTTATATAAAAATATTTGAATTAACAGTATTTTTCTTTTGTATGTAAATATTATTTTATGTTTTGATACTATTTTTATTTTTCTAAAATTATTTTTATTTAAATAAGATCATTTAAAAATATTTGGATCAATAATATATTTCAGTACTTATATACTAATTGATAAATTTCTATTATTTGATATTTTAATTAGCAATTTTATTTTTTCCGCTCACATAATCTCTTTAAATTTGTGGCAATGCACGGGTACTTGTATAGTAGTAAAAATAAAAAGAAAAAAAGTAAAATTGCTTAATCAAACGAATTTATTATTTAAAAAAAAAAAGAAATATTTTTATTTATAATTAGATCATAAATATAATTTTTACTTGTACGAAAATATTTTTTCATCTATGAGTTGTAGAACTTTAGAAATTACAAAATTTTGAGAAAAGTGATAATAACAAACATATAAGTAAAAGAATTATAAATTATAAGGGATGGAATAATTTGAAAATTAGAAAAACTCTAATGTTGGATTAGTTTTGTGTTATCAATTTTATTTTCTTTGTCTTCTTGATTTTTAGTGGGCGATCCACAGGATCGCTTATAGTTATTGTTTTTTAGTTAATCAAAGTTATTGATTCAATATATATATATATATATATATATATATATATATATATATATATATATATATATATATATATATATATATATATATATATATATATATATATATATATATATATATATATATATATATATATATATATATATATATATATATATATATATATATATATATATATATATATATATATATATATATATATATATATATATATATATATATTTGGATAAACAATAAAATTTTTCGTAAGTAAATATTATTTGTGTCTTATTTTTTTATTATGAGTTTAATATGTATTATTCCTAAAATATATTAATTTGATTTTTTATCATTAAATAATTAAAAATATTTCATATTATCATACAACTTTGATACTAGATTATGTATTGAATTGTATAACTAATAATTGTAAATGTTAATTTTATCACAATATATTAATTATATAGAAACTATTAAAAAAAGTATATTTTTATTGCCTATTTATAATTAATATTTATATATTGCAAATAAGAGAATTATTAAATAATTAATAAACATGTTTTTAATTATCATAAAAGTATTAAATATGCAATAATTTATAATTAAGAAAAATAAGTATATTTTAAATGATAATTAAATTATAATTGTGAAAGAATAGAGAAATTAAATCTTTTAAATGCATGTTTGTGATAGAATGATATCCAAAGCATGAATGATTTTGTGAGATGTTGGATCGAACTCTAGTGTAGTCGAAGTTTGTTCGCAAGTAATGCGTGTTGTAGTCGAAGTTTGTTCTAACATGCATTAGTCAATATTGCTAGGGTTGTTAGCATGTTGAATTGGGCATTGCTTGTAAGCTCAATTGTTTAAGTTAGCATGTACTCTAAGTTAGTTTGTAATGGGTAATTGTTAAAAAACCCATTAGGTTAGTGTGCTATTTTATTATAAATAGGAGGTTAGTTTCTCAATCTTGACATAAGGAAAAATGGGAAGATAAAATCCTAATTTTCAAGGGAGAGAGGTTATTTTGTTATTCTTGTATACTTGTAATCTTGTTCTAAGAGAAATGAAAGAATAGCAGTTTAATAACCAATCCTTGTTGTTCCTTATTATTTTACTTTGTTTTCTTTGTTAACCCTAACCCTTGTGAGTTTCTTGATCATTAAGAAATCGTTTATACTTTGTTTAAAGGTATCTGATTCACAACAAATTGGTGCGGTGAGCGTGGAGAAGATGCCTTCAACAAAGTATGAGATTGAAAAGTTCACCGGAATGAATGACTTCGGTCTGTGGCGCTTGAAGATGAAAGTCCTATTGGTTCAGCAGGGTTGTTTGGAAGCGTTAAAGGGTGAGGCAGCCATGGACGCTGCGTTAACGGTAAAAGAAAAGACGTTGCCCAGTTGCAAGTTTTTCCACTGTATGCAGTTAATAAAGCTGCATGAAGAAAACTAGTTTCTTGATGTTATAGAGTTAGATCCAAGGTGGAGATTTGTGAGATGTTGGATCGAACTCTAGTGTTGTCGAAGTCTGTTCGCAAGTAATGCGTGTTGTAGTTGAAGTTTGTTCTAACATGCATTAGTCAATATTGCTAGGGTTGTTAGCATGTTGAATTGGGCCTTGCTTGTAAGCCCAATTGTTTAAGTTAGCTTGTACTCTAAGTTAGCTTGTAATGGGTAATTGTTAAAAAGTCTATTAGGTTAGTGTGCTATTTTATTATAAATAGGATGCTAGTTTCTCAATCTTGGCATAAGGAAAAATAGGAAGATAAAATCCTAATTTCAAGGGAGAGAGGTTATTTTGTTATTCTTGTATACTTGTAATCTTGTTCTAAGAGAAAGGAAAGAATAGCAGTTTAATAACAAATCCTTGTTGTTTTACCTTGTTTTCTTTGTTAACCCTAACCTTTGTGAGTTTCTTGATCATTAAGAAACTGTTTATACTTTGTTTAAAGATATCTGATTCATAACAGATTTAAAATGATATTTTTTACTTTGTTTTTTTGTTTTTGTGACTGATTTTAAAATATAAAATATTGACTGCAATGATTGTAACTAGAAATTAATGATAATTTTTTGCTACAATTTATTAAATGTTTTTTATTGTTGATCAAATACGAAAAAATACATGATTATTATTGTTTAAATATTAAAAAAATATATTAATTATATAGAAAAACTATTAGTAGACTCGTGCTTCTGCACGGGTAAATTCATTCTTAAATTTCATAATAACTTCATAATAGTGAATATATTAAATGTCATAAGAATACCTGTGCGTTTGCACGGATCCCGGTGTGTTATGCACACTTGTTTAAAAATATTATTTTGATTAGTAACTTCATGTTCCCGTTAATATTCAATATATTGATCATTAATTTCAAGTTCCCGTTAATATTCAATATTTTAATCAATAACTTCATATTTCCATTAATATTTAATATTTTGATCAGTAACCTCATGTTCCCGTTAATACTCAACATCTTAATCAATAACTTTATGTTCCTGTTAATATTAAATATTTTGATCAGTAACTTCACGTTCTTGTTAATATTAAATATTAATATTCAAAATTTTGATCAGTAACTTATGTTCCCATTAATATTCAAAAATTTTATTAGTAACTTCATGTTCCCGTTAATATTCAATATTTTGATTAGTTACTTCATGTTATTGTTAATATTTTACATTTTGTTCAATAACTTCATGTTTCCGTTAATATTCAATATTTTGATCGGTAACTTCATGTTACCCTTAATATTCAATATTATCTCAGTAATTTTACTATTTTTTCAATATTCTATATGGCAACAAAAAAAAACGGTTTCAACTCTTAATATCATTCATGGCCTTAGAATTGACATTATAAAAATAAAAATAAAAACTCTAAAGACCATATTTAACATTATCTGATACAAACTATAATTTTGTTTGTGAATGTGAGTCTTATAGATGACAAGATTAGAGATCAATCTCAATAACAATCTATACAACATAAATAAGTATGATATGATAACTATATATAACACTTTCAGTTCACAATTTTATCTAGAGACGTCATTCCAAAAACAAAGAGACATTTAAGCAAATCATAAATATCATATTTTTTTTGGATAATTTAAAAATGATCCATTATTTTCTAATGCAGTGATAAAAAGAAGAAAAAATTATTAAAAAAAAAAAAAAAAAAAGTCCTTTGTGATATGTTCATGGTATATTTAAAAAACTTTCTAACCATACTCTTGACATTATCCTACATTGTCACAAAGATATGTTAAAATATCATTAAATGTGATGATAGTATAGTTTAGATTGAGATAGTAGATAAACCATCACATAACACATGAATGATAGTATACAATCCTTTAAAGTCCTTTGTGATGCAAATAAAGTTGTATTAGAAGAATCCACAATAATATTCAATTCTAAACCCAAAATCAAAGGCATTCAAAATCTATAAAAATGTAAACTATTTTCAAAGGTACTCCTTATTTCTTAGATTCTGTATTTGTTATCTTGAATCCATGTTTTATTTCTTACAAATATATCCATTATTGTGGCTATTTCAATATGTTCAAGGTCTCTATAATAAATAATAAATAATCTATCAATGAGTAATGATACTTGAGCACTCTCCCACCAAAATAAAACTATAAACAGAAAAACTCAGAGAAACCTAGAATAGATCATAAATCATAATATCATAAATATGCTCTGATAAATTGATTCTTACATATTTTACATCCACCACTTCAAAATCATATTAATCTTTTGTTCCACACTAAATGTTACAGCACCAATAATAGTAAAAAGCAGAAATTTAATTGTTAAGTTTTTGCAACTTAACCAAGATTTGACCTTTTTAACTTTGGATGCATTTCTAAATCATAATTATTATAAATGAAGTTCGCGTTTTTATACAATCTATTATAAGTTATATTTCATTAATACTAAAAAAAATCTTGTAAGTAAAATGTAACCTTGTCTACAATAAAGAACAATCCTGGGGTTAAAAAATAGCAGATAAAACCTAATAAAGTAAAAAACAAATAGCATACCAAAAGAAGAAGAATTTCACAAAGTTTTGCTTTGGCTTCCGTGAAAGATGTAAGCTCCTCTATTGTTTTCTTATCTTCTCAGTTTCAACATTATTCCCTTGAGGTCTATATAGCATTCGATTAAACAAACAAACTGAGTAAAAGATATAAATCACATGGAATAAATTACCAAATGCTACAATAAAATTTACTATTTTCCAATCTTGTTGAACTGTAAAAAGCCATAATAGCAAAATTTGATGTCTCTAGTACATGACTTTTCATCATTATATTTTGAAGTAAATTGATCAAAATTATTGATCCCTTAAGAAAATCGGATCAAAGAAGCTAAAAAAATAGGTTTATGTGACAAAATAATCACCCAATGCAATGAAAATTAAAACAGTCTGCATATCAATTTTTCATATTTAATAATAATCATAAAAATCAAAATATCAAAGTTTTTCTCATCAGATTCACCGTGATTTCCATTACCGACGAGCATGCTGGCCGACACGGTGGTCGAAAAGCTGAACAACCACTTCTCTTCTTTCTAATTATCTCAGTAGTTGCAGTGCAAGCAAGAGTGGTTCTACAATCCATACCACCATATCCTCCTGAACCAGATGAAGTCTGGTTCAAACCGGCCGGTTCGAGAACCGAGTCAGGAGTCATTAAACAGTTGTCGTGTTCAGAATCAGATAACGGCACGTAGTTGCATTCGAAAAGGTAGCCAGATAATGTACCCAATGTTTTCATAAGGTGACTCACCTGTAAGAAAATAATTATATCAGATTGAGTAAGGAAAGACAAAAAAATAAAGTTTGTGAAATTATCTATACTGAATAAATATAATATATCAGGGGAAATCCATGAAGCAGGTATCACAAAATAAAAGTATATTTAATGCAGAAAAAGTGTGCCACTTGCTTGGAGAACTGAAAAATTATTAAAACACATTATGTGATACAAATTATTAAAATAATGAAATTCATTTTTGTGCAAAGAAGAGTTTCGTAGTCTTGCTCTCATGGCTATAGAACTCATTGGAATTCAGTCTCTTATTTCTGAATTAAAAATTCAGTGCACAACTCTTGTAGCTTACTGTGACAATTAAAGTACAGCTGCACAAAGAATTCAGAAGAAGGTAAAAATATAACATTATTCAATTACCATTCAACTATTTTACTCTTGTAGAATTAAAATTAGAGATAACAATTTTTTTTTATATACAAAAACCAAGTAGTTTTAAAAAGAATTACTGCCATAAGATGAGATAAAATGTATAAGTAGCTGCATAATAAGTATCTGTAGAGTAAAACATCAAAAGTATTTTTCACACAGATACTACAACACCTTGCCAATACTAAGGCTCTTTAACCACCTGTTTGATCTATAAAAGCTGAAAACAACATCATTGCCTCATTATGTCCTTTATCAAGAATAAAAATAAACCATGTCATATAAGAAATGTGCCAGTCACTTAATCGGTATAACTTTAACCTAATATAAAATACATGGAGATAATTGAAGATACCTTAGTCTTTAACATTGAAACCATCAAATTCATTTGCATGTCCTGAACAAAGAAAAAAATGAACTTAGCCAAAAGAATAAGAACATAATGAAATGTAACCGAAGATATGAAATACCAGAACGAAAAGCACCAGAAACTCTATGAAAGTAACAATAATTATCGAGTTGAATCATACTTAGCTTTCTCTTCGACATTGCCCTCTCCGAATTTAATCAAAATACTCACCCCAAGGAGAAACACCAGGCAAGGAAAAATTATTTGAAATTATACCGATGTTCCACGTAATTACCATTATATTGGTAAAATTCCAAACCACCCCAAGGCTTGCTTCATAACATGAGACGCATATCTTGGCGAATGCCTTGCTGCACAACATGGGTGTGCTGTGTAACAAACATGTAATAATTGGAAGGAGTACCATTAGGTCCATCAGGTGGAGCAGGCGCTGCATGATTCTAAACCACAATAGCATTGAACCATTTGGGTGGTCCAAAAATGTCAATTATCGTGCGTAAGACCGACATATCACCGAAATCCTGGCTCTGCATATCTAACCTATCAAGATGTAACACAATATCTGGTGGTGTTTTCTTAATAAAGTGTTTGACAGAGTGGAGAATCTTCACATTGTGGTGCTGGTCTGACCACGAAGGTAGAAATCCCAATGTATCAATGACCCGACCATTGCACTTGTACGATCAAAGCTAAAAGAGCCAGTACCTCTCACCTTTCCATACTGATACTTAACATAAGGGTCAAATTTTCCAAATATGTCACTCGCCGCTAGATCCTTTGCTTCGACTACAGTTATCTTAAGTTTCCTTACAGTTTTTGAAAGAAGATTTGATGATCCCTTTAGTGATTTCTGAGGATTGGCGTCGAGGTTGGTCAAGATATGAGAACCATCAGAGAATCTCCACCCTGTTACTACAATTCTCACCTTTAACTAAAATAGTGAATAAAAAGAGTTAAGACAGAATGAAACATTCCATTTACCAACAATTGTAGCAAAATAGATATATCATCAATTGTGAACAGGATGGAGAAATACCATCTGCCGTTAATAAAAAAGACACCAAGCTAAAGAAAGTATGTCTTGTTGTTCATTCATTTTATATTATCAGCAACAAATTATATAAGAAAGATTTACCTCTCCAGTAATTTCAATGGGGATAGCAACAAAAGATAGCAAAGATACTGCAACAATATTTTTGTCAACTACATCTGTCACCATTTTTAGAACCTAATACATCCAAACAGAAAATTTAAGTAAGCCATATGATATATACTTCATAAAATATTATTCAACATAAAACAACAACTACAATTGATGACATGAATAACTTCCTTTAAAAGATTTGCAAAATAGAAAAATGTTCCTTACATTCTCTCGGGAACTTTTTCTCTGAAGAAATTGTTCTTGAAGAGGACAGCGTGATCGGGACTTGATTGCTGGGGAACTCAAAGATCCTGCATCCATAGTTAGAGGAAAAAGAAACAATGCACAAAAATTTGACCACATCTAAAACGCGGAAGACAAGAACAATAAAATGCTTGAATAAGAGGCAACGACAGTTTTGTGTAAATTGCAAATGGTGCAGATGGGAAAACAAAACATTCACCTGGTGCCCCAGGAATAGGTAGTGGCCTAGGCATGAGAGGTCTGAACCCTGGCATTAATGGTTGACCTCCAGGAATGGGAAATCTCGGGGGCGGCAATACAGGAGGAAGGTTCGGCCTCTGACCCATCAGATGATTATAAGCCCCACCAACCTGCTGAAACGCGGCAGCTTGCCCGAGATGTTCTTTGATCCGCTGATCAATTAAACTTTGGGTTTGTTGCTCTTCAAATTGCTGATAGTAAGACCTCACATGAGCCTGAAAACACAAAACACATCAAACAAATCTCACAAATATAACCAAGATTGCAATGCAGTATAATTTTCAAAAGTGACAAAACTTCGCAGCACCTTGTGTTTATAACCGGAGTTATGCTGCTTTCTAGCAGATGGCTGCAACATTACACAAAGTTAGCAACATTTGCATTGTCCATCTGTCGCTTACAATGAAAATCATACGCTTCTTCAGAAAAATAAGAAAGTATCATTTATCAGAAGAAACTAATATTGTTGATTATGAGCATAAATGAATGAATAAGCAATTATCCTATAGAAATGTTAGATTGAAATCAAAGTGAAAGGCAACATTATTGGTGATTGGTGAGGGAAAAAACTTATAGAGTCGTGGGTCAAACCGTCAAAAACCACTTCCATTGAAAGGAACGATAACATAATCATATGCTTCTGCAATATTTCCCAAAGAGAACTTGATTAATGTCAAAACCCAACTGATGTCAGAAAGAGGCCGAGCCCGAGAGAAGAAGAAAGAAATCAAAATAGATTGTATTCAATTGATTGATTAGTTGAGAGTAGCATCAAACCAAATGTGGTACTTACACGGTTACACCCATTGTGTCAATTCAGTGTTAAATACCTAAATCTAATTTGGACATATTCTGATTGGCATTAATGAGAAAATATTTCTAAACAATTGAACATTTTGAATTGAAATAACCATTTAGTACTTAAGATTTCTTATGTAAACACTAAACGCCGCACATTAATTACCAAGACTAAACTGATACAGTAAAAAAATCAATGAAAGCAAGGTTGAATTTATTTTATCAGATAAAATACATACAAACAAAGGAAATATCTAATCACAATTCAATCCTTATGCATCATAATGCCAAATGAAAGGCACCTCACACATGCTCAAACATTCTCATCATCTTAATTTATAGTACTGACTTATAAGTTATACTCCTAACAATGCAACTAATACACAAACAACATAGTACAGTAAATTTAACTCTGTTAATGTGCAGGAGAACACTGTCATGTGCATTGGAATGTGTAGGTGTTGGAATACAATAGGCATATGCAACAAAATTGAACATGTAGCACACATCTTACCAAAACTGTAATTAACAGGCCTTCGAGTGCGACAAAGGCGTGCATTTCCAGAAGAATAAGAGTTGTGAAAATCTTTTAAGAGCTTATCCTGTCTCTCTTTTTGTTTCATTGCTTTTTCTTTCTTCTGCATAATTTGAAAGTAACATCACATTATGTAAATATCGAAAACAAATAAAGGGTTTTCTCTATAAAACAGACACATATCTAGCAATAATCAATAGGATGTATATACCTTTTGAATTTTCTCAAGAACAGGAATAGCTTCACTCTGAAGCTTCTTGCCAATAAAAACTTCCACATGAGACTTGCTAGATGATAAATTTTCCTGCAAATAACATTCAAAGACAGTTAATTAAGGTTTCAAATATGGGTAAATCAAGGAAGACAAGGTTCTTCAAGATTGGAGGCAAGTGTTTCCCATTGAAAGTTGGGAAGTGATAAACAGCCTTTGACTTTACGGTTTGGAGTTGAGGCTGATGTGATTGTTTCCCTGTACAATCTGTGACTCTGCTTTGGTATTCGCATCGTACCTAAGATAAACATAGTCAGACAGATTGACAGTGAGGGGATTCTATGATAATAATCATGAAGATATCGGAACATATTCAAATAATTACCAATAGGTTGCGCCAGTTCCATCTCTTCCAAGGGCATTTTTACGAAAAGAAGAAATTTCAGCTCCTTCTTTTAGAGAATCATTAATATATGATACCACATCATGTTGCTGAACATTAACAAACAAACCATCAAAATAATCAGTCTCGTGAAAAATTGAAACATCAAAATTCAAAAGGGATAAAGGGAGACTGGGAACATCTAGTCAAAGAACAGAGAGTATACAAATACTATTGCATTAATTAAAGAAACAAAATATTTGAATAAACTAAAAGGGAGGTCACTATACATCAGCTCTAACTTCACAAATGGCTTTTAGCAGTAGTAAACGATCCAATGGATCAAGCTCCTTGTACTTCGATATCTCCTCTCTGCATAAGCAATAATGACATAAGTTCCTCGAATGTCATAACAATTGTTATTAGTAGAACATGATGATTTCGTTTCTATACCCTTTAGATGGAACAAGTGGATTCTTGCCCTCAGCAACCTAGAGCAAAGAACCAGCCAACAGAACAAAGCAGTAAATAGTTTCAGCAATGGGAAGGAAAAATAAAATAAAATACATAAAAAATCACAAATGGTAACTCACCACCATCTAACAAATTCCACAATCGTGTAACCATTCCTTCTAAGCCACTTATTTCAATGAAACACTACAAAAATCAAAGAACATAACAAATTTTTTTTCAACAAAATCTACTATGAATACAAGAAGAAGAGGACATGAAAGAAAAAACAATAGAAGAGGGGAAAAACATACCTTTTGCGATCGAGATGGTCGTGTAGCACCAATGAGAGTGATGAACCCGCTAGGGTTTGATAGGAAAAGAGAAAGGGGTAGAGAGAAAATGGAAGAACTGTGGAAAGAGAAAGAAAGAGTAACTGGGAAAGAGAGATGAAGAAAATTGGAAAGAGGGAAGACAAGAGTTTTCAAAAAAATTCTGCCACTTGGCAAAATTGGACCATACTATTGGTCAATATTTTTGTATTTAGTAAATTACTCAAAAGGGCATGGTTTAGTATTAAGTAAAAATCAATTGAAGGGTAAAATAGGGAGTTTGGTGGCATTTTCATTAATGGGTAGGTAGTTGATGATATATTAAAGATAAGTTAATTTCAAACTAAAATTGTCAGTAGAGTTCTGCTCCACTGAAAACTAAGAATTGGTAATTTAGTATTGATAAAATCATGTGGATAAACAAAAAAACTATGTTGGTCATTAGCTTTAACTGCTTACTAGGTATGTAACTAATGTTCTTGCATAATTTATTTTCTCACCATAGTAGTACATTTGATTATATTATCACCAATAATCCCTGCATGAACACTGCCCTTCCTTAAAGCAATGAAACCGATGAGTATCTCTAACAGTGATTTCCCTACCAGAAATGACTGATATAAGTTTGATAGCATTGTGGCAATCACTGCAGATTCTTAGGTTTTTCACAACAAGTATTGGTGCACCTTCTTCAGTGGAGATCAGACCAAAAGCAATTGCCAACTTCTCACTGTGATGCCATAACCTTCTTTCTTTCTCTTCTGCTTCTACCTCTTCATCTTTCACCAATGCCAATCTTATATCTGCTACATACCCTGCTTGCTTCAATTTCCTTAATAACTCCCCCATGTACTTGTGAATCTCTTTTATCCTTGGATGTGAAGTATCTTCAGCTACAAAGACATGCACCTTCTTATCTATCTCGATCCAACTACAACCTGGTTTCTTCTTCACTCCTCTTTCACGCATCAGCCGTTTCAATCTTGCTGCCTCTTCCCATCTACCGTCACTTGCATACATATTTGAAAGCATTACATACGGAGCTGCATTACACGGTTCCAGTTCGAGAAACTTACTGGCTGCTTTCACTGCTAGCTCCACATTTCCATGCTTCCTACATGCACCAAGCAAAGTAGCCCATTCAATAGAACCAGGATTAAATGGCATTGTCTCGATAATCCTCTCAGCCTCCTTGAGTTTCCCTGCCCTACCCAAAAGATCTATCATGCATGAGTAATGTTCTGCTTCTGGTTCAATCCCAAACTTTTCTTTCATCATATTAAAATACTTATCACCCTCCTCGACAATTCCAGTGTGTACACATGCAGAAAGAATAGATATGAAGGTTATGTTATTTGGTACTATTTGCTCTCTCAGCATTAGTTCAAAGAGCCGGAGCGATTCAACCTCAACACCATGCTGTGCATAACCAGCAATCATTGAATTCAGCGATACCGTGTTATGTTCCGGCATTGTATCAAATATCCTTTTCGCATCATGAAGATTCCCACATTTGGAGTACATTGCAACAAGGGCATTGTTAACTGAAAGGCGATTACATGGGATGTCAGATTTGATTGCCAATGCATGAACCTGTTTACCCACAGAGGGAGACGACAAATTGGAGCATGCACTAATTACGCACACAAAACTACAATCATCCGGACAAAAACCAATACGCTGCATCTCCCGGAAGGTCAAAAGAGCATCCTCAGATAAATCCTCATATTGGGAAAATCCGGAAATCATGGTGTTCCAAAGAACCAAATCCGGTTTAGGAATTTCTCCAAACACCTTCACACATTCCAACATTCCATGAGGAGCACACTTGGAGTACAAGTCAATCAATCCACTCCCAACATGCGAGTTCCTATGAAATCCACTCTTGATCATCTTCCCATGAAACTGCATTCCCCCAGCCAAATCTTTAAGGCAAGTGAATGCGGTCAAAACACTAGCCATGGTGAACATGTCAACCTCCAAACCCATCCTCTCCATCTCCCCAAACAACCTTAGTGCCTCCAATCCCTCCCGATGCTGACCACACGCCACAATCATCGCATTCCACGAAACCATATCCCTACAGTCCTCCCCCATTTCTCGAAAAACCCATCGCGCCTCGTGCAACTGTCCCAATCTACCGTAACAAGCAAGAACCGCGTTGCACACCGAAGCATAACAATCATATCCACACAACAAAGCAAGGCAATGCAATTGCCTAACAAGACCAACATCTTCAAAACAAGCCGAAATCACGCCAGAAAGTGTAAATCCATCAAGCTCCAACCCAACCTCTCTAACTTCCTTAAACACCCTCAACGCCGGCCCACACTCGCCTCGGCGAGCATATGCCGCAATGAGGGTGTTATACGAAATAAGATCGGGTTGGGGAATTTGATCGAACAGTTCGTGGGCGAGATGGAGGAGAGAGTGTTTGGCACAAGCATGGATGATGGTGTTATAGGAAAAAACGTTAGGGTAGTTGGTGAGGTGGAAAGCGGTTAGAGCATTGGGAAAAGTGCCGAATTTGGAGTAAAGGAGAGTGAAATGGTTGGAGAGGTAAGTTGAGTGTGGAATGAAGGACTTGATGTAGAAAGCGTGGAGGGATTTTCCAGTTAAGAAATCTCTTTCGGCTATGCATTGTTTGAGAAGGGTTCGAAAGGTTTGAAGTTGAAGTGGGAATGTGCATGGGAATTGATTCATCTAACGAAGAACAGAGTTGAATCACAACCTTAGTGCCTCCAAACCAGTTCCGGTTATGGGTCCCGTTTAGTCAAGCCTCTATTTTTTCCATCTCTTTTCCATCATTTATTTTTTGTTCTTATTATACATTTAAAAGATCAACAATTTAGTTTTTTTCAAGTCTATCAAGTTAGTTTTTTTAAGGCAAATAATAATATAATAAATAAATATAAGTAGAAGGTGAGATTACTCCCATTAAAATTAATCCGTCTCAAGTTAGATATCAAAAATTTAAATAATAATATTATAATTTAAATATGGGGTTGAATAATCATCAAAATAGAAATCATTAAAAAACTACAAAAGATCGAAAGATATAGTAAAAGAATAAACAACAAAAACAAAGTCAATCAATACTATTAACTAAAAGACTTAACGTATCTTTTGAATTTTTAATTTAATTTAAAATTTTATTTTAGTCTCTTATTAATAAACGTTACATATTGATCCCTTAAGATAACCTTCATATATATTCTTTCTGCATGTGTACACACAGGAATTGTCGAGGAGGGTGATAAGCATTTTAATATGATGAAAGAAAAGTTTGGGATTGAACCAGAAGCAGAACATTACTCATGCATGATAGATCTTTTGGGTAGGGCAGGGAAACTCAAGGAGGCTGAGAGGATTATCGAGACAATGTCATTTAATCCTGGTTCTATTGAATGGTGGTTATGTTGTCAAAATGCCTTGAATATGGTAAGCTCATAATTGTTGTGATTTAAGCTTGTGTGTGAACTAGTTTTGCTGTTGGTATATTGAACTCATGTGCTTTGCTGCCAAAGTCATTTTTGAAAGATGAGTTTATTAACTCTTGATTGCTGGTTGTTTAACTTGTTTGCTCTTGTTAGAGTTGGTTGTGATTTGTTTTGATAATATTTAGAGCCCTCATCTAACTTTCTTTTGAATTAGTGTGTGAGTTTTGGTATTATGACAACAAGGTGGTACTGTCATGAGACGGGGGTTTTGACTGGTGTCATCAAGTCTACAAGAGGTTTGGTCAACCTATGATGGCAGGTCTTAGACAGCTTAGGAAAGGCTAGTTTGTGATAGTTAGCAGAATCCTTCGAAGTTGCTTTGCTGATGTGATAAGACAAGAAGGAGACTGTTACCATAAGTCTGTTGGAATTCATGACAAATTGGATTGTCATTTGTGGTTGACATAGTGTGCATAGATCTGTCAAGGGCTTTAGGACCTTAAAAGTGCTGTTGGAGTTTGTGTTGGATCTGTCAAGGGCATGTTGATATTTAGAGTTGCTTGACTCTTTGCTTAAATGTACATTTGTTTGACTTGGCATTGTGATGACAAATGTGCTATTTTATAATTCTAAGTTGGTTCTTTGCTTGATTGGTGAGTTACAACTTCATGTATGCATTGAACAGATTGTTGAATGAATTGGACATTGTCATGTTTTAAGTTATAACTTTGTTGTTGAAACTGTCTTGAGTTTGAGCTGTTCAATTGGTGTCTACTTACTTTGAGATATTAACTATCCTTAAAGCAATACTTTGGACTGATGTTTTCATTCTTGATAAAAAAACTGTTTGTTGTTCCTGTTTTCAAACAAAAGTTTCTAATCGTGTTGTGTGAATTTGTTGTTGAAGTTGCTGTTTGGTTTGTATGGTTCTTATTGCACCAAGATTGTAGCATCCTATTGCTTACTGTCATTAGGTTTTGGGACTGTCATTTAAGTCTTTTGATTAAAGACTGCTGTTAGAGGATGGATCTATCACCTCTATTTATAATGCCTAGAGTTATTGGCCCTTCATGTGGTTTGCATCTAGCCTTGAGTGTGATATCAGATTATTGTTTTTTAGTGTTGGTTTAGCATCTCCAGACTGCTTGAGTTTCAGTTGATTGATTTAAGTAGGATTGTGACTTGGTGCAGTATAGGTTTCTATTGTATGCTTGAGACTTGAGTTTGTCAACTCAGGTGGAGTTGCCATCAGATTGTTAGGTGTTTAGGTTTTACTATTGTTTTCTACATGAGGGGCTTGGTTTGGAGCAGAGTTGGAGGGCTGAGCAAAGGCCATCTTGGGGGTTTAAGGCTATTGCTATTTAGATCATTTAGGACTACCATGAGAATTCTTGACAGCTTAGGATCTTAACTTAGTGGATACATTGGGTGGGTGTTGATGCCTACTGATCAGTCTTTTGGTTAGGGTCATTTCCTCATCAGACTTGCCCTCAATCTTTTAATTTTAGAATTTCCATCTATTTTTGTTGAGGTAGTTTAGATTATAAGTTTCGAGATTTTGTGAGGTTGTGAAAGCCAGTTATAACAGTTTTGATGCACTGTCATGCCAATTGTCCAAACTTCATTTTCCTTTGTTGTTTTAGGTTTCTTTTTAGTTACTGTAAGAAACTTCATTTCTATAGGATAATTGCTTATTCATTCATTTATGCTCATAATCAACAATATTAGTTTCTTCTGATAAATGATACTTTCTTATTTTTCTGAAGAAGCGTATGGTTTTCATTGTAAGCGACAGATGGACAATGCAAATGTTGCTAACTTTGTGTAATGTTGCAGCCATCTGTTAGAAAGCAGCATAACTCCGGTTATAAACACAATGAGAGTGATATAGTAGAACCTGAAGTGATAATCGCTGCATCTCCCTCTGTTGGTGGACTGTTTGATTCATTAACTGGTAGTATAGGCATATCATCCCGGGCCAAACCTGTATCTCCACAAGTTGCTTCTTCTTCTCCTATGGGAACAGCTAGCCAAGGATCTGTCACAGCAGATACTCCGAAAACGGGGTCTAGGCCTTTAGACAAAGATGCACTCATAACATTTATCAGTAGTTCAATGCTCTTTGGTTGGTACCTTTTATTATGGTATTCCTCATCTCATATTTTTTTTTTTACAAGTTAAGCTGGAAATTACCTGTTGCTTGCAAATTTATTTTGTCAGTGTAAATTTTATATGTAGGTACGCCCTTGGACCTTAATTATTCCAATATTTTTACGATCAAGGCAAATGGATTTTCTGCTTCAGATTTGGCCCCTACAAACCAGAAGCAACCAGCATGAAAGCCATATATTTTCAAAGGAAAGCAGAGAATGTTGTTTACGACTCATGAGATTGTTCATGCGGCTCTCTATGACAGAGATGAGATTCCGGACAATATATTAGTTTTTGGTCAAATTAATTGTAGAGCTGATCTGGAAGGGTTGCCAGATGTATCGTTTCCCTTAACCGGATTAAACACAGCAAACCTTGAGGTTTCATCATACCATCCTTGTGCTCAAGTTTCAGACCAAGGTCTAGATAAGCAAGGGGTGGTGTTTTCTCCTCCATTAGGTAATTTTGTGTTGATGCGATATCAATCAACTTGTGCTCTTGGACCTCCGGTAAAAGGATTCTATCAGTTGTCAATGGTTTCTGAGGATAAAGGTGCATTTCTATTTAAGTTACGTCTAATAGAAGGTTATAAATCTCTTTTGACAATGGAGTTCTGTACTGTGACTATACCCTTTCCTAGGAGGAAGATTATTTCCTTGGACGGTACTCCTTCCATGGGAACAGTTTCAACTTCAGAGCACTCTGTCGAATGGAAAATCGTGACAAGTGGACGGGGACTAAGTGGAAAAAGTATTGAAGTGACATTCCCCAGAACAGTCAAGTTTGCACCATGGAAAAGCCAAGTGGTGTCTTCCTCTGGGTCAGTCTTTGGAACGATTGTTGACGAGGATAATGATAATGAGGCAGAAAATGCTAGCAACATGGTTAATGAAGAACATTTGATGGAGAAAATGAACAAGGATCTTCCTCTAGTTGATCTAGAGGGGTCGTTTTGCTGGCTAGCATACAATTATGCTAAAGTACACGCCTCCACATTTTTATATTATCTTTTAGTATTTTATGAACTTTTACACTTCTTTGTTAACTGAAGTGTCTTTGATTATTTTCTATTGTTTTACGTTATTTAATTATGTCATTATAATTGTTATCTTTCCATGTGTAGTAATTACATATTTTGAATGCATGTTAAAGTTCCAATTCTGTTGAAAATAGGCTTTCTTATATAGATATACACTTATCATACAGGTTTCATTCAAGATTGTTGGGGCATCAGTATCTGGAATTTCCATTGATTCGAAATTTGTAAGTCTTTTTCACTTTTGGCTGACACTCTTATTTTGGACAGAGTTAATATCCATATAATTTCGTTGAAGTATCATAAATTCACCATTATAGGAGTCATCATCCTTTTGTTGTCTGTCTGATAATATGTGTACTTTGCAGTTAAGCATCTACCCAGCTGTAAAAGCACCGGTCGAGTTTTCAACTCAGGTATTTGTTTGTTTTTGTGTCTATGCAAGATCACTGATTCATATTTTGAGCAAACCTAATTTTTTTGCTCCTTCTAGTGTGAATAATGTATATTCATTGTCTTGTACTATTTCTTTGCCCAGGTTACTTCTGGGGACTATATTTTATGGAATACTCTTGGTAAGTGCCCATATGTTGCTACAGTGTACAAATTGGATTGGCTCTGGAGAGGCATCTGAATCTGAATGGAGGTGGCACCATCAGATATTTATAGAAACTCTGATGATGTTTTTTAATTCTGAGTCATTAACCAGATTCGCTTGCTATAGTTTTTTAATTCGACAGATGGACAATGCAAATGTTCTAACTTTGTGTAATGTTGCAGCCATCTGTTAGAAAGCAGCATAACTCCGGTTATAAATACAAGGTGCTGCGAAGTTTTGTCACTTTTGAAAATTATACTGCATTGCAATCTTGGTTATATTTATGAGATTTGTTTGATGTGTTTTCTGTTTTCAAGCTAATGTGAGGTCTTACTGTCAGCAATTTGAAGAGCAACAAACCCAAAGTTTAATTGATCAACGGATCAAAGAACATCTCGGGCAAGCTGCCGCGTTTCAGCAGGTTGGTGGAGCTTATAATCATCTGATAGGTCAGAGGCCGAACCTTCCTCCTGTATTGCCGCCCCTTCTTGGAGGTGAACCATTAATGCCAGGGTTCAGACCTCTCATGCCTAGGCCACTACCTATTTCAGCATTTACAGTGAATCTTAAATCAGTTTTACAGGTATATGTATTTATTGCTGCTAATCAATCAATGATTTAACAGGGATACATATTCATTGTAGGCATAGAGATACATATTCTTTCTTCAATTGATTAGAATGATATTTTGTCCAAATTTGAAAGTTTGATCAATATCAAAGTTCGTCAGTGCGCTTTGTATGCTTTCCGTTATTTTTTTCTTCTTTGATATGTCAGTGATGGACATGGTTTAAAATGAGTGTTTGTGATTGGTAATTGAATAGATGGAATCGATCTCGGCAAGCTCTTCATTAGAGGAAGATCTTGGGACACATATGAGGAACGTCTCATGGAGTATTTTTCCACATATGGGAAGGTGATTGAGGCTGTGATCATGCGAGATCACGCAACAGGGCGTGCTCATGGTTTTGGTTTTTTTGTCTTTGTTATCTTAGATTTGGTTCTTCTTGCTGAGCTTAGGTGTTGAATTCATTGGAAATCCGAACACGGGGTCATTATCTGTTCCTTAAACTATTTTGTTTATTTAATTGTCAAAAAATGAGCTAAATGTATTGGTTTTTTGATTTATTTACATGACAAGTTTCACTCATTTCATTCAGTTGCAACCATCCTCAGTTGACAATATTAGCATAAACAGTTATATGACATTACTATGGTCCTGTTTGTATTTGTTTATTTGAACTTATCTACTAGCATAAACATTTGTGAGACTGTTTAGAAGTTGTGAAAACACCTTATGACATGCTTATAGTTGTTTTTCATCTACATCCATAAGTTCTTCAATATAGCATATGCAATTATGAATAGCTTATAGCTTATATCTAAGCAAAGCACTTATATGATAAACACCTATGCTATAAGTGATTAATTATGATGTTCATCCAAACATGACCTAAGTTTTCTCCTGTTTCTTTTTTCAGGAATATTGACGATGTCGACAAAACCATGGATGAGATAAATGAACAGACTGAGAACATGAAGTAGATTCAAGAAGCATTGTCAACTCCAATTGGTGCAGCAGCTGATTTTGATGAGGTAATTCTCTCAAATATTTACTTATTTGTTATGTCGGTTGCAAACATGATATTTGTACCTTTTGATTGTTTATAGTGTTTTAGAGTGCTAATGTGTGTCCATGTCTTTGTTTGTGTTTTTATTGGATGTGTTTGCTTTTGAACCGGGGTTGTAATTCTAACAATGAGGTGTTCTGAATTTATTGTCCTTTTCAGGATGAATTGGAAGCAGAACTTGAATAATTGGAGAGTGCTGAGTTGGAAGAACAGCTTCTTCAGCCAGCAACTACAGCTTCGGCTTATATAAACATGCCAATTTTAGGTCCTGACCTGGTTTACGATTTAGGTGTAGACAGAGTTGTTGACCAGGATACTGTTGTTGCTGATAAGGTATATTATGAATTTTCTTTGTGTGAACCATATCAATATACTCTATAAAAGTATTACCTTAATATCTTTGTAATTTGTAGATGAAGCCATTTGAGAATTTATTGAAGTTTTCTTAATATGTATTTTTTGATGGCTGCTTCGAAGGGAATGTATATCGATTGGTGTTTGGAGAGGCTTGTGAGGCATTTTACTGCTCCTAAACATGTCATTGATTTTCTGAAAAATGAAAATGGAGCTCATAGAAAGAATAAGGTACTGTTTCGGGTGCATGATGCTCTGAAACAAATAGCTGATTTGGTGCCCCTTGCTCCCATGCGATTATCACCAATAGTTGTCCAGAATATACCAAAACGTTACGATGTGACAGAGCATGTGAGTTCAATTTGCATTTTCAGTGAAATGGTTGTTGCAAATTCTTGTTGTATTAGTTACTCAATTTAATGAATTTATTGTCTTTCATTTCATGTTATGACATGCCAAATAGCATGTTGAAACACGTTCCTTGCTTGACAATGTTAATTTCTAGCATTTGAAATCTTCTGCATTGTGGCTCACCGTCTGAGGACTATTGCCTCAATTTATTCTTTTAATTGCCAAAGATTTTTAAACTTTGCGGCTAACCGTTTGAGGACTATTTGCTCCCTGTTCATGCGGCTCAAGGGCCATAGGTCGAGGAAACCAATGAAAAGTGCAGCCAAGGGAAATTTCTTAGTGTTTGACCTTTTATTATGAGTTTAATTTCTCTCATTCTGTTTTCTTGCAATTTTTCTATGTTTCTTGCATTTCTCTCACAAATGATAAGTTTAACAGCATATAATGGCTGTTTGGCTTATGCTGCTGCAACAGGACATGAAAATCAGCATACTTATTAGCATGATTTGTTGGTATAATAACAGGTATGACTTTAATTTCTGTTTGACAATGTTAATTTCTAACATTTGAAATCTTCTGCATTATAGCAGATCAAGCGCTGTGTGTTGGATAATAGTTTAGATTATGAGGATTGGTAATTTTTGTGTTCCTGTGTTGGCTGGTTTTTTTCATCGTTTGTTAGCTTCGGCGCTGCTCGATCTCTTTATCGGACACTAATTGTTAAGTTGTTTAGGGAGGAGTCCACAGTGCAATTATTCGAAAGGAAATTAGATTTCTCTCTTGAAACAATGTTGTTTTTTGGGCAGTCTACGGTAATCGAATAGCTCGCATTTTGAAGCTGGAGGTATATTGTTTCTCTTGGATGTAAGTGAAGTTTCTCAAAGTAGAGCTGCTATTGTTTTATCTGTTATACTGCATTTTTTAAAAATGTTCGGTTATGAGTCAATCTCATCCCTTTGGTGAACTCTTGGATCAAGTATCATTTGGTTTTGGTGATTTATTTATTGCTAGATTATGGAGTTCTGTTATGGTTTGTTGGGGGTCTAATGTATGGAAGTATAGGAATTATGAAGTGTTGTTGAGTTCTACTAAAACATCCTGTATTTGACTTTCTATTGTAACATAGACAGAAATTGACATATTATTTGTGACAGTCCCAACTTTGAGAAGTAATGCACTTGGTTATGGTGTTTTTCTTAGAATTTATGCTAACCTGAGATATCAATTACTTTGCAGATTTGATAAAGCAATGAACACCTGTTTTGATGTTATTGGAGTGGCATTATTCTTAAGCACAACATTCACGCATGTTTTTTCCCTTACCAAATGAGCAGTTCATTGAACTGAATCCAGTTCAGGCGTTATGTACTTATGTGGATGTGTTTCTGGCCTTTATTAATGACTTCGACACTTCCTCTTTTTTTTGTTTTATTAGTACTTTGACATGCATTTTTTGCATCTATTATCAATTTGCTCTACTATGTATTCTCTTTTTATAATATATACCCTACAACTATTGAAAGGAAATAATAATTGGCACAAAATTTCTACAATGATTCTGCTTTACTTGACTTCTTCAGACTCAGTTTTGAATTCTTCGTAAATGTTATCAGTATGTTTTTTGTATAAGAAAAACTATTGTTAAATTTTGATGTGATATATTTTGAGGATTTATTCGAAATATTTTACAGGGTCTTGAACGTTCAATTAGGAGAGACTTCCAAGCGTTGAGGCAGATCCACTAGCTCAGCCAGATGAGGTCTTGAAGGTTTACAACATGACTTCTGAAAATGTAGAAAAACCATCATCATCTAAATGGTTTATATCAAAAGAATGCAGTTGTTTCAGAGCTTGGGCTCTTGGAGAGGATGATTAGTTGCCTAAGGTTTTTCTTTCTATCAATTTGAGGAGGGTTTTTTTATCATTGAGATTTTGGAGGGATTATTATATCATGGTCCATTTATCATGTTAAGACTTGGTTGGGTTTAAATAACAGTCAGGTGGTGGTTGTTGTCCTACAAAATAATTTATGCACAATTTTTGTTTTTCATTGAGTGTCACTGCGAGATTTTAATCATAAACATTTTAATCAATTCCATTTTCTTTTTTCGATGATCCATTGCTAATGTAGACACATTGTGTTAGTCCTGTTATATTTGCATATAATTTAGTCTAAATGATGCTTTTGTATATAGGTTTATGAAATTCCAGAGGAAATACTGTCGGAGCCATTCAGTCGCCCAAAACAAGAGCCTCTTTTACCAATGTTTAAATATTACACATTTTTTCTTATCTAACCCTGTATAATATTTAGAATTTGAATAATATCATCTATCTGTGTATAATATTTAGAATTTGAATAATATCATCTATCTAACTAAGCTTGGAAAACACCATTGAACTCCCTAATATACTCTTTCATTACATTTCAAAATACACATTAAAAAGTAGTTTTCAATAATCGACTAAATAAATAATCGACTAAATAACTCAAATGAAGTGACACGGAACACAACCAATTAGATTTAAGTAAAAAATAAATAAATATATCTTGTGATGATGATGTGTCTAAAATCTTAATATGATATTATGTATTCTAATCTTTTTCACTGTAATATGATTGAAGAAACAATTTGTTTTCATTGTGAAGATAATTTGTTGTTATTTGGTAGGTGTATACTCATTTTTGTTCTTCATTTAAATGTCTCAATCTATACCCAAATGTATGTCACTGAAAAGATGATTATTGACTTATGGACAATTTATGCCTATGCTCTAATCCTTGCATGCTTAAATTTTATATTAATTTTAATGTCAAGAATCTATTGCGAGAGTGAGTCTATTTTGATCGACGAAGATCACTGATAAGGATTTTCTAGGCAATGTTTAGCTAATGTAATGTAACGGTTTTATGTCTGTAGCTAAAAAATAAGAGATTCATCATATGGGGTTGGCTAATATTGTCAAATAACTCAAAGTCTCATGTATTTGATCTTTTTATTTCGTACAAGCTTACGATAAAATTGTATGTTACTCAATTGCTCTAAAAAATAATCATGTATAAATATTACTTTAAAATATTAAAAGTCTAAAATTTTGATTATGTATTTCAACATTTTTCACTATAATATTTAAAATGTGATTGAAATACTTCATAAAGTTACACGAGATACTATCAGTTAGATTCAAATAAATAAAAAACTGCATAAATATTACTCTTAATATACATTTGAATATACTTTTTCTTGTGAAATTTAAATTCGATAAGATTATACTTTTTCTCATACCCGTGCGTCCGCACGGGTCTTCTACTAGTATAATAAAGAAATACAAGTAGAAGGTGAGATTACTCCCATTAAAATTAATTCGTCTCAAGTTAGATATCAAAATTTTAAATAATAATATTATAATTTAAATATGGGGTTGAATAATCATCAAAATAGAAACCATTAAAAAACTACAAAAGATCGAAAGATATAGTAAAAGAATAAACAGCAAAAACAAAGTCAATCAATACTACAAACTAAAAGACTTAACGTATCTTTTGGATCTTTAATTTAATTTAAAATTTTATTTTAGTCTCTTATTTAATAAATGTTACATATTGATCCCTTAACATAACCTTCATATCTATTCTTTCTGCATGTGTACACACGGGAATTATCAAGGAGGGTGATAAGTATTTTAATATGATGAAAGAAAAGTTTGAGATTTAACCAGAAGCAGAACATTACTCATGCATGATAGATCTTTTCGGTAGGGCAGGGAAACTCAAGGAGGCTGAGAGGATTATCGAGACAATGTCATTTAATCCTGGTTCTATTGAATGGGCTACTTTGCTTGGTGCATGTAGGAAGCATGGAAATGTGGAGCTAGCAGTGAAAGCAGCCAGTAAGTTTCTCGAACTGGAACCGTGTAATGCAGCTCCGTATGTAATGCTTTCAAATATGTATGCAAGTGACGGTAGATGGGAAGAGGCAGCAAGATTGAAACGGCTGATGCGTGAAAGAGGAGTGAAGAAGAAACCAGGTTGTAGTTGGATCGATGGATCGAGATAGATAGGAAGGTGCATGTCTTTGTAGCTGAAGATACTTCACATCCAAGGATAAAAGAGATTCACAAGTACATGGGGAGTTATTAAGGAAATTGAAGCAAGCAGGGTATGTAGCAGATATAAGATTGGCATTGGTGAAAGATGAAGAGGTAGAAGCAGAAGAGAAAGAAAGAAGGTTATGGCATCACAGTGAGAAGTTGGCAATTGCTTTTGGTCTGATCTCCACTGAAGAAGGTGCCCCAATACTTGTTATGAAAAACCTAAGAATCTGCGGTGATTGCCACAATGCTATCAAACTTATATTAGTCATTTCTGGTAGGGAAATCACTGTTAGAGATACTCACCGGTTTCATTGCTTTAAGGAAGGGCAGTGTTCATGCAGGGATTATTGGTGATAATATAATCAAATGTACTACTATGGTGAGAAAATAAATTATGCAAGAACATTAGTTACATACCTAGTAAGCAGTTAAAGCTAATGTAACAATAGGGAAAATGACCAACATAGTTTTTTTTTTGTTTATCCACATGATTTTATCAATACTAAATTACCAATTCTTAGTTGTCAGTGAAGCAGAACTCTACTGACAATTTTAGTTTGAAACTAACTTATCTTTAATATATTTTTCTATATAATTAATATATATTTTTTAATATTTAAACAATAATAATCATGCATTTTTTCGTATTTGATCAACAATAAAAAAAACATTTAATAAATTGTAGAAAAAAATTATCATTAATTTCTAGTTACAATCATTGCAGTACATTTTTTATATTTTAAAATCAGTCACAAAAACAGAAAAATAAAGTAAAAAAAAATATCATTTTAAATCATTCATGCATTGGATATCATTCTATCATAAACATGCATTTAAAAGATTTAATTTCTCTATTCTTTCATAATTATCATTTAAAATATGCTTATTTTTCTTAATTAGAAATTATTGCATATTTAATACTTTTATGATAATTAAAAACATGTTTAACCAACATAGCGAATATTAGATTGAGTGCATCATTTCAAAATTTGGACAACACCATCTGATTTCTTGTTGAAAATCACACGGGATAGGCTTTGAATTTGCTAAAATTGATGTTGTTTTGCCCAAGTTTGAAGCTTCACGTTTTTGGCTTTTTTTTCACTTGAGTGTGCCTTGCCTCAGCCCAGTCTACGCACGTTTTTTGGTATATGTAGAGCTGGGGTGGCATTATACAATGGATGTATCGCCACCCCAGTGGTTAAAGCCTTGCCTTGCCATGCCCTTGACTTGAGTTTGACCCATGCTGGGGAATTTTTGCTCTTTGTCATTTATTTTTCATGTTTTATTATTTGTTTTTCTTTTTCCATTTCTAGTCACATGCGTGAAGATGGTTGGGATGGTACAATTTTTAGCCTGCAACCCCAAGATCTTGGGTTCAAGCCTTGGGGGGCACTTTCCTTTGTTTAGCACTTTGTTTTGTTTTATTTTCGTTTATTTCTCATTTAACTTTTATTTTATTTTTAAAAAAATAGTTTTAAATATCATAAAATCCCAAAAAAAAAATCACTTTTCTAATATTTTTGTTGTGTTATTTATTTTGTCTTTTTATTTATTTATTTAATTTTTATTTTATTTTATCATTTTATTTTGAATTTGCAAATTAATTTTCTTTCTCATTTCATTTGTGAGCGAATTATTTAGTGTTTACTTGGCCTTGTGCCATGATCCCCCTAGGATTCCTAGTCCCTCCGTTTAGGATGGGAGTAGGAGAGGCATTAGGTGTTCAATCCTATGCATGACAACATTAGGGTAGTTCTTCCCTTTCATCCCAACTTTAGGAGCATTGTGTATGATAACTTTAGGGTCCAGTTTCCCTTTCGTTTGAGTCTTTCTCTTCTCATCTCCTAAACAATTCAAAACATCTAATAAAGGATAATTTGTGTCGTACACTACGAGCCTTAAGTATTCAAGGAATGATGGTTGGGGGGCCTCCTCTCAACTGTCTAGAGTGTTTAGCGTATGCCCTTTGAGCGATATGTGACGCATTCGCTCTCGAGTCATAACCTTTAGTGCGACATGAGTTTCAAACCATAACTCAATCCACTTCTTGTCTTAAAAAATACAAAACAAAAACATCAAATCTTTTTATCCTTCAAGATCTTAATTGGAAAACCATTTTCAGAAAGAGTTTTGTTAAGCTTTGGTTCTACCGCAAACAGGCATCGTCCCTAACATCTAGAATGAAGGTTTAATCCTACTCGGTTTAAAACACTTGAACCAATTTGTGGTCGTGTTAGCCCGAACTACGTTTGCTCTGATTTCTCGTACCATACGAGGATACATAGGCACAAGACGACGATGTCTTGGGGAGCAACCTTCCCCCCTTTCATCCCAACTTTAGGAGCATTGTGTATGATAACTTTAGGGTCCAGTTTCCCTTTCGTTTGAGTCTTTCTCTTCTCATCTCCTAAACAATTCAAAACATCTAATAAAGGATAATTTGTGTCGTACACTACGAGCCTTAAGTATTCAAGGAATGATGGTTGGGGGGCCTCCTCTCAACTGTCTAGAGTGTTTAGCGTATGCCCTTTGAGCGATATGTGACGCATTCGCTCTCGAGTCATAACCTTTAGTGCGACATGAGTTTCAAACCATAACTCAATCCACTTCTTGTCTTAAAAAATACAAAACAAAAACATCAAATCTTTTTATCCTTCAAGATCTTAATTGGAAAACCATTTTCAGAAAGAGTTTTGTTAAGCTTTGGTTCTACCGCAAACAGGCATCGTCCCTAACATCTAGAATGAAGGTTTAATCCTACTCGGTTTAAAACACTTGAACCAATTTGTGGTCGTGTTAGCCCGAACTACGTTTGCTCTGATTTCTCGTACCATACGAGGATACATAGGCACAAGACGACGATGTCTTGGGGAGCAACCTTCCCCCCTTTCACCCGTAGTTTTCCGAACTACGTTGACTCTGACTTTCTCATTGCACGAGGGAATACGTAGGCATAGAGTGGCGATGCTCTATCGAGTCTCTTTTCTTTTCTTTCACCCCCGTTTAGCAGCTTTTAGATAGTGTTTTCACCCATAGACTAGACAACAAGCGTGGATCCCGTCGAGTACGACGGACGTGAGGGGTGCTAATACCTTCCCCTTGCGTAACCGACTCCCGAACCCGAGATTTGGTTGCGATGACCTGTCTTATTCCTTTTTCGTTAGGTTTTCTCTGATCGTTTCCTTTTCCTCTCTTGGGATAAATAACGAACGGTGGCTACTCTTCTGTCATTGCCATCCTCCTTTTTTCACGGTAGAAAACACATTAAAGTATAAAGATTTTTGCACTTCTTCCCCTTTCGGAGGTCCTCTCAATGCATATCCGAACTTCCTGATCGCAAGAGAAGGATTATAGTTGATACCATATTTCCTCCCCATCAGAGGGACACTAGGAAAGCTACCACAACTAAAGATGAGCTCACAACCCAGCAGGTTTCTGTTGAACCAAACAATATCTTTTGCTGTCAAACCCATAAGCTTTTTTGACCATTCAACTGAGTTTATCAGATCTACAAAAGCTCCAGAGCAAGGAAGATGATCAACCAACCACTTATGCAAGAGCGATGTGCAACAAGAAACCATCTTTCCTTTCCTTTTTTCGTTGTTATAGTGTACTGAGTGATACAAATCTCCCAGGAGAGTAGGTACAGGGTTCCTGGAAGCGAAGATATGAAAAGCGTTAAAATCCACGAAGTCCGGTACATTAGGGAACAATACAATGCCATAGACACATAAAGCCAAAATAGCACTGAAAACCACCCAACAACCCTCTTCAGCATACTTTCGAGCTTTGTCCACTAAGAAAGATAAAGCAAACCCAGAGACCCCATTTCTGCTGATAACATGGTCTACCAAATCAGAGGCGCTCAAATAAAGAGCGGCAGATAACTTCTCGAGATTAGGTTTTTCTTTGGAACTAAAGAATGGTACCTTGTCTTGAATCTGAACACCCAAGATGAAAGCAAACTCTTCCAAAGTAGGAACCAACACATAGTCCGGGAACGTGAGACATCGCAGCGGTGGATCATAAAACTGTAACAGGGTATGAATAACATCATGCTCATAAGTCGTGACCCTACGAACAAAATTCAGAGTTCTCCCATACTCTTCCCTGAAGGCTTCAAGGACGCTAGGCTCAGCCATGGAAATCAGACCAAATAAAGGTCCCAAATCAGGTTCCGGAAACTTGTATACGATAATCCTCTTTCTGCTTACTTCCATCTCTACAGAAGACTAGTACAAGAATCAAAGGAAAGACGAGAACCTGTAACATACATAAACATGCAATGTTAGATGCAGAATGACTATGCAAATGTATACAGGGGATCAAGGCATCAAATGCTCAAAACTTTGTTGTTGTGCTATTGACTATATACAACCATAGCTCTGCTCTGACAAGAATACTGATGATTAGAACACTGAGGAAGACAAAGTACTCAAGATCAAAATTCTGCATTGACAAGAAATCCGGGTTGGTTGAAGGTCAATTTTCCTGCAAAACCCTTCCCTCTCACATCTGGGTTATAGTCTTGAAAGGTACGACATCCTATGCGGGTCGTCAGCGTCACAGACTTTCGAGAAATGATGATACGTTCACCATTTCTAGTTTGACATTATAGTCAAACGAAGCGGCCTCACTTAGCTAAATTCTCAAATGAACGGTCTCCAGAGTCGATAGTCTTTCTAATTCAGTATTCCCTCAACTGCACCAGACGCGCCGGATAGAATACTTCCACAGAAAAACCTCGTCTGAATGTGAATTTCGCACGAGCTATTGCATGGCCAAACGCCATACAGGCTCCCGCTACTCTCCACACTAATCATATGTATACTCAAACCTGGGTCTGACTTATCACTCAATGTAACAAAACCCCCCACGGCACAGCAACAACATAATATAATAATAAAATGCAAAATGCAGTAATATACAACAGATACGGTACATAAAGCAAAATAATTGTACAGAAATAAACACCCAAAGGTAAACAAACAAGCGCTAGGATTGACTCGCATAGGGAACCTCAATTATCCCTAGCAGAGTCGCCAGCTGTCGCAACTGCGGAAAACACCCGGCGGAAAACAGAAGAGTCGCCATCGTTCGTTATTTATCCCAAAGAGAGGGAAAGGAAACGAGCGAAGAAAACCTAACGAAAAGGGAAAAGACGAGGTCATCGCAACCAAGTCCTGGATTCGGGAGTCGCACAAGGGGAAGGTATTAGCACCCCTCACGTCCGTCGTACTCGACGGGATCCACGCTTGTTGTCTATCTAAGAGTGTGTTTACTATCTATGCTATAGGCTTTAGGACAAAAATAAAGAAAAGAGACTCGATAGGGCATCGCCACTCTATGCCTACGTATTCCCTCGTACAATGGGAAAGTTAGAGTCAACGTAGTTCGGCTAACTACGGGTGAAAGGGGAAAGGTTGCTCGCCAAGACATCACCGTCTTATGCCTACGTATCCTCATCTGTTATGAGAAATCAGAGCAAACGTAGTTCAGGCTTATACGACCACTGGTTGGTTCATCTGTTTTAAACAGAGTAGAGTTAAACAGTCGTTCTAGCAGTTATGCCTGTTTGCGATAGAACAAAAGCTTAACAACACTCTTTTCTGTAAAAAAAGGTTTTCCGTTATTACAATCCTGAAGCATAAAAGGTTTAGTGTTTTATTTGTGTTTTTTAGCGAAGAAGTGAATTTATTCAATTTGTGATTCACGTTGCACTAGAGACTATGACATAGGAACGAATGCATCGCATATCGCCCCCAAACGGGACGTACACTAAACACTCTAGACAAGCGAGGGGAGACCCCTCACTCATCACTTTTCATGTGCTTAAGGCTCATAACGCACAATGTTCATCGTATTTATTAGGTGAGTTGGAATGATTAAGAGAAGAAGAGAGACTCTCTAATGGGGAACTAAGACTCAAACCTAGGAGTTAGCATGCAAAATTAACCTAAAGTGGAGATTGAAAAGGGAATTCTACTTAGTGTTGTCATACATGTGTTAGATCCGAGTGTCTATCATAATCATCCTTAAACAAGGATGATTAGAACCTAAGGGAAGAAAGACAAAAGGAGAAGAAAGCATAAACATAAAGTAAAATGTAAGATGTAAACATGCAAACATCAATGCACATTTAGAATGATAGTGAGGGAGGAAAATATTGTGGGCTAAACACCATCACAATCTCATATCAACCTCAAGCATACATATGCAATGCAAAGAAGAGGATAGAATAAGAATACATAAAAGGTAATCATACAAAGGCATAAAAGAATGCAAAACATGCCACATAAAACCCTAATTGGAAGCTTAACAAGATGCATCAATTTGAACAAGTTATGAACATAATTTGAATCCAAAATTGAACATACAAACACTTCATTATGTCCACAATATGAATCCACTAGATTTATTGGCTCAAAGAAGGCATACAAGTCATTTTCAACACAAACTAGTTCAAGCACTAGTGTAAACACCATTAAAAGAGGACCTAACTTGGAAAATACTTTAAAAATAGGAAACATACCCAAAAATTACCGAATAAAATCTCCAAGACCCCTTAAGGTGTTAGAAACCAGGGGGAAAAATATTGAGGACAAAGTCCTACCAAAACTATACAAACAGAAATGAAACCATAAAGATACCCTAAATGGACAAGATGAATCGAGGGTCACTAAACAAAGTCTAAAACCCTAACCAAAATGCCCCAAACCAGGGGCAAAATTGTCGATAAAAATCCCTTAACATGTCAAGAATATGAGGAAGAAAAATCAGCCACTAACATTGAAAATTCATCAAGAAATAAAATCAAAAACAATAAAGAACAAGAATTAATCCCATTAAAATACTTCCAAATGAATAATCCTTTTTTAATTGAAAACTATTCCAAAAAATAAAACTAAAATTTCCTAAAATCAGTTAACATCTTAAAATGTGTAAAAAATATTTTTGTGGATTTTTATCTCATTTGAAAGCATTTTAGCTGAATTCAAATCAAACAGATCAAAAACTAAAAAAGAAAAATAAAACAAAAGAAAATGAGAAAAGCGTGTGGCGAATAGCAATTGATTCCAGTTAGTTTCATTGGGCTTTTGAGGATGGGGTGTGTGAATAGCCATTATGGCCCAAGATCCAAACACTCAACGTTTTAATTAAAACACATCATTTTATTAAAAGGGGAAGTCAACTAAGTCAATCAACGCATCTGAACCATCTGTTTTAAATCCAGTCAAATAGATCCAAGGGACACGATGCAGCCACATACACTACCGGACCAAATAACCAGACGCCGGAGCCACTGTGCTCCGGTCGTCTTCTCCGTTCACACGCCAGAACAGTGAACCCTACACCTCACCAAAACTTGCAATTTCTTATACCAAAATGATCCTCTCCTCACGCACATCACAAATCTAGGATTTGTTTCTATTTTTCACCCATAATTAAGCCAAAATGAAGCAATCAAGATTTAAGCTTAAATCCTAAAACCTCAAGAACAAAGACCAAACCAATCCAAAAATGGCCTACAAGGGTAGGACTTCAATATTCAATGAAAATGGCGCATGATTGAGCTTAAACAGAAAGAATTCTTGAAAGAGAATTTACCTAACGAAGCTCCTCCGTTGGGTCTTGAATTGATGATGAAACTCGTGCAAAACAACCCAGAAACCTTCACTGATCTTCAAGGAAGCTAATGGTAAATTTCAATTGGCTTGAATTGCAAAATCACGATTCCACTTTTCTCTTGAGTTTTGTAGCTGAATTCTGCTCAAAACTTCATGAAAATGGCTGAATGAAGCTTTGTTCTTCATCCAGAACTTATATACTTTGGATCAGAAGCAATTTGGAGGCCCAATTGTGGCCTGTTATCATGAATTGCAAAAATCCATAATTGAGATTAAAGCTTCACATACACGAGTAAAAATGGCTCTAAAAGCCTTGAATTTGATTCCAATGAGTTGCTTGTGATCCATTCTTATCCAATGGATGGAGATAACCCCTTAATTTGATCTTATGGTGGATATTGGATGTGTACCTTCATTGTGAACTAACCTTGAAATTGCCCATGAAAATGACCTCAAAACTTAAATCCAATTTGTGCATCTTGCTTGGTATGTTAAAGTGACTCAAAAAATGCACAAATATGGCATGAAAGTGATTTAAATGCATTCAACTCAAATCATGGCCTTTAATGCCTTTTTCCATGAAAATTTCTTCACCAATCTTCATATACAAGCCAAACCCATGCTAGCTTGATGTTTGGTGATGAAATTGAGTTCATTTTATGCAAGTTTGATGTTGGACAAAGTTGCATTTGAAGTGTGCAAAGTCATGAAAATGACCTATAATCAAAGTTTCCCAAAATACCTCTGCCTTGCAAACCTCATATCTTGAGTTCTACAAATCAGATAGAGGAAGTCTAGGACTTTTTGGAAAGCTAAGACCATAAGGAACAACTTTCATGTTTGGGTAAAGGTGAGGAGAAACATGATTCTAGGTCAAAAGTTCCTTGGAAGTTGGTTGACTGAAAATACATTCATCTGATGACATGAAACTTGTCAGCATCATATCTTGAGTTCCACAAACCCAATGGATGAGTTCTAGTACTCAAAAGAAAGCTACAAACATGCTCTATAAGTCTCATGTTAGGGTCAAGATGAGATGAGCCTTTCGGAGGTGGGTAGTTGCCTGATGACGTGTTCCCGCGGGGGGAAACACGTGGAGGACGTGTGAAAGACGTGTGGTTATGCTCGACAGAGAGATGTGTTTGCACAGTGTATCTAGACTTGTGTCCGACAAAGGGGGATTTGGGCCTTGTTGGGCCTTTTCCACATAACGTTGGGTTGGGCCCTGCCCGACGGATGAGCAGGTATGGGCCCACTCCAGAACATAAGTTATATAAAATACACTTGAAAATGATCAAAATTGTAAATAAAATACTCGATTAAACAGATTTTGACGGATAAACATGTGACCGTAAACGGCGTCGAAAAAATAAAACGAGCTTGACAACACGATCTACGGCATGTAGGTAATTTATAGACAATTACTTGAATTAACCATTAAAAAAACCTCTAACTTCCTTATTAAAGACACTTATAATTACTTAAAGCTACGAGTCTTACATTTCTATAATAAATTTATATAAAATAATTATTACCTTTTTAAAAACTAGTGGGATACTCGTGCGTTTGCACGGATACTGATATAATACACACATTTATTTCTAAAGTGTAATAAAAATAAAGTAAATAAAAAATAAAATTGTATAACCAAAAAAAAAAAATTCCTTCATAAGAGAATAAATTGGTGTCTATAATTTTTTTCTATCTAAAAATATTTGAATTAACAGTATTTTTCTTTTGTATGTAAATATTATTTATGTTTTGATACTATTTTTATTTTTCTAAAATTATTTTTATTTAAATAAGATCATTTAAAAATATTTGGATCAATAATATATTTCAGTACTTATATACTAATTGATAAATTTCTATTATTTAATATTTTAATTAGCAATTTTATTTTTTCCGTTCACATAATCTCTTTAAATTTGTGGCAATGCATAGGTACTTGTATAGTAGTAAAAATAAAAAGAAAAAAAGTAAAATTGCTTAATCAAATGAATATATTATTTAAAAAAAAAGAAATATTTTTATTTATAATTAGATCATAAATATAATTTTTACTTATACGAAAATATTTTTCTATCTATGAGTTGTGGAACTTTAGAAATTACAAAATTTTGAGAAAAGTGATAATAACAATCATATAATTAAAAGAATTATAAATTATAAGGGATGGAATAATTTGAAACTTAGAAAAACTCTAATGTTGGATTAGTTTTGTGTTATCAATTTTATTTTCTTTGTCTTCTTGATTTTTAGTGGGTGGATCCACATAATCGCTTATAATTATTATTTTTTAGTTAATCAAAGTTTATTGATTCAATATATATATATATATATATATATATATATATATATATATATATATATATATATATATATATATATATATATATATATATATATATATATATATATGGATAAACAATAAATTTTTTCATAAGTAAATATTATTTTTGTCTTATTTTTTTATTATGAGTTTAATATGTATTATTCCTAATATTTGGAGCACTGGTTTATATTTTTTCAAATATTTCTCGTTTACCCTTAAGACTCGTTGATCAATACCTAGTTCTTGAATATCATAGGCATTACTCGTAAAAATTTGGATCACTTGAAATGGTCCTTCCTAGTTTGGTGACCATTTTCCTAAAGTTCGATCTCTTTGATCCATAGGTAGGACCACCTTCCAAACGTAATCATTCACTATGAAGGTTTTTACCCTAACCTTTTTACTGTATGCTTTTGCCACTGCACTTTTTATCGCGACAACACCTCTAACGCAACTAACCTTTCCTCGTCCAAGTCGAAGGTTTTGCCGAACATCATACTCCAATATTATTGTGATGGAATTTCTTTTTATCGTTGTATCTTAATTGATTGCAAACAAATTTCCATTGGTAACATAACATTATGACCAAATGTCAAACGAAAAGACGTTGAATTCGTTGCCTCCTTAGGGGATGTTCGACATGCCCATAAAATCTGATCTAGTATTTTATGCCGATTCTTAGGCTTTTTGAAAATATGTTTCTTGATCAGCCCAATGATTACTTTGTTAGCTGCTTCGACTTGACCATTTGCTTGGGCATAGTAAGGTGTGAAGGTGATCAATTTGAACCCCGTTTCGGCTGCAAACTCTTGCATTTTTTGACTAACAAACAATGACCATTGGTCTGTGGTAATGGTTTCAGGAATTCCATATCTATAAATAATGTATTTGTGAATGAATTCGATCACCGCCTATTGATCTAATTTTACCAGAAGTATGACCTCTATCCACTTTATGAAATAATATATACCCACCACGATAAATTTTTGTTGTTTCGATGAAGCTGGTCGAATTTCACCTATGATGTCCAATGCCCACCCTAAAAAAGGTCATGGTTTAATGATTGCATGTAATTCACTGGCTGGTACATGCTGAATGTTTGCATGTCTCTGACATTCCTGACACCTTATGGCAAAGTCAATATAGTCTTTCAACATGCTTGGCCAATAGACACCTTGTTGAAATAGTAGCCACTTCATTTTATGACCAACTTGGTGAGCTTCACATGTCCCACTATGTACCTCTGATATTGCTAGGTACGCCTCTGTATCTCCAAGACACTCGAGTAATACACCTTCTAGGGTCTTTTTCAATAATTCATTACCCATACGAACATAACTTAATACTCTATACTTGATTTTCCTGTCAGTTTTTTTGACTGGATTTTCCAAGTATTCTACGATTGGCTTTCGCCAATCTGACTTTGTCAAATTTTCGATGGTAAAATCCTCAAAAATTTTAAAGATCTCTTTTAGAGTTTCTCCCCCCCTCCAACTTTTGGGATTAACATATTTGGTGGTGGAAATACGTTCGACACCACCTTCTCTCTGACTTCAATAAAGTCTCTAAGCTTATCGTTCGACACCTTATACCCAGATGCAATATGTGCTAATTCATTAGCCTCTTAATTCTCTATTTTAGGCACATGTGTGATACTGACTATCTTAAAGTATTCCAGAATCCATTTTTGTATTGCAAAATACACTAACAAATTCTCTTTAATATATTTATATTCTCGTGTAATTTGCTTGATCACTAGCTTCGAATCACCCTTTATTCGACCTTCTTTTCCCCTAAATCTTTCAAGATCTTGAGGTCAGTGATCAGGGCTTCATATTCCACTTCGTTATTGGAATATCTCCCGTCTACTTGACACTTGAACTTCGTTGGAATTCCTTTTGGAGATTATATTAAGACTCCAACACCAGTTCCATTTTTATGACTTGACCCGTCGAAGTAAAACTTCCAAGGGTTTGTGTTGATCATGTTTAGTGACGGCTCAACTATTTCATGATCTACAATAAAGTCTTCCATGATTTGGCCTGTCATGGCCTCAAAGGCATATATGTCAAAGAGAATTCAGTTAATGCAAGTGTCCATTTCCCAATTCGGCTATGTAAAATGGGTTTAGACAACATATATTTAATTACATCAAAATGAGACTAAACATAAACATCAACTGGTTTTATATATTTCTTTAATTTCATACATGAGCAGTATAATCATAGGCACAATTTTTCAATCATATTGTGCATAGTTTCAACATCTATTAAGATTCGACTGAGGTAGTAAATGGGTCTTTCGACGCTACTATCATCCTCTTGCACTAACATACTTCCTATGGTTGAATCAGACGTAGCAATATATAATTTCATACTCTTATTTATGCTAGGGGCAATAAAATGGGGCGTTTTGTGAGATATTCTTTGATGGCGTCGAAAGCCTCTTGTTGCTTTCGTCCCCAGTGAAAATCACTTTCCTTCTTGATTTTGAGGAATGGTGAGAAAACCTTTGTCATGCCACTTAGATTCGATATGAACCTTCTCAAGAAATTTATTTCCCCCAACAAAGGTTGTAGATGCTTCCTTGTTGAAGGAGGCTGGAGATCCAAAATTGCCTTTATTTTGTTTTGGTTGATCTCATTCCTTTTTTGTGCACTGTGTAACCTAGAAAGTCTCCTGCATAAACTTTTCTATAAAATCTTGGAACATAGCATTCATGGATCTTCGATCGGTTGCTTCGGTGTTTTTTAAACCAAACGGCATCACAACCTACTCATATGTTCTCAAAGCCCCTGGGCATCGAAAGACCGTTTTGGGTACATCATCTTCTGCTATGAAAATCTGGTTATAGCTAGAATATCCATCAAGCAGACTGAGATATTAGAAACCTACAGCTGAGTCGACTAACATTTCTGCCACTGGCATCAAATACTCATCTTTTGGAGTTTCCTTGTTCAAGTCTCCAAAATCTATACAAACTCGAAGTGTTCCATTCTTCTTAATGAAAGATACAATATTAGCTAACCATTCGACATACCTTGCAGTTCTAATGAACTGCGTTTTGAGCAGTCTTTCGATTTCTTGCTTAATCTTCATTGTGATTTCTGGAGCAAACCTTCGAAGATGTTGCTTCACTGGCCTTTTTCCTGGTTGAATAGGTCGGCGATGTTCCACCATGCTTCGACTCAAACCAGGCATCTCGACATAATCCCAGGCAAAACAATCTTTATATTCTTTCAATAATTCAATCAACTTCACCTTCATTTTTGGCCCAACTTTAGTGCTTATATAAGTTGGTCTTTTGTGATATCCATCTCCTAGATCTATTTTTTCGAGTGGATCTTGTGCTTTCATTTTTTGCAATTCATTCAATGGGTCTTTCTCAAACCCCAAAGGCCCACTATCATAGATACAATCTAGCTTTTGGCTTTTTAAAGTTGTTGTTTGGCCTTGTTGGACATCTTCAAGTTCTTCGACTTTGGCTTCAACAACCAGATTCTGTAGTTTCTTAGCTTCTAGTTCCAATTTTCTTTTGTTTTCAGCCAAATAGGCCAAAATTTGAGCCAAACTTTCTAACTCAGTGGTCATCTTCATTGACCTCAAGCCACCCCGTAGGTGGATTCACCTCTTTAGGCTCTATTGCCTCTTCAGCATCCCAGATAAACCCAAAGTCAGGATCTAGACTCAAGAAACAATTTGTATTTTTGACCGAGGTGTAAACTTCTGATTCGCCATCACAAGGTTCAACATTTTCCAAATTCTAGTCGAAGGATTTCTTCACACCCTACGTTTTGTCGATTTTGTAGTAACTCTGATCAGCTTCGATATTCTCTATAATTCCGTCTTTTCTCCAGATGATTAACCTTTGGTGTAAGGTTGATGGCACTACCCCTATTTCATGGGTTCATTCACGTCCTAACAGCAAATTGAAGTTTGCTTTGGATTTTATCACCATGAACAACATTGAACGGGTAGTTATACTAACAGCCAGTTTGACCTGGATTACCCCTAGTATGTTACTGGTCTTTCTTTAATAGTTGAATAAAACCATGTTGTATTGTCAAAGATCGATGTCACCATTTCCCATCTTTTTGAACAAGGTGTGAGGAATTAAATTGACAGCTTCCCCCCCCATCAACAAACACCTTATTTACTAGCATCCCATCTACCTTTGCCTTTATGAATAATGGTTTCAGATGATAAATCATTCTTGGTCTGGGCTTCTCAAACATAGCTTTTTGCTCTTCCACCATACCACTGCTCATAACATAGTAACACAATGGTTTGTCTTCAATAGTTTTGTCTGTTACAAAGTCTTCATAAGCTTCGCAAACTTCTGACAATATGTCATATTCAGTAGGTAACACCGACATGATGCCGCAGTTGATGATAAAGTCCATCCTCTAGTGAAAGAGTATACTCGGGCTCTTCTTCATTCGATTAGGGAGTGTATTCGGGTTCTTCCTCATCTGACTGGGGAGTATATCCAGGTTCTTCATCCTCGATCAGGGGGAGTGTACTATGTGTTATGGGTAGATAGTACCTCATTTTCCTCGAACGGGTCAACATTCATGGCCAGTGTCTGGTTTGCCATGATTTTCTCCCTCTCGGCAAGCCTTCCTTTTAGATAGTGCCTTTTCTTCGCAGGAGTTTTGATAGGTTTCAACTATGATGTTGAAGCCTCTCTCTCAAATTTCTTATTCCTCTGATAACACCTCTATTGCGTTCTTGTCATGGGGTTTTTTTCTTTGTAATTAGGAGAAACCTCATAGCCTTTAGGTCCAATTATTTTCTCTGGATTCCTTGCTTCTGTCTCCAAATTAAGTACTTTCCACTTTGGCCTCTTACCCCTCCCCCCCCCCCCTTTTGATTCACTGGTTCCACCCATTTTTCTTGCGGGGTGCGCGACGGAGGACGAAAGGTCTTTGGTCAAGGCTACTAGAATTTCCTCTTAAACTCTTTGTTTCGTCGAGGGGCTCCCCTGTTGTCAAACACAAATCTTGGGATGGGAGGTTTTTCCTCTTCCAGCGCCTTCTTTTTGTTAGCTTCATACTTTTAAGCAGATTTTTCATCAAAGACAACATTGCATCTTGGACAGAGCACAACCTTCGACCCTCTCACTCTTCATTTTTCCTAAAGATTAGTCAAATATTCTCCAGCTTGAGGATAAACTGCCCTCAATTCATCTTCAGTTTTCATGTCGACACCATCAGTAGTCTCGACCATCATGCCCTCAGAAGATTCAACATATATGGCTTCGTCGAAACCATAAGTAGTTTCGACCATCATACACTCAAAAGGTTCGGCATACAAGGCATGTTTAATCTTCAAAGGATCCATATCCACTTACATCTTTAGCTTTTCTCCAAATTAAAGTCCGCATTCTTTCAAAGTCTTTTGCACTAAATCCCTGAAAAGAACACATTGAGATGTTTTATGACCAAGAAAATCATGAAACTTACAGAACCCCTTTTTTTAATTTTGCTCTAATGGGAGATTTTTCAGTCCTTGAGGCACAATAATTTGACCATCCTTCACTAAAAAATCAAATATTTCATCATATTTAGATATATCAGAAGTATAATTTTTTGCAAAAAATTTATCTATTTTTTAGTTTTGACGAGATTTTTCTCGTTTGATGGTTTCAACAATTTACAAGTGTGGGGAGGTCTTGGCTTAAGCTTAGCCACGTTGACCTCACTTCGTCAATGAGCTCTTCGTCATTGGAAGTGTATGTGTCTACTGCGACATAAAACACTTTCTCTTTCTTATGGTATTTACCAGTTTTGGTCTTTTTGGCTTTCACTCGTTCGATTTGACGAACTCTATCAGCCAGTTGGGCCATATCTCTAAGATATTGAGTGTCTAACTTTTTTGTAATAGAATAATCTAACCCGCTTACAGCTATCTCAACTAACACGTGTTTAGGTACTTGAGTAAAACATGTTGCTTTCAAAAGTCTAAACCTGTTGAGATATTGATCGACTGACTTAGCGGTCTTTCGTTTGATGCTGGCCAACTCTTTCAAACCTATCTTCGATTGTTCCATATAGAATTATTCATGGAAAAATATCTCCAATTATTCCCATGTATGGACGAGCTGTGGAGGTAGCATTGTGAACCAAGTGAACACATTTTTGTGAGGGAACTTGGGAAGTATTTAATTTTTAAATCCTCATTGTTTTCTATGTCCCCAGCTTTGGTTTGATACCTGGCAACGTGTTCGATGGTGGACTCTTAGATATCCCCAACGAACTTGGTAAACTTAGGAACCTTCCATCCCCTATGAAATTATGTTTGCAATACAAAATTTGGTAATGGGGATGAATACGCTGGCCTTTGAAGGACAGGGTTCACACTATTTTGAACCTTGGTTCGCTCGACCATGGATTCTAGGTTTAGTTCCCCATCCATTGCATCCTGTTGAACTTGCCTGACCATGTGTCAAGATCTTGGTTTCTATTAACCAACACGATGGGAGGGTGTTGGGTCATCCTAGGTATTGATTCGACCACCTGGGGTTATTAGTCAATTATCTCGTCGAACCTCTCTTTGTGTCGGACTGGCACCTTTGGTTGAGGTGGAGTCATCTGTTAAACTTATGCCCTAGGATCACATAAGAAATCACCTATTCTAGTCATCTGAGTTTCCAGTTGTTGGTAACTCTGAGTCGAATCCTGAATTAATTGCCTAAGTATGGACCATTTTATGATTACTTTCGTTCATTTTTTGTCTCATAACTACGACAGAACTTGAAGTAAAGGTTGGGATTTCCTGAGATGAAAACCCCAATCTTGTGGTTCGATCGAATTGGTTTCACATAGGTCCTAATCCATGGTAAGGTGAGAACGTTGAGGATGAATTTTCGCCAAACGTCGAACCGCCACCATGTATACCTGCCATCAACTTGGTTGGCATTCCAAAGCCTCGATCCCTACCATACATGGGCAATGTGAAACTAGGCATATATGGCCCTGAAGTTCCAACCATTGTTGGTCTTAGAGCTTCAAGCCAACGTGGTGACAATGTTGGTCCACTATGGGCAGTCGAAGTCACATCCATAGTGTTATAACCAACATCAGTCGCTTATAACACAACTGTATTTCCTTCTGAGGGTTGCTCCTCATTTGGACTGGTATTTCTTGGATCTAACATTTTCTTACCATTACGTAATTGCATCTACTTAACAAATGGGTCCCACCGGGTGTTCCAATTTGTTAGATCGGTTTTCTAGCAAACAATATCTAGGCTCTTATTAAAGGTTACTTGCAGGATCGACTACAATATTCTAGACTTAGTGTTAAGTGTGGAATGTTTATTTAAGTGTTTTGAAATGGTTGACAAGAAATAGAATGAATCCATGTTCATGCAACTGAGATAAATAAACAAGACAAAAATTGGAAAAGAAAAGTGAATTGGAAAGAAACTTATAATGTAAATTACTTAAACAAAATTGGACGCATGCATACATTTGTGTAGAAATGACTCATTTCTCTTAGACGCTGATACTTTAAGTGTTTTAGTTTGCAATGTTACAAAATGTGACCTTTGAAACTGAAACTAAATTCTACTTAAATAGGCATAAAAAATAATTGTTGCTTTGCCATTGACTACTTAAAACTTGCCACGCGTCCGTCCATGCACACCCACTCTATTTGTAACTTCCCCCATGTTTTTGTCAATTGCAAACTTACCCATTGTAACTTCCCCCATGCACACCCACTCTATTTGTATGAAGGGACATCAGTCGAGCTTGCCTCAACTGCATGCTGAAGGGTCATCCGTTGAGCTTACTTCGACTATGTTGGCCCATTTTGACGCTTTTTTGCTTGTGGTGCAAAGTTTCTCCCTTTGATTCACTTCTCTTTTCTTAGTCGAAAATTTCCAGCTAACAGATATAAAAGTGACACCTTTTTTCATCTTGTTTGATCTTCCATTTATAGCCAATTCAAAGGTTTTAATAAATCCAATAAGTTCATCAACCTTCAAGGTGATTAAATCTTGAGCTTCTTCAATAGCTGTTACATTCATGTCAAATTTTTTAGGAAAAAATTTGAGGATTTTTTTGACCATCTTTTCTTCTAGCATCTTCTCTCCCAATGAAAAATAATTTTTGGCTATATCATAAAAACAAATGTGGAAATCAGATATGGATTCATCTTTCATCATTTTGAGATTTTCAAACTTAGTTGTGAGGAGATGTAACTTAACATATAGGCTTTGGATGTACCTACAAGAGAAGTATTGAGAATCTCCCAAGCTTCTTTAGCTTTAATACAAGTGTTTATTAGTCTAAACATGTTCTTTTCAACACCACTGAATATAGCATTAAAGGCTTTGTCATTTCCAAGAGCTTCATCATATTCATCTATGGACCAATCAACTTCAGACTTTAATCTTGTTGTACCATTTTAAAAAGTGATCACACAGTTTTCCCAACCTTTAAACACAACCTTCCAAGTTTTGGTGTCTATGGATTTAAGAAAGGCAAACATCTTAGATTTCCAATAATCATAGTTGGTGCCTGTTGCGGTGGAAATAGGATCACAAACTATTAATGAGTTTGAATCGCAATTCAATTCACAACCGCTCTTTGATTTATCCGAAGGAAAAGGTCAAAAGAGGGAAAACCTATTTTGCATCGTAAACACAATGCGGGGAAAGATCTAGGGTTCGGGGGTTGGTTAAATTTAGGGAAGGTATTAGCACCCTAAACTTCTGTAGTACTCTACGGGAACCTTTTGTTCAAATGTTTACTATTTTGCTTTATTTATTTGCTTAAGGTATATGTACAAAGGATTAAAAGTGAGAAAGAAGACCTAAGGGGTTAATTCTAAGTTTACTCGGCAAGACATCGCATCTTGTGCCTACGTATCCTTACGGGAGTGGAATCAGAGTAATCGTAGTTCCCCTCAAAAGGGAGGTTAGAGATTTCTTGACTGTGGTCAAGGTCTCAAGGGGAATAAACGCATCTTAAGGACACGCTTACGTGGAGTGTAGGAACTCCAAATTTCTACGTTGAAATGTTAAGTTGTAATTAGGGTTAAATTAGGTTAGGGATTCCGCGGCGAGAAACCCTAAAATGAGCGCGGCGGCTCTTTGACCTAATGCTAGGGGTAAAATTGTAATTTTGCCTGCGGCGAGGCATTTGTGAAAATTAGGGTTTGTAGTTGTAAGGGTTTGAAGTTGAGGACTATTGACACGGCGGTCAAACGGCTAGACCTAATTCCTTCGGAGTGGTGTAAGGTGACAGAAATATTGCAATACATCAGCAGAAATTTAAATCATACATCATGCAGAAATTTAAATGCGAAAAGTAAACGCGATTATTAGGTTCGCGAGGTTACAATTGAGAAACAGATACAGATATAAAGGTAACTTAAATGAAAACTCAACACAATAGTAATGAGTATGAACTGCAAAAGTGAACACCCGTTAGTAGGCAGAGAAGATGTAAATTGAGATTTTACTATTGCTTTATTTAAAAATTTTAATGTTGGCTTACCAAAGAAATTTTTAAAAAAGGTTTTATTTTTATAAAAAAAAATAAAATTTTTTCTATTTATCCTTAATATTTATATTTTTAAAAAAGATTTGTTTGTTTTTTTTATTTATAAAATTAAAATGTTATATTTTAAAAATGATTTTATCATATTAAAATGTTAAAAATGGTTTTTTTTTAAAAAACATAAAACAAAATAAAAACAAAACAGCATAAAAAAATAAATAAAAAAGGGAGGGGGGTTGGGCCGGTCATCACACCCGGACCCAACCCATTTGTTAGTCATGAGGTGGAGTGTCTTTTAGGGTTTCCAAACCCAGACTTGTCCTCGCGCCGTTTCCCTTTTCTTCTTCATCTCTCTCGCGTCTTTCTTCTTCCTCGCGCCGTGAGTCTCTCATTCCCTGAAATAAAACATCAAAACTCATAATGAAACGTCCCGTTGCTTACCTTTAACGCGAAATCGGCCGATGATGGCGTGGGCTGAGGCACAAAAACGAGAGATTGCCCGTCGTCTGGTTAAACGGCGTTGGTGGTCTCTCGTTCGAATCTTTCGTGACCGATGATGGATGATACACGGTGCGTTTGAACGATGACGACGATGTTCTTCGTCTGAGTTCGCAGCTTTCGTTCACGGCGCCTAGGGTTTGTTCGTTTGCGATCTCCGTTTCTTTTTAGGGTTTCGCTCGTGATCTCCCTTTTATAACTTAACTTCTGGGCCTTGGATTTGCGTTACTCTGAGATTCGATTTTGTGTTGATATTATTTGATTTTGTTGTGATTTTCTCAGATACTGATTGGATTACGATTGGATACTCTATTCCTCTTTCAGGATTCGATTGGTATTTCGGTGAGATTAAATTTCATTTTTCTGGTATGAATTTGATACTGATTCGTTGCTTGATGAGTTCCAATATGATTTGGTTCCATCTGATCCTATTTCCCCTTTAGGATTTGATGGGTCTCTGATTTCCAGCTGATTCTTCTGACCCTGTTTGATTTAATAACCTGAATTGATTTTGTTTTGGTCTGCTTCAGGATTGACATCAAAATCTCTATTATTTTCTGATATGGTTTGCCTTCAGATTGGATTGATTGGCATCTGATATTAATTCACGGGATTTCTTGATGGTTTCATTTTGATTTGTTTCTATTTTTCCCAGATTCAATTTGATTTGATCTTTTGATTAGACTCTTGCAGATGTGAATTGGATTGCTTTTGGGGAATTTGGATACTGATTTGATTCCTGATGCGATTTTGTTTTGATTCAATCCTGACCATTGGCACTTACTTTTTCTTTTTCTTCTTTCAGGATGGACACTTTGCCTTGATCTTTGCCGCCGAGAAGGTTACGCGGTAATGATGACGCTGAGTCTGAACCATTTGGAACAGGATGCTATAATCCTAGTTTTTCGCTTATGTTGCTACTTCTGATTGAATTGGTGGTGATGATTGGCTATCATGTTGAGCTGAGCCGTGTATTTGTTTGTTTGTTTCATGAACTGAGTATGATTTTATAACTTGTTTTGGTGACTTATTTGCTGGGGCGATGATGTTCAGACTGAGCCCTTCATGCTTTGGATATTTGAGGGCATGAATTATCCTGGTGAACTGATATGCTTCTTATGGTATGGATTTATTCTCTTTCTGATGCCATTTGACTCTATCTTCTTTGACTCATTCTGTTGTGCTCTTTGCTTGTTTGAACTTGGTTCAGAGTTATGGTTTCTGCTATGGTTTATTCTTATGACTTACATCATGTTTTTTTGTGACCTGCAATTCGAACTGATTTGATTTCGTTGTTCCTGTGGTGGCTGAGCTTCGCCTGTTGGATTGAATTTGTCATAACTGATACAGCTTGACTTTGTTAAACATCCCTTCTTTTTTATGAACTGCTTATGCTTTGGTTTTCTTGTTGAACCGAGCTTGTGACTTGTTTGTGTAATGTGCTTTGCACATCTGGGATCCCAACTGAACTAACACATCACCGTGATTATGGGAACTTATCTGCTTATTCTTACAACCTCACTTGCAGGTGTGATTTGATGACTCCATAGTCTTTCTGATATTTTGATTGTCGACTTTGGCCCATCACGATTTTATTCGAAACAACTTTCACTGTCTCGTTCTGTAATCCAGTTTTCTTTGTGCAGTTAGCTCATTTGTTTTATGAATGCGAGCTGAATTCGGTTCTTGCTGTTTCTTGAACTGAACTGTTTTAAACTCTGTTATGAAATTGGGGTTGCTGATGTTGATATGGACTTTGATTCTAATATTATCTGTTGGATTTTTGCAGACAAGTCCTCTCTCTGATCTGGGACATCCGTATGGTTTGGATTTTCTACATTCAGTTGTGGATTATCCATGGATCTAATTAGCAATCTGTTGGCATCCGGATTTACTTGATAGATTCCAATTACGTACTGGTTTCGAAGCAATCCTTCGGTAAAATCCATTTCGACCCGAAACTTCTTTTTACTCTTCATCTCTCGACAGTCCCTTATGATAAGAACAATAACTACCTGATCTGACGCCGATGGCTCAGATTGGTAACGGGAGTAGGATGCGGCTTTAGTCGTGCCCTCCCGGCACTCGATGATGACACTGTTCTGAGAGTGTCAAAACCTCTAACATTTTCTATATTGCTTGTTTTGCTTTGATGTGCAGGTTAGTCGAGATTTGCGGCGAAGCTTAAAGACAGCATGAAGACACTTAGACGTTCTTAGGATTTAGGATAGATACTTTAATGTAATTCCTTAGAACTTTAATGTAATTCCTTGTAACTTGTAACAAAAAAATATTATGAATAAATAACATTTTTTATCCAAATCATTTCTTCTTTGTGATTCACTTTACAAACTTGTAATAATGATAATAAAATATTATGAATAAAATTCACATATTCTATTAAAATCATTTCCCAATTGCTTCTCCATGCTTTAATTTGCAAACACCTCAACATCCGATTAAATCTCACTAGTCAAATATCCTGGAATTAATTCGATCCAACCATTGCATGAATAAGTTCCATTAATCAGTCGAAGTTTTCACCGTTTTCCCTCTGGAAGAAAGAAGAATGATTTCTTGTTAAACCCTGCTCCACAGATCAGACTTTGATATCAAACCCACGTAAATAAACGCCTCAAAAAACATCACTACGCCCAACATTACGAACTATGCTTCAAAAATGACCAAAACGCCCCTGGGGTATTTCCTGCAAAACAAACACCTTCAGGTCTTGTTAGTGGTTAGCAAATGCGCAGATGATATGATATGCGAAATGACCGACTAAATATGAGGGTAAAATTTGGGGTATTACAGTTGCCCCTATTTAAATAGCTACACCGGACGATTTGAGTGACAGAGACTCGAGGAATCGTGGCGGAGAGATTTAAATATAGATAACCGAAAATTTTGCCCTTATATGCGACGATATGCGATGCTATGGACAAAACTGGAACGACTTAATGCAGATGATGCCATGAATATGATATGCTGCGTATGCTAGAATAATGAATGCGAAAATGCTGACGAACATGACGACACCGGGACAGACGCCACGAGAAGAAACACACTGGGGAAAATGACGCGCTGAGACACAGTACAACACTGGGGAATTCTAAAAATGATAGTCAACTGGTGTGAATGACCAATTGTCACTTTTAGAAAAGGAACGAGATCCTCCAATGGAGATGGTACCTATGAGACGGCCTCCACTGGGGAATCTAAAAATAAAACTGGATTACGTACGATTGTAAGGTCGATTACAGAATGCTGGAGCATTGAGCAAAGAATAACATCCAAGCTTCTGTAAACTACCCCTCGCGACAGGATCGAACGGACTTTTCGGAAATCCGTATCAAATATACAGGGTAAAGACCGGCTGTATGCCAAAATAAATGGACTTTGATGGGAATTGCCCTGATAAGCTTCTCGAGGGAGAATTGTCACTTATCGTTGGAAGGGACTTATGTGCAAAAATGGATAAGCACTCAAATAAAGAGGCTGCTGCTTATCTGATAAATAAATCTTCTCGCATTTTAAGGTCGGCGCCTGGAATACGATTTTGATTCCTCTCTTACTGAAGGATAAATAAACTTCTTCATGCTTCCAGATTATGTTCTCCTGAACATGAAAAGGGTAAACTGAACTTCCTCATACTTCAGAATCGTGCTCTCCTGAATATGATTCGGATAAAGGTTAAATGAAAATCTTCATACTTCAGAATAGTGCTCTCCTGAATATGATTCGGATAAAGGGTAAATGAAAATCTTCATACTTCAGAATCGTGCTCTCCTGAATATGAAACTGGCTGACTGGATTTTTTCATATTTCAGAATCGTGATCTCCTGAATATGGAACTGGATGACTGAATTTTTTCATATTTCAGAATCGTGCTCTCCTGAATATGAAACGGGCTGATTGAATTTACTCATACTTCAGAATCGTGCTCTCCTGAATATGAAACTGGATGACTGAATATACTCATATTTCAGAATCGTGCTCTCCTGAATATGAAACTGGATGACTGAATATACTCATATTTCAGAATCGTGCTCTCCTGAATATGAAACTGGACGACTGAATATACTCATATTTCAGAATCGTGCTCTCCTGAATATGAAACTGGCTAATTGAACTTCCTCATAACTCAGAATCGTGCTCTCCTGAATATGATTTGGTTCAAACCTCTCTATACTTCAAGACGACAGGTAAATGGAAGCCCAACTGCTCCATGGAGATGGCCATTTGCTGCGAATCATAACGAAGATAGGATTTGGCTTCTCAGGCGAGAAATGTCGCATACTGATGCTGTAAGATGTAAGATTATAAAGTGTTGTAAAGTGTTGTAACATGTAGGATTGTAAAGTGTTGTACTGGTAGATTTTCCAGGCGTGAACTGGCGTATATCTGTAAATGATTGTAGTTGATTTTCTTGAAAGATAGTGCAAAATAAAATGCACGTCCGGGTACAGTGATAAACTTCTCAAGCGAGATAGTCGCGTATCTGTCGTGGTATGGTGGGAATTTTTAGATGGTGCAAAATAAATGCACGTCCGGTTAGGCTCGAAGACCGATAAGACTGAGATTCAATCTAGGATTGAGCTAGAAAGAAGACTAGTAATCAAGACTCCATCGAGGGAATGATCTCGGAGGGTAAATATCTTATCCCGGTGAGGAAAGATAGCTGAAGTAACCGTCATCCATGAGGATCGAGCTCTGTAGGGAAACTGGAAACACATATGTATTTTATGCTTAGGGCTGACAATCTATTTGGAGAGAATGGACAAACCCCAGTTACTCGGCGGTAACGACCAATGATGGTGAAACACAATGAACCTGTGAATGCTAATGCATATGTTAATGCATATGTTAATGTGAATGTATGTTAATGTCTATGTATGTTAATGTTTATGTATGCAAGATGTTATGAAATGAGTATGTAATGAATATGTAATGAATATATAATGAATATGGGCATGTGATGCTTATGCCCTTGCGTATGCAGACGAAACAGACTAGAGACAGGACGAGAGATGAAATAAACATCTCGACGGAAATACCCTGCGCTCTCTGCAACCAATACGTCAATCATGGGTGAGAAGGATCAATGGTAGAACCAAATCTGGTTTTAAAATTCTGAATTCTCTGGGGAGAAGGTAATCTGCTTGGGTGCACAGTATCACGTCTTCACACGGGGAGAAGAAAACCTGAGGGACACTTTCGAGTTACCCAAGAAAAAGTTGTCAGCTTATAGTCTCTCTGGGGACTATCACTGGGCAATGGTTTGAAAGTGTTTCTGCAATAATGATATTTCCGGGGAATGAAGAGATCCTGTCGGAATTTCCACTAGTCAAAGTAATTTATTACATTTCAAATTTGTTTTGTTTTTTGAAAAACAGTTTTGAAAAATCTACAATGCACCTTTCATTTTCAAATTTTTAGGAATAAACGCATTTCGCATAACAATAGAAAATAAAGAGCAATGCACCAAGGAATGTAAGTAACGAGATGGTATCTTTTATTAAAGGGTGGCTGCTTGCTGAAGGCATAGCTCCACAGATGATTATGTTTTAAAATTGGCAACATGGGAAAAGGTTACATTGAATCCAATGACACCTACTGACACTAATAACTAAGACTAATACAGAATCCTGCTTTGGGCAAGGATGAAAGAACTGAAACATGGCTCTCATGCGGAAAGTGTGTTCGAGATAATCAGTGTCTTCTGATGCAATGAAATGCCTTTGTCCCTAACTTTTGCCTGGACCGCCCTTTCGGGTTTTCAATCCACCGGGACGCTCTTTTTTGCCTAAGCCGCCCTTTCGGGTTTTCAACTTAGCGAGCTTTTTATTATTATTTCTTTTTTCTTTTTCCAACCCTTACTTTTGCCTAAGTCGCCTTTTGCAGGTTTTCGACTTAGCGGGTCTTTAGGCATAATATTTTCGGACTGCATCAGAATTCACGGGGTGTGCTAGTTCTTCACCATCCATTGTCGTAAGTATTAGAGACCCTCCGGAGAAGACAGTCTTTACAACGAACGGGCCTTCATAATTGGGCATCCACTTTCCACGCATATCTTTATGTACTGGTAAGATCTTTTTGAGTACGAGCTCTCCTTGACGGAACTCACGGATACGAATCTTCTTATCAAACGCTCTTTTCATCCGTTTCTGATATAATTGCCCATGGCACATGGCTGTCAAGCGCTTCTCGTTAATGAGATTCAACTGATCCAATCTGTCCTGAACCCACTCAGCTTCCTCAAGTTCAGCTTCCATTAACACTCTTAAAGAAGGTACCTCTACTTCGATGGGGAGCACGGCGTCCATTCCATACACCAATGAGAAAGGTGTTGCCCCTGTCGAAGTTCTTACTGAGGTTCTGTATCCATGCAACGCAAACGGTAACATCTCATGCCAATCTTTGTAAGTCACAACCATCTTTTGCAGGATCTTCTTAATATTCTTATTCGCAGCTTCAACGACCCCATTCATCTTAGGACGGTACGGAGAAGAGTTATGGTGAGTGATCTTGAAACTATCACACAGCTCTTTCATAGTCTTGTTGTTCAGATTGGTGCCATTGTCAGTTATTATCCGGCTTGGGACTCCATAACGGCAGATGATTTCTTTCCTGATGAAGCGGGCAACCACTTGCTTGGTCACGTTGGTGTAGGAGGCAGCCTCTACCCACTTGGTGAAATAATCTATAGCAACAAGGATAAAACGATGTCCATTAGAAGCTTTCGGCTCAATTGCCCCAATCATGTCAATGCCCCACATAGAGAACGGCCATGGTGAAGACAAAACCTTCAACGGTGACGGAGGTACGTGCATTTTATCAGCATAGATTTGGCACTTATGGCATTTCCTAGCGTATCGGATGCAATCGGCTTCCATGGTTAACCAGTAATACCCAGCCCTTAACATCTTCTTGGACATAGCATAACCATTGGCATGGGTTCCGAAGGTCCCCTCATGAATTTCCTGTAGTAACATGTCCGCTTCCCGTTTATTAACACATCTGAGCAGGACCATGTCGTGATTTCTCTTGTACAACACACCATTACTGATAAAGAATTTGGACGCCAATCTTCTCAATGTCTTTTTGTCCAGACCAGTAGCACCATCGGGATATTCCTGCTTGACGAGATAGTTCTTGATATCGTGAAACCAAGGCTTTTCATCCACCTCAACTTCTTCGACCAACTGACAATAAGCGGGCTCAACTTTGCGCTCAATATGGATAAGAGGTGCTTCATTAACGAATTTAACTTTCCACATGGATGCCAACATGGCTAAAGCATCAGCAACGTGATTCTCGGATCTAGGAACATGCTCGAATTCTATCTCGTCGAAATGCTTGATCAGCTCAATAATATAGTCTTTATAAGGGATTAACTTCTCATTCTTCGTTTCCCATTTGCCTTGTACCTGGTAGATAACCAAGGCTGAGTCACCACTTACTTTAAGAAGTTTGATTCGGAGGTGAATCGCTGCTTCGAGGCCGAGGATACACGCTTCATACTCTGCGACGTTATTAGTACACTCAAAGTCCAACCTTGCTGTAAATGGAGTAAATCCACCCTTTGGGTTCATCAAAACGGCGCCTATACCATGCCCATTGAAATTCGAGGAGCCATCAAACATCATCTTCCACCAAAGACCTGGTTCTGGACCTTCGCTCGGATCTGGCTCTTCACAATCTCTTTTAATCAACAAAATATCCTCATCAGGAAAATCGAGCTTAAGAGGTTCATAATCTTCAACTGGCTGGTCTGCAAGATAATCAGATAAAATACTACCCTTAATCGCCTTCTGGGATACATACTGGATGTCATATTCGGATAACAACATGTGCCAACGGGCTAGCCTCCCGGTTTGAGCAGGTTTTTCAAAAATATACTTGATCGGATCCATTTTAGAACTCAATAACGTGGTATGACAGACCATATACTGCCGAAGGCGCTTAGCGGCCCATGCCAATGCACAACAAATTTTCTCTAATGGTGAGTATCTGTTTTCGCAATCCGTAAACTTCTTGCTCAGGTAATAAATTGCATGTTCCTTTTTCCCAGTCTCATCATGTTGTCCAAGCACACAACCCATAGACTTCTCGAGAACAGTAAGGTACATAAACAACGGTCTTCCAGGTACGGGCGGGATCAGAATAGGGGGATCTTGCAAATAACCCTTAATCTTCTCGAACGCTTTCTGACAATCAGGGTTCCACTCAACTGTCTGCCCCTTGCAAAGCAACTTGAATATCGGCTCACAAGTAGCGGTCATATTAAAGATAAACCTGGAAATGTAATTCAGACGTCCCAGAAAACCCCTAACTTGCGTCTCGGTTCGCGGAGCCGGCATATCTTGAATGGCTCGGACTTTGTCAGGATCCACCTCAATCCCTCGCTGGCTAACAATGAAACCAAGCAGTTTTCCAGATCTGACACCGAAGGTACATTTTGCAGGATTCAATTTCAACTGATATTTCCTGAGTCGTTCAAACAGCTTCACCAAATGGTCTAAATGCTCCTCTTCACTCTGAGATTTGGCTATCATATCGTCCACATACACCTCAATCTCTTTGTGCATCATATCATGAAAGAGAGTGGTCATAGCGCGTTGGTAAGTTGCCCCTGCGTTCTTTAAACCAAAGGGCATGACTTTGTAGCAGAAGGTCCCCCAAGGAGTAATGAAAGTAGTCTTCTCTCGATCATCGGGATCCATCTTGATCTGATTATAGCCAGAGAAACCATCCATAAATGAAAACAACGCAAAACTGGCTGTATTGTCTACAAGTGTATCAATATGTGGCAGTGGGAAGTCGTCCTTTGGACTTGCTTTGTTCAGATCCCTGTAGTCTACACACATCCTAACCTTACCGTCCTTCTTGGGCACTGGCACAATGTTGGCAACCCAATCTGGATATTTCGCGACTGTCAAGAAACCTGCATCCAACTGCTTTTTAACCTCATCTCGAATCTTCAAAGCCATGTCGGGTCTCGTTCTTCGAAGCTTTTGTTTGATAGGCGGACAATCTGGCTTAAGCGGCAACTTGTGAACAACAATATCTGTGTTCAGGCCCGGCATATCTTGATACGACCATGCAAACACATCAACATACTCTTTTAACAACTCAATCAACCTCGGCCTAATCTCCGTCCCAAGCATTGCACCAATCTTGACCTCTTTCTTGCTCTCATCTGTACCGAGATTAATTAGGTCCACCTGCTCTTTATGCGGTTGAAGCTCTGTGTACTCGTACTCAATCAATCTTGTCAGTTCCGCGGGTACTTCAAAATCTTCTTCACCCTCGTCCTCAGCTTGATTGATGGGTGCATCCCAGTCAGGAGTGTCAGCAAAGTCATTGGATCCAACAAGGTTTACGATATCTCTGCATGATGGAAGGCTTACTTAATTAAAATGCTCGAAGATATGTAAGAATGAAATGCTGTTTTTTTTTTTATTATTATTTTTTGGAAGAAAGGTTGCCAATTTCATTTTTAAAGGTGAAAACGAAAAACGCAAATGAACCAAAGTGGAATTGAACAAAATGCTTTTATTAATATCTTTTTAGAAATGAAAGGTGGCCCAATAAAAGCGACCCTATAGCCTTGGGCAGAGCTACGGATTTTTATTTGAAATGTAAATGAAACTTTTTTTTTTTTTAAAAAAAATTACTTTGACAAAGGAAAAATAACAGGGATCTCTACGGCCTCCCAGTTGTTCAAAACTGCATCACCCTTAAACACCAGGTTGCTCAGCTCTTCATTTTCTTCACAGTCGCTGATGGCATTGACTTGGAAACCTCCGCTGACAAATACTTCTTGGATAACCTTCGGATGCCCTTCGACAGTTGTGGCAGCTCCATTCTGAGTTGGTTTGTAACCCAACCCAGAGCGATCAGTCTTGGTCTTGACATTGATTACCTCTCCCCAACCTTCAGGAATGCCCCTGTCAATTGTTGCTTTGGTACTCTTCAGAGATGCAAAAGATGGATTACCCTGACCCACTGTCTCTTCGACTTCCAGCAGAACAGCATTGGTGATCTCAAGTGCTTGAAAGGAAATGTCTAAAGCATTCTCATCGGCCTCGATGTAACGGAAAGAGGACAGGTTACTGACCATCAGATCCTCGTCACCGTGTATAATAACCAACTTTCCATCGATCACGAACTTCATCTTCTGATGTAAAGTTGAGGTTACCGCCCCAGCGGCATGGATCCACGGCCTTCCAAGTAAGCAACTGTAGTTGGGATTAATGTCCATGACTTGAAACGTGTTATTAAAAACTTGCGGACCAATCAGGATAGGAAGCTCAACCTCCCCCATTACCGACCGACGAGAACCATCGAAAGCCTTGACGACCAAAGGAGTAGGTTTCAACACAGTCTCTTTACAAGCCAACTTATCAAGAACCCTCTTGGGTAGAACATTCAGAGAAGACCCGGTGTCCACTAGCACTCTCGCTAAATTGTCCTCCTGACATTTCACCGATATATGTAAAGCACGATTATGGTTCGGACCCTCCTTCGGTAACTCTTCATTGCTGAAACTGAGGGTGTTACAGGCGGTTAAATTGGCAATCACACTATCAAACCGACTGGTGCTAATATCTTGATCCACATGTGCTTGAGTCAAAACCTTCTGCAAGGCCTTCCTATGAGCGGGTGAACTCATCAACAGAGATAAAATCGAAATCTTGGAAGGAGTCTGATGAAGTTGGTCGATAACTTTATAGTCACTTTTCTTGATGATCCTTAAAAATTCGGCATCTTCGTCATTCGTGACGGCTCCTTTACCTTTGTCTTTGGCAGGCACTGGGATACTAGCTGTTTCCTTAGGTGGGACCTCACTGGAATGGGGAGTATACACACGGCCACTGCGGGTCATCCTGCTTACCTCTGCGATATTGGTCACAGTATCCTTACCCTCTTCCTTTGGAATAACCTTCCCAGACTCCTTGTCAATCATCGTCACGTCGTATTTCCAAGGCACGGCTTTAGGATCACTGAAAGGAAACGGACCTGGTTTTCGAATAACTATAGGCTTAGGCTGATTCGCCTCAGGGATAGACGACTTTGGTATATCGAACACGGGATTGGCAGAACCTGCCCCTGATAGATTAAACACTGGTACCTTACCCTTTAATTCAGGCTGATGGAAGACAGGCTCGACCGCAGCGACCTCATCTTTCTTGGCTTGGCTTGTCACTTGTAAAACACCCTCATTAATTAACCTCTGAACATCATTCTGAACCAACACACAACCCTTGCTACTGGCTTCACAACTTGCGCATGCAACGTGGGAAGTATCTACCAAACCGGCTTCGAACAGTTTCGAATGGAACATCTTGAGAGGAGTCTTAATCTGTTCAACATCAAGGGCATAACCTTCCTCTGAATCAGCACTAACGACATTGACACTCTCATGGTTAGGAAAAGGGTTCTTCTTAACATTTGGTTGAGGGTCTTCAAATGACAAAATCTTCTTTTCCAATAAATCTCTAACAATATTTTTGAGAGCATAACAATTCTCCAGATCATGACCAGGCGCACCCTCATGAAATAAACAATGAGCGGCGGCGTTGTAATTGGCGGGTAGAGGATTAGGAGGCGGACCCAAAGCCCGAGTAGTGATTAGACCTTGCTTGACCAAAGAGGGATACAACTCGGTAAAAGTCATTGGAATCGGCGGACAAGGTTTATACGTTCTTCTGTTCGGCATATTCTGGCGAGGAGCCGGACTCTTTGGCTGTTGAGGAGCAGGAGTATTGGGTGCCTGTAGGTAGTTGACAGGAGGCGGATAAACAGGAGGTTGTTGCATAGGTTGATACATGGGAACCTGTTGATTGAAAGAAGGTGTAATAGCTGCCACATAGGGTTGTTGAGCATATTGGACTGGGTACCCTTGAGGTTGAGCATAACCTTGCGGATGCCGATAAAAGCGTTCCCTTGGTCTACCAGAGGATATAGCATTAGTCTCACTCTCCTTCTTTTTCTGGGAGCTATACGGAGGTTTCTTCGGCTGATCCTTAGAAGCACCATGATTATTTGTCATTTTACCACTCTTCATACCCAATTCAATCTTGACACCCACAGCAACGATGTCGGAGAAATTTGAAGTCACACTACCCACCATTCTCTCGTAAAATTCTGGACGGACCGTGTCGACAAACCAATCAGCTAACTCTTTCTCGGTCAAAGGAGGTTCTACCTGCGAAGCAGTCTCTCTACACCTTTGAGCATACTCTTTGAATGACTCAGAATTCTTTTGTGACATACTCAGCAACTGTCTTCTGTCAGGAGCCAGATCCATATTGTACTTGTAGTGTTTGATGAAAGCGTCAGATAAATCTTGAAAGCTCTTAACGCGGGATTGGTCCAAAGTTAAATACCACTTGGAAGAAGCACCCTTCAAACTGTCTTGGAAGCAATGAATCATCAGTTTATCATTCTCAACATGGGCAGCCATTTTGCGATAATACATGATCAAATGACTCTTAGGACAGGTGGCACCTTCATAACGATCGAAGTTCGGAGTTTTGAACTTCGGGGGAATAACCAAACCCGAGACCAAACAAACATCCCTTGCAGCGGTCCCAAAAATTTGATCACCCTCTACCTTTTTCAATCTCTGGACGATAGTGTTTACCTCCTCACGAAGCTTATCATGTTTCTCATAACCCTCAACATTCTCATCAAGATTATCAAAAACTGTCTCATTGAAGTACGGTTGCGCACGAGTGTGTACAACAGGTGGTGCAAAGATAGGAGCCCCCCTAGAAACTTCAGAAAACAAGGGCACGGCTTGCTGAACAGGTTGATTAATCGGAACAGTGGCTTGAGGAGGCACAAAACCGGGAGCAAGACCATAAGGTGGGTCCCTTGCTACGGTCACACTTGGTGGAGGGTCCACAGTAACGCCGGTAATCTCAGAAACAACAGTGGGCTGGGTATCCATCTTAGCATTCATGACATGTAACAATTCCATCATACGCCCCATACCCCCTCGAAGGTCTTCAAGTTCATTGCTAAGGCGATCAATCTCTTTTGCCTGATCCTCCATTCTTTTCCGAGTTTGAGCTCTGGTGTTGTATTGGTGCCGAGAACTCAGGGTGACGAAACTGGAAGGTGAGAGAACCGAGTGTGAGAAATCGGGAGACACATGCAATGCAAAAAAGTAAATGATGCTAAAATGTGGATGAAGATTTCATGAAGTTCAAAGGCAAGTACCCTCCCCTGAAGTTAGATGGTTCATCCTGTCCTACAAAAGTAACCAGGTTCTAAGGGATCTCAATATCATTGATCCTTCACCAGGGTGGTTGTTCAGAAGGCAACTTACTTGCCAACCAAAACCCTCCAAGTTTAAGATCTCAATGAGCGTAGTATCGAGTGTCAACCAACTTCAGTCTGCACCAAAGCCGGTTACCTCACTACTTTCTAAAGGCCAAGATGAGTTAACTAGGGTTCTAAAAGTCAGTTAGTGCATTGACAACATATGGCAGCCTCAATATTATCCTCAACTTGACTTAAGGAATATAAGCACCAACCAAGAAGTCGCACTAACTATGGCCACCAGATCAACCGTATCGATATACGTCGTACAGTTTCCTTGGTCTATTGCCATTTACCTAAGGTACACTAGATCCGGGTGTAGGACTCATCTCACAGCACAAGGAACAGTCCCACAATCAAAGCACAAATATATACATGCAAATGAATAATAACACAGATAGTAATAAATATGAACAAGTTAGGGATAACCCTCAAAAGTTTCCATTCCCCAGTGAAGTCGCCATTTTCTGTTGCGGTGGAAATAGGATCACAAACTATTAATGAGTTTGAATCGCAATTCAATTCACAACCGCTCTTTGATTTATCCGAAGGAAAAGGTCAAAAGAGGGAAAACCTATTTTGCATCGTAAACACAATGCGGGGAAAGATCTAGGGTTCGGGGGTTGGTTAAATTTAGGGAAGGTATTAGCACCCTAAACTTCTGTAGTACTCTACGGGAACCTTTTGTTCAAATGTTTACTATTTTGCTTTATTTATTTGCTTAAGGTATATGTACAAAGGATTAAAAGTGAGAAAGAAGACCTAAGGGGTTAATTCTAAGTTTACTCGGCAAGACATCGCATCTTGTGCCTACGTATCCTTACGGGAGTGGAATCAGAGTAATCGTAGTTCCCCTCAAAAGGGAGGTTAGAGACTTCTTGACTGTGGTCAAGGTCTCAAGGGGAATAAACGCATCTTAAGGACACGCTTACGTGGAGTGTAGGAACTCCAAATTTCTACGTTGAAATGTTAAGTTGTAATTAGGGTTAAATTAGGTTAGGGATTCCGCGGCGAGAAACCCTAAAATGAGCGCGGCGGCTCTTTGACCTAATGCTAGGGGTAAAATTGTAATTTTGCCTGCGGCGAGGCATTTGTGAAAATTAGGGTTTGTAGTTGTAAGGGTTTGAAGTTGAGGACTATTGACACGGCGGTCAAACGGCTAGACCTAATTCCTTCGGAGTGGTGTAAGGTGACAGAAATATTGCAATACATCAGCAGAAATTTAAATCATACATCATGCAGAAATTTAAATGCGAAAAGTAAACGCGATTATTAGGTTCGCGAGGTTACAATTGAGAAACAGATACAGATATAAAGGTAACTTAAATGAAAACTCAACACAATAGTAATGAGTATGAACTGCAAAAGTGAACACCCGTTAGTAGGCAGAGAAGATGTAAATTGAGATTTTACTATTGCTTTATTTAAAAAATTTAATGTTGGCTTACCAAAGAAATTTTTAAAAAAGGTTTTATTTTTATAAAAAAAAATAAATTTTTTTCTATTTATCCTTAATATTTATATTTTTAAAAAAGATTTGTTTGTTTTTTTTATTTATAAAATTAAAATGTTATATTTTAAAAATGATTTTATCATATTAAAATGTTAAAAATGGTTTTTTTTTAAAAAACATAAAACAAAATAAAAACAAAAACAGCATAAAAAAATAAATAAAAAAGGGAGGGGGGTTGGGCCGGTCATCACACCCGGACCCAACCCATTTGTTAGTCATGAGGTGGAGTGTCTTTTAGGGTTTCCAAACCCAGACTTGTCCTCGCGCCGTTTCCCTTTTCTTCTTCATCTCTCTCGCGTCTTTCTTCTTCCTCGCGCCGTGAGTCTCTCATTCCCTGAAATAAAACATCAAAACTCATAATGAAACGTCCCGTTGCTTACCTTTAACGCGAAATCGGCCGATGATGGCGTGGGCTGAGGCACAAAAACGAGAGATTGCCCGTCGTCTGGTTAAACGGCGTTGGTGGTCTCTCGTTCGAATCTTTCGTGACCGATGATGGATGATACACGGTGCGTTTGAACGATGACGACGATGTTCTTCGTCTGAGTTCGCAGCTTTCGTTCACGGCGCCTAGGGTTTGTTCGTTTGCGATCTCCGTTTCTTTTTAGGGTTTCGCTCGTGATCTCCCTTTTATAACTTAACTTCTGGGCCTTGGATTTGCGTTACTCTGAGATTCGATTTTGTGTTGATATTATTTGATTTTGTTGTGATTTTCTCAGATACTGATTGGATTATGATTGGATACTCTATTCCTCTTTCAGGATTCGATTGGTATTTCGGTGAGATTAAATTTCATTTTTCTGGTATGAATTTGATACTGATTCGTTGCTTGATGAGTTCCAATATGATTTGGTTCCATCTGATCCTATTTCCCCTTTAGGATTTGATGGGTCTCTGATTTCCAGCTGATTCTTCTGACCCTGTTTGATTTAATAACCTGAATTGATTTTGTTTTGGTCTGCTTCAGGATTGACATCAAAATCTCTATTATTTTCTGATATGGTTTGCCTTCAGATTGGATTGATTGGCATCTGATATTAATTCACGGGATTTCTTGATGGTTTCATTTTGATTTGTTTCTATTTTTCCCAGATTCAATTTGATTTGATCTTTTGATTAGACTCTTGCAGATGTGAATTGGATTGCTTTTGGGGAATTTGGATACTGGTTTGATTCCTGATGCGATTTTGTTTTGATTCAATCCTGACCATTGGCACTTACTTTTTCTTTTTCTTCTTTCAGGATGGACACTTTGCCTTGATCTTTGCCGCCGAGAAGGTTACGCGGTAATGATGACGCTGAGTCTGAACCATTTGGAACAGGATGCTATAATCCTAGTTTTTCGCTTATGTTGCTACTTCTGATTGAATTGGTGGTGATGATTGGCTATCATGTTGAGCTGAGCCGTGTATTTGTTTGTTTGTTTCATGAACTGAGTATGATTTTATAACTTGTTTTGGTGACTTATTTGCTGGGGCGATGATGTTCAGACTGAGCCCTTCATGCTTTGGATATTTGAGGGCATGAATTATCCTGGTGAACTGATATGCTTCTTATGGTATGGATTTATTCTCTTTCTGATGCCATTTGACTCTATCTTCTTTGACTCATTCTGTTGTGCTCTTTGCTTGTTTGAACTTGGTTCAGAGTTATGGTTTCTGCTATGGTTTATTCTTATGACTTACATCATGTTTTTTTTGTGACCTGCAATTCGAACTGATTTGATTTCGTTGTTCCTGTGGTGGCTGAGCTTCGCCTGTTGGATTGAATTTGTCATAACTGATACAGCTTGACTTTGTTAAACATCCCTTCTTTTTTATGAACTGCTTATGCTTTGGTTTTCTTGTTGAACCGAGCTTGTGACTTGTTTGTGTAATGTGCTTTGCACATCTGGGATCCCAACTGAACTAACACATCACCGTGATTATGGGAACTTATCTGCTTATTCTTACAACCTCACTTGCAGGTGTGATTTGATGACTCCATAGTCTTTCTGATATTTTGATTGTCGACTTTGGCCCATCACGATTTTATTCGAAACAACTTTCACTGTCTCGTTCTGTAATCCAGTTTTCTTTGTGCAGTTAGCTCATTTGTTTTATGAATGCGAGCTGAATTCGGTTCTTGCTGTTTCTTGAACTGAACTGTTTTAAACTCTGTTATGAAATTGGGGTTGCTGATGTTGATATGGACTTTGATTCTAATATTATCTGTTGGATTTTTGCAGACAAGTCCTCTCTCTGATCTGGGACATCCGTATGGTTTGGATTTTCTACATTCAGTTGTGGATTATCCATGGATCTAATTAGCAATCTGTTGGCATCCGGATTTACTTGATAGATTCCAATTACGTACTGGTTTCGAAGCAATCCTTCGGCAAAATCCATTTCGACCCGAAACTTCTTTTTACTCTTCATCTCTCGACAGTCCCTTATGATAAGAACAATAACTACCTGATCTGACGCCGATGGCTCAGATTGGTAACGGGAGTAGGATGCGGCTTTAGTCGTGCCCTCCCGGCACTCGATGATGACACTGTTCTGAGAGTGTCAAAACCTCTAACATTTTCTATATTGCTTGTTTTGCTTTGATGTGCAGGTTAGTCGAGATTTGCGGCGAAGCTTAAAGACAGCATGAAGACACTTAGACGTTCTTAGGATTTAGGATAGATACTTTAATGTAATTCCTTAGAACTTTAATGTAATTCCTTGTAACTTGTAACAAAAAAATATTATGAATAAATAACATTTTTTATCCAAATCATTTCTTCTTTGTGATTCACTTTGCAAACTTGTAATAATGATAATAAAATATTATGAATAAAATTCACATATTCTATTAAAATCATTTCCCAATTGCTTCTCCATGCTTTAATTTGCAAACACCTCAACATCCGATTAAATCTCACTAGTCAAATATCCTGGAATTAATTCGATCCAACCATTGCATGAATAAGTTCCATTAATCAGTCGAAGTTTTCACCGTTTTCCCTCTGGAAGAAAGAAGAATGATTTCTTGTTAAACCCTGCTCCACAGATCAGACTTTGATATCAAACCCACGTAAATAAACGCCTCAAAAAACATCACTACGCCCAACATTACGAACTATGCTTCAAAAATGACCAAAACGCCCCTGGGGTATTTCCTGCAAAACAAACACCTTCAGGTCTTGTTAGTGGTTAGCAAATGCGCAGATGATATGATATGCGAAATGACCGACTAAATATGAGGGTAAAATTTGGGGTATTACAGTGCCGTTCAAAACAGGTGGTCTATTGATTAACCCTCCACCCTTAGTGTCGTCCATTTGATCATAAAATATCTTCCCTAGAGCTCACCCAAATAAAATAGGGTGCCTGCTCTGATTTCAATTGAAACTTTGTTCTTAAGGAGACAAATGTTGGACACAATATATGAGACTATGTGTACAACCAAGTTATGATTTATACAAGATTGTCGTGTTTGGAAAAATTATAGAGCCACCATCATCCTTTATTCGTTCCTAATGAATATGGAAACAATGATAAAACCTAAATTTAGGATAAGACTTAGGGTTCAAGAGTAAATTAAGTGAGCGGAAGGTGTAACACCCCCTTTCTATGCCCCCAAATAATACAATTAATCATTTAGGCATAAATTTAAAATTTCATCAGAGTACATTTGCAACATGGCATAAAAGGGAAATATCACATTATCATAAAAATTTCAACACATACAGCACCTGCTCAACAGATATGCAACAACGGGATAACACCCACAAGAAATATTTAGAACAAAGGCGGAAATATCCAAATATTTCATAATTCACCAAACATGTATCACATATACATCTATCATTCATCATGTTTTACAAAACATATCAACAGCAGATACATACTCAGATGTATCACAAAAGAATCAAAATAAATCCTATTCTACCCGGTGCTACATATCAGAGCCGACCGACCAAAAAGGGAAGAAGCCACGCTTCACAAAATACCTCCAGCAAACTAGTCTGCAATGCCTCGTAGAGCATTAAAAGAAACAACAGAAGGGTGAGAAACGATATCATAATAACAATGCATAAAAGCATATATATACATAATACCCAATACACGTCTTTCGCATTCTCACTGCAACTCACCTCGTCATACCGTACATCGCAATGTATTCACATTATCTATTTACAAATAGAACATCATGCATATACAATACGCGTCAACAATGTTTATATCGGTTCATGAACACACAAAACATACATATTCATATATTCACACATACATGTGTCTTCAAGCATACCAATCATGCCAATCATCAACAATTCATATAAACATTTACAATTATGTTCATTCACCATACACCATGCAGGATGTCAACATGCAACTCATAGAGACCGACACACGACTCTATGCAGATGCAAATGCGGTACCGACTCATTTCAGCAGGTTCAATTGAAGAACCAAATAACCATCGCTCACACCCCACATGGGCACACGAGGTTCTGCAGATTCTACGCGGAATCAAAATAACCATCGTAATATACGAGGTTCTGCAAATCCACCGAGGGATCAATAATTAACCATCGCTCACACCCCACAAGGGCACACGAGGTTCTGCAGATTCATCGAGGAATCAATAATTAACCATCGCTCACACCCCACAAGGGCACACGAGGTTCTGCAGATTCACCGAGGAATCAATAATTAACCATCGCTCACACCCCACAAGGGCACACGAGGTTCTGCAGATTCACCGAGGAATCAATCGACACAAGAATGCATACCATGATGCTTCACATGCAACATGACACTCTTGAAATGCACACATGTTTACAAACATACTCATGCATTCTACACATTCATACAAACATCATAGATTTTTAATCAGGCTAAACAATGCACATAATTGCCCAAGCGGCCACAATTCATAATCTAGGATTCACGCCATACGGCTACCCACAGCACAACACAACCCAACATATAAACTACTAAATCAAAGAAGGGTCGATCGCAACCGAAACCCCAAGCCACGACAGCACCCAGCAACAGGGAAATCCATCCTGCTACGTTCGCTACACGCTCGCCTAGCGAGCTGCTAGCGAGCGTTCGCTACCTCCTCGCCTAGAGAACTGCTAGCGAGTGCAAACAGAACCTCCAAACATTGCTCGCTACCTCGTTCGCCACAGCGAACCCCCAGCGAGCTCTTCGCTACTCCCTTCGCTACCAGCGAAAGACCATAATACCATTCTGTCCCAAGTCTGGGACCGTTCGCTGCGCACTCGCCTAGCGAACTACCAGCGACCATTCGCGACCTGCTCGCCTAGCGAACTGCTAGCGAGCGTCTGCGAACAGAACTTCTCCCTACTAATCAGAAACCAAAACCACCGATAAAATCACCCGATGGACACTATCCCTTTTGTAAAACTTTTTCCCCAAGATCTATTCCAGGAAAAGGATAATCTGGAACTAAAAGTTGTCAATTCTATTGGAAAATCCATTCGGGAAATTTCCGACACAAGGATTCCATTCCTTCGGACTTGTTTAGTCTTCCATTGGGATGACGGCAAAAAAAGTTCTTCGATTGAGGAGGCCCCCGCTTCCTTTATTGAAGTAAGTACAAATGGTTTGATTGAGTATTTTCTAAGAATTGACTTAGTAAAATCGAATACTTCATACTCCAACTCATCTCCAGTAGCCTTAGTCTAACATATCCCGACTAATCTACGCCATCTAATCACGATTCTAACCGTTAGACAACGATTTCTATCGATTAAACCAAATTCAACCTAAAATGGAAAGTGTAGAAAAGCTACCAACAATCCAAAACAATCCAACAAAATCATACATGATTATACACATTAATAGAATAATAAAGTTTCACACCCTTACCCGATCAATCGAAAGCTTTGGTGATGATTTCTTGAAGTTCTAGGTTTTTCCTCTTCTTTCTCTCCTCTTTCTCTTCTCTTCCTTTCTTTCCTTTGTTTTTCTATCTCCCCTCCTAACTTTCTCTTTTTCTCTCATATACTCATATTCTCTTTTCTTTCCTCTCAAATTCTTTTCACACACTAATTAATCAATTCTCATAGAATATCCACTTAACATAATTACTAATACCCAAAATACCCTCCGGTCTATTTTTACCCGATACTCTCAAAGTAGGCAAAAATAGCACAATATGCACAAATAACATATTAACACACAATTCTACATTTAAAATAATAATTCAATCAATTAAATCAGAAAGGACTCAAAATAAAGGAAATTCATAATCGGGGCGTTACAACTCTCCCCCACTTAGGAATTTTCGTCCTCGAAAATATTACCTGATTCGAACAACTCAGGATGCGACTCACGCATCTTACTCTCCAATTCCCAAGTCATATTGCCTTCCGCAGCACCTCCCCATGCTACTTTTACAAGCGAAATATCCTTGCCTCTTAGGTTCTTAACTTCGCGGTCCAAAATCATAACCGGTAAAACCTCAACCGTAAGATTATCTCTTACCTCCACCTCATCCATAGGAATCACATGTGACAGATCCGGAACATACTTCCGAAGTTGCGAAACATGGAGCACATCATGCAAATTCGAAAGACTCGGAGGCAACGCCACACGATAAGCCACCGCACCAACTCGTGCAATAATTTGATACGGACCAATAAAACGAGAAGTCAACTTCTTCGAATTCAAAGCACGACCCACACCCGTGACCGGTGTAACTCTCAAAAACACATGGTCACCTTCTTGAAATTCAAGATCCTTCCTTCTCTTGTCATGATAACTCTTTTGCCTATTCTGGGAAGCTTTCATCTTCTCCCGAATCAACTTCACTTTCTCCGTCGTTTGTTGTACCATTTCCGGTCCAACTACCGATCTCTCTCCAGTTTCATGCCAACACAAAGGTGTTCGACATCTCCGACCATACAAAGCTTCAAATGGTGCCATACCAATACTTGCATGAAAACTGTTGTTGTAAGTGAATTCAATCAATGCCAAAAAGCTATCCCAACTACCACCTTGCTCGAGCACACAAGCACGCAACAAGTCCTCTAACGATTGAATCGTCCTCTCAGTTTGGCCATCCGTCTGCGAATGATACGCCGAACTCAATCTCAACTTAGAACCTAAAGCCTTTTGCAAACCTTCCCAAAATCTCGAAGTAAATCTAGGATCTCTATCCGACACGATACTCTTGGGAACTCCATGCAACTTCACAATCACCCGAACATAAATCTCGGCCAACTTTTCCAAAGGATAACTAATATCAATCGGAATAAAGTGAGCAGATTTAGTAAGCCTATCAACAATCACCCAAATAGCATTGTGACCTCTTTGCGTATTTGGTAAACCCGTAACAAAATCCATTGATATACTATCCCATTTCCATTCCGGAATATCCAACGGTTGCATCAACCCACTAGGCTTCTGATGTTCCACTTTAGACTTCTGACAGGTCAAACACGAATACACAAACCGAGCTACATCTCTCTTCAATCCGGACCACCAAAAGATTTTCTTCAAATCTTGATACATCTTATTCGCACCCGGGTGAATACTCAATTTACTCCGGTGTCCTTCCTCCAATATCGTCTTTCTCAAATCCACATCGTCGGGAATACAAATACGACCACGGAATCCAAAACTCCAAAATTATCAACCTTAAAGTCCTCATTCTCATTCATCATCAAATCCACAAATTTCAAATCCAACTTTTGCTTTTCACGAACGGTAGCTAGAAAATCATTCGTAACATACAACATACCAAGTTTCACACTTCTTGGCGTCATTTCACAAACCAAACTCAAATCTCTAAAACTCTCCAAAAGTTCCCATTCTCTTACCATCAATGTAGACATATGCACCAACTTCCGGCTCAAAGCATCGGCTACAACATTTGCTTTACCCGGATGGTAATTCAAACCAAAGTCATAGTCCTTCAAAAACTCTAACCATCTCCTTTGCCTCATATTCAATTCCTTTTGCTCAAATAAATACTTCAAACTCTTGTGGTCGCTAAAAACTTCAAATCTCGCACCATAGAGATAATGTCTCCAAATTTTCAAAACGAAGACCACGGCCGCCAATTCCAAATCGTGCGTGGGATAATTCTTCTCATGCACTCTCAATTGCCTTGAAGCATAAGCCACAACTTTACCGTCTTGCATCAAAACACCACCCAAACCGGACAAAGAAGCATCACAATAAACCACAAACGCTTCCGTTGGATTTGGCAAAATCAGAACCGGCGCCGTTGTCAACCGTCTCTTAAGTTCAACAAAACTCTTCTCACAATTAATGTCCCAAACAAAAGTCTTTCCCTTACAAGTCAACTGAGTCAACGGAAGAGCCAACTTCGAAAATCCCTCAATAAACCTCCGATAATAACCGGCCAAGCCCAAAAAGCTTCGGATCTCCGTAACCGACTTAGGAGCCTCCCATTGCATCACCGCATCAATCTTGGACGGATCAACACATATACCTTTACCAGAAATAACATGCCCAAGAAAACTCACTTCCGATAACCAAAACCCGCACTTGGATAACTTAGCATACAATTGCTTCTCCTTCAATACCTGCAACACAACCCGCAAATGCTCTTCATGCTCTTCTTGGGACTTAGAGTAAATCAAAATGTCGTCAATAAACACAACAACGAAACGATCCAACTGCCCATGAAAGATACGATTCATATATTCCATAAACACACCCGGCGCATTAGAAACTCCGAATGGCATCACAGAAAATTCATAATGACCATACCGTGTCCTAAAAGTCGTCTTTTGAATATCTTCTCCTTTAACACGAATCTGGTGATAACCTGACCTCAAATCAATTTTACTAAAAACACGGGCACCAACCAATTGGTCCATCAAATCATCAATTCTAGGAAGCGGATACTTATTCTTGATAGACACCTTGTTCAACTGCCGATAATCAATACACAACCGCATGCTCCCATCTTTCTTCTTTACCAACAATACCGGTGCACCCCAAGGAGAAACACTCGGCCTAACAAATCTCTTTTCCAATAAATCATTCAATTGTCTCTTCAACTCTACCAACTCCGATGCCGACATACGATACGGTGCCATCGAAATCGGTCTAGTATCGGGAACTAGATCAATCGAAAACTCAACTTCCCTTTCCGGCGGTACATCCGTAATGTCCTCCGGAAATACTTCTGGAAAGTCACATACCACTGGAACCAAATCCAATTCAACCTTATTCTCTACCGACAGCGACGCAAACAAATAGAACACTTGAGCTTCATCCGCCAAAAGTTTCTTCAACTCTTTAGTGGATAGAAAACTCTCTTCCTCCTCATCTCCCAAAGATGGAAACCTCACCAACTTGTGATAACAATCAATATGAACTCTATTATACTGCAACCAATTCATACCCAAAATCACATCTAATCCTTCTAATGGCAAACACACCAAGTCCATAATAAAGTCCTTACCATACATGGTCAAGGGACAACTCAAACATACCGAAGACGTAGTTACCAACCCCGAAGCGGGTGTCTCAATAACCATATCACCACCACAAGAAGAAAAACACAAATCCAAACGCTTAGCGCACTCGAAAGAAATAAACGAATGAGTCGCTCCGGTATCGATAATAGCAACTAAGGGCATATTATTAATAAAGCATGTACCTTTAATCAACCGATCCACATTAGTAGTGTCTGCACCCGCTAATGCAAATACCTTCCCGCTTGATGGAGCTTGCTTTGCCTTAGTACACTTCGTACTAATATGACCAACCTCCCCACAGTTAAAACACTTAATCACATTCCTTCTACATTCAGTTGTAGCATGACCGAGACCACCACAGTTAGCACACTTTTCCCCAGCCTTCTTACACTCAAAAGATTTGTGCCCCTCTTCGCCGCACCTATAGCACTTAACGGGACCAGAACTCCCTCCTCCGGATTTCTTGACAAAGTGTTCCCTATGCTTCCCTTTATCAGCAGGCGTCACATAAGGCCCACTCCTTACTGGTTGCTTCCCTCGCCTCTCATTCAAACTCTTATAGTGAGTAGAACGAGCCCTACTATCCTCTTCGAAAATTCTACAGCATTCGGTTAAGTCCGAAAATCTTCGAATCCTCTGATATCCCACAACTTGCTTGATCTCCGGGCGCAAGCCGTTCTCGTACTTAATACACTTGGAAAATTCCGCCGCCACCGCATCATAATGAGGATGGAATTTCACCAACTCCGTAAACTTAGCCGTGTAGTCGACCACGTACATGTTCCCTTGTTTCAATTCTAGAAACTCCATCTCCTTCTTTCCCTTCACACTCTCCGGATAATACTTCCTCAAAAATTCAGTGCGGAACAAATCCCAAGTTATTTCCTCATCATCAACTCCAAGAATTTGTCTTATGCCGACCCACCAGTCATCGGCTTCTTCTCTCAGCATGTGAGACCCAAGTCTCACCTTGTTCCTCTCAATGCAATTCATAACTCTGAAGATCCTCTCGACCTCTTTCAGCCAAATCTGAGCACCGTCCGGATCAAACCTTCCTTTGAACACCGGCGGTTGATTCTTTCTAAACTCATCGTTAGCATTCACATTCGGCGCACCCTGCACCGCTCGAGCCATAGCTTCCAATGCCGCAGCCATCGCGTTGTCATTACGACCAGCCATATTCTGATTATTCCCAAAAATAACAACAGGGTCAAACAACCGTTCAACCAACAAAACAGCGAGACAGATACAACTGACTCAACACTGGGCTCTGATACCACTTAATGTAACACCCCCTTTCTATGCCCCCAAATAATACAATTAATCATTTAGGCATAAATTTAAAATTTCATCAGAGTACATTTGCAACATGGCATAAAAGGGAAATATCACATTATCATAAAAATTCCAACACATACAGCATCTGCTCAACAGATATGCAACAACGGGATAACACCCACAAGAAATATTTAGAACAAAGGCGGAAATATCCAAATATTTCATAATTCACCAAACATGTATCACATATACAGCTATCATTCATCATGTTTTACAAAACATATCAACAGCAGATACATACTCAGATGTATCACAAAAGAATCAAAATAAATCCTATTCTACCCGGTGCTACATATCAGAGCCGACCGACCAAAAAGGGAAGAAGCCACGCTTCACAAAATACCTCCAGCAATCTAGTCTGCAATGCCTCGTAGAGCATTAAAAGAAACAACAGAAGGGTGAGAAACGATATCATAATAACAATGCATAAAAACATATATATACATAATACCCAACACACGTCTTTCGCATTCTCACCGCAACTCACCTCGTCATACCGTACATCGCAATATATTCACATTATCTATTTACAAATAGAACATCATGCATATACAATATGCGTCAACAATGTTTATATCGGTTCATGAACACACAAAACATACATATTCATATATTCACACATACATGTGTCTTCAAGCATACCAATCATGCCAATCATCAACAATTCATATAAACATTTACAATTATGTTCATTCACCATACATCATGCAGGATGTCAACATGCAACTCATAGAGACCGACACACGACTCTATGCAGATGCAAATGCGGTACCGACTCATTTTAGAAGGTTCAATTGAAGAACCAAATAACCATCGCTCACACCCCACATGGGCACACGAGGTTCTGCAGATTCTACGCGGAATCAAAATAACCATCATAATATACGAGGTTCTGCAAATCCACCGAGGGATCAATAATTAACCATCGCTCACACCCCACAAGGGCACACGAGGTTCTGCAGATTCACCGAGGAATCAATAATTAACCATCGCTCACACCCCACAAGGGCACACGAGGTTCTGCAGATTCACCGAGGAATCAATCGACACAAGAATGCATACCATGATGCTTCACATGCAACATGACACTCTTGAAATGCACACATGTTTACAAACATACTCATGCATTCTACACATTCATACAAACATCATAGATTTTTAATCAGGCTAAACAATGCACATAATTGCCCAAGCGGCCACAATTCATAATCTAGGATTCACGCCATACGGCTACCCACAGCACAACACAACCCAACATATAAACTACTAAATCAAAGAAGGGTCGATCGCAACCGAAACCCCAAGCCACGACAGCACCCAGCAACAGGGAAATCCATCCTGCTACGTTCGCTACACGCTCGCCTAGCGAGCTGCTAGCGAGCGTTCGCTACCTCCTCGCCTAGCGAACTGCTAGCGAGTGCAAACAGAACCTCCAAACATTGCTCGCTACCTCGTTCGCCACAGCGAAACCCCAGCGAGCTCTTCGCTACTCCCTTCGCTACCAGCGAAAGACCACAATACCATTTTGTCCCAAGTCTGGGACCGTTCGCTGCGCACTCTCCTAGCGAACTACCAGCGACCATTCGCGACCTGCTCGCCTAGCGAACTGCTAGCGAGCGTATGCGAACAAAACTTCTCCCTACTGATCAGAAACCAAAACCACCGATAAAATCACCCGATGAACTCCAACTCATCTCCAGTAGCCTTAGTCTAACATATCCCGACTAATCTACGCCATCTAATCACGATTCTAACCGTTAGACAACGATTTCTATCGATTAAACCAAATTCAACCTAAAATGGAAAGTGTAGAAAAGCTACCAACAATCCAAAACAATCCAACAAAATCATACATGATTATACACATTGATAGAATAATAAAGTTTCACACCCTTACCCGATCAATCGAAAGCTTTAGTGATGATTTCTTGAAGTTCTAGGTTTTTCCTCTTCTTTCTCTCCTCTTTCTCTTCTCTTCCTTTCTTTCCTTTGTTTTTCTATCTCCCCTCCTAACTTTCTCCTTTTCTCTCATATACTCATATTCTCTTTTCTTTCCTCTCAAATTCTTTCCACACACTAATTAATCAATTCTCATAGAATATCCACTTAACATAATTACTAATGCCCAAAATACCCTCCGGTCTATTTTTACCCGATACTCTCAAAGTAGGCAAAAATAGCACAATATGCACAAATAACATATTAACACACAATTCTACATTTAAAATAATAATTCAATCAATTAAATCAGAAAGGACTCAAAATAAAGGAAATTCAGAATCGGGGCGTTACAGAAGGTGTTAGACACCCCTCACCTCCATTGTACTCAATGCGATCCTTCTCTAGTTCTAGGTTAACTATGTTTTTGCCTAAGGGATGTTTGCTTAATGTTACCTATTTCTCCTTAAGTCTACTTATTTGCAGGGGTTTATTTCATTATTTTATAATAATAGATTTAATCAATGAGGGAATAAAAAGAAGTTTCTTATTATTGTACTCGTCAGAGTGTTACAACTTTATGTCTACGTACCTGTCATACCCTACATTTTGACCCTGAGATTCCACATCATTTACATACCATATGAATATACTTGCATGCATCACTAACCCATCACAAGTACAAGATATGTGTGCTTACTTGCTTCACAGGTTAAGTGATCCCTCTAAAACCCAAGCAGATGAATTATCAAGGAATAAACATCATATTCAACACCACAAGTCTCTATATCATTCATTAAGAGCAAGAACTTCCACTCATCAATAATCAAGTGCAAAATTGCATCATGACAAGCTCATCAAGACTCAAGATCCTCGGTGCACCAAAATTAGGGTTTTGACCTAATTCAATCCATGGGATGAGTTGTGGAGCAAGGCATGACCCAATACCTCAAGATATATTTCAAGGACTTCAATTACATCATATTAGTCCATTCATATGATTGGATTGATCCAAAGAACTTGATTAATAAATAATGCAAGAATTCAAATCCATTTGAGCCACAAATTAGGATTTTGATGAAAAGTCAACCATATCTTTGACTTTTGACCAAGACATGATCTCCAACCTTAGGATATGATTCAATACACTCAATATACCTTTGAATTCCATTCATAAGTTTAAAATCACCTTGGCATATTCATTCATTGAAAATCAAGAATTACAGTTTCTCTACTGATAACACGAAATCATATAGATATTTTTATGCATAATTCAACTAAAGTCTAACCGTTTTCGATCCGATTTCGGGTTATTTCCGTGTATTTGTCTGATGTTTTGCAGGTATTCAACGATCACGTCTAAACAAGGCAACATGAAGAAAAGGAGCAATCTCAGATGAAATATGGACGAAAAAGGAGTGAAAACACAATGAAAAGCGCAACAATCAGTTTTTGCTGATGTGACGACCGTCACAGCTTCATGACGACCGTCACACGGGTGACGACCGTCACACCCTGTGACGACCGTCATGCAGGCAAAAACGCCCCACTCAGATTACACGTCAAAAGAGCAGTTCCAATTCCCATTAAGTGGACCACTACTCCCTAAATTATCTGCCTCAAGGTCCATCATCCTCAGAGATAACCGTTGGGATTCCACTTCTATAAAAAGGGAAGCAGGGGACTTCAAAAAGGGTGCTGCATTCATACCACGAAGTGCTGCCGAATTTAATTTCCAGAGCAAATTACTTTCCAGTTTTTATTTGTATTCATTTCCCTTTACATTTCCTTATTCCCATTTCCGCTCTTCTGTAATTTCTATTATATTGTACGATCAAATTGGCACTAAAGACCAGAATCCTGCCAACATCTGTGGAGGATCTGCCCAAAGGCCAATTGGCATATTTACAGGTTTTCATTTTGATCGACTTCTATTTTATTATAATGCAATTTATTATTTATTATTCTTATTTATATTTTGTTTTTCCCAATTCCATGTCTAGCTAAACTTAGGTAATCGATATATAGTAATAATTCGAATGGGATTTGATAACCACTGGTTTGAAAACTTTCTTTTCACAAAAGTAATCTATGGTCTGAGTGTTTAAAATTGATTCACTGAATAAACTTCGTCGCGAAAGCGAGAACTTATTTAAAAGTAGTTTTGCCACGAAAGTGGGAAATTAATTAAGATACGAACCAACAAGCGAAAGTTGCGGTAAGGTCAGATAGTAAACACTAGGCATTTGTTTTAATAACAGCGAAAGCACTTTAAAACGAATTAGAACTTAGAGATTTCCAAAAAATAATTTTAACCCCGAACGGGATACGAAAGTGTACGTTTGGCCCTTAGGATTATGATTAGCGTCAATAACCATTGTGAGACGAGAGTCTTCAAATCTCCATTTTCTGCTTAAATAAACTGTGAAAACTGTTTCATACACCAGTAATTTATCAAATCCCTGAAGAACACAATTACTACGTATCGATTCAATTAATTAAAATCTAAATAGTAATCTTAGTTCCCTTTTTAGTGACAATCTTATTCCCTTAAAACATATTCTACCTAGCTAAACATAGTAACTCCCGAGAACACTAGTTTGATTACGAGTCCCTGTGGGATTGATATCTTTTATTACTACGCGATAGACTGTGCACTTGCAGTTAGTTGTATTAGACATAGAAAGTCGCGATCAAGTTTTTGGCGCCGTTGCCGGGGACCCGTTTAGTCAATAGTGTAACCTTCTGTTACGCCGTATAGACTAGGTTAACAATTTTCATTTTTCCCTTTACTAGTTTTGTCGATTGTATGCCAAGAAATCGCCCGCAAAGCGATATCGTAAAACCTTCAGTCGCAGAACTAGAACGCTTCTTACATTTAAGAAGTAGAATCATTGAGTACCAACTCAAACAACTCAAACATAACACTCCCGAACCTCTCACTCCCATTCCCAAATCAGAAGAAGAAGAACCAGAGATGGCTGAAGGACCTCCGAACAAACCGCTGAAGGCATACGCTACACCATCTCAGATGGAGCCTAGAAGTAGCATTGTTGCCCCAGCTATTACCCGAAATGATTTTGAGCTGAAACCATCATTGCTGTCGGCTGTACAACAAAACCAATTCTCAGGAAACGCAACTGAGGATCCGAACGAACATCTAACGAAGTTTGTACAATACGCAGACATAGTGAAAGCAAATGGAGTAACTCCAGACGCGATAAGACTTCGTCTTTTCCCATTCTCTCTTAGAGACAGAGCGTGGACATGGTTACAATCGTTACCATCCAACTCCGTTACGACGTGGGAGCAATTGAAGAACGTCTTCTTAGCGAGATATTTTCCACCAAGCAAAACTGCTATGCTTAGAGCTCAAATCAACGGATTTCGACAGAAAGATACTGAATCTCTTTACGAAGCATGGGAACGATTCAAAGATATGATGAGAACATGTCCTCACCATGGTCTAGAAGAATGGGTGACAATCCATACCTTCTATAATGGGCTTCTATACAATACTAGATTGACAATAGACGCTGCCGCGGGCGGTGCACTTATGGATAAGCCATACGATTAAGCCTATCAATTAATAGAAAACATGTCACAAAACCATTGCCAATGGGGAGGTGAACACACTCCAACTGAGAAAACCACAGCGAAAGGTGGGATGTACGAAATCAGCAGCCTTGAAAAGTTCAATGCTAAAGTAGATGCTCTAGCACAGAAGATCGATAGTCTGACCGTTAACCCCACTGCAACTGTCGCTGCAGTAACTCCAAATTGCGAGTTATGCGGAAGCACCACTCATAATGCACCCGAATGCCCATTGCTAGCCGGAATCCCGCCAGACCAGGTAAATTATGCTCAAGGAAATCCCTACGCAAATACATACAACCCAGGTTGGCAAAATCATCCAAACTTTTCTTACAAAAGCGAAAATGCATTGCAAATGCCTACTGCTCCGCAAGGATATCAGAAACCAGCTGCTTAGAATGCACCTAGGAAATCGAACCTCGAATTGATGATGGAAAAGTTCATAGCTACTCAAGCTCAAACGAACAAAGAATTCCTAAATCAAAACATACACACTAGCGAGCAAATTAAACAGTTGACAGGAAAAGTAGACACTTTAGCCACCCACAACAAAATGTTAGAAACTCAGATATCACAAGTGGCTCAACAACAAGCATCTGCTGCCGCACCTGCTGGAACATTTCCTGGACAACCCGAACAGAATCCAAAAGACCAAGCAAATGCTGTAATACTAAGAAGTGGAAAAGAATTGGACGAACCGATCGATCCGAGGACCAAAAACTCAGCCATGCAACAGAAACCAACTGAACAAGTAGAAAAGGAATCTGAGTTAGAGAAGAAGGAGGACAACGAGAAGGAGGATACCGCAAGTGAAAAAACTCAAGCACCTCCAGCGCCATATAAACCACCTATTCCTTATCCGCAAAGACTAATAAACTCTAAAACTTCAGGACAGTTTAAGAAATTTGTAGAGCTCCTTAAACAGTTGAATATCACTATTCCTTTTACAGAAGCAATAACTCAAATGCCGTCATACGCCAAATTTCTCAAAGAGATCCTGTCGAATAAGAGAAAGATCGAGGATAACGAAATAGTTACACTTACTGCAGAGTGTAGCGCTATTATTCAAAACCGCATGCCTCCTAAATTAAAAGACCCAGGTAGTTTCTCCATACCCTGCGTCATAGGAAAGTTTGTAATAGACAAAGCTCTATGCGATTTAGGAGCTAGTATCAGTGTTATGCCCTTATCTATATGCAAAAAGCTGAATATGGGAGACCTCAGGCCAACCAAAATGTTCGTACAATTAGCTGACAGATCAGTAAAATACCCCGTCGGAATACTGGAAAACGTTCCAGTACGCATAGGACAATTCTACATTCCAACCGACTTCATAATCATGGACATCAAGGAAGACACTGTAACCCCAATTATCCTAGGAAGACCATTCCTAGCTACAGCCAGAGCGATTATAGACGTGAAGAAAGGAAGGCTAACATTCGAAGTAGGAGAAGAAAAGATAGAGTTCATTCTCACCAAGTTCTTACAAGCACCAGCAATAGACGATACCTGCTATTTAGTAGACGAAATTGACGAATGCATAAGAGAACTTGAAAATGAAGAGACCACGTATTCAGAAATAATAAAGATTCAAATACCCGATATTTTCGAAGATGATAATTGGCGTAAACCGTACAAGGACGACAGCCTAAGCGAAAGCTTAGCACTGACCCCAAACCATATGCCAGGTCCGAAGAACCCATCTTTAGAACTTAAAACACTACCCAAAAACCTTAGATATGAATTTCTAGACGATGAACTAAAAAGACCAGTGATAGTCAACGCCGACTTAGGACAACCCAAAACCGAAAAGTTATTAGAAGTCCTAAAGAAGTACCCCACCGCGTTAGGCTATAACATAAGCGATCTAAAAGGTATAAGCCCTTCAATATGTATGCATCGAATTACAATAGAGGAAGACTCTAAAACTTCTCGAGAGCATCAGAGAAGACTAAACCCCATCCTGAGCACTGTAGTCAGAGATGAAGTAAAGAAATTACTAGATGCAGGAATCATCTATCCGATCTCCGATAGTGAATGGGTTAGCCCAGTTCATGTCGTACCAAAGAAAGAAGGAGTCACAGTAGTTAATAACGAAAAAGGCGAATCAATAACAAAAAGAGTCGTGACTGGAAGCAGGATGTGTATTGATTATAGGAAGCTTAACAAGGCTACGCGCAAAGATCACTTCCCGTTACCCTTCATAGACCAAATGTTGGAAAGACTAGCCAAACATTCATATTTCTGCTATCTAGATGGTTACTCAGGATTCTTCCAAATTCCCATCCATCCTGATGACCAAGAAAAGACTACATTCACTTGTCCTTACGGTACTTTTGCTTACCGCCGAATGCCGTTCGGACTCTGTAACGCTCCAGCAACCTTCCAAAGATGCATGATGGCAATCTTTGCAGATTTCATAGACGACATTATGGAAGTGTTTATGGACGATTTCTCGGTATGTGGACAAAGTTTCGAAGGATGCTTACAAAACTTAGAAATGGTACTAGAACGTTACGTAAAAGTAAACCTCGTCCTAAATTGGGAGAAATGCCATTTTATGGCCCGACAAGGAATAGTTCTAGGACATGTCATATCAGATAGAGGGATTGAGGTAGACAAAGCTAAAATAGAGATTATAAAAGATCTCCAACCTCCAAAATCCGTACGAGAAATACGGAGTTTTCTAGGACATGCCGGTTTCTACAGAAGATTTATAAAAGATTTCTCGAAAATCACAAAACCTCTGACCGGCCTGTTAATGAAAGATGCTGAGTTCGTCTTCGACGACGACTGTTTAAAAGCATTCGAAATATTAAAATCAGCCCTTATCACCGCACCAATCATGCAACCACCCGATTGGAGACTACCGTTTGAAATCATGTGTGACGCGAGTGATTACGCTGTAGGCGCAGTTCTAGGACAAAGGAAGGACAAGAAACTCCATGCTATCTACTACGCCAGTAGAACCTTAGATCCTGCCCAAATGAACTACGCTACCACAGAAAAGGAACTTCTAGCAGTTATATTTGCGCTTGACAAATTCCGTTCTTACTCAGTAGGAGCAAAAATTATCATATACACAGACCACGCTGCCATAAGGTACCTAATAAGCAAAAAGGATGCCAAACCAAGACTATTGAGATGGATCCTGTTATTACAAGAGTTTGACTTAGAAATCAAAGATAAGAAAGGAACCGAGAACGTTGTTGCGGATCACTTATCCCGAATAGAAGGCATCAGACACGAACCAGTACCGATAAATGACGATTTCCCGTACGAACGTCTGATAGCCAAACTAGAAAGTGACACACCCAATTCAATCTCGGAAGATCCAGAATTCGAAAAAGCCGTAGAAGCCGTCTATGCCCAAGTCACATTACCTTGGTATGCTGACATCGTTAATTACCTCGCTGCGGGCGTGCTTCCACCAGATCTTACTTATCAGCAAAAGAAGAAATTCTTCCACGATCTGAAAGACTATTATTGGGACGAACCCCTACTCTTCAAGAGAGGGGCCGACAACATATATCGTCGCTGTGTCCCAGAGGAAGAAATAGAAAATATTATTTCCCAATGCCACTCAGCACCATATGGTGGTCATGCTAGTACGTCCAAGACGTGCGCTAAGATTCTCCAAGCCGGCTTATTCTGGCCTAATCTCTGGAAAGACGTTCACATCGCTGTGCAAAAGTGCGATAGATGCCAACGAACTGGCAACATCTCACGACGCGATGAAATGCCTCAGAAAGGAATCTTAGAGGTAGAAATCTTCGACGTCTAGGGAATAGACTTCATGGGACCTTTCCCACCTTCTTTCGGTAATAACTACATACTCGTCGCTGTCGATTACGTGTCTAAATGGATAGAAGCCATAGCTGCTCCAACAAACGACGCACGAGTAGTAATCAAACTCTTCAAGAACACAATCTTTCCTAGATTCGGTGTACCCAGACTCGTCATTAGTGACGGAAGATCTCACTTCATATCACGAATATTCGATAAACTTCTCTCTAGATATGGAGTCCGGCACCGAGTAGCTACACCCTATCATCCGCAAACTAGCGGACAAGTAGAGGTCTCGAATAGAGAAATAAAACAGATCTTGGAAAAGACTGTCGCTACCTCGAGAAAAGATTGGTCATCGAAGCTACAAGAAGCTTTATGGGCTTATAGGACCGCATTTAAGACACCAATAGGTACTACCCCCTATAAATTAGTTTACGGTAAATCCTGCCATCTCCCTGTAGAATTAGAGCATAAGGCCTTTTGGGCCATTAAGACACTCAACTTCAACTACACCGAGGCAGGAGAAAAGCGAATCTTGAACTTACACGAGTTGGAAGAACTTCGATTAGACGCTTACGAAAATGCCCGTATCTACAAAGAACGAACTAAAAAGTGGCATGATAAATGTTCAATCAGGAAACAATTCAGTGTGGGAGACATCGTATTTCTCTTTAATTCACGATTAAAACTCTTCCCAGGTAAACTAAAATCTAGGTGGTCTGGACCTTATGAAGTGACTAAAGTACTTCAGAGTGGAGCTGTCAAAATTACCGATAAGACGAATGCACCATTTATCGTAAACGGGCAACGTCTAAAACATTACAATAAGAACGAGAACAGTCCTCAAGTCAGCAATATAACATTGCTTGAGCTTCCAGCTCAGACACCCGCATAGCTTCTCACCAAGCTATCGTCAGGCTTTAGACGTTAAAAACAGCGCTTACTGGGAGGCAACCCAAATTTCCCTCGTTATTGCATTTCATTTTTCTTTAAAATTCTACTTTGAAAAATCCAACAAAAATTCTAAAATTACTACTACTTTCTACTTTCGTTCATTTTTGTACTTTTATTCCTATTTTATTTTTTCTCTTTTGTCTTTTGTTTCTACCACTTTTCGTTTCTAAAAATCCTGACTTCAATTTCCTGTTTCAAACTTTTCAGGATTTTTAAAGCCTTCAAAACATTCCTTCTGTTTTCTCCGAATTACCTGCGAGTATGGCCGAGTACGATTTCACAAAGGTTCACTTCAGAGGACTCGCTCAAAAGGCAAGATTCGCAGCACTGACCGAAAGAGAATTCTCCTTAACGCTGTATTATGATAAGGCTACTATGGATAAACTAGGGATCACAGATAGCATTCAATACCTGTTCAATCAACTGGGTTGGGAGGACACTGCTCTAAAAACACGTTTCGCTACCTACAAGGATCTTACCTATGAATTCCTTAGTTCTTTCAGATACACACCCAACTATGGCTTTGGATCCAACACAGAGCTGATTACCTTCCGATTGTTTGGAATGGACCAAACCCATAGCCAGATGTCACTAGCTAACCTCCTAGGATTCCCTAGCGGACCGCATGTGTTCATCAGTGCAGAAGATGACGATATTGATTTGCAACTCGATCACTTCTGGGGTCGAATCACAGGCGACTATCACCCTGAACCAGGCAGAATGCACAATGATGACATTCATAACCCAGCCTTCAAATACTTCCACAAGATACTAGCTCACACCTTGTTTGGAAAAGAAGAAAATATTACTACAGTGTCTAAAGAGGAGTTATTCATCATGTTCTGTGCTTCTCAGGGACGGACAGTAAATGCAGTGCCTTTCATGATGAAATCTTTCAAACGCCTCACGCTGGAACCTCAGACACTTATTCTTATAGGAGGCCTAGTAACAATGATTGCCCACGAGCTTGGCCTTAGATTCCATTTAAATGCCAACACTCGTTTTGGTACCATCAGACCCATGAACATACAATTCTGCTTTAACAGGCGCATCTTAGGGACTATGGGACCTGGACCGTATGAGTACCTTATTAACGAAAAACCAGTACAGCTATTCACACTGCCTGATCATCTGATGACAAGCATCCACAACAAGGATAACTGGCTCTACGAATTGGATGAGCCTATGGGACCTCCTTCACCACAGTCAACACCACAGAACTATATGTATGACAGTGACCACATCTCTGAGGCACACGACTATATGTACTATGAGGACGCTGACTCTGAAACTGAAGTAGACCCTACAACTCCTCCACACTACAATACTTACCCTGAGCCTATCCCTGAGGAAACCACAAACAAAATGGATGCCGTATTACTTAGATTGGACGACGTTGATAAAGCTCTGACTAATGTAAAAGCTGATATCACAGGCATGCACAGCGAACTGGTAGGCTTCATGGATCTAGTCTACGACCAACTCGACTATTATTCATAGAAATTCGATGAGTTGAAGGCACGAAAAGATTAGTTATTAGCTCGTAGCAGTAGTTTCAGTTTAGTCTAGTCTAGTTTAGTTTAATTTAATCATTTGGATTTTTCGCATTGTTCGTTTTCATTATGTACTACATACACTTGTTTCAATTTTATGTTATTTCAATTCTAGTTTTCACTCAATTATTTTGTCTTCGCATTAATTGTTGCTTGTTGGCTGTTATATTACATCACCGTATCAATACTAAGCTTTAAAATCACCACGAGTACGCCCTCCGAGCAAAATTCTGCGTTCTGCAGATTTTGCTGCTGTGACGACCGTCACAGCCCCATGACGAGCGTCACGCGGGTGACGACCGTCACACCTTTGTGACGACCGTCACGCAGCCCAGAACTGCTATCTGATAAAACAGGGTTCGTGTTCTCTTCCACTCCCCCCATTATCACTTTCAAACATCCAAATTCCTACCCCACTACGAATTCTCGTCCTCCCCACATTGAACTATAAACTTCAACTCCAAATTCAACCTCCAAACCACCGTTCTGTCATTTTTCCCTCTCTGCAGAAAAACCCCAAAACCTCAGAAACCTCTCCATCTTCCAACAATGGCCAGGAACGCAGATGTCAGCAACATTTCCTTCCCTGAGGGCGAGTTAGGCGAAAGACAACGAGCACAGTACATTGCATTTCATCAGAGGTCACTCCAGCCGACTCACTACCCGCACCTTCCATCGCTTACAGAGCTCGGACTCCTTGAAGGTGTAACCTGGATGCTTCAATGAGCAGGCATCTGGAACCTCTGCACCAACCCCCAGCCAACCTACGAACAACTCACTCTTGAGTTCTTGAGTTCGTTCACTTACGTCACAGGTAGCGGCGAACTCAACCAGCATTCAGGTGCCGCTTGCTTCCGGATGTTTGGCGTCAACTATCAGATGCACCAAAACCAGATTGCCGGCATCCTACAGCTACCTCGCGACGACAACGTTCATCGCCGCATCACTGATCAGTTCCATCACGAAGCCTTCGCGCTGTGGTATCAGTTGACCGGCCTCAATGCCGATGGTTGGGACTCCTTGCACGCCACTCACATCCATAACCCCACCATCAGGTACTTTCACAGAGCGTTGAGTAACACTATCTTCGCCATAGACAGCAACCACAAAGTGAACTCCAAGGAGCTCTTCTTTCTTCATTGCGTCTTCAACAATGAACCCGTCAACGCTGCCCCGTTTCTGCTGGCTCACATTCAGGCCAACTGCAACCGTGGCTCGAAGCCATTCTACTTTGGCGGGATTGACACGGCTATTGCACTTGGGCTGAACCTTGGCGACCGCCTCCAGCACCTCCATTCCATCCCCTCGGTGTTCCTTGACACCGACCACTGCAGGGCCTCCCATCTCATCCGCTCCCGAGCTGACGGGAAATACCATCCGGTTGTGCGTGGCAAGACCGTCCGAAGCATCATCCTTCCGTCCCGCACCCGCATCCATCCAGAGGACCGTACCAACTGGTTGTTCGACCTCACTGCCCCTCCTGCTGCCGCTGTTCCTACTCAGGATCCCACTCATGATTCCGAAGATGAAATCCAAGCTGAGTTGGACAGGTCCGAGCAGCCAGAGGCATCGCAGCCTCCTCCTCCAGTAGGTACATCTTCTCGCCGCCGCCGTCACCATCCCGTGCCAGACTACACGGAAGAGGACCTCCGTCGCTCCCTAGACCAGCAGGCACAGATACTCACGATGCTGCAGCAGCAGAATCAGCGAGCTGACCAGTTCGAGGCTTGGCACCAGACTCAAATGCAACAACTTCACATCGGCCAAGCTACGATCACTGAGAGCCTAGCGAATCTGACCCTGCAGGTCGAAGGACTCTGAGACACCGTCTACCACACCGGAGCCATGAGCTATGAGGATAGAGTAGCCCTTGCTAGAGCCAAAGGACGCCAGCGTGGACGTGACAGAGGCCGAGACTAGATTCCCCTTTATTTTTCCTTCATTGTTTACTATATTTCAGTTCTTTGTATTTTCATTTTCAGATGTATCTCCCTCTCGCATGCTTCAAGAATCAGTGAGGACACTGATCGAGATAGTCTAGGAGCGGAGCCTTATTTCCACTGTACTCTGAACTTCCTTTATTTCCTTTATTTCCATTTCACTGCACTTTGAATTCTAGTAATATCTATTTTTACACTTTCTATTTCTAGCAAATAAAGCTCGTCTATATATTTTTCACGTTACGCAAACTATCCCCACATTATTCAACGTAAACAAAAACTTTCATTTGTTCCTCAAAAGCAAAAGCATCACGAGAATGCACCTGAGTTCAAAACAAGTTTTGAAAATCCGAGGAAACGACAGTTCTAACAAAACCAGCATCGTCCAGACACCTTAGATCTCTAGTTTATGCAAGTCGGTTTCATCACCTACGTGTACCAAAGTCTCAAGTGTCTGCGCAAACTCAACCCCAAGTAGTTTATACTAGCAGTCAGCACCATCCTAAAAACACTTCTAAGCGAGCGACCGATGCAAATAAGTGTATGATCTCCAAAAAGATGAAAAATCATGAAAAGAGAGCTAAAAAGCCCAAGAATATAAGATACTTCCTTCTAAGTTAGGTGCTCCTCACCCGAGCATTTAGCCCAACGGCACGAAAAACTTATTGAAAATCAATGACATAAAATTATGATCAATGAAGAAGATCAAAAACAAAAATGAAGAGATCATACTCACTAACAGGTCGACTTGCCATGAAAGTGTGCGGACAACGGGCTTAATGTGATTGCCCTAGAACAAACAGGGTGAACTTGCCGCGAGAACCTTGACACCGAGCTACAGTAGCATGACTGAGACCGATTTGCATAAAAAGGAGACCTCCGGAGACTCGTAGTCCAGTGTCGTCATGATACTCGTCTTGTTCCTACCAAGAATCCCGGTTTTTCCAAACTCTGCGAACGAAGAAGTTGCCTCGTGCTCGCCGACTTTTCCATGTTTTACTTGAGGACAAGCAAAGATTCAAGCTTAGGGGAGTTTGATAACACGAAATCATATAGATATTTTTATGCATAATTCAACTAAAGTCTAACCGTTTTCGATCCGATTTCGGGTTATTTCCGTGTATTTGTCTGATGTTTTGCAGGTATTCAACGATCACGTCTAAACAAGGCAACATGAAGAAAAGGAGCAATCTCAGATGAAATATGGACGAAAAAGGAGTGAAAACACAATGAAAAGCGCAACAATCAGTTTTTGCTGATGTGACGACCGTCACAGCTTCATGACGACCGTCACACGGGTGACGACCGTCACACCTTGTGACGACCGTCATGCAGGCAAAAACGCCCCACTCAGATTACACGTCAAAAGAGCAATTCCAATTCCCATTAAGTGGACCACTACTCCCTAAATTATCTGCCTCAAGGTCCATCATCCTCAGAGATAACCGTTGGGATTCCACTTCTATAAAAAAGGAAGCAGGGGACTTCAAAAAGGGTGCTGCATTCATACCACGAAGTGCTGCCGAATTTAATTTCCAGAGCAAATTACTTTCCAGTTTTTATTTGTATTCATTTCCCTTTACATTTCCTTATTCCCATTTCCGCTCTTCTATAATTTCTATTATATTGTACGATCAAATTGGCACTAAAGACCAGAATCCTGCCAACATCTGTGGAGGATCTGCCCAAAGGCCAATTGGCATATTTACAGGTTTTCATTTTGATCGACTTCTATTTTATTATAATGCAATTTATTATTTATTATTCTTATTTATATTTTGTTTTTCCCAATTCCATGTCTAGCTAAACTTAGGTAATCGATATGTAGTAATAATTCGAATGGGATTTGATAACCACTGGTTTGAAAACTTTCTTTTCACAAAAGTAATCTATGGTCTGAGTGTTTAAAATTGATTCACTGAATAAACTTCGTCGCGAAAGCGAGAACTTATTTAAAAGTAGTTTTGCCACGAAAGTGGGAAATTAATTAAGATACGAACTAACAAGCGAAAGCTGCGGTAAGGTCAGATAGTAAACACTAGGCATTTGTTTTAATAACAGCGAAAGCACTTTAAAACGAATTAGAACTTAGAGATTTCCAAAAAATAATTTAAACCCCGAACGGGATACGAAAGTGTACGTTTGGCCCTTAGGATTATGATTAGCGTCAATATCCATTGTGAGACGAGAGTCTTCAAATCTCCATTTTCTGCTTAAATAAACTGTGAAAACTGTTTCATACACCAGTAATTTATCAAATCCCTGAAGAACACAATTACTACGTATCGATTCAATTAATTAAAATCTAAATAGTAATCTTAGTTCCCTTTTTAGTGACAATCTTATTCCCTTAAAACATATTCTACCTAGCTAAACATAGTAACTCCTGAGAATACTAGTTTGATTACGAGTCCCTGTGGGATCGATATCTTTTATTACTACGCAATAGACTGTGCACTTGCAGTTAGTTGTATTAGACATAGAAAGTCGCGATCATCTACACAAAATTCATCTAATACACAAAGTCAAAGTTTGACTTTTTGAGCAAAATTGATCATAAATGGCTATTATTCAAGAAAATATGATCCATAGTTGCATTTAATCAATTATTGATCAAGAAATCAAGATTACTTTCAAAAAAACGCAAAATTAGAAGAACTGAAAATTTCACTAAGTTATGAAAATTCATGTTCAAGTACTTAACTTTACAAGGCCATAACTTGTGATCCAAGCAACCATTTTTTGCACTACATAACTCAAATGATAGATCTTCTTCCATAAAACAAGATTGATGGGCTGAACCATCCCCAAAATGCATAGATTTTGAGATACAAGGCCATGAAGTTAAGGTTTCAAGATACTTTGAACCTTGACACTTATAACTGTTTTAGGCAAAATCTGTTCCATGTTTTGACCAACTTTGAAGACATTTTTTGCAATGATCCAAATTGAATCAAGACCAATTATGAACATCAAAGTTAAAGTAGGATATCTATCTTTCAAACAAGTACAAGAACATCCATTGATCATGCTTGAGCAAGAAGTTATGGATTTAACAACATGCCTTGATCAAACTGGTTTTTCAAGACAATTTTCATGTTTACTTGCATCAAACGATTTCTAGAACAAATTTGATGACTTTGCGAGCCTTTTCATCCTCCAAGATCATAAGGAGTCTTGTTGAATCACATAATATCTTCTACTTTGGACCATAAGTCAAGGATCCCGTCTCTTGGCATGTGAAAAACCATCATTACATAGCCTTAAATTCAAGTTTGTCATTTGGCATTTAAGTGAAGCATTGAATTGGCACGAAATGAGCCATAACAGTTCAGACCAATTAAAAAAATAATGAGCATTCAAACCTGCAAAATGCCAATTGAGTCAAGATTCTAGTCATGCTACGGAAGACTTTGGTACCTTAGCCTTTAAGTAAGAGCTAGATCACAACATCCATTGGATAATAGCATGCTCCCTCATCTAACACTATTCATCCAAGACAAGTCGGTTCTCCTATAAATATAGGTCATTTTGCATCAGTTCAATCACACCAAAACAATACCAAAGACTTGTTTTCTCATTCTCCCTCTTTACTTCAAGTTTTCAAAGTTCCAAAAAGCAAACTTGAAATTTTCAAAACCAGAGCCTAAACCACTCAAATAACCATCCAAACACATCACAAGTCATCCATTGGAGGTGTCCAAACCCTCATCTTCATCTCCAATCACCAAAATCAGAAAGTCAACCATCAAAACCTCGTATTTTGACTTTTCTACATTTTTCAAGCGATGTCTTGATCCTGTCCATTTCAAAACAAAACAAAACTCTGAACACTGTCTAAATAACATCCCTAAAATGTTCCAACAAGATTTTCTCAACTGTAACACCATTCGAAGGAGTTTCCATTTTGACCACTTTTGACACTTTTTGCAAAAAGGAGTCAGATTTTGTTCTAGAGAGTTCCCCTTTGATTATAAGCATCCAAGGAGCTTCTATAAGGTGTATCGGTGGTGTCAAAAGCATTGGTTTACTTCTGCAACAAGGTTTTTACAAATTTACAAGTGAGCTTTAAGAGGTAATCTTCCTAAAACCTTGAACTTTAAGAAATTTTCCGTTGATCTACATTGAGCATGATCATGTCATATATATTTTATTTGTTGTGTTTGAACTATTTTATCATGCTATTATTGATTGTATAGAGTTGTAGCATAGAACTTGCAAATATTAAGCCTTTTTGAAATCACTATCAGGTTTTAAAATGTAGGAATTTTCAAAATATCTAAAAATACCATTGAATTCCTCATGAAATTCTAGGCAAGTTTCATCTTTATTTCACTTAATTTCATTAAGAAATGAGGAAGTTACACTAGGTTTTGCAAATGGTTGCAAACTTGATTTTCTTGGGCAAACCAGCCATGGGCGCCCTTTGTCTGGCCAGACATGGGTCATTTTCACTCTTTCCAATTAATGGGCATGGTTTTATATACAGATGTATCATCATCCCATTGGTTCAACCTACACGCTATAATACTCTCTTATCCTCCTTGTCTTGGGTTTGAGTCTGGCTGACCACTCTTTTGCCATTTTGCGCCTTTTGTTTTTTTTCTGAACATTTTTCTAAATATATATTTGTCCAGTCCCAATATTATCACATGCGCGCCATAATTGAGTTGGTTAGTGTTTTAACTTGAAATATGAGTGGCGTGAGTTCAAGTCCTAGGGAGGTCATCTCCTTACTTTCTTCATTTTTCTTCACATTTTCAAACTATGATAACTTTCTCATTTTTAATCATTTTGAACTCATTCTTTTTTCAAATTGTCCATAATAACGTCTATTTTCTAATTATGAAAATAAAATACCAAAAATAATTAATTTCCTCATAGTTATGAGTGTTCAAAGTATGTGATGTTTTTAGAGTTTCTTAAAGAACCTCTTGACTCTTTTGAATAATTCCTTGTATTTCCTTGTTCACAATAACAAGTTTGAACCATATACATCTTTTATGAACCATAAATGTTGTTGGTAATTTTTAGATCCTTGTCCTCACTTGATTTTAATCCATTTTTTAAGTGTATGTTTACATGTGAATGAATGATGTACTTTCAATCATGCCATTAGATTTTTGTTTAATCTTATGCCTTAACATGTTAATTTTCTTCCATAATTACATGATTTTAATATGTTTATGTTCCCTTGTATGGATTATATCATGTATATATAATCCTAAAACATTTGAACTTTGCTTTGAAAATGTTTTCATATACATGTTCATTTCGTATGAACTTTGTGGTGTTTTCACTTTATCCAAACCCATATTTAAACCCTAACATGAATGCTTGATTATTATCAACTTGTCTTAACATATTTAATTGATATCCTTTCTTCAATTCTCAATTATCTCTTCCATAAACTTTCACCATGACAAATACATCACTTTAAAATACACCATCTTTCAAATAAACTTTCAAAATCATCTTTTGATTTCAAATTTTGGGCCTCAGCTAGTGTGTAAGTCCCAACCCCTTTAACTTTCAAATCATCAAAATATTTGGGTCTCTATTAGAGTGTAAGACCCATCACTTTTCACCTTTTTAAAATCAATCATTTTTAAAACCTCTTTGGGCCTCTATTAGAGTGTGATTCCCCCCATCTTCCTTAAAACTTTCTTCAATTTCTCAAAACTCAATCCTCGACTTTCATCAAACACAACATTAGTGACATTCAAATGCTTAAACCTTGGGCCTATGTGTTGTACCCAAAAATTTGCCTAACCTTTTTCTTACTTGGTTTATGTTTCATTGCATTAGCATATCATTGTTCTAGCATTCACATTGCATAATCATGTTGCACTTTACAGGAGATCAGGAAAGGTGTGCTTAGCCAATTAAGGTTATCAAAGGTTCAAGGCCTAATCAAGAGATTATATTCAAGTCATCAAGTGGTTATCATCATCAGAAGCAAGTCTAAGTCCTTGAAGAAAGGCAAGCAAGTGAATACGGTTCATCTCCTGTCTAGGAGCCTATCTAAGGATCATCGGGGGATCATAAGACCATGGTTAAGGGTGGAGATTGTCATTGAAGCTCATTGGAGGCCTTGAGGGTCATGGTAGAGTTCATTCAAGTGTTTATGCCAAGTGTGGAAAGTCACAGTTGAAGGTGTTGCAATTAGGGTTTGCATCTGGTCAACCTTGAGTCAACTGTGCAATTGAAGGAGATTAAGACTCATTTCTAAGTCTTTATAATCAGGGGATGTGATGTTAAGGCATGTGAGATGTCATCCCAAGATCAATTCAAGAAGAATTCAAAGTGTGAGGAGTTGCTAAATTAGGGTTCTCAGGGTAAAATCCCCTGTTTAGTGTCTGACTTCAAGACCACCTATCTCAAGATACAAGTTTCATCTAAACTTTTGACCAACTTAGAACTTGTAAAGCATGTTCTTAGCTTTAATTTGAGTACTATAAGTCCTTGATTGGATTTATGGAACTCAAGTTATGATCCAGACAAGTTACAGGTCATCAGATGAATGTGAATTTTATCTGTGAAAGTCCACCAACTTCCGAGGCACTTTTGACCTAGAAGGATGTTTCTCCTAAACTTTTGGCCAACATGAAAGTTGTAGGGCTTGGTATTAGCTTTCCAAAATGTACTAGAAGTATTCCATATTATTTGAAGAACTCAAGTTATGAGGTTTACAAGTTAGGGGTATTTTGGGAAAGTGAGATTACAGACCATTTTGGATTATGGGTCATGTCACTATCTTGTGAGCCTCAAATGAAGTTTTGTCTAACAAAAAACTTGCTCAAAATGGGGTTTTAACTTCAATCAAGTATCCATGAGGTATTGGTTTGGCTTAGAACAAGAGTTGGTTGGAAGGAATTTGACAAAAGGCATTTTTAAAAGGATTAAAAGAGAAAAATCCAAAATAATTCACAAGTGTTCAAAAAATGGCAAATGAGTGCATATTTTGATTGAAAATGACATTTTAAATAGATTGGCAATTTTACATTTGGGATTTGAGGCCTAATTCATGGACTTTATTTGGATTACTTAGAATGGAAGTAACATAACCAATCAACACCATAAGATGAGATCAAGCACTTAAACTGATCCATTTACATTCAAGGGATGTTAAGCAAGGAATTTGAGTGAGATTTGAGATGCAATTACACAGTACACACGGGCTTCCATAGTTGAACTTTGAAGAAAATGGAAATTTTGGATTAAGCAAATTGAGCTATGTTATGATCCAAATACATCCTATTTAAGCTCAGCATCGTGTTCAGATGGTTTTTTTTTGAAGGAATTGGTGAAGAATTCAGTTGTGGCAGTTAGAGATTGAAGCTTCCAACTTAAAATCGGTTTTTGCAATTCAGAGAGTTTCAAGAGGAATTGAGGATTCAGTTAGCACCAGTGATCATCCTTGAAGGTTTCTGCAGCATTTGAAGCCAAGAATCACACTGCAACTACTCCAATTTCAAGCTTTTTTCCAGGTTTTTATCTTTCACCATTGCTCTTGATTTAGGCATGTTTAGACTAAATTTGGCATGTGGTTAAGTTGTAGTGATGACATAGATCGTTTTAGGATCATAATTATAGAGGTTAGTAATGATCCAGGATAGTATGCAAATTCTGTTGAGACTTGTACATGGCTGGTTCTTGAGTGTTAGCAAGAACTGATTAGTGATTCTTGATCCCTGAGAAGTGAGGAGTAATTCTGTGTAGTCAATTTTGAGTTTGATGATGATTATGGAATTGAGGAATTTTCTGGTCCTCTTCGTATTTGAAGATTCGTGAAGAATTAATAAAAATGGAGTAGATCTTAGTAATCCTGGTGAGGAGACGAGAAGGACGGTATAATTTTCTTTGAGTTTCATGGAAGTTGAGTTCAGAGCATGATTGCTCTCGCCGGAGAAGACGGTGGAGCTCTTCTCCGGCCACCATGACTGGGCTTCCCTCCTTGTACCAGTTTGAATTGAAGATGATGAAGGAGGATCGTTGGATTTGATTGGATCTCTTGACTTGGTCACAACATCTAATGGATGAGGATTAGTCTAATTAGGGTTTGGTTAGGTGGCACGATCTGGAACGCCGGATGAGAATACTTTTGAATTGAATGCTCGTGATTAGAGAGTACCGTGTACGTTCGTCAACTATACTCCACATTGCCTTTGAACCAAAACGCACATCTTCATTAAATGAGCTGGCATGCGTGCAGCTGCTAGATTATTTGACCAGTAATCTCATCCAATGGCTCTAATATTTTCTGAGTTTCTTTATTTCTTTAATTGATTTTATATTTTCTTTTAATTATTTTTTATGTTTAATTTATTTTAATTAGTTTTAATGATCAAAAAATTATGAAAAAAATATGTGGTTGATCCTTGTTGAATTTCTAATTTTTTCATGCCTTTAGATTTTATTTTGCTGCTGTTTTCAATTTAATGTCCATTTTTCTATTTTTATTAAATGATTAAAAATGCATAATATGACTAGTTGGATTGCTGATTTTATTGCTAGCTCATGATTTAGAATTTAATGTTGAAACTTCGCATGCTTGTTATAGACCCCTTGATAGGTTGTTGTGATTTTTGGTGTGATTTTTAGATGATTCTAAGTAGGAGTTTGAGATAGATGTTTAAGAACCTTCCTTGATGGATCCATTTTAGTGCATTCTTTGGATTTAGATTTTATTTGAACCTTTAGGATTAGGTTTTGCCCCTGGCTTTTCTACCATAGATACTTAACTCATGTAGGATAATGTAGGATTTTCCTTGAGATTTTTAGAAGTGATTTTCTATTAGTTCCCCATTTTGCAAGTTGGTTGTAGTTTAGGTGACCCTAACTAGAATAACTTCATAGATTAACCTTGTAAGTGAGCATTAGATGATTCTAAGCTTCAAATCCTTTCTTGATAGAATAGAAGTTAGGTATATACCTCATTAGAACCTTGTTAGAGCCTTGATAGAGCTTTGGATTCCCCTAGTCTAGGTGATCCTTGTGGCTAGTCTGTAGGGTTCCTTAGAAGTTGTTGGGTTGCCTTCTGTCCCCTATGTGATTTCTTCCTTGGGCTTTGCCCTACCCTCTTTCTCCAAGTCTTGAATAGGAGCCCTCCTGGGAGAGCCTAATCCTTCCCTTGGTTAGATTCTGTGCATTCCTTAGGAGGTTGAGCCTTGAATTGACATTCCCCAGTATAGTACATTCCTTTAGTTTGTACTATCTTTCTCCTTTAGGTCTTGATAAGAAGCCCTCTTGGGAGAGCCTAATCCTTCCCTTGGTTGGATTCTGTGCATTACTCAGGAGGTTGAGCCTTGGATTGACATTCTTGGCATGGTATATTCCCTTGGTTTATATACTGTCATCCATCTCCAAGTCCTTTTCTTAGGATCCCTCTTGGGAGAGCCTAATCCTTCCCTTGGTTGGGTTCTGTGCATTTCTCAACAGGTTGAGCCTGAGATGTACATTCTGTGTTGATACAATTTTAACCAGAAACCCTAGATTGATATCTAGGACTAATACCCAGTCTTTATCTGTCCTATTGACATAAGATCCCTCTTGGGAGAGCCTAATCCTTCCTTTGGTTGGATTCTGTGCAATCTTCAAGAGGTTGAGCCCATGATGGACTCTGGTGGTTGATATACCTCCAACCTGATGTAGCCTGGGATGACTTCCCTGTTGCTCATTTTGGTTTCTCTTCCTTGCTTGACATTGCTTGATGCATTAGAATAGGTTCATGTTTAGAATATTTTTAGGTTAGGAGCATGACTGCTTAGAGTTTGAGTGGGTCTCCCTCTGCTTGTTTGCATTAAGGGTTGAGGTGATCCTCCCCTTGCTTGTGTGTAGTTTTGCTTTTTATCTGTGTGTTTGCATTAGAGGTTGAGTATGTCTCCCTCTGCTTGTCTGTTTTGATTGTTTTCTTTTTGCTTGATTGTTTAGAGGTTGAGTGGGTCTCCCTCTGCTTATATTGCATTTGCATCTTTACTGTCTTCTTCTGTATATCTGTTTACTGTTTAGCTGATGCTTTGTCTGTTTCTGTATCCCATTGACATGATCCCCTAGGACTCTCACTTCCTTTGATAAAGAAGTGATGATTAGAACTTTAGGTTGAAACCTATGCATGATAACATCTAAGAGTTCCCTGTTTCAAACCTCAACCATAGGATGAATCCTTGGCATGACAACATTAGGACTTGACAGTTTCCCCGTAGAGTTTGTTCTCTTCTCATCTTAAAACAACAGTAAAAAACGTAATAAAGGCAAGTTGGTACAAGCGCGTTACGAGCCTTAAGCCACTTGGGTAATGATAATTGAGAGGCCTCATCTCAATCGTCTAGAGTGTTTAGTATACGTCCTTTGGACGATATGTGACGCATTCGTTCCCAGGTCATAGTCTCTAGAGTTGTACGGACTACAAACATTCATAAAAAACACTTCTTCCGTAAAAGACAGAAAGCAAACTTCAAACCTTTTTGCCCCGTGGGGCCCGTAAATCAAGGAAAACTTTTCTGAAGAAAAGAGTGTCGTTAACTCTCAGTTCTACCGCAAACGGTAAACGCATAAGTCTCCAATGGTCGAGCTGCATACACCAACTGCTGGAACTGTTTGTTAACTGTACTCGGATAAAAAAAGACAAACCTGTGTCCCCTCTTTATCCCGAACTACGTTTGCTCTGATCTTTCACGCCGTGTGAAAGTATGTAGGCACGAGATGCGATATATCGGCGAGCAACCTTCCCCCCTTTTTCACCCGTAGTTAGGCGAACTACGTTGACTCTGATTTCTCGTTCCAGACGAGAATACGTAGGCATAGAACTGCTGTGTTCTGTCGAGTCATTTTCTTCTCTTTTCAGACCAGACTCTTTAGCGTAGATAGATAAACCAACCTGTCAGATAAACACAACAAGCGTGAATCCCATCGAGTATGATGGACGTGAGGGGTGCTAATACCTTCCCCTTGCGTAACCGACTCCAGAATCCAGACATGGTTGCGATGACCTTGTCTTATACCTTTTCGTCAGGTTTTTCTGATCGTTTCCTTTCCCTTTCTGTGGGATAAATAACGAAAGATGGCAACTCTTCTGTCATTGCCGGCACCTTATTTTCGCAGTAGCGACACTATGTTTAGAGTGTAATATTCAACACCTTTGTACATAAAATAAATCTTGGGCCTCTTTCAAGAGTGTAAGACCCACCACCTTTCTTTTCTTTTCAATAAATATTGGGCTTCTGTCAAGAGTGTAAGATCCACCACAATTTCCTTTCTTTTCAATAAATCTTGGGCCTCTGCTTAGAGTGTAAGACCCAACATCATTGTGAATAAACACACAAATAAAATAGTCAGACATCAAACCTCTACAGATGCAAAAATCTTCCATGAACTCATGCATGTCATATTCAATGTCTATAATTGTGAATCTTCAATCATGTTTGTTCATATTTTGTTAGGTTTCTCTTGACATTTACATCATCCTTAGTTTATACATAGATCAAACAATAGGATCCCTTCAAATCACAACTTAGTTCAAACAACTAGTTCCCTGGCCTTATACAAGCATCATTGCCTCCTCTTGGGCATCATACAAAGAATCTCTCCAGTAATATTAGCCTTCTCTTGGGCTTCATATAAGGAGACTTGGGAAGTCTCATTCAATCCCTCATATCCTTCTCTTGGGCTTCATACAAGGATCCTCATGCTTCTCAAAAATATAAGTCAAGTCTTAGTAATATATGCAAATAAATATTTTAGCCTTGCCATCCCGGGCTTTGTACAGGATATAAATAAAATCTTTTAGCCCCATTCATCCTGGGCTTTATACAGGTTACAAATAAAAATCCCCAAATAGTTAGTCAAATCCTCAGTATTGAGCCATTCTCTTCAAATTAACCTCCTCTCATGCTTTTACACCAATAATTTCCCTAGTCAATCAGCCTTAATCTTGGGCTTTGTACAAGACAAATAAAACTCCCCACTTGAGTCAGTTTTTAATCTTTTAGCTTCATATCTTGGGCTTCAATCAAGATATATGTATCAATCTCCTCACAGATGAGACTTTGAGTCATCTCTGTAGGAAGACATCTCTTCTAATCACTACAATTCAAATCAAACATTAAAAACCCTTTTCCATATAAGTGATGTAAGTGGCACACTTGTTGATTCAAAATCCAAGCTGGAGTCCCTCTCTTATCATGGCTCAAAAACTTTTCTTTTATCTAACTAATGCAAGTGGTACACTTGTTGATCCTATGTCAAAGTTAAGGTCCCTTTCTTAGTATGTAAAAAATTCATAAAGGAAAAAATTACATTGCTTAAAAATAACAAGTTCAATGTTTTCTTCCGTTATGACATCATTCTCATATGATTGTAGTGAATAGGTGAGATATCTCCCTTAAAGATGATAATTTGTCAAATCTTTCTAAAACTCTTTTTAGCTTCATCATCTTGGGCTTTAAACCAGATACAAAACAAACTTTTTCCTCCCATAGATTAGGAGGAACTACAAACGCTCTAATTTCTCAGTTTCTTTTTTGAGAATACCCAGGCATAAGATTGCGAGAACTTAGCGAGCACACTAACAAAAAACCCTTAGGTCCCGATACCTTCCAAAAACAATAGATCACCATAAAAATACCAAACAAAAACATTTCCTTAGTTTTCACAAAGCAGAAACTTTCTCAATTAAACAGTAGACAAACCTAAGCAAGCAAGTAATTCAACAATGGAAATATACAATCAAGGTTCCTATAGATTATTATAGATACTCAGGGTGTAATTAGCTTCCCTTAGTATAACCAACCCCCGATTTCAAATCTCTTAGCATTTGTAGAAAAAATACTTGTGGGCAGGGTTAGTTTACGATAGCTTCCACTTTCTTTTAAGCATCATAGAATAGATATACGAAAACAGAAAGTAGCACTAAATTTGGAGCTACAGTACCCTTAAGCATTATGAGAGATCAGTGTACCGTAGTTCATCTAAAAAAAGACTGTGTGTTCGTTGATTTTAGTTTTGAAAATATCTCAACACATCAGGGGCGAAGAAAATTTTGATAAAAAAAATGTCTCAATGCACAAGGGTAGAGAACATGCTATCTTAGATGAGTTTAAATTAATTTTAGATTGATATGTCGATTAATAAAGTGTCACACCAGCCAATCAATTTGATTTGCAAAAATATATTTTTACTTTAATTTAGAAAATAAAATAAGCTATATATACATATTTATTATATTTATTATCTTTTTTATTGGAATATTATAAAAAAGAAAATTTATTTCAAATGAATTTAGAAATAATAAATTTGACCTAACTAGTAGAAAGTATAAAAGTTATTACTCAATATTTTTATCTCCTTTGAATTTTTCCACATAAAATAAATTTTATAATCTAATAGAAGAACTTAATAATTTTTTATATATTTTTGTATGCATTATTTTTTTATTGCAAGTAAACAACTTATTCTAATAATAAAACTATACTAAATATTTTATTATTATTATTATTATTATTATTATTATTATTATTATTATTATTATTATTATTATTATTATTATTATTATTATTATTATTATTATTATTATTATTATTTAGGCATTATTTAATTATCAATCAAATTATTCTAATTAAAACAATTAACCTTAATCCTAAATAAATAATATTAAAATATAAAAGATGAAATAATGTAAACTAAATTGGGAGAGTATATCTTCTTCTCTAGGAGTGTTCGCGGATTGAGTTGGGTCTAATTTGATTAAATCTAATATCTGACGCGATCAATATTAATTGGGTTAGGTTGAGTGTTCAACCCGTACTTTTAAAATTAAACTCAAAATAAATTAATCCGCTCATCAATGGATTGGGTTAGGCTCGTGGGTCATTCACTAAATATAATTTTCAAATTTTAAATAAAATATATCAATTTATTTAACACATTTATATTACAAAAAAATTAATAAATCATATGTTTTTAGTATTCAATTTGAATAAAATTTATTGGTTAATACCTAAAAACTCTTTTACGATTCATATTAAAATAATATAAAAATAACATAAAATATAATTTAAAAGGTAAGATATATATTATCTTTTTAAAATAAAGTTGATCTTTTAAATTTGATTTAAACTTTAGACTTTTATAATTAATAACAAATATATATATATATATATATATATATATATATATATATATATATATATATATATATATATATATATATATATATATATATATATATATATATATATATATATATATATATATATATATATATATATATATATATATAATAAAATAAAAATAGTGTGACATGTCAATGAGTTGAGTTCACGAATTTGTGGATTTAAAACATCAATCTGTTAACCAAACTAAATACCAATAAATTTGAATGGGTTGATTCGGATTGAACCATGATTAAGTTGGGTAAAATAAGGATTGAGTTGGGTGATTGGGTTCTCGGATTGGCCGGAAACATGAGCACCTTTGTTCTTCTCTCTTAGCAACCACATTCACTCCCTCTTTTTCTTATTCATCACTTCTAACCCCTCTTTCTTTCAGTAGAACCACTTCTTCATCAATTGGCAAACAAAACTCAAACAAAATTTTCAAACGACCAACAACAAAAGAGGATAAATGAATGATGACAAGGCGGCAGTGCCGCGAATCAGAGAAGATTCCACACTCCGATGTGTCGTGGCGCAGTTGAACGATAGCGGAAAGAGGTTGGACTAGAGAAGAGGGTCATGTGGACGACCAACACAAAATACACAAAAAATAAAAGTGAAGCATGATTATTTTGGGAACCTTGCCTTAAAGCTTTCAAGCAAGGTCCTTTCATGGTCTATCTAACTCTCTAGGACGAACTTCCTTTGACACATTTTCTTAATAGAGGTTATAATCTTCAAAGCAGCTTCGACATGAGCAATCCTTTATGCCACGTCTTGGTCGATAGCTTCCTTGGTCGACATCTTCCTTGGTCGACAAGGGTGTTTCAACATCTAGAGAAACCTCCTCCCTTTCGACGTCAGCAATCTTTTGCTCTAGCTTTGCTATTTAGGCGCAATAGCCAAATATCTGTTGGTCGAGGGTGTGGCATCTATCAAAGCGTGTCTTCTAGGAAGCCTCATGATCTTTTAAGTTTTTTCACAAACAGCGCTGAGATGCCATTCCCGCTTCATCTCGTTTATCTGGGATCGGATTTAAGCGTCGACATGTTTGCACAAAGTCACATCTTTCGCCAGTTGGGTAAAGAAGGTTTCAAACTCAATTAGATATTCAGCTGTAGAGGCAGGCACATCGAAAGTCGAAAGCGCATCCAGAATCTTGAAGACGTCTCGAGCTACAGGAGCTTCAGCGGTCGCTTTGACAAATTCATCCTCAAACAATTGGGCCCTTAACTCCCGCAGTTTAAGGGTGAAAGTATTATCTTAGGTCGAGTCAATAGTGTTCTTCGATCCAGCAGGGGTAATGGCCTTGACAGAGCCACGAAGCTTGAGGAAAGCTTTCAATGTCTCTGCAGGTTTCGACACTTTGGAGGCCAAAATCTCCTATGGGGTAGCATTGAGTGTATCTTCGATGCTATTCCTTGGAGGTGGTGAAGTATCAACTGCATGACTAGCACCCGCACCCTCCTCTCTATGATTGGGAGTGTTATTCTCGACATTTTCCTCGAGGTCAATAAAAACAGCAGGGTTTTGTTTAGGAGTTTCGTCCGTTGACATCCCAGGGAATTCATCAACCTTTTGGGGACTTAGAGGAGGAATAATATCAGCAGATCGCCAAAAAGTATTGGCAATGTTATCAGCTAACATTGGGGAATCCGGGTCTTCTACTTTTTGCGAAACAAACAAGGTAAAAGTCGATAAGAAAACGTAAAGGGAACGTCGAGAAAAAGGAGGTGAAAAGAAGAATACCTCAGCAATTTTGGACGAAGGAGGAGTTCTGGTAACCACGGAATGGAAGACCTCAGTTAGGTTTTCAGGAACGACATGTTTTGGAGTCGAAACAACCCCTTTGAGGGGTGTTCTCTTTGTTGGGGCTTTATTTTTTTGTCTCAGAGGAGTGGTTGGGGGAGAATCTAACGTTTTAGAAGGGAAAACCCGAGAATGGGTGCTTTCATTTGACAGCACAATGTCAGGAATGATTTTTTGTTCAGATATCTGGCCAGAACAAATTACGTAAGTCGACAAGCAGGGACAAACGAAACAAAAAAGATAAGGAAACATATCATACCTGAGCGTTAGAAGTTTTTTGTTTTTTGGTTGGCTGGGTCAAAGTCAACACCACATGAGGATCCCTCTTGTGTCCTTGAAAAGGATAAGTAACTTTCACAAAACAATGCAAAGACTCAGGTATAAGTAGATAAAGACGAAGAAGAGTGAGTTTACCCTTTTTTGTGCATCCCCAATGGCATTAATGGGCCTTGCATCCACCAAAGGTGTCGAAAGACCAAAGGCTTCTCCTGAGAAAGCTGTAAAAGCGTTTACCACGTTTTCTAGGAAGAGGTTATAGTCGAAATGCTAAGCTTGATACTCCGACCACCAGACATTGAAATTTTTGGTGGTGAAGAACGATGGCTTGTAAAAAAAACACGGGCAACTCCAGATGTTGAGTCGACTTAGAAAACTTGAGGCAATTCCTATGTCCCGTCAAGTTAAGCCTTCGGCCAGCCCACACGATGTCATCATGATGTTGAACTAATGGCTTTGGTAGCATTTGACTTAGGCCAAACTGTCGAGAAACCATGTTGGGCTGCTAGTTCATGAACCCGTAACCGGTGTTGCTCGAATCAATGTGAAATTATACCATTTTAGGGGTTAATAAAGCTCTCCTATGGAGTTAGATAATGCAGTTGTTCTGGGGGAAGCACCAAGGAAGGGATTCTGGAACCAGGGCGGCCCAAAACTTCGATGGGCAAAGAGAGCCATCGCAGGAACAAAGATGTTTTCCTTTGCAAACATAGTGAGATATTTCATGAAGAGGGTTTTGATAGGGGTTTTTTGTATGGTCAGAAGAGAAAGTCGAACTCCTTCCACCAGTCGGTATTCGTTCAGACGTTACATCTTGGATGACACTAGATAACCCAATTTATGCTCAAAGGTGGCGTTCAGCCAATGTTGCAGTAGCCACATCGGCCCTGACACATTTAGGGTTTTGGTGGTTTCATAGAGACGGAAAATTTGCAGCGATGACATCCCCACATAATGATATTGAAAGGCCAAAAGAAGTTTTCCAAGGGCCAGCTGTCGACCCTCGTGGATTTGAATAGCCAAGTCGATGTAGCTTTTGGCTATTTGCAAAGAACCTGGGCAGAAGAGGTAGTACAATAGCCACAAAGTCAAGAAGGCAATGTACTTTTCGTTTGACATTTCGACTGTATCTTTGTCATGATGATCTTCGATGAAATTCTAAAAGCCAGCATGGTCGAAATCGAAAGATGCCTTAGTCTCCATGGTGGGGTCGAAATCGAAAGATAAAAAACACTTTTATAAATATTGATCGTTACATCCAAGGAGCAATGGCTTGGAAAATATTACAGGGACAAAAAAAGATAGGACAAAGAAAAAGAAGTGGTCAAGCCGAAGCTTCCAGAGCCGAAATGCCATGACCATCATCTTAAGCCCCCCGAGAGCATCCTGAAAAGGGTTCAACTATCCTAGAGGAATTAGAGTAGTGGGGAAAAATCTTTTTTCCTGTTCCATAATCTGATCATGGACCCCAAACATGTAACACCCCATTTTTTGTATTATAAGCTTAATACCTTTTTTGGTCTCGTATCTTAACATCAGAGTTCATTTTGATCCCTTAACTTTAAAAAGGTTCATATTGGTCCCTTAACTCTTCAAAATATTCCATATTAGTCCTTTTTGTCTAATTAGAAACAAATTTAGCGACTAATTTTTAAATTTTTCCGTCGCTAATTGGACAAAAATGACTAATATGGAACGTTTTGAAGAGTTAAGGGACCAATATGGAACTTTTTAAAATTAAGGAACAAAATGAACCCCGAGGTTAAGATACGAGACCAAAAAAGGCATTTTCCCTAAATCAATTGTACTATTTTAATTAAATTTGTGACGTGTTAGTGAATCATTTAATTTTATGTGTTTAGAGGTAGATGGCCTAAGATTATAAAACAGACCCTTTAGAAATAAAATGAAATTTTTATTTAAATTTAATTAATTTAATTATTTAAATTGAGAAAATAGCATTTGGGGTAAATATTATTAGTTTAGTAGAGTTTTGAAAGCTGGGAGTAATTAACGAGAAGTGAGAATTTGGCAGAAAATAAATAGAATTTGGCCTAAGATAGTTTTGATGTACGTGAAAATTTGGTAGAGTAGCCAATGGTTTTGGAGAGAGAATACATAGGAGGGCTATAGCTAGAGACACTATAACTAAAAGCTTAGAGATTCTACAATTATAAGATAGGGGGGAGAACTATTCAACTGTTGGGGTTTTCTGTTTTTGCCATTGTTGAATGGTTTAGAGCTTGAGATGAGTTTTCATTGGAACTCTTTCAAGAATTTTGTGTTTGATGTTAATTTTGTGTACCAATTTTATATCAATTTTGTGTGAATTTATCTGGTTAAATTTTGAATTTTTTTTGTTTTTATTGGTTGTGTTGAAGATAATGATGAGTGTTAATAAAATCAATGTAATATATGTTAATCTATACCCATTTTATTTTTTAAAATATTTTATTAACATGTATGATTGAATTTCATGTGTTTGGGATTGATTAATGTCAGAATCAGAGCTTTGATAAGACTTAAATGGTGGAAAATTGCACTATTGACGTTGTTGTTTTGGGCTATCACGCTCATCACGACCGAAGGCTCGCTTAGCAAGATGCCTGTTTTTGGGTTTTTGATATTATTGTGAGTTGTGCTCGGCAAATTGTATTTCACTCAACGAAAAATGGCATAACATAACTGAGTTACTTTCAAGTAATTTTCTGACAGTGTATTATTTGACGATTAATTGGTACTGTCATATACTGTTTGAGAGTATTTGATTTAGTTTGATGTAAAATTAATGCATTTTATGGAATTCATAATTATTATGCATAAAATGGTTGAGTTTATGTTGGGTTGTAATCAATTGAATGATAATGAGCATTGTTGAGTTTCATGGTGAGTGGCCATGAAAGAGTAATGATTGAGTTTTGAGTCTGGTTCAGAGTGGGACACATGATGAACATTGATAGATTTGAGTTGTATTACATGCATTCATGAGTTGTAGAGTTTTCTCGGTTCAGAGAAGGGACCTTGGGGCGGCCCTGTTCAGAGAGGGGATCGTGGTAAGATGTAAATCAGTAACAAACCTCTGATCATCCAAAAACATGGTACCACATGAATATATAGTTGAGTTGCAAGTCTGGTTCAGAAAGGGTACTGTGACGAGCATTGACAGAGTTGAGGAGTCGAGCATTGCATACATGTATGTATTGAATATGAGTCAATTGTTTATATGAGTTGATATGAGTGGGTAACTTGATTGTATGGGTTAATTGAGTTGTTTTGCATGAGTTTATGGTATCAATATTGTTTTGGTAGTTGATACGAGTTATGACACTGATAATATGTTGCTTATTTATCCTTGTTGTTTATGCACACTATCTATATATCAACGTATTCTCACCCCTTTTCTGTTTGTTGTGGCATTTATGTTACTATAGGGTACAAACGATCAGATACAAGAGTATGTTTGATGTTAGAGGATGGAAGTTGTGCCTCTTTAGTTATTTATCGTTCAAGTCTTAGTGGAGTCGCTTTGACATGTATCACTGGGAAATGAGATGTTATATGTTTCTTTTGTTACGTGCCTTATTTTTTTAGGATTGTTGAACCACTTTCACATCTTTTGTTGTTGAGATTTATACACTAAACTTATTGGTTTTTCCACTTCTTATTCATGAAAGTTTTTTTTTCTTTCTTTTATGTTATGGTGAAGCATAAGTCTATTTGTTGAGTTATATTTAATTATTTTATTAAATGTCGAGTCAGGAAAATGGGGTGTTACATGAACATAACTTGTATAATCTGTTGGAGGGAAACATGAAGTGTCGCCTTTTGACTGATAACCCCATCTTTAAAAGTTTTTAAGGCCTTGACATGAGCCTCTGCTTCCTAAAAAAGATTTTTTTCGATCATTCTTTACTCTGAGGATCATCTCAATAGCAGCCTTTGAGGTATCCTAGCATCGCTTCTCCTCCACCTTAAGAGCAACCTCTAACTCAATTATCTTGACAATTAGAGTAGAAGGGGAATCTTGGGTCTTCACCTCCTATTCCAAAGAGTTAGCAAGTTCAACTTTCTTTCACGGCTCGGCCAAATACTTTTGACGAGTGAGGCACTTTCACTCCATAACTTCACATTTCCCTTTCCAAATGTCCCTTTCCTTATAAGGATTTCCAGTAGCCAGGATGTCTCCTCTACCAGTAGAGAGAAGAGAAAACAAAGAAGTAGCCCAATACATGTTATGGGTGATCTGAGAAACATGTTCCATCTTCTCCAACTCAAAGAGACTTTGAATGAAGGACAAATCCAAATCAAAATAGTAGTAGCTGTCTCCTCAGGGGTGTGAGCAATTTGGACTAGAAAATGTTGGTTATCCTGATGAAAAGAGTTATCTCACCTGAAGCATCGTCCTTAGAAATATGAGCAATTTTAGGAGAACCATCTTTCTAGGGAGTGTTGGTTCTCATCATGACACCTCTTTGTTGAAATGGGGGAAGGGGAGCCTCCTCCTCCACAGTAAAAGTGGCCACAGTAGTAACAAATTATTCAACCCCAATGACAGCAGTAGCAGTCTTAGTGGTTAAATAAGGAATAGTATTTTGGGGAGAAGGCGTTCTAGCACGGCTAGAAGAGCAAGCCTTGATCCCTTGAGCATTGGCGAGGTCATTTAACATCTGCAACTTGTCCATGTTATCTGCAAAATACAATCACATTAGAAAAAAACTACATGACCTCGCCCTCACAAAAATATCCTTCCTCTTCTCTCGGATATTCCCACTCAAGATGGAGTAAATATCAATATGTTTCTTCCCCGTCTCGAAAAGGGCATCTCTTTGGGCCTAAATCCTTCTTCATAACAAAGCACCTGAAACCAAGAATGTGAGGCTTCCTTTATAGCTACATTGTTAGGAGTAATCAACATTGGTTTAGTATGATAGAAAAAGGCATCCCAATGGAAATGAGATGAGGAATAATACTTCATAAAAGCTCCATTAGCAGAAGCGATAAGACTCAGTAGGGGAGTAGCAAAAAATGATATGGGCCTCCAACATACGGGGCTTCACTAGTAACAAAAACTCCAGAAAATCACCCTGCCCCTAAGTGAAATGTTTGAACTAAAGATCGTATGTGTGGAAACTAATGAGTCCTTGGTCGTGATAGTCATCCCGAGAAGTGTGAACCGAGTAATATATATTGAAAAACAAACTGAGTGAAGGCTTCAAAAACTTATGCTTGACACACAATTATAATACCCTTATGAAAGCCCATGATCCTAGATGAAGTTGGGAAGTAACAACCTTAAAATACTTCAGGACAAACACTTTGAAGTCGAAGAAAAGAAACTGTACTCATATCATTGTGAATATGCACTCTTAGAGTGGGACCACACAGTTGTTAAAAGAACTACATATCCTCTTCTCTGGGCCCACTAGAAGAACCGACCATTCGTGAGGGTCGCTGACCATGAAGCCAACATTCTTATTGCTTCCTTATTATTCATAATAGATAGGTACCTACCACCTCAGCCTTCACCCAGCCATACTTCATTACATTGGTTGTATCCACTAGCGTCACACCTTTCTGAGTTAGGTGGTCGATCTTAGAAAGTTCGTCGTGTGTGATCCAAGATACTACGTTGGATATGCCCCAAAAATCTAAGTGGGCATTTACCTCAACATTGCTAGGTTTGCGACCGATGGTTCTCAAGGAAAGTTGGATGAAATTGTCAGTGTGTTCCCTCATCCACTTGATAGCTTGTATTTCCTCCTCAATCAAGATGGAAGGGGGCATATGGATCTCAGTATGATTTATCTCTCTATCGATATTTGATAAACATTTGATAAAAAAGCTTCTAATGAGTCGAATGAAGAAGCTCCTTCCTTTAGGGAATCCCTAGAGGCCCTTTCAAAGTCAGAATCATTAGATACAAATATCACTTATGGGTCAATGCGATCACGATCAAGTGGAGGGAAATTGGAATCAGGGGATGCCCCATTGCCATAGTAAGATAAGTTTCGCTCCCAGAATTACTCACTAAGTCAACTCTACTATCATTCATCCTAACTAAGAAACAGGAAATGCTGAAGAAAAAGCTTGAGTTTAGGGCGATATTCGGGTGCGTGAAATTGAAGAAGCAGAGTGAATGAACAAATAAGAGATTTTGATTAAGGGACTGCAAGTGTCCTGAATAATTCTCTGAGGAAATAAGATATGAATGAATTTACTAAGACAATGAATATGAACGAAATTAAATGACAAGGATTGCAAAACGTTCCCAAAACACTCAACTCCTCCTATTTACAGGCGAAAACAATTAGACGATCCAAATCAGCTAAAGAAAAGAGTTACGAGATCAATGACTAAATTCCTTCTCGAGGAGACGTGCAAACTTGAGTGCACTAAAGTGTACTATGAGTTGCACCATGCTCTAACTTGTTGCATCAGTACACGTGTCAGAAGAAAGAGGCTAAACGTTTCAATGATGGAAATCCATTTAATGTGCTTGTCCCAACTACTTTTTCAATTGACTCCAATCGTTTTGGGTCTAGCTTGCAATAGGCAACATCTTGGAGGTTGGCCAAAATCATCAAAGGCTTCTCCGACTCTCTATATGACTAGCAAAAGGCTCAAATAACCAAGGTCCAGCTCATCTCAAATCCACTCCACGCGACGCAAGGTATAAAGTCAGTCCACACAGAAAAGAAGATACATTCTATGATCTTCACTTTTCATTACACTCATCTTGAATCTTGAACTAACTTAGTCGTTGAATTGCTAACCTTATTGTCAGTTCTGTGTCGTCGTATGGAAGATCAACATCACTGATTCAAGAGGTTCAATTTATAAACTGCATTCGATTCTAGTTCCTCAACGAAACAACTATATTTTTTTATTTTCAGAATATCATAACAATATAAAATATATTTGAAGAATTAATGTAAATCATTCAAAATTATCCAAAACTCTAATTCAATACAAACTTTGAATTTCTAATATTAAGTAGATTTTGTGTTATAAATAAAAATAAATCTCTAAAATTTTTCTAACAAAAATCTTTCAATTCTTTTCAATCTATAATTCTCTTTCAAAGATCTTCACTCCACTTTCCTCCAAACTCTCAAACAAAATCTAAATATTTAAAAAAAACATGTAAATTTTACTCTAGCAGTTTTTTACTTTCTTTCTATTTATCATCTAACGTCAACACATAAAAAAAAACATGTTGTGGAAGACATCTACACCATCACTTATAATTATATTTAATTTATTTAATTTTAAAAATTATTATCGCTGTGGCCGCTAGTGTTGTGTCATGTTCAAGTTTTATATGGTTTATAGCTTTCTTTTGATACATGTGTAATGGTCACAACCAAAGTATTTGTGATTAGGTGCTCAACAGCTTCACACGATTTCTCCATGATTGATCAGAATCACACAAGTAACTCTGGCAACACACAATCATGACACTAATGTTTGGCTACAAAGGGATTCTTTTTTAAAAGGTAGATGTTCAATCATGTCATCTACAAATACATGTTCTTCCATTTCATAAATAACAACATTATATCTTTGTATCTGCTTATCTATTTGTGTCTTTGTTTTATCTTTTCATAAATTAACATACTATTTTAAAGATTAGATTCTCCCAAAAGTCATAATCTTCACCAAATTATAGTGATTATGAATATGAGACTTCCTTATAACATTACACCAAGAGAGAATATGTATAAGTGGGGACACATTGGTTGGACCAATAAATGAAAGTAATTAAAGTGGCTGTAACACATTGGTCCTCTCATTTCTCAACTAGCATATAATGCTGCTCTTCTTTTTCCCGACCCAACAAGACATTAGTCCTTTTCATTTCCATCCTTCACTCACACACAAACACATATATAATATAACCTCACATTCATAGCTTCTTATGCATCATGGAGATTCAACTAGGTCAGCCTCTACAAACTCATAGCTCCATTGAAGGATTTGATCCTCATAATTACAACAAGAAGTATGTCGAAAACAAGCGTATCATCAAAGAGTCGTATGGACATTTTTTAAAACCTTTGTCTTTGTTAGTATGGAATGGACAACCAAACGAGGAAGATGACTACAGTAAAAAGATGAATCGAAACGTTCACACATCAAACAAGTAAGTTGATTCTTGACTTTTATATTTAATGAGATCAGCAGTAAATTTGTCAGAATCACGACATATCAGAAACTATACATTGTGATTCCAAATATATACTAAAACTACTTTGTAATTTGATTAATTTTTTTATGGTGTCATTACATTATACTCATATATGTTGTACATGTTTGATTGATTAGTGAAGGGGAAAACCATTTGGTGGGGTGGCCACCAATTAAATCATGGAGGAAGAAAGAACTTCATCAGCAACATTCTAACCAAATAAGGATTGAGCATAGAATGGAAAATGAAACTATATGACAAAGATTATTATTTGTACTTTCACGTTGTTTGTGTTTGGTTGAGTAAAAAGTGTTATTTGCTTAATTATGTTAATGTTTTGATAAACAATAAGTTTAGTAAATAATAAGGCAGTTTATGTATGCATTGATAATCAATTTATGATTCGAATTTTTTATTTATTTTTAAGTTGATAGATTTAAAGTTCAAATTCTTAAAATTGGTTTTCAAGCAAGGTAGTGTTATAAAAAAATTAAGAAATAAATGTATAACAACACATAATTAAGCATTCCTTTAAGCATTACTTCAAATGTTCCCTCTCTTTAAAATACCATCATTCTTATTTAGATCCATTTGTGGCATGAAGTTTAGGACCTTTTTGGTTCACCCAAGTACTACTATATCAAACTGGTCGGGCTTATAGTGAATCAATAAAGGTTTGGAGATCGCACCTCATTGGTCAAGTGTTTTTTTATTTATTTTACGAATGGAAAAGAAACCAAGTGATTTCATATCAACCCATCTTTGTATAAAGGAAATTTGACTTATCTCAAAGGTTGACAAACTCTATCACATTGACTAATAAAGATATCCCTTCTTCTAGTAAACTTTCTTGATTGATTTATGACCTACTAAAAAAAAGAAGGAAAATATGAAGTTAGAGTTGTAGCCATTATCTATCAAATATCTCTCTTATTCAATCTTTGATTTCAAGGCATGGTGTACTAAGCCTTTCAAAATTCTTTGATGAGTGCTTCGATCTTCCACATGCGAACAAATATTCATTACAAAAGGAAGACCCTTAAGTCAAAATCTCAAGTACACGTCTTGAAGAAATTACATAGTTCAAAAAATTCATCAAACAACGTATTACTACAATAATATTTCTTGAATTGTAATTTAACTGTTATTACATATGATTGACAATATTTTATAAGTAACATGTGAAGCAAGATGCTCTAAGATTTGAGACATCTTGTCTCTATATTATCAAAACACTTTAGTAAGAAAGCAATATATTAACCATAATATACTTCAGTATGTCAGACATACCATCTCAATCTGGGTTGCTTTGCATGCAAGATAATTTGAGAAATTCTCGCGCTTTTAAGATTTGTTTCCTTTTATATATAAAATTACGGATTTGACGTTTGTGCGCTTTTTGGACTAAGAAAATGTTATTCATAATCGCTTTTCGCACGATTAAATTTAATGAATTATAATGTGTTTAATATTTAATCAATCAAGTTTTACAATCAACATTATTGAAGATACGATTCTTGTGGTTTTGGGAAGTTCAGCTGCGTTCAAGATCTAAACCCTAATGGGCTTTAAAGTTGGACATGTGTTGCTATTTTAGGAGGCATTCTCCATTGTGAAGACTTGAAGCTTACATAACTAAGATTGGCGAGTTAATTTGTTTTGATTCTTGTGTTTGTTGTTCGAATTGTAGTTAAAGGGAGATTTTTGTTATCGTCTCCATAGAGATTGTCTGATATCTTAAAGCTTGTCTTTCAATAGTTCAGCGTTCTAAGAAAAAGGGTTTTCAAATTGTGTTTCATAAATTGTCACGATTTTTAGTAGCAAAACTTATAAATTCTAAAGTGTTTGATTAACAAACTATATCAAAAGTAATTTTCATCTACCCTAACTTATATGTATTCTTTCAATCTTGCATGTGAAGTCAAATTCGATTAATATCATCGTGTATTCTCTCAATACCGTCTATCTCTAAAGCAGCATCGTGAGAAATATCGTATTCATCGCTACACGATCTTTCCATATAACAACCAATATAGTAAGCTTTAAGTTCAATACAAAGCAAATATCAACCATAGAACGATTTCTCCAATATATAAACCGATACGTGAATATTTTAGGTCATATTTCATAAATTCTATGTTTAGAGTTTTACAAAACAAGAATGGATCATTAAGAACAAAAATATTCATCACATATTAATCGTCACTTATTCACATACAAGGCCAATCAAAATAAATACATAAAACTAAGATAGACTACATTTGATACAAAGGAAATTAGCTACCCATAACCATGGTAGCTTGCTTTACAAGTAATGAGAGAAGATGAATGAGCATCTACGTCGAAGAAACAAACTCGGATGTGAATTCAGCTTCTATTTGCAAAATCTCACTTTTTGGTGAAGAAATGCTGAAGAAATGAGTTTCTATGTGAAAATGGGGGTTATAATCCCCAAAAAGTGTGAAAAGTACTTATATAATACAACTAAAGTCTGCCTAGTTCGCCCAGTAAACTCTTTCTTTGTCCAGCGAGGTCAACTTTATGGCACCTGAGATTCCATTAAACAGTTAAACCGCCCTTGAAAAATATCTGAACTCGCCTAGCAAACTATTTTTCTCCTTACGGACTACTTCGCTATAGATTGGAACAACAAACTTATGGTCATTTACTTATTGTTATCCAAGGTTTCCTTCTCGTTGAAACTTCGCACAACGAATACTCGCTACAAGTTCGCCCAGCAAACTTATAGTCCTTTTCTTTCTGTCTTTAATTTGAGAGGGTTCGCTGGGGCTTGGCTGCTACTTCGCCCAGCGAATATTCGCTTTCTGCTCGCTTTTGTTCGTCCAACAAACATGCTAAATCTTCACATTTTCTTTGGCTTCCTTGTCAATGTTCCTTGTGTCTTACTTCTTTAATAGATTATGCCTAAATTCTGCACAATAATATACAAATCAAAGCAACCAAAGGTATTTTGACATACTTGAAGAATAACATTAAAAAATGGAATAAGTCCAATAAAACATAACAAATGAGATTAAAAATGCCAAATATAATGGATCAATTTAAAGCATGTTTGGCATTCAACATTTGTTTTTGTGTAATACTTTATTCATCTATCTTATTTCTAAGTTATAGAATAAGGTATTTGAGTTGTAATATTATTCCATCATTCATAATCTATTATAATTTTGGAAAAATACCCCTTTTTGTCCCTTAACTCGGGGTCCAGTTTGGTCCCTTAACTTAAAAAAGTGTCAAGTTGGTCCTTTAACTTTTAAAATGGTGTCAATTTAGTCCTCACGTTAGTTGTCCCCAAACGTCAGTTTATTTTGTATATCTGGAAGATGACCTGGAAATTGTGTTCATCATGTTACTTCTTTCTCCTTCCTTCTTTTGTTCACATTGTGCGACTGTGATTTCCCAATCCCAATCCAAAATCCCTAAATTAATCTAGGGTTTTTTTATTTGGCAAGCATGAAATCCGATTGTTCCTCCTCCATGTTAAAATCGGAAAGTCGAGATTCAAATGTTTGTAGTAAGTCACGATGGAAGCTCATATGCCATTGTAGAGACATGGTTGTTCTTCAAAGGGCAACCACTGTTAAGAATATGGGAAAAAAAATTTGGGGTTGTCCAAATTATAAGGTATGCAAGCTGGTTTTGTTCTCTGTTGAAGTTCTGTTTTTGTTTAAGTCATGTTTTTGTTTTTGTTTTTGCCCAAATTATAAGTTATATTTATGTTTAAGTTTAAATTCATTATCCATCATCCTCTAAACAATGAAACTTACAGGGAGGTATGCAACCTGGTTATGGTTTCTTTGGTTGGTTTTATGAGGAGATGGGTGATGAGAAGGAGCAATTTTTGATGCATAGTTGGGTGTGGTAACTAAGGGACTTGCTAAAGAAAAAAAGGACATTAAAAAAGTGACAATGGAGAATGAAGAATTAGGGAAAAAGCTGATGAAATTTGAAAGTGAAATGAAGAATATCATGAAGTGGAAAAAGATTTTGAATTTGATGTTTGTGATGATTATCATTGTATTAGTTGTTAAGAGTAGTTAGGGTATTAAGGTTTGTTTGGAAGTAGTATGTTATGGTTTGTTTGTAAAAATTAAGTTAAGTTTTGGTTGTAAGAATTAGGTTTAAGTTCAGTTAAAGTTTGTATCAGGTTTGGATTGTATCACTTCAACGTGAATATAATAGATGGATTCTAATATATGGATTCTAATCATGCATCAGTTTAGTTAATTTCACTTTTTGCAGTTCAACATGAATGTATCAGTTTTAGTTTTGGATTGTATTAGTTCCACATGAATATAACAGTTAAAGATAATGTTAACTTGGTATGCATTGATAAATATCATGTCAAAATGTTTTTTATTTGGTCTGTCAAAGCATAACCAACAGTTAAAGATTATGTTAATTTGGTATGTCAATGATATATTTAGTATGTTATGTTTTTATGTTTACTTGGTCTGTTATAGACCTGTCAAAGTTGGTCTGTTATTTTGTCTACATTTTTACACCACATTAGACATGATCGTAGTAATATAAAGTTCATTACAGGTCCATTTCATAATACATAAAGTTCATGACAGGTTCTGCTTTTAGGTTCATTTCATAATACCTATAAGTTGGTTATACTTTTAACATAAAGTTTATGACAGCAGGCTACATAAACAACAACAACAACAGCAGGATACATAAACTTGTAATACATTCCACAAAATAGGTTATGCTTTTAACACAACTAATACACATGTTCCACAACAACAACAAAATACATAAACCTGCAATACATTCCACACATGTTCCACAAAATAGGTTATGCTTTTAACACAACTGGTACACATGTTCCACAACTAGAGTTTCTTCTTTGCCGTGGTCCTCTTTATTGGAGTAGGCCTCTTTGTTACTGGGCCAACAACATTCTTGGCAGCACTCAACCTAGTTGTAGGTCCAGGTGACACAAAAGGTCTTGTTGGCTTCCTTACAGGCAGTTTTATGTCTTGCCCTTAGCAAGTCCATGTGTCTTCTGAATAGCCTTTCCCTTAGAAGTATGAGATGCTTGGCTAGATTGTTGAGTAGAAGTTCTCTTAGCAGTGTGTGTTGTTTTGTTTTGAGAGGGTTGGCTTGGTTGTTGATTAGGTTGAGTTGTTGAAGTAGTGTTGCACCCTAATTTTTGACCATAAGATCCCGCCTCCTTATTTTATTTTTACTTGTTATTTGTATTCGGCTAACCAGTTGGTGCAGGTGCGATAATGACGAGTGTAGACCCCACAGCCAGGTACTTCAAGGCGTAAATATTGGAGGCCCGTTATAACTCTCATTAGGTGGATACATCACGAATTACGTCATAACTCCCAAAAGGAAATGGGGGATATGCTTAATGGTGGTTTACGACCAATTTGTTTGAGGATATTGAGGAACTCGTTTTGAGGTCGCCTTTCCCAGGGGTCTGAATGAAGAAGTAACTACCGCTTCGTGTTATTCTATTTCACATGACCAGATCATACGGCTAATTATTGGAGGATTGTGTTGAGCATCAATATTAACGATAAGGAATTCCACAACTAAGCAGTGCAACGAGTGGACGTATAATTTCCTAGTCCATTACTTTTATTTTATCTTCGTTTCGCTAAGAAGGATAGTTAAGGACATAATCTACGAAACACCTTACATGATGACAAGAATTTAATCAAGTGACCTGCTTTGCAAACTGGAGGTGTGAAGAAATACAAGTCATAGAAGTAGAAATATTTAAATTGATGAAAACGACTTGACTACAGCAGGAGGTACCTATAAGCGTTCTCGAAGGAGGGGATTCGCAAAACATTGGGTTTGGCTGTTGAATTGCATTAAAATCTTTTACGGGTATAAGGTGTGTTTCAAGATTTTAAAGTCTGCGAGGCTAAATTATCTTCAAGGAATATCCTTATTGAGTTGGGACCATAATCTAATTTTAATCTCATTCGGTATATGAGCCATAGAAGGGTCCGTCTCTGAAATTCGATACCAAATATATTACAATACAAATTCAAAGTGTATTCAAAATCAAAGAGGTTCGGGAAATCTAAAGCCACGTAATATGGGTGTGGTCACCAAAGTGGAGTTACCGTACACCTGCGTTTTTACAATTGAAGTATTATGCAAGTGTAATATCTTAATTACATGTGGATAATATCAGGGCATCATGCTTTTGATTCTAAAACAATTCACAAAGGCCACATCAGCGACCGGTTTTGCTCACAAGCATCTTATGACGCTCTTACAAGACTTCCAAAAGAAGAGATGAAGCCGAGTGCAAGCTATGTGCTATCACCATTGACGCACTAGTAACAAGCCCCATCCATTACTCACGGTTGTCGTAACTTTGCAACACGATGCCACCGAGACGTTGAATCCACTGAGGCAGCCTCCTATCCATCCTACGAATCTCAACGGTAACCACGGTGTATTGCCACATTCCTTGCTCGCACACCGACAGCCTCAGCTTTTAAAAACACCTGCATAATACACAAGGAAGCAAGAATCACCGAATTTTGTTTTCAGCTAAGTTAAGTTACAATAACCACAGACAGTAATGAAGTTCATAAACCCCATCTACCGGCTTTACAAGTATCAACCGTAGCCCGTTACTCAACATCAATATAAAAAGCTCCTTCTGCACAAAGCCTACTTATTGAAAAGCCATCAACAGTAAGTCTCCTCCAAAAGAAAACCTGTTGAAAACACAGAGAAGCAAACAAAGCGTGAGATTTAGCACACTAATCAATAGTTAAATCTAAGCCTTTAGATAAATTTCCACTTAATATTTCTGAAAGAACAACACATGGTCGTGAGTTGCAACTGTCTGTATTTACCATTGGTTTTATGATTCCAACTACAAGTTTTCACCATCATCATTACTGTCAACTGAAGATGAACTACGAAATTTTGAGCGGGTAAAGAACATACCAAATCTTCCCGGAGCTCTAAGGAGGCTATGTTCTATATCGTTCAACATCTTGTCCTTCATGGACACCCAACCCAACAGATAAGTCATTAACCGCCTGAGACTGGACAACTAAAGAAGTTTCAATCCACCTGTTACCTCACCTCGCCACCAGCCAGAGCACCGTCATGTTTTGCTTCACGAAATAAAATCGAGTCTGAGAATGCTGGCCCCTATCAAGCTATCTTCTAGCACTTCCCAAGTGACTGGTCTTCATAAGGATCCGTTTCAGCCTTGGCGCATAAACGCATGTGTAACAGTTAAGGCCTAGCAATGATGAATTGGTAATCCGCTCAGAAAATCTCACTAAACCAACCGAGGTTTCTACCCAAAGCGTTCTCAAGTGTGAATCCTGCAACAAACAATTGAAGATCAAAACACTATTTCGTGTAAACATCAAAATCCAACATTATGCCAAATGACCAGAAGTTCAAGAAGGAATCTGCACCTTGTCGGTTCCGCCAGTTTTCGTCCATCTCTCAGCTTCCAGTAAAAGGACAATCTCCCTGCATTCCAGCTTCTAAAGCACAACTTCTAACCAAGGATTGAGTTGTCGGCAATCACAGTAGGAAGTGCAAGCATGCATTTTTTCTTTCAAAGGCCTTAATTGTCACGGTAATAGCATTGAAACCAATGGATTCTTTCTGAAAGCAGCTACAACCTGACGTCAAGAATGAGATAAACGCGGTGAGTTTCTCAATGGAAATGCAAGATCAAACTTCACAGAGGGTGGTTCAAGTAAACGCAACATGCCACATTCGTACCACAATTCAAAGGTATTCGCAATAATGCCATTCAAGGCTTACGAGTTAGGAGTCATCGGACATAGATAATGAAAATCCTAAGAGATAAGAACCTATACAATGTGTCGAAGCTGTTTAGTGGTCTGACCTTTGTAATCAAGACTTTATTACCATCAAATCTGCTTCATCATCGTGCTAACCTTCATCAAGGCAAGTCGCCACAGTTTTTGTGCCAAGCTCCATGTGACAGAACTGTTGCTTGAATCCATACGCACTTCTGTTCCTCCCTTGAAGAAATGCGTCAAACGTTTTTCCTGGCATCACAACAATCAAGTGACGTAGACATTTATTGCTTCTATGAATAAAGGAGAAAGTTTTAGCGAGTAGTTCTACCATCGATGAGTATTGTTGATTCAAATCGTGGTGTTAAGCCTCCGGGCAAGGAACTCTAATTTTGATGAACTGATTAATGATGTTTTGACTGCTTGCACACCTGCTGGTGCATACATCTTAGCTGAGGCCTCTGCCACGTTTTAGACGCTGGATTGGCTAAATCATTTACTCGTACCACTCATTCTGCTCCCAAGCCCGACCAAGGTCGTTCCCGATTGAGTTTGTGCGCAAGCTACAAAAGAAACATATTAAAGTTGTCACGAATAACCAACACAGGACAATTGCAGGAACTTCACAACGAATAATGGATAGGTGTATTCTCCAGCATGCTAATTATCAGTCACGAAAGAAAAGATCAACTATGCTACCATCAAGCTTTTGAGCAGAATTTCTAAATTCCATGGACATACTGCTGTTACCTGCCATACCAGTTCAAACATCCAGGTTATAACATGCCAAGCTTCATGTACATGAAAGAGAAAGCGAACAATGCATATTGAACAAAACTACATGGATTCCCGTTACTACCAACTTATCAAGCCCGTGATAACTGTCTGCTTCGCCAACTAGCACAGGCAAGGACAACCAAGACGAAATAGCGACGAGCACAAGTGCGTCACTCCAAACATCATCATCCAGCACATGAAAAGGAAATGTTCAGATTCGTATCAGTTTGAAGAAAAACTAAAGGATTAGAGTCTGAATTGGGAAAAGAAGTATACCCTGCGTTCAGCTTGTGCGCAAAGAGCAATTGCAGCTGTTACTCTTCATCACCAACTTCGTGGAAGCTCTCATCAACGTAGCAAGCGCAGGTTTCGTTCTGAGCTTTTAATTATTCTTTGGGCCCAACTCCTTCGCTTTCTACACCCATCAAAGAATCAAATCCAAATTAGTAAATCCATTGGAGAATATTCCACCGCAAGATTCTAATATCCCAAATCCCCAAAACATTGAACCTGGATTTGATACACAATGTCAGAGATTTAATTTTCATTTAACAGACATTAAACGAAATCAGACAGAAGAGGAAAGAATTCAAATTCCATACAGGCAAAAGCGGAAATATCCAATCAAAGCGACAATTAATTTCTCAAATCAGAAATCTCAGGCTCAGAGCCTATATAAGAGGATCAGAACCGCTAAAGAGGAACGACCGAAAAAACCCTAAAACACACAAAATTCTGAATCAAACCCTAACATACAAAGGATAGAATCGAAGAGACGAGAAGAAACTCATCTGACAAAAGGTTGTCCTCCGTGACCTCCGTTTAATCGCAGTTGCCTCCGCCTCCGTCGAACGCCCTCCATAGGTGGGTTCCGCTCCCGATTCAGAGTGTCATCCGCGACAACTCCCTTTTAATTGTTTGCTATCTGTTTTCTTCTGGGGATTTTAGGGTTTTCTATAATTTGGGGATTGCGAGGGTTTTTACTATTGTTCTGCTTGCGGTGTGCTTTGTTTTATTTGTTTTGCAGAGGAAAGGTGGAGAGATAGATGAATCAGAACCGGAGATGGGAGAAGAAGACGCGAGCGAGCTTTGGAATCTAGGGATTTCATTATTGTTTTCTGCAAATTTTGTTTTACCTTGTAATCACTCGTTAATCTCACGCACATCACCCACACACAATCACATAATCCCTCTAATTAACATAAACACCTCAATTATCCCATTTAATCTCCCCTTAATCTAATTAATAATCCAATTAACCTTTTAAAAAAAACGTTAACCAAACTTTTAAACCTAATAAACTTTTATTAATAATCTAATCTTTTTTAGTATTATTTAAGTAATATAGTTAATTAAATCTTTTTATAAATAAATAATAATAATAAATAACTTTCTTTAATCTAAAATCAATCTTTAACCTTTATAATAATTAAGAACTTTTATAATTTAATAAAAAAAATTAAAACCATTTTATAATTAACTTGTTTTTTTTAATTAATTAAAATTAAAAAAAAATCCTTTTACAATAACCAATCTTTTAGAAGTCTATTAATAATTAAAACATTAGGGTAATGAGCCTAAGAAATTTAATTCAACTATTTAAAAGTCTTTTTTTACAAAAAAAAAAAAAACTCTTTAATTAAGTTAATTTACCACAACTCTGGTTAATTCGACTAGTAATCTTTTACAACAAGTTTCTTATAAAAAAAAATTAAAATCTATCTTCATAATTAATATAATAATACAACCTTCTTTCACAAAATTAATCAACATCGTAAAATCAATTGTGCACTTCACGACACATGCACTTACACCTTAGAGCTTTCATGCGTATTTTGTTTATCTTTATCTGCTGTTATTTTATTCACAATGCACACACTCACCTAGCGCTTTCATGCGTATATGTATGGTTTTTATTCTTGCAATTTACTTCCAGCAATTTATAATCATTATATCTCGTTGCATCGCATTACTGCATTCCGTCCAAAGGAAAAACCTACACATAATTCAACGTTGTGTGTAGTTGCACATCATTTGCATCATTTTCCCCACGATCCTTGATTCCATTCAAGTTGATCACTTAGGATAGATCCTACCCCATAGGAAGGACCTTGTCTTTATCTCTACAACATAGAAATAAAACAATATACAATACAACTTTTCAAACACATGTAGAGAATAGATGTTAATCATCTTAAGCGAGATATAATCTCCACCCCCACAACAATACAATCAAACATGTAGGAACTTTGCCTTAAGAGCGATAAAGGCATACTTGGCGACCATCCTAGTATGTAAGACCTTTTCTTAAGACGATGCAAAGACCATTTCCAACAACCCCTTTTACATTTGTGGTGGTTATCTCTCCCTTAAAATGAAGACTCATCTCTTCTCCTAAATCCAATCAATCAACTACCTTAAACCCGTAGGAACTTTGACCATAGTCAAAGAACTCCTCTGATCCTTTAGGGGAACTACGAAATACTCTGATTCCACTCCCGTAAGGATACGTAGGCATAAGACGCGATGTCTTATCGAGTATACTTAGAAATAAACCACTAGGGTCCTTAAACCATTAAGCAGATAAACCATAGCAGTAAACAAACATAAAACAAGAGGTTCCTGTAGAGTACTACAGAAACTTAGGATGCTAGTACCTTCCCTAAGTTTAACCAACCCCCGAACCTAAAAAATCTAGCTTGCATTTGCATTGCATTGTGGGAATTTCGATCTTTATCCCTTCCTTTGGACAAATCAAAGTTCGGTTGAAAATTGAATTAACGATTCAAACTAATCAATAGTTTGGTATCCAAATTTCACCGTGACAGAAATGGCGACTTCACTGGGGACTCTCTAGTGGGTTTCCCTATCTTATTTTATTTGTTTACTGCTTTACATATCTTCCTACTTGATTAATTGTTTACATGCTTTCTCTTGTTTTTCTTTTTGGGATTATTGTTCTTGAGTGGTGAGATAAAGTTCTACACCCGAACTTGAGAGAAATTAAGATAGGATGGTGATATATTCGAGGAGGCTTATAGGGAGTGGAATCCCTACTAAGTTGAATCGAGAATCCCGCTCAGTTGAGGCCCTTTCGAAATAGTACTGTTGAACGAGCAATCGTGAAGACACTCATTACTTTCGACTTTGGAGCCTATGATATTGAGGACCGTAGCTACCTTAACCCAACTTTGGCCTTTATTAGGACGTAGTGCGAGACTATGAGGAAGTACTTCCGAAATAGTGCTACGCGAAGCTACACTCAAAAGAAGTTCTCTTGAGAATATTATTAATCCTCGAGTAATTGGGAAAATTGATAATATCCGATAGATGGGCTGATGATTCTGAGTCCCATTAGAACCTTGTTCTGCAGGTACAAACAACCTTTAGTCCTTAAACCTTTGGGATAGGTACACCTTTGCTCCATGCTCGTTGCAAACCTAGGGCACCCCTTGTTTGTTTATCTTTATTGTCCTTATGTGAATACTTGTGTTTGCTGCATTCATATAGCGTCATTCTGCATTGGACTTCATGGGATTTACTTTCGTTTATGGACATTGTAGGTCACTATGGCTTCAAATAAAAGACATACTGTGAAATATACTTTTAAGAGTCCCAAATTGGATGACCTAAAGAAGTTGTGGGGTTTCATCAAAGATCAAGAAGAATTCAAGAGCAAATATGGGAAGCTGATATCTTTATTGGGTTGCTCAGTGAATGAAGGACTTCTTGCCACTTTGCTACAATTCTATGATCCTCTCTACCATTGTTTCACCTTTCCAGATTTCCAGTTGCTACCTACATTGGAAGAATATTCTTTTTTGGTTGGTCTACCTGTCCTGGAGGAATCTCCTTTTCCCTTCTTGGAAAAGGACCCTGATGAGAAAGATATTGCTAAAGCTCTCCGTTTGAAGGTATCTGACGTCAAAGCCAACCTAGTTACTAAGGATGGAATTCTTGGTTTGAAGACAGGTTTCCTAATCGAGAAGGCTTCATTCTATGTTGATTATTCGAATAAGGCTCCGTTTGAGGAAATTTTTGTTTTGCTTGTTTATGGGCTGTTTTTATTCCCAAGTTTTGAAGGTTTCATCGATCTCAAAGCATTCAAGATCTTTATGAAGAACAACCCAGTGCCAACTCTGTTGGGAAATGCATATCACTCTATACATCTCCGAAACCTTCGTGGTGGAGGGATGATTACTTGCTGTGTACCTCTACTTTACAAGTGGTTTATTTCGCACTTGCCGAAGTCTATCTCTTTTACAAACATTGGCAAAGAACATTGGTTTCCAAGAGTTATGGCTCTGACTCACTCCGACATTGATTGGTACAACCGAGTGTATGATGGAGTATTAATCATTGATAGCTGCGGTGACTTTGCTAATGTACCGTTGCTCAGCTTTGATGGAGGAATTAGCTACAATCCTATTTTAGCTCGCCGACAGTTGGGATACCCGTTGAAGGAACCTCCCAAGAGTGTTCAAGTAGAGGGTATGTTCTTCAAAGATGATATGGAACTCCGAGGAAAGATTCTAAGTGCATGGCGTAGTGTACACAAGAAAGGGAAGAGAAGTCTAGGGAAGCCTAATTGTGTGTCTCTAGAACCATACCTCCAGTGGGTCAGAAAAAGGGCAACCAAGCTAAAGATGCCCTATTCCCGTCAAGATCCCATAGCTCCAAGGAGAGAGCCCACTTATGTCTTTATGTCTAAAGCCGAGGAGTTAGAGGTGTCCTTAAGGAAGTCTCGACACGAGCTGGAATCTTGGAAGAACAAGTACCATGTAGCAATGGCAGAAAATGATGAGTGTCAAAAGCAGAAAGTTGAACTTCAAAAGCAGAAGGTTGAACTCCAGAAAGAGAAAGAGGAACTCCAGAAGCAGCTGCAATTGAAGGATGAAGAGCTACTCCCCTGCAAGAAGAGGAAATTCATGGAGGATTTATTTTTCTCCGACCCACAATGCACTATTTGGAAAATAATTATGGACAACCTTATCCGTGAGAAGGCGCAACTAGAAGAGCAGCTCAAGCAGCAGTATTTAAAGCTTCTTTAGTGTCTTTACTAGCTTTTATTTAGCTTTTATTTGGGACTCTTTAAAAGAATATTTATGTAGTCCGTTTCAAATTTAATAAAACGTTTCCTTTTACCGCAATGCCCATAAATAGAGGAATCCCATGAAGTCCTAATCATCTTGCATTGCATTCTTTTTCCATTGTTCACTTCAAGAAACTCAATTTCGTTCTGTAGGTGTTGTAATCATGGATTTCAGAAGAGAAACCCTGAAGTACACTTTTCAGAGTCCCAACCTCGAAAGCTTGAGAGAACTAGCCGAACTCGTCGAGGATCGCTTTGCCTTCGCAGCAGAATATGGAGGAGTCTTCCGTTTCCTTGAGCTAAGGATGAAAAAAGGATTGTTGGAAACATTGGTTCAATTTTATGACCCGATGTATCACTGCTTCACTTTTCCAGACTACCAATTGATGCCGACCTTGGAAGAGTACTCAGAACTCTTGAGGATGCCTATGACTGTTCGACCTCTATTCACCGGAAGGGAAGACACGCCTAGTCACCAGGAAATTGCAAACGCTATCCATCTCAGCCTAGAAGATGTCCAGACACACCTGATCACCAAGGAAGGAGTCCTTGGGTTCCCCGCCGACTTTTTGATCGAAAAAGTCCGTTACCATGCTGAAAGAAAGGAGGCTCTCATCTTGGAAGCCAATTTTGCTTTGTTGGTCTATGGGACTTTCTGGTTCCCTAAAATTGACAATTTTGTTGATATGGATGCAATCAAGCTGTTCATACTCAAGAATCCAGTACCCACCTTACTTGCTGATACATACTTCTCGATTCACTCGAAGAATGCCGAAGGAGGAGGACACATTGTATGTTGTGCCGCCTTGCTGTACTCATGGTTCATCGCTCGTTTGACTTGGCATCCGTCCCTTTGGGACGAAGTAGCAACACCTCGATGGTCCGAGATACTTATGGCCCTTACCCATTCGGACATTGTTTGGTATGATCCCGCCTATGGAGGCATGCCTATGATTCTTAGCATCAGAGGATTCCCCAACGTACCTCTTATTGGAAGAGAAGGATGTATAAGTTACAATCCCGCCTTGGCCCGTAGACAGTTTGGACACCCTATGATCCAAATACCTGACCCGGCTTCCTTGGAAGAGATCTATTTCAAGGGAGAAGAGGACCTAGATCTCAAGACTGTCATCATTTATGCATGGAAATACATTGATAGGGAAGGAACAACTACTTCAGGATACCCCAACTGTGCTGTTTCCGAGGATTATCTGCATTGGGTGCGAGAAAGGGCTCTCGATCTCAAGATGCCTTTTCCTTTTCATGAACCTATGGTATTGTCTGCTCATGACCCCAACTGGTTCGATATGGATGAAATTGAACAAGTAAGGATTGCTTTAGATGAAGCCCGAAAATTGAGGACTGCTTGGAAGAATAAGTTCCTCACCCTCAAAGTAGAGAAGGAAAGACTTCAGAAGACACCAGAATTAGAAGTTGCCAGGAAGAGAAAGGCACAAAGAGATTTATTTTCTCCCCATGCCTCTTCAAGTGCTGTCACCAGTGATGATCTCCCCTCAACTACTACGGCTTGGAAGGAGTGTGTGGAACGACTCATCATCGAGAAAGCGGCGCTGCAGGAGCGCATTGATCAGCTAACCGAGGAGCTCCGTACAAAAGAGAAGACTGTGGAGTAGAGTCCTAAGTTTTCTTTTGCTTTCGTTGTAATAAACTCTTAAAAGAGTACTTTGCTTCACAGTGTTTCTCAAGAATAAAATTTTTTTTCAATTATTCTACATTATAACACTAAAAAAACACTTTGAGTTTCTTGAAGTCTCCTCCTGCATCTGCATTATGCATTAACATTCTGCATTTAGCATGGCATTTTACATTTGTGCATGTGTCTTTCCTTTGTTGTGGCTCATTTCGGTTTTCTATCTTTGTTGCCAGTCGCCGTCTCTACCATCTGACCAAGCCGGAAGTATCATTAAAGGATAGTGAGGAGAACAAAGACATGGATTGCATGACTAGCTTCAGAGTAAGGTCTAATCCGACACTTCGCCGTCCCTCCGACAACTTTGTTCCTATGCAACTTCAGCCTGTGCAAGAAAAGGAAATGGACGATCCAGAGCTTACAGCATTCAAGAATGAATTTCGTGACTTCGAGGAACGATGGAAAATGATGAAGAGGAACCGTGCGCCTGATTTTCATGCTCATGACCCGCACCTAGTTCCAAACTTAGTTGTCCCCCCAGGATTCCAGATGCCCGCCTTCGAAGTGTACAAAGGTACAATTTGTCCAAGGTATCATTTGATGATGTTTTGTCAGAAGATGATCGCTTACCTTGGGAACGACAAACTAATGATTCACTGCTTTCAAGAAAGTTTGGGTGGAGCACCATTAACATGGTATATGAAGCTACAAGTGAATCACACCCAGTCTTGGGAAGACTTAGCTGTTGCTTTTGTAAAGCAGTACAATTACAGTTTGGGAATAGTTCCCGATAAAACAGGTGATAAAGGATCTCCCAGAGAATCCACAGCTTCGGTATCCCGTCCTCAACATGAGTATGCAATGCCCGCTCAGCGCGAGCAGCAATTGCCTCCTAAGCGAAGGATGCCATCTCCAGATCAACATCGACATGTTCGAAAACAGTTTCCGAATCAGAAAATACCTCTGAATACTCTGAAAGAAGAAACTCATTGGTTTGATCTTATCCCATTGACTTACCGTCAATTATGGTTTTATTTCATCCGAAACTCGGTAATGACACCTAGAAAGACTAGAACCATGAACTCTCACCCACCATGGTTCAACCCAAACACCAGCTGTGAATTCCATGATGGAGTGTTGGGGCATTCGATCGAAGATTGCAAAGTTTTTCAAGGGAAAGTTCAAGAAATGATCGATAATGAAGTGCTAACCTTCAAAGGAGAAAGACCGATCCTGAATGGAATACCATTACGCTGATATAAGCGAAAACTCCAGAAGAACTTTCTATTTCTTTCGTTTGTTTGTGTGTTTATTTCTTTGATTGAAAGCATATTTTGCATGTAAGAACTTTCTGTTTTGAATAAGTAATGCAATAACTGTTTGTCTTGAAGAAATCCATTCGTTTTCACTCAAATAGTTTTTCAAAATTATTTATAATGTCGACTTTTACCCGATCTCTCGCTCTGACAGAGAATTGGAAGGAGGATGATGAAGTAAAACACATGATCTCTTGTTGTATGCTTCGAATAAAAACCCTACTGATGATGTAAGGCATTATTTTAAACCTCCTGAAAGCCAAAATAGTCAACCCTTTCTTTTAAACCTTGATTGAGGATCCGTTCTCTTTCTCCCAAACCGAAACATCATTTTCTTAACCTGGGGCAGGGTAATATCAAGAATGATGAACAACTTTCAAAAATTGGGTGGGCACAAATATACTAACCCTTTCTACCTCCATTCTACAAGTCATAAATTAAACCCATATACGACCCTCAAAGTCCTAATTGAGGTAAGGTCTAATTCGAAAGCATACTCGATGAGATATTGTTTCCTAACTCCTTGAGCTATGCTCAAATTTAAATCGGCTTTATAAATAATGATTCAATTTGTATCCTAACTAGTGGTTTCGATCACAAGTTATTGCGATACCCCTTTTCAAAACTTCAAGACAAACGCGTGTTGCATTAACCATTTCAAAATGGATCTTTCAAACGTGCTAAATACGCTTGACATCTTAGAAAGACCACATACAGTGATGATGATATCTGAAGACTTTGCTGACTTGGGGCAAGTCATTCTTCCCGAGAAAATTTCATCCGCGCAAGTCTTGGGTTCAACTAGAAGAAATTCAAGGACTCACTTACCACCAATCAGGGGCAGTTACGTCGAGATTCGGCGAATCTCTAGAGAGTTTGAAAACAGTGGGGCATTGGGACATCATGTTTTCTGTAAAATCCTCTCTAGATGTTGTTTTAAACCATATGACTTGGGGCATTTGAAGATTGGAGCAAAAAGACGTATATTCTATCCTCAGGAAGCTCGACCCCAACATGTTCAGCAACTACGACGACCCATGATATTTATTTTACCCCCTATGAAACTTCGGTTTGGGTACCTCCATCTACAATTTCATACAACATGCCAAACCTATCAAGATGATTATATCCCCAAATGGATTAATCACTTTTCCTCAAGAGAAATGTTGAAGTTTTGAAGCAGGATTGGGATCCTATATCTGGTTCTCCGTATATCCCCAGTGACACTTCTATCTTTGAAGATTGGTCGGATGTTTGTTTCGAGACGTTTATCCCGTATTCGGTCATTGCTCGTCTGTCTTGTCAGCATAAGCATACACATATCATATAAGTAGATAGCATAACATTTGCATTTTGTGCATCCTTTGTTTGTTTTACTCTATCTCTGCGATTGCGGTTACCCTTGGGTATTTGGGCGCGTCTTATTCTTTCCAATTAGACTTGTCAGCCCTAAGAAAAAAACTCGATATTTCTATTTCCCCACGAAGTTCGATCCTCGTGGAAGGCAGTTGTTTCAGTACATTCCCATTGGAGTTTATGCCTCTATGGTTGAGTCTTGCTTGACAGTTTCTCTTCGGTTATTTCCCGAATTGAACTTCGGTCTTTGGCGAACACGCTATGAACATCTCCAGCTTCGAACACAAATCAAGAGTGCATTTATTTTGCACTTTGACATCATAAGGATCACCATTGAAGATGTGGTACTTCTCCGGCAATATTACAAGATCCACTCGACAACTTACAGCTGAATGACAGAAGATCTCTTTATTTGAGCAACTCGTTTTGGGCAGATCTATTCTCAAAATGACAAACAACAATTTCCTCAAGACGATTTGTCCTTCCCCAGTGGATTATCTCAAGATTATCAAGTCAAAACAAGGGGCATTACAGATATTTCCCCATTTGATGATTTCTACTACAACAAATTCATATTTCTGCAATTACAGCAAAGATACCTCAAAAATGATCTTCCCCAGAGAGTTCATTATGAGTATAATCAACGACATTTCCCCTTACAAGAGGGCACTCCACAAATCAACCGGCTTACAGCTCATCTGAAGATCCCCGGTGCATATTCTACAAATTGCTAATACAATACAAACTGCTTCTACAATTTACAATTACAAGTACAAGATCACATCTACAAAATTCTACAATTACAGATTACATCGACAACATTTACATCAACAATTCTACAGTTCTACAATTTACAACATACAATCTACAATGACACTATGGCTCACAGCCGAACATCTACATCAACATTTCAATTTACAACTACGGTTACATCTACAATCTACAAATTTACAACCCCTCTTTGAAGACGCTCTCACGAGTTTCCATCATTTTGGGTAGGAACCGAGACCAGCTCATGGTTCCCATACCATGGTGCAAGGGGAAGTTCGGCATCAGAAACCGAGACCAGCTCATGGTTCCCATACCATGGTGCAAGGGGAAGTTCGGCATCAGAAACCGAGACCAGCTCATGGTTCCCATACCATGGTGCAAGGGGAAGTTCGACATCAGAAACCGAGACCAGCTCATGACTCCTATATCATGATGCTCGGGGAAGCTCTACCACAACAACATCTACAACTACAATGACATCAAAGACCGAGACCAGCTCATGGTCCCCGTACCATGATGCTAGGGGAAGTTATGCATTTTACCGTTTCAGCTGAGTTACAAAATAATAAAATAATAAAAAAGATCCATTTTGAGTTACTATTGACCACCACCTTGGTAGTAAAAGTATCTTTCGATCACAAATCGTCAAAATCACCGCATCCTTGATGTATGAGTTAACGTTACACTTCTGGAGATTTCCCATGGGTAATTGTCCCTATCCTCGTAAGGTCCCGCCTTGTTGGGTCTGTTGCTCTTTTCTCTCGCGTGTCGTGCCTAGTTGTTCCCCTGTGGTGTCTTTTCCTCACAGGACCCGTGTCTTCCATTTCATAACATTGCATTTGCATTCGGTGGTTTCTTATGGCCAAAAATTTGCGCAATGTTTGTATTTAAGTCCCTCCTATCTCGTCGAAACGGAGATTTCAATCTCCATATCTCCAAGTAGGAGTAACTTAAATAGGGGCATCTGTTGCACCCTAATTTTTGACCATAAGATCCCGCCTCCTTGTTTTATTTTTACTTGTTATTTGTATTCAGCTAACCAGTTGGTGCAGGTGCGATAATGACGAGTGTAGACCCCACAGCCAGGTACTTCAAGGCGTAAATATTGGAGGCCCGTTATAACTCTCATTAGGTGGATACATCACGAATTACGTCATAACTCCCAAAAGGAAATGGGGGATATGCTTAATGGTGGTTTACGACCAATTTGTTTGAGGATATTGAGGAACTCGTTTTGAGGTCGCCTTTCCCAGGGGTCTGAATGAAGAAGTAACTACCGCTTCGTGTTATTCTATTGCACATGACCAGATCATACGGCTAATTATTGGAGGATTGTGTTGAGCATCAATATTAACGATAAGGAATTCCACAACTAAGCAGTGCAACGAGTGGACGTATAATTTCCTAGTCCATTGCTTTTATTTTATCTTCGTTTCGCTAAGAAGGATAGTTAAGGACATAATCTACGAAACACCTTACATGATGACAAGAATTTAATCAAGTGACCTGCTTTGCAAACTGGAGGTGTGAAGAAATACAAGTCATAGAAGTAGAAATATTTAAATTGATGAAAACGACTTGACTACAGCAGGAGGTACCTCTAAGCGTTCTCGAAGGAGGGGATTCGCAAAACATTGGGTTTGGCTGTTGAATTGCATTAAAATCTTTTACGGGTATAAGGTGTGTTTCAAGATTTTAAAGTCTGCGAGGCTAAATTATCTTCAAGGAATATCCTTATTGAGTTGGGACCATAATCTAATTTTAATCTCATTCGGTATATGAGCCATAGAAGGGTCCGTCTCTGAAATTCGATACCAAATATATTACAATACAAATTCAAAGTGTATTCAAAATCAAAGAGGTTCGGGAAATCTAAAGCCACGTAATATGGGTGTGGTCGCCAAAGTGGAGTTACCGTACACCTGCGTTTTTACAATTGAAGTATTATGCAAGTGTAATATCTTAATTACATGTGGATAATATCAGGGCATCATGCTTTTGATTCTAAAACAATTCACAAAGGCCACATCAGCGACCGGTTTTGCTCACAAGCATCTTATGACGCTCTTACAAGACTTCCAAAAGAAGAGATGAAGCCGAGTGCAAGCTATGTGCTATCACCATTGACGCACTAGTAACAAGCCCCATCCATTACTCACGGTTGTCGTAACTTTGCAACACGATGCCACCGAGACGTTGAATCCACTGAGGCAGCCTCCTATCCATCCTACGAATCTCAACGGTAACCACGGTGTATTGCCACATTCCTTGCTCGCACACCGACAGCCTCAGCTTTTAAAAACACCTGCATAATACACAAGGAAGCAAGAATCACCGAATTTTGTTTTCAGCTAAGTTAAGTTACAATAACCACAGACAGTAATGAAGTTCATAAACCCCATCTACCGGCTTTACAAGTATCAACCGTAGCCCGTTACTCAACATCAATATAAAAAGCTCCTTCTGCACAAAGCCTACTTATTGAAAAGCCATCAACAGTAAGTCTCCTCCAAAAGAAAACCTGTTGAAAACACAGAGAAGCAAACAAAGCGTGAGATTTAGCACACTAATCAATAGTTAAATCTAAGCCTTAAGATAAATTTCCACTTAATATTTTTGAAAGAACAGCACATGGTCGTGAGTTGCAACTGTCTGTATTTACCATTGGTTTTATGATTCCAACTACAAGTTTTCACCATCATCATTACTGTCAACTGAAGATGAACTACGAAATTTTGAGCGGGTAAAGAACATACCAAATCTTCCCGAAGCTCTAAGGAGGCTATGTTCTATATCGTTCAACATCTTGTCCTTCATGGACACCCAACCCAACAGATAAATCATTAACCGCCTGAGACTGGACAACTAAAGAAGTTTCAATCCACCTGTTACCTCACCTCGCCACCAGCCAGAGCACCGTCATGTTTTGCTTCACGAAATAAAATCGAGTCTGAGAATGCTGGCCCCTATCAAGCTATCTTCTAGCACTTCCCAAGTGACTGGTCTTCATAAGGATCTGTTTCAGCCTTGGCGCATAAACGCATGTGTAACAGTTAAGGCCTAGCAATGATGAATTGGTAATCCGCTCAGAAAATCTCACTAAACCAACCGAGGTTTCTACCCAAAGCGTTCTCAAGTGTGAATCCTGCAACAAACAATTGAAGATCAAAACACTATTTCGTGTAAACATCAAAATCCAACATTATGCCAAATGACCAGAAGTTCAAGAAGGAATCTGCACCTTGTCGGTTCCGCCAGTTTTCGTCCATCTCTCAGCTTCCAGTAAAAGGACAATCTCCCTGCATTCCAGCTTCTAAAGCACAACTTCTAACCAAGGATTGAGTTGCCGGCAATCACAGTAGGAAGTGCAAGCATGCATTTTTTCTTTCAAAAGCCTTAATTGTCACGGTAATAGCATTGAAACCAATGGATTCTTTTTGAAAGAAGCTACAACCTGACGTCAAGAATGAGATAAACGCGGTGAGTTTCTCAATGGAAATGCAAGATCAAACTTCACAGAGGGTGGTTCAAGTAAACGCAACATGCCACATTCGTACCACAATTCAAGGGTATTCGCAATAATGCCATTCAAGGCTTACGAGTTAGGAGTCATCGGACATAGATAATGAAAATCCTAAGAGATAAGAACCTATACAATGTGTCGAAGCTGTTTAGTGGTCTGACCTTTGTAATCAAGACTTTATTACCATCAAATCTGCTTCATCATCGTGCTAACCTTCATCAAGGCAAGTCGCCACAGTTTTTGTGCCAAGCTCCATGTGACAGAACTGTTGCTTGAATCCATACGCACTTCTGTTCCTCCCTTGAAGAAATGCGTCAAACGTTTTTCCTGGCATCACAACAATCAAGTGACGTAGACATTTATTGCTTCTATGAATAAAGGAGAAAGTTTTAGCGAGTAGTTCTACCATCGATGAGTATTGTTGATTCAAGTCGTGGTGTTAAGCCTCCGGGCAAGGAACTCTAATTTTGATGAACTGATTAATGATGTTTTGACTGCTTGCACACCTGCTGGTGCATACATCTTAGCTGAGGCCTCTGCCACGTTTTAGACGCTGGATTGGCTAAATCATTTACTCGTACCACTCATTCTGCTCCCAAGCCCGACCAAGGTCGTTCCCGATTGAGTTTGTGCGCAAGCTACAAAAGAAACATATTAAAGTTGTCACGAATAACCAACACAAGACAATTGCAGGAACTTCACAACGAATAATGGATAGGTGTATTCTCCAGCATGCTAATTATCAGTCACGGAAGAAAAGATCAGCTATGCTACCATCAAGCTTTTGAGCAGAATTTCTAAATTCCATGGACATACTGCTGTTACCTGCCATACCAGTTCAAACATCCAGGTTATAACATGCCAAGCTTCATGTACATGAAAGAGAAAGCGAACAATGCATATTGAACAAAACTACATGGATTCCCGTTACTACCAACTTATCAAGCCCGTGATAACTGTCTGCTTCGCCAACTAGCACAGGCAAGGACAACCAAGACGAAATAGCGACGAGCACAAGTGCGTCACTCCAAACATCATCATCCAGCACATGAAAAGGAAATGTTCAGATTCGTATCAGTTTGAAGAAAAACTAAAGGATTAGAGTCTGAATTGGGAAAAGAAGTATACCCTGCGTTCAGCTTGTGTGCAAAGAGCAATTGCAGCTGTTACTCTTCATCACCAACTTCGTGGAAGCTCTCATCAACGTAGCAAGCGCAGGTTTCGTTCTGAGCTTTTAATTATTCTTTGGGCCCAACTCCTTCGCTTTCTACACCCATCAAAGAATCAAATCCAAATTAGTAAATCCATTGGAGAATATTCCACCGCAAGATTCTAATATCCCAAATCCCCAAAACATTGAACCTGGATTTGATACACAATGTCAGAGATTTAATTTTCATTTAACAGACATTAAACGAAATCAGACAGAAAAGGAAAGAATTCAAATTCCATACAGGCAAAAGTGGAAATATCCAATCAAAGCGGCAATTAATTTCTCAAATCAGAAATCTCAGGCTCAGAGCCTATATAAAAGGATCAGAACCGCTAAAGAGGAACGACCGAAAAAACCCTAAAACACACAAAATTCTGAATCAAACCCTAACATACAAAGGATAGAATCGAAGAGACGAGAAGAAACTCATCTGACGAAAGGTTGTCCTCCGTGACCTCCGTTTAATCGCAGTTGCCTCCGCCTCCGTCGAACGCCCTCCATAGGTGGGTTCCGCTCCCGATTCAGAGTGTCATCCGCGACAACTCCCTTTTAATTGTTTGCTATCTGTTTTCTTCTGGGGATTTTAGGGTTTTCTATAATTTGGGGATTGCGAGGGTTTTTGCTATTGTTCTGCTTGCGGTGTGCTTTGTTTTATTTGTTTTGCAGAGGAAAGGTGGAGAGATAGATGAATCAGAACCGGAGATGGGAGAAGAAGACGCGAGCGAGCTTTGGAATCTAGGGATTTCATTATTGTTTTCTGCAAATTTTGTTTTACCTTGTAATCACTCGTTAATCTCACGCACATCACCCACACACAATCACATAATCCCTCTAATTAACATAAACACCTCAATTATCCCATTTAATCTCCCCTTAATCTAATTAATAATCCAATTAACCTTTTAAAAAAAACGTTAACCAAATTTTTAAACCTAATAAACTTTTATTAATAATCTAATCTTTTTTAGTATTATTTAAGTAATATAGTTAATTAAATCTTTTTATAAATAAATAATAATAATAAATAACTTTCTTTAATCTAAAATCAATCTTTAACCTTTATAATAATTAAGAACTTTTATAATTTAATAAAAAAAATTAAAACCATTTTATAATTAACTTGTTTTTTTAATTAATTAAAATTTTAAAAAAATCCTTTTACAATAACCAATCTTTTAGAAGTCTATTAATAATTAAAACATTAGGGTAATGAGCCTAAGAAATTTAATTCAACTATTTAAAAGTCTTTTTTTACAAAAAAAAAAAAACTCTTTAATTAAGTTAATTTACCACAACTCTGGTTAATTCGACTAGTAATCTTTTACAACAAGTTTCTTATAAAAAAAAATTAAAATCTATCTTCATAATTAATATAATAATACAACCTTCTTTCACAAAATTAATCAACATCGTAAAATCAATTGTGCACTTCACGACACATGCACTTACACCTTAGAGCTTTCATGCGTATTTTGTTTATCTTTATCTGCTGTTATTTTATTCACAATGCACACACTCACCTAGCGCTTTCATGCGTATATGTATGGTTTTTATTCTTGCAATTTACTTCCAGCAATTTATAATCATTATATCTCGTTGCATCGCATTACTGCATTCCGTCCAAAGGAAAAACCTACACATAATTCAACGTTGTATGTAGTTGCACATCATTTGCATCATTTTCCCCACGATCCTTGATTCCATTCAAGTTGATCACTTAGGATAGATCCTACCCCATAGGAAGGACCTTGTCTTTATCTCTACAACATAGAAACAAAACAATATACAATACAATTTTCAAACACATGTAGAGAATAAATGTTAATCATCTTAAGCGAGATATAATCTCCACCCCCACAACAATACAATCAAACATGTAGGAACTTTGCCTTAAGAGCGATAAAGGCATACTTGGCGACCATCCTAGTATGTAAGACCTTTTCTTAAGACGATGCAAAGACCATTTCCTACAACCCCTTTTACATTTGTGGTGGTTATCTCTCCCTTAAAATGAAGACTCATCTCTTCTCCTAAATCCAATCAATCAACTACCTTAAACCCGTAGGAACTTTGACCATAGTCAAAGAACTCCTCTGATCCTTTAGGGGAACTACGAAATACTCTGATTCCACTCCCGTAAGGATACGTAGGCATAAGACGCGATGTCTTATCAAGTATACTTAGAAATAAACCACTAGGGTCCTTAAACCATTAAGCAGATAAACCATAGCAGTAAACAAACATAAAACAAGAGGTTCCTGTAGAGTACTACAGAAACTTAGGATGCTAGTACCTTCCCTAAGTTTAACCAACCCCCGAACCTAAACAATCTAGCTTGCATTTGCATTGCATTGTGGGAATTTCGATCTTTATCCCTTCCTTTGGACAAATCAAAGTTCGGTTGCAAATTGAATTAACGATTCAAACTAATCAATAGTTTGGTATCCAAATTTCACCGCGACAAGTAGGAGTGTGTTAGCTTGGTTGTTGAGCAGTTTGAGTTGGAGTATGAGAGGGTTGGGCTGATTATTGAGTAGTCTGAGTTATTGTATCCTTACATGTAGACTTGTAATGTCCTACTTTCTTACACCTACTACACTTCACTAGAAAACCTGTTCTTCTCAATTTGCGAGTAGACCCATCAATTTCACCTTGTTCTAGGTTCCTCCTGTTTTTAGGTCTACCAGGCATCTTCCTGAACTTGGGTGGTTGCACATCTGGATATGGTGTCTTAACCCACAAGTTTGCTCCATTAATAGGGTAGATCACATGCTTATAAACTGCCTTGTACCTTGAAACCCTATAATAATCTGGAATGTAAGTATCAATTTTGAAATTCCTACTCTTCATAGCAGAATGAGCATGAACACATGGGAGTCCTGTGAGTTCCCATCTTCTGGATGAACATATTTGATCTTTCAGGTTCACAACAAACTTGTCAGCTTGATTTTCTAGGTGCCTTACCTCAAATATATGTTCACCAGACATCCTAAATGATTAAAAAAAACAAAATACTTTAGTCACATGTATGTCATAGACATCCTAGAGAATTAATGTATGTTGATATTACATACCTTACTAGCCAGTTGTTGGTGTATGTGCTTGTGACATCAAGTTTCATTCTAATATTGGGAAAAAATATCGTTTTCATCTAAAGTACCAAATCTTATTATGTTATTTGCCCATATCTCCATCATGTATGTTATGATGTCTTCTAACATAGTGATTAGAGGTTTTTCCCTTCCTTCAAGAATGACACTATTAAAGGACTCAGACATGTTGTTGAGAACAACATCACATTTGTTTTCAGTTCTAAAGTAAGATCTACTCCAAAACCTTGGTGAGGTCTTCATCATATGTTTAAATGCTTCTTCATTGATGGCCCCCATTCCCTTCATCTCTCTTTCCCATGCCTATGGGTATATTGACTTGGCAACCTTCCATATTATATCCTTCAACATCTTTCCAAGAAACTTTTTCCTAAAATTGTTATAGAGGTTCCTAACACAAAACCTGTGCTCCATCCTTGGCAATTGCTCATCCATAGTAGGTAGCAGGCCCTGCAATAACATACAATGTAGCATTATAATATAGCATAACAGGAATAGCATAACATAAACACATAAAACCATAAGAGTAAATGAAAAAACTTGCCTTTTGTTGGTCTGAGATGAAGGTGTAAGTCAGGCATTCATCTTTGCCTCCAAGGTCATAAATTAACAGCTCTAAAAACCAAGTCCAGCTATCCTTGTTTTCACTCTCCACAACTGCATATGCTATGGGAAGCATTTGATCATTAGGATCCCTCCCAATGGCATCTAGAATCTTCCCTCCACACAACCCCTTAAGAAAACACCCATCTAGACCTATTACATGCATGCACAACTTAAAGCTTTCCTTACATGTAGCATAACATATGTAAAGCCTTCTAAAATATGGTCTTTCATCCTCAACACCTTCTTGTATAGGCTCAACATTAAGCTTAATTGTTGACCTTGGATTGACTCTTAACAATTCATGGCAGTAGTCATAGACCCTTGTGTAATCTCTCAAAAAGGAACCATCAACATAGTCTCTAGCTGCAAATCTTGCTCTTATAGCTTTGGTTTTGTTGACCCCAACATTCCATTTTTTTTCTCCTTGATATTCTTTATACTCAACCTTGGGTTGTTTTTCAAGTTATTCTGAATTCTTTTACTCAACCACTTTGTACTCATCAGCTTCACATTATACTCTCTACTACAACCGTGTTTGTCAATTACTTTTCTGAGTTGTCAAGTGTCTTCATTTGAAAACTTTCTACAATAAGCCTCACACCCACAACCAACTTTACATCTAACCCTTACCCTAACTCTGTCATTTTTTACAAACCTTAGGCCTCTACCATTTTGCACAGCATAAGTTATTATTGCTTCCCTAAAATCACCCTTTGAACTAAAGTACATTCCCACATCCCACTTGTAATCTGACATGTCTTTTGGCTGTCTGAAAATTGGATATTTTTTTCTTAGAACTCCACTGCTATCATCACTGTCACAACCACTTTGCATGTCCTCAGTGTCATTGTCACTCCCTTTACCATCATTTTCTTGGACTTCTCCATTACCATCATTTTCATGACCAACTAGGGTATCAATTTCATCCTCCTCAATCTCATCACAGCCATCAAACTCATCCTTAAAAGCCACATCTTATGCGCTATCATAATTGTAGCCCTCATCTTCACTATCATCAGATGATAAACTTAAGTCATCATACACTGCAACTTTACCTTTTTCAACTCCAACATTACCTTCTTCCCCTGCAGGATTCCCCTTTTCAACTCCAACGTTACCTTCTTCCCCTGCATGATTCCCTTTTTCAACTCCAATATTACCTTCTTCCCTTGCAGGATTCCCTTGTTTAACTCCAACAGTATGTTCATCCACTGCAGGATTCCCTTTATCAATTTCAACATTACCTTCCTCCAACCCAGCAATGGCTTCATCAACTCTAACATCACCTTCCTCCAACCCAACAGTGGTTTGTTCAACTTCTACAACTTCATCATGCAGTTGACTAAGTAACTCCTCTACCTCATCTACAATTTCATCAGGGTCCTCATCAACTTCATCAACAACAACATCACAGTAGTCAGGTTGAGACAAGGTATGTTCAATATAAATATCAACATTTTTGTGCACCCTATACAGATCTGCAATTTTCATCAACAAGTGGATTGATTCCAAATTGAGGGTCCTTGTAAAATATTGTTTCAAACTCCTTATAACCTAAGTCTTTCAATACACCAACTAGCTCAAAATAACTCCATTTTTCTACATCTACTCTCAAGTCATCTACTACTCCATTCTCATATACACTACGACCTTCATCTGTGAACTCACCACTATGATGAATTTTGAGAGTTATGTATTCATCCATGATACCTAATCATATCATCTAAATAATTAGAGTTTACACTAACAAATTTACATAAACCCTAAATCTGAACCTCTATCAGATATTTCCCTATGAGATTCGTAAACCCTAAATCAGAGATAAATGAACTAACATTTTGATTATGTCTCCTTGAATCATCTTCAATCCTCTGCCCTCAATCCTTCCCTTCTTGAATCTTCGCGTCTGCAAATCTTGAATCGTCTTCAATGATTCAATGATTCATTGAGTCTCCAAATGTTGTATCGTGTAATCTTCTGGGTAATAGAAACGTTGGATTGTTTTATCTTTCTTTAAGACATTTCATATCCAGGTCAACAGCTTCACCTGGACAAACGTGACATTTTTTTCAAAGTTTGACTAACGGCAACAAATTGAAGGATAAACATGACACTATTTTAAAAGTTAAAGGACCAACTTGACACTTTTTTAAGTTAAGGGACCAAACTGGACCCGAGCTAAAGTTAAGGGACGAAAAGGTTATTTTGCCTATAATTTTTCAAACACTTAGAAGAGTGTTTAAGTGAAAGTGAGAGAGGTCTCAAATTCAGCGGGAGTCCTATATCAAAGTTCACAGGTAGTATTAGGAAAAGAGGCATTGGACTAGGAAAGTTCAAATCATAGAAGTTTGTACTTATGACTATTAAGAGTGAATTTCATTTCATTGGGTTAACGCCCTACAAACGTTGGTGTCTTTACACCGAACTGTGTTACCAATTCTTACGTTATTTCCTATATTGCATTCATTTTTATATTAACGTGTTATACTTATCATATACATTGTTACAACATTATGTCTGACATCTTGCTATCCATATAACAAAATTTCAATTGGCATCAGAGCAGGCAACCTATTATTGGAAAGCTCGCATGGTTTCCTTTCTCAAGTCTATGGATAGTAAAACTTGGAAAACAACCATAAAAGGGTGAGTACCTCCAAAGGTTACACCTAAAGATTGCGCAGAATCCTTGAAGTCAGGGAGTGACTAGTCATAAGAAGAACATGGTGATTCCCGTGCATTAAAGGCCATTTACAATGGATATGACAAAAATATTTTCATGTTTATTAATACGTGCTCCAACGCCAAGGAAACTTGGAAAACTCTTCCAAATTCACATGAAGGCACCTTCAAGATTTCCATGTCAAGAATGCAACTCCTCATTATAATATTTGAAAATTTGAGGATGAAAGAGGATGAAACCATTGATGAATTTAATGTTTGTCTTTGTGGCATTGCTAATAGCTCATTTTCCCTTGGTAAAAAAATATCATATAAGAAGTTGGCTAGAAAATTTTTTAGATCTCTTTCCTACATGTTTGATATGAAAGTCACAACCATTGAAGAGGAACAATATGTAAGCACATCAAAGTTAATGAGTTAATCGGCTCGCTACTCACCTTTGAAATGGCAATCAATGTCAAATAAAAGAAAATAAATATTAATATGACATTCAAAGCTGACATTGAAGATGATGAAAAGCATGTAGAATAAGACATTGAAAGGAAAAACAAAAGAAGGCATACACTACCATATTGTCAGATATGGAATCAGAGGATGATAGTGAAAGCGAAAAATCCAACATTGTGGTTGTCTTCACAACTCGTATAAGATCTTAGTTCACTATGCATAATTATGGGGAGTCAAGTGATGAATATCTCTTTGATGATGACCTTGTTGAAGCTTATAAGTTTTTGTATATAAAGGTGAAAAAAGAATGCATATCTAGTGGGAAAAAAAAGAGAGAGAAAAATTAATTTTATGCTTCAAAACAAAGCAAATCTTACCACCGCTATCTCTAAATTAAAGGAAGAAGTTGACCACCTAAACTCCAAACTTTGAGGTATGATCAATTATGTACGTATGCTATATTCAGGTTTTGATATCCATGATGAAATTCTAGGGGTAGCCTTATCAAAACAACTCTGAATATGTCAGATTATTCAAAGTTTAACTCAAACAACTCAATAATATTACTCTAAATTACTCAACAATTTAATAATATTATTATAAATTACTTAACAATTCAATTTCAACACTTTTGGCCTGACAGTCTTAAACAAATAAAAATATTATTAAAAGAAAATCATAATGTCAAAAGATTTTAAAGTCAACTCAAATGTATTCTATATTCTGATCTCCAGCTCTAAACAACTTAAAAGAAACTATGACAACTCTAATGTAATAAATGTGACTCTTAAACTTATCATAAAGGTAATAAAAAGTCACCAAACTCGAAATTATTTAAAAACTCGTAGAATTAGGCAGTAAACTCATAAACGCCGATCTGCCGTCCATAAACCACCGATCTCCACAACCTGCCGATCCGTCCCATTTTCGGGCACCAAAGTGCGCCGCCACGTCGCGGCCCAACACAGGCGCTGAATCACGCCCGCGCTGCTACTACACCTTGCCAAATTAGTTAAATTGAAGGAAAAAATTAGCAGAGAAGAATTATAAAAGTTCAGAAAAAACGACACTTTTCTTTTCTCTTCATTGTTCAGTTGAAATAAATGGAAATAGCAAATATTAAATAAACTACTAACTGCTAACACGAATTCACTAACAGGTCCACTAACTATTCCGCCGATCGCGGCACTGCGCCACTGAGTTGCGTGCCCCATCTCTGCTGACCGCGGCCTCGCAACTCCTCCTGTGTTTGGATGAGGCTAAAACTAGTTGGAAAGTAAAAATTTGTGGTTGTCCTATGTTTATGCTCTCTGCAAAACTTAAATTCTTAAAAACTAAGCTTAAAGATTGGAATCACAATGTCTTTGTTATTGTCCACAGTATGGTCAAGCAAGCTGAAGACAGAGTTGGCAATATCTAATTGAGAATTCAAGATAACATTTTCAGTGATGAGCTCAGAGCTGAGGAGAAATATGTCTTGTTTGACTTGGAGTTGGCTTTACATAGGGAAAACCTCTTTTGGAAGGAGAAGGCTAAAGTTAATTGGCGTTTAGAGGGTGATAGAAACATTAACTTATTCCATAGAATTGATAAGAACAAGCAGACCACCAAATCCATTTATGCTCTCATAATGGATCGAATTATTTGCACTGACCAAGATGTCCTTGGTGATCATGTTGTGAACAAGTTCAAGAATCTTTTCACTTGCACTCAAACTTTCGTGCCTATCAAGCCTAATGGAGATCTCATAAAGTCCTGACCACGCTCGTCAAAAAACCTAATAGCTTGGAGATAAAGCTAGATGTTTTCAATCTCAACAATGATGGAGCTCAAGACCCTGCTGGCTTTGGAGCTTTCTTCTACCATTTATTTTGGGACATCATCCATGAGGATGTCATTGCTGATGTGCTTCAATTTTTCAATATTTCTTGGCTCCCTCCTAACTTCAATGCCAACACCCTCATCTTGCTTCCTAAAGTAACTAATGTTGATACCATCGACCAATTCAAGCCCATTGCTTTGGCAAACTTCAATTCAAAATTATTTTTAAATTGTTGGCTAATAGACTAACATCCATTATGCCTTTAATCATCTCTGAAGAGAAAAGGGCTTTGTGAAGGACAGATGTATTAAGGACTTCATTGGGCACACCTGTGAAGCCATTAACTTGATCCACAAGGAAACCTATGGTGGAAACCTAGTCTTGAAAGTTGACATCAATAAGGCTTTTGATTCTTTTAACTGGGTTTTTTGTTGCAGATCCTCAAAGCTTTTGGTTTCAGTGACAAGTTCAAATCTTGGATCTTAACCTTCTTGAAGTCTGTTAAATTTTAATTTCTTTCAATGGCATGCTTAAAGGTTTCTTTGCTTCTGAGAGAGGGGGGAGTCAAGGAGGCCCTTTTTCACCCTCCTCTTTTGCATAGCTGAAGAGGTCCTTAGTAGAATCATCACCATCTTAGCTAAGCAGAAGCTGATGAACCTCATTCCTGGACCTAGAGATGTTGAAGTCCCTTCTCACTTCCTATTTGTTGATGATATTATGGTTTTCTGCAGAGGAGATAGGAAATACATAAGAGCTCTCATTGATTTATTCCTGAATTATGCTAGGGCCTCAGGTCAACATGTTAACCCTGTTAAATATTCCATTTTCTCTGGTTTTATCTCTGATTCAAAGCTTCATCATCTATGTTATTGTCTTGGCTTCATAATTTGTACATTTCCATTCTCTTACCTGGGTGTTCCCATATTTAAAGGCAATCCTAAGGCTGCTCACCTCAGGCCTATGGTGGACAAGATCAAATCCAAGCTGACCACTTGGAAATCCTCTCTTATTGGATTTGTTGGTAAAGTCTACAATTCAATCTATGTTGATTCATTCTTTTACCATATACTCTTGGCCGGTTTATTCAACTCTGGAAATTGAAAAATGCATTAGAAACTTCATTTGGTCTAGTGATATTTTGAAGAGAAAGCTAGTCACAGTCTTTTGGAGTAAAATGTGCAGGCCTCACATTCAAGGTGGCTTGGGCTTAAATGAAGCCTCTAGTATGAAATTTTGATGGGATATTCTTAATTCATCTGAGCCCTGGGCCAGGCTGCTTAAAGCTAGAACTCTGAAGAAATGGAGGTTAATTTCTTACCACGTCTATTTGGAGTAGCATCAAAAAGAATTTTGGAGTGGTGAACCAATGTTCTAGATCCATCATTGGTAATGGCCTCGGTACAAACTTTTGGTTGGATGCTTAAATTAGGCTTCCTCTTATTCTAAGTATTCAGAACCCTGATGTTTTAGATACAAACATTACTGTGTCAAACTTCCTTCACAATGGCAGTTGTAACTTTTCAGACTATATCACACAGTTGCTTCCAAACCTTCATGCCCAAGTTAAAGATGTTAGCCTTCCTTCGGATCTCATTAAGGACATGACGGTTTAAATACCTTCCACAAATTGAAAGTTAACCCTGAAGAATGCATATGAGTTTAAATCCACATCTTTGCCAGTTCAAACTTGGACCGGGAATCTTTGGACTACAAATATTTCTCCCTCCAAAGCCTTCATAATTTGGAGGTTATGTCACAACAAAAATCTAACTTATGATAACATGTGTGTTAGGGGTTTTCATGGTACTTTTGGGTGTAGTATTTGAAACCTGTTGTGAATCGGATATCTTTAAACAAAGTATAAACGGTTTTTTCCTTATCAAAAAACACACAAGGATTAGGGTTTAACAAAGAAAACAACGTAAAACAACAAAGAACAACAAGGATTGGTTATAAACTGTTATTCTTTTTTTTCTCTTAGAACAAGATTACAAATATACAAGAATAACAAAATAACTTCTCTCTCTTAAAATTAGGATTTTATCTTCCTATTTTTCCTTATACCAAGATTGAGAAACTAGCATCCTATTTATAAGAAAAATAGCACACTAACCTAATGAGCTTTTTAACAATTACCCATTACAAGCTAACTTAGGGTACAAGCTAACTTAAACAATTTAGGCTTACAAGAAAGGCCCAATTCAACATGCTAACAACCCTAGCAATATTGACTAATGCATGTTAGTACAAACTTCGACTACAATATGCATTACTCCGACAGCAACATGCGAACAGACTTCGACCTCATGCTTAATTCCTTTCGAACCAGAAGCTACCCTTCGACCATACTAGAGTTCAATCCAATATCTCACAAATCTCCACCTTGGATATAACTCTATAACATCAAGGAACTAGCTTTCTTCATGCAACTTTATCAAATGCATACAGTGGAAAAACTTGCCACTAGGCAACGTCTTGGTGATCATATCAGCAGCATTATGATCTGTCGAAACCTTCAGCACTTGGACTTCTCCATGCTCGAATACCCCTCTGACGAAATGCAGTCTCACATCAATGTGCTTGGTTTGCTCATGATATGCTGAATTCTTCGACAGATGTATTTCACTTTGACTATCACATTTAACAGTGATAACTCGACCTTGAAGTTTCAGCTCCTTTGCAAAACCTTCAAGGCACAATGCTTCCTTCACAACTTCAGTTAAGACAATATACTCCGCTTTAGTGGTTGATAAGGCAACGACCTTCTGAAGTGTTGCTTTCCAACTGATTATTGTCCCAAACATAGTGAACACATATCCAGAAATAGATTTTCTAGAATCCATACAACCTGCATAATCAGAGTCGACATATCCTTCGATTGCTGCTTTACTATCTTCACCCAAGGTTCCACCATAAATTAGGACTCTATTCAGAGACTCATTTATTTACCTTAGAATCTACTTCAATGCTTGCCAGTGAGCCTTTCCAGGATTCGCCATGTACCTGCTTACAAGACTTACTGCATATGCTATGTCGGGTCTAGTACATATCATAGCATACATCAAAAAACCCATTATATTAGCATATGGAATGCTATTCATATAAGTTATTTCAACATCAGTGCTAGGACACTGATCTATACTCAGCTTGAATTGAGGGTTTGTTAGAGTCACAACAGACTTTGAATTCGACATACCATACTTTTCGAGAATCTTCTGTAGGTATGCCTCTTGAGATAAGCATAATCTCGACTGCTTTCTATCTCTTCGGATGTCAATCCCAAGAATCCTAGACGCAGCTCCCAGATCCTTCATGTTGAACTCCTTATTGAGTTCATACTTCACCCTTATTACCTCTTCGATATTGTTGCTTGCTATTAGAATCCCATCCACATAGAGCAACAAAATAACAAATGAATTACCCGGTCGAAATCTGAAGTAAACACAGTGGTCGAACTGACTTCTGATGAAACTTATGCGTGTCATGAACTTGCTGAATCTTCTATTCCACTGTCGAGGAGATTGTTTCAGTCCATATAAGGATTTATTTAGCTTGCACACATAGTCTTTCTTCCCTTTTTCGACATACCCTTCAGGTTGCCTCATCAGGATTGTTTCATCTAAGTCACCATACAAGAAAGCAGTCTTCACATCCATCTGTTCCAGTTCAAGATCGAACTGTGCCACTATGGCAAGCAACATTTGAATGGATCTGTGCTTCACAACAGGAGAGAACACGTCATTGAAGTCGATCCCTTTTTTCCTGAGTGAACCCCCTAGCAACCAATCTTGCCTTGTATCTCTTCGACGCCACTTCTTCGATTTCTTCCTTAACTTTGAAAATCTATTTACAGCTGACTAACCTGGCTCCAACAGGTTTCTTAATCAGTTCCCAGGTGTTGTTATCATGAAGAGATTTCATCTCATCATCCATGGCCTTCAGCCATTCAGTCTTCTTTCGACTCCTCATAACTTCCTTATAGTCTCTAGGTTCTTCATCTAGAATCTCACTTGCAGAGATTAAGGCATAAGCTTTAAGATCTGCATACCCAAATCTTTGAGGTGGCTTGATGACTCTCCTCGACCTGTCTCTTGCTAGCAGGTAGTCATTGTCAGTCTTCTCATCTTCGACAACATCTTTTGCATCTTCTTTGACTTTATCTGGGGTACGCAATTCAGCATCAACATGTTCCACCTCAATAGGAATTTCTCTATGTTTCAGCTCTTCGTCAGCATCATCAGTTTTCTTCAAAGTCATCTCTACTTCATTGAAAACCACATCTCGACTAGTGATACACCTCCTGTGACCTGGCTCTAGGCACCATAGCCTATAAGCTTTGACTCCTTCAAGGTATCCCATGAACATGCATTTCAGAGATCTATGTTCGACCTTGTCTTGCCTAATATGAGCATAGGCTACACAGTCAAATACTCTCAGTCTGTCGAGATTAGGTAGATGTCCCGACCAAACTTCTTCAGGTGTCTTCATTCCCAAGGCAGTCGAGGGACATCTATTTATCAGGTAAGTTGCTGTCGAAACAACTTCCGTCCAAAACACCTTCTTCAATCCAGCACTAACCAACATGCATCTAACCCTTTCAAGGATTGTTTGATTGAATCTCTCAGCTAAGCCATTTTATTGAGGAGTATCTGCTACAACCTTGCAATCCCAGACTCAACACAGTAACTATCAAACCCTTTGTTGCAAAACTCAAGGCCATTGTCGGTTCTCAACCTCTTAACCTTTCTGCAAGTTTGAGTTTCGACCAGAACCTTCCAACTTTTGAAATTCTCAAAAGTTTCATCCTTCGTCTTCTGAATGAATACCCATAGCTTTCTGGAATATTCATCAACGATGGATAGAAAATACCTTGCACCTGAGTGTGAAGGATTCCTTGCAGGCCCCCAAAGATCAGCATGAATGTAATCCAGAGATACATGTGTTCTTTGTTTACCTTTGTTAAACTTCGCTCTACAGGATTTACCAAATACACAAGATTCACAAAACTCCAACTTTTCGACTTTGTCACCTCCTAGCAGGTTTGGCTTCCCCAATTTGACCAGGCCTCTTTCGCTGACATGGCCCAATCTCATGTGCCATAATTCTGTCTTCGACACAGGTTTCGTGGATGCAACATTTGTCGAACCACTTATAACCTCAACCTCAAGGGTATACAAGCCTTGTTTCTTCACGCCTCTCAAGACTTCCTTCGACCCCTTCATGACTCTTAGGATACATTTCTCTCCTTGAAAAATGTATCCCTTTTTGTCGAATTCACCAAGAAAAATCAAATTTCTCTTCAAGTCAGGTACATACCCGACTTTAGTCAATAACCTTATTGACTCGTCATAGAGCTTAAATTTCACTGATCAAATACCTGCAATTTTGCAAGATTTGTTGTTTCCCAGCAGCATAGATCCGCCATCTTAATCACATAGCTCCTCGAACAATTCTCTGTTTGGAGTCATCTGCCAAGTGCAACCTGAATCCATAATCCACTCTTTTCTCGAGTCTCCACTTGAAACCACAAGAACATCAGATGAGTTGAAGTCATCTTGAACAATGGTTGTGTTGCCATTACCTCCACGATCTTTCAGGCGTTCAGGGCACACCTTTCTTGTGTGGCCCTCCTTCTTACAATGATAACATTGAATACCAGATGTTTTGCCACTATAAGATTTCTATTGAGTTTTACCTTTCTTCTTGTCGAACTTACCATCCTTTCGCAAGAATTTTCCCTTAACGGCCAAACCTTCGCCCATCGTCGAAGGTTTATGCTCCTTTTGTTCGTTTAAGTCCTTAGAATACAAGGCTGATTGAACTTCTTCAATGGTCAGGGACTCCCTTCTATAGAAGAGAGTTTCTTTAAAGTGAGCATGTGTTCTGGTCAAAGCAAACAACAACAACAGTGTTTGATCTTCATCATCGATTTTCACATTAATATGTTCAAGATCAAGAATCAACTTGTTGAACATATCCAACTACTCAGCCAACACTTTGTATTCATTCATCTTGAATGAATACAAATCTTGCTTCAGGTAGAATCGATTCACCAGAAATTTGGTCATGTACAAACTTTCAAGTTTCACCCATAATCCCGATGTTGTAGTCTCCTTTGATACCTGTCGAAGAACCTTATCACCAAGGCTCAACAATATTACGATGTGGGCTTTCTCGATTATGCCTGTCTTTTCTTTTTTTGTTAACGCATCGTACATCGCTGCCTCACCCTTCAACGCTTCCAAACAACCAAGCTAAACCAGTAGGGCTTTCATCTTCAAGCGCCACAGACCGAAGTCGTTCACTCTGGTGAACTTTTTAATCTTATACATTGTTGAAGGCATTTTTTTCACACTCACCGCACCAATTTGTTGTGAATCAAATACCTTTAAAAAAAGTATAAACGGTTTCTTCCTTATCGAGAAACACACAAAGGTTGGGGTTTAACAAAGAAAACAAGGTAAAACAACAAGGAACAACAAGGATTGGTTATAAACTGTTATTCTTTCCTTTCTCTTAGAAAAAGATTACAAGTATACAAGAATAACAAAATAACCTCTCTCTCTTGAAATTAGGATTTTATCTTCCTATTTTTCCTTATATCAATATTGAGAAACTAGCATCTTATTTATAAGAAAAATAACATACTAACCTAATGAGCTTTTTAACAATTATCCATTACAAGCTAACTTAGGTTACAAGCTAACTTAAACAATTTGGGCTTACAAGAAAGGTCCAATTCAACATGCTAACAACTCTAGAAATATTGACTAATGCATGTTAGAACAAACTTTGACTACAACACGCATTACTCCGACAGCAACATGCGAACAGACTTCGACGTCATGCTTAAATCTTGTCGAACCAGAAGCTACCCTTCGACCATACTAGAGTTCGATCCAATATCTCACAAAACCAATAGGAGGAGTCATCGCGTCATATTTTCTTCACTTGTTCTTATGCTTGTAAATTGTGGCATTGGTTCCTTTCTTTAGTTCAGGTTTTCTGGCCTGACAACATTTTTTAGGCCTTGAAAATTTGTGACAAAAATTGGAGCCACCAATGCAAGTTAATCATGCATGCCTCTATTATCTCTATCATCGATGCCATTTGGTTTTTCCACAACCAACTTAGGTTCAATCATAAAGTTCTGCACTGGAAATAAGCTCATAGTCGGGTTCAATCAAAGGTTGCCCTAGCAGGAAATCTCTCCAAGAAAGTTGCAAACTCTTCTATCCTTGATTTCACCATCACTTACAGTTTCAAAGTTAACCTCCATCCTCTCATGGCACCAAAGATTATTGATGTTTTATGGCATCCCCCAACAAGGGTTGGTTAAAATGCAACACTGACGGATCTTTTACTAACTCATTGGCTTCTTATAGATGGTGTAGCGGGGAAATTTGTGAGTGTAAGTTATTGATTAACTTAACTCAAAAAATGCAAGAGCCGCCACCACACTTTTATTTTATCCAAAAAAGAAAGGAAAAAGAGCGAACAAAACCAAAGAGTTCTAAAACAAGAACAAATAAACAGAGATCTGAGTAAGGGGGTTGGTTACGCAATGGGAAGGTGTAAGCACCCAAAACGTCTATAGTACTATATAGGAGCCCTTTGAAATATTTACGCTTTTTGGTTTGAAAATGTTTGTTTGAAAGACGATTGGGGAGATGAGAAGAGAATTATTTTTTAAAATTTTTGTGTTTGGAGAGACTTATTGCCTCATGCCTACGTACCCACAAAGTGCAATATAGGATCAAAACCTCGTAGTTCATGGTACAAATAACAAAAACTTGTTGGATTTGATTGATTTTAAATGTAAAGACAAGTCGTCATTTTAAGGAGAAAACTACGACTAGTCACCCACAAGTATAAGACAACATTTGCATCACCTAAAGAAGAAGGATTTTGCTTGGATTATCAACAAGTCTATCACTCAACATCTAAGTGGAAAATGTCAACATCTTAATACTATGGAGAATATGAGAATTATATCTCAACTATGGAAATGACTCATGTCTAAACTTTATGAAAAGTTTTAAAATGAAAAGTGCACAAAGGCACAAAAAGTTTGAATGAAGTTGATCTTTTTTTTAAAGTCTTTTTGAAATTGGTCAAAATATGATTAACATTGATTGACATTTATTAAAGAAAACAAAGTTTGAAAATCACTTGACAAAAGTCAAGGTTTTATTGTGAAAGCGGTTTTAAGTTTGAAAGCAAGAAGGTTTTAAAAGAGGGAGAAGATTTTGAAATTTTAAGAAGGGGAGGAGATGAAGTGACTATCCTAGAAAGCAAAATAAAAGTTAGAGATAAGAAGGATCTAACCAACTTGTAGCACACTCCATAGAAAGCCAAATAAGAATTTCACCCGTCTTGAAGCATAAGTCAATAAGCAAGCCAAATAAAGGCAAAGATCCATAATACTTCAAGCATAGGGAAAGAGGCCTAATTCTAAGTCCAAGGGTCCAAAAATAGTCCAAGAAGTCCAAGGTCTAAGAATAACCCAAGAGCATAGCCACAAAGTTAAGAGAACCAGGTTTTTTAGAGGTTTAATCCTTTATTAGTGTTTTGAACAAAGTGTGATCCAAATGGATAAAAGAAAAATAGAGGAAACATAAACATGTGTCCAAAGAAAAAATAACGGAAGCATAAAAAATAATATGATCTGAGATGATAATAATGAAGCATAAAGATAAAAGAGAGATAGGGAGTAAGAAGGAAACATAAACAAAATCAGTACAATGATATTATTAGTGAGTTAGTAATTTGTCGTTAGAGCAAATGATCAATGATGGTTAACTCATACACTTAAGCCAAAGTTGATAGAGGATTGATAAAATCAAAGCCTCCTAACAACAAGCTTCATAGGTGATGGACCTAAGGCAAATAATCATCCATACTTAGACTTTCAAACATAAGTTTGAGCCACGAATGATTACTTTTCGATTACGGGACAATTTAGCGCTATGTTAAGCAATCGTAATCGAGTTTATGTAGAAACCACGACTATTTGAGGCCGGTCAATAATAATGCTAGTGCTAATGCATGTTAGAGAAGTGATATGTATATCACTCTCTGATAGCAATGTCGCACGGAAAATATTGTAATCCTTTTATTTGTAAGCTTATGTATTGTAATCCTTTTATTTTTATGTTGACTAAATTTTTTTAAAAAAATATTGATTTCAATTCATTCTCTAATAGCAATATTTATTATGTGTATTGTTTTAATAATAAATTGTAACTAATTTGTTATAGTTATTTTTATTTTTATTTAAATATATTAAATTTAATTAATTTAGTAGATGAGAGATAATTAAGAGTAATAGGAAAAAAATGTTAAAAGTAAAATGACTTTTATATATAAAATAAATAAATGAATAAATATAAAAAAAGTTGAGGCAAAACTCTAAGTGGCTTGAATTGATTTTCAAAAGTTTATAAAGGAGATTTTTGTTTGAATAAAATTGTTTTATTGAACGAGTCTGCGTTGTTTTTGCTTGTTTAAAATAATGTAGTGAAAAAAATGCTTTTGCAAAATGAAAACGGTCACGGTGGGACTCGAACCCACAATCTCCCGCTCCGGAGGCGAGCGCCTTATCCATTAGGCCACGCGACCCATTTTGTTGTGTTATTAACAAATAACAATTTATTAGTTTAAAAAATATAAAGTTTTTGGAAATAGATGTAGTTATGAACAAATAGATGTAGGGGTCGAAGGAAGTCTTGAGAGGCATGAAGAAACAAGGCTTTCATACCCTTGAGGCTGAGGTTGTAACTGGTTCGACAAATGTTACATCCACGAAACCTGTGTCGAAGATAAAATTATGACACATGAGATTGGGTCATGTCAGTGAAAGAGGCCTGGTCGAATTGGGGAAACAAAACCTGCTAGGAGGTGACAAAGTCGAAAAGTTAAAGTTTTATGAATCTTGTGTATTGGTAAATCCTGTAGGAGAAGTTTAACAAAAGAAAGCAAAGAACACATATATATACCTGGATTATATTCATGTTGATCTTTGGGGGCCTGCAAGGAATTCTTCATACTCAGGTGCAAGGTATTTTCTATCCATCGTTGATGACTATTCTAGGAAGCTATGGGTATTCATCCAGAAGATGAAGGATGAAACTTTTGAGAATTTCAAAAGTTGGAAGGTTCTGGTCGAAACTCAAACTTGCAGAAAGGTTAAGAGGTTGAGAATCGATAATGGCCTTGAGTTCTGCAACAAAGCGTTCGATAGTTACTGTGTTGAGTCTGGGATTGCAAGGCATAAGACTGTAGAAGGTACTCCTCAACAAAATGGCTTAGCTAAGAGATTTAATTGAACAATCCTTGAAAGGGTTAGATGCATGTTGGTTAGTGCTGGATTAGAGAAAGTGTTTTGGGCGGAGGCTGTTTCGAAAGCAGCCTATCTGATAAATGTATGTCCCTCGACTGCCTTAGGAATGAAGACACCTGAAGAAGTTTAGTCGGGACATCCAACTAGTCTCAACAGACTGAGAGTATTTGGCTGTGTGGCCTATTCTCATATTAGGCAAGACAAGGTCGAACCTAGAGCTCAAAAATGCATGTTCATGGTATACCCCGAAGGAGTCAAAGATTATAGGCTACGGTCCCTAGAGCCAGGTCATAGGAGGTGTATCACTAGTCGAGATGTAATTTTCAATGAAGCAGAGATGACTTTCAAGAAAATTGATGATGCTGACGAAAAGCTGGAATAGGGAGAGATTCATGTTGAGGTGGAGCATGTTGATGCTGAATTGCGTATCCCAGATGAAGTCGAAGAAGATGCAGAAGATGTTGTCAAAGATGAGGAGACTGATAAAGACTACCTGCTAGCAAGAGACAGGTCGAGGAGAGTCATCAAGTCACCTCAGAGACTTGGGTATGCAGATCTTATAGCTTATGTCTTAATATCTGCAACGAAGAACCTAGAGGCTATAAGGAAGTTATGAGGAGTCGATAGAAGAATGAATGGCTGAAGGTCATGGATGATGAGATGAAATCTCTTCATGATAACAACACCTAAGAACTGATAAAAAAACCGGCTAGAGCCAGGTTAGTCAATTGTAAATGGATTTTCAAAGTTAAGGAAGAGATCAAAGGAGCGGCGTCGAAGAGATACAAGGCACGACTGGTCGCTAGGGGGTTCACTCAAAAAGAAGGTTTCGACTTCAATGATGTGTTCTCTCATGTTGTGAAGCGCAGATCCATTCGAATGTTGCTTGTCACAGTGGCACAGTTCAACCTTGAACGGGAACAGATGGATGTGAAGACTGCATTCTTGTATGGTAATCTAGATGAAACAATCCTTATGAGACAACCTGAAGGGTATGTCGAAAAAGGGAAGAAAGATCATGTGTGCAAACGGAATAGATCTTTATATGGACTGAAATAATCTCCTCGATAGTGGAATAGGAGATTTGACAAGTTCATGGCACGCATAAGGTTCATTTGAAGTTAGTTCGACCACTGTGTTTACTTTAGATTTCGACCTGGTAATTCATTTGTTATTTTGTTGCTTTATGTGGATGATATTCTAATAGCAAGAAACAATGTCAAAGATGTAATGAGGGTGAAGGATGAACTTAATAAGGAGTTCGACATGAAGGATCTGGGAGCTGCGTTCAGGATTCTTAGGATTGACATTCGAAGAGATAGAAAGCAGTCAAAATTATGCTTATCTCAAGAGACATACCTACAAAAGATTCTCAAAAAGTATGGTATGTCGAATTCAAAGCCTGTTGTGTCGACGATAAACCCTCAATTCAAGATGAGTATAAATCAGTGTCCCAACACTGATATCGAAAAAACTTATATGAATAGCATTTCATATGCTAATGCAGTGGGTTCTTTGATGTATGATATGGTCTGTGTGAGGGCAAACCGCCATACACCACACGAGTTTGCATACATCACTTGATATAGGTTTCAATTATGACGAATTACAACCATGGATGAATTGGCAATTGTAAATTCCACCTCTATCAAACAAATGTAACATATCACCTACCGTATCCTTTTACATTTTTCAAAAAACTGTTATAGTTAATACAACATGTGTGGATAAAATGTGGTCGTGACAAAATGCATGAAAAACCACAAAAATCTCAGTTTTTGCAGGTTTGCAGGGTATGAGTCGACCATAGGGTCGGCGCATACATCAGTGTGTTTTTCCGCGGGTCAGCGCATATCTTAGTATGCCTTCTCATATGTCAGTGCATGAAGGTATGAGTCGACCGCAGGGTCGGCGCATGAAGAATTTACTCTTCAGGGTCAGCGCACGCCGACTGTATGTTCAACGCATACTGATACATTTTGCAGATCTCCAAAGGTGCAGGCTATGCGTCGATGCACAGACCTGCTGTGGTCGACCGTTCGTGCAGAAATGCTGTTTTTAAATGATTCCTACTATTATTTGAAAAGCTGTTATATCTTTGGTTGGTCTGGTACTATATATACAAGTCCAACTACTTATGTCAAGTAACATTTGATAAAAATTGATTCATGTGTTCAAGAATAAGAAAGAGTGAAATAGGTGTCCAAGATTCATCATATTCATCTTCAACATCTCACAACACATCAATTACACACAGCCATTTTTGAAGTGCATTGTGAGTGATTAAAGGTGATAAGGTTCGAAGCTTAGATTGGGTAATCTGGTTCGGCTTGAAGCTTGTGACAGGTTCTTTCTTGAATAAAATCATTAGGGTTTTATCCTCCAAGATTGGTTTGATTTTTGGGGATTTTTGGACGAGATTCTTCATCAAGGGTCAGCTGAGCGAAGGTGATTGTGAAGAGGTGTTCTTCAACAGTCTAGTAGCGGATTCAGTGATATTGAGGGGAAGATCTCGGGTTCGATTCATTGTAGTTGAGATCAGCCAGGCCGAAGGTTTGAAGAACTAAGGGTTATTAAATAAGGTGGCTGGAATCGGAGGTCTATCAACAATGATCGGAGGACTTGATTCATCTTGAATCAAGGGGCAAGGAGTGGAAGCAACATTCAACGTCTTGAGAATTCTGTTGTATTTTTGTTGTTCAATCCTTGTATAAATTGTTACATTCAACAGGTGATATCTATTAAATCTATCTCAATTCTAGTTTTAGAATTGAGGGCAGACGTACCCCGAAGCGAGGACGATGGGGGAACTGCCTCACCAAATATTTGTCTTCTCTATTTTTCAGCATTTTTATTTTAGCTTAAAAATAAGTGATTTTTCGTATAAGCACTATTGTCAAACTGTGATATCAATTGAGTAAGAGGTTGAAACTCTGTTTTTGAATCCAAGGTACAATAAGACATTGTACTAGGCTAGTTGGAATCACTTACTCAACATAAATATCACTTGGAGTGTTTTTGCACACCAAGTGTTCGACAAATTGCCTAAACTAAAATTATCTTATTTGTGTATCTAGTTTTGGATTGCTCTTTAAATCATTGGAACTAGGAATCCTAACAAGTGAATTAGATCATTGATAAGTGTGATTAGTGTTGTGATTCTCTTTTCCATATTGTCATTAATCCAAAGGCTTAACGCATATCCGGTTTTCCAATAACCGTTCGTTTTAGACTATATTTTCCTCGGCCGCTTCCGCACTTAAAACATATTTTCAAAACCAATTTTTAAATTGGTAGCGCCGACTCAAATTTTTAATTGGGATCTATTCAACCCCCCCCCCCTTCTAGATCCGTGCCATAGTCTAACAGTCTGTACTAGACCCGACATAACATATGCAGTAAGTCTTGTAAGCAAGTACATGGAAAATCTTGGAAAGGCTCACTGGAAAGTATTGAAGTGGATTCTAAGGTACATAAATGGATCTCTGAATAGAGTCCTAATTTATGGTGGAGTCTTGGGTGAAGATAATAAAGCAACAATTGAAGGATACGTTGACTTTGATTATGCAGGTTGTATGGATTCCAGAAAATCTATTTCTAGATATGTGTTCACTATGTTTGGGAAAACAATCAGATGGAAAGCAACACTTCAGAAGGTTGTTTCCTTATCTACCACTGAGGCGGAATATATTTCCCTAACTGAAGCTGTGAAGGAAGCATTGTGGCTTGAAGGTTTTGCAAAAGAGCTTAAACTTCAAGGGTGAGTTATCACTGTTAAATGTTAAAGTCAAAATGCAATAAACCTGTCAAACAATTTAGCCTATCATGGAGAATTCGAAGTGCTGAAGGTTTTGATAGATCATAATGCTGCTAATATGATCATCAAGACGTTGCCCAGTTGCAAGTTTTCTCACTGTATGCAATTGATAAAGCAACATGAAGAAATCTAGTTTCTTGATGTTATAGAGCTATATCCAAGGTGGAGATTTGTGAGATATTGGATCGAACTCTAGTATGTTGTCGGAGTAATGCGTGTTGTAGTCGAAGTTTGTTCTAACATGCATTAGTCAAATTTGCTAGGTTTGTTAGCGTGTTAAATTGGGTCTTGCTTAAAAGCCCAACTGTTTAAGTTACTTTGTACCCTAAGTTAGCTTTTAATGGGTAATTATTAAAAAAAACTCATTAGATTAGTGTGATATTTTTCTTATAAATAGCATGTCAGTCTCTCATCTTGTATAATGAAACATAGGAAGACAAAATCTTAATTCAAGAGAGAGAGTGGTTATTTGTTATTCTTGTATACTTGTAATCTTGTTTGATAGATATAGAAAAGAATAACAGTTTATAACCAATCCTTGTTGTTTCTTCTTGTTCTTCTTGCTTGTTTTCTTTGTTAACCCTAACCCTTGTGTGTTTCTTGAATATAAAGAAAATGTTTATATTTTATTTCAAGGCATTTTATTCACAACAGTGGACAAGATCAAATCCAAGCTGACCACTTGGAAATCCTCTCTTCTTGGCTTTGTTGGTAGAGCGCAGATGGTAAAGTCTACAATTCAATCTATGTTGAGTCATTCTTTTACCATATACTCTTGGCCTGTTTATTTAACTCTGGAAATTGAAAAATGCATTAGAAACTTCATTTGGTCTAGTGATATTTTGAAGAGAAATCTAGTCACAGTTTCTTGGAGTAAAATGTGCAGGCCTCGCATTCAAGGTGGCTTGGGCTTAAGATCTATATGTACTCTCAATTAAGCCTCTAGTATGCAAATTTGATGGAATATTCTTAATTCATCTGATCCCTGGGCTAGGCTGCTTAAAGCTAGAACTCTGGAGAAATGAAGGTTAATTTCTTACCACATCTATTTGGAGTAGCATCAAAAATAATTTTGGAGTGGTGAACCAATGTTCTAGATCCATCATTGGTAATGGCCTTGGTACAAACTTTTGGTTGGATGCTTAAATTAGGCCTCCTCTTATTCTAAGTATTCAGAACCCTGATGTTTTAGATACAAACATTACTGTGTCAAACTTCCTTCACAAACGCAGCTGTAACTTTCCAGACTATATCACACAGTTGCTTCCAAACCTTCATGCCCAAGTTAAAGATGTTAGCCTCCCTTTGGATCTCATTGAGGACATGCGGGTTTAAATACCTTCCGCAAATTGAGAGTTAACCCTGAAGAATGCGTATGAGTTCAAATTCACATCTTTGTTAGTTCAAACTTGGACTAGGAATCTTTGGACTACAAATATTTCTCCCTCCAAAGCGTTCATAGTTTGGAGGTTGTGTCACAACAAAATTCCAACTTATGAGAACATGTTGTTAGGGGTTTTCATGGTACTTCTTGGTGTAGTATTTGAAACCAGTAGAAGGAGTCATCACATTATATTTTCTTCACTTGTTCTTATGCTTGTAAATTATGGCATTGGTTCCTTTCTTTAGTTCAGGTTTTCTGGCCTAACAACATTTTTTAGGCCTTGAAAATCTGTGACAAAAATTGGAGCCACCAATGCAAGTAAATCATGCAGCCTCTATTATCTCTATCATCAATGCCATTTGGTTTTCGCACAACCAACTCAGGTTCAATCATAAAGTTCTGCACTGGAAACAAGCGCTTAGCAGGGTTCAATCAGAGGTTGCCCTAGCGGGAAATCTCTCCAAAAAAGTTGCAAACTCTTCTATCCTTGATTTCACCATTGCCTAAAGTTTCAAAGTTAACCTCCATCCTCCCATAACACCAAAGATTATCTAGGTTTTATGGCATCCCCCAACAAGGGTTGGTTAAAATGCGACACTGACAGATCTTTCACTAACTCCTTGGCTTCTTATGGACGACTATTTTGTGATGATCAAGGAGACTTCATTTATGGTTTTTCGAATTTGGAGGAAGGTTCATCCTCTCTCATGTTAAGCTTTTTGGTATTAATCATGCCACTGACAGAGCCTTGCATTTTTGTTGGAATAAGGTTTGGCTTCATAGTGCTAAGCTTATGCCTTGGACTATTATAGTGAAATGGTTAAACACTTTGGTTAAGTTAAGGTACATTTCCTTCTTCATTACACATATATTTTGATAAGGTAACCAAATGTATAGACAAACTAGCCTCTATGGCTTCTCCTTCTTCGAGCCATCTAGTGTGGAGTTCCAAGCACCAGTTTCCTTGCCCCTTTGATCAGTTGTAATAAGCTATGAATGTCTAATTCTACGAGAGTTTGGTTAGACCCTCCTCTCTTTCCTTCTTTCTTGGAATATACAAGGAAATTCATCTAAAAGATAATACGAGATTTTAGATTGTTTTATTATAATATTCGGAGTTTAGAACTCTTTTATATTAAAATTAAATATTTTATGTTTTAAATATTATAAATTTATAAATATTTTATATTTTAGTTTAATATTATATTTTATAATATATAATATATTAAAAATTAATTAAAAAATATATTATTTTATTATTACCGATACGATCATAATTAGACCTTGGTTAATCCTTTAAATCTTAAACTCCTATTTATATCGGATCAATGTTTGATCTGATTTTTATTACCTTGCTCACAACTATCACGTGAGCAAATTTTATTTTTTTCAATAGTGTACTTTTAATAAATATAGATTTCGTTATATCGGTAAGTAATATATTTTTAATAAAATAAAGTGACAAAATTGAAATGTGAAAAAATAATAGCTTTGTATTATAATAATATTGTTTTAAATATTAAAAAATATTAACTAATTATTAACAATAAATATCAACAAACACTTTTAAGGCTCTAACTATTTTTCAAAGATTCAACTAATAAAATGTAAAATTATATCTTATGTATTGTAATCCTTTTATTTTTATGTTGACTAAATTTTAGCAGCAATATTTATTATGTGTATTGTTTTAATAATAAATTGTAACATAATTTGTTATAGTTATTTTTATTTTTATTTAAATATATTAAATTTAATTAATTTAGTGGATGAGAGATAATTAAAAGTAATAGGGAAAAAAAATTAAAAGTAAAATGACTTTTGTATATAAAATAAATAAATGAATAAAGATAAAAAAAAAATTGAGGCAAAACTCTAAGTGGCATGAATTGATTTTCAAAAGTTTATAAAGGAGATCTTTGTTTCGATTTAGGTTGAGAATTGGATGTGTTTCTTATTTGAATTTCTGATATATTTGGAAAATTATTGAATTCAGATAAAAATTGTTTTATTGAACGAGTCCGCGTTGTTTTTCCTTGTTTAAAATTATTTATTTAAAAAAATGTTTTTGCAAAATATATAAACGATCACGGTGGGACTCGAACCCACAATCTCCCGCTCCGGAGGCGAGCGCCTTATCCATTAGGCCACGCGACCTGTTATGATGTGTTATGAAGAAATAACGATTTAACAGTTCAAAGAATATAAAGTTTTTGTAAGTAGATGTAATTTGACACATCTAGTAAGTTGAATGCTCTAATAGTACTTTACAATTGAATGTTCCTCTTGCAATATGGACGATTCTTTTGGACTAGTGTTATTTCTCCTTGTTTTTCTTAGTTACATGAATTTTTTTGTCTCTATTATTTTTTTTGGCAAAGAAAGAAAATATATATACATTAATATAATCAAGGTGTCGGATGTGTCTCTAAGAGACATTAAAAGATAGGCTAACTTATAACTCATAGTGATATATTTCGTTTTTGCATATTTAATTTATGATATATCAATTTTTAAACATTATTATTCAAATGAGCTAGGGATTGTGAATTTTGATGATAAAGATTAAAATTAAAACTCTTCCTTTTTAATTTAATTGATGTCCAAGATAAGAATTTTATCATATCAATTATCGTTCTTTTATTAATTTTGTACATCTTAAAAATTATGCATCTCCAATTTTTGGCAGCAATTTGTTACATTTAGCTGACAGTGACAAGGTGATCGAAACGAAAATTTTGGCTTTTAGAGGGTTGCCGGATATCTGGAATTCGAAGGCACCGAACAAGATTCAATTTTTTAGTTGGAGATGTTCGTTGAATAGGTTACTTACAAAATTGAATTTATTGAGAAGAGATATTATTTTAGGTAACTCTACTTGTCCGTTTTGCTTTAACATCGACGAAACTTTATTTCATTTTTCTATATTTGTGATGTGGTTAATTTGATTTTGAGTGTATTTGTGTATGGCTTGACATTGAACTTTGTCGGGAACAAAATTCATTATACTCATTGTTCTTGCGTTTTAAGTTAAAGTGTTCAAATAAGTTCAAAGTAGAGCTTCATATATAGTTGTGTTTAGTTATCGGTATGCTGGGTCCTGTGAACATCTAGGATTGCTACCATTTTTTAAGAAGGAAGATGGGAGGAGATGAACATATTAAGGATCATCAAATTACTATCTAGGGAGTGGCTTTTGACCAAGTTCTATGGTCGGTTGGTGGTGGATCCGTTAGAGTGACAAAACAATTTTTTTGTTTTATTTAATCGGTTATTGTTGTTTTTTTTAGTTTTTTCTCTTTCTTCTTTGGTGGTTACTACTTTTATCTATTCATTTCATGAAAACATGCATTCAAAAAACATATGCTGCACATTCTCATTAGAATCACAATCATTGACCCGCGAATAAGACTTAGTAATTATTAAAATTTTGTCTGAATAGTTTATTTCTTGTTAGAAAATGATCATGCAAGCAAAGAAACCTTACGAGGTAATAATCTTCAAAGACAATAGTTTTAATGATTTGAAAGTATGACTTTTGACAAAGCAAATTACACATGAATTTTGATTTTACCTCCAAGTATTTACATATTTTAATGGAAAGATAGGTTAAGGCAAATGATCTCTATATTCATCCGCTAAATTCTTCTTTCAAGTGAAAAGAATTTTATATAGGGTTGAAAATGAGTCAAGTCGAATCGAATTTGTCTCAGTTCGACTCGATTCACTAAAAATTAGTTCAGTTTAAATTTTGTTTCGAGTTTGACACATTTTTTTAAAATTTAAATTCAACTTGTTATAAATTCACGAACAATTCAGTTCAATTCATTAAATTAATTTCGTTATGTTCAATTCACTTGCATTACAGATTTAAAATCCATTTTTAAAATTAATATATATATATATATATATATATATATATATATATATATATATATATATATATATATATATATATATATATATATATATATTGACATTCTAAATTAATATATTTTTAAATAAAATAAAAGTTATCATATTTGAATTTAATTTTATCTCAAAAGTAGACTAATTCAAAAATTATACAATTTTCAGTAGATACATTTTAAACTCTAATTCAAAAACTACTCAATTAAAGTTTAAATTTGTCTCGAAAATTCATAATTTCATATAAATATTTATGAACATTACAAATTTAATGAAATAGTATACCAAAAATGACTATAAAATGATATATTTCCATTACAAAATGATTATATTACTTGTAACATTCATTACACATTATTTTAGCAAATGTTATTATACCTCAAACAGATGATCCTAAATGCAATGGTCACCTTTACTGTAATAACTAGTACGGAAGAGACAATATAAAATTAAGATTTGGAGTAAATCTTTAAAACTAATCTTAAAAACAGTATAATTCTTCTCATACATAATTGAATTAATTGATGAATCTAATGGGTTGAACTATGTATAATTTAAGTTCCGTTCATTTAGTTAACGAACTTAATTTTTAACTCATATTCAACTCATTTGATTCATGAACTTAGTTTAACGATTTAATTATCGAAACAAATTCGAAAATATTTTTGAGTTGATTCAATTCATTGACTGCCTTTCTTCTATGTCACTGCCAATTAATGTCACCTTCTAATCACCACCGAAATTCAATATATTAGCCACATAAGCCTATTTATTATTAGATAAACTAAAAAAACCTACTAATAATGTCCTTAAGAATTTCATCTTCCACCCACAAGTCAAACAAAAATAAATATTTTTATCATTTTCAACCACTTTTAACAAACGATCAAAAAAATCTACGAATAATATCCTTAAGAACTTTTTCATCAAGAAATGTCTAGAATACTCCAATTTAAAGTGGCATTGGTTCATCCTTAGTCCCCCTCTTTTACCATTTTTTCCTTATTTTCCTTCCTACTCTCTTCCTTTTTTTTCTTCTTCGTAATTCTTTTTTTTCTCTCTCATTCATTTAATTTATTTATTTAAGTCCCAATATTAAAAAAACCAAAAATATTTATTTATCTCGTTTGATTATTTATTTTTTATTATTTATATTTTCATATTTGAAAATTCAAAAAAAATATTTTATTTTTGTTTAAGTTTACTTTGTATTATTTATTTTATGTTCACATGACTTTTGATTTTGTTTAAATATTTTTTAATTGTTAAATATTATGTTGATATCATGTCGTGATTGATGTTGTTGTCTTGTTAAGTTTTATTCTTAAGAGATTTATGCTTGCTTGATTAATGTGTGATGTTTGGTTGACTTTTGGTCATGTTTTAGGAGTGACTGTCTTGATGATATGGTCATATTACAAGATGTTTTGCTTCACTATTTATGTGTTTTTCTTGGTGTTGGATCTCTTGCCATGTTGGTTTGGTTTTTAGGGTTTGATTAAAAATGAGTGACCATGTGTTCTAAAAATCCTAATAATTTGAGTCGCTTCCTTGAATATTATATTTATGATGTATACCTTGCTCGATATATACTTGTGACTCTTGAATCTTTATGTTGCTTTTGTTAAATCCAAGGGAATGGATTATAGTTGACTTTATTGTCATGTGCATATCCGTAGTATGTATCTTTGTATCCTTCAACCATCACTTGATTATTGTTTACCCCTTAGATTGTTTACCATTAGATCTACCCTTTTCTAACTTGAACATATTTCAATAAAAAACCTTGACATTAGGTCATTGACTTTTCAAACTTTCTTTTATTTTATAAATTCTTCAAGACATCTTAAGCATATCCAAATCTTTTCATAAGACTAAAAAAAGAAAACCTCATTTAAAAATTTGTCACTTGACTTTTCAATTTAAAACCTTTTCTCAAAGAAAGATTAGACATGATTCATCCTTAGTTGAGATATAAATCTCCTACCCCATACATTGTTGAGAAAGATGTTGACTCTTTTCTACTTAAGAGAGGTATGTGGCATACTTGTTAATTCTACATCCAAGTTAGAGCCCTTCTCTCATTGTGAAGCAAAGATTCATCTTCCACTTGTCTCTTCTCCTAAAACTAACCAACAAACATGCTTTCACCTGTAGTTATCCGAACTACGATTGCTCTGACTTCTTATATAGGATATGTAGGCGCAAGATTGCGAGATCTTGACGAGCTACCTTTTTCTTTTTCCCTCTTTTTTATTTATTTATAAAAACAATAAAAAAACACTTCTCTTCTCATCTCCTTTTAGCAAAAAACTTTTAACCTAACATAAATACAACAAGGGGTTCCTATAGGATACTATAGATACTTATGGTACTAGTACCCTCCCTTAGTATAACCAACCCCCGTACCTTAGATCTCTTTATCTCTTTTTTTGCATTGCATATTTATGGGTTTATTCTTTCTTTTCCCCTTCCATTGGATAAATTAAAGATCGGTTGTGACATCTTATGTTTTGTGAACCTAGCTAACAAATAGCTACGGTCTTTGATTCTTCACCGTGACAAAAATGACGACTTCACAGGGGAAGACTCCCCTAAGAGGGTTAAATACATCTTGTTGATTTGTATTATTTGTATATGTCTGTATATATTTGTTTGCTATGTGTTTTGGTTTTGTGGGTGATCCAATTATGGTGAGATAAGTCTTAACTCAGACTTGAGAATACAAATAAGTTAGGAAGGGTGGTATAGTCAAGTTGGCTTTTAGGGAGTAATCTCGAATAAGTTGACTTGAGATCCCCTGCTCAGTGGAGGCCCTCTTGAGGGTGGTACTTTTTAAACGAACAATCGTGAAAACATTTGCTACTTTCGACCTAGTAGCCTGAGAAGCTGAGGACCTTAGTTAACCCTTTACCCCTCCTGGCCTATTAGGACGTAGTGCGGTGGCTATGAAGGTGTAAACTTAAAATAGTTGATATGTGATACTACACTCAGGCGATATTATCTTGAGAATATTATTGATTCCCGAGTAATCGATGTGCTAGTATTATTCGAAAGATGGATTAATGACTTTAGGAACTTGTTAGAACCTTGTCTTGCAGGTACATAAAACCCTTAGTACATACCTTTTGGGATGGTTAGACCATGGCTTCATGCTCGTGACGTCGAACCCTTAAACCCTTTTGTATTTTCATTCTTATTTGTGTTTGTGCACTCATACATTCATACATTCATAAATATCATTTCTAACCAAGTCTTCAATGAACTTAGGGTTATTCTTTGTGAATATCATATGTATTCTTCACCATGGATTTTGGAAGGAGGAAAACCCAAAAGTACACTTTCAAGAGTCCTAAATTGAAAGATCTGAGGAAGTTAGGAGGTTTGGTTATTGACACTAAGGCTTTCAAAAATAAGTATGGAAGACTCCTATCTCTCTTAAAACTCAACATGGTAGATGAAATTCTTGCTACTTTGGTGCAGTTTTATTACCCAATATACCATTGCTTCACATTTTTAGATTATCAGCTCATGCCTATGTTGGAGGAGTATCCTTGCTTGCTTGGATTACCTATCTCTAATCAAGATTCATTTTCTGGTTTGGAGGAGACTCCTCACCCTTAAGACATTGCAGGAGTCACTCACTTAAGGATGTTTATAGATCAAAGCTTACATGACTACTAAGGGAGGAATGTTTGGGTTACTTGCTATATTTTTGATGGATAGAGCTCAATATTTGGCTGACATGAAGAGTATGGATACGTTTGAGGCTTTTCTTGCCTTTCTTATCTATGGATTTGTCCTCTTCCCTAATGTTGACAACTTTGTTGACATTAATGCCATCAAGATCTTCTTGATTGGAAATCCAGTTCCTATCTTACTTGCAGATGCTTATCACTCTGTCCATCTCAGGAATTCTTATGGAGGAGAAATGACTACATATTGTGTGTCATTGCTATACAAGTGGTTTATTTCTCACTTTCCTCGATCTGCCACTTTTTGGGATTTTAAGGATGGCTTGCTGTAGTCGTAGAAGATTATGTCTCTAACTCATTCTGAAATTGAGTGGTATAATCATGCTTATGATGGGGGTGATGATTATTGATAGTTGTAGTGAGTTTCTTAATGTGCTTCTTCTTTGTACAAAAGGATGCATTAGCTACAATCCAGATCTAGCTCATCGTCAGCTTGGTTATCCCATGAAGGAAAAAACAAACAACATTCATTTGAAAGGTATCTTCTTCAAAGAAAGTGAAGATAACAAAGTGCTTAAGGAGAAAATTGTGCATGCTTGGTGTCACGTCCATAGAAAGGGAAGATAAACTCTAAGAAAGTCAGATTGTGTCTCTTTGGAGCCTTATATCCAACGGGTACAAGATAGAGCTATCAAGCTGAAGATGCCTTACCCTCGTCAGGAGCCTCTTCCTATAGCCGCTAGGGAACCTAATCTAATCTTCAGATTGCTTTAACCAAGATGCAGCAAGAAAGGGACGCTTGGAAGAACAAATACCTAGCGGCTATAGGAAGAGGCTCCTGACGAGGGTAAGGCATCTTCAGCTTATGATGGGGGTGATGATTATTGATAGTTGTAGTGAGTTTCTTAATGTGCTTCTTTTTTGTACAAAAGGAGGCATTAGCTACAATCCAGATCTAGCTCATCGTCAGCTTGGTTATCCCATGAAGGAAAAAACAAACAACATTCATTTGGAAGGTATCTTCTTCAAAGAAAGTGAAGACAACAAAGTGCTTAAGGAGAAAATTGTGCATGCTTGGTGTCACGTCCATAAAAAGGAAAGATAAACTCTAGGAAAGCCAGATTGTGTCTCTTTGGAGCCTTATATCCAACGGGTACAAGATAGAGCTATCAAGCTGAAGATACCTTACCCTCGTCAGGAGCCTCTTCCTATAGCCGCTAGGGAACCTAATCTAATCTTCAGATTGCTTTAACCAAGATGCAACAAGAAAGGGACGCTTGGAAGAACAAAAACCAATTTATCAGCAATGAGAATGCAGAACTCCAAAAGCTCTTGAAGCAGAAAAATGAAGAGAAGCTTGCTACCTAGAAAAGGAAGGTGCAAGAGGATTTATTTTCCTCTGGCATTCAGTCAACTCTTATTATTCAGGGATCAGTTGCTTGGAAGTTGGTCGTCGATAAACACATACATTCATAAACATCATTATTTATTCAAAAACCCAAAAGACTTGCTACCTAGAAAAGGAAGGTGCACACATACATTCATAAACATCATTATTTATTCAAAAACATAACGATCACGATGGGACTCGAACCCACAATCTCCCGCTCCGGAGGCGAGCGCCTTATCCATTAGGCCACGCGACCCGTTTTGTTCTATTATGAACAAATAATAATTTATCAGTTTAAAAAATATTTTTTTTTTGAAAATAGATGTAGTTTGACACATCTAGTAAGTTGAATACTCTAATAGTACTTTACAATTGAATGTTCCTCTTGCAATATGGATCATTCTCTTGGACTAGTGTTATTTCTCCTTGTTCTTCCTTAGTTACACGATTTTTTGTCTCTATTACTTTTTTGACAAAGAAAGAAAATATATATACACTAATATAATCAAGGTGTAGGATGTGTCTCTAAGAGACATTAAAAGATAGGCTAACTTATAACTCATAGTGGTATATTTCGTCTATGCATATTTAATTTATGATATGTCAATTTCTAAACATTATTATAATTCAAATGAGTTAGGGATTGTGAATTTTGATGATAAAGATTAAAACTAAAACTCTTCCTTTTTAATTTAATTGATGTCCAAGATAAGAATTTTATCATATCAATTATCATTCTTTTATTAATCTCGTACATTCTAAAAACCATGTATCTTCAATGTTTAATAATAATTTGTTACATTCAGCTGACAGCGATTAATAAGGAGGTGATCGAGATGAAAACTTTGATTCATAGAGGGTTGTCGGATATTTGGAATTCAAAGGCGTCGAACAAGATTTAAGTTTTTGGTTGGAAATGCTTGTTAAATGAGTTACCTACAAAACCGAATTTATCAAAAAGTGGTATTATTTTAGGTAACTCTACTTGTCCGTTTTGCTTTAATGTCAACGAAACTTTATTTCATTTTCTCTATATTTGTGATGTGGCTAATCTAATTTGGAAGCGTATTTGTGTGTGGCTTGATATTGAACTTTGTGGGGGAACAAAGTTCATTATGCTCATTGTTCTTGCATTTTAAGTTAAAATGTTCAAATAAGTTCAAAGTAGAGTTTCATATATAGCTATATTTGGTTAGCGGTATGCTGGATTCTGTGAACATCTAAAAATACTATCATTTTTAAAGAAAGAAAATTGGAGGAGATGACCATATTGAGAATCATCAAATTACCTTTCAAGGAGTGACTATTGGCCAAGTTCTATGGTCGGTTGGTGGTGGATCCGTTGGAGTGGCAAAATAATTTGTCATTTTATTTAATTAATTAATGTTTTATATTTTTTGTTTTTCTTTCTTTCTTCTTTGGTGGTTTCTGCTTTGTAAGGGTTGAGGATTGTGCCCTTATTAATATATCTTGTTTGTGATATAAAATAAATAAATAAATAAATAAATAAATAAATAAATAAAAATAAAAACTAATCACATCACATGGGTGTCTGCGTTTTCATGCATTTGTCTATCACGTGATAACAAGCTAATAAAACGATTTTTATTTTCCTGGTTCAAGCTATTATTTGATAAGATATTATAAAAATCCAACCATTCTACTACTTTTATCTATGCATTTCACGAAAACATGCATTCAAAAAACATATGCTGCATATTCTCATTAGAATCACAATCATTGACCCGTGAATACGACTCTAAGTAATTATTAAAATTTTGCCTGAATAGTTGATTTCTTGTTAGAAAACGATCATGCAAGCAAAGAAACCTTACGAAGTAATAATCTTCAAAGACAATAGTTTTTATGATTAAAGTATGACTTTTGATCGAGCAAATTACACATGAATTTTGATTTTACCTCCAAGTATTTACATATTTTAATGGAAAGATATGTTAAGGCAAATGATCTATATATTCATCTGCTAAATTCTTCTTCCCTGAGTGAAATTTTTTTAATGTAAAATTGAAAGTGAGTTGAATTAAGTCGAACTCGTCTCAACTCGGTTTAATTTATAAAAATTAGTTCAGTTTAAATTTTTTTCGAGTTCGACACTTTTTTTTAAAACTTAAATTCAAGTCATTATAAGTTCACGAAAAATTCAGTTCAACTACTCACTTGTTTTACAGATTTAAAAACTATTTTTTAATTTTTTTTAAAATTTTTTTCTTAACATTCTAAATTAATATTTTTAAATAAAATAAAATTATCATATTAGAATTTAATTTTGTCTTAAAAGTCTACTAATTCAAAAATTATACAATTTTCAAAAGATACATTTGAATGCAAGGACGTAGTCAGAAAAATAATATATATATATATATATATATATATATATATATATATATATATATATATATATATATATATATATATATATATATATATATATATATATATATATATATATATATATATATATATATATATATATATATAACTTATAAAATATTTGCACAATCTTTATTTTGTGGGAGGTAATTGAATATGTTGTATAATTATTTTCATATTATTCAATAATACTTTATTAGATAAATTATATTCAAATATAATATATTACTTTATATATAAAGTATGTATTATTTTAAATAAAAAATATGATTGTTATAATAGATTTTTAATTTTCAGAATTAATGACAATAATTATAAATAAAAAAATATTTTACCCTAGTAAAAAATTTAAGGTTTAAATTTGACTTTAGAGTTTATAACTAGCAATTATCTTGTTTAAAATATATTTAACTATGTATTATCTTGTTTAAAATATATTTAACTATGTATTATATCAATAAATAATATATTTAACTATATATCATATCAATAAATAATTTATATTGTCTAATAAATTTTAAATTTAGAGAATTCAACATGAATAATAAATATAAAATTATTCCATGATACAAAATACTATTATATTATTATTGAACTTAATTGTACATATTAGTTAATTGCATATAACACGTAGTTCAAAGTAACATTTACATATTAAAAATTTAAATGAATTATATTTTATAGAATATAGTGTTAGTTTATGTGTTAAACTGGCATTGTTGATTTAATATACATGAGCCAAAGAAATAGTATATATATCAATCAATATTAAAACAATCTTAAAATATTAGTGGGGGCATAGGCCTACGTAATGATGTATGTAGCTCGTTTTTGTTGAATGTCTAATTCAAAAATAATTCAATTGAAGTTTAAATTTGTTGCAAAAATCTACAATTTCATCTAAATATTTATGAACATTATAAATTTAATGAAATAGTATATCAAAAATGACTAAAAATTGATATATTTTCATCACAAAATGATTACATTACTTAGAATCTTCGTTACACATATTATTTTTACAAATGCTATTATGCCTCCAATAAAAGTGATTTTAGATGTAATTATTAGCTTTACTGTCATAACTAATACGGAAGAGAAAATATAAGATTAAGATTCGGAATAAAACTTTAACTAATTTTAAAGACAGTATAATTCTTCTTATATATAATTGGATTAAATTATATATGAATTCAAGTTTAAATTATTTAATTAACAATTCAATTATCAAAACCAATTACAATTTATTTTTTTATGTCCCTCTCAATTCATGTCACCTTTTAACCACCACCGAAATTCAATATATTAACCCCATAAACCTATTTATTATTAGATAAACTAAAAATTCTACTAATAATATCCTTAAGAATTTCACCTTCCACCCACAAGTCAAACAAAAATATTTTTTTTTCAATCATTTTCAAGCACTTTTAACAAGGATAAAAAAACCAACTAACCAAAAACACTACTACAATATTTTTCCACTCCTTAAGAATCTTTTCATCAAGATGTGTCTAGAATCCTCCAATTTTACAAAGTCTCAGTCTCCACCGAATATTAACTTGATACTTCGTTTTGAAAAATTAAATTTATTTTAAAATAAATATTATTATCATTTTTTAATATAAAAAAAATTGTTATTTATTTTTTATATTATTTTTAATATATTTATAAAATTAAAACTATGTTATTTAATTATTATTTTATACATTATAAGATCTATTTTAATTCCTCACAAAAATTGAAGAGTACAAATTAATCCTTAATAAAAATTCTCTATAAAATCTCTTGTAAGATTTAATCGAGTCATGCTCTCTATTAATATTTTTTTCAAATTGATTTTTTTATTTATTTTTAAACCGTGACTGAACTGTCTAATGTGTATTATTTTTACTTACATGGACTTATTATTTTATTTTCAATTATTTTTAAGTGCACGTAACATTCATATTTTTAACGGTTAATAATTAATTTATTCTCTGTCATATAGGCGAGTTTTGAGAAATTTCTCGTAAGAAAAAATTTAAATTTCCCCCTAACATTTAAAGATTCCACTATTTTGATCCCTCTTAAAATTTAATCAGGAGAATCTTTGACGTGACTATATTTATTTAATTTTTTTTAATTATGTGGATGGTTTAGTTAGAATTTTTTTATTACTACACGTTGGTATTTTATTTATTATTATAATAAGGTAGGGTGAAGTTGAATCCATGGCCTTTTTGTCACATGTAAGGGGAGTTGCCACTAAGCTAGTTTGTTCCTTCGATATATTCTTCTGCTGAAATGTATATATTATATAATTGTATTTATATTTCATATTTTAATTATATTTTTTGTTTAAGCTATTGTGTTACAATATTCTTCTACTGAAATGTACTATTGTATATTACAATATATTTACAGTAGATTACAGTATATTTCGTATTGAATTTGAATTGAAATATTAAATATACAATAGTTTAATTAAAAAATATAATGGAAATATGAAATATGAATACAATTATACAATATATACATTAGTAGAAAAATATATCAAAGGAAACAAGCTAGCTTAGTGATAATTCTTCTTGCATGTGACAAAGAGATTATGGACCCTTCTTCATTATTATGGAGTTTTACATCTTTTGTAATTTCCAAAACAGAGAAATTTAAATTTTTTTACTGGAGTTTTTTCAAAACTCGCCCATATGGCAAAGGACAAATTAACTATTAATTCTATTTTTAATTTATTTTAATTTTATTTAGTTATAAAAGCTGGAAAAAATGTTTGCAATTTCCAAAATGGAGAAATCTAAATTTTTTTACGGGAGTTTTTTCAAAACTCGCCCATATGGCAAGGGACAAATTAACTATTAATTCTATTTTTAATTTATTTTAATTTTATTTAGTTATAAAAGCTGGAAAAAATGTTTAATAATATTCTATAACCATGACTGGATTGTCCTATGTGTATTATTTTTGCTTTATTTAGTCACAGATGATGAGGGAAGTTCAAACTGGATTGTCCTATGTGTATTATTTTTGCTTTATTTAGTCACAGATAATGAGGAAAGTTCAAACTGGATTGTCCTATGTGTATTATTTTTGCTTTATTTAGTCACAGATGATGAGGGAAGTTCAAAGTCAAAACTTCCTTCAACTTTATTTAGTTTGTCTTTTGAATTTGATGGAATTATCAAATGTTTTTTTTAAAGTTGTAATAGTTGGTATAACGTTCATTACAATTTTATGACACTTTGTTTGTTTTGTTTATTTTGGTGATACTAGATGTTTTAGATTTTCCTTCTTCATTATTATGGAGTTTTACATCTTTTGCAATTTCCAAAACAGAGAAATCTAAATTTTTTTACGGGAGTTTTTTCAAAACTCGCCCATATGGCAAGGGACAAATTAACTTTGCGACCCTAACTTCAAAGCACCATAACTTGAGTTCTAGACATGCTTTTGATGAGTTCTTGATATCAAAAGAAATCTGAGAAGCTTATCTACAACTTTCATGTTGATGGAAAATTAAAATTAAACTTGGAACCCTCTAGAATTTGGCCATGAAAATTAGTCCAAAAAGTTGAAAATTATAACTTAGAAAAAATTTTAAGTATGAAACTTTCAAATCAAGTTTTTCTCAACTTTGAATCAATATAACTCCAAATTCATTCATCTTTTGGACATGATTTATTCTACAAACTTGTAGTTTAGGATATCCTCTTTACAAATATCATTGGTTTGCCCTAATTGGCTCATGGATTGGTGAAATATGACTCTTGCAAGATGACTAGAAATCTTGATTTCCACACTTAGAAATTTTTCAACCAAAACCCTAATTTCACTAAGCTCTTGATTTTATGATTCTAACTTGATTTTCCTTGATTCATTCATGTGAGACCAAGGAATAAAACTTGTGAAGTTCATGGTTGACCATAAAAACCAATGGTTGACTTCTATGAAGCTACAGTCGACTTTTGTATCAGATGAAGGCAAAAATTCTCCCATCCACTTAAGACACTCTTGCCTTGGGTTTCTTGGGACAAAATGATCTCTTAAGGACCCTTGAGATGCACGAGGGATTCTTTGGTTGATTCTTCACTCAACCTTTGATTAATCAGGCTTTTCTCTTTTTCTCCACAAATCCTAATTTTACAAAACAAACAAAACCGCAAAGCTAGATGAATTGGTTAGTGATGCAAGGATGATTGACCCGCAACTTGCCATCACCTAATAGATGAGCCTTATAATGCTCAAAGGAACCATAAGAATTTTTCTTATGTTTAAAAGTCCACATATATAGAATAAGATTAGCTACAAGGACGAAGAACTACATTCCACGTATTATTTATAAAAAAAGCATCAAATTCATATTTCATTGCAGACTTTCGATTCTGGTCTAATAAGGATAGTTTGGTATTTTTAGGCATGGGAGAGATAATGTGGTCGGGGTGAGAGATTAATAAGGTAAATAGCTTGTGTGGTTTGACAATGCCTTTCATGCTGCAGGTGGTGATGGTTCGTGTAGATGGATGTAGTTGGATTGGTGGTGGTGAGGGAGAAGATATTGTAGTGGGCGAGTTGGTCGAAGAGTTATGAGATAATGATTATTGGTTTATTGGTGACACTGGTTGGTCAATTGTGGTTGTCGGTGTTGGTTGATTGTGTGCAATAGCTGGTAATATTTGATTTTGCCACTAATGTACAAGGTAAGGGTGAAGGCCATCATTTAGGAATTTATAAGAGTGAGGGGGAAGGAGAGTGTGTCTTGGTGAAGGGAAATTGGGTTTCATCAAAGATAACATGCCTCGAAATTATTAACTTTTTGTTTGATAAATCAAAATACTTGTAGCCTCTATGATTCAACAGATAACCCAAGAAGACGCGCAGAGTAGAGCGATGTTGTAAATTATGAATGTTAGAGGACGGGAATAAAAAATAACATAGACAACCAAAAACTCGTAAATGTGTGTAGGTCGGATCTCAGTGATATAAGATTTTTGTTGATGACTGATTTTGAAGCGTTTTACAGGGAAGTATGTTTAAAAGATAGGCTGCCATATGAAGAACCTTATGCCAAAACAATGTGGGAACATAAGAATAGGCTATTAAAGTGTGTATCATATTATTAATGGCTCTTATTTTTCATTCCGCTTTCCCATATTATGAGTATGTGTGAGGGCAAGAGAAACGAAAAACAAGACCATGATCAGTGCAATATTTTTTAAAATAACTCATTATTATATTCATCGCTATTGTTACATTGAAAGGATTTTACATTTTTCAAAAATTGTGTGTGAATGAGTTTGGTAAGTGACTTGAACGTATCAAATAATTGAGATTTTCTTCTAATAGGAAAGGTCCACACAAAAATTGTAAAATCATCTAATAATAGTACATAGTATTTATGACCAGCATAACTTAAATTTGGAGACGTCCATGAAGGACGGTAGAGTCAGGGTGATCCACTATTCATACTTGGTACTAGAGGTATCTGCTGGTGATATTTTGCCCTTAAAGGGACAATATGATGTAAAACTAGATAAAAGCAATCAAGGATGCAGAAAAGCTCGGCCCAGGTTCCATGTTGATCTTTCTTCATTTCAAGAACAATAGAAATATTGTTCTTAATGTTTGAAACACTAAGAACAAGATGGAACCCTGATTTTGAAACTGCCGATGAGGAAGGGGAGTGTGTCGCCTTACCGGAATTACGACTGGCAAAAGTGGTGCTTTTATTATTGGTGTTGTTGCCGTTGTGATCAGACTTAGGCATCCTGTGAGAAAAGATAGTGCACAAATAGAGGATACCGGAGTGACAAAATGAATGACAATGCCAATATGATTAGTACGCGTGATGCTTTTAGCCTGAGGAGGATGATCATGTTGTAGTGTGTGTGGCGACGTATGAGAAAACAAGGTGGAGGGCTGGGAAGCATGATGGAGGAAGGCTTACGACGACGATAAGTTGAGTGGCGCAATAGAGGGAGCCGCGCTTTCTTCTTTCATAGCCTTCATCCACACTTTCTTCTTGAGAGCTTCTTCAATACTAACTGGTTTAGAGTCAACCAACATGGCACACTGAATGACTTCCTCTTTAGAGCCTATCTTAGTATCTTGTAACATGTCAAACTTTGCAAACCTTCTTAGTATTTTTCTGATTCTTTGTAGCCTCTGAACTTGTTCAGAATCTTCTTCTGATGTTGAAACAATATCAGATGTTGGACTATCTTCAGAGGCTGGACCATCTTCAGCGGTATGATTACCACTAGAGTCTGGATCATCATCAGAATCTAGATTAGAATAAGATTCACCTTTAGAGTCAGAATCATCTTCAGCATCAGAGTCACTTTCAAGCTCTTCTTCTTCACACTCATCTTCAAAGGCAAAATTTCCTTTAGAGGCAGATTCTTTTTCAGAGTTTGAAATATCTTCAGAGGTTAACTCAGGTGTTAACACTGCACCAGAGTTGGATTGAGACTTATTCAAATCCATGCTTCTGTTTCCTTCATAATAACATCTCTGCTTAATTCAACTTTGTTAGTGATTGGACAATAGAGTTTATAAGCAATTGTGTTGTGGTACCCAATTAATAACATTACGTTGCTTTTATCATCCAGCTTTTTTCTAATAGCATATGTAACATGTTTGTAATAAATAGAACCAAGTACTCTAAAATGACTCTCACTTTGCTTATCTCTATTCCACTTCTCTAAAGGAACAATTTCCTTCAGCTTCTTGGTTAGACACCTATTGAGCATATATGTTGCAGTGGCAACAACTTCACCCCACAAAGTGTGAGAGAGCTTCTTCTCCTTCAGCATGTTCCTTGTCATATCAAGCAAAAACATGTTTCTTCTTTTATTAACACCATTGTGTTGTGGAGTATATGGAGCAGTCACCTCATGTTCAACTCCATTCTCTTCACAGAACCTTCTGAACTCTTATGATTTTTACTCAACTCTACCATTGGTTCTGAGAACTTTCAACTTCTAACCACTCTGTCTTTCAGCCTTCATCTTAGACTTCTGAAACCCAGCAAACACCTCATGCTTAAACTTGATGAGTGTTACCCATGTAATTCTTATGAAATTGTTCACAAATGACACAAAGTATTTGTTTCCTCCAAGTAAAGGTACTTCAAATGGTCCACATACATCAGAATGCACTACTCCTAAAGCATGTTTTGCTCTTGGATCCACTTTTGATGCAAAAGCCAATCTAGGTTGCATACTTTTCATTTAATGGCTCTGATAGTATATAAATTAAACTCGAATTCAATTTGATGTAAAATCATTTCTTTATAACTGTTTTTCTGTTGTGAAAGAAAGTTAGTTATAGAATTTCTCTTTCTCTCTCTCTCTCTCTCTCTCTCTCTCTCTCTCTCTCACACACACACACACACACACACGCACGCACGCACGCACGCACGCGCACGCGCACGCGCACGCACGCACACGCACACGCACACGCACACGCACACGCACACGCACACGCACACGCACACGCGCGCACACACACACACACACACACACACACACACACACACACACACACACACACACACACACATCTTATGCTCTAACCAGAATAATTGTTTCTTTTATCTGTGTGAACAATAGTCTGTCATCCGTAAATAAGTCTTATATTTAATTTCCAATGTAATTTTAGTCTTTATCTTTCAATTGTATCTCTTAATTAATATTTATCTCTCCCCTTGTATTAATGATAATTAAAATACACCAATATACAAAAAGGATAAATTGATAAAATTGATATTCCCTCTTTAATTTATTATATTTTTTAATACATGTGAAAGTGTCAACTATGGCATTTATTTTGGTACGGAGAGGGAGTACTATATTTAAAATGATTTAAATGATTTAAATTTTATATTTTAAAATGTTCTTATACAAATTTCATTAAGAAAATGATTTCAAGAACATTTATTTTTTCTTGGTACAAGATTTCAAACACATTTAATATAAATAAAAGATACTCCCTCTCTTTTTTAAGTGTTTTTTTTTTTTGTGAAAATTTGTGTTTTTTCTAATCCTTGTTTTCAAAATTTAAATAATGATGATTAAAATTTTGTCAAAATTATTTTAACTAGAAATATTTATTATGAAGAGAAAAAAAATCAAAATAATTAAAAATTACAATTATTATAAACAAGAGCTTAATTGATATGTACTGACTGTACTGTCATTTAATAGAAATATATTAATCTATCATATTATATAATTAACTTAAAATTTAAAGTCTGATGTGGCGGAATGCATGAAGATGATTGATTGACCGTCTAAAACAATTATACAATGATTCATACCGATTAAATTAAACAATTTAAAAAATAATAATAATAATAATAAATTTATTTTGTTACGTTGTGAAAAGTAAAAGAAAAAAATTAGAGTGACTAATAATTTTGACTTGGACTACAATAAAAATGGGTTGTAGCCGGTCAATAAAGGATTCCAAAGCGTGTGTTGGATGAACGATTCCAACAGCTAATTGACAATTCACACTTCCAAGTCAATGCACTACCTCTTCTCTTCTAAATGACCTGTTTACAGGAAATTAATTTTGTCTCTCGTGTTTGGAGCTGGCACTAGCAACTAAACAATGTTCTCTCAAAAAATTTAAAAAGAGTTATTGTGGTTGGTTTTTAAAATTGCTAGAATTTTAATTCAAAGTATCCAGCTTATTGTGGTTGGTTTTTAGTTTAAATAAATCAAATAAAAAAATTAAAACAAATTTCATTGTTAGGTGAGACTAGGATTTTATTTGTTACCACTTACTACTAATAATTGTACAAGCAACTTTAAATTTAAAATATTTTACTATTTACCATATGATGAAAGAGAAAAGAAAAAAAAAAGCATTTTTTTAATTCTAATTTAACGTGGGTACTCTATTCTTATTTATGCTTCTTATTAAGAAGTTCTTAAAGTCTTACATCTTAAAAATTAGAGAATTATATATATATATATATATATATATATATATATATATATATATATATATATATATATATATATATATATATATATATATATATATATATATATATATATATATATATATATATATATATATATATATATATATATATATATATATATATATATATATATATATATATATATATATATATATGAAGACACGGGTGAGAAGAGACATGCAATTTGTCCTTTTCGATTCGCTCTTTCATTAGTTTGAGTGTCTTTCGTTTGGTTCGGTCGACATTAGTTTGGATTCATCGTCCGACTTTTTTTTCTTTCTATAACGTGTGATCATAGGTGAAGCGTATAATGGGTCAACAGTCGGTACCCAGCAAGTCGTGGGATTTAACTACATCTCCAAAATTTTCTGGGTACCAACCATTCATTTTTGTGAAGGTTGTTATATTCTAGATAGACTTGACTCACTCGATCCAAAACTATTTAGGGCTATAAATACATCAGCACCATGGTACTAAAGGGGACAACAAATAACACCTAAAAATACACCAATACAGAAGCTTTTCACCTCACGTGAGCTAGCTTTCAATACCCTATCAACCTTAAAGTCTCTGACATCCCTTATTCATTGGGGATTCTCACATATATTGTACTTTTATCTAGTGGAATTGGCACCCACCGTGGAGCTCCGATAAAACTGACCTGAGCCAATTTATCACTACATTTAACCAGAATACTATCTTTGCGCTGATCCCACATCATGGTGAACAATAAAACAACTACTCCAGTCAGTGAAGACACTGGCGATGAGGAAAGCGTCAAAGTTAGGGGCTGGAATAGGTCCGACCAACTAACAAAGGCCTTAGGCCTAGCCTATATAGGCTCAGGTCAGGTCAGACTTTTTTTAAAATAGAAAAGACATATGCTTTTTTATAAGCCTATTTAGTTAAAAAGGTTATGCCTTAAGCTATAAAAATGTCTTTTAAGTCTATCAACTCGGACTATTTAAATAATATAAATAGTTTTACTATTGTTATTATTAGATTGTATATTGTACTTTGAATTAAATACAAAATAAAATTTAGGTATCTTGAAGAACTTATGAAAATAGACTAAAAACACCTTATGAAGAATCTCATAAGTTGTTTTTATAAGTTTTCTTAATCAGATAGTCTTACAAAATTATGCTACTATGTAAATTCATACAAGTCAATGCAAACAAACTTCTAGACTTTGATAAATGATTTTCAATGAAATGTAAAAATAAACTTGACTAAAGAATTTTATCGAACACTTAGTGTGCAATCAATATATCAAACACTTGGTGTGAAATACACCAAGCTTAATTCTCTTTATGTTGAAGGTGTAACAAATCAATTACAATTGCTTAGATTGCAATAGTTTCACAAAACAACTTAAGACACTTCAACATAACCAGAATTTTCAGCAATTGTGTAAGTGTTATCAAAATGTAGAGAGAGAACACCAAAATTTGTTTAGGCAGTTCCCCAATTGTCCTCATTATGGGTACGTCTGTCCTCAATTCGAATCGAATTGAGATATTGTAATTAACCTTTTCAATATCAGTTTATAAGATAATTAACCTTTGTAATTAACCTTTAATGTTTAGAAATGATGCACGAATGCATATTTATATGATTGTGTGTGTGTGTAGAAAAGAAATGAGCAAGGCAAATTTTTAGCTAAAAATGCAAATTTGAAAGTTGGAACATAATGTATTGACTCGAAACTAAAATGAGTCAATACATAAGCTGAAGAAGTCGATACAAGGCATAAAGGTGTTGATACATTGAGGCCAGAGAGTATTTGTTTGAAGCATGCTTTAGAAGGAGTTGACTCCAAACACGGGGGAGTCGACTCATTAGCTGAATGTACTGACCCATCCCTTCAATGTATCGATACATTGAGGACAGAGAAGTTTGTTTGAAAATGCCTTACAGATGAAGACAACCCCAACTATGAATGTGTCGATTCATTCACAAGATGTATTGACTCATCTTGCCTATGTATCAATACATTAGAGGAAAAATCATTTCCTTTGAAAGTCAACTCAATATGTATCGACTCATGTTAGTATGCTCTATTCAATCTAATTTTACATGTTCTATTATAATGATACACATATAGAAAAAGATGGCAAGGTACCATATACATAAAGTACTAAGCTACCTAGTTTTGATATCATTTAAAACATAACTAAGAGCATTTTGCACTCACATACTCCCCCTTTTTGATGATGACAAAATATACAGAGCACTTGGTTTCTTTAGTAAAGCTCCCCCTGAATATGTGCATCACAAACCTTGTCTTTCTCCCTCTTTGACAACATCAAAAAGAGAGAAAGACGAAAACCATGAGAAGTATTATGAAAATTACACAACAACATATAACTCACCCAGAGGCGTTGCAAAGATTAAACGAATCAACTATAACGCACTCACATAGAGTTGCGTCAAATTGAAACTAATGCTTAAACTTAAATAACAACCAAGTATAGCCAAAAAGGATGATATCCATTACCTACTTGTCAGAAAAGGTTATAACAACATAACATAATAAAAATAAAGACATGAAAATAAGAATGCATGCATAAGAAAACTTAGGTCCATAATGATGCATAACTAATGAACACGACCACGACCTCGACCTCGAACTCTACCACGAAACCAAGTTGAACCATCAACACCTTGCTCACCATCTAACGCATCACACATCTCCCGATAAAACTGAAAACTGTGACAATGATTATCATTTTGATAATGAATCATATCACGAATTCCAACTTGAGTTGTAGCATGGTTTGAAGCCACATTGTGACTAATCTCATTGAATTTCTCTGTAGAATACAACGCAAAGCTGTGAAAAGTTTCATCCTGGGCAGTTAAATAATCATGAATTTCTATGAAACGCTTCTCTTGAGAGGCCTAAAACTCATCACACATACATGAATCCTCTTCATGGCACTCTCATTGCTCAACACCCATGTTCTCGAGCATGGTAAGAATATATGATTTGTCACCAGATGAGCCAATACCAGAGGGGTTCTCGTAAATAGCTCCATGTTGAGTCCATGAGTTTTATTTCCATTGGCCCCAACCTCGTGAGTCGTCATGTGCACCTGCAAAACCTTACACTCAAGAGGATCTTCATTATCATGCTGAGAATCAACCATGTTTGCATCCATATTTTGATCTAGTTTTTCCCATGTTGTTCATCAAATAAAGCAATACCAAATTCAGTTAGGTCATCATAGTTATGGATGTCCTTACCTAAGCCCTTCATCATATAGTAGTACACATTGAGATCCTTATCCCAATGGTATCCCATGTGTCTCATGATGCTTGAATTAAATTCTTGACCAAGACTAGGTGAGATGTTCAGAAGGTTTGGCACACAAATATTGAAATGCCTCAAAATTTTAGCAATTAGTGAAACATAACATAGGGAAGACCCTTTATTACACTCTTTAATAGAAAACATTTTATAAGTAAAGTAGTTAGGCCAATTTAGATGAACCTTACTTTGAAGGATATACATCAGATGGATCTCGACAATGTCAATTTGAGAGTGACCACTTTTTCTTGGACGTAACACACGAGTCACAATCTAATGAAAGATAGATGAATTTATCTTCAAATTACCTATTTAGCAATTAGATTTACGCTCTTAGAGCTTTAAGACACAAATTTCGGTAACTTCTCACATCAAAGTTAGGATGAAATGAATAATCGGTGAAGGTAGAGTAGTCACAGAACAAAGGTAAACTAAATACATTATGTCGTGTGTCTTCCCTAACGTGATATGCGTGTTTTCCCATCTGAAAATAAAATGAGCATCCATCCCTTGACTTTAACCCAATATAAAAGATGCAAATCATTTCTTTATTGTATTCAGTTGAGACTTTCAAATAATTGTTGATCTCTTGAAATTTCATTAGATCAACAATTTCCGGAATGTGTAACTCACAAACAACAACAAATTCATACAAATGTTGCTTGACCACAATCCTATTTCTAAAGGATTTTTCAAATTCATCAGTATAAGAGGGAGGTAAAAGCTAAAGATCACTAACAGGGGTTGAGGAAGATGTTCCTGCAACATTTTTCCCTTTGTTCACCTTAAGATCCATAAATTCTTAGTGTTGAAAGAGTGCACACCAAGTGTTTGAGGAAAGGTGTGAATGAAAGCAAAAGGATTTTGAGTGAAGTTTGAAAGACCCAGTAACACATAATTTGGAAATAGAATGCCAATCATCCAAGTTTGAAGAATTAAGATGAAAATGATGGATTTTGAAAAAGGGGGAGGTAGGTTTTGTAGGAAAAGATGATATGAATGATGTGGAGTAAGTGAATTTGCTAGGAAAACCTAACTAGTCTTGAAAATAGAAGAGAAGGTTGAAAGGAAATAAGTAAATGAGATTAGGTAGGTGTTAAGTCAAGTTTGGAAAATCAGTCAAAGAGAGATTAATGGAAGTAAATAGAGTTGATACGTTGAAAGAGGAAGAAAATGTGTCTTTTTGAAATGAATGGGTCGACCCATTGAGCCTTGGAGCAAGTCTGAAGTGAATACCCAACATTGATGTATCGACGCATTCAAAAATGAAGTCGATACATACTGGAAGGAAAGTCAAAAATATCACGAATGTATCGACTCTCCGAGTTTGGAGTCGATACATTTAGAGCAGAGACAAACAAATAATTTCCAGTTTTGAGCAATGTATCAACTTATTCCTTCTTGGAATCGATACAAACTGAAAATGTATTGACTCTTAATCTTAATGTATCGATACATCCTGAGCAGAAACAAAAATCTTTGAAAAACTTAGACATTTTCTATACCTAAGGTGAACTTAGTCAAAACATACATTGTGGACTTAGTAGGAATTATACATAAGTGATACTTTCCATGAAAAAATAAGTAACAAACATGCTCAAACACATATGATGAATAAATTAATGACATGAAATACATGTGATGGAGAATTCAAACACGATTCCAGTATAAGCATATAGGTTGAAAACAATCAATTGTCATCAATAAAATTTTTGGAAGTGAACAACCATGAAATTTATCATTCATCAAAATGTATTACACAAGGTAGAGCACAACAAGCGATAACATAAGACATGACATACAACTAGTACATGTAGTTTAAAATAAACTTACGCTCAAAAAGAGAAGTGAAACAATATTACCTCTTGGAGAAACGGAGGAAGTAATCACTTACAATTCTTATACATGTATAGCCAATGATGAAATCCCTTTGTTATCAATATGATTCCGTCTAAATCGTTTTCACAAATACACTGGGTACTTATACATTGATGATCTCGCCAATATATGACAGAGTCCCACACTAATATTTTAACTCAAATAGTATGCCCTTAGGCCAATGCTCATCAAAGATGATAACTAAGTGATTTAAGATAAGAATTGAAACAAAATTTAAGAGATAACTAAAAATACTTATCTAAAAGAGTATAGTTATGCTTTTGGTCGAGTTTCCAAGATATTGTAAAATACTTGACTTCTCTTGACTTAATGTTCATCTTGTCTCCTCCTCAAGTTCTACCATTTCTGGGAGATCAGTCCATCTTTGGTGACTTTGATTTTGTTTTCTAAAGATTCATTTGCATCAAAAGAACTTTCCCGACATTTCTTGGATACAATACATCATAAGTGATGTATTCAACCTTAATAATGGTAATTATTCTTAAGAAATTATAATATTAAAGATAATAGTGAAAAAGGGATTTACCTACACTACCTATTTCATGGCTTAGCACTTATATTTGTTAACTTCATAGGTCACAAAATTCTTCTTCTTTGGCACAAAGTCAATGACTAAGGAGATGTTACCTTTTATGTTCCTTGAACTTCCCTTTTTAAGATCCCATACTCTCTTCAAGGAGTCAAGAAACATTTCCTACAAAATTAATCAATAATGTTAGGTACCCAATTTTCATTGGGCCCTTGAGAGTGAGTGGAAACATTGTTGCATTTGGGAAACCTTTGAAATACACCTTTAGGAAGACAATATCTCCTAAATTTGCATTTTGCAATGGTATGACCCTTCTTACAACAATAGTGACAAGTCAACTGACGATGGGAGTGACTTTCGCTATTAAACTCCCCTACCACATAATTGTGCTTCTTGTACGACACATTTAAAGATCTTTTGAATTTTGTAGGATTAATAGCCAAGGTGACCTTTGGCTCTAATGCCTTGTCTAATTTGGCTTTTAAAGTATTAACCTCTTTTTTCCAAATGTGATAAGTTTTACAATCAAACCAAGAAGATTTCTCATCCTTAATTTAATCTTTTTAAGTATCTAACATGGTTTGCTTAAGATCTTCCAATTTTTCCGTTTCTAAAATTTTATCTTTATAATATGAAAATATTCTCTTATTTGAAGCCAACCTTTTAAAAGCATCTACAGTTTCACTATATAGATTCTCAAAAGCAGTTTGTAATTTATAACAAAACATTTCATCAATAGATTCATATTTAAAATGACTTACATTTTTCTTTTTACGATGATAGGCCATGTCATTTTTCTTCTTATAAAGATGGGCCACAAGACAAAGATTTGCTTCTTCGTCACTTTCACTTGAGGATTCACTATCACTTTCCCAAGCTATGTGTAGCACCCCAAAATTTGCCTCATCGTTTCTTGATCTACTAGCGTATGTTTATCTGCATTTTTCATTTCTGCATATCATGACATTGGCTCTCGGGACAAGGGATCAAGGTTTTTCTTGGCTCAGGGTTCTCTTTAATTACAAGAGTTTAAACAACAAGCGTCAGAGGCGTTGGCATTTATTTTGCCTAGCAATCGAGTGGCCAATTTTATTTTATTCAGCAAGTTATTTTCAGCACATGATACAAGTCACAAGATATCTCAGGCATTCTCACAATTATAATGTCAAAGGGCAAGTTTCAAAGGCTTAACATGGCTTAGAACGGGTGAAAACGGGCGAATGTGCAAGTTTCCCTCCAAATGGCGCATATTTGAAAATTTGTGAGTGGTTAAACGATTAACCATAGTAAATTTTACCCAGTAACGTGCATTTTCAGTGCTGCCACTTTTGGGGTCTATTTTGATCACTTGTGAATTGGATTTTACACCAGAAGAAGGATCTAGAATCACTATAAATTTGGATTAACTTTCAAAGTCAATTCAATTTCCCTCCAATTTTCCATTCCTAACCCCATTCCAATTTTCATAACCTCACTCCAAACCATAATTCTACTCCTAACCAAGAGCCTATTCAAGTGAATTTGCTCCAAACCTCCAAAAAGTATTCACCATAATTTCCAACTTCGGATTTCACACTCTCTCATTCTTGAGAATTTGCACTCAACTTTTCTACATTCCAAAACCTCCATTAAAGCTTTTTTTCAATTGAGTTCTTTGATTCTTCATTGAAATCATTGAATTCTAGAGCTAAACCTCCATAATTCATCTCCATCATCTTCAATTCATCACTTGATTTTCGTTAGTATTTGGATCTGATATTGGAAGCAAGTTTATAAGTGATTCTTGGATCAATTTTGGCTTATTTTGGCTTGTTCTTCACTTCTATTGCAAGAAAGCTCTTGCATCTTGAAGAATTATTGGGTTTCTAGCTTGGATATATCAATTTGCAATAGATCAACACTTACCAAAGCAAATCTCAGCTTTGAAGGTTGGTTAATCCTAGACCCATTCTTGTTTTGAGCTTATTTGAATAATCACAATGTAGATCTTCAAGTTTTGATTTATTTTGGTGATTTCGATCTTTGTGATTTGTGATCTCAATGCTTGATTAAGTTTGATTGATGCTTGATCACTGATTTTTAGTGTTAAATTCATCTATAATTGATTACATGATCATTTGGATGATTGCATATTAAATTAATTGCTGAAAGTGCTTTTGAATTGCTATTTTTCTACTTCTGGTGCAATGTTAATTGATTAACCAGTTGCAGTATAAAACTGGTTAATCGATTAACCAGTGCATTTTTGAAGTTTTCAAGTGGTTAGTCGATTAACCAGTTTGCACAGGCAAATGGTTAATCGATTAACATTGGACCAGAATGTGATTTTTTTGTTGTTTTCAAGCATGTTTTGATTTCTTCCCACCTCTAACTTTCATGGATTGATATGGTGCATTTGTGTGGATTGTTCTTGACATGTTTCATCATGCTTGATTGTTTGATCTCGATTTTTCGACGCGTGACTTTTGTTTTCCGTTTGAATGTTTAACATGTTCATGTTGCTTGATTGATGTGATGGTCATATGATTTTCTTGCTTATATCATGTTCATGATTGATTGTTGAGGATCATTTGCTAGATTATTGTGACGCATGTTTGCATTCGCTTCCATTTCTGTTTGTCACATGTTCGTTTGATTGCATAATCGATGTTTAAAGCATGTTGATCTTGTTGATTCTTTATGAGGCAATGTTGTTGAACAATGTGTTTGATAGTTGATGCATGTCCCTTCTTGCATGATATTTTTTCATGATTGGTGTTTTCTCATACTTGATTTCATAGAACATGCTTGCTACCATGCTTTCTACAATTGGTGTTATTCTGATTTGCATGTTGTCTTTGCTATGCTTGCTGCCTGCCCCTTTTACACCTACTTTTGTGCTGAATTAGTAGCTGTTAAATGTTGTTGTGTTGCCTTGCTGGATTTTGTGGCTGTTTTATGCAAGAGGCGATGTTGTAGCTGCTGTTTTTACCTTGCTTTCTTGCTTTTTGCCTCGCCTTTGTATGCTCCATTAGGATTCCTATTCCAATTTAATTTCTGATTAATTTTGGGATTAGGATAGACATTAGGAGTGCAATCCAAGAATGATAACAATTAGGATAGTCCCTTTTAACCTCAACCTTAGGTCCATATTTTGCATGCTAACATTAAGATAGAACTTCCTTTCACATCCCGACCTTAGGGCCACTTTGCATGACAACGTTAGGACCGTGTGTCCCTTAGACCTTCTGTGCATCTTTCTCTCTTCTCATCTCAAAACAAGGCTAATACACTTAATAAAAATGATGAACATTGTGCACCACGAGCCTTAAGTATATGGGAAATTATGAGTAGGGTTTTTTCTCACTCGTCTAGAGTGTTTAGTGTACGCCCCATGAGCGATATGCGACGCATTCGCTCCTATATCATGATCTTTAGTGCAACGTGAATCATAAAGCAAACTAATTCACTTCACTAAAACTCACAAACAAAAGTCAAACCTTTTCATCCTTTGGGATTTGTGTTTCAAACTCATTTTCAGAAAGAGTATGTTACTTTTCTGTTCTATCGCAAACAGCCATCGGCCCTAACTGATGGAATGGGAACTTAACGTCACTCATAAAAAACACTTAATCAACCTGTGGTTTCGTTTCCCAAACTACGTTTGCTCTGATTTCTCATACCAGATGAGGATACGTAGGCATAAGACGGCGATGTCTTGGCAAGCAACCTTCCCCCATCACCCGTAGTTTTCCGAACTACGTTGACTCTGACTTTCCCATTGTACGAGGGAATACGTAGGCATAGGGCGGAGATGTCCTATCGAGTCTCTTTCTTTTTCTTCGTTCTCATTTCCATTTAGCAGTAAATTTTAGAAAATACACCCTTTGATTAGACAACAAGCATGGGTCCCATTGAGTATAACGGACATGAGGGGTGCTCATACCTTCCCCTTGCGTAACCAACTCCCGGACCCAAGATTTGGTTGCGATGACCTTGTATTTTCCTGTTCTTCAGGTTTTGTTTGATCATTTCCTTTCCCTTTCTTTGGAATATATAACGTTCGGTGGCGACTCTTCTATTTTTCCACCGGGTGTTTTTTGCAATTGCGACACTATGTATGATTTTCTAGTCTTGCTAGACTTCTTGTATTGACACTTATCTTTATCCTTCTTAAGTTGTGGACAATCTAGCTTGTAGTGTCCAGCTTTGCCACAGTTAAAACATAAACCCTTGGACTTTCCTTTCTTATTCTCATCTTGATTTGAGCGGTCAATTTGTTTTCTAAAGTTAATGAGATTATTCTCAGAGTGCTTTACTTTGTGTCTCTTAATGTAGTTATGATATTGCTTAACAAACAACCCTATTTCTTCATCATCCAACCTCTCATTATCACTTGATCCACTTTCATCATGCTCTTTTGTTAAGGACTTGGAACTATAAGCCACAATAGCAATTGACTTCTTTTCCATCTCTTTTTCTTTGTTTCTTTCTTTCTTAATTTTCTTATCATACTTCTCTAAGATAATGAGCTCTTGCTCACGTTCTTCAAGCTTACCAAAAAAATTAGTAGTATCTAAATTCAACAGGTTGTTAACTTCCTTAATGGCGGTGACCTTAGGTTACCATTCCCTATTAAGACGTCTCAAAATTTTGTTTATAAAAATATCATTGGAAATCGGCTTACTAAATGCATTGAAACAGTTACAAGATGAGTGAATATCTTTTGCATGTCGGCAATGGTTTCACCATGCTTCATATGAAAGAGTTCAAACTCTTAATTCAAAGTAATGATTCTAGCTTGTTTGACTTCATTTGTACCCTCATGGTCAACTTGCAATGCGTCCCACATAACTTTAGCGATTTTGCAATGAGAAACATGGTAATATTCATCAACTTCTAAAGTGGAGCTTAGAATATTCCTTGCTTTCCAATCACTAGACTATTTTTTCTCATCTTCCGCATCCCTTTATGCTTCCGGTTTAAGTACAACAACACCATCCACATTGGTCATAGTAATTTCAATAGAATTGATATGGATACACATATAATCCTTCAAATAACCATAGTTCTCACCATTGAAAACTAACGCTTTATTATACGCCCCTTCTTGGTTCGGAAGCCATTATCTAATAAGAAAATTTTAAGCATATGATAAATCGGTGCTCGTGATACCACTAGTTAGACGAGGGCAACAATCTAGAAGGGGGGTTGAATAGATCGCCAAATATAAATTTTCTTATTAAAAAATTATGCTTTGAAAAATATTTTCTATGGCCAGCGGAAGCGAATTCGGATTGGCTCTCGTCTATTCGAACAGCTATTAGTAGTATTGGATATGCATGCAAATAATAGTATAAAGCATGCTAAATATGAGAAAAGGAAACCAATAAGTTGTTTATAATGTGTTTGGATATAAACCACACTAAGATAAATGATTTTCAATGAAATGTAAAAATAAACTTGACTAAGGAACTTTATCAAACACTTAGTGTGCAGTCAATATATCAAACACTTGGTGTGCAATACACCAAGCTTAATTATCTTTGTGTTAAAGGTGTAACAAATCAATTTTTGTTATTTAGATTGCAATAATTTCACAAAACAGCTTAAGACACTTCAACACAACCAGAATTTTTCAGAAATTCAAATTACACACTAAGTTTTATCAATATATATATATATATATATATATATATATATATATATATATATATATATATATATATATATAGAGAGAGATGAGAGAGAGAGAGAGAGAGAGAGCACCAAGGTTCGAACTTAAATTGAGATAATTCCCCAAGTGTCTTCACTATGGGTACGTCTGCCTCAATTCAAAATCAAATTGAGATATTATAATTAACCTTTGCAATATCAGTTTACAATAGAAGTAATAGCAATTCAAACCCATAAACCATATGTTTGATGTTGATCCTAGCTTCTTCTATTCCTTTGATCTTATCAAGATCAAGTCACACAAGACCTCCAATTTGATCCTTCGGCTACCGCTACTCCTTTGATCTCAGTACTTCAAAGCTTTCACTTAGCTGAATCCAAATTGAGAAATATTTCCCCCAAGTCTTCCAATTTATCCTCTGGTTACTGCTACTATTTTGTAAGAACCCATATTCTTCAAAGCTTTCACTTGACTGAATCCAAGTTGCAAAGACGCATGACCCCCCCCCCCCCCCCCCAATCAACCCTTGATCTTGGAGGAAAAAACCCTAAAGGTTTTATCAATGAAACCCCCAAAGAAAAACTCAACCTAATTTGATTACACCAACCTAAATTAGACCTTATCAATCTTATCTTGATAACAAACAACAAAAATAGTTATGTGTAGTTATTGAATGCATGCAAAGAAAGGTTAAAGATGATGAGAAATTTCTAAGTGTGTTATTGGTTTCAATGTTTAGAAATGATGCATGAATGCATATTTATATGTATGTGTGTGTAGAAAATAAATGAGAAAAATAAAGTTTTGGCCAAAAATGAAAATTTTGAAAGTTGGAACAAAATGTATTGACTCCAAACTATAATGAATCAATACATAAACTGAAGGAGTCGACACAAGGCGTAAAAGAGTCAATACATTGAGGTCATAGAGTAATTGTTTGAAAAATGCTTCAGAAGGAATTGACTCAAAACACGGGGGAGTCGACTCATTAGTTGAATGTATCGACCCATCCCTTCAATGTATCAATATATTGAAGGCAGAGAAGTTTGTTTGAAAATGCCTTACAGATGTACTCAACCCCAACTATGAATGAGTCGACTCATTCATAAGATGTACCGACTCATCTTTCCTATGTATCGATACATTAGAGGCATAATCATTTCCTTTGAAAATCAACTCAGTGTGTATTGACCCATCTTGGTATGTATAAACCCATTGACTACTTTTTCATGGAAATTCATATTTTTAGCATGTGATGGCCTATTGAATCTAATTTTACATGTCCTATTATGATGATGCACATGTATACAAAGATAGTAAGATGTAATATACACAAAGTATTACTCTACCTAGTTTTGACATCATTTACAATATAACTAAGAGCATTTTGAACTCACATTCCGACCCCTAGTCATGATAGATATGTGCGTCATTATGCACACACTTCATCATAATAACCAAACTTTGAAGCATAACATTCATCATATTCAGTAGGGCAAGCAAGGGGATCATATGGTGTATGAAATGGAAGCTTTACATCCTTAACTCTATCAGAAGAAATATGGGAGGCGCCAATCCTATAGAACTTTAACCCATAATTGTTGTCTAGGTTTGATGAACACAATGACCCATATAAGCATGTGGACTCCATCAACACTCAAATAGTCATCACCAAAGAAACTGTCTCTTTAAAGTGTTAGCTTTTTTCTGACACCTTTGGAGACGCAATCCTAAGATGGTTTATGGGCATCCTCGGGCTCTTTATTGTGGATCTATGTGCTTGTAAGTATAAAGTTGACAATCCTGCAAAAGAACCTTTAATGTTTTGATGAAGACAGTGCTAATAGTTGTGATGAAGTCGGTGGTATAACTTTTAACTCTCTGATGATGGTGACCCAACTAGAGAAATATCTCAAGCCTCATCAAGAAAAGAGACTCAAGATTAAAGTGCTTATAATATCGAGGTATCTGACAAAGAATATTAGATGCCTCAGAGTAATGAAAGAGAGGAAGTGTGAAAGCTCGCCAAGTCATGTATGTCTGAGTGGCCAGAGTTATGTATAAGTAAGGAAGTAACTTGTAGGTTTTAAGGTAACCCTCTCTCTCTCTCTCTCCGTCTCTCTCTGTCTCTCTCTCTCTCTCTCTCTCTCTCTCTCTCCTCTCTCTCTCTCTCTCTCTCTCTCTCTCTCTCTCTCTCTCTCTCTCTATTTCTCTCTCTCTCTCTCTCTCTCTCTCTCTCTCTCTCTCTCTCTCTCTCTCTCTCTCTCTCTCTCTCTCTCTCTCTCTCTCTCTCTCTCTCTCTCTCTCTCTCTCTCATCTCTCTCTCTCTCTCTCTCTCTCTCTCTCTCTCTCTCTCTCTCTCTCCCTCTCTCTCTCTCTCACATACACACACACACACATAATAGATTGGGACCTTAAGACAACTATTAGAAGATATTTTTGAACTACCTAATTTATTAGGACCTTAAGACAACCAATTGGAAGAATTTTTAAACTAACCAATTGATTTGGACCTTAAGCTAATCGATTAGGAGAAACTGTTAGATTCCCAACTTTGCTTATTTGATCTATCGAATATGGGCATCTTTCACTCCTTTTTGTCAAGAAAGTGTTCAAAATGACTCTTGCTTTGGTTATTTTACAACATTATGTGAAAATGTCTTGGTACCTTTGTTTTGTGTGTTATTGTGTAGGAATTAGGCATGAAAGAGTGGAAATTAAGACACAAGAAAGATGGCAAAGAAGCTAAGACAACATGCAAACAACAACAAGTTCGCTAGGAGAACTTGCAAGCGAAGCTGCCACCAAAACTTCACAAAGTTCGCTAGGCGAACTATGTAGCGAAGGCCAGGAATCCAAAATAGTAAGGAAAGGGCCATAAACTCGCCAGGCGAAGAAGGAAGCTAATAGCTCGCTAGGAGAAGCGGTAGCGAACACTCCCAGACTTAAAACAGCAAGGAAAGGACCACAAAATCGATGTGCAAAGTGTGCAGCGAAGGCTTCGCTAGGCGAACATTTCTTCGCACATCGAACATTGGGATTTTTGTCTGGGGAGCTGTCACAAGACTTAGGCACTTCAGGTGCTATTTTGGGTGTCCGCTAGGCGAACAATTCGTTTGCACTGCGAACGTGACAACACGTCAGTCACTTCTATAAGTAGTATGAGTTACTTTTTGTAAAAAAGATCTAATTTTCTTGTACTTGCATTTTGAGAGGATTTTCTGACCTAAAAACCTCATTCCTCCATTTCTCATCATCTCTTAGCAATATTTCACAAAAAGAAGGTGGATTCCCATCCAATATCGATTATTCGACTCGATTGTTGATCAACCTTCATCCAAAACTTGTTGCTCAAGCTATCATGGAAATGGTTGGCTAAATCCCTCTCTTGTCAAGGTTAGAAGTAGTTAGTTCAGATTGTATGTATTCCATTTGATCTTTTGTATGCGAACAAATGTGGTGATCAATGTAGATGAAGTTATTTGCTACTCTTTGTCCATTTATGGTTTGGAATGCTTTAGAAATGAACTTTCCAAGTCTTGACCTAATATCTTCATCTATCAACTATACAAATTCTAGACATAGATTTGAAAGTTGATATCCGCTTTATATTGATCTTAACGCTTATTGTTTCGATTGTTACTTAGAGAGATCATTTAACGGTCGAAACAATAACAACCACGAAATCGATTTAGACATGAACGTTTTTGCGAGGATACGCGGTTATGTTAGTTAAAACTTCGTTCACATATTTGATTGATTGGATACATTTAGGACGGACTAGCGAACCCTAATCTTGACATGTTTTTATCAAACTTAGACCAAATTTTATTCCGCTTTATTTCTTGCAAACATTTGTTACAAAATTGAAACCATTCTAAAAACCCTTTTTCTTAAGATATTAAACTGTTGAACGACAAGCATTTATATTCTCTTCAATCCACATGGAGACGATAAAACACTACCCCAAAATACCTTCTAACAAATTAAAGTCGTTGTCGGGGATTGTTAGTAGAATATTGCAAGCATTGCAATAGTTTAGTGTTTTTAAGATTTATGTATTGTGAATCTCTTATCTTCGTAATTCTTTGTGCTTTTTAATCTGTTTGGTTCGTGTGTAGAATTCATTTATGCAAGGACAGGTTCGTCTTGGAAACCTTCTTTTCGATCCTGAGATTGAGAAAACTGCTCGCCGCACCAATAGTGGCACAAGGTGAAGACGACAACAAGCTTCTCAGAGACAAGAGCGTGGAGAATCTTCTTCATCCTCTCCACCTAATTCACCAATTATGGCAGCACCACCACTACCTCCACCTCCAGTTTCCGTTCCATGTACGAGCAGTCCAAGACACACCGCTCAGTTTGCACGTAATCTTTAAAATGGAAGACAAGCCGAGATGAAAACAGGAATCGTTGCACTCATTTATCAAAATCCTTTCACGGGTTTAGATCATGAGGATCCGTTTACACATCTTACAAAATTCTATGAGATTGCGGATGCAACGGGAGCAACCGAAGCTGAAAAAAAGTCATTGTTCAAGAGGCTATTTCCTCATTCCTTGATTGGGAAAGCAAAGGAATGGTATCTTGATCAATCTACGACAATTATGACAAATTGGAATCTATTGGAAGAGAAGTTTCTTGAACTGTTCTTTCCACATAACCGTTTCATGGAAGCAAAAACTGTGATAGCTGTGTTTTCACAAGGAGGAAGTGAATCCCTCAACGAAGCTTGGGAGAGATTCAAGTCTATGTTGAGGAAATGCAAAGGACACGGTTTTGACGAACTCACTCAACTTCATATTTTTCGCATCTCCTTTCGGTTCACAAGACCTTATTGGATGCTACGGCGGGGGGTTCTTTGATGTCTAAAAGTGCTGAAGATGCAATAGCAATTATTGACAAGATGGTACTTAATGATCACCAAGGGAATCATAACCGTGGAGTATCTCAAAGAAAACCTGGAGTGCTAGAGTTAGGTACTAATGATGCTATTCTTGCTCAAAACAAACTTCTTTCACAACAAGTGGAGCTTTTAACGCAACAAATGTTGAAGCTTCCACAACAAATCAAAGAGATGCAAGAAGTTCCTACCCAAGTTCAAGTGGCAAGTTGTGAATTATGCAAAGGTGACCATCCTACCGGGTATTGTCCTCCGGTATTGGAAGAAGTCAATTATGCCGGAAATCAAAATCAGGGCTACCAACAAATACCACCTTATCAATAAGCAAATCAAGGTTATCAAAGACCTAATCAAGGGTACCAACAACCTTGGAGGCTGCAAGAAGCCGGAACTTCAAACCGTCAATAATATCAAAATTACACTCAACCTTCACAAACTCAAAGTGCACCGTCAAAGATGGGGGAAACTCTTACTCAATTCATGTAAATGTCAATGTCGAATCAAAAGAACACTGGTGCGGCTATAAAGAATTTGGAGACACAAGTGGGCCAATTATCAAAACAATTGGCCGATCAACAAAAAGGGCCTTTCACGGCTACCGCTATTCCAAATCCTAAGGAGCATTGCAAGGCGATTCTCACAAGAAGTGGTAGAGAAATTGACATGGGCGTATGTGAGGAGATAGTGGCGGAAGAAGTTGTAGTTGAAAAAGATATTGAAAATGTTGAGAAAGAAGTAGAAAAAAAAATGTTGAGGGAGATTTAGTTGAAAATGAGAAAGTGAAAAAATGAGGAAGAAGAGAAAAGGAAGAGAGAAGAAAGAGTGAAAAAGTCTAGGAAAGGAAAAGAGCAAGTAAGCACTATTCCTATTCAAAATTTGCCTTATCCACATGCTCCGACAAGGAAAGACAATGCTAGACACTATGCTCGGTTTATGGACATATTTAAGCAATTGCAAATTAATATTCCATTTTCCGAAGCATTGGAGAAAATGCCCAAGTATGCTAAATTCATGAAGGACATTCTTACGAATAATAAGCGCTATACGGATCAAGAAACAATCATGGTGGATGCTAGTTGTAGCACAATCATTTAACGTACTCTCCCGAGGAAAGAAAGTGATCCGGGACGAGTCACTTTGCCCATTACAATTGGAAATACTTACGTTGGCAAGGGGTTGATTGATTTGGGATCTAGTATAAATTTGATACCCTTATCTATTGTGAAGCGGTTGCGATACATGGAGTTGAAATCTACTCAAATGATGTTGCAACTTGCCGACAAATATACCACTCGCCCTCACGGTGTAGCTGAAGATGTGTTGGTAAAGATTGATAAATTTTTGTTCCCAACTGACTTTGTGGTAATTGATATGGAAGAAGATGAAGACTCTCCCTTGATTCTTGGTCGACCCTTTATGAAGACCGTGTGCATGGCGATTGATATGGATGATGGTCTAATGAAAGTTAGAGTTCTTGATGAGGAGATTTGCTTCAATCTTTTTGAAGCCATGAAGCTTTCTAAGGACAAAATTGACTGTTTTAGAATTGATGCAACGAAAGTGGGAATTGAAGAGTCAAAGATTTATTGCAAGTTCCCACACTATTACAACAAGTTCTTACCAATGCTCTTTCAAAAGTCAATGAAGAAGAAGAACGTGAAATTGAAAAGTGTTTGCGGGAACTTGAAGAATTAGAGGAAATTCCACCTTTGAAAGAAAGGGTGGAAATTCTAAAAAAAGAGAACAATGAGGAAGGAAAACTTGAGTTGAAGTTGTTACCATCTCATCTTAAGTATGTTTTCCTTGATGAAGAGAAAAACAATCAGTGATCATAAGCTCGGATTTGACCATGGATGAAGAAAGAAAATTAATTGTTGTTTTGAAGAAAAATCAAGAGGCAATGGGCTGGACTCTTTCCGACTTGAAAGGTATAAGTCCTTCCTATTGTATGCATCGAATATTCATGGAGGAAGATTTCAAGCCGGTAGCGCAACCACAAAGAAGATTGAATCCTACTATGAAAGAAGTGGTGAGGAAAGAAGTTGTCAAAATGTTGGATGTCAGCATGATTTATCCTATTTCCGATAGCCTATGGGTTAGTCCAGTTCAAGTGGTGCTGAAGAAAGCTGGAACAATAGTTGTCTGCAATGAGAAGAATGAGTTGATTCCAACAAAAAATGTAACGGGATGGAGAATGTGTATCGACTACCGTAGGCTCAATCAAGCTACAAGAAAATATCACTTTCCTCTTCCTTTCATGGATCAAATGCTCGAGAGACTTTCCGGTCAAGAATATTATTGCTTTTTGGATGGATACTCTGGGTATAATCAAATCATTGTCAACCCAGAGGATCATGAAAAAACGACTTTCATTTCCTTTTGGAATCTTTGCTTATCGGAGGATGTTATTTGGTTTGTGTAATGCACCAGCGACTTTTCAAAGGTGTATGCAAGCTATATTCTCGGACTTGATTGAGAAGACGATCGATGTGTTTATGGATGATTTCTCAATTTTTGGACCGTCATTTGAAATTTGTTTGAAAAATCTTGATGTTGTCTTAGAGAGGTGTGTGGATACTAATCTTATGCTTAATTGGGAGAAATGCAACTTCATGGTTACAGAAGGCATTGTGCTCGGGCACAAAGTTTCTTCAAAGGGACTTGAAGTTGACAAGGCTAAGGTGGAAGTGATTGAAAAGTCACCGCGACCTCTGAATATGAAGGGAATTTGAAGTTTTCTAGGTCATGCAGGATTCTACCGAAGATTCATCAAGGACTTCGCAAAGATAGCAAAACCATTAAGCAACCTACTCAATAAAGATAAGTCTTTTCTTTTTTATGATTCTTGTATGACAACTTTTGATTCTTTGAAATAAAGCCTAATAACTGCACCCATAATCTTCGCACCGAACTAGAAAAATGATTCCGAACTTATGTGTGACGCGAGCGGTTATGCGTTTGGCGTAGTGTTAGGCTAAAGAAAGATAAAAATTTTCCATGCGATACATTATGCAAGCAAGGTTCTGAATGATGCTCAAATTAATTATGCAACAACTGAAAAGGAATTGCTTGCTATAGTGTATGCATTAGAAAATTTTAGGTCTTATTTGATTGGATCCAAAGTTGTGGTGTACACCGATCATACGGCGATCAAGTATCTGCTTACCAAACCGGATTCCAAGCAACGGTTAATTCGTTGGATTCTTTTACTTCAAGAATTTGATCTTGAAATTCGTGATAAAAAAGGGTCCGAGAATTTTGTAGCAGATCACTTGTCCCGACTTGTGAATGGTGAAGTCACAAAACATGAGAAAGAGGTGAGGGAATAATTCCCTAATGAAAAATTGTATATGGTGAAGGTTAGACCTTGGTTCACGGACATGGCTAACCACAAAGCCACCGGATTGATGCCGAAGGGTCTAACTAGTCACCAGAGAAAAAAAAATTGTCTGACGCCAAGTACTTTGTGTGGGATGAGCCACATCTTTTCAAACTTGGTGTCGACAATATTTTAAGAAGATGTGTTTCTGAGGAGGAAGCCAAAGACATCCTGTGGCATTGTCGCAACTCTCCGTATGGAGGTCATTTTAATAACACAAGAATAGCCGCTAAAGTCCTCCAATCGGGATTTTATTGGCCGTCCTTGTTTAAAGATGCACATGCGCACACAAAAGGTTGTGACAAATGTCAGAGGATTTGTGGGATAATGCAACAAAATGAAATGCCACTACAAAGCATGATAGAAGTCGAAGTTTTCGATTATTGGGGCATTGATTTTGTTGGTCCATTCCCACCGTCATTTGGAAATGAATACATTCTTGTTGCGGTGGACTATGTCTCCAAATGGGTGGAAGCCATAGCTAGCACTAAGGCAGACGGAAAAACCGTAATAATTTTTTTGAAAAAGAACATATTTTCTCGCTTCGGTACTCCGAGAGTGTTAATAAGTGACGGAGGTTCGCACTTTTGTAACACTCAGTTAGCCAAAGCTTTGAAACAGTATGGTGTGAGGCACAAAGTTGTGACATTGTACCATCCGCAAGCTAACGGACAGGCGGAGGTATCGAACCGAGAGATTAATTTTTTTTTGGAAAAAACCGTGTCTACCTCAAGGAAAGATTGGTCAAGCAAGCTTGACGATGCCTTGTGGGCCTATCGGAAAACTTTCAAAGCTCTGATTGGTCTCACACCGTTTAAAATGGTCTATGGAAAAAACTGCCACCTTCCGGTTGAATTGGAGCACAAATCCTTTTGGGCATTGAAGTTGCTAAAATTTGATCAAAACTTGAGTGGCGACAAAAGAAAAAGCCAACTTCATGAGTTGGAAGAAATACGCCTTCAAGCTTATGAGTCGAACAAAATTTACAAAGACCGAGTGAAGGGGTATCATGACAAATATCGTGACCAAGAAATTTGAGGTAGGGCAAATGGTGTTGTTATTCAATTCGAGGTTGAAATTGTTTCCCGGAAAGTTAATGTCCAAGTGGTCGGGTTCCTTTCGGATTCGCAACATTTTGAGTTACGGGGTAATTATTATTGAAGACATCAAAACCAACGAGAATTAGACTGTCAACGGCCAACGGTTGAAGATTTATCTAGGTGGTGATTTCGAGCGGGACACCACCTCTGTGCCTTTCTGCGATCCGTGATTGCAACGGACCGTCGAGTTCCAATGACGTTAAACAAAGCGCTTGTTGAGAGGCACCCTAACATTGTACATATTTATTGCATTTTGTTGTGTAAATATTGTGCTTGATGTGGTGGACCTTGGCTGAAATGTATTGTGCATTGATTTATTAAAAACCAAAACCTGTCATGTTCGCTAGCACCTTCGCTAGGCGAAGACAGTAGCGAACATGTTTGCTAGGACGTTCATAGTGCGAACAGAGTGAAACAGGCTGCTTTATTTTCTTTCAGTGGGCCACTCGATTGGGCCCAAAAACCGTTTTTGTAGTTCTGACGGATTTTAGGGGTTTCCACTTCACTTTCACACTTACCACATTTCATTCTCACTCACATCTCACTAGCGCATCTCTTGTACAACAAACCCTAATTGCTTCTCTCAGACCCAATCAATCTCTTCAATCAGGTATGCCTCTGTCTCTATTTTTCTTTGATTAGGTTGCTCTAATTTGCTTGAGAACAAACCATGTGGGTCGTAATGGGTGAGTAGCAGAACCATAGAGATTAGGGTTGCATGTTTGTGTATAACTGTTCTTATCATGACCAAATGTTGGGGTGCATGAATTATGGGAGTGAATTTTGGTTTATCTAGAGTTTGGGTTGAAAACAGTGGGAGAATTCAAAAACCCGCAGCCTTCACTAGCACCTTCGCTAGGCGAACTTGGAGCGAGTATTTGCTAGGTCTTCGCACAGTGAAGCTTGCAGCGAACGTGACATAATTTTATTTTTTTTCTCTGATTGCTGATATGTTGTGTGGATGCTTTTGTTTCTCTTCTGTGTTGTGTTTTCAGATGGCGTCCAGGTCTATTGCGTCTAAAAAGAGAAAAGTTGGAAGCACCTCTCGTCCTCACCCTATTCAGTATGACACCGAGTGATTCGTGGGTCCGAAGCAAGCTGCCCACTATATGGCTTTACAGAAACGAAAGATTCTGTCTAAAAAGAGGTTTCTTATTCATCCTGAGGGATCATAGAGGACTTTTTCCGGACTCATCAATAGCAAAAAGTGGGACATACTGGTGACTCCAACTAACAGTTATAACATCGAGGTGGTGCAGGAGTTTTATGCTAACGCACTCCCTAACGATGATGAGCCTTTTACTTAGACCACACAGGTGGCAGGACAACCAGTGAGTTTTGATAGAGATGCCATTAATAGGGTGCTTGGAAGACCTCTCAACTTGGGTGAGGATGAAATCGATGAGTACCACCATGATTTAAGACTTCATAGGAACACTGATGTCATTTCCGAGGCCATATTGATGGAGGGCAAAACGGTAGAGTTGAACCCATCTAGGGTTCCAAAGAGGTATCACCGAGAGGACATGAAACCTCTACCTCAGTTGATGTTGCTGCTGATTCTGAAAAACATCAAGCCAAAATCCCACACGTCAATAGTGCCGATCCCAGTGGCACACTTGGTCCACTCTATTCTTACCAATGTGCAAATCGACGTGGCTAGGATAATTGCTGATGAGTTGAAGTCCATAATGGAGAGTGGCCTGAAAGCGGAGGCGCGAGTTAATTGCCCCCTTGCTTTCCCCTGTCTCATTATGGCCTTGTGTGTTCAGGCGAGGGTGAGATTACCTTCCCGTAGACAGGTGACTATTCCGGTCGCGATTAACGACAAGTATGTGGACAAGTATTATCGACCCAAAGGATTCAAAGCAAGTTCAGCTGCTGCAGATAACAGAGATACTGATGGCCCTGGTGTTGCTTTTTCACAGGGTTTTGATCCATTCCAGCAAGCTGTTTGTAACTACAACTGGGATTGGATGGCGGCGACTCAGCGCACCATGGTCGATATTTATGATTCTATGCAGATACTTCAGGTGCAATGTCGTGACCCCTCTGTGGAGCACACTATGATGACGCGTAAGCAGTTCTTGCAGCACGCGAGCTGGCCTGAGGTCAGGCCTGTTTTTGGAGAGGGGGCGGGTGCCTCTGGTTCTGATGATGGTGGCGCTGAGGTGGATGATGATGATGACGATGATGGTGATGATGATGATGATGCTGGTTCTGAGAGCGCGGAGGGGACCGAGTCCGTGGAGGAGGACTAATTTTTATTGATATTATGATTATTATGGGTGTGAATTCGAGCAACTTCCTTTGATCTTCAAAGTGAAGCATTTTTGTGTGCTTGAATCATGGCTTTTGCTGTTTTATTGTTTTGTATTTCAGATATTTGGTTTTTGTACTATTTCGAGGTGTCTTTCCCCATGCACATTTTATTAATGTTTAAGTAATGTTAATTTTTTATGTTTGAAATATTTTGTTTCTTTTCAAGTAGTTGTTAATATTTTCTAGCTGTTGAGATTTCTAAAACTTCTAGATTGGTTGCTCTCTGGAAAGTAGTATCCAATGAAGGTGCATCCGAGTTTGGATGGTAATGATAATAATAAAAAAGCGAATAAAGCTAAGGTACATGGTTACCTTTGGTTAGAATTTTAGAATACATTAGAACTTTAATCTTGTTGTAATTGAATATTGTTCTTTTGGCAACATTGTTGAATGAATGCTTCACTTAGGACTTAGAACCACAAATTGTGAGGAAACCTTCATTGTACACTAAATGTTGGATTCTAATAAACTTTGTTAATTCATTTGATTCATGCTTTGTCTTTTATTATTGTGAATTTGTGGAAGCAATTAGAAATGATCAAGGCACTTGTTTTTATCGAGCACAACTTGCCCGTGAGAAGAGAGTATTCATGAACCCCCTTGATCCTAAACAGTGTGAATCTCGGCCTGAAATTATGCGAGATTCCAAAAAAAAAAATTTCTTAACCCTTGAATTTTGTGTTAACTGTTCTCTTTGTCTTAAAAAGTCAAGAGCATTCACTTGAGAGTTGAGTAAAAGCTAAGTTGGGGAGAACGGAAAAGAAGTATGGAAGATTGCTATAACTCTTGAAAAATCAAGCAAGCATTGAAAAGAAATTTTGTTGTTATGTGAATATAATTGTAAAAAAGAGAAAAAAAAAAGAATGCTTGCTTGAAAAAGAAAAAAGAATAAGTTGTGAACTAAGAGTTGGGAAGGTTTTCAAATGAAAAACAAGTGGAAGGAAGTTGTGATGTGTAAATAACTTGTACAGTGAATGCCTCTTTTGCATCGACAATTTCATTTCAATGGCCTAAGATATGTCCCTTGTTTGTAAACCCGAACAAGCTACAACCGGAAAAGACCTTAGTGATCTTCTTGCTTCCATATTTTCATCTATAATTATTAGATATTGTATGAATTGGATTGATTTTGGCATTGTTTGTTAGTTGAGTGATATTGTCCCCGCGGTTGCAAACACGTAATTTCTTCAATATTTATTCGAAGAGGGGACATAGGGTGATTCATTCAAGATAACATTGTTGTTGATTGATATATGTTTTGCATTGCTTTAAGACTTTAGTTCTTGTGTGTTGTTTTATTCTAACCAGTGGGAACTTGTGTCTGGTTGCATTCCTTGCGTTTGATCCATTTAACCCAATTTCGGAGAAATATTTTCCTTGAGCAAATCCTCTGGTTTCATCAAGAGGCATACTTTGCTTTAGGGCAAGCATAAATATAGTTTGGGAGAGTTGTTAGATGCCCAACTTTGCTTATTTGATCTAACGATTGTGGGCATCTTTCACTCCTTTTTGTCAAGGAAGTGTTCAAAATCACTCTTGCTTTGGTTGTTTTGCAACATTATATGAAAATGTCTTGGTACCTTTGATTTGTGTGTTATTGTGCAGGAATTAGGCATGAAAGAGTGGAAATTAAGACACAAGAAAGATGGCGAAGAAGCCAAAACAGCATGTAAACAACAGCAAGTTCGCTAGGCGAACTTGCTAGCGAAGCTGCCTCGAAAACTTCACAAAGTTTGCTAGGCGAACTATATAGCGAAGGCCAGGAATCCAAAGTAGTAAGGAAAGGGCCATAAACTTGCTAGGCGAAGAAGGAAGCGAAGAGCTCGCTAGGCGAAGAGGTAGAAAACACTCCCAGACTTAAAACAGCAAGGAAAGGGCCACAAACTCACTGTGCAAAGTATGCAGCGAAGGCTTCGCTAGGCCAACAATTCATCGCACAGTGAACATTGGGATTTTTGTCTGAGGAGATGTCACAAGACTTAGGCACTTCAGGTGCCATTTTGGGTGTTCGCTAGACGAACAATTCATTGGCACTGCGAACGTGACAGCACAACAGTCACTTCTATAAGTAGTATGGGCTACTTTTTGTAAAAAGATCTAATTTTCTTGTACTTGCATTTTGAGAGGATTTTCTGACCTAAAAACCTCATTCCTCAATTTCTCATCATCTCTTAGCAATATTTCACAAAAAGAAGGTGGATTCCCATCCAATCTCGATTATTCGACTCGGATGTTGATCAACCTTCTTCCGAAACTTGTTGCTCAAGCTATCATGGAAATGGTTGGCTAAATCCCTCTCTTGTCAAGGTTAGAAGTAGTTAGTTCAGATTTTATGTATTCCATTTGATCTTTTGTATGTGAACAAATGTTTTGATCAATATAGATGAAGTTATTTGCTACTCTTTGTACATTTATGGTTTGGAATGCTTTAGACATGAACTTTCCAAGTCTTGACCTAATATCTTCATCTATCAACTATACAAATTCTAGATATAGGTTTGAAAGTTGATATCCACTTTGTATTGATATTGACACTTATTGTTTCAATTGTTACTTAGAGAGATCATTTAACGGTCGAAACAATAACAACCACGAAATCGATTTAGACATGAACGTTTTTGCGAGGATACACGGTTATATTGGTTAAAACTTCGTTTGCATATTTGATTGATTGGATACGTTTAGGAAGGACTAGATAATCCTAATCTTGACATGTTTTTATTAAACTTAGACCGACTTTTATTCCGCTTTATTTCTTGCAAACTTTTGTAACAAAATTGAAACCATTCTAAAAAGCCCTTTTCTTAATACATTAAACTGTTGAACGGAAAGCATTTATATTCTCTTCAATCCTTGTGGAGACGATAAAACACTACCCTAAAATACCTTCTAACAGAAGCCTAAATGATTAGTTAATCGATTATGTCTGTTTGTTAATGACTAGCTACAAATACATATTCAAACTTCTCAAAATGGGCCAATATACTTGATTGTTTAGGTCACCCAATTGATTGGGACCATATGCCACTCAATTGGGACATTAACAACACACATGGATCATTTCCGTTTTTTATTTTTCCAACTTCTATATAAAGGAGGCTCGCCTATTCTTCATTTCATGTCACTTTCTAACGATTGACATTTTTTTTAAAATTTTTCTCTCTTTCTCTCTCTAGAAATATTTATTTTCACTTGAGGTTGCCTTAGTGCTTTTAAGTGAAACTTTGATTATGATGAAGAATTTATAAGTGGTCGTATTGGTCGTTTAATTCTTAAGAGCGTGATACTCTTGAGATATTTGAGTTAGGCTTATTAGATAAACCAGTTATAAAATCTTTGTGTTTGGTTTCTTAAGCTTTCACGAAAAAAAAAAGGTTTTATTTTGGTTACTGAGATAAGTATAAATCTCTAAATGGTTACTTTTTATCCTAGGATAAAAGTTACCATTGGTTAGGGATAAGCCTGTGAAAATATCAAGATCAGATTATATTAAGATTCGTGAGCATAACCTATAAAAGTCTAAAAGTTTATTGTTAAATCTCAAGAAGACCTCTTGGGGACATTGTTGCACCCCAAATTTTGACCCCTTAGATCTTCATCATTCTAGGATCATTTTCATTTGATTATCTAACCATAACCTATTTCAAGTTTGTCTTTGTTAAGATACAGGTGAATTAGGGTTTCGTACAGTCAGGAATCGAGGTTTCGATGGTTTAATCAGTCAATGTATTGGACTGATTCTCCATGAAACAAGTCTACACATCATCAAAGATACTCCATTGGGTCAATCATGAATCCAATTTGAGGTTGTCAGCCAAAGATTAAAGACAGTGCAGTTCAGGATCCCCGATTAGGGTTTCCGATAAGGAAAAGTCAACAGTAGTTTGAATTTTGATTTAAAAGGTGTTCCAATAATGGAATTATGGTCCATGAAGTTCAAATGTCTTAGTAAAGTCCACTCAATAAGTTTCAAGGCCTCAGAAGACCCAGAACGTCAACAGGCGATCCGGTAGTTGTCGATCGATCGGTCGTTTGACCGAAAAGTCAACTCTTTAACCATGAGGAATTTGACCTCAAAGTTTCAAGAAAATATGTTACTAATAACATATTACACCTATTCATGAAGTTTCATGACCATTAGATCAAGGATTGAGGAGTAATCGAAAAAGTCGGGAATTAGGGTTTTGAAAAGGGCAAGACCATAACTTCCTAACCACACATCCAAATGAGGTGGTTCAAAGCTTGTTGGAAAGGTCTTGGCAAGCCCTACAAAAGTCTAAAACTTATCCATGGGCAAAAAATTCATAGATTTGGATTTATAGCCAAAATCATCACAAGAGGGAGAAAACACTTAAAAAATTCTAAGTTTCTGGCCTTTTTAGGCATGTTTTCAGCCGCCAACTTTGAGGGGTTTTTTGACCTAGTTCCATTTGGAATTTGAAAATTCCTAAAACATGAAATTTGTAGAGCTCCATGAGGGCTTTCCAAAAAGTACTAGAAATCCTCCATAGCCCTTGTGAGCTTAGAGTTTCGAATCCAGCAAGTTGGGGTCCTAACACTTGAGTGCACCATTTCAAACTTATCACAAATCCACTTGCCAACCACTTGAATCACTCTTAACCATTTGATCAAGTCTTGATCTGGTATTGATAAGGTTTGATAGTTAGAAATGCAGAAGGAATAAGGATTTGATAGACATTGCAAGTTGGCAAGGCAAGTGGTAATATTTTAATCAAAAATCAAGAGGAAAGAGAAACGTTTTGATGAGGTAACTTGCAGCTGCAGCTCCCTACACTCTAGCGTCACTTCATTAACCTCCATGTCCTTCATACCACTTGATTTAGACATTGCATTGAGCCAAGGATCTGAATACACAGCTGTGCCAAATCTTGGACATATTTTCCTTTCAAAATTTCCCTCCATGACCAAAATACCAATTCTGCGCCAACACTTCTCATGGCCTATAAATAGAGACTTCATCCCACTCTATTCCACACACCAGAGCTATCCAAAAGAAACAGAAACTCATAGCTCTCCTCTTTCCCTCTTTACTTGTAAGTGAAGAAATTTCTCAAAAACCACCAAAATTGGTCACTTTGCATTTTCCACACCAGTCCTTGTTCCAAACACAAAACCACTTCAAAGACCACACACACACCTTTAAAATGACCATTTGAAACTATTCCCACCATTAGTTTCATCAAAAGATCTTTGAACCAAAAAGTCAACTTTCTATGCTTCATACTTTGACTTTTATGCAAGTTTCACACCAAATCACTACATAAATCATTTTCCATCATCACACCACTTGGAACACCTCATATTCATGTTGTGTTAGCTGTCTAAAAAATCAAATAGCAGTTGGAAGTTCATCTACTCAAACTGTCTTAAAGGTTGCATTGTTTCTTCAAGAAGAAGTAACACTCATAAGCTTGCTCAAAGGAAGGATTTCTTGTTCTTGCTTAGCTTAAGTGTGGGAAGACTACAAGAGGTATGTCACTTTAAGTTTATCCTTTAAATATGGCATCATGTATGTGTTGATTGGTTTGTCAAAAAGTTTACACACTGTCAGGTTTAATTGGTTTGTTAACTATGCTGTCAAACTTTGCATAAGACCAATACCATGAGTAGTTGCTGTCAGAATGCCATTAGGGTGGTATGTGTGTTTATTGCCTTTATAAAGGTATGCTGTTGAACTTGATGAGTTTATGCTTTGGACATTGCTATATTAAAAAGCCACCAAAACTGATTTATTTCTAAAAACTTGTTAATATGAGGGGTATATGGTAGTTTGCTTAAATCTTAACATTGTCATGTTATTGTTTATTACTTGTGAACTTTAACTTTGTTCTTAGTTTGGACTTGTCTAGCATAGTTTAGTTTGCATTGTGGACTGTCTTTAGGTTTTTGTTTTAGAGGCTGCTGTCAGAGTTTGTGTTTAGGTCCATCCATCACCTCTGTTGAGATGCCTAGGGTTCTTAACCCTTTATGTTGGTTTGCATCTGGCCTTGGCATTATAATGTTAGGTTCTTGACCCTACTTTGTGCTAGTTTGGTATCTTCAGGCTGTTAGGTCTTGGTTGGTTGGTTTAAGTTGGATTTTGACATGTTCAAATGATAACTATGCTGTCAATTTTTGAACTGAGTTGGTCAACTCAGGTTTAGTTATTATCAAATTAGTTTCTAACGTGAGGAGGTATGGTTATTGCTGTGGTTTCTGTCTAAAAGTGTTTGTTTAGAATAGAGTTGGATATTCCAAGAGATAGCTGTCATAAGAGTTTAAGATTGTTGCGTGCCTCAGTTTTGGTTAGATCTTTGAAGGTGGATTGTTTTGGTTGGCTGTTTAGCAGAGTTTGGCATGGTTCATGATTGAGCTATCGTTGCTGTTAACCATTTGTGAATAGGTTAGTGGGCTGGTTGAGGCTAGAGGGATAAGACTCAATACTTTTTTTATTTATGTTGAGGTTGTTGATGTTTATGGGTTGTTGCTTTAGGTTTGTTTGAACTCCTTGATATATTGAAATTCCAACTCTTATTAACATAGTACTTTGATACTCAGCTTACTGTCCAAGTTTGTTGAGGGGTAGACCAATTTAGTTTCCCATCAGAGCTTTGTTTTGGTTGATGCTTGATGTAGAGTAGGATCAGGTCTGGATCTGTTAGGATTGTTTATGTTAACATCTTTGGTTGGGGTTAGGTTCAACATTTGGTAACTGTCAAGTAGTATGTATGCCCTTATAATCATATCTGCCATGGTATACCAGTTGGTGTCATTGGCCACATTGACTTGAAGTTTTGTGTCAGCATTCTACTGAGAACCAACCATCATTGGTTTGGCAGCATCCTTTATCCATCTCAGTAGGTTTCTTAGAATTCATAACCTAGGTTCATAGCTGGTTTTCTATTTGAAACAGTTGGGGTCCATGAGGTTGTGTTTGTCTGTTTGGATGTGACTAGTTAGAACTCTGATGTTTGAAATGGTACATCAGACTGGTTCATGTTGTTTGCTGTTGGATTTATCAACTTGTTATCTGCCTTCAATTTTCATGTTGGAGTCTTAAAAAGAATATTGGATGTTTAAATTTGTCTGCTTGAATTCCAACACTAAAGTGTTGTTGAAACCACTACTGTTGTTGTTGAGATTTCTTTTTACAAAGCATGAGTTTGGATTGCTATTCACAGAGGTTATATCTTACCTCAATAGAGTTGCTTAGATCTTTTTCTTAAAAATCATCAGGAACAGTAGTTCTAGAACTGAAATATGCATATGTTTGGTTTTTTTGAACTCACTCTTTTTTATGATCACCTTGTTTTGGTTTGTTCATGTTCATAATAGAAACTCACATAAAATATTTTTGCTCTGATGTCTTTTGATTGAATTTTCTGTTAGAACTCATTCAACATCATATTTGGAACTTGTTCATACCAATCTCTTGCTCTATATACATCTGTTTTGGACTTTTGAGTTGCAAAATGCATTTCAAGCTCTTATTATGCATGTTCATTCGAATCTCAGTGTGATTGCATCATTTAAAAATTTGGTTCGGATCATTGTAATCCTCATGGAAAAACAAGTGATTTTGACTAAAATTTCATGTATTTTGATTAAGATTTGAAGAAGTTAGAGTGAAATCATTTTCATGTTTTTGCCTTGATCTTGCCTTGTACATTGCCCAAAAAACTCACATATTTTGGTATATGTTAAACTGGGGTGGCTTGATACAATGGATGTATTGCCACCCCAGTGGTTATTTCCTTGTCATAAGAACTTGACATGCGTGTGAACCCGTGTTCGACCCTCAGCGAGGGCGTTTTTTGTATTGTTTTCATGATTTTTCCAAATTTTATTATTTCTTCTTCTTTTACCATTACTTTTCACACGCGTTCAGTGGTAAAATTGGCATAGTTTTGTGTCCATGATCCCAAGGTCTTGGGTTCAAGCCTTGGGTGAGACACTCCTCTATTTTTAGCAAATGGTTTATTTAATTTTTTTAATTTAATTTTCATTAAATTTTAAATTTCCATAACTTCTTCATTTTTAAGTGATTCTTTTTGCTAAATTTTTGTGTTAATGTATATTTTCACATAATGTTTAAACAATTCTAAAATTTTTATTTTAGGAACACTTTACATTATGAGAAAATTTTGATTCATTTTAGGGTTTTCACCCTCCTATCTTTCCTTCTTCATTTCAGACATTTGGATTTCATTCTCTACGAGTTTTAATTTGAAATTATGAACTTGGTTTGTTAGCTCCCTTGTGTACTTGATTTGTATTTAAACTTTTGCTTGTAAGCATTATGATTGATTCATCTGTAAAACTTAAAAGTTTTCCCCATGAAACTTTGAACTTTCTTACTTGAAATGTTGTAACACTTCTTGTATGTTTACATATACTTGATTGTCATCAATATTGGGATTATGTTGTTACATTTGACATTCTTTGTACTATATGACATGCTTGCCTCAAGTTGCTACTTGTTTGCATTTTAACTTGTTTGAATTACATGTTCTGTTTGTCTTGATGGTTGTTACCTCATTTCTCTTCATCTTTGTTAAGGTGCTTAAGATTGATTTTACCTTATATGATTGGTCTTGTAAAGAACCTATACCATTTCGCCTTCCTAGATATTGTAATATTTTTGCATTTTATTTGGTTGTAACCATTTTCCTTGATTGTAATCTTTGCTTGATGTTATCACATACTTGCATCTCTTCTTTGGTTGTTACCATACTCTGTTACATGTTCATCATGTTTGAATGAATGTTTATGTTTGCTTTTTAACTTTGTTAAGTTATTCCCCAAGTGATGGAACTTGTTAGTTCTCACCCAGTTGCCTCATCTTTTCCCCATTCCAAAGAAAAGTTTCTCTATTGACTTCACAGTCATAGACAGCTCATTACCCTCCCTCTTGACTTTGTTGAGTCATTTTAAATCATAACTTATTTAAGTTAGAACCTACAAGCCATTAGATTTTGCTTTAAGTCTAAAAGACCTACCCCTTGTTAGGAGTACCCTTCAACTAGAACTTTAAGATAGATTTTGTTAACTCTATGTAAGAATCATTGTCATGATTACTTACTCCCCTCTTGGCTTTTGTAAAAGTCAATTCCTTTGAGTGTACAACTTAGATTAGAGAGTTTGGTTAAACTCTACACAAGCATTGTTATGTTTGTTCCCCTAGAGTCTTGACCATAGTCAAGTACTCTTTAATCCTCAGTGAGGTGAACTATAGTTGCTCTGATTCTATCCTAGTTAGGATACGTAGGCAGAGGATGTGATATCTTTGCGAGCAAACTCAGAAATTATCCTTAGGTCTTTACCTTCACCCTTAACCTTATAACCAATCCCAAGCCATAACACATATTTAGCAAGCATAGCATACAAACAAACGAAAGGTTCCTGTAGAGTACTACAGATGTTTAGGATGTGAAATACCTACCCTAGGCATAACCAACCCCCGATCCCCGATCTCTTAGTGTTGTTGTTACATCGCGCAAAAAGGTATTTCTTTCTTTAACCTTTCCTTTGGATAAATCAAAGTCTGGTTGTGAATTTTAAGAATTAAGATACAAGTTAATCAATAGCTTGATATCACGATTCTCACCGCAACAGACATGACTAGGACAATATTCGTCAAAACCTGAATAACTCTTTGGTACGGTCTTTCTAAGCCTTACTCTATTTACTTTCTGTTATTTACCATTTTATTTTCGTTGTTGTTTACTCTTAATAATCTACTAACATAGTTCTTAGCTTAATAGAGAAAAATAAAAAAGTAATTACAAATTTTGAGTACCACAATTCACCCCTTCTTGAACTTGAAGTCACTTGTCCAACATTTGTCACTAGCTACCATGGCTTGGTGAAGAAACTAGTCCGTAAATTCGCTGCAAGCACAAGGACACTCCACGTGACCCAAGGTATAAAAACCATATCACACGAAATGCAAGGTACATTTTCTAATCACCATTTTCTTTACACTCTTCTTGAATCTTGAACTGACTTGGGTGTTGGAGTGCTAACCTTGCAGGTCTACCCTTGTGCTACCATATCCAAGATCGGCATCACTTGTTCTAGATTTTGTATCCATTTATGGTTTTAAATGGAACCATAGTGCCGTTTGTGGGAAATGAATTTTGATTCCAAAAAAAATGAAGGTGAGAAAAATATACAAGAAGGGGGGTTGAATTGTGTTTGCAAAATTCTGTTTACTTCTGAACCAGAGTTCAGAACCTGATGATAAGCGCGGCAGAAAATGTAATAGAAGAAAATAAAAACAACAAAGAACACACAACAATTATCATGGTTCCTCTCCAACTGAGAGACTCTAGTTCGCTTGTCACACAAGATATTTCCATTATAATCAACTTGATTACACCTGCTTATACTCACAAGTAGAAGACTTTCTCTACTCATACCTATAGTCTAAGACTCCTTGCTTAATCAGAACTTTATCAAGGCTTCTCTTCTTAGATCCTGATATTCTAAGAATTCCCTTGCTTAAACACCCATGGTTCAAGACTTCCTTGATCAGACACTCTACCTAATACTTTCCTTGCTTAGACTCTCTGCTTAAGACTTTCCTTGCTTAGACTCTCTACCTAAGACTTCACTGCTCAAGCCCGCGACAAGATACTTATATCTAAACTAACTATTTAGAGAAGGAATAACTTGCAACAACACTTGATTAACAATCAGAGGTGTTCAAATATTATACAACACACTTTTACACAAAGGATTCTTAAGATATACAAGAATAAGAACACTTTAACATATTAACCTCTCTTGAGTTGAATGTAGTGCGTGTGTATCTCAGTTGTAGTTGTAGAATTATTTATTGAGTTGATCTTCCAATCTTCTGCTCTTTTTATAGCTGAAGAAATATATTTGTTGAAGTATCCACAATGGCTATAATTAGATCAAATCTTCTAATACATCTTCTTTTCCAAGAAGGTAGATGTTGGAACTTTTAGTCAAGGAATTATCCATAGAACAAGGCTTTTTTCCGGAGAACACTTCCATGAAACAAGTACAACATAATCTTTCAAAGATAATGTCAACATATCTTGAGTCTCGTGTTAGCAGAGCTTGAGTTGACACTACTCAGTTTTAGAGGTAGCCATAGCACGCTTCTGATTCTGAAGTGTACTAGTAGTAACTTTCTAATCAGACTCTCTCATGTATGTGTAATCAAAACCGAGTCAAAGCTACTTTTGTTTCAGAAATAGTTACATCAAATAAATACAATTATGCACACACGAAACAACTAGTTAGAAATTCTAATTGTGTTTTCAAATACTTTTTTATCATTAAAACTTTAGAGGATACATGGTAAGAACCAAATTTGTCTAAAAAATCTCCCCCTTTTTTATGATCACAACCTTATGTATTTTAAAACAATCAGTAGCAGATTAATTACTCAACAATTTTCAGGGTCTGAGATTTGTAAGCTCCCCCTGTGTCAGACAATCTTAGAGGTGAGGTTTGTAAGCTCCCCCTGAGCCCTATCTATAAAGTCTAAGAGATTAGGTTTGAAAGCTCCCCCTATATAGAATAATTAGATCCACTCCAAGAGGATTACTCAACAATCAGTAGTACATTGGTTATTCAACAACTTTCAGGAGGTTTGTAAGCTCCCTCTATGTCAGACAGTCTTAGAGGTGAGGTTTGTAAGCTCCCCTCGAGTCCTAAAGGCTACAGAGTATACAATACTGAGACACAGATTGTAGAGGAATCAATTCATGTTAGATTTTATGATAAGCTTGGCAATCAAAAGCCAAAGCAGCTTAAAATTTCTGCAGATAGAGAAACGCTTCTCACAGACTCTGAAGACTCAGAGGCAGACAAAGCTCAAGTGAAAGAACCAGAAGCAACACCAGATGCTACTCCCTTGGTTGCTCAGATGAACAACTTGAACATTTCTGAAGAACCAACTGTTAAAGGATCATCCAGAATCAAATCCTCTCATCCAGAAGAGATGATCATTTGAAAGAAGGATGACCCTATCAGAACAAGATCCTTTCTTAGATAATCTCGAACGTCATTATTTGGTCTAGTGTCAATTATTGAACCAACCTCTGTGGATGAAGCTCTGCTAGACAATGAGTGGATACTTGCCATGCAAGAGGAGCTTAACCAATTCACAAGGAATGACATTTGGGATCTGGTTCCAAGACCAAAAGGATTTAATATCATTGGAACTAAATGGGTCTTCAGAAATAAGCTGAATGAGCAAGGAAAAGTAGTCAGAAACAAAGCTAGGCTAGTTGCTTAAGGATATAGTCAGCAAGAAGGAATTGATTACACAGAGACTTATGCTCCTGTGGCAAGGTTAGAATCTATTCGCTTACTTATTTCATTTGCTGCACAGAATAACATCACTCTATATTAGATGGATGTTAAAAGTGCTTTCTTAAATGGATTAATTGAAGAAGAAGTTTATGTTCATCAACCTCCTGGTTTTGAAAATGAAAAACTTCTAGAACATGTTTTTAAACTAAAGAAATCACTCTATGGCTTAAAACAAGCTCCCAGAGCTTGGTATGAAAGGCTGAGTAATTTCCTTTTGGAAAATAATTTTACCAGAGGAAAAGTGGACACAACTGTATTTCATAAATCAATTAAGAAAGACATCTTAATCTGTCAGATTTATGTAGATGACATTATTTTTGGTACAACAAATATTACGCTTGGAAAGGAGTTTGCTCAATCTATGCAGGCAGAATTTGAAATGAGCATGATGGGAGAACTCGGATTCTTTCTGGGAATCCAAGTCAATAAAACTCCAGAAGGCACCTACATACATCAGACTAAGTATGTGAAGGAGCTTCTGAAGAAGTTTAATATGACTGAAAGTAAGTTGGCTAAAACTCCAATGCATCCTACAAGCACTCTTGGAAAAGAAGAGGTAAGTAAGAAGGTAGATCAAAAGCTCTACAGAGGTATGATTGGATCTCTTCTGTATTTGACTGCTTCTAGACCTGATATTCTATTTAGTGTTTGTCTGTGTGCTAGATTCCAATCAGATCCTAGAGAATCTCACTTAACAACTGTTAAGAGGATTCTGAGGTATCTGAAAGGTACTACTAATGTGGGTTTGTGTTACAGAAGATCTGATGAATACAAACTAGTAGGATTCTGTGACACTGACTATGCTGGAGACAGAGTAGAACGTAACAGTACTTCTGGAAGCTGCCAGTTTCTGGGAAGTCATCTGATCTCTTAGTTCAGCAAGAAGCAACCCACAATTGCTCTTTCAACAATAGAAGCAGAATACATTGTTGCTGCTGGATGTAGCACTCAGATGCTCTGGATGAAAAGTCAACTAGAAGATTATCAGATACATGAGAGTAACATTTCCATCTTCTGAGATAATACTTCTGCTATATGCTTGTCTAAAAACCCTATTTTACACTCTAAGGCAAAACATATAGAAATTAAACATCATTTCATCAGAGACTATGTTCAGAAGGGAATTATAAGTTTAAACTTTGTTGATACAGACCATCAATGGACTAATATCTTTACAAAACCCCTTGCTGAAGATAGATTTAAATTTATTCTGAAAAATATAAGTATGGATTTTTGTCCAGAATAAAATGTTTATCATAAGCAAATTTCCTCAGATGGAAAATGTTTTAACTTTGAAGTATTTCATTTATTTATTTATTGTTTAATATTTTATTTACTGTGTGCAAATCTGAACTGACAAGCCTCAGAGGATCTGAACATTGGCTAACGTTTCATTTCTCAAAGAGTTTCAGAAGCACATGCAAGCAAACACGTGTCATCTGAATCTGAAATGATTGAGTGTTCAGCACTAAAACGCCGTTCAGAGGTACTATTTGCATTAATTTTAATTCTCGTTTTCCTCCCCACGCGTTGTCAGAATCATTAAATGTTTTTCTTGTCATGATTATGTTTGATGTGATTTAATGTTTAATTAAATGCTAAATGTTGAATGTGTGACTCTTGTGTGCCCTAACTTTCTCTATAAATTCCACAACACTTCACTTCTCACACTTTTCACCCTCGTTCACATCTCTTATGCATTTCTGCTTATTACATTCTTTCATCTTCTCCTCAAAACCCAAATCTCAACGGAACCCTAAATCCCTCTCTACTTCATCAATGGCAACCTCTTCATCAACCTCTCAATAACTTCAATCAACAATGGCTGCTATCTCTTCTGCAAATCTGGGTACTGTTGCTTTCAAAGAACCAGTTAGAACCCTCCTCACACCGGTTGAAAAACTTGAAGTTCTGTGTGAATCAATAGTGAATTTTGAATCTATTGCAGAAAATGGGTTTGACCTTCGTCCCATTGTTGATGCTCAAAGTTGGACAAAATTCTTTGATAGACTGATGGGACCGGTTTATCCATGCTTGGTGAAAGAATTTTGGATTCATGCAACTACATACCCTAAGTTTATTGTTTCTTCAGTTTTGGGTAAGGAAATTATGATCACTGAAGATTTGATCAGGAAGCTTATTGGTTATGAAGAAACTGATGGTGTTACAAATCTGCCAGCTGGGCGTATTGATATGACAGAGGTTTTCAGTGAAGTTTTCACATATGGAGAAGCCTCTAAAAAAGTGAAAGATCTGAAGCCAACCTACAGGATATGGGCTAAGATTTTTATGGGATGCATACATCACAGGAAATCTTCAAACTCTCCTGATTATGTCAACACTGATCAGATGTACTTCATGTACTGTCTGAGTCAAAGCACAAAAGTGGATATGCCTTACCTGCTATTCAATCACCTTTGGACTCATGTGAAACAATCAAGAGAAGAAGTCAGAACTAAGCATCAGAAGATGAGAAATTGGATTCCAATGGGAAGACTCATCTCAGATATTCTGACTGAGAATGGCTTGGTTGGACATCTGATAGAAGCTGGAATGAAGGAAGAATTAGCTTCTGTGATTGGCAAACCTCTGAATGCGAAAAGTCTTCAGAGGATGAAAATTGTAGAAGCAGTCACTGCTGCACCTGATCAGATCAACTTTGAAGAAGTCAGCAAGAGAAGGATACTAATAGATGATTTTCCTCTATTCTACGCTAATGAACCAAGGGAAATTATTCTGACATATATAGCAACTTATCTGGCAGATGGAACTCCTCTTCCAGAACATCTGATTCAGAAAGCAGGCGAACCTGAACCAGATTTTTATGGAGACAGAGACGGGAAGAAAAGGAAAGTCTCAGAAGAAGGTTCTTCTAAGCCAAAGAGGAAAGCTTCTGGCGAGGCAGCTTCTGTAAAGCCAAAGAGGGTCAAGAAACAAAAAGGTAACCCTCCTTCTTCCAGTTTAGATTCCATTTTAGAAACTGTCAAAGAAGTACTAGCATCTGAACCTCCTTCTTATGAACCTATACCCTCACCTTCTCCTCCTCATGAATCTGAACCCATTCCTTCTGAACCAGAAATATCTCAACCTATTCCTTCTACACCTAAACCAAAACAAACTTCTAAACCTCAACCACAACCATCTGAAAAACAAACTTCTGAAATTCCCCCACCAGAAACACAAACTTCTGAACAACAACAAAAAGAACCCATTCCTTCTGATCCTCAACCAGATCAACCTAAAACTTCTGAATCATTTATATCTGAATCTGATATTCTTGATGTTCAACCCTTGAAAATTCTTTTTGACATTTCCTCAACATCCTGTCACACTTCTGCATCATCTGATTCTTCTGAATCTGATTTACCTTCAGAAGTTAACTCACCCCCTTCACTCTGTGGTTATGAACCAAAACAACCAGATGTATCCATTTCATCTGAACCTATCATTTCTGAATCAACTCCAAAACCTACATCAACTTTTGTTCCATTTTGTCCTATGCCTTCTGATATCATTCCATCTGTTAAACCAAAGAATGTTACTAAACCTTCTACACCATATCCTCGTCCTCTTTTCATCATTCCTTCTTTTTCCATACCCTCCTCATCTGAAACCACCAAAACACTCTCTCTAGAAAACTATCTGAACCCTAAACCTAGGATGGATGTTAGTACTTTATTTGCTGGTTTTAAAAAGGAATTAAACATGTGGCTGTCTACTGTCAAGAAGGAGTGCATGTCAAGTCTGAATCCTGATGATTCTGAGGCTAGCTGGAACAGATTCATTTCAAGATTTAACTCTGTAGCTTCAAACCTTCGAACCATTTGCTCTGATGATGAAAATGTGAGATTTGCTGAAGTTACCACACAAACTCTTCTGAATATGAGTAGATCTCCAATTCTTCCTCTAATTCCAATTGAAGGTGTGAAAAGACACAAGAAAGAGGGGTTTTAATTGGGTTTTCAAAAATGAAAACTTTTTGTGAAACTCAAACAAAGATCACAAATATACTAATCAAGAAAGAAGGACACACGATATATCTTGGTTCGCTTGAAAACTAGCAAGTTAAACTAGTCCACCCACCAAGGTGATTTCGCCTTAACACAAGGACTTAATCCACTATAATCAAAAGATTACACTGCACTAACAACCGTTGGTGACTAACAACTCAGACAACCGTCTCTTCTTAAGGATTCTGGCCCAACTGGTCCCTTAAGGAAATACAAACTGCACAAGCAACCGCTAGTGACTAACAAGAAAGACTAACCGTCTCTTCTAAAGGATACAGACCTAACCGGTCCCTTAAGGAGTTACAAACAACAGTTTGAACAAATATGTTTACAATGAAATTGATTCTAAACAAGTTGATATAAACACTATTAGTAGCTCAAATGTCTTAAAGACACTAATACAGTATGAACAATATTCTTTCTTTGTATTTTTGTGCTTCAATACTGTAGTTTCAATTCTTCATAGGTTGCTTTCAATCAAAGGGTGAGTTGTGTATTAATAATTATAAAGCTTCATTTTTTTCTTGAAGTAATCAAGTCCTTATATATCCAGAAAAAGATTCGTTGGAGGGTAGATCAGGAATATCCTTTAGGTAGCTGGCGACTTGAAATAATGTCATTACGTAGGGATGAAAATTGTACACAAAAGTTATCCTTTGTACCACCAAATCAGGGTAGTGTCATGGTAGTGGAATGAGAAGTTAAAATGTACTATGTATTATTTTCCCTCGTAGACGTTTGAGCTTCTCTTCTTTATATCAGAGGCTTCTGAATGGAGATGATTGAAGCATGAGTAGAAGAGTTAATCAGTAGGTCTTAAGAGTCTTGAGTCTTCAGAACTTGTTCACCATAACCTTGTCTTCAGAACTATAAGCACTCGGTCTTCAGAACCTTTGGTCATTAGTAACTTAAGTCTTTAGAGTCTTCAGAACGTCGTTCAGCAGAACTTTGTCTTCAGAGTCTTCAACACTAATTCTTCAGAAACTCAAGTCTTCATAGTCTTCAAAACTTCGTTCAACAGAACCTTGTCTTCAGAGTCTTCAGAAGAGTATGACTTCAAAAGCTTGAAAGCCTTCAGAAGTAAAGTATCTGAGTCATGATCAGAAACAGAAACCAAGAGAACATTGCAGAAGCAACATATTGTCTTCTTAGAATCTTTCTAAAGTATAGTAGATCAGAAGCAAATTTGCTTCTTATAGCGCGGTAGTGACTTTGGTCAGATCAGAGTAATCACTAAATATGATCTCTATCAAAGTCAGAACCTATTTGTTAATTCTTCAGAAAAACAAACGTTAGAGTACCAAAATTATTCTCACACAAATACCACTTTGTTATTATCAAAACTTAGAGATATCTTTGCAGAACCAAATCTTGTTCTAACAATCACCAGCCTTTTCGGAAGCAGATCTTAGAGCAAGATATTTAGTTTCTTTGAGGACTCATCTCCATTCATTTCCATCTCATGACTCTGAAGATTTCTTATTAGACTTTCAAGAGACAACGTATTCAAGTCCTTAGCTTCTTGAATAGCTGTAACTTTAGGTCTAAACTTTAAAGGAATACTGCTTAGAATCTTTTTAACATGATCTTATGTGGAGTAACTTTTATTTAGCACATGAAGTCCTAACACAAGAGTCTGAAACCCTGAGAAGATGGTTTCAATATCTTCATCATCCTTCATTTTGAACAGCTCGTATTTCTGCACTAGTAAGCTAGCTTTAGCTTCTCTAACTTACCGATTCTCTTCATAAGTAGAGAATAGATAATCAAAGATAATATTTGTAGAAGACTTATCAATTATTTTTAAGTACTCAGCATATGGTAGAGCCTCAACCATAATACCTCTGACTCTTTCTTTTGAGCTGGAGTTGGAGTTTTCCTATCAGATACCATACGAACACAATCAATAGAAATTTCAATGCATCTTCAAGTATATCCCATGGCTCATCATCGAGTCCAATGATATATGTGTACATCTTGCTTTTCCACCATTCAAACTTGATTGAGTCACCACTGAATACAAAAGGTTTAGCTGAGTAATGATTTCTCTTAGAGCTACTGTAATCATATGGAAATCCCCTTACTAGGGAACTAGCATTAATATCCTCAGTGGCCATATTTTGCTCATTGGAACTTTGAATGTACCACTGTTAAGTGTTACATACATACCTTGCTCTAATGCCAACTGAAGGTAAGAAAAATACACAAGAAGGGGGGTTTAGTTTTATTTACAAAATTCTTTTTACTCCTGAGCCAGAGTTCAGAACTTGATGATAAGTGCAGCAGAAAATGTAACAGAAGCAAATAAAAACAACAATGAACACACAACAGTTATCCTGGTTCCTCTCCAACTGAGAGTACTCCGGTCCCCTTTCCACGCAAGAGATTTCCATTATAATCAACTTAATTAAAACTTCTTATACTCACAAGTATAATACTTTCCCTGCTCAGACCAACCGTCTAAGACTCCTTGCTCAATCAGCACCTAATCAAGACTTCTCTGCTTAGATCTTCAGATTCTAAGACTTCCCTTGCTTAAACCTACCTGGTTCAAGACTTCCTTGCTCAGATACTCTACCTAAGACTTGTTAGAACACAAATTGGTGTTTAATATATCTCATTGTTTTGATGATAACATAAATGAAATTTTGCATAAAGGAAATATATACTCTAATTGTGTTTAAGTAATTTTGTTTCAGATCTTCATTTATATATTCATCTGGAAGCAAAAATTACATCTGCAACTGAAAAGAACGTTAAGACTCTGAGCGTCAGAAGCAACATTTCAAAAGACTTTGAGCGTTGCCTGAAGAGACTCGGATCTGCTACAAATGACTCTGAGTGAAGCTAAGAAGAATTTGAGTAAAGAGCATACAACATTGTTTCAGAAGACTCTGGAAGTACTTCACGCTGCAAGTACAGAGACTCTGATATTCAACTCTGCGCTGATTGTAACATTCACGCTTAAGCACTATTGCTGCAAGACTCTGATCTGAAGAACAAGGAATTACATCAGAGGATCTGATGTTACTATTAATTGAAAAGATGCCAGCTCAAAGAAAAGATTCGTTGCTAATCCCAACGTCTGCTCCAACGGCACTATTCCTTATTTATGCATGACACAAGAATTCAGACACAAAGCACATATCTGAACATTCCTCTTCCTGGAAAGGAAAAGTCAATAGAAGACAAAAAGGCAACAAAGGCAGCAGAACGTATAGCAATGCACAGTCTTTGAGATAAGGACTTGAAGTAGTATTTAAACAAGCTTCAACATCTTTCCAACGTTGACGAATATTGACGAATCACTTGAAAGAAAACTAACTCACAAGCTCTCATTCAAATATTCTTCAAGCTTAACAGTTTTCATATTTGTTCTTAATTTTGTGTAAACATCACTGTTGTGATATAGCTTGTTAGAAGCAAAACCTTAAACACAAATTGTTAGTTTATCTTTGTAAAAGATTTCCTTAAGAAGACCAAGTTGTGGTCAGATTTTATTGAGAAGACTAAGACAGTTGTCTTAGTCATTTACACTGTAATCAAGTTTGATATAGTGGATTAAGTCCTTGTTGAGAAAGGCAAATCACCTTGGTAGGATAGACTGGATAAGTTTGAGTTCAAACGAACCAGGATAAAAATACTGTGTTATTTTTGCCATCTTCCAATTTGTTTTTAAAACCCTTATTCAACCCCCCCCCCCCTTCTAAGTGTCTTTCTCACCTTCAGTTGGCATCAGAGCTCCGATTCTGTAACTACTCTCACTTAACTGTGATAGAAAAAGATCCAGTTGAGAAAAACTCCTAATTTCTTGTTCTTTATTCATCATGGCTGCTGAAGCTTCAACTTCAACTTCATACAACAACAGATACAATGATAAAGACAGAATCAGCACCAAACCTCCCATGTTTGATGGTGAGAAGTTTGATTACTGGAAAGATAGAATAGAAAGCTTCTTTCTAAGTTATGATGCTGATTTGTGGGATTTGGTAACTGATAGTTGTCGCTACTGCGAAAATCGGCGCCGGCTGAACAGAAGAGTCGCCACTGTGCGTTATTTATCCCAACGGAGGGAAAGGAAACGCTCAGAGTAAACCTACCGCAAAGACGGGAAAGGTATGGTCGTCGCAACCAAAACCTGGGTTCGGGAGTCGGTTACGCAAGGGGAAGATATTAGCACCCCTCACGTCCGTCGTACTCGACGGGATCCACGCTTGTTTTCTGGTACGGATTGTTATTTCTATCTAAACTACAGGGTTAAGGGTTAAAAAGAAAGAAAGGGACTCAGCAAAGTATCGCACTTTATGCCTACGTATTCCCGTCTGGAACAAGAAATCAGAGTCAACGTAGTTCGCCTACCTACGGGAAAGGAGGGAAAGGTTGCTCGCTAAGATATCACATCCTATGCCTACGTACTTTCATACAGCATGAAAGATCAGAGCAAACGTAGTTCGGGCCACGTACGACACAAGTCTGTTTTGATTGTTTTTATTCCTTCTGAAAAGGGTTTTTCTGATTAGCAGTCCAAGCGGACAAAAATGACGTCTTGATGAGTTCACATTCTTTTACGGAAGAAGTGTCTTTTATTGTGTTTGAAATCTTATTGTGTTTTTCTGTTTGTTTTGAGAAAGAAGAGACAGCACTCTAACCTACGGTTGTGAAGGGAATCAAACTAACCTAGTGTTATCATCCTGGGTTAAGGCCTAATGTCTATCATGTTCCTCTCTTGCACAGAGAGAAACAGAGATCCTAGGGGAATAGACGGAAACAGAAATAATAGCAAATATATACAGCAGAGCAGTAAAATGCATGGATGCAACAATACAAGCGAGGCAAGGGAGTCCCACTCAACCTCGAACCTAGAAAACAATAGGCAAGAGTGAACAACATTCACTTTCAACCCAACAAGGTTAAACAGCAAGCAATACAGTCAGGAAAACCAATCAATACATCAGAGATGAATACAGCAAAATAAACAGCCACAACAGCTCTGCATCAACATCTGTCTTCAAGTCATCTCCAATCTGCTACAAGCTTCTGGCAAGCCTCAATCTCCATCTCCACGGCCTTCCAGCAAGGTCTTGATCATCAATCTTCCATCTGCAATGGCTTTTCTTCCAGTCTCAATCTCCAGGATGAATATCAGTCAACAAGATGAAGTGAATGAATTTTAGACAGTCAATTACCTACCAAGGGTGGTTCATTAACTGTTAACATTATATGGACAATTTTCTCTCAAAAGTTCTATCTTTCAAATACATTCACTGATCCTTCCAAAGGAAGGAGGTGGATATTTGAAAGAGACTTTGAATCATAGAGAAAGGATGGATGCAGACAAGGCATTCCATGTTTGAGAAACAAGCTTTCTAATCTAGAGTTCTGCCTAGCTCCTAAACCCTACTCTCCTCAACAGCTGCTAGCAAGAATCTCCTCATCAACTCTGGAAATTGATCCTCAAACTCTTGATCTCCAATAGCTTCATCATCACAAGTCTTCAGCTCTCCCAATCCCCAAGCAATCCCAATACCCACACAGACAAATCATAATCCCCAGAGAGGGCACACCACACCAGTCAAACAAATACAGACAGTATTAATAGCAGTATGGGAATCCTAATATTTTCTAAGGGATCTAATAACTACCCCTAATCCCTATAGTCCCATACCCCAAAGATTCAATTTCTAACTCCTAAGGGAAATGAGCTTATTCACCTATGTTGTCACCTAAACCCTAATTTTATTCATGTTATTCACACCTAATCAAATCACCTAAAATTAAGTCCTAAAAATATGAACTAAATTGTATATACAAGATAAAGTCCTAAACTAATCAACCTAAAAAGAATGAGCTCTAAAGCTAAAGGGAACTATTAGAACAAAAATCAACAAATTTAAGTCTCAAACTAAACTTAATAAAATGCTATTTACAAGAAAAATGCATGAAAAAATATTAAAACGAAATAAAATGCCATTTTATTTTTTCATATTTTTCTAGACAGAATTACTGACCTAGAGAAAAAAGAACCAATTAAAACTAAGCTATTTTCATTTTTTTATGATTTTTTAAAGATGAGAAAAAAATATTAAAGAAAGAAAATCACAAAATAGAAATAAATGGGGAAGGGGGTCTGAATAGCAAGGGCGCCCAGTTCAAATCTTGATGGGCTTGAAAAGTGGGGGGCGCGCATAGCAATGGGCGCTAAGCCCAATTGCACTCAGAAAGTAAACAAAAAATAAAAAAACATAAAACGGTGCAGATAGTGATTAATTTAGGCATAATTGGGATTGGGCCTTCATCTGGGGGTGTTAGTAGCAAGGGGATTCAAAGCCCATCAGATTCTTTTAAGTGAAACGGTGCGTTGCACCATTTGAAATCTCCCTCCACTTTTCTTCTTCAACCACGGCCGTTGGATTGAATTAATTAGTCAAATAACCAGGCTTGATCCAACGATGGATAGTCATCGTCCCCAACTTGAAAACCCTAACCTGCAACTCCTCATGCCATGCACAAATCTTCCATCCCCTGGTTCTTCCTCGTTTCTCCATTAAAACCAAAAATGTAAACACCAAGATTGCTCCCCTCCTCACGTAGAACACAATTGTATCAATAGTTTTCAGTATAACAGCCTAGAACTTCAAACCCGATAAGCATAACAATTCTGATCCACCATTTCCACCTGTGATCAATCCTCCCAATTCTCTCTAAGTCTTGCCCTAAATTAATCCATATCTTGCACTGATCATTACAAGCTATTCATTCAAGATTATCATGCAATATCCTAATAGTTACAAGCTTCAACAGTTCTTGCACTCCATTAACAACCTTCATGAAAACTCTCCAAACCTTGTGGAATTCATCATCTAACCTAACTTAACCATTCTATGCTAACAAATTCCTAACAGGCTAGCTAAACCATGCAATTCGAGCAGAAATACCAACCTGGTTCAAAATGAAGAAACAACTAAGGAACTCTTTGATCCAATGCTTGCAGTGACTTGAAACTGATCCACACACTCCAACTTTGATTCTGTATGCAAAGATCCTGACTCAACCTTCTTGTATCTTGTGATTCCAACTTCTTGCACCTTGGATGATGGAACTTGTATGGCACGATCCTTGCTTAATTCAGCCAAATTCTTGTGAGAATTATAATCTATGAATGATGGTGATGAAGATCAGATCAAGAATGGTGAAGATTGGTGAAGATTTGAGGTAGTTTGAGAAGCTTTTGCAAAAATGGAAGATTGGTATGAAACTTGGGTTTTGAACAATATGAATCACCAACCATGGCATGAAGCCACTCAATGCAATATATACATGAACTTAGAAAGCCCTAGAAGTTTGTAGAACCTTCCCATACACAATTTCCCTTGGATTTGAATTATGTAACTTTCATTATAAGTAACCATGAATAACTTTCAAAACTTGAACCAAACTCAAAATTCCACTTTATCCAATGTTCTCAAAATGTTTTTTCCATTCAAAATGACCTATAATTTCACCTCATTTGGCCAAAATATGAAAAATCTCATTTTTTAGGTCATTTTTATTCATTAAATCCACCAATTTTGAAACCTTGTGCTATGAATCTTTCCAATATCTCATGGTCACTTTTCTAGACTCAAAATGTCATTTGGAACAAGTTTGATGTTGTGAAGTTTTCCATTTGAAGCTTCCTTGTATGAGTTTTGGGCATAGGTTAAGAATGACCTGTAATCCTCAGATGACCAAAATACCCTTTGCTTGCCAAGACCATACGTAGAGTTCCACAAATCATATGAAGGCATACTATACCATTCTATAAAGCTAAGACAATGAGGAACAATTCTTATGTTGACCAGAAATTCATTTGAAATCTCCTTGAGGGGTAAAAATTGCTTGGAAGTCAAGTCACTTTCACAGACAAAATTTCAGATACCTCAGATGACCTGTAACTTGCAAGGACCATAACTTGAGTTCTATAAATCTCCTTGATGTCTTCCACCACTCAAATTAAAGGTCTTGAGATCCTATACAAGTTTCATGTTGGCCAAGGATCCATTTGAAGCTTTCATTTTGACTTATCTTTCTTGGAAATTTGACCTAAATTAGGGGATTTTACACAGAAACCCTAATTTAGAAACTCCTCTTCTCCTTGATTTCTCTTGAATTCTTCTTGGCATATCACCATATCCTCTTCTACATGTCAAATGATGAACCCCACATCTCTCCAATAGCCCTTAATGCCTTTCAATCAGTCATTTGACTTAGAGTTGACCTAGAGTTGACCCCAGATGAAACCCTAGTTGACTGTCTTCAACTGCAGTTCTTGTGATCACACCAATGACTTGTCTCCTTCTCCAAATGACTTTCTAAGTCTTTCATGATGTCCACATAATCTCCATGCTCAATTTACAGCTCACAACTCTTTGATGATCCTCAGATACCCTCAAATAGGAGATGGATGCACTGCTTGATCCATTGACTTCCCAGCTTTCAAATTCTTTCTGATGACTTGAATGAGATTGACTTTGAATAATAACCTCTTGATAGGCTCATAGAGATGAGAATAATGCTTGGTCCCTGTTGGATGATTTGCTATGCTATGCTATGCTATGCAGATGATTAGGCTATGTACATGACTCTATATGCAAATGCCAATGATATTGAAATATAAACCAAGTGAATAAGGTTGAGCAAATTTTAGGGTGCAACAACTGCCCCTATTCAAGCGACTTGGACCCGATTGGGTGAAGAGCCCGGAGCCTTCATACATTCGCGGTACGAGACGGTTGAATACTAAGAACCCGGAAATTTGCCAACCGCAGAAATAAACTACACCACTGCTTGGGGATTATTTCATCAGCCTGAAAAGCTTCTATCGTTGCAAGAATAAAACTTTGTCCACGCTAGGACTCCTCCTGCCGTTAACTCGAAAAAAAAATTCAACCACTTTGCTGGGGATGGCTCGTCTGCCTTCTCGTCAGAAATAAATCGTCCATGTTAGGAATAAACTCTCCCACATTAGGAATAACACCGTCCACGTTAGGGCTATACCCTCGTCTGGATCTGCCCACGTCAGGACTAAACTCTTCCACGTAAGGAATACATCTTTTTTCATCTTATGAATAACATCTTTCCATGTAAGGAAACCACCTTCTTTTATGAATTTGTCCACGTCAGGACTAAACTTTTCACGTTAGGAATACATCAAGGACTCAACTTGATATGCCCACGTAAGGACTCAATCTTTTCACGTAAGGAATCGATCTTCTTTCCACGTAAGGAATCCAACTCTTTCTGATTTGTCCACGTAAGGACTCCCCTCTTTCCACGTAAGGAACCCGTCTTCTTTCCACGTAAGGAAACCAATTCTTTCTGATTTATCCACGTAAGGACTCCCCTCTTTCCACGTAAGGAACCCGTCTTCTTTCCACGTAAGGAAACGCTTTTCGTCTTGATTTGTCCACGTCAGGACCCACCTCTTGACTCGCTGAGGAAGTAAAACCTTGTCCACGTCAGGACTCATGCACCTTCGACCCACTGGGGAAGTGAGACTTGTCCACGTCAGGACTCACATCTCAACCTGCTGAAGTAATAGAACCTGTCCACGTCAGGACTTGCGCGTCTTCGACTTGCTGGGAAATAAAACTCGTCCGCGTCCGGACTCACAATTTGCCAACAACACGAAGAAGGCTAAATTTGTCCACGTCAGGACTCTAGCCTCTTGTCATCACAAAGAACTACAAACTTGTCCACGTCAGGACGCACATTTCACCATTACGAATAGAGCTATCTGCTGGAAATAAATGGTCCTCGTCAGGACACCAACACGAAGAGTAATCAATCTTGTCAACGTTATGACTTCATACTCAATTAATACCGAGGAATCCGATCTGTCCACATTAGGACCAACACGTCTCGTCAACTTGAGGAAATGTCCACGTCAGGACCCCACATTCCAACAATTCTGAAAAATCGAACCTGTCCACGTTAGGACTAGCACCTCTCATCCACCATGAGGAAGTAAAATTGTCCACGTCAGGACACCCACTTCTCTAGCACGAAGAAAACCTGTCAAGAAAATTGTCCACGTCAGGACTCATCCTTCTATTGGTCCCAAACCACAAAACTTCTTGGCACTGATGTGACCGTGATTTTGAAGCGGACTCTACTGGGGATATTTGGAAACCAAACTACTGGATGACTGTTCTGATAACCGGCGACAGCCTCTGAGATTCTGGCTCGGGAAACCCTTCGATGACAAATAACTCTGCCTGGGAGTGAGGAGAAATTCTGCCTACTCACTCTGGCGGGGAAAACACGAGAAACTCACAAATAACTCTGTTTGGAAACAAAAAGAACTTCATCATGATAATTCTGTGAGGAATAACGCCAAAGCTGACACTTCATGGAATGTCTCACGTCAAGACCTCGAATGCTTGATGCTTCATTTGAGCAAGAGCTCTCTCTACCTGCAAGAGAAACAATACTTGAAACAAACGGTTAGCCAACCTGGTTTATGCTTCAAGGTGCATATGTTTGATAACGACACAATGTTCCATTCGACATGGAAATGTTATGCGTTTTTGTTTGGTGTATGCAAATATGACCCTATATGCCAATGCAAATATGACACTATATGCCGATGCCAATGTAGACTCGAACTGCTGGGATACAGGAATTGCTCCAGCAAGATAAATGCTGAAGACAATGCTGACTCCGCTGGGGATAGCCAGATGCTACAGAATTATTCCAGCAAAATAAATGCTGGAAGAGTGAAGTCAACTCAGCTGGGAAATGGGGACTTGAACCAAGCACCTCATCGAAGTCACACCCTGCTGGGAATATAACTCTGCTGGAGAATAGCAGATGCGCTCGGTATGATTATACTTCTGCCGGAAAGTGAACTGATATCACCCGGTATTCTGGCAAAATAAATGCCAGGACACACAACCAACTCTGCCGGGGAGGGTCTTAATCTTCGATTTCCACTGGGAGGAATGAAAATACTGGTTGAAAAGAGAACTCCGCTGTGGAAGAGTAGCTGACCCCGTGGGGAAAGGTGAACTTGTCTGGGTACAACTCACAAATATTAATCTTCTGTGGCTAAACCACTCTGCTTGAGATAAGGGAATCCTTCTGGGGGACACCATACTGTCTGAATACAGCCTACAATCTTGGAATCACCAAACTCTGCTAAGGATAAACGACTTTGCTGGAGAATATCCTTTGGATAAGCTACGGCTGGCTAGGGAGTTCGATCCTTCTTCAGGAAGAACGTGCATGACCTGCATGGGGGTCGAGTCTTTCGTTACTGCAATCTCTTGATCATCTTCCTCGTACAGTGATGAAACCTGCAACAACACAAACAAGGCAAGCCAAGCCTATGCAACCAAATCTATTCAGGTTAGTGACGTCGTTTTTAGTTAATTCAAAGTTTTAGCAATTGTTGGCAAGGGCCAGTGATGTTATACACATGCTAGTTTCAGTAAACTTAGGCGCTTTATCATGCACAAAACAGTAAAGAACCGGCATCAAGTACTGAATAACATATTTTATTGATTGGGCCCCTGAATGGGCGGAGTTTTGTACACGGGGTGTAACTCCTGAAAAGAGGAAGCTACGCAAAGCAAATATACAAGTATGCACAAGAAGCATAAATATATTGCCAAATTAGATTTGTACACATGTCGGCAACGGGATGCAGATGAACACCACGAACTGATCCTCCCATGACTCGCCCGACTCTAATGCTTCCCCGGTATCCATACTTCCGAAGAGGTTGTACCCGATAATCGACTCCTCAGGTATATTCTCCCGCACCAATGCTCAATGCAGTATCAAATTCGGACTGCAGTCATTTGCTTTTCAAATCCCTAACTTTTGCGTGAACCGCCCTTTACGGGTTTTCAGTTCACCGGGATACCCCTTTTTGCCGAAGCCGCCCAGTGTAGGTTTTCAACTTCGCGGGTGTACGTTTTTCATTTTATCCCTAATTTTTGCCCGAACCTTTCATTCTGTTTTTGGTTCGCCAGGATGCCCCATTTTTGCCTGGACTCTCTTTTTTCTGTCCAGCGGGTCAATTTTAAGCAAAGTATTTTTTAACTGCGTCCGAATTCACAGGCGACGTGAAGTCTTCACCGTCCATGGTGGACAACAATAACGCTCCTCCTGAAAAGACTTTTCTGACAACGTATGGCCCTTCGTAGTTGGGGGTCCACTTGCCCCTGTGATCTGCCTGCGGCGGGAGAATCCTTTTCAGCACAAGGTCGCCCGTCTGAAAGCTGCGAGGATGTATCTTCTTATCATATGCTTTCTTCATTCGGCTCTGGTACAAACGACCGTATGCTAGAGAAGCTAGCATCTTCTCATCCATCAAACTCAGTTGGTTCAACCTGTCTTTCACCCATTCTGCCTCATCCAGTTGAACATCTCGCAATACCCTCAGAGAAGGGATCTCAACTTCCAATGGTAGTACTGCTTCCATTCCGTATACTAACGAGAACGGGGTTGCCCCGGTTGATGTGCGTACCGTCGTACGATAACCGTGCAAAGCAAAAGGTAGCATCTCATGCCAATCCTTATAGGTCACCACCATTTTCTGAATGATCTTCTTGATATTCTTATTGGCCGCTTCGACAGCGCCATTCATCTTGGGTCGGTAAGGGGAGGAGTTGTGATGTTCGATCTTGAAATTCTGACAGAGCTCCTTCATCATTTTGTTGTTCAGGTTTGAACCGTTGTCAGTGATTATCCGCTCGGGGATCCCATATCTGCAAATGATATCTCTCTTGATGAATCTGGCCACCACCTGCTTAGTTACATTTGCATAAGACGCCGCTTCCACCCACTTGGTGAAATAATCGATTGCTACTAGAATGAACCGGTGTCCATTAGAAGCTGTTGGCTCGATCTTTCCAATCATATCGATTCCCCACATCGAGAATGGCCACGGCGATGACATCACATTCAGAGGACTCGGGGGCACATGGATCTTATCAGCGTAGATTTGGCACTTGTGGCACTTTCTCACAAACTTGAAACAATCAGTTTCCATAGTCAGCCAAAAATAACCTGCCCGTAGCAGCTTCCTCGTCATAGCATGCCCACCAGCGTGCGTACCAAATGTACCCTCATGTATTTCCTCCATGAGCAGCTTCGCCTTTTTCTCGTCTACACAACGCAACAACACCAAATCGTGGTTTCTTCTGTACAAGACACCATCCGGATTCAAATAGAAATTACCCGCTAATCTCCTGAGAGTCTTCTGATCTTGACCGGATGCCCCAGCCGGATACTCTTTATTCTTCAGGAAGTTAAGGATATCAAAATACCACGGTTTATCATCGGATGCCTCGTCAATAGCAAACACAAAGGCAGGCCTGTCAAGCCGAGAGATAATGATTCGGGGAGCCTCATTCCAGAAGTTGACTTTGTACATGGAAGACAAAGTGGCTAAGGCGTCAGCCATTTGATTCTCTGCTCGCGGCACATGATGCAATTCAACCTTGTCAAAGAAAGGCAACAATCTCCTTGCATAGTTCATGTAATGTATTAAATTGGGCTGCCGTGTCTCCCATTCTCCTTTTATCTGATTCACTACCAGGGCTGAGTCTCCGTATACGTCCAGATTCTTGATTCGCAAATCAATGGCTTCTTCAAGCCCCATGATACAAGCTTCGTATTCGGCCTCATTATTGGTAACTGCAAAGGTCAATCGAGCAGTAAACGGGATGTGCGACCCGTGTGGAGTAGTGATGATTGCCCCTATTCCGCTACCGTAAGCGTTCACAGCTTCATCAAATATCATCTTCCATTTGGAACCCAATTCTGGTCCTTCGTCTGGCAACGGCTCTTCACAATCTTTCATCTTTAGGTACATGATATCCTCGTCAGGAAAATCAAACCTCATCGATTGGTAATCTTCAATAGGCTGCTCTTCCAAGTACTCAGACAACACACTCCCCTTTATAGCCTTTTGCGAGACGTATTGGATGTCATATTCAGTCAAGACCATCTGCCAACGGGCAATTCTCCCTGACAGCGCCTGCTTTTCGAATACATATTTGATAGGATCCATCTTCGAGATGAGCATGGTTGTATGATTCAGCATGTATTGCCTCAAACGCTTGGCGGCCCAGGCTAGCGCGCAACAAGTTTTCTCCAACATTGAGTATCGAGATTCACAATCTGTAAATTTCTTACTCAAGTAATAAATTGCATGCTCTTTTCTTCCTGTCTCGTCGTGTTGACCGAGAACACAACCCATGCTTCCCTCAAGAACTGTCAAATACATGATCAAGGGTCTCCCTGCCACTGGGGGTATCAAAATAGGAGGCTCCTGCAAATACTGCTTTATTTTATCGAACGCCTTTTGACAATTTTCGTTCCACGTTACAGCTTGATCTTTCTTCAGCAGCTTGAATAATGGTTCACACGTAGCAGTTAGGTGAGATATGAACCTAGCAATGTAGTTCAACCTCCCTAAAAACCCGCGCACCTCTTTCTCTGTTTTAGGCGTCGGCATTTCTTGGATCGCTTTTATTTTAGCAGGATCGACCTCTATTCCTCTTTCGCTTACGATAAACCCCAGCAGTTTACCCGATCTCACCCCGAAGGTGCATTTGTTAGGGTTCAGTCTCAGCCTGAACTTCCTAAGCCTTTTAAATAGCTTCAGCAGATTCACCAGATGCTCTTCCTCCGTCTGGGATTTGGCAATCATATCGTCAACATAAACTTCGATCTCTTTATGCATCATATCATGAAAAAGAGTCGTCATCGCACGCTGATACGTTGCCCCAGCATTCTTCAAACCAAAGGGCATCACTTTGTAACAAAATGTTCCCCAAGGCGTTATGAAAGTAGTCTTCTCCATGTCCTCTGGCGCCATTTTAATCTGATTATAGCCTGAGAAGCCATCCATGAAGGAGAATACGGAGTATTGAGCAGTATTATCAACTAGCACATCGATATGAGGAAGTGGAAAATCATCCTTTGGGCTTGCTTTATTCAAATCCCTATAATCCACGCACATTCGAACCTTGCCATCTTTCTTTGGCACCGGTACTATGTTAGCAACCCATGAGGGATATTTTGTCACAGCCAGGAACCCAGCGTCCCACTGTTTTTGAACCTCTTCTTTGATCTTCATTGCCATATCTGGTCTAGTTCTGCGAAGCTTTTGTTTGACCGGTGGGCATTCTTCTTTCAATGGCAGACGGTGCACAACCATATCTGTATCGAGCCCTGGCATATCTTCATACGACCAAGCGAATACATCACTATACTCTCGGAGCATTTCAACCAGTCTTCGCTTGATATCGCTCTGCAGCGCGGCTCCGATACGAATATTCTTCTCAACCCCTTCTGACCCCAAGTTGATAATTTCGATGACCTCTTCGTGAGGCAGAATGACACGCTCTTCTTGTTTCACCAACCAAGACAGTTCTTCAGGAACGTCACTATCTTCGACAACCTCTTCTTCGGCCTGAAATACCGGGTGCTCGAAGTCGGGACGAGTCATAGGTGGTTCAAGGATGTCATCTGAAAATGTTATCCTGAAAAAAGAATGGTTAAATGCTTCAAAATGCGTATAAAGCGAATAACCACGTTGCCATGTTATTGAAAAATACAAAACAAGAAAGACAGAGATCGAAATATTTGCACATGAAAAAACGCCATTTATTTAATCATTAACACGCAATGTTCATAACAGCACAGCCCTAAGCAAATCATGCCCCGGGCAAGACATCAGATTGTTCAACAATTAATAAAACAAAGCATTACTGTTTAAGAGTCACAGGAACAAGCTCCTGAATAGACCAGTTGCACAGTCCCTGTCCTGGTGTGCTTGGCTGAATCCAGGCATCCATATCACAGTCGCTGTCTCCTTCATCAGACTCTGAAGCAGCGTTGATGGTTTCATGACATACTCCACTAGCAGAGATGGTTATTGGCCCTCTGAAACGGGGTGCTCCCACAGCAGGTGTTGACGACGACGGTTGGTATCCTAGCCCGAACCGGTCCATCTTCACAGGAATATCCAACACTTTTCCCCAGCCCTTTGCTTCTCCTGCCTCTACCAGAGCTTGAGCTTCTTTATACGACGAGACAGCTATCTCCGACACTTTGCTCGGCCCGGGACCTTGGTCCTTGATACGCAACCCTTCAAATGCCTGGCAGGGTGTTTCGTGGATCTCTCCATCAACCTCCACATATTTAAATGACGACAGATGGCTGACCAGGATGTCTTCTTCTCCGCATACAGTGACTACGCTGTCTCCGACCATATATTTCAACTTCTGATGCAGGGTAGATGTGACTGCCCCAGCCCCATGAATCCAGGGTCTTCCGAGCAAGCAGCTATATGCAGGCTGTATATCCATGATATAAAACTCCGTCACAAACACCTCCGACCCCACCTGTAGAGGCAATGTTATCAATCCGAACACTGTTCTCCGCGTCCCATCAAATGCCCTGACTACCAAGTCACTGGGCGTGCACAGGATTCCTCTGACATCTAGCTTCATCATCGCTTTCTTGGGCAGCACATTCAAAGACGATCCGGTATCGACCAGTACATGCAACATGACTGATCCTCTACACTCGACAGATACGTGCAGCGCCATATTATGGTCTCTCCCCTTCGGGGTCAAATCGAAGTCGGTAAAGCCTAAGCTGTGGCCTGCATTCACATGTGCCAACACTCCTTCCAGCTGATTCACGGAGACGTCTTGGGGTACAAAGGAAGTATCCAGGACTTTCAACAAAGCATTTCTGTGGGCTTCAGAACATAATAGCAACGACAAGATAGATATCTTGGACGACGTCTGTTGCAGATGCTCCACGATCTTATAATCACTTTTTCGAATCAAGCGCATGAACTCTTCTACATCTTTCAATGCCGATGCTTTTTCGCTTGCCTGCACTGGAACATTCTCAACCATTTTTCCTTTCCCCTTTGCCAGTCTTTCGGCCTCTACCTCAGGCGATATGAAGATCCTACCACTCCTTGTCATACCTCCTGAACCAACAACGTTGTCCACGGTCTCGGCTGGCTGCTTATTAACATCAATCTTTATCCCGTCACAATACACCTCCAACCCATATGACCATGGGACTGCTTTTGTGTTCTCGTACGGGATCGGTCCGGCCTTAGTTATGGTAATTGGCGGTCGCTGAACCGGTGTGGTTATAGTGATTGTCTTCCGAGGAATTGTTACAGTGGCCACATCACTCTGATTATCTGCTACTGCCCCTGCAGGCTCTTCGATTGCTGCTCGGTCAAACGGCAATGTGCCGTCATCAATTAAAGCCTGAATGCCTTTCTTCAAATCATCACACCCCCCAGCTAGGGTCCAGCATTCTAAGCAATACTCGTCACATCCTGGATAAACACCCCCTTGCAACAATTTGTTTTTTATCTCGCTCAGCGGCGTCTTTAAATCATCCACTCTCGTAATCGAATTCAAACCTTCCTCCGTCAGAATGGCGTTTGCCCCGTGATTAGGCATGGGCTTCTGCACTATATTCGGACCTGCCGTTCCGAAATTGATAGCTTTATTGTCCAAAAGATCCTGCACAACATGCTTAAAAGCATGGCAACCCTCTATATCGTGGCCCGGAGCCCTAGAATGGAACTCACAGTGCCTGCTTGCATCATAACCATACGGAGAAGTTCCCATTATCGGTGCCAGAGTTCTCTTCTCTACCAGGTTCAAACCCAACAATGTCTGCAACAAATCTGCGTAGGTTGAGGGAGGCTTTTCAAACACTCGTCTTGGTTTACCACCCTGGAATCTTCGCTGAGCAGGCTGTGCCCCCTGCCGTGGCTGCTGCTGCTGCTGAGGTTGTTGTTGCATTGGCTGTTGCTGAAACGGTTGTTGTTGGAATGGAATAGTAACACTCGCCACCTGCTGCGGCTGGTTATATTGGTTCCGACCTCTGCCTCGGCCTCGGCCTCGGCCTCCAAACACTGCGCTTGCCTCGCCCTGACGGCGCCCACCAAAAGCCTTCCTATTACTGCCAGATGCAGTCGATTCCTCAGCCTGGAACCTGCCTTGCTTAATGTTGTTTTCGATCTTTTCTCCCATCAGAATTAAATCTGAAAAACTGGCCAAAGATGTGTGAAACAACTTGTCATAAAACATGCCTGTGAACGTTCCGATAAACATGTCATTCATTTCCTTGTCTTCTAAAGGAGGACGGACCCTGGCAGCCATGTCGCGCCATCTTTGCGCGTACTCTTTAAAGCTCTCACCCTTCTTCTGAGACAGCCCTGTCAATTGGACCCGATTGGGTGCCAAGTCGCTGTTATACTTGTAGTGAGCTACAAATGCCTCTGCCAGTTGTTTCCATGTCTTTATATTGGTTGGCTCCAACCCCATGTACCACTCTAGGGAAGGGCCCGACAGACTATCTTGAAAAAATGCATTAGCATTCTCTCATCAGTGGAGTACGCAGACATCTTTCTGTAATAAGCCCGCACGTGCACTTTCGGACAGGTGTCCCCTTTATACTTATAAAACGTAGGAGCTTTGAATTTGATTGTCACCCTCAAGCCAGGTACCAGACCCATTGCTGACATGTCCAAGCCCACAACACTTTGGTTCAGGACCCCCCTCATCTACTCTTCTAGCATTCTGATCTTCTGGGAATCATCCATCGGCCCTTCGAAACCTCCGTCGGAGAAGGCGTACTCCTGCTGATCTTCCTACCAGATACCATTCCCAGCTCCATACCCATCGTATCCATTATTGCGGCCAGCCCTAATCTGATTCATCACCGGGCCTCGCCCTCTGTTGCCGTACCCCTGAGCAACTCCAGCAGGTCCAAAAGCCATTAACCCAGCGCCGTTCCCATTTCCGAAACCTCCGTAACCCTGATTGGCCACACCATAACCATCTTGCCCAAAGCCTTAAGCATTGAAACCATATTTCCCAGCGTTATCGAATCCCTGATCGTTGAACCCGAATCCAGCATTGCCGAAGCCGTTGCCTCCCATATTATCACCCAAGTTGACATCACCAAGCCCAACGTTATGGACAGCAGTCTCGTTCCCAACCCCGACGTTACCGTTCCCAGCAGCGGTAGCGTTGTTGACATTAGCAGCAGGTATATTGACTACAGGTGGAGCCACTGGCGTGGGAGTGCCATCTCCATGAACAGTATCGACTCGCACAGACTGATGATCCTCATTACCGTGACCGGCGCTTCTGACCAACAGAGGCTGCACCATGGCTTGCAAATTCTCCTGACCTTTTGCAATAGCTTCCATGGTCTGCATAAAGAGAGCTAGCTTCTCGCGCACATCTTGCATCTCGTTCTGCATTTGATCCATGATTCTTCGACAGTTGGTGCGAGTGGAATATCTGTGCGGGCGCTGATCTGCAATCCTGAAAATACCTGGAAAATGGCAGGAAATAAGGTACTATCCAATGATCACCTGTAATGCAACATAAATATGAATGCAATGCAATGTGTGTGTCTGTGCATTAGGGAAATTCCTTCCCCGATTCTAGTGTGAAGGTGCCGGTGCAGTGACAGTGCTAGCAATACAAAGATTGGAGTCGAATCACAGAAAGCCTCATATATTGCGGAGAAAACCAAGAGTACAATATCACTGAGTACAATAAGAAGGCATGACCTCAACCAACAATCCTGGTGATGGTCAGCACAAATGCAAATAAAGCATACAAGCTAATACATGCAATGATCAAGTACTCCCATAAGCCCGGTACTTTTCTATTAACTTCTTGGTCTCTGGATGACTTGGTCGGGTAAGCAGGCCCTCGACAAGCTGGTTCCTTCTCTTGAGAACACGGCGTACGTCACCAGCAGTTTCTTCCCATGCCCCTTCTCCGAAGCGATCCTCCAGTTTACGCTTCTGAGACACAGCTTCATCCCTGCCTTTTATGGCCTTGTTCAGTGCGTTCTGGAGACTATACCGGGTCATCACTTCTTCTTCACACTTCTTGATGCTGGACTTCAACTGCTCTTCGAGGTCGGAAATTTGCTGCTTCAACTTATCTTCCCTCTTCTTATTGTTGGTGAGCGTAGCATTCCAAGTCTTATTGCAAGAAGAGATCTCTCGGTGAGCTGCGTCGAGTGCTTTCTTTTTGGATTCCAGCATGTCATGGGAGCTTCTGAACTCTTGCCCCAGACGTTCGCGCTTCTTCCTCTCCTCAGTCAACTCATCCCCTAGTCTGTTTACTATCTCGATCTGCTGTTGGAAAGCATGCACGACCTTGTTTTTCTCACTGCGTATCCGGGCTAGCTCTTGCTCTAACCCTTCGTTGATCTTCATTAAGGCTTCTTTTTCTTTCACAACTTGCTCGTAGGCTTCCCTAGAAACAGTAGTTGGCTCTTCCACCGGGGTATGAACAGGGACTGGTGCATCTGGAAATGGCATCCGCAACTGACTTGCTCTCTCCTGGACCCAAATTCTATAAGGTGCATAAGCCTGACAGTCATTCTTCCCTAACAGCGGCTTCCCTCTTCGGTTAATACGCGTCCAGGCATGCTGTAGCTTGGCTAATAACTCCCCCTTCAAATCACCGGTGAAGTATAGAGATTCCTGTACTTCTTCCTCCTTTGGTGGGTTCTTCAGCGCATATCCGAACTGACGGACAAATAGAGATGGGTTGTAATTGATACACCCTTTTCTACCTATCAACGGAACATTAGGGTATCCAGAACAACTGAAGATAAGCTCAGATCCCAGCAGGTCTCGATCAAACCACTCAACGTCTTCGGAAGATAGCCTCATCATGCGCTCTGACCAGCTAGCTGTGGGTGCACTCTCCACAAAAGATGCCTTCAGGGGAAGGTGGCTCTTGAACCACATATTCAACAAAGGCGCACAGCAGTGAACAACCTTTCCCCTTATGTTTTCATTCTTGTAGTGCAATGAGTGGTAGAAGTCTCCGATCAATGTGGGCACTGGGTTGCCGGCGGAAAACAGATGGAAAGCGTCCAAGTCCACGAAATTGGGCAAGTTAGGAAACAGCACAATTCCATAGATGCATAGAGCCAGAATAGCATTGAAAACCACCCAACATCCGCTCTTGGCGTACTCCTGAGCCTTGCCGACCAAAAAATCAAGAGAGAAACCTGAAACCCCAAGCCAAGAAGTCACTAACAGTTCGGCAGCGTCCATGTGCAAGGCTTTAGCTAAGTCCTCCAACTTGGGCTCAGCAGCAGAGTGAATAAAGGGAACCTTGTTCTGCACTGGTAGCTCAGTAAACTCCACATACTCCTCAATGGTAGGCCCTAGAATGAAGTCAGCGAACGTAAAACATCTCAATGCGGGGTCATAGAACTGCATCAAGGTGTACAACCCATTCATCTCATCAGCAGTGGGCTTGCAGACTAATCTCAGTAATCTCCCATGACTCATTCTGAAGCTTCTCCTAACCTCCTCATCAGCAAGAGATATCAGACCGAGCAAAGGGGTAATATCAGGTGTAGGCAGCTTATACGCGACTGTTTTCCTCAACCAGCCATAGTCAATACTCAGAAGTCTGGGCACTAGAATCGGAGGATATGCAAATGCACCTGCAGCACAGACACACGTTAATGGGATGCAATGATAATGAGTATGCAAACAATGCAATGCAAGTAACATGCAACAGGGACCAAATGCCGTAGATAAATAGCCTGAACCATATTGAGAAGTCTCAGATAGACTCTTTAGAAGTCCTCAAATCCTGGTCTCAGATAGACCTAAAACAAAGCTCCACCAATGGTCTCTAACAGACCTCAAACTACAACCCCAACTGGTCTCTGGCAGACCTCAGAACTCTCCAACTGGTCTCTGACAGACCTCAAAACTCTCCCACTGGTCTCTGACAGACCTCAAAACTCTCCATAAATACCCAGGATCTCTGATCAAGAAATAACCGGTATCTGAAGGTCTAGTTACCTGCATAACCCCAAACCCTCTCACAGGTGGATGTCCTAGTAACTGACAAAGGTATGGCACCCTATGCGGTCGTCGGCGTTACAGACTTTCAGGGTTGATGATACGATTCCCAGAAGGAGTGGCATCATCAAATCCTGAAGAGGCCTCACTTAGCCAACTTCCAAATGATCGGTTCCCGGAGTCGACAATTCAGCTGACCAACAACCCCTTCGACCCAAAGGGTAGAAAAAGAAGCCAACCAGAAGAACCTCGTCCGAGTGTAGATTTCATGAGACACTAATGCAAGCAAAGTCGGCACGCGTCCACTACTTTCTACTCTAATTCTAGGTGCACTCAAGCCCAGGTCCGGCTTATCTCTCAATCATAGAACACCCGTCACACCCCACAATACAGCAATAATAACCAATATATATAATGCTGAAAAATAAAGGTCAGAAATATAAATCCATACAAAATCCTCGACGGGAAAACAAGCGCTAGGATTGACTCTCTTAAGGGACGTTGGATCCCAAATGCATAGGAACTATCGCAGTCCTTAGCAGCCAGGGGACGTTGGGTCCCCAGCAGAGTCGCTAGCTGTCGCTACTGCGAAAATCGGCGCCGGCTGAACAGAAGAGTTGCCAACGTGCGTTATTTATCCCAACGGAGGGAAAGGAAACGCTCAGAGTAAACCTACCGCAAAGACGGGAAAGGTATGGTCGTCGCAACCAAAACCTGGGTTCAGGAGTCGGTTACGCAAGGGGAAGGTATTAGCACCCCTCACGTCCGTCGTACTCGACGGGATCCACGCTTGTTTTCTGGTACGGATTGTTATTTCTATCTAAACTACAGGGTTAAGGGTTAAAAAGAAAGAAAGGGACTCGACAAAGTATCACACTTTATGCCTACGTATTCCCGTCTGGAACGAGAAATCAGAGTCAACGTAGTTCGCCTACCTACGGGAAAGGAGGGAAAGGTTGCTCGCTAGGATATCGCATCCTATGCCTACGTACTTTCATACAGCATGAAAGATCAGAGCAAACGTAGTTCGGGCCACGTACGACACAAGTCTGTTTTGATTGTTTTTATTCCTTCTGAAAAGGGTTTTTCTGATTAGCAGTCCAAGCGGACAAAAATGACGTCTTGATGAGTTCACATTCTTTTACGGAAGAAGTGTCTTTTATTGTGTTTGAAATCTTATTGTGTTTTTTTGTTTGTTTTGAGAAAGAAGAGATAGCACTCTAACCTACGGTTGCAAAGGGAATCAAACTAACCTAGTGTTATCATGCCTGGGTTAAGGCCTAATGTCTATCATGTTCCTCTCTTGCACAGAGAGAAACAGAGATCCTAGGGGAATAGACGGAAACAGAAACAATAGCAAATATATACAGCAGAGCAGTAAAATGCATGGATGCAACAATACAAGCGAGGCAAGGGAGTCCCACTCAACCTCGAACCTAGAAAACAATAGGCAAGAGTGAACAACATTCACTTTCAACCCAACAAGGTTAAACAATAAGCAATACAGTCAGGAAAACCAATCAATACATCAGAGATGAATACAACAAAATAAACAGCCACAGCAGCTCTGCATCAACATCTGTCTTCAAGTCATCTCCAATATGCTACAAGCTTCTGGCAAGCCTCAATCTCCATCTCCACGGCCTTCCAGCAAGGTCTTGATCATCAATCTTCCATCTGCAATGGCTTTTCTTCCAGTCTCAATCTCCAGGATGAATATCAGTCAACAAGATGAAGTGAATGAATGTTAGACAGTCAATTACCTACCAAGGGTGGTTCATTAACTGTTAACATTATATGGACAATTTTCTCTCAAAAGTTCTATCTTTCAAATACATTCACTGATCCTTCCAAAGGAAGGAGGTGGATATTTGAAAGAGACTTTGAATCATAGAGAAAGGATGGATGCAGACAAGGCATTCCATGTTTGAGAAACAAGCTTTCTAATCTAGAGTTCTGCCTAGCTCCTAAACCCTAGTCTCCTCAACAGCTGCTAGCAAGAATCTCCTCATCAACTCTGGAAATTGATCCTCAAACTCTTGATCTCCAATAGCTTCATCATCACAAGTCTTCAGCTCTCCCAATCCCCAAGCAATCCCAATACCCACACAGACAAATCATAATCCCCAGAGAGGGCACACCACACCAGTCAAACAAATACAGACAGTATTAATAGCAGTAGGAGAATCCTAATATTTTCTAAGGGATCTAATAACTACCCCTAATCCCTATAGTCCCATACCCCAAAGATTCAATTTCTAACTCCTAAGGGAAATGAACTTATTCACCTATGTTGTCACCTAAACCCTAATTTTATTCATGTTATTCACACCTAATCAAATCACCTAAAATTAAGTCCTAAAAATATGAACTAAATTGTATATACAAGATAAAGTCCTAAACTAATCAACCTAAAAAGAATGAGCTCTAAAGCTAAAGGGAACTATTAGAACAAAAATCAACAAATTTAAGTCTCAAACTAAACTTAATAAAATGCTATTTACAAGAAAAATGCATGAAAAAATATTAAAACGAAATAAAATGCCATTTTATTTTTTCATATTTTTCTAGACAGAATTACTGACCTAGAGAAAAAAGAACCAATTAAAACTAAGCTATTTTCATTTTTTTTATGATTTTTTAAAGATGAGAAAAAAATATTAAAGAAAGAAAATCACAAAATAGAAATAAATGGGGAAGGGGGTCTGAATAGCAAGGGCGCCCAGTTCAAATCTTGATGGGCTTGAAAAGTGGGGGGCGCGCATAGCAATGGGCGCTAAGCCCAGTTGCACTCAGAAAGTAAACAAAAAATAAAAAAACATAAAACGGTGCAGATAGTGATTAATTTAGGCATAATTGGGATTGGGCCTTCATCTGGGGGTGTTAGTAGCAAGGGGATTCAAAGCCCATCAGATTCTTTTAAGTGAAACGGTGCGTTGCACCATTTGAAATCTCCCTCCTCTTTTCTTCTTCAACCACGACCGTTGGATTGAATTAATTAGTCAAATAACCAGGCTTGATCCAACGATGGATAGTCATCGTCCCCAACTTGAAAACCCTAACCTGCAACTCCTCATGCCATGCACAAATCTTCCATCCCCTGGTTCTTCCTCGTTTCTCCATGAAAACCAAAAATGTAAACACCAAGATTGCTCCCCTCCTCACGTAGAACACAACTGTATCAATAGTTTTCAGTATAACAGCCTAGAACTTCAAACCCGATAGGCATAACAATTCTGATCCACCATTTCCACCTGTGATCAATCCTCCCAATTCTCTCTAAGTCTTGCCCTAAATTAATCCATATCTTGCACTGATCATTACAAGCTATTCATTCAAGATTATCATGCAATATCCTAATAGTTACAAGCTTCAACAGTTCTTGCACTCCATTAACAACCTTCATGAAAACTCTCCAAACCTTGTGGAATTCATCATCTAACCTAACTTAACCATTCTATGCTAACAAATCCCTAACAGGCTAGCTAAACCATGCAATTCGAGCAGAAATACCAACCTGGTTCAAAATGAAGAAACAGCTAAGGAACTCCTTGATCCAATGCTTGCAGTGACTTGAAACTGATCCACACACTCCAACTTTGATTCTGTATGCAAAGATCCTGACTCAACCTTCTTGTATCTTGTGATTCCAACTTCTTGCACCTTGGATGATGGAACTTGTATGACACGTTCCTTGCTCAATTCAGCCAAATTCTTGTGAGAATTATAATCTATGAATGATGGTGATGAAGATCAGATCAAGAATGGTGAAGATTGGTGAAGATTTGAGGTAGTTTGAGAAGCTTTTGCAAAAATGGAAGATTGGTATGAAACTTGGGTTTTGAACAATATGAATCACCAACCATGGCATGAAGCCACTCAATGCAATATATACATGAACTTAGAAAGCCCTAGAAGTTTGTAGAACCTTCCCATACACAATTTCCCTTGGATTTGAATTATGTAACTTTCATTATAAGTAACCATGAATAACTTTCAAAACTTGAACCAAAATCAAAATTACACTTTAGCCAATGTTCTCAAAATGTTTTTTCCATTCAAAATGACCTATAATTTCACCTCATTTGGCCAAAATATGAAAAATCTCATTTTTTAGGTCATTTTTATTCATTAAATCCACCAATTTTGAAACCTTGTGCTATGAATCTTTCCAATCTCTCATGGTCACTTTTCTAGACTCAAAATGTCATTTGGAACAAGTTTGATGTTGTGAAGTTTTCCATTTGAAGCTTCCTTGTATGAGTTTTGGGCATAGGTTAAGAATGACCTGTAATCCTCAAATGACCAAAATACCCTTTGCTTGCCAAGACCATAAGTAGAGTTCCACAAATCATATGAAGGCATACTATACCATTCTAGAAATCTAAGACAATGAGGAACAATTCTTATGTTGACCATAAATTCATTTGAAATCTCCTTGAGGGGTAAAAATTGCTTGGAAGTCAAGTCACTTTCACAGACAAAATTTCAGATACCTCAGATGACCTGTAACTTGCAAGGACCATAGCTTGAGTTCTATAAATCTCCTTGATGTCTTCCACCACTCAAATTAAAGGTCTTGAGATCCTATAAAAGTTTCGTGTTGGCCAAGGATCCATTTGAAGCTTGCATTTTGACTTATCTTGCTTGGAAATTTGACCTAAATTAGGGGATTTTACACAGAAACCCTAATTTTGAAACTCCTCTTCTCCTTGATTTCTCTTGAATTCTTCTTGGCATATCACCATATCCTCTTCTACATGTCAAATGATGAACCCCACATCTCTCCAATATCCCTTAATGCCTTTCAATCAGTCATTTGACTTAGAGTTGACCTAGAGTTGACCCCAGATGAAACCCTAGTTGACTGTCTTCAACTGCAGTTCTTGTGATCACACCAATGACTTGTCTCCTTCTCCAAATGACTTTCTAAGTCTTTCATGATGTCCACATAATCTCCATGCTCAATTTACAGCTCACAACTCTTTGATGATCCTCAGATACCCTCAGATAGGAGATGGATGCACTGCTTGATCCATTGACTTCCCAACTTTCAAATTCTTTCTGATGACTTGAATGAGATTGACTTTGAATAATAACCTCTTGATAGGCTCATAGAGATGAGAATAATGCTTGGTCCCTGTTGGATGATTTGCTATGCTATGCTATGCAGATGATTAGGCTATGTACATGACTCTATATGCAAATGCCAATGATATTGAAATATAAACCAAGTGAATAAGGTTGAGCAAATTTTAGGGTGCAATAATGGTTACATTCATCCTACCAATGATGAAGGGAAAAAGGTTGACAGAAAATCTATGTTTGATCAACAGAAGAAAAAGTTTAGAAACCATCACAAAGCAAGAACCATCCTGTTAAATGCAATATCTCATATTGAGTATGAGAAAATAACAAACAGAGATACTGCATTTGATATGTTTGAATCTTTGAAGATGAATCATGAAGGAAACTCCCAAGTAAAGGAAACCAAGGCTCTGGCGCTCATCCAGAAGTACGAAGCCTTCAAAATGGAGGAGTTTGAATCTGTGGAAACTATGTTCTCAAGATTTCAGATCCTAACTGTTGGGTTGAAGGTTCTGGATAAAGGCTACTCTACTTCTGACCATGTCAAGAAGATCATCAGAAGTCTGCCAACAAGATGGAGACCAATGGTGATAGCTCTGAAGCTCGCGAAGGATCTGAATAAGATCACTCTATAGGAATTGATCAGTTCCTTAAGAAGTCACGAGATTAAGCTGGAGGAAGACGAGCCTCAAAAGAAAGGTAAGTCAGTTGCTTTAAAATCTAACAAATATGCTAAAGCGTTGCAGGTTATTGAAGAAAGTTCTGAAGAATCTTCAGAAGAAGAAGATGAATTGTCTTTGTTGTCCAAGAGAATTAATCAACTCTGGAAGCACAAATAAAAGAAGTTCAGAAACTTCAAAACATCTGATCAGCGTGGTGACTCTTCTGGACATAAGAAATCTGGAAAGAAAGATATAGTGTGCTATGAGTGCAAGGAGCCTAGCCACTATAAAAATGAATGTCCCAAACTTCTAAAGGAGAAACTCAGAAGGAAGTTTGAAAAGAAGAAGAAAGTCTTAATGGCCACGTGGGATGATTCAGCTACTTCTGAATCTTCATCAGAATCAAAAGATGAGTATGCTAATGTAGCACTAATGGCTGACGTGGAGGACCACGAGGAAGCTGCTGAATCTGGATCAGAATCAGATTCTGAGGAGGTATTTTCTGAACTCACTAGAGCTGAACTTTCTGAAAGTTTATCGGAAATTCTGGAAAGCTACAACAAAATCAAACTCAAATACAAGAAGCTTCAAAGTTGTCATGCATCTGAGAATGATCAGCTGGGATCATAAGTTGCTGAGCTTAAAGAAAACAATCTTAAAATAAAAAAATGATTTAGAAAAAGCTCAGAAATTTGACTCAGAACCTATATCATGCTCTAAAAACATTCTAGAAGAGTATGACTATAGCTTTCAGAAGTTTCTGGCCAGAGGCCTAGATAGAAGCAAGATGGATTCAATGATCTATGGCGTAAGCAGAAACAACATAAAGGGAATTGGATATGAATCACCTTCTGGGAAGGATTTAAATCTAAAACCTATTGATAAACTGACCATTAAGTATTCTCCTCTATATACTCATTTCAAATTTGGTCATTTAAATGATATTAAACACACACGTTCTGATCAGAACAAACCTGTGTTTAATAAACCAAAATTCCATCAGAACAAGGATGCTTATAAGGGAAAGAAATTTAGAAAGAATTTCAAACCTACTAACCCCAGAGGACCCAAGAAAATATGGGTACCTAAGGACAAAATGATTTTTGTTGCAAACATCCTTAGCAGCAAAGTTGAAACACCAATCTTGGTACCTGGAATCTGGCTGCTCGCGACATATCACGGGAAGAAGGTCTATGTTCCAAAGCCTGGAGCTTAGATCTGGAGGTGACGTGAAGTTTGGAGGGAACCAGAATGGCAAGATAATTGGCTCTGGAACTATAGGTAATGGTAACCTCCCTTCCATTTCTAATGTTTTACTTGTTGAAGGATTAACACATAATCTATTGTCCATAAGTCAATTAAGTGACAATGGTTATGACATAATCTTCAATCAAAAATGTTGTAAAGCTGTCAGTCAAAAAGATGGCTCAATCCTCTTTAATGGAAAAAGGAAGAACAACATTTACAAAATCAATCTTTCAGAACTTAAAGTTCAAAATGTAAAATGCCTTTTGTTTGTTAATGATGAGAAATGGGTCTGACACAAAAGATTGGGGCATATTAGTATGAGACGTATATCTCAGATTAATAAACTCAATCTGGTCAGAGGACTTCCTCAGTTGAAGTTCAACTCAGATGCTTTTTGTGAAGCATGTCAGAAAGGAAAATTTTCAAAATCTTCTTTCAAAACAAAAAATGTTGTTTCAACCTCAAGACCATTAGAGCTGCTTTATATTGATCTGTTTGGACCAAATAAAGACTTCCCCTTCCTCTGGATGTTATTCCATGCATGTTCAAGTCTTCCTAAAGTCTTACCTTCCAATAAACCAGTGAGATACAGAGATTCCTGTATCTCCTCTTTCCTAGGAGGCTCCCTCAGCGCATACCCAAATTGTCTGACCAATAAAGAAGGGCTATAGTTGATGCAACCTTTCCTTCCGACCAAAGGGACGTTGGGAAATCCACCGCAACTATAAATGATATTTGTACCAAGCATGTCTCGGTCAAACCAAATGATGTTCTCTGCAGATAGACCCATCAACCTCTCTGACCATTCTGAAGTAATAGCAGTGGCAACAAATGGACCTGTCTTAGGCATATGACTGATAAGCCAAGCGTATAACAGAGGAACACAACAAGCTATATTCTTTCCTCTTCGTTTCTCATTCTTGTAGTGGACAGAATGATAAACATCGCCAAGAAGAGTAGGCACTGGATTTTTAGAAGCCAGGATATGGAACACATTTACATCTACAAAGTCCGGAAGGTTAGGAAAGAAGACGATGCCATATGTACAAAGAGCCAGGATGGCACTAAACACAATCCAACAACCATCTTTAGCGCACTTTTGAGCTTTCTCAATCAAGCAAGGCATAGGAAAACCATATACCCCAAGTCTCTGGATCATCTTCCCATTTAACTCTGAAGCCTTAAGATGCAAAATAGCGGCGAGCTCGGCCAGATCAGGCTCTGTATCAACATGAACAAACGACATCCGGTTCCGAATGGGTACCCATAACAGCTCAGAATATTCCTCAAGGGTAGGAGCCAATACATAGTCAAAAAAGACAAAGCATCTCAATTGGGCATCATAGAACTGTAGAAGAGCATAAACACCACTGATCTCATATGCGGAGGGCTTACAGACATATCTTAATAACCTCCCATAAGACTTCTTGAAATCTTCCATTACTGCTTTTTCACCCAAGGCAATCAAACTCAACAAAGTACTAACATCTAGAGCTGGAAACTTGTAGGCCACTGTACTCTTCAAGGGTTCCATAGCAAGGCCACTAGAATCGGGAGGGAAATAAACGTCTGCGACACAAATACATGTTAATGAAATGCAGATGAAAATGCAAATGCAAATGCAAACAAGGGATCAAGATTGTTGTGCTGTTATTTGAGAAAGTCGGCGCTTCGCTTTAGTCACTACCAAACACTAACATTAGGGCCCCTTGATATCAAAATCCAAATTGTAAAGAATCGGGTAGTCTGAAAGCTAAAGTTTCCTGCATAACCCAATCCCTCTCACAGGTATGGACCTATTCACTGACAAGGTTCAGCATCCTATGCGTTCATCAGCGTCACAGACTTTCTAGAAATGACGATACGTTCACCATTTTTGGTTTGGCATCATCATCTCCTGAAGATGCCTCACTTAGCTGACTCACAAATGATCGGTTCCCAGAGTCGACAATCCTCTAATCCAACATCCCAACCGATCCTAAGGATCTAAAGGAAAATCATCAAAGAGAATATTGTCTAAGTGTGAATTTCACGGGGAATTGTATCTGCTAAGCAAACAGGCCCCCCACTAATCTCCACTACTAAAGCTAGGTTCATACTCAAGCCTGGGTCTGGCTTATCACTCATTGGAACTTCCCTCCCACAGCACAACAATAATGATATATGATGCGGAAAATAAAATGCGGAAAGCGAATAAAGATAAAGCACATATGTACACACCCCAAAAATAAACAAACAAACACTAGGATTGACTCGCATAGGGGATATTCCTGTCCCCAGCAGAGTCGCCAGCTGTCGCTACTGCGAAAATCGAGGTCGGCTATGACAAAAGAGTCGCCATCGTGCGTTATTTATCCCAAGAGAGGGAAAGGAAACGCTCAGAGAAAACCTAACGAAAAGAGGGATAAGATCGGTCATCGTAACCAAATCTCGGGTTCGGGAGTCGGTTATGCAAGGGGAAGGTATTAGCACCCCTCACGTCCGTCGTACTCGACGGGATCCACGCTTGTTGTCTATCTAAAAGGGTGATTGAAACTATCTAGCTACAGGCTTGAGGGTAAAAGAAAAAATAATGACTCGGCAAAGCAACGGCGCTTTATGCCTACGTATCTCATCTTGAAATGAGAAATCAGAGTCAACGTAGTTCGACTAACTACGGGTGAAAGGGAGGAAGATTGCTCGCCAAGACATCACCGTCTTGTGCCTACGTACTTTCATATGGTATGAAAGATCAGAGTAAACGTAGTTCGGGCTAACGAGGGAACACAGGTTTGTTCAACTGTTTTTTAGGCCCGAGTAGGGTTAACAAGTAGTTCTAGCAGTTGGTGTATGCAGCTCGAGCATGGGAGACTTAGGCGTTACCGTTTGCGGTAGAACTAAGAGTTAACAACACTCTTGTTATGAAAATAATTTTCCTGATTAGAACCCCAAAGGGTGAAAAAGGTTTGAAATGTTTTTGTGTTTTTTAGAGAAGAAGTGTTTTGAATTGGAGTGTTTATAATACATGTTGTACCAAAGTCTAGAACCTAGGATCGAATGCGTCGCATATCGCCCTAAGGACGTATACTAAACACTCTAGGAAATTGAGAGGTGGCCCCTCAACTACCATTTCCCAAGTATAAGGCTCATGGCACAACATCCATTATATTTATTAAGTGTTTTATGATTGTTTTGAGATGAGAAGAGAAAGGACACTAAAAGGGGGACTAAATCCAAGCCTAAAGTTGTCATGCGATGGTGATCCCAAGTTTGAGATGAAAGGGAATGAGACTATCCTAATTTTATCATGCATAGGATTGAACACCTAATGTCTCTCCTACTCCCATCCTAAACGGAAGGACTAGGAATCCTAGGGGGATCATGGCACAAGGCCAAGTAAACAACAGATAAGTCAATCGCAGATGAAATGAGAAAGAAATTAAAATGGTGGATTCAAAATAAAAAATGATGAAATAAAATAGAAAATAAAACAAAAACATGGAAAATAAAATAACATATTAAAAATAATTGACAAATGAATTTTTGGGTTTTTGGATATTTAAAACTATTTTTACAATAAATAAAAAGTAAAAAACAAGCAAGGAAATAAATAAAAATAAAAGAAAGAAAAGAAATAAATAAGGGCTTAAAAAAGAAAATGTTCACACTAGGATTTGAACCCTTGACCTTGGGGTTCCAAACATAGGACAAAACCAAATCTACCACTCTCACGCACGTGCAAGCAAATGGAGAAGGGAAATAAAATAATTAAAACATGGAAATTAATGAAATAGAGCAAAAAGTGCCCCAGCAGGGCTCGAACTCAGGACATGTGCATTATGTGTGACTTAAGGCAAGGCATTTAACCACTGGGGTGGCGATACATCCGTGTATTTATGCCACCCCATGTGTACATATACTAAACAAGTATGAATTTCTGGGCAAGGCAAGCTAGCAAGAACACAAGTCATGGCATGAAAACGAGAACATCGTAACTTACTCAAAACTCAACCATTTTTGACAAACTTTAGGTCTATCTCACGTGAAATTCAACAAGGAATGCAATGGTAATGTCAGTTTTTCAAGATAAGGCACACAAATCAAAATTCGATAGCAGCTGCAATGTGAGTGTGTGATGTGCATTTTGAAATCAAAGGACCAAACCAAATGCCTTTAAACTCACGTAATGGCCTGAGCAAGTTTCAAATATGTTTTTCATGGAATTTAGATGCAAAGATCTCACAAAAACACACCCAAACAAGATCCGGTATGCAAGTTGCAAGGTAAAGCTTGGAAATGCAATTTAAAAGCCACAACTCAAAACAGAAAAAAATATGATCAGATGGAGATATGCACAAGTTGCAAATACATGGCTCATGGATTCTTGATGCAAAAAACATACAAAAACAAGTCCAATCAAAAAACTGATATGCAAGTTGCAACTATGGCTTGTGATGTGCACTATGGTGGCTGTGATACAAAACACAAATGATCATGGTTAAATAAAGGTGTGCACATCTTTCAAATATGTGGATCAATGATTCTAGATGCAAGGATCCAACAGAAACAATTCCAATCAAAAACTGATATGCAAGTTGCATAAATTGCCTTGGAAATGCAATATGATAGCCAAAGCTCAAAACATAAGTAGTTATGATGAGATGAAGATATGCACAACTTCCAAATATATAAATCAATGATTCTACATGCCTAGATCAGTCAAGAACAGCTCCAAACCAAAACTGGTATGCAAGTTGCAATATGGACCAAAATGCTTGATATGAAAAAATAAGATTAGTTCAGCATACATACACAATTCAATACACATTAAAGGGTTCTCATCTGTCAAAACATGAATTCAAAATACACTGTAAGATCAAAACAGATGGCTCATGAATTGAAAGCATAAAACAGAAACTGGCAGCAGCTTGTACTCTTGGTCAAAACCAGACTTTCATGATAAATTCTACACACACACACACACACAATCCATACCAAGACAAATTGATCTCAACACAAACTACATAAGACATGATTAAAAGGTTGAGCATAGATCAAACATTATGACAACAAGCCCTTGGGTGTTACACTAACAAACCAAACATACCAATCCAAAACATGCCTTAAAACAGAAAAAAGGGACTTATCTCTAGCAGCCACAGATGCAAGCATGTTTATTATCATCAAACAATCATGTTCTTTTCACAAATAACATCAAAATAACAGAACTTGGCAAATTTGAAAGTGAGGAGTGACATGCATTACAATGACAGTGGTTTAGACAGTTTATGCAACAAGTGTATATTTGTCAAAACAACATATCAAACAAATGTGCATACACATCAGGATAACTTGGCCTTAAGCAAAATAACCTATCAAACTGAACATGGTAGAATGGTTTTGCACAACCAACAAATCAACAGAAACAACATCAAACACCTCAATTAATTCATGTCTTGCAATGGAAGCTACCACACTATAGTAATGAATACAAACCAGTTCCAACAGAAAAACTTATTTCTAGCAGCCACAAATGCAAGCATGTTACAATAGCATCAAACAATCATGTTCTGTTTACAAACAAATCAAGACAAGCAAGATTGGCAAAGGTTAAAAACAAAGCATAGCAGCATGGCAGTTTGGAGTTACAACAGAAAATTATGGCATGTTGATGCAAACATTCAACTTATGGACCAAGAGTGCTCACAAGCCATTTTCAAGACAGAATGCAAGCAATGCTTCAAAACATCAACACAATACACATAGGCTCAAATGTAAGCAAGACATGTACAAATCATGATTTCCATACAGCCCTATTATAATGTCAAGTTGAAAACAGTCAGGTTTAAAGAATATCACACTTTCATATTAGCAAACATAAGCCATTCACCATCAGCAGTTCAAACCAACCATGAGACATGCTTAACATGACAAGGGTAAAGATCAAGTTTCAAGACAATCTTATGACAGTCACAAGCATTTAAAACAGCAAAAAATGGTATTGGTCATCAACATCACATGAGTCATCCCAAATCCAACAGCACCAAACAACTTACAAGCATACTCCAAATGTGTCATAAACCAGGTTTGAGCACACAAATGATTCAAAAGTAAGCTAGAAATGAAAATGACCTATGAGTTGAAAAGGCACATGATTTTGAAAAATGCAAGAACAGAAAAGTGCAGAGCCAAAACCAAACTAGTTTCAAATGAGATCAGCACCACATGGTTCCAACATACAGGTATTTCCAAGTCAAAATGCTAACAAACATGTCAAAATCTAAAAGAGTTGCTACAACAGAAGTAAGTAAACATCTTCCAAACAGAAACAGAATCAGAACAGCACTCAACCTTCAAAACAGTTGCAAGCCAACTTTCACATGTTCATACATGACACTTAATAGCATTTTAAGAGAAACTTTAAGCATGAACACAACAACAAACCATATTGCAATGATGATCATAAGAGTAATACACATTTATGAGAAAACAAACAAAATAGGACAGATTCAAACATGAAGTGTGTAATACCCCAAATTTTACCCTTTCTTTTTTATTTTTATTTTAAAATTCTTATTAACTTAATAAATTAACCTTTTTTTAGATCTTATTTTTTTTAACTAATAATAATTTAATTAACCTTTTTTATAACTTTACTAATGTTTTTTATTAACTTTTTTTTTTTCTATTTAGTTTATTTATTTAAGTCATTTTAAGCTCTTCTTACTAACTTTTAGGATTTAGATTAAAATTTAACTTTTTTTTCTTTTCTTTAAAGAGTAAATTTTTTATAACCTTTTTTAAATTAATTTCTAACACTTTTTTTTTAATCAAATTCTAATACTTTTTTTAAATAAAAATCTAATACTTTTTTTTAAAATTAAATCTTTTTTTCTAACTTTTTAAAATTAAATCTTTTTTCTAACCTTTTAAAGCTAAATCTTTTTTTCTAACTTTTTTAAAGCTAAATCTTTTTTTCTAACTTTTTTAAAGTTAAATATTTTTTTTCTAACTTTTTTTAAAAGCTAAATCTTTTTTTCTAACTTTTTTAAAGTTAAATATTTTTTTTCTAATTTTTTAAAACTAAATCTTTTTTTTCTAACTTTTTTAAAGTTAAATATTTTTTTCTAACTTTTTTTTAAAACTAAATCTTTTTTTTCTAACTTTTTTAAAGTTAAATATTTTTTTTCTAACTTCTTTTTAAAATTAAATCTTTTTTTCTAACTTTTATAAAGTTAAATCTTTTTTTCTAACTTCTTTTTAAAATTAAATCTTTTTTCTAACTTTTATAAAGTTAAATCTTTTTTTCTAACTTTTTTAAAAAAATTAAATCTTTTTTCTAACTTTTATAAAATTAAATCTTTTTTTTCTCTAATTTCTTTTTAAAATTAAATCTTTTTTTTAACTATTTTAAAAATTAAATCTAACCTTTTTTTTATAAATTAAATCTACCCTTTTTTTTAAAATTAAATCTAAATCTTTTTTTGACACCTTTATTTTTCAAATTAAAATTCTAAATTCTTTTTAAAATTAAATTCTAACGCCCTTTTCTTTTTCTTTTTTTTAAATTTTAAATTCCTTTTAAAATAATTCTAACATTTTTTAAAACCAACATTCAAATATTTTTTTTTTTTATTCTAACTCATTTTTTTAAAACTCTAATTTTTATTTAACTTGAAACTCTAATCTTCTTTGCTAACTTTTTAAATTTAAATCTCAACACTTTTTTAATCTAATCCAATCTTAATGAATTCCAGATAGAGTTAAATCAAATCAATCAGATCAATCATCATCATAAGAAAATCAGATCTAAATATCAACATCACCATCATTGAATCAAATCTGAAATCATCATAAAAATTCATTCAAATCAAATCAGAGATTGAAAAAGATTGAGATATTCAAATTAAATCTGAGATTAAAAAAAAAGATTTAAAAATCAAGTATAAAAGGGACGAAAATCATAACAAGAAGGGGAGAACTTTTTTCGTAAAATCCAAGCAAACTCCGTCAAAAATCCTCTAGCCTCAGGACAAAGCATCATCGGCCATCATCATTCCGTAAGGATCAAAAAATATAATTACAATTTTTGTGTTGCTTTTCATGTTTTTCAGGAAAAAGAGATGAAGAAGACAAATCGGCGGCCATGCAAAAGAAGAAGAAGATAACATCCGTGAGAGGCAAACAAGAAGGAGAGGAACACACACAAACTCAGAGAGCAGAGAGAAGAAGAGTGATGACCGGCCCCACCCTCTTTTTTATTATTTATTGTTTTTCCATTTGTTATTTTATTTTGTTCATCTTTTTTAAAAAAAAATCAAGAAGGCCCTTTCTTTTTTATAACCAAAAACCTTTTTCAAATTAATTAAAACTCTTTTTAAATAAAATAATCAAATGTTTTTTTCAAATAATAAAACTTTTTTATAACTTTAAAGTAAAACGTGTTTTTAACTAACATTAAGATTTTTTAAATTAAACAAATTGTTTTTTTTAATGATTAAATCTTTTTTTCAAAATATTATCACTAAAACTCCTTTTTTAGAATAACTAACCAAACTTTCACTTTTTTATTAATAATTTTTTTTTAAAACTCAAAACTCTTTTAATTAAAATTAATCTCTCTTTTCACAAATTTAAATCCTTGGTTAAAAAGACCATAAAAGTCCTCCAAAATTCATACGGTTTGTTTCTCGTTCAATTTTGATTTCGTTTTCGTCTAACCCCATATACTGACATTTTTGTTTGTTTTGTTTCTTGCAGCTATTATGTTCAATTTGAAACTTATTTTCGGTTTTATATTTAGCTATTATAATTGTAACTGCTCCTCGTTTGTAACCTCGCGAACATAACAATCGCGTTTACTTTCTGCATTTTATTTCCGTTTGTATGATTTAAATTTCTCACACTTTCATCACTATTACTTCTGTCACATCACACATCCGAAGGTTAGGTCTAGCTTTTGGTCGCCATGCCAATAGTCCTCAAACCCTCAAATTTCACACATTCAATTTCAAATCCTCAAAACTACAAACTACAAACCCTAATTTTCACAAATGCCTCGCCGCAGGCTAAATTACAATTTTACCCCTAGCATTAGGTCAAAGAGCCGCCGCGCTCATTTTAGGGTTTCCCGCCGCGGAATCCCTAACCTAATTTAACCCTAATTACAACTTAACAGTTCAACGTAGAGATTTGGAGTTCCTACACTCCGCGTAAGCGTGTCCTTAAGACATGTTTATTCCCCATTGAGACCTTGACCACAGTCAAGAAGTCTCTAACCTCCCTTTTGAGGGGAACTACGATTACTCTGATTCCATTCCCGTAAGGATACGTAGGCACAAGATGCGATGTCTTGCCGAGTAAACTTAGAATTAACCCCTTAGGTCTCCTTTCTCACTTTTAATCCTTTGTACATATACCTTAAGCAAATGAATAAAGCAAATAGTAAACATTTGAACAAAAGGTTCCTGTAGAGTACTACAGAAGTTTAGGGTGCTAATACCTTCCCTAAATTTAACCAACCCCCGAACCCTAGATCTTTCCCCGCATTGTGTTTACGATGCAAAATAGGTTTTCCCTCTTTTGACCTTTTCCTTCGGATAAATCAAAGAGCGGTTGTGAATTGAATTGCGATTCAAACTAATTAATAGTTTGTTATCCTATTTCCACCGCAACAGAAAATGGCGACTTCACTGGGGACACTAACTTTTGAGGGTCATCCCTAACTTGTTCATATTTTTTACTATCTGTGTTTTTATTCATTTGCATGTATATATTTGTGCTTTGATTGTGGGACTGTTCCTTGTGCTGTGAGATGAGTCCTACACCCGGATCTAGTGTACCTTAGGTAAATGGCAATAGACCAAGGAAACTGTACGACGTATATCGATACGGTTGATCTGGTGGCCATAGTTAGTGCGACTTCTTGGTTGGTGCTTATATTCCTTAAGTCAAGTTGAGGATAATATTGAGGCTGCCATATGTTGTCAATGCACTAACTGACTTTTAGAACCCTAGTTAACTCATCTTGGCCTTTAGAAAGTAGTGAGGTAACCGGCTTTGGTGCAGACTGAAGTTGGTTGACACTCGATACTACGCTCATTGAGATCTTAAACTTGGAGGGTTTTGGTTGGTAAGTAAGTTGCCTTCTGAACAACCACCCTTGTGAAGGATCAATGATATTGAGATCCATTAGAACCTGGTTACTTTTTGTAGGACAGGATGAACCATCTAACTTCAGGGGAGGGTACTTGCCTTTGAACCTCATGCAAGCCTTTAACCTAGGACTTTGTGTGTTTTCATGCATTGCATCCACAAAGCATCTCATCGCATTGTATTTCATGGAGTTCAAACATCATTTATGGATATCGCGGGATACCATAAATAAATAAAAATATATAAAATGAAAAAACAAGAAAAAGATTTCCTAGGTACCTCACGACATCAGTAAATGTTTTGAATTCCATAAAATCTTCATTTACATTCACATTTTAGCATCATACTTTTGCATTGCATGTGTCTCCCGATTTCTCACACTCGGTTCTCTCACCTTCCGGTTTCGTCACCCTGAGTTCTCGGCACCAATACAACACCAGAGCTCAAATTCGGAAAAGAATGGAGGATCAGGCAAAAGAGATTGATCGCCTTAGCAAGGAACTTGAAGACCTTCGAGGGGGTATGGGGCGAATGATGGAATTGTTACATGTCATGAATGCTAAGATGGATACCCAGCCCACTGTTGTTTCTGAGATTACCGGCGTTACTGTGGACCCTTCACCAAGTGTAACCGTAGCAAGGGACCCACCTTATGGTCTTGCTCCCGGTTTTGTGCCTCCTCAAGCCACTGTTCCGATTAATCAACCTGTTCAGCAAGCCGTGCCCTTGTTTTCTGAAGTTTCTAGGGGGGCTCCTATCTTTGCACCACCTGTTGTACACACTCGTGCGCAACCGTACTTCAGTAAGACAGTTTTTGATAATCTTGATGAGAATGTTGAGGGTTATGAGAAACATGATAAGCTTCGTGAAGAAGTAAATACTATCGTCCAGAGATTGAAAAAGGTAGAGGGTGATCAAATTTTTGGGACTGCTGCAAGGGATGTTTGTTTGGTCTCAGGTTTGGTTATTCCCCCGAAGTTCAAAACTCCGAACTTCGATCGTTATGAAGGTGCCACCTGTCCTAAGAGTCATCTGATCATGTATTATCGCAAAATGGCTGCCCATGTTGAGAATGATAAACTGATGATTCATTGCTTCCAAGACAGTTTGAAGGGTGCTTCTTCCAAGTGGTATTTAACTTTAGACCAGTCTCGCATTAAGAGTTTCCAGGATTTATCTGACGCTTTCATCAAACACTACAAGTACAATATGGATCTGGCTCCCGACAGAAGACAGTTGCTGAGTATGTCACAAAAGAATTCTGAGTCATTCAAAGAATATGCCCAAAGGTGGAGAGAGACTGCTTCGCAGGTAGAACCTCCTTTGACCGAGAAAGAGTTAGCCGATTGGTTTGTCGACACAGTCCGTCCAGAATTTTACGAAAGAATGGTGGGTAGTGTGACTTCAAATTTCTCCGACATTGTTGCTGTGGGTGTCAAGATTGAATTGGGTATGAAAAGTGGTAAAATGACAAATAATCATGGTACTTCTAAGGATCAGCCGAAGAAACCTCCGTATAGCTCCCAGAAAAAGAAGGAGAGTGAGACTAATGCTATATCCTCTGGTAAACCAAGGGAACGCTTTTATCGACATCCGCAAGGTTATGCTCAACCTCAAGGGTACCCGGTCCAATATGCTCAACAACCCTATGTGGCAGCTATTACACCTTCTTTCAATCAACAGGTTCCCATGTATCAACCTATGCAACAACCTCCTGTTTAGCCGCCTCCTGTCAACTACCTACAGGCACCCAATACTCCTGCTCCTCAACAGCCAAAGAGTCCGGCTCCTCGCCAGAATATGCCAAACAGAAGAACGTATAAACCTTGTCCGCCGATCCCGATGACTTTTACCGAGTTGTGTCCCTCTTTGGTCAAGCAAGGTCTCATCACTACTCGGGCTTTGGGTCCGCCTCCTAATCCTCCACCTAATCCATTACCTGCAAGTTACAACGCTACCGCTCATTGTTTATTTCATGAGGGTGCGCCCGGCCATGATCTAGAGAATTGCTATGCTCTTAAGAAAGTTGTCAGAAATTTGCTAGAAACGAAGAAGTTGTCTTTTGGCGATGCTCAGCTGAAGATCGAGACTCCTTTCGGGGTTCCTCACTCGTCAAGTGCAAATTCTGCAAAGCATGCTACGCCTATCAGCCGAATCCAGTCATTATTCAAAGGCCTAGCCCGCTTCATTTCAGTAACCCTCAAGGTGATATGACCGGGATCAACAAAGGATCTGGGAAATTTATTTTGAAGCAACGACTGAAAACTGTTGAAGATGTGACCAGCATAACTGGGGTAAGCCATGACGACTCACAGTGATCATGAACCAGACGTCCTTTCCATTGAGGCTCCGCCAAAGGAAACTGTTACTCTTGAATGCAAGATTTCATAAACATTTAGAAGGATTTTTCCGACAGTTCATTTGTTTATTTATATGCATTTCTCTTTGATTAAGCATATTTAGCATGCACGAACTTGTTTATCTTTGATGCAACACATATGTTTGTCTTGAATAAATCCATTCGCTTCACTCATTCAAAAACGTTTTCATAAATTATAATGCCAACTTTACCCGATCTCTTGTTCTGATGGAGAATTGGGGGGAGGATGACGAACCCAAAACGTCAGATTTCTTGTCGTATGCTTTCGATTGAAACCCGCTGATGATGTAAGGCATTGTTTCAAATCCCAAACACTGGAGATATAAGGATGTTAATCCCTAGTCAACCCTTTGAACCTTGAAGTAGGAGTTTTCTTTCTTTTTAAGAACCTTCATCCTAACCTGGGGCAGGGTAGGTTTCAGTTAAACCGATCGAGCGTTTAGACTCTTAAAAAGGAAGAGCAAACCTTCGAGAATTTATCCTTAGCATCTTAAGAAGTCCAATACAATGACTATCCTTCGGTTACCTAAGGAGTGGGGCAGTCACGAGCCTTTCAAAAGATTTACACGACTTGTGCATAAAAGAATATTCAAAAAATAAGAGCCCGCTAAGTCAAAAACCTATGAAGGAGACTTAGGCAAAACTGGGGCATCCCGCTGGACTCCAAAGTCAGATCAAAAGACGTTGTCCAGGCAAAAGTTAGGGAATAAAATCAAAACAAGAGGGTACAATAAATAGTCCCTAGTAAAGAACAAGATCGTGTAATAGGTGAGCGACTGCCATGTCCAAAGCCTTGATAAGTTCTCGACCATAGCAAATCCGCTTGAGATATGAGCGTTCGTATCCGGTTAACTGAATTAGGATTGGAGAACATCACGAAGAATGGGTGGGTACAAATATAACTTTGAGCCTTTATCCTTTTGTTTCTTAAACCGTGAACTGAGCCACGATACAACCTTTAAAAGACCTAATTGAAGTAGGACTTCGGTTGAAAGCATACTTGACAAGATCACGTTTCCTGACTCCTACGAGCTATGCTCAGAAAAAATTCATGTTGGCATTATAATTAAAACTTATATCCTGACTAGTGATTTCGGTCACAAGTTATCGCGATATCCTTTTTCAAAACAAAAATTCAAGACAAATATATGTGCGCATTGACAAGATCAGGATAGGCATTTCAGGCATGACAACTTTGCTTGATATCTTAGAGATTTACATATGAACATAACCCGTGGAACTTGAAGATCCTGCTGAACAGGGGCAGGCAGTTTCCCAATTCGCTTACCAACGCGAGTCTGACGTTCTTAAGAGCTATTTCCCAAAGATTTCGTCGTAACACGATTAATTTGTGCCAGTTACGTCGAGACCTGACAAATCTCTCAAAGAGTTTGAGAACAATGGGGCAACCGGACTCGGTGTTCTCTATAAAATCCTCTTGAGATGACCCTACCTCGCAACGCAAGTATCCTGGGGCACCATGTTTTTAAAGGAAACAAATGGCGACTACTACAAGATCCTTCAAGATCAAAACTATGTGGTTTCACAACTTTTCCTCATACACCCAATGGATTTTACTCGCAGCGGCCTTCATTCCCCAATGAATCTCAGTGTTGCAACAGGCTCCTAAACTATCGCCTCATCACAGTCCCCAGAGAGACTATAAGCTGACAACTTCTTCTTGGGGTAACTCAAAAGTGTCCCTCAGGTTTTCTTCTCCCCATGTGAAGACGTGATACTGTACACCCAAGCAGATTACCTTCTCCCCAGAGAATTCAGAACTTTAAAACCAGATTTGGTTCTACCATTGATCTTTCTTACCCATGATTGACGTATTGGTTGCAGAGAATGCAGGGTATTTCCGTCGAGATGTTTATTTCATCTCTCGTCCCGTCTCTAGTCTGTTTCGTCAGCATACGCAAGGGCATAAGCATCACATGCCTATTTCATTACATATTCATTATATATTCATTACATATTCATTACATACTCATTACATACTCATTTCATAACATCTTGCATACATAAACATTAACATATATTCACATTAACATATGCATCAACATATGCGTTAGCATTCACAGGTTCATCGTGTCTCTATCATTGGTCGTTACCACCTAGTAACTGGGGTTTGTCCATTCTCTCCAAATAGATTGTCAGCCCTAAGCATAAAATACATATGTGTTTCCAGTTTCCCCACGGAGCTCGATCCTCGTGGATGACGGTTACTTCAGCTATCTTTCCTTACCAGGATAAGATATTTACCCTTCGAGATCATTCCCTCGATGGAGTCTTGATTACCAGTCTTCTTTCTAGCTCGATCCTAGATTGAATCTCAATCATGTCGGTAGTCAAGCCCAACCGGACGTGCATTTATTTTGCACCATCTAAAGATTTTCACCATACCATGACAGATGTTCGACTGTTCTCGCCCGAGAAGTTTATCACTGTACCCGGACGTGCATTTATTTTGCACTATCTTTCAAGAAAATCAACTACAATCCTTTACAGATACACGACAGTTCACGCCTGGAAAATCTATCAGTACAACACTTTACACTTTACATCTTACAGCACCGATATACAACATTTCTCACCTAAGAAACCGATCCTATCTTCGTTATGACTCGCAGCAAATGGCCATCTCCATGGAGCAGTTGGGCTTCCATTTACCTGTCGTCTTGAAGTATAGAGGGTTTTGAACCAAATCGTATTCAGGAGAGCACGATCTTGAAATGCGGGGAGGTTTGAGCGGAATCATATTCAGGAGAGCACGATTCTGAATTATGAAGAAGTTCATTTATCCTTTAGTAAAAGAAGAAACCAAATTGTATTCAGGAGAGCACGATCTTGAAATACAGGGAGGTTTGAGCCGAATCATATTCAGGAGAGCACGATTCTGAAGTATGAGGAAGTTCAGTTAGCCTTTTCATACTAAGGAGAGCACGATTCTGAAGTATGAAGAATTTCATTTATAAGAAAGAGCCGAATCATATTCAGGAGAGCACGATTCGGAAGTATGAGGAAGTTCAGTTCATCCTTTTCATATTCAGGAGAGCACGATTCTGAAGTATGAAAGAGCCGAATCATATTCAGGAGAGCACGATTCTGAAGTATGAGGAAGTTCAGTTAGCCCTTTTCATATTCAGGAGAGCACGATTCTGAAGTATGAAAGAGCCGAATAATATTCAGGAGAGCACGATTCTGAAGAATGAAGAAATTTCAGGAGCCGAATCATATTCAGGAGAGCACGATTCTGAGTTATGAGGAAGTTCGATTATCCAGTTTCATATTCAGGAGAGCACGATTCTGAAGTATGGAAAATTTCATTTACATCCAGTTTCATATTCAGGAGAGCACGATTCTGAAGTATGGAAAAATTCATTTACAACCAAATCATATTCAGGAGAGCACGATTCTGAAATATGAAGAAATTCAGTCATCCAGTTTCATATTCAGGAGAGCACGATTCTGAAATATGAGTATATTCAGTCATCCAGTTTCATATTCAGGAGAGCACGATCCTGAAGTATGAGGAAGTTCAGTTTACCCTTTTCATGTTCAGGAGAACATAATCTTGAAGCATGAAGAAGTTTATTTATCCTTCAGTAAGAGAAGAATCAGAATCGTATTCCAGGCGCCGACCTTAAATGCGAGAAGATTTATTTATCAGATAAGCAGCAGCCTCTTTATTTGAGTGCTTATCCATTTTTTGCACATAAGTCCCTTCCAACGATAAGTGACAGTTCTCCCTCGAGAAGCTTATCAGGGCAATTCCCATCAAAGTCCATTTATTTTGGCATACAGTCGGTCTTTACCCTGTATATTTGCTACGGAGTTCCGAAAAGTCTGTTTGATCCTGTCACGAGGGGTAGTTTACAGAAGCTTGGATGTTATTCCTTGCTCAATGCTCCAGCATCCTGTAATCGATCTTACAATCGTACGTGATCCAGTTTTATTTTTAGATTCCCCAGTGGAGGCCGTCTCATAGGTACCATCTCCATTCGAGGATCTCGTTCCTTTTCTAAAAGTGACAATTGGTCATTCGCACCAGTTGACTATCATTTTTAGAATTCCCCAGTGACGTACTGTGTCTCAGCGCGTCATTTTCCCCAGTGTGTTTCTTCTCGTGGCGTCTGTCTCGGTGTCGTCGTATTCGTCAGCATTTTCGCATTCATCATTTCAACATACGCATCATATCATATTCATGGCACCATCTACATTAGCTTGTTCTCGCATGGTCCATTGCATATCGTCACATATAAGGGCAAAATTTTCGGTTATCTATATTTAAATCCCTCCACCATGATTCCTCGAGTCTCCGTCGCTCAAATCATCTGGTGTAGTTATTTAAATAGGGGCAACTGTAATACCCCAAATTTTACCCTTTCTTTTTTATTTTTATTTTAAAATTCTTATTAACTTAATAAATTAACCTTTTTTTAGATCTTATTTTTTTTAACTAATAATAATTTAATTAACCTTTTTTATAACTTTACTAATGTTTTTTATTAACTTTTTTTCTTTCTATTTAGTTTATTTATTTAAGTCATTTTAAGCTCTTCTTACTAACTTTTAGGATTTAGATTAAAATTTAACTTTTTTTTCTTTTCTTTAAAGAGTAAATTTTTTATAACCTTTTTTAAATTAATTTCTAACACTTTTTTTTTTAATCAAATTCTAATACTTTTTTTAAATAAAAATCTAATACTTTTTTTTAAAATTAAATCTTTTTTTCTAACTTTTTAAAATTAAATCTTTTTTCTAACCTTTTAAAGCTAAATCTTTTTTTCTAACTTTTTTAAAGCTAAATCTTTTTTTCTAACTTTTTTAAAGTTAAATATTTTTTTCTAACTTTTTTTAAAAACTAAATCTTTTTTTCTAACTTTTTTAAAGTTAAATATTTTTTTTCTAATTTTTTAAAACTAAATCTTTTTTTTCTAACTTTTTTAAAGTTAAATATTTTTTTCTAACTTTTTTTTAAAACTAAATCTTTTTTTTCTAACTTTTTTAAAGTTAAATATTTTTTTTCTAACTTCTTTTTAAAATTAAATCTTTTTTTCTAACTTTTATAAAGTTAAATCTTTTTTTCTAACTTCTTTTTAAAATTAAATCTTTTTTCTAACTTTTATAAAGTTAAATCTTTTTTTCTAACTTTTTTAAAAAAATTAAATCTTTTTTCTAACTTTTATAAAATTAAATCTTTTTTTTCTCTAATTTCTTTTTAAAATTAAATCTTTTTTTTAACTATTTTAAAAATTAAATCTAACCTTTTTTTTATAAATTAAATCTACCCTTTTTTTTAAAATTAAATCTAAATCTTTTTTTGACACCTTTATTTTTCAAATTAAAATTCTAAATTCTTTTTAAAATTAAATTCTAACACCCTTTTCTTTTTCTTTTTTTTAAATTTTAAATTCCTTTTAAAATAATTCTAACATTTTTTAAAACCAACATTCAAATATTTTTTTTTTTATTCTAACTCATTTTTTTTTAAAACTCTAATTTTTATTTAACTTGAAACTCTAATCTTCTTTGCTAACTTTTTAAATTTAAATCTCAACACTTTTTTAATCTAATCCAATCTTAATGAATTCCAGATAGAGTTAAATCAAATCAATCAGATCAATCATCATCATAAGAAAATCAGATCTAAATATCAACATCACCATCATTGAATCAAATCTGAAATCATCATAAAAATTCATTCAAATCAAATCAGAGATTGAAAAAGATTGAGATATTCAAATTAAATCTGAGATTAAAAAAAAAGATTTAAAAATCAAGTATAAAAGGGACGAAAATCATAACAAGAAGGGGAGAACTTTTTTCGTAAAATCCAAGCAAACTCCGTCAAAAATCCTCTAGCCTCAGGACAAAGCATCATCGGCCATCATCATTCCGTAAGGATCAAAAAATATAATTACAATTTTTGTGTTGCTTTTCATGTTTTTCAGGAAAAAGAGATGAAGAAGACAAATCGGCGGCCATGCAAAAGAAGAAGAAGATAACATCCGTGAGAGGCAAACAAGAAGGAGAGGAACACACACAAACTCAGAGAGCAGAGAGAAGAAGAGTGATGACCGGCCCCACCCTCTTTTTTATTATTTATTGTTTTTCCATTTGTTATTTTATTTTGTTCATCTTTTTTAAAAAAAAATCAAGAAGGCCCTTTCTTTTTTATAACCAAAAACCTTTTTCAAATTAATTAAAACTCTTTTTAAATAAAATAATCAAATGTTTTTTTCAAATAATAAAACTTTTTTATAACTTTAAAGTAAAACGTGTTTTTAACTAACATTAAGATTTTTTAAATTAAACAAATTGTTTTTTTTAATGATTAAATCTTTTTTTCAAAATATTATCACTAAAACTCCTTTTTTAGAATAACTAACCAAACTTTAACTTTTTTATTAATAATTTTTTTTTAAAACTCAAAACTCTTTTAATTAAAATTAATCTCTCTTTTCACAAATTTAAATCCTTGGTTAAAAAGACCATAAAAGTCCTCCAAAATTCATACGGTTTGTTTCTCGTTCAATTTTGATTTCGTTTTCGTCTAACCCCATATACTGACATTTTTGTTTGTTTTGTTTCTTGCAGCTATTATGTTCAATTTGAAACTTATTTTCGGTTTTATATTTAGCTATTATAATTGTAACTGCTCCTCGTTTGTAACCTCGCGAACATAACAATCGCGTTTACTTTCTACATTTTATTTCCGTTTGTATGATTTAAATTTCTCACACTTTCATCACTATTACTTCTGTCACATCACACATCCGAAGGTTAGGTCTAGCTTTTGGTCGCCATGCCAATAGTCCTCAAACCCTCAAATTTCACACATTCAATTTCAAATCCTCAAAACTACAAACTACAAACCCTAATTTTCACAAATGCCTCGCCGCAGGCTAAATTACAATTTTACCCCTAGCATTAGGTCAAAGAGCCGCCGCGCTCATTTTAGGGTTTCCCGCCGCGGAATCCCTAACCTAATTTAACCCTAATTACAACTTAACAGTTCAACGTAGAGATTTTGAGTTCCTACACTCCGCGTAAGCGTGTCCTTAAGACATGTTTATTCCCCATTGAGACCTTGACCACAGTCAAGAAGTCTCTAACCTCCCTTTTGAGGGGAACTACGATTACTCTGATTCCATTCCCGTAAGGATACGTAGGCACAAGATGCGATGTCTTGCCGAGTAAACTTAGAATTAACCCCTTAGGTCTCCTTTCTCACTTTTAATCCTTTGTACATATACCTTAAGCAAATGAATAAAGCAAATAGTAAACATTTGAACAAAAGGTTCCTGTAGAGTACTACAGAAGTTTAGGGTGCTAATACCTTCCCTAAATTTAACCAACCCCCGAACCCTAGATCTTTCCCCGCATTGTGTTTACGATGCAAAATAGGTTTTCCCTCTTTTGACCTTTTCCTTCGGATAAATCAAAGAGCGGTTGTGAATTGAATTGCGATTCAAACTAATTAATAGTTTGTTATCCTATTTCCACCGCAACAAAGTGCATCGTATTTAAAACACATTGTAACCACTAATGCACATCAAACAGATTCATGACAGTTTAAAGGAGGATAGTAACTACCAACCTCTTGTAGACCTCCAAGAAAGTTTGTGCAGTATGGAAAACCTTGAAGCCTTCAAATAAAATCCAATCCAATGCCTTGATGAAGATGACAGCCTTTCTTGCACTTGAAGTAAACAAGTGAACCAATGATCAAAACAGGCCTGGTTAGTGTTTTGACAGATTTTGTATGTGAAGTCAAACTTTCCTTGGTTGAAAGATGACTTTTGGGGAAATGAGGGTTATGACTGGTTTAAGAGTTTGAACACCTCCCACACATCATTTGTGGATTGTGTGGATGGTTTGTGATGATTTTGAGTGGATGGAAATGACTTTGGAAGATGTTTTGCTCAAGGCAGATTTTTAGGTATTTTGGAGTGGTTTTCTTCACTTGTAAGAAAATGCAAAGCAAGATGAGAGCAAGGGTTTTCTCTTGGGTTTTAGAGTGCTCTGGGGTACCATTCCACATAGAGGAGACCTCTATTTATAGGCAAGGGAAGGTTTGGGACAGATTTGTCTTTTGCATTTTGGAGGGATTTTTGTAAAGTGCAAATTTGTTCAAGATTGTGGACAACTGCAAATCCAATCTTTTGGCTCTAGTTTATGCATAAATCAAGTGGCATGAATGATAAAGAAATGACTAAAGTATGGCCAGGGGTAGGAGAACTGCAGCTGCAATACTTTCTTCCATAAACTTTCTCTTTCCTCATTTCTTCCATTAAAATAATACCAACTTGCCTCCAACTTGCAAGACTCATCAATCCTCTTGATTTTATGCATTTTTTCACACCATACTCTCTAAATAACAGATAGAAACATGATCCAATGGTTGAGAATGGTTCAAGTGATCAAAAAGTGAGTTTGTGAAAAAGTGAAAATGTTGAACCCAAGTGTTAAAACCTCAACTTGCTGGATTCATAACTCTCAACTCATAAGGGCTATGGAGGAGTTCTAGTACATTTTAGAAAGCCCTCATGTAGCTATACAACTTTCATGTTTTCATGATCTTCAGATTTCAAATGGAACTAGGTCAAAAATTCACTCAAAGTTACTAAAAAACATGCCTAAAAAGGCCAATAACTTAGAATTTTTCGAAGTTATTTTTCCCTCTTGTAATGAATTTGGCCATAACTCCAAATTTATGCATTTTCTGCTCATGGACCACTGTGGGACTTTTGTAGGACTTGTCAAGAGCTTTCTAATGAGCTTTGAACCAACTCAATTGGATGTGTGGTTAGGGAGTTATGGTCTTGCCCCTTTCAAAACCCCAATTTCCCGATTTCTCGATTACTCCTCAACCCTTGATCCAATGGTCATGAAATTTCATGGATAAGTTCAATATGCCATTAGGAACATTTTCTATTCACACTTTGAGGTCAAATTCCTTATGATTGCAGAGTTGACTCTTCGGTCAACCGAACGATCGATCGATGACTACCGAGTCGACTGTTGATGTTCCGGGTCTTTTGAGGCCTTGAAACTTCTTGAGTAGACTTCTCGTAGCCATATGAACTTCATGGACCATGATCCCCCCATTGGAACACCATTCAAATCAAAAGTCAAACTACAGTTGACTTTTCCCCCAAATCTCCTAATTTTCAATTTACTGATAAATTGAAGCTCTTATGATTAAAATTGATGGTCAATCTTCTATCCCTAAACACCTTAGGACACATGTAGATCCATGGAAACAAGTTTTCTTGAAGAAACAAACTTTATCCTGATTAAAATCGAAACCCTAATTCCAACCTTTTCAATTGTAGCCACTTGCACTTGGTATAAACACTTGGATGAGCTCCACAATGACCCTTAAGGCCTCTAATAAGCTTAAGTGATAATCTCCCTCCATAACCATGGACTTGTGATCCTCAGATGACCTTCAGGAGGTGAACCACATACACTTTTCTGCCTACCCAAAGGGCTTTGACTTGTCTTTGCTAATGATAACCACTTGACAACTTGAATACAAACCCTTGATTAGGTTTAGAAACCTTGGCACATCCCTCTTGTTGCACACACATCTCTCGATCCCATGTAAAAATGCAAAAGGCTATGCAATGCAATATGCTAGAACAATGAAATGAAACATAACCAAGTAAAGAAAAGGTTGGGCAAATTTTGGGGTACAACAGCTGCCCCTATTCAAGCGACTTGGACCTGAAGGGATGAAAAGCGAAAGGCTTTCAGACATTCAAGGTAAAAGACGGTTGAATACCAAAGAACCCGGAAATTTGCCAACCGTAAAATGAAACCTCTAACATCGCCGTCAGGAGCCTATATCAAGTAGAATATCTGACTTCGCCATCAGTCAATAATCATCTGACTTCGTCGTCATTCCTCAAAATAATAAACATCTGACCTCGCCGTCATTCATCAAAATAATTTAACCTCGCCGTCAGACCCATCATCCGATTTCGCCATCGGAAATCGAACACCTGTGGGGAACAAAAAATTATGACATCACAGCCAACAACTCAAACATCTGACTTCGTCGTCAAGTAACTAAACATCTGACTTCGTTATCAGAAAACCAACCATTTAACTTCACCGTCAGGGAACACACATCTGACTTCACCGTCAGAGAACAAACATCTGACTTCACCGTCAGAGGCCAACATCTGACTTCACCGTCAGAAAACCAACCATCATCTAACTTCATCGTCAAAAGACAAACATCTAACTTAACTGTCAGAAGGCAGCCATCTAACTTCACCATCAGAGGACATCAACATAATTTGACTTTGCCGTCAGAGCTCAATATTAAATCTGTAAAACATTTGACTTCACCGTCAGTTCTCGAAACTATCTGACTTCGCCGTCAAAAACTCCACATAATAATTTGATTTCGCCATCATTTCCCAAACCATCTGACTTCGCCATCATTTCTCAAAATAATCCGACCTCGCCGTCAATTTTCTGAACCATCTGACTTCGTCGCCAGCTTCTCAATAATGTCTGACTTCGCCATCAGTTCTCGACATTCAGTCGGTAAAAGCATCTGACATCACCGTCAACTCCCAAAATCACCTGACTTCGACGTCATTTCTCAAACTACCTGACTTCGCCGTCAACTTCCAAAATAACCTGACTTCTCCGTCAATTCTCGAAACTAATCTGACTTCGCCGTCCATTCTTAAAACAACTTGACTTCGCTGTCAAAAACAAACATCCAACATCGCCGCTGAAAAACCAAATCACTTGACATCGCCGCCAAACCTTCGCTAAATAAGAGCGAGTATCAAGATTCAAACGAAATTAAGATCATCTATTGATGATAATCACAAAAGAACTCCGCTGGGGAAATAGCATGAGTCGGAGTCTAGCTAACACACGGGCAAAGATACTAATCATCTGCGAGATTCACCTGAAACAAAGAGATAATGACCTGGCTTATGTTTCACAATGCATATGTTTGAAGATGGCGTAATGCTCCATACGAAATGGAAATGCTACACATTTGGGAGGATTCCATGCACGATGCAAATGCAAAAGAACCACCTCAACAAAATAAATGTTAAAGAGAGGAAAACAACTCCGCTGGGGGGGGGGGGGAACTAGGCACGCCTAGTGCCTACGGACTCATGCTAGAGAATACAAGCCTTGGATGGCCTCCGAGATAACTTCCGGGTAAAGCTGCTCTGCTAAGCACAAATCCACTCTGCTAGGAATCAGAATCAAACTCTGCTGAGGATGGAGAATAAACAATCTCGGGGGAGAAAACCAACCTACTAACTTGGTTGGGGATTAGGTAAGGAGGGAGTCGACATCGACCTCTTCTTGGGAAAAATGAGCACAGTACTCAACAATATCGACCTCTGCTTAGGGAAATGAAACAATGTCCCAGACTCTGGGGGGACAGGAGCTAATCGTTTAGACTTTGTGGGGAAGACGAAATTCTGCATCCATTCTGATGACGAGAAAACGCATCGGTTATATCGCTATATTTCATTGACTTTTACCGCGCATTCACCGTTTTAACGCTCGATTCCTCGAGTATTTCTTACTATTTTGCAGGTACATCGATATGTGAGGCCAAATCAAGAATTAAGAAGAAAAGAACAAAGAAACCACAAGAAATGAAGCAAGACAGAAGCCTGCATAAACTCTGCATAATTTGTTACGACCACGGTCGTTACAAGGGTGTCACGACCGTGACACCTTACTTTGGGCCATCACGACCGTGATGAAGTAGTCACGACCGTGACACTTGAAAACATAAAACAACGAGCGTGAAGACCTTGTCACGCCCGTGACAAGGATATAACTTGATTCTTTTGACTCAGACTACGTCAAAGCCACCAGTGAAGCCCACTCCTCCTAGTAATTCTCACGTGAGGGAGACTTCTCCCACTTTCCGCTGCCACTTTCCAACATTTTCTCAACCACTTCAGCAAAGCCCAAGAAGCAAAAGACCCAGGACCAGCCCATTGGAAGCTCTATAAATAGGACCAGCTCAGGAGGTTTCAAGGGAGACTTCAGTATCCAAATTTCCTGCGGAAGCTCTGCCAAATTACCTTACCATCAGAATTATTTCCAGCATTTTATTTTCTGCCTTACTTTATTTGTATCCAAACCAACCGTGTAACAATTTCCAACATTAGGGAATTGTTATACTTTTATTTGTTTCCAGCCTTCAGCATTCGTTTTAATTTTTATTTCCGCCTACTCCAAGCCTTCCGGTCTGTGGAAGAAGGAGTCTACTCAGATATTTGTTAATCAGGTTTTTCAGTTATTGCAATTTAATTTATTTATAATGTCTATTTATTTTTCTGCCATTAGTAAGCTAATAATTAACTCTGAGTCTGATTTAACCTCGATGAGTAGCTAAATACCTTAGGGCGGTATGTAGTTATAACTAACTTAACCGGTAAAATATAACCATGGGCTAAAATAATTAATCGCTTAACATTCTGGCTGATACTTTTTAATTGAATTCGACCTTTTCGTTACGAGAGTAAGAAAAGGGTATTAGGTTGGGTCAAGACCACGAGAGTGTGAGATTTTAACCAGATAGCTAAAGTTAGGCATTTAAATTAAATACAGCGAGAGCGCTTTAAGATAAAGCAGGCATAGGGCTTTAGGGATAAGATCTGATTCAAGACCACAAGAGTGTGAGTTGAGGGTATTCAAACTAGTAATCTCTACCGAACAGATTAAGTGAACATCCTTATAAGCCTAGGTTAGATTGACCCACCTAAGTTAGTATAATTACATACCGACCGTCTTAGTATTATTTTATTAAAAACTTAAATTTTATTCCGCCTTCAATAGTCTTAGAAAACCAACAACAATCGTGACAACTATTCGCCTTAGCTAAACTAGAAGTTCATCTAGCACTACGTAACGATAGAATCCCTGTGGATCGATAATCTTAAATATTACTTCGATAGGCTGTGCACTTGCAGTAAGATACCGCTAGACGCATTAAGTAGACACGTCTTTAGCCCATCAAGTTTTTGGCGCCGTTGCCGGGGATTCCTTAATTTAGTTACTAGTGCACTTAGGTAGCATTGTCTAGACTAAGGTATCAACTATTTAATTTAATCTAATCTCTGAGTGTATGCCACGTACTCGCTCCAAAAGCGAAGACTTGCAACCTCTAATCCCTGAATCGGAACGCTTCTTACACGTAAGAAGACGTATACTCGATTTCGAAAATAATTCCAACATTCCAGATCTTCAATTAGATCCACCTGAACCAGTCGTAAAATCGGAAAACGCAGGAATGGCTGAAGAACAAACTCATCCACTCAAGTATTACGCTAATCCTTCGCAAGGTGAACCGCATTCAAGCATTGCAGCACCGGCTATCAACCGAAACGATTTCGAACTAAAACCATCATTGATATCAGTCGTGCAACAAAACCAATTCGCCGGAAATCCTAACGAGGATCCGAATCTTCATCTTTCGATCTTTGTGCAATATGAAGATACCGTAAAAGCCAATGGAGTTACCCAAGAAGCTATTAGACTACGTTTATTTCCTTTTTCGCTTCGAGACAGAGCAAGAGCATGGCTCCAATCTCTGCCTTCAAACTCAGTAACTACATGGGAACAACTTAAGAAAGTTTTCTTGAACAGGTATTTTCCACCTAGCAAGACAGCTATGCTGAGAGCTCAGATCAACGGATTTAAGCAAAGAGAAAGTGAATCATTATTCGAAGCTTGGGAACGCTATAAGGATCTACTTAGGCTTTGTCCACATCACGGATTAGTAGAATGGATGGTCATCCATACCTTCTATAATGGACTCTTGTACAATACAAGAATGACAATTGACGCTGCCGCGGGTGGTGCATTGATGGACAAAGAATATAGTGATGCCTATGCACTTATCGAAAGTATGGCTCAGAATCATTACCTTTGGGGAAGCGAGAGAGTCGCAACTGAGAAACCAAAAAAAAGGGGTATGTACGAAGTAAGTAGTATGGACCAAGTCAATGCGAAGTTTGACCAACTAAGCCAAAAGATCGACAACTTGGCCATAACACCTGCAGCCACCGTGGCTGCAGTAACACCTAACTGTGAGTTATGTGGAGTCCCAGGGCACGAAGTCTCTGATTGTCAACTATTGACAGGAACTCCCACTGATCAAGTGAATTATGCTCAAGGAAACCCTTACTCAAACACATACAACCCAGGTTGGAAGAATCATCCGAATTTCTCCTATAAGAGTAACAATGCTTATTACGCACCAGGTCAAGCACCAGCTACATCACCAGGATATCAAAAGACTGCTCCTAATATCCCTAGAAAATCGAACCTTGAATTGATGATGGAGAGCTTTATAGCTAGCCAATCTCAGACAAACAAGGACTTCCTAAACCAAAACATTCACACTAGCGAGCAGATTAAACAATTAGTGAGCAAAGTAGATGCATTAGCTACACATAACAAAATGCTCGAAACTCAGATTTCACAAGTAGCTCAACAACAAGCACCTACTGCTGCACCAGCTGGAGTATTCCCTGGACAACCTCAACCTAATCCGAAAGGACATGCCAACGCCGTAATATTAAGGAGTGGCAAGGAACTTGACGGACCTACCGATCTAAGACTTGACAGTCCAGCCATGTACCAAAAACCGGATAAACCGACTGAAGTGGTGAATGATCCAGAAGAAAAGGAAGATGAAAGTCAAGAGGTAGTGGAGAAAGAACAACCTTATGTGCCTCCACCCCCCTATAAACCACCAATTCCGTACCCTCAAAGATTAATAAGTTCCAAGACGACGGGTCAATTTAAGAAATTTGTCGAACTTCTGAAACAGTTGAATATTACTATTCCGTTTACAGAAGCAATTACCCAAATACCCTCGTATGCCAAATTTTTAAAAGAAATCTTATCCAATAAGAAAAAGATAGAGGATAACGGAACAGTTACACTCACTGCCGAGTGTAGCGCCATAATTCAAAATAATATGCCTCCTAAGCTAAAAGATCCAGGAAGTTTCTCTATACCCTGTGTAATAGGAAAATTCGTCATTGACAAAGCTCTATGCGATTTAGGAGCCAGTATCAGTGTTATGCCCTTAACGATTTGCAAAAGGCTAGACATGGGAGACCTAAGACCAACTAAAATGTCCGTTCAACTAGCCGATCGCTCTGTTAAATATCCTGTAGGCATACTAGAAAACGTCCCAGTACGTATAGGACAATTCTACATTCCTACTGATTTTATAATCATGGACATCTCTGAAGACTCCACTACACCTATCATACTAGGAAGACCATTCTTAGCTACCGCCGGAGCCATAATAGACGTAAAAAGAGGAAAACTAACCTTTGAAGTAGGTGAAGAAAAAGTTGAATTTGTTTTAACACAATTCTTACAATCACCAGCTATAGAGGATACATGCTATCTAATGGACGTAATTGACGAATGCGTAAGAGAAATGGAACTGGAGGAGACCACTTATTCTGAAATAATGAAAATTCAAATCCCTCCAATTCTCGAAGATGATAATTGGCAAAAACCGTATCAGGATAACAGTCTGAGCGAAAGCTTAGCACTTACACCGGATCCCATGCCGAGTAAAGATAAACCTACATTAGGATTAAAAACTTTACCTAAAAACCTAAGATACGAATTCTTAGACGTTGAATGTAAAAGACCAGTTATAGTGAATTCCAGTTTAGGAACTATAGAGACAAAGAAACTTTTAGATGTCTTGAAGAAATATCCAACTGCATTAGGATATAACATATCTGATCTCAAAGGAATATGTCCTTCAGTATGCATGCACCGCATTCTACTAGAAGAAGATTGCAGAACCTCCAGAGAAGCTCAAAGAAGAATAAACCCAACCCTTAGCACTGTAGTAAAGGAGGAAGTCAAGAAATTATTAGACGCCGGGATAATATACCCAATCTCTGATAGTGAATGGGTTAGTCCAATACATGTAGTGCCAAAGAAAGGAGGTATCACTGTTGTGAAAAACGCTCAAGGCGAATCGATATCGCAAAGAGTAGTGACGGGATATAGAGTGTGCATCGATTATCGTAAACTAAACAAAGCCACTCGAAAAGACCATTTCCCACTACCTTTCATAGATCAAATGTTAGAACGATTAGCCAAGCATTCTTACTTCTGTTACCTTGATGGTTACTCAGGATTTTTCCAAATCCCTATCCATCCTGATGATCAAGAGAAGACTACATTCACATGTCCTTATGGAACGTTCGCTTATAGGCGAATGCCCTTTGGATTGTGCAACGCTCCTGCAACCTTTCAAAGATGTATGATGTCAATCTTCGCAGATTTTATAGACAACATCATGGAAGTGTTCATGGACGACTTCTCTGTATGCGGGCAGAGCTTTGAAGGATGTCTATCAAACTTAGAAATGGTGTTAGAAAGATGTGTGAAAGTGAATCTCGTGCTTAACTGGGAGAAATGTCATTTTATGGTCAACGAAGGAATAGTATTAGGTCATGTAATATCAGATAAGGGAATTGAAGTCGATAAAGCTAAAATTGAAGTAATAAAGGACCTTCAACCTCCTAAAACCGTTCGAGAAATACGAAGCTTTTTAGGACACGCCGGTTTTTACCGACGATTCATTAAAGATTTCTCGAAAATTACTAAACCTCTTACTGGTTTACTGATGAAAGACGCTGAGTTCATATTCAATAAAGATTGCCTTAAAGCATTCGAAACTCTAAAAACAGCCCTCATCACCGCACCAATCATGCAACCCCCTGACTGGAGATTACCTTTTGAAATCATGTGCGATGCGAGTGACTATGCTGTGGGCGCAGTCCTGGGTCAGAGAAAAGAAAAGAAACTCCATGCGATTTACTATGCGAGTAGAACCTTGGATTCTGCCCAGATGAACTACGCCACTACAGAAAAGGAATTGCTAGCAGTTGTCTTTGCGCTTGACAAATTCCGCTCTTACCTAGTTGGAGCGAAAATAATCATTTACACAGACCACGCTGCTATCCGATATCTGTTAACTAAGAAGGATGCTAAGTCGAGACTCTTAAGATGGATTTTACTCTTACAAGAGTTTGATCTAGAAATAAAAGACAAAAAAGGTACTGAAAACGTCGTAGCGGACCATTTATCTAGAATAGAAGGTATTAAACCCGAACAAGTGCCGATTAACGATGATTTTCCGTATGAACAGCTGATAGCACAAATAGTAAGCGACCTAGCGCAGTTAGATATAAATGAACCAGAACCCGTGGAAATAATACAGACAACTGTAGGACTGCCATGGTACGCTGACATTGTCAACTACCTAGCCGCAGGAGCTCTTCCACCCGATCTAACCTATCAGCAGAAAAAGAAGTTCTTTCATAACCTGAAACAGTACTATTGGGATGAACCATTATTGTTCAAACGAGGACCGGATGGAATCTTTCGCCGATGTATTCCCGAAGAAGAAATAGAAGATGTCATTGCCCAATGTCATTCGTCTCCTTATGGTGGACATGCGAGCACTTCCAAGACCTGTGCTAAAATCTTGCAAGCCGGCTTATACTGGCCTAATCTATGGAAGGATGTCCACATCGCTGTTCTAAGTTGCGATCGGTGTCAACGCACCGGCAATATTTCAAGAAGAGATGAAATGCCCCAAAAGGGAATTTTGGAAGTAGAAATCTTCGACGTCTGGGGAATAGATTTCATGGGACCATTCCCATCATCTTTCGGTAATAATTACATACTCGTAGCTGTTGACTATGTCTCAAAATGGATCGAAGCCCTAGCTTCTCCTACAAACGATGCACGAGTAGTAATAAAGCTTTTCAAAAACATAATCTTTCCCAGATTTGGTGTACCTCGACTCGTCATAAGTGACGGTGGCTCACACTTCATTTCAAAAATCTTTGACAAATTACTATCTAAGTATGGAGTGAGACACCGTGTGGCTACACCATATCACCCACAAACAAGTGGACAGGTCGAAGTCTCAAACCGAGAGATTAAACAAATCCTAGAAAAGACTGTCGCCATATCTCGGAAAGATTGGTCATCTAAACTTAATGAAGCTCTATGGGCTTATAGGACCGCTTACAAGACTCCCATAGGTACTACACCTTTCAAACTAGTTTACGGAAAATCTTGTCACCTCCCAGTAGAACTAGAACACAAAGCTTATTGGGCGATCAAAACTCTCAATATGAACTATAGTGCTGCAGGAGAAAAGCGAATCCTAGACATTAACGAATTAGAAGAATTAAGATTAGATGCATATGAAAATGCTAAGCTATATAAGGAAAGAACCAAGCGATGGCATGATAAACGCCTATCTAAGAAAGAATTCAGTGTGGGAGACGTTGTACTCCTCTTTAATTCAAGACTTAGGCTCTTTCCTGGGAAATTAAAGTCTAGATGGTCGGGACCCTTTGATATAACTAAAGTATTCCCAAGTGGAGCAATAGAAATCAAGGGTAGGAACAATGAACCATTCATTGTAAACGGACAACGCCTAAAACATTATCATAAAGTTGAAAATAGAGACTATACGAATGATCTAAAACTTTTGAAATTGTCCGCTAATTCCCCTGATTAGTCTAAACCTCGGCGTTACGTCAGGCTTTTGACAATAAAAACAGCGCTTAGTGGGAGGCAACCCATTCACTTATTTACCTATTTTAAACTATTCTTTTCTTTTTGAGCATTTCTTAAATATCGTTACCACTATTTGTTTAAATTGTTTTGTTAGTTTTATTTTACATTACTATTATAGCCATTACATTTTAGCATTTCATTTTTCTTATTTTTATCCTAAATCACTTTTTACAGATTTTCTAAAGTCTTTTCCACTGAATTGTTTCCACCGTATTTTCACTGACTATGGCTAACCAACCTATTAACTATATGGAAACCCAATTTAGAGGTAGGAACCAAAGAACAAAGTTCGAAGAGTTATCACAGAGGCAAATGGATCTGACCCTGTACCCAAATGAAAAGACTATGGAAACCTTAGGTATACATGATAGCATGATATACCTGTTCAACCGACTCGGATGGGAGAATGCAATGATCCAACACAAGTTTGCGACTTACCATGAGCTCACCCTTGAGTTCCTTAGTTCCCTACTTTACCTACCTGAGCGCGGTTTTGGTTCTAGGAAAGGATTCATTAGTTTCCGCCTATTCGGAATAGAATACGACTTTAACCACAAAGAACTAGCTGACCTATTAGGATTCCCTAGTGGACCTTTTGCCTTTACTACCACACAGGTAGAATTGATGGATGTGGAGCTAGATTTCTTTTGGGGAACTCTGACCGGAAACTACCACCCTGAACCAAATGACATGAACAATGACGAGATCCATAACCCTGCTCTTCGTTACTTCCACAAATTCCTCGCCCATACCTTCTTTGGAAAAGAAGAAAATATTACCGGAGTCTCTAAGGATGAATTATTTATTATGTCATGTTTCAATACTGGACAGTGTGTTAATGGTGTCCCTTTCATGATGCAAACCTTCACCCGCATCCAAGATGAACCTGAATTACCTATAGTGGTAGGAGGTCTTGTAACCATGATTGCTGACGCCTTAGGACTTAGGTACCAACTGGACAGGTGCACCCGTCTGGGAACCGTACGCCTGATGAACCTTAAATTCTGCTTCAATAGACATATTATAAGGAATTTAGGACGCCCACCTTTTGAGTACCTGATCCAGAACACAGTAGTCACCCTGTTCACATTGCCCAATCATGCAAAAGTAAGTGTTCATAATAAGGATAATTGGCTTTATGAGTTGAATCCACCTGATTATCCAGCCACTCCTGAAACACCTCAGTCTCACAGGATAACAGATGATGTAATGACCGCTGTTGAAACTGACCCCGAGACACCTCCTGGATACCATGACATTGACCCAACTGACAAGGTTCATGAAACCCCTGGAGCAAATCACGGAGATTACACTAACCACTTGCAGAACATCATGCACACTCTCAATGCCTACCAAGCTGACATTAATCTATTCAGAGAAGACATTAAGAGTATGCGATTGGACATCGTGGGATTGACTGACATGGCCTGCGAACAATTCTATCATCTGGACTCCGCCATCGAAGACCTGAAGAAACGCCTTTGAACCGGCTATCAGTGATTTAGTTTACTAATTCTTTTCTCATTATTTTTTACCTTTATTTTCATTTCCAGTTAAATTTATCTTTCGCACCGATTTCATAACATAATTTGAGTTTATGTAATTTAAGTTTTTCTTTATGCCATGCACTTTTTATTTCAATTGATTCTTCATTTTAGCAGCTTAAATGATTTTTCTATTTCTTTTCTATACACTGTGTTACCGTATACTGTATGACTGCAATATTCTATCTTAGATTCATATACTACTGTTTTGAAATTGCTATATATTATGGTGTGTGTTACTATAGTGCTACTAAATAAAATACATTATTATTAAATTAAAAATAACGTGAGACAATGTGCTTTTCTGGAAATTATTCAGCACCACACAGCCTCACGGTCGTCACGCCCCACTTACGATCGTGACGTGCCCATTTAGCGCGTCACGACCGTCACGATCCTGTCACGACCGTGACGACCTCTATTACAGAGGTCGTGAGAAACAGAACTGTTTCTCATCGTGTCCACTCTTCTTCTCCCTCCATAACCTATCTAAACCTTCCCCCACTCATTCCCAAACCGTCAAAACCTTTCCACTACCCCATTAATCCACCATTACCAGTAACCATTTCAACTCCACTGTCCCGTATTTAATCCGAATAACAACCTCCCTCATTCTACCACTCTTCTTCCAAAAACTTCACAAAAAATCCTTCCACCCTCTCTTTTCACATTTGCATGTTATGGATTCTATCGTTTTCAGAGAAGGAGAAGCAGGAGAAACCCAGCGGGACCGTTTCGTCCGCTTCCAGAACCGCGGTCTGCAACCCACCCGGTACATTTCCACCGACTGTCTGCAAGAACTCGGTATGCTGTCCAGCGTCCAAAACCTATTGCAGAAGGTTGGCCTGTGGGACCTCTGTCACCAGCCACAGCCTACTTTCGAACTTCTGACGCTGGAGTTCCTCAGCTCCTACAGCTACATCACCCCTCATGGTTCTCAGAGCCAGCTTACCGGCATCGTAACATTCAGACTGCTTGGCCGGGAGTTCAACCTCACACAAAACAGGATTGCCGAGCTGTTAGGTTTCGACCACGGCACCGAAGCCCACCGTCGCGTGCCCGACAACTTCAGTGAACAAGCATTCACACTGTGGCACGACCTTACCAACACCCGTGCGACCACCTTCCAGAGCCTCAACGCCACACACATCCACAACCCGGCTATCCGCTACTTTCACCGGGTCCTCTGCAACACCATCTTTGCTAGAGAGAGCAACCACAAGCTCAACTCAAAGGAGCTTCTGTTTTTGTACTGTGCCCTTCATGACGAGCCAATCGCCGCTGCCCCCTTTATGCTCTACCACATCCAGGCCATCGCTCACCGAGGCTCATCCCCGTTCTTCATTGGAGGCATTGTCACCACCCTCGCCATTCAGCTGGGGCTTGGTGACGCGCTCGCTGATCTGCCGCACCTCGCCGCCGATTTCCTGACCATGAGCTACTGCCGGTCCGCCCACCTGATCGCGCAGCGAGAGGATGGCAGGTACAGCCCTGTCGTCAATGGCACCGTCTTCCACCACATCACTCTGCCGTCCCGCACACGCATCGACCCTGCAAACCGAGCCAACTGGCTCTTTGCCTTACCAGCTGCTGCGGATCACGCCCCGGTACATGATGATCAGCCAAACGCCCCAGTGGACGAGATGCAGGACGCCATGGATGTAGCTGAGCATGCCCAGGACATCCCCGAGACTTCCACCCGACAGCAGGCGGCTCCCGCTGCCACACTTGAGGACGTCCTATTTGCGATCCACCAGCAGAACCTGATGAACGCAGCACTAGAGCGTCAGCAGAAGGCACAGTACGACGCTCTGCTCGGCACTATTGCTGCCAACCATGCGGCCACTAACGAGCGGGTTAGCGAACTCTTTGGCGAAGTCTTCGGCGAGCTTGAGGCGCTCCGCATCAGCATTACTGCTACCTCCGGTACCGGCTCTGACCCCGACGCGACTCCCTCCAGACGCCGCTCTCGCACCAGAGGCCGAGCCCGCGATCACCAGCAGCAGTAGTTTGCTTTTATGTTATTTTTCAGTTTTAGTCTTGTACTGTATCTATACCGCTATTTTATCACAACATTGAGGACAATGTCTGATATAGTGTGGGAAAGGTACTTTTCATTTCAATGTACTTTCAATTCTGTTGTATCCCTTTTAAAAAAATCAATGAAATGAGCAAATTTGTGCGTTATTTTCTTTAATATCGAGTTTCCCCGATTATTAAGCCATACTAGAAAAATCTTTAAATTACTCGCATTACCCGACTTACCACCGAATGGTTCGTAACTACGAAGCCGGGAACGATTAAACAAGACCAATACAATCTTGACATCTTCGACCCCCTGCTTAAGAAATTCCATCCCGATCACTATTGCGAGTGCACCTTTAGTTTCAGTTCAAAAGTAACCCCCAGTAGTTTATACTAGCAGTCAGCACTGCCTGAACACAAACCACGTGGGGAGCCGATGAATATAAGCGCTTGATACCTAATCAACAATGATCCTTCGTATCTCAATGCAAAATGAAAAGAGATTGCACCAAAGTACACGGTCGCAAATAATAAACGAGAAATATGAGAAGGACTCCGTTCCGGGTTGGTTCAGAGGTACTGGTTCTGAACTCGGTAGGGCGTGCTACGGCTCGATCCCCCACAACCTCCGCATCGGATAAAATATGAAGGGTTACCACACTCGTGTACCAGACCCCGTGCTAAAAAAGGATCAAAATCGCTAACCGGCTACTCCACTACGTGCGTGCGAAGGCAAAGGGCTTAATGTGACTGCGCTAGAACGAACCGGGTGAAATAAGATCGAAAAGCTCTAGGTGAAATCGCAATGTGATTGTCGATTGTTTCGCTTGACGGGAAGTCGACGACATAGCTTGTTGCTTATGTCATTAGTGTATCGGTAGTGTTCTATCAAAGTACCGGACTATCCGACGAAACGATCCACCGGACGGTTTGCTATGAGTATGCGCGAATAAAATCTTGTCCGCCGATTTTCGACCGACTATTTGCTTGAGGACAAGCAAAGGTTTAAGTTTGGGGAAGTTTGATGACGAGAAAACGCATCGGTTATATCACTAGATTTCATTGACTTTTACCGCGCATTCACCGTTTTAACGCTCGATTCCTCGAGTTTTTCTTACTATTTTGCAGGTACATCGATATGTGAGGCCAAATCAAGAATTAAGAAGAAAAGAACAAAGAAACCACAAGAAATGAAGCAAGACAGAAGCCTGCATAAACTCTGCATAATTTGTTACGACCACGGTCGTTACAAGGGTGTCACGACCGTGACACCTTACTTTGGGCCATCACGACCGTGATGAAGTAGTCACGACCGTGACACTTGAAAACATAAAACAACGAGCGTGAAGACCTTGTCACGCCCGTGACAAGGATATAACTTGATTCTTTTGACTCAGACTACGTCAAAGCCACCAGTGAAGCCCACTCCTCCTAGTAATTCTCACGTGAGGGAGACTTCTCCCACTTTCCGCTGCCACTTTCCAACATTTTCTCAACCACTTCAGCAAAGCCCAAGAAGCAAAAGACCCAGGACCAGCCCATTGGAAGCTCTATAAATAGGACCAGCTCAGGAGGTTTCAAGGGAGACTTCAGTATCCAAATTTCCTGCGGAAGCTCTGCCAAATTACCTTACCATCAGAATTATTTCCAGCATTTTATTTTCTGCCTTACTTTATTTGTATCCAAACCAACCGTGTAACAATTTCCAACATTAGGGAATTGTTATACTTTTATTTGTTTCCAGCCTTCAGCATTCGTTTTAATTTTTATTTCCGCCTACTCCAAGCCTTCCGGTCTGTGGAAGAAGGAGTCTACTCAGATATTTGTTAATCAGGTTTTTCAGTTATTGCAATTTAATTTATTTATAATGTCTATTTATTTTTCTGCCATTAGTAAGCTAATAATTAACTCTGAGTCTGATTTAACCTCGATGAGTAGCTAAATACCTTAGGGCGGTATGTAGTTATAACTAACTTAACCGGTAAAATATAACCATGGGCTAAAATAATTAATCGCTTAACATTCTGGCTGATACTTTTTAATTGAATTCGACCTTTTCGTTACGAGAGTAAGAAAAGGGTATTAGGTTGGGTCAAGACCACGAGAGTGTGAGATTTTAACCAGATAGCTAAAGTTAGGCATTTAAATTAAATACAGCGAGAGCGCTTTAAGATAAATTAGAATTATTTAGTTTCCAAAAATTATCTCTAAACACTTATGGGCTAGCGAGAGCAGGCATAGGGCTTTAGGGATAAGATCTGATTCAAGACCACGAGAGTGTGAGTTGAGGGTATTCAAACTAGTAATCTCTACCGAACAGATTAAGTGAACATCCTTATAAGCCTAGGTTAGATTGACCCACCTAAGTTAGTATAATTACATACCGACCGTCTTAGTATTATTTTATTAAAAACTTAAATTTTATTCCGCCTTCAATAGTCTTAGAAAACCAACAACAATCGTGACAACTATTCGCCTTAGCTAAACTAGAAGTTCATCTAGCACTACGTAACGATAGAATCCCTGTGGATCGATAATCTTAAATATTACTTCGATAGGCTGTGCACTTGCAGTAAGATACCGCTAGACGCATTAAGTAGACACGTCTTTAGCCTATCACATTCCATTGCCGGGGATAAATCTGCCTCTACCTGTTGGAAATGCTCCTACCTTGCTGGAGACATCAATCTCGACCTGCTGAGGGTAACCTTAACTGTATGAAGTTTCAAACTGTTGGGGAGGTGAACACGCTTAGCTTGCGTATTTCCTTTAGATGCGAGACTTCTGGAGAAGTTTCGAGGCTGGGAGTCCTACAAATAACAAACATGCAAATGCGTTTTGTGCAACAAACATCATCTTACTTATCACCTGTGACTTTATTCAAGCAAAAACATTGTTTTGATTATAGTTGGCAGAGCCCACAAAATTATGTATGCAAAGTTTTATCAAAAACATCAGGTGTCTTCTGCAAACAAAACGGTAAAAGCTGAATCAAAAACAAAAGTTTTCTGAATAGTATGTTTTATTGATGGATAGCCTGTAAATAGGCAAATTTACAAAGGGACGCAACTCCTGAAATGAGAAAGCTGCGTAAGCAAAATACAGAAATGCACAAGAATTACAAAAATTTCGGCAATGTGGCACAGACAACCACCATAGAACGACTCAACTATGACTCGTGTGACTTCGACGCCTTTCCGATGCTTCGTCTTCTGAAGAGATTGGTTTGGACGGATGATTCTCGAGTCTTCCCATAATCTACTATGCTTTAAGGATCTATGCGTGGACCGCATTCGTTTGCTTTTCAAATCCCTAACTTTTGCCTGAATCGCCCTTGCGGGTTTTCGATTCACCGGGATACCCATTTTTGCCAAAGTCGCCCTTTCGGGTTTTCAACTTTGCGGGTTTACATTTTTTCTCTTTTTATCCCTAATTTTTGCCCGAACCTATCTTTTTATGGTTCGCCGGGATACCTCATTCTTGCCTGGATTCTCTTTTTCTTTCCAGCGGGTCTATTTTAAGCAAAGTATTTTTTGACTGCATCCGCGTTCACGGGGGACGTAAAATCTTCACCATCCATGGTTGAAAGTAGCAAGGCTCCTCCGGAGAAAACTTTGCTTACAACATACGGACCTTCATAATTGGGAGTCCATTTGCCCCTGTGATCGTTCTGTGGTGGGAGAATCCGCTTCAACACCAAATCACCTACCTGAAAGCTTCGAGGACGTATATTCTTATCGAAGGCTTTCTTCATCCTGCTTTGGTATAGCCGACCGTATGCGATGGATGCCAACCTTTTCTCATCCATCAAACTGAGCTGATTCAACCTGTTCTTCACCCATTCTGCTTCATCCAGTTTGACGTCAGCCAAAACTCTCACGGAAGGTATCTTGACCTCTAATGGTAGGACAACTTCCATACCATACACCAACAAGAAAGGAGTTGCCCCGGTTGAAGTACACACCGAGGTACGATATCCATGTAAAGCAAAAGGCAACATCTCGTGCCAATCCTTGTAAGTCACAACCATCTTCTGCACTATCTTCTTTATGTTTTTGTTGGCCGCTTCCACAACGCCATTCATCTTCGGACGATAAGGAGATGAGTTGTGATGTTCAATCTTAAAGTTCTGGCACAACTCCTTCATCATCTTGTTATTCAGATTGGAGCCATTATCGGTAATGATCCTTTCAGGTATCCCATAGTGGCAGATGATGTCTCTTTTGATGAATCGGGCTACAACTTGCTTTGTGACATTAGCATAGGAGGCTGCTTCGACCCATTTGGTGAAATAGTCAATCACAACTAAGATGAAACAATGCCCATTGGACGTAGTCGGCTCGATCTTGCCAATCATATCGATGCCCCACAAGGAGAAAGGCCATGGAGATGACATGACATTCAAAGGACACGGTGGCACATGAATCTTGTTGGCATAAATCTGACACTTGTGGCATTTCTTGACGTACTTGAAGCAATCAGACTCCATAGTTAACCAATAATACCATGCTCTCAACAGCTTTCGAGACATGGCATGCCCCCTTGCATGTGTCCCAAAGGCTCCTTCGTGGACCTCTTCCATAAGCAAAATCGCTTCTTTTTCGTCCACACATCTTAGCAGCACTAAGTCAAAGTTCCTTCAATAGAGTACACCGTCTGGATTCAGGTAGAAGTTACCAGATAACCTCCTCAAGGTCTTCTTATCCCGGGTCGATGCCCCAGGCGGATACTCTTGATTCTTGAGAAAGTTTTGGATGTCGTAATACCATGGCTTGCCATCATAAGCTTCTTCTATTACAAAAACGAATGTCGGCCTATCGAGGCGCGAGTTAATAATTCTTGGTGCATCGTTCTAGAAGTTCACTTTGTACATTGAAGATAAAGTAGCCAATGCGTCTGCCATCTGATTTTCTGCTCTCGGCACATGGTGAAATTCCACATGATCGAAGAAAGGTAGCAATCTTCTTGCATAGTTCATATAAGGGATCAGATTTGGTTGGCGAGTCTCCCACTCTCTTTTGATTTGGTTGACCACTAAAGCTGAATCACCGTAGACATCAAGGTTCTTGATTCTCAAATCGATTGCTTCCTCGATACCCATGATACACGCTTCGTATTCGGCTTCGTTGTTTGTACTGGGAAATTTCAACCTGGCAGTAAAGGGTATATGTGTTCCATGGGGGGTTGTAATGATTTCCCCAATTCCACTGCCGTAGGAGTTAACAGCACCGTCAAATATCAATTTCCTCTGGGAACCCGACTCAGGACCTTCGTCCGGCAACGACTCATCACAATCCTTCATCTTCAAGTACATAATGTCTTCGTCGGGAAAATCAAACTACATTGGTTGATAGTGTTGCACCCCAAAATTTGCTCAACCTTTTCTTGCCTGATTTATGTTTCATTGCATTTCATTTGCATAGTTACATCATTCACATAGTTCTAATCATTTGCATATCATAGCATATCACTCATCCAATAGGGGATCAAGTGTGATTCTTATCAAAAGATCCTATAAAGAGGTCTTATCCAAGTATGAGAAGTCATCCAGGCCATCAAGAAGTGATTTGAAGTCTTGAGAAGTTTGAGTGCCTACATGTGGGTTTTGTTCCTATCTTGAGGGATATTGAGAATCATCAGTGGGATGTGAAACATGGAATGTGAATTTGAGGTGTGTATGGATCTCATGGAATGCCTAGAGGGCCCTATTGAAGCTGAGACAAGTCATTGATTCAAGTATGAGAGCCACAATTGAGGTGCAGTCAACTAGGGTTTCATCTGGGTCAATCCTAGGTCAATTGAGTAATTGAAGAGCATCAAAGCCTACTTTGATGTCATGGGATTCATGGATTGGTATGTTGATACATGTGTGGTGTTGTGCCAAGATTAAGCAAAGAATAATCAAGAAGGTGGGGAGTTGCTAAATTAGGGTTTCAGTGTAAAATCCCTTGTTTAGTGCCTAACTTCAAAGCCACATAAGTCAAAATACAAGTTTCAAATGGATCTTTGGACAACATGAAACTTGTATAGCATCTCAATACCTTTAATTTTAGTACTAGAAGTCCTCAAGGGGATTTATAGAACTCAATTTATGGTCCTTGTAAGATACAGGTCATTAGATGACTATGAAATTTATCTGTGAAAGTCACTTGACTTCCAAGCAACTTTTTCCCTTCAAGGAGTTTTCAAGTGGACTTTTGGTCAAAATTAATGTTGTTCCTTATCCTCTTAGCTTTCCATAGAGTACTAGAAGTCCTTGATAGGATATGTAGAACTCAAGTTATGATCTTTGCAAGCCAGGGGTATTTTGGGTATTGGTGATTATAGGTCATTTGTGATCATAGGTCTATAACTCCCACTTGCAAGCTTCAAATGGAAAATTGTTCAACATGGAACTTGTTCAAAATGATGTTTTAAGTGTAACAAAGTGGTCATGAGAATTTGGTTTGGCTTGGAACACAAAGTTGCTTGAAATGGGGTAAAAAGGAAGAAATTAAAGTGATTAAAAGGCCAAAAAATGGAATTTCTTGATTTAGGGTCAAACAAGCTCATGCTATATGTCATTTTGATCAGAAAAGGCATTTTAAAAGTGATGACATTGTTACATTTTGGATTTGAGGTCAAATTTTGGAGAAGATGAACAATAGCCCTTGGATGATAGTCTGACCCTTGACCAATTCACAAATACACGGCCAGGATTGCAAGTTGAAATCTGAAGAGAGTTTGAGTTTCACATGAAACTCTGCGTTTCATTGACTGAGTTGGATGGGCTGAATGAATTGTTTGCTTTCCACACCCTACATTGAGGCCCAATGAGAAAATACACTAGTTCTAGTTGCTATTTGCCACAAGCATTTTCCAATTTCCATTTTATTTTCCTGATTCGTTTTAGTGTGGTTTAGGCCCAGGTCTGGATTACAACATGATATAATTGCTATTTCACACGCTCTTTTATTAATTTTCTTTAATTTCTTTTATTTTTATGTTTTGCATATAGTTAGAAATTAATTCACAATAAATAGGAAAATTAATCTTTTTAGGTTAGATTTTTTCCCCTGACTCCTTAAAGAGTCTAGAATTTAATAGCATTGAGAAATTACTAATTCATGCATTTTAGAATTTAATTGCATTTTTTGAAGTTTAATTGCTTTTATTTTGAATATGTTTGATATATGATCTTGCTGATTTTAGTATGGGAGATTGGTGTGGATTTTTGAGTTGATTCTTTTTGGTATAGTTAGTTTAGATATGCATGTATCCCTAGTAATTTTCTCATATTTTTGTGAGATAATTTTGGGTTGTTTTGAATATTGAACATTAGGTGTTGTAGTTTTAGGGTTTTAAGATAGTACCCTTAGGTTTAGGGCATAGTTTTAGGTCTTAATGAATGGTTAACCCCCTGGTTTTTATATGGAGTGATTTTTAATAGGTTTAGGAACCCTTAGAATTTTTTATAGGATTTTACAATCATTTTTAGTATTTTAATTAGATTTAGTTTTAAGACTAACATTTAGGTGTTTCTAACACATTAACTTGACTAGTTTAACTCAATAGTTCCCCTTAGATTAGGGTGGTGGTGCTCTTGTGCTTGGATGAAGGTGAAGACCACTTGAAGGTGCTTTGGGGTGCTTGAAGAAGCTTGGAATTGAAGATTTCTCATCTTGTGGAGTGCTTGTCAGGAGCTTAGGAAAACTAGGGTTTTAGGAAGAGCATTAGACTAGTTTTGTTTCTTTCTTCAAACATGGAGTATATTGTTCATCTCCATTCAATCCAATGACATAAAGTCCTCTTAAAGAAGTCACATATATCCTTTGGAGGGATGAATGGCATGCTTTAAGAGTAGAACTTTGAGGATGCCATTCTCTTATAATGTCAAGTTCTTAGTGGCTTCCTTTGGTTGCCATTAAGTTACTTAACATCTCAACCTGATCTTGTTACTTGATTCTCCCTTGGAGTGTTTCTTGTTGAAGCTAGGCGTGTTTGCTTGTTGAAGCTGCTTGATTGTTGAAGCTTGTTGAGGATGAAGTTTGTGCTTGTTGAAGCTGGTTGCTAGTTGAAGTTAGGAGCTTGTTGAAGCTGTTTGCTGGTTGAAGTTTGAAGCTTGTTGAAGCTTGGTGCTTGTTGAAGAGTGAAAGTTTATTGAAGCTTGAGGATAGGAGCATTGTTGAAGATGAAGGTTGTTGATGTCAATTGTTTGCTGTTCAATCAACTATTGTTGTTTAGAGCTGCTGCTTGTGCTGTCAACTGTAGGAGTTTGATGCTGCTGCTTGGGCTGCCTCCTCTGTTTATTTTGGGTGTTTTCTGTATTGTTTGTTGGCTTGTGCAGCTTGCCCCCTAGGTTTGAAGTGGATGTTGATTCACTTTGCCTGTTGTTTTCCCAGGTTCGAGGTTGAGTCGGACTCCCTTGCCTCGCTTGTATTGCTGCATTGCATGCATTTTACTGTATTTGCTTGCTTTCTTTTTCCGTTTATCCCCTAGGATCTCTGATTTCCTCTGTGCAGAAGGGAATTATGACAGACATTAGGATTCTTATCCATGCATGACAACATTAGGTTAGTTTTTATCCCCTTTTCAACCCTAGGCTTTTTAGAGCTTCTTTCTCTTCTTATCTCAAAACAACTCAAAAATACAGTAATAAGGTTAATCGATGTCATACGTTACGAGCCTTAAGCCATTTGAGAAAGGGTTGCTGGAGAGCTTCTTTCCAGTAGTCTGGCTGCTTAGTGTGGCACCCTTTGGGTGACACGCGACGTAGTCACTCTCGAATCATAGTCTCTAGTGCGTCAGAGATTGCAAACAAACTAAAAAACACTTCTTTCGTAAAAGATTCAAACAAACATCAAAGTGTCATTTTTGTCCGCTTGGACTCTTAATCAAGAAAAACCCTTTCATAAGGTAATAAAAAACAGTCAGAAAAGCTTGTGTCTTCCGTAGCCCGAACTACGCGTGCTCTGATCTTTCATGCTGTATGAAAGTACGTAGGCATAGGATGCCGTATCCTAGCGAGCAACCTTCCCACCTTCATTCGTAGTTAGGCGAACTACGTTGACTCTGATTTCTCGTTCCAGACGGGAATACGTAGGCATAAAGTGCGATACTTTGCCGAGTCATTTTCTTTTCTTTTTAACCCAGACCTTTAGTGTAGATAGAATACAATTCGTACCAGAAAACAAGCGTGGATCCCGTCGAGTACGGCGGACGTGAGGGGTGCTAATACCTTCCCCTTGCATAATCGACTCCCGAATCCAGGAATTTGGTTGCGATGACCATTCCTTCCCCATTTTGCATTAGGTTTACTCTAAGCGTTTCCTTTCCCTCCGTTGGGATAAATAACGCACGGTGGCGACTCTTCTGTCATAGCCGACGCCGATTTTCGCAGTAGTGACAGCTGGCGACTCTGCTGGGGACTCCAATAGTTCCCTACGCGAGTCAATCCTAGCGCTTGTTTTCCCGTCGTGGGTTTTGTATGGATTTACCTTTCTGTATTTACTTTCAGCATTATATTTTTGTTGTTATGCTGGGTAGGGGGTTCAGTTTGAGAGATAAGCCGGACCTGGGCTTGAGTGCACCTAGAATTAGTTGTGGAAAGTAGTGGGCGCGTGCATGCTTTGCATGTACTAGTGTCCCGCAAAATCCACGCTCAGACGAGGTTCTTCTGGTTGACTTCTTTTTCAACCCTTTGGGTTGAGGGGGTTGTTGGCTAGTTGGATTGTCGACTCTGGGGACCGATCAATTGGAAGTTGGCTAAGTGAGGCCTCTTCAGGACATGATGATGCCACACCTTCTGGGTATCGTATCATCAGTCTTGAAAGTCTGTGACGCTGACGACCGCATAGGATGTCGTACCTTGTGTCAGTTGATAGGACACCTACCTGTGAGAGGGATTGGGACATGCATGAAACTTGACCTCCAGACTACCCGGTTTTCTTAATATTGGATCAGTATGTGTGGTTACTTGGGGTTCTTCATCAGGACAGTGTTATAGGTATGTTGAGGCCAGGTTGGAGCATTGTTTTGGGTCTGTTAAAGACCAAAGTGGAGCATTGTTATGGGTCTGTTGAGACAGGATTTGAGCAGTATTGCGGGTCTGTTGAGACAGATGTGGATGGATCTCTTCAGCAATATATCACTTGATCCCTGTTGCATGTTTGCATACTGCATTGTTGCATACTCATTTTGCATATCATTAACGTGTGTTTGTGCTGCAGGTGCATTTCATACCCTCTGATTCTAGTTGCCCGGATTTCTGTCTGCTGCTATTATGGATACTTTGAAGAACACTGTGGCATATAAGTTTCCTACTCCAGATATTTCTTCTTTGCTTGGTTTGATGTCTTTAGCTGATGATGATGTGAAGAAAAGCTTCAGGAAGAGTTATGGGAAACTGCTTAGGTTGGTTTGCAAACCATCCACGTATGAGCTGAACGGATTGTACGCGCTGATGCAGTTCTATGATCCCCCGCTGAGGTGTTTTACTTTCCCTGACTTCATTCTGGCTCCGACCATGGAGGAATATGCTGAGATCTTGGATCTGACCATTCAGAACAGGGTACCCTTCATTCATATGGGCGCTGAGCCCAAGCTGGAGGTTTTGGCTGTTGCTTTGCATTTAGACTCCTCAGAGTTGCTGTTAACCTCGTGGAATGGAGTTTCTGGTTTTTCCCTCAAGTTCTTGGTTGGGAAAGCACAAGAGTATGCCAAGAGTGGTTGTTGGATTGTGTTTAATGCTATCCTTACTTTGTGTATCTATGGCATTGTACTGTTCCCTAAGATGCCTGACTTTGTTGATTTGGATGCATTCCATATATTTGCTTCAGGCAATCCTGTGCCTACACTGATTGGAGACTTCTATCACTCTCTGCATTATAAGAATGAGAATAGGAGGGGCAAGAACGTCTCTTGTTGTGTGCCTTTGTTGTATATGTGGTTTGATAGTCACCTGCCCAAGAAGGGTATCTGTGCTAAGTCTGTAGCTACGGTGGAATGGTCTGAGTGTCTGATGAGGCTTTCTTCAGAAGATGTTGTCTGGTTTGATAGGGATTTACTGGGATCTGAGATTATCTACAGCTGCACAGGATATCCTAACGTTCCTCTGGTTGGGAGGAAAGGGTGCATTAACTACAATCCATCATTGTTGATCAGGCAATTCGGTTATGCTTTGAGAAGCCTGCCAAAAGAGAAGGAAGTGCAGGAATCTCTATACTTCACAGGTGATCTGAGTGGAGAATTGTTATCCAAGCTTCAGCATGCTTGGAATAACATCTGCAAGAAAGGGAAGCCGTTGTTGGGTAAGAATGATAGTCAAGCCTATCCTCCGTACTAGGTTTGGATTCAAGATAGGGCAAAGCAGGCACTGATGCCGTTTCCTGCAGTATTACCTCCTACTCCCCCCGTGATTGAGGAGCCAACCACTGTGCCTATTGAGAGATATGAACAGGTTGTGAAGGAGAAAGAAGAGCTGATGAAAGCCAACGAGAAGTTGGAAGAAGAGCTAGTGCAACTCAGGAACGAAAGGAATGAAGCCGTATATTCCTTCGAGCAGCAAACAAAGCTGGTGAACCAATTAGGTACAGAATTGACTGAACAACGGAAGAAGCATGAACGTTTGGGGATAGATTTCAAGAGCTCCCATGATATGCTGGAGTCTAAGAAGAAAGCACTTGATATAGCCTACCGGGAGATCTCCACATTCAACAAAACATGGAATGCTACACTGACCAATAATAAAGAAAGAGAAGACAAACTGAAGCAGCAGATCCCTGAACTGGAAGATCAGTTGAAAGATAGCCAGAAAAAGTTTGAAGAAGAGGTTATGCGGAGATACGACGTTCAGAATTCGTTGAACAAAGTTGTCAAGCATAAGAAAGAGTCAGCATCCCAGAAGCGGAAACTGGAGGAGTGCTTTGGAGAGGGTGCTTGGGAGGAATCCATTGGGGATCTCCAGCGTGTTATCAGGCAAAGAGACTCGCTCGTTGAAGGGTTGCTTTCCCAGCCGGATCATCCCAAGACTAAGAAATTGTTAGAGGAGTATCGGGGATATGGTCACACTTGATTACCTTATGCACTGTTGTATATGCTTTATTTGCATTGTGCTGGCCATCACCAGGATTGTTGGTTGAGGTCATGCCTTTTTGTTATTGTGTACACTCAGCGATGTTGTATTTCTGCCTTGTTGGGCTCTTTTCAGCAATATATGAGGAACTTTATCCCCGTGAATGGATCCAAGCTTCTTATCACTAGCACTATCATTGTCACTACACTGGCACTTTGGCACTAGAATTAGGGGTTGATCTCCCTAACGCACAAACACATATTGCATCTGCATATTCATTTTTGCATTGCCAGTTACTTGTTGAATCTGTATCTTATTTCCTGCATCTCATAGGTTTTCCAGGGTTGACGACCAAAGAGTTCATCGCTATTCAAACAGAAACAGTTGTAAGAAAGATAATGGATCAAGTTCATAATGAGATGCAGGAGATGCCGCGGCAACATGACGCAGTTCATACAAGCAATGGAAACCATGGCCAAGGGCCAGGAGCAGCTGCAGGCTATTGTACAACCTCTGATTGCACGGGCTACTGATAGTACTGCTGATATTACTCTTCATGACCGTCAGGGTTTCCTCCAGGGTTTTGGACGCCGACTTGCAGAGATAGACATAAAGCATGTTCAAGCTGAGTTAAGTGAAGTTTGAGGCCAATTGGGGCAATTCATGAAGGATATGCATGCGTTGCGCTCGAATCAAGAGACGCTCGAAGAGGAGAATTACCGATTGAAGGCTCAGGTAGGATTGATGGCTGAAATATTGAGGAATGTACTCAGAAGAGAAGGTGAGCAAATGTCCGAAGCTGCGGTCGGTTTACTTGCCCCACAGGGGTCGGAAGAACCAGTGCCCAGGCATGATAGGCCTAAGAGACCCTCCACACAATTCGAACCTCGGGATTCTCCTCGTCGGCAGTTGCGACTAATTTCTCAGGATAACTCAAGGGGGTATGGTAAAAGGATGAAGCTCTCTGGCAGGGTATTTGATGAGATTCCGGTGGATTAGATCAGTTGGTGCAACTCTTGTTCCAACTTCAAGTGATTAAACCCCGCACTTTGGCTCCATTGACTGGGCAGCCACCACCAGGCTATGATGTGAACACCCATTGTGTCTTCCACTCCGGTGCACCGGGGCATAACATCGCGAACTGCAAGTCGTTCAAGCAGAAGATGCAAGATTTGCTGGATGAGAAGGCAATTGAATTTGTGTCGGGCGGTATAAAGGTCTCAGGGACCGATATTCCTATTTCCCCACCGGAAGTTGCAAAAGAATCGAGGCATATCCTAGAATCATTGGAAACTGAATCCCCAGGTCCACAACAGTTGCCAACGCCTGGGCTGAATTTGAGGATGACAGTGCATGAGCCTAAGGAACGGGTTGATCAAAACCAGCAGCGCATGAAACGCCAGCATCCGGCTCAGCGAAGAATTCAGGAGGGGAAGTCAAAGAGGATATTGGAGGCACCCCCATCAATGTATGTTGAACTCTTTCAGACCTTGTTAGGGTTGCACCTTGTTGAAAAGAGAATGTTGGCCCCACCAACAGGCACACCTCCATTTGGTTTCGACGCCAGTAAGCATTGTGAGTTTCATTCCGGGGCACCCGGACATGATATTGAGGGTTGCCACACTTTCAAGCATAAAGTCCAAGATTTGATCGACAGCAAGGCTATCAGCTTTTCTGATAGGGTCCCCAATGTGGTGCAGGGCCACGGACAAGCAAAGGTCGGGTTGATGAAAAAGGGTTCCTAGATTTGGTCGGGCCGTGGAAAACAGGTCACGACAGCAGCGGGCTGTCGCTACTGCGAAAATTGGCGCCGGCTGAACAGAAGAGTCGCCACCGTGCGTTATTTATCCCAAAGGAGGGAAAGGAAACGCTCGAAGTAAACCTAATGCAAAGACGGGAAAGGAATGGTCATCGCAACCAAATCCTGGATTCGGGAGTCGGTTACGCAAGGGGAAGGTATCAGCACCCCTCACGTGCGTCGTACTCGACGGGATCCACGCTTGTTTTCTAGTACGGATTGGTATTCTATCTACTCTACAGGTTTGGGGTTAAAAGAAAAGAAAATGAATCGGCAAAGTATCGCACTTTATGCCTACGTATTCCCGTCTGAAACGAGAAATCAGAGTCAACGTAGTTCGCCTACCTACAGGAAAGGAGGGGAAGGTTGCTCGCTAGGATATCGCATCCTATGCCTACGTACTTTCATACAGCATGAAAGATCAGAGCAAACGTAGTTCGGGCCACGTACGACACAAGTCTGTCTTGATTGTTTTTATCCTTCTGAAAAAGGTTTTCTCCTGATTATGGGTCCAAGCGGACAAAAATGACGTTTTTTGATTGGTTTACAGTCTTTTACGCAAGAACTGTTTTTTATTGTGTTTGAAATGTTTATTGTGTTTTTCTGATTGTTTTGAGAAAGAAGAGACAGCAACTCTAAAACCTATGGTTGAAAAAGGGAACCAAAATCTAACCTAATGTTGTCATGCATGGGTTAAGACCTAATGTCTGTCATATTTCTCTCTTGCGCAGAGAGAAACAGAGATCCTAAGGGGATAAACGGAAAAACAACAACATATACAGTAAAGCAGTAAAATGCATGAATGCAGCAATACAAGTGAGGCAAGGGGGTCCCACTCAACCTCGAACCTAGAAAGCAATGGGCAAAGTGAAGCAACTTCACTTCAACCTCCAGGGGAAAATTATCAAACAATACAGTCAAAAAACTCAAACAATACATCACCAGCCCTAAACAGCACCAGCAGCTCTAAACAGCAAAACCTGACAGCACAAGCTCCTTCTTCTATCAGTCTTCAAGGCAAGAGATTTCATCTTCAATCTTTAAAGTTTCTTCAAAGCAAGCTCTCCTAGATGAGTAATAGTTCACAAGATGATTTAGGATGCTAAACAGTCAGTTAACCACCAAAGGTGGCATACAGACTGTTAACAAAATACAGACTGTTTCTCTCAAAAGTTCTATCTCCTAGATACTGTCACTAAGCCTTCCAAAGGAAGGATGTGAGTATCAAAAGAGAGACTTTGAATCATAGAGAAGAATGGGGGCAACAGAAACCCTCCATGTTTATGAATCATATTTCTACTCTAAAGCTCTACCTAGCTCCTAGGTCCTATGATCTTCAATCAATCTTCAAGCAAGCCTAGCACCTTCATCAACTTTGAACTTGATCTTCAACTCTTTGTCTTCATTATGCTTCATCATCATGCTCTTCAAGCCAAGCCCACACCCCAAGTAAAGCCCAATAAGCCCATACAAACAATATAAACCCCAAAAGGGCACACCATACAATCAAACAATTGCAAAATATACTAAAAATATTAATATAGTAGGGAAAATTCTAATATAATTTCTAAGGGAAATTCTACTTCTACCCCGTATATCCCTATATATCCCATATCCTAATTCAATCTAAAAAATACCCCAAAACAAAATGTCATGCTACATCTATGTATTAACCTAAAACTATATTAAAACCATCCTAAAAAATATTCTACTATTAAAATCTATTTTATATACACTATTTTTTTGCTACATTGTTATCTAAGTCTTTTATCCTAAAGAAAATTAAAAAAAACTACACTATGTTAGTATTTTTATTGGATTTATCCTAATATTTTTATCACTACAATTTTTAACCTAAAGTTTTTATTACCTAAAGTTTTTTTATTATCTTTTGCTATCTAACCTATATTAATATTCTTAATGTTTTCTATACACTATATTTTTTTATCCTAAGGTTTTTATACTAATATATGCACACTAAATTTCTAATATATCTTTTATTATGTTTTTTTTTATTCTAAGTTTTCTAATGTCATTCTAATATTATTCTAATGTTAATCTAATGTTAATCCTAATTAAACTAAATCTAAACATTAAAATAAGGCTTAAAAAAAAAGAAACAAAATAAATGCCAAACAGGGGATGCACTATTAAGCTACAGAGGTGTTTTAACAGTAAAGAAGGGAAAGGCCCAGCCCAGGTGCTTGTCTCATATTCACTCAGCCAGGGGGGGGGGTGCGAAATCAAACAGATGCATCATCAGCAAGATGCATGGGCTTAAGCGAAGCCTAATAACCAGATTAGTAATGCAGTGGTGTAATGAGAGGAAAAAAGGTATACCAAGCAACAGGTTCGTGGGCTCAACTAAGCCCGTAACCCAACGTTCATCAAACGAAATCAATCCCCCTCTCAGCAACACTCTATACTGTTCACACACATTCTACTCCAAACCCTAGCGCCTCCCAAACACTCTCTCCATCTTCTCTCTGAAACTGCACAAACGCAAACGAAAAACCTGCCACCGCCCATCATCAACAAACCTCGATCCTAAAACAAACTTCAATCCTAAATCAAATCCTCACAACATCTACCGCTATCAGTGATTTAGACTCAGAATCCCAAATCTTACCCTATCTACCTCACAGAACCTATCGTTCAACTAAACGGAGGATCTACCCTAAGTCATTTCAACCTAACATTCAAGCTAAAATAAAACATGCAGGTTTTGATCTAGAGAAGGAATAACGAGAGAACCTGGAGGATCTTATGAGGACGGAGATTCTGAGAAGACTTCGAAGGATCTTGATGTTCTTGAAGGAAATCCTGGAAGACGACGTTGAGGGAGACTACGGAGGCGGCGTCGTTTACGTTACGAAGATCAACGACGGTCTTGTATGGAAAAAAAAACTCTGACGGCGTCCTTGCGAGAAACTCCAACGAACTACGAAAATTCAAGCGTTGATTTAAAGATGTTGAAGGATGATGAACTCCAAGTGGAGGATGAAGATCTGGATCTTAAACATTTTCTGGAAATGAAGAATGTTCTTTGTTGATGAATGTATGGAGAAACCATAAGAAATACGGGTGATGATTGCTGGAAATTTGTTGGAAACAGATTACTGATGAAGAGGTTTGATGATCGTTGATGAGGTTTTCTGAAAGAAGAATGATCGGAGAACAAGATGAAGATTAGCGGAGATGATTATTGCTTGTGATCGGAGAAGGAAGGAGAAGATTGGTGTAGAAAATCGGATTTTCTGGTGATTTTGTGTTCTCCGGCGAATTGGACGGTGGCCGGAGGTTGTTGGCGGTGGCCGGAGTTGGTTGTCACCGGATTTGCATGGCCGGCGGTGGCATTCCCGGTGAGGAGATGGTGAGGTGACGAGTGTCACGGTAGGTGGCAGAGGGGGTGGTGCATGGAGCACACGTGTTACAGAGGGTTTGTGAGTGGGATATGCGTTGTCACGATTCTGAGCAATAGAGAATGATGTGGCTAGCGGAAAATCATACACGTGTGCTGGCTATTTATACGCCACCTGGCCTTTTTGGACTTGCTTAATGGGCCTTCTGAAAACTCTGGATAACTTTAGCCCAAATGATTAACTAATGAAGGATTATGGACAATTAATATGATAACGAAATGGATTAACGGACATTAAACGAAAACAAAAAAAAAGGATTCCCATGGTTAGCGTGAAATGAAAATTATGCATGATGATTAATGGATTAATACTACACTGAACATGGTTAATGAAAATGATAAAACAAAATACTGTGGATTAAAAAAATGAAAAAAGATGAACGTGAGGGATTAATAAAATGAAAAAAATGGACTAATGAACAATGCCAAATGACAATTAATAAACCTAATAATATTCTAATTAAAAACAAATAAAACTCTAAACTCTATTAAACCATTATTCTAAAATCCTATTTAAAAGATTAAAATCTATTAAGAAAACTATTAATATCCATTAAAATCTATTAAAAAGAAACTCTATATTTCTAAATGCTATTTAAGTCTAATAAAAGCCTAAAAAAGCAATTAAATTCGGTTAAAAAAGGATAGCGAGACAAAAGCGGAACCAACGACAACCTGGACACCTGAATGTCCTCAAAACACAGCGAGAGCTAAAAATACCCGGGAAGCGCACAACTTCCCGAAAATAACATGTGATTATCTGAAACGGTCTAGAACCTCTGAAACATGAACATATGGCTGTAAATCCGATAAAATCACCATGGTTGAGAAAATGCACTATATGCAGTATGCGAATACGAAAATGCGTCGAAGCATAAACCGAAAGTGGGACCCGGTTGGTCAAATTTTAGGGTGCAACACGGGCTACCTCCAACAATTGTTTCTGAGGATGGTTGACTCGCCAATAAGTCAAAATGCAAGAAGTCCGATTCTGAGACACCGGCATTTTTCATGTTATCTTGTTCATGTCTTTGCACTTGTAGTTGCCTTTCTGTTCAATTGCAAATTTCGTTTGTAAAATTTGTTGTTTTTTTCAACTGATATTAATAAATGAAATAAATATGCATGTTTTGAATTAATCCAGTCGGGTTCACTCTTTGTGTTTTCATTTATATCAAACGATTGTTAAGTGGAATCCGGGGAGGATGACGAAAACCGATGACGAATAAAAACCTGTTGATGATGTACAGGCATTGTTTCAATCCATAAACACCGGAGATATAAGGAAGATAATCCCTTGTTAACCCCTTTGAGCCTAGTAGTAGGAGTTTCTTTCTGAAAATGAAAAAACCCTAAATCTTAACCCGGGGCAGGGTAGGTGTCAGTTAGTTTGACCAAGTATTCAAATTACAAAAGGAGTGTCCGTTCGAGGATCAATCACACCTGTATAGGTCGTGCCTAAAAACCCGCAATGGTTGAGCGTCAGGAGTGAGACAGTCACATTATCCCCCAAAGAGTCAGACAACCAGTGTCCCACGACTTGTTCAAAAAGAATAAGAGAATCCAAAGCCCGCTAAGTCAAAACTTCAAAACAAGTGGCTTAGGCAAAAATTAGGGCATCCCGCTGGACTTTAGAATCAAAAGAAGCTCCAAAGAGTCAGTTCAGGCAAAAGTTAGGGAATGAAAGGAAAAAACACAAAAGACGAAAAGGATTACCAAAGAAAAAAATCCTCGAAAAGGACAAAGTCGTGTGACTCTAGGCACCCAAAGACGATAAGCGAATGACTGTCACTCTGAAAAGCAAGTGGTATCCTGAACCATCACTCATATCACTCCACCTTTAATAGGTGAATGCTGAAGTCGAATTAGCTGAACATAGGATTGGAGAACATCACGAAGAATGGGTGGGTCGAAATAAACTTTGAGCCTATATCTTTCCTTGTTAACCGTGAACCTGACCACGTTACAACCCGAAAAAGTCCTAATTGAAATAGGTTTAGTTCGAGAGCATACTTAGGTAAAGATCGCATCGAAACTGACTCCTAAAAAGATTCCTCTTGCGGCATGGTATTAATGTCGATCAAATCGGACTGGATTTTCAAAACTGTCATATGCATTGCATTTAATATATCTTTTATGCCGAACAACTTGTTTTACTTGCGAGTAAGCGCATGCAGCAGGAAAGTTTCCTACAGTGGAAAGTCTGATCAGGATAGAATGCAGAATGTCTGAATGTTTCGTGAGCCGGGGCAGGATATATCAATTAATCCCCAGTGGGAGTCAGCCATCCAAGAATCAGTTAATCTGGGGCAATTAGGTCGAGATTTGGCAGATCTCTCGCAGCTAGGGGCATCGCTTCATGAATCGACCGATCAGGGGCAAAAGATTATTGCAAGACCGGGGCAGGTCACCCTAAGAACAAAAGATTTTGTTGGGACATCCTTTTGGGGTTTGACATGCAGAAACAATTCGTATCTAACCGTCAGGGTACAGAAATCAAAGAGTCTTTATCAAGAAGTTGGTGTCGGTTCAGGGGCAAGGTATTGTGAGGTAGCACCATGGCTATCTTTTCCTTTCAAGACGAAGTGTTCAGACTGGGGCATGTTGGTATTTTTGGGGCAAATTTCCGAGAAGGTGGATGGAACTCGTGTTTCCCTAGCCAAAATCTCTTGATGAAGAGCCTGGTTTCAGTTGATGTCGTTCCTCGGCTAGTCGCATCTTATCCCCAGAGAGTTGAAATGACGTTATCCCTTACCGAATGAGGGATTATTCTCCCCAGCAGAGTGTCCTCAGGGAAGTTGTCCACAGGATATCCACAGCAAGTCAAAATCAATGTCCCCTGCAGAGGTTGCGCTCTTCAGCGAATCGATGATGTGCACGTTCAATCTTCAGCATGGGAGATTCCCGCAATAGTTAACCAAGCTGTTGGTTCGAAAGGTTTATATCCGCGAAGGATGGGTTTTCTTGCTCCCCACAGGTCGTCTTGCCTCCGTCGGGATGATTGTCCCCAGCAGAGTGGTAACTCTGAATGTGTAAATTGTGACCAGACAGTGTGCTTTGCCCAGAAGTGTCGCTTCTTCCCCAGCTAAGTTTGTTCACCAGCAGGGTGTTTGTTCTTTCCTCCTAGTGGAAATTGATGTTTAATCTCTCCCCGACAAAGTTGACTGTGTTTCCGTCATTTATTTTACCGGAATACCTTATGATACTTGTTCTCCCCAGCGGAGTTGGTTTTATCCTCAGCATTCATGTTGTTGAGACATCATTATCAGAGTGGCCCCGGCGGCTTAAGCCTGCATTGGCATTTGCATATATCATCATATTTACATCTACTCAAACGCGTAGCATTTCCGTGCCGTATGGAGCATTACGCCATTTTCAAACATACGCATTTTGAAACATAAATCAGATTGGTTAACCTTTTGCTTTCAGGTGTGTTTCTCAACAGGAGTATGGAGTTCTAGCTCAGATTTATTACCAGATATTCGAGGCCTCGCCATGAGACGTGTGATGATACGGTTCATCTTACTATTTTCCCCACATAGTTGCTTATTGAAGTTTTTCTTATCTGGCCAGCAAATTATTTTCTTCAAATTTGCTGTTACGTCAGCGTCAAAGGGTTTCATGAATCAAAATTTCAGAAGCTGCCGCCGGTTATCGAAACAGGCGTCCGGCAGTTTGGTTTCCAAATATCCCCAGTAGAGTCCTCCTCAAAGTCGCTGTCACGTCAGTGCTAAAAGGTTTGTGGGTTGGGACCAATGGAGTTAGCTACTGCAAAGATAAGCAGAGAAACTGTATTCAGAGTATCTTCCCGTGGATAAACGGATGTATTTTCCTACTGGTTGACGGAAGTATTTCCCCGGAAGTCGCAAAAATTTTATTGCCTATGTTGATAGGAGTTCCTCGTGTTGACGAGATAGGAGTCCTGATGAGGATAATTTATTCCTATGATGATAGGATTTCTTCGTGTTGACGAAATGATTTCTCCGTGTTGACGGAATGTGGAGTCCTGATGAGGACAAATTTACCTTTCTCCGTGTTGACAGAATGTGAAGTCCTGATGAGGACAAATTTACCTTTCTCCGTGTTGACAGAATGTGGAGTCCTGATGAGGAAAAATTTGCCTTTCTCCGTGTTGACGAAATGTGGAGTCCTGATGAGGACAAATTTTCCTTTCTCCGTGTTGACGGAATGTGGAGTCCTGATGAGGAAAAATTACCTTTCTCCGTGTTGACGAAATGTGGAGTCCTGATGAGGACAAAGTATTCCTATGATGATAGGATGTCTCTTCGTGTTGACAAATTTATTTCCTCAAATTGACGAGACGTACAAGTCCAGATGTGGACAAGGTTACTCCTGGGATGATATGATTTTTCTTCGAGTTAACGAGATTTAATTTCTCCGTGTTGACGGAATATGAAGTCCTGACGTGGACAAATTGATTACTTTTTGTGTTGACGAGATGGTGTCCTGACGTGGACCATTTATCCTCAGCAGATATCTTTCTTCGTATTGGTGAAATGTGCGTCCTGACGTAGACAAGTTTACCATTCTTCGTGTTGACGAGATGGAGTCCTGACGTGGACAAATTTATTTCTCTTCATGGTGACGGGTTTATTTCCTCTTGTTGACGAGATGTGTGTCCTGACGTGGACAATTTATTCCTATGTTGATAGGAGGTCCTCGTGTTGACGAGACGCAAATAAGATTTTATTGCCTATGTTGATAGGATCTCCTCGTGTTGACGAGATGCGGACAACTCATCCCCAGCGAAGTCGCCGGGATTTCTCCGTGTTGACGGAATGTGGAGTCCTGATGAGGACAAATTTTATTCCTATGACGATAGGATTTCTTCGGGTTGACGAAATTTAAATCCCAATGTGGACAAGTTTATGATGGGATTTCTTCGTGTTGACGAAGTGTGCGTCCTAACATGGATAAAGTTTTGCTCTTGTTGAGGGGATTTCTTCGTGTTAACGAAACAAGCATCCTAACGTGGACAAAGTTCTATTCCTGTGTTGTTGAGATTTCTTCGGGTTGAAAAAATGTGAGTCCTAACATGGACAGATTTGTATTTATTCGTGATTTAACGAAATTTGGGTCCATATGTGGACAAGGTTACTCCTGTAACGACAGAATCTCTATTCGTGTTGACGAATTTGTTTCTCTTCTTGTGTTGACAAGGTTAGTCCAGTTGTGGACGGAGGTGTTTTTGCAAAAAAAAAAATTTGTTCAGTACCTGTGGCGTTACATAGGTGGTTGATGTTGAAATCAGAGTTATTATCAAGCGTTTGATCAGTTGTTGCCGTAACAACCAGATTCAGTTGGTGGATGTCGTTCCCCAAGCAGTTGTGCAGTTTATTTCTGCGGTTGGCAAATTTCCGGGTTCTTTGGTATTCAACCGTCTCGTACCTCGATTGTTTGAAGGTCGTTCCCTCTTCACTCAGTCGGGTCCAAGCCGTTTGAATAGGGGCAGCTGTTGTACCCCAAAATTTGCTCAACCTTTTCTTGCCTGATTTATGTTTCGTTGCATTTCATTTGCATAGTTACATCATTCACATAGTTCTAATCATTTGCATATTGTCGCGGTGAAAATCAGATACCAAACTATTGATTAGTTTGAATCTTTAATTCATTTTTGCAACCGAACTTTGATTTGTCCAAAGGAAGGGATAAAGATCGAAATTCCCACAATGCAATGCAAATGCAAGGTTTAGAGAGTTTAGGTTCGGGGGTTGGTTAAACTTAGGGAAGGTACTAGCATCCTAAGTTTCTGTAGTATTCTACAGGAACCTCTTGTTTTATGTTTGTTTATTGCTAAGTGTTTATCTGCTTAAGAGTTTAAAGAACCTAGGGGTTTATTTCTAAGTATACTCGATAAGATGTCGCATCTTATGCCTACATATCCTTATGGGAGTGGAATCAGAGTATTTGTAGTTCTCCTAAAGGGTTTGAGGAGTTCTTTGACTGTGGTCAAAGCTCCTACGGGTTTAGGGTAGTTGATTGATTGATTTTAGGAGAAGAGATGTGTCTTCATTTTAAGAGAGATTTAACCGCCACAAGGTGTAGGAAAATAGTCTTTGCATCGTCATAAGAAAAGGGCTTAGGTACTCGGATTGTTTGACGAGTATGCCTTTATCTCTCTTAAGGCAAAGTTCCTACGGCTTGATTGTATTGTTTTGGGGTGGAGATTCTATCTCGCTTAAGATGATTTGGCATCTTTCTCTAATGTGTTTGAATATTGTATTGTGTTGAATTGATTGTTTGAATATTGTTGTAGTATTGAGTGAGTTTGTATTGTATTGTTGTTTGTTTTGTTTTCCTATGTTGTAAAGATAATAGTCCTTCCTATGGGGTAGGATCTGTCCTAGAGATCGACTTGAATGGGATCAAGGATCATGGGGAGTATGATGAAAATGATGTGCACTACACACAACGTTGAATTGTGTGTAGGTTTTTCCTTTGGACGGAATGCAATGCGAAAATATAGATTGTGATAATGTAAATTGCGGAAAATAGATTTACGGAAATGTAAAGCCATACACATACGCATGAAAGCGCTGAAGTGTGTGAGAGTGAATGTGTCGTGAAGTGTAAGCGTGTACGGTTGATTATATTTTGCGCTGTGAGTTAATTTTAATTAGCTGACTTTAAACGGCTTGATTTTTAGATGAAAAAAAAATGTTTCTTTGGATGAGATTGGTCTATGAGTTAAAGATTTTAAATAAAAGTTACAATGATTTAATTTATGATTATAAAAAAATGAACTAAATTACTTGTTGGTTTCATTTTATTTCTAAAAAGATTAATATTAAGAATTTTGTTATTTTTTATAAAAGTTTCAGATGGTAAATTACTTTGAGAAAAGTTATTTGATTTAGCTTTTTTTTTTTAAAAAGTTGAATCTAATTGGTTTTGAAACAAGTGGTTTTTTTAGTTATTATGAAAGGTTATTATTATTATCATCAAGTGAATGTACCTTTTAAATTGTGAAAATGATTTATATTACAAACAAGTTGTATATTTATTTTAAAAGTTTGTTAAGTTATAAAAAAAGTGAAATAGATTAATTGAAAATTAATAAAGATTAATTAAAAGAGTTATTAGTTATTTACTTATGAATAAAAAAGTCCATTTGAAATTATTAAAAGAAAACAATTATATTAAAGGGTTGATAAAAAATTGATATTAAACTAATTAATAAAGGGGTTAAATTTAAAATGTCAAAAAACGATTAAAATTAATTTAGCTAATTATAAAAAGATTTGATGATGATTAAATAAAAGATAAAGGTGAGATTAACGGTTAATTAGGGTGACTTGTGGAGGATTGGGGTGTGTGTAGTGATTAGTGTGTGTGGTTAGTGAGATTACCATCATTAATCAGTAAACAACATGCAACAAGAATAGAACCCTAAATTCCCCCCCCCCCCCCAATTCCCAAATCGTTCGCGATCGCGCCTCCCTCTCCCTCGTCTCCGATCGTTACTCTCTCTCCCTCAATCCATCTCTCGCTTTTCGTTTCTCAAAAGTATTCCTCGTTTCCTTATCGTTTATACCTGAAACAACAAATCGAGACATCAATCATACAATGATAAGGATGAAGATAAGAGGGTTACCGAAGGGTTGGGTGATAGCGGTGGCGGAGTGGATTCAAGGAGGTTGGAACTCGCGGTGGATGGAGATGGCTTCGACGGCTGAAAGCTAAGCTTTTCTTCTTTGCTCGATTTCTTATGTTACGAGTGTTAGGGTTTTGCGTGAGGGTTATCGGTGGTTTTTTCTTTTCGAGTCTCTCCCTTTTATAGGCTTCAAGGGGGATTTCCTGATTGATACCCAATGACTGCTGATTTGAATGAGGATTGGATTTTCTAAATTGGTCTAGGGTAGATTTGAAAACTTTCTCCTTTTAACTAACTTTGTTTAATGGTCGTTAAATGAGAAGAAATCAATCTCTAATTCTGTTTGCGATCTTATCCGTCTAGGTTCAATGCTTGATAGGATCTTTTCGAATCACGGGTATATTCCTCTGAGGGTTTACTAATTCGGGAAATGCGTTTTGCAGGTGTGGATATCAATCTGATTTGGGCCAATATCTATTTCTGCTACAGGTTCAACAACAGTTGGTTATCGCGAAACCGAGCTCCAGGAGTAACTGAGTTCTGAAATTCATCAGCAGTTGGGGAACTTATATTTTTTTTGTCCTGAATCCAAACTGGCTCTTGGCTTCTGTATTCACTATATTTCGTTGTGCCATTTGCAGGGGAATGATGGTTGTTTGTTTTACTAGCTTCCGGATAGACGTCCAGAAAAGCTTTAGCCAGATTATTGAAGCTCACACTAACTTCTTCAGCTGTTGCATACTCTTGATGACGTCAACAACTTTAGGCTTTCAAACCTCTTCCTCGTTAGATTCATTACAGACGTAATAAAGTGCCACGAGTGCATAATTTACAGTGTTCCTAACTGGGCTTGATAATCATTGAATGATAAGGGGAATCCCGCCGGCTCCTGTTATAATTGCAGCATTGGCTGGATCAACACAAGGAAAAGTATCTTCATTCTCAAGCTGTGAAAGAGGAATGGGCTCAAAATAATCAATTTGAGGAAGCACGACATAAGTTGCCAATTCAGGTGGAAGTTTGAGTTAACATCTGCAGCTATCCATTCTTCGGAAACTCCATGATCAGCAGTCAACAAAGGTATCACACCTGCATATTGTCTCAGTTTTTCCAAATATGGTTCCATCGAACCTGTCATGATTCCATAAATGTACTTCGCATTCGGGAAAAGCTCTGGTATCAAACCATACCAGTTACTTAATTCTGAACATTTTTTATGGATTATGTTTGCTAATTCTGGATTCGGTTTGAGCAATTTCGACATAGCAACGCGAATGGACGGGACTGTGACTCTGCTGGCAAGAACACCTTCTCTTATATCATTACAAAGATCTTCCCAAACTTGTTCAAAGGCTCTGAAAGCATGAACAATGCTATGTGCAATTGCTGAAGATATTAACTGAACTTCCTCTCGGAAAATTAAGTCGCATAATAGATGACAGTATAATGATTGGAAAAAGTCACCGTTGAATATCACTTCATCCGGACTGCAACATTGGGATTGAAGTGCTTTCATTGTAGGTTTGTAATATGGATCGTGGAACACGTTTGTTGTAGCAGTTGTTGCCTATACACCCTATTAAAAGGTCTCCTTCTGTTCATTACTAACCCTGTTGAAATGCGCAGGTAGGTTGTTGGTGTGGTCTTTGTTTGCAGTGTTATTGCTGTTGAAGAACAACTTGTTGTTTCCCTTGCATTTGTCTCCGAGAAGTGTTCAACATATTTTGAATGTTGGAGCTTGGATGCTGGAGTTCTGGCCAACAGGTGGAAGCCTGAGTTAGATCAGATATAGCTAGAAGGTTGGGTTGGGATGCAATATTATTTGAATGTTTTGAGGTAGAAGCTGTTGGCGTTGAGGTCTGATTGGGCACTTGGATAGGATGTTACTGGCCTTGATTATGAACTTGAGACTGCATACCAAGTCCTAGATCAGGAGGTTTATTGCTAGGTGTTGCACCCCAAAATTTGACCAACATTTGTTTACCTAGCATGATCACCTGTTTCCCATTGATATGTGTGCAGTAGGTCAAGAGGTATGATTACCCAGCAAGAGTTATATGAGACTTTGAAGCTAGCCAAGAAAGTTATTCAAGTGTTCAAAGGTTGATATCTTTGTCAGAGAACTCAAGAGATCCCCAGAGAGATTGGTTGAAACCAAGGGTGTGTGTCTCATAACTTGAGAGTTGTGGGAGCTCCTCAGATGATTCTGAGACTATGAGGGTGGACTTGAAGCTTTGAGAAATCTTATGAGATGTCTTGAAAGCCATCATGAAGCCTAGAGAGGTCATTGTACAAGAATTCAGAAGATCCAGCCATGAGTGGTGGAATTAGGGTTTAACTGGGATTCAAGCACTCTCCCTCAAAGTTTTTGCAAACAGTAGCAAGATTAGCATCCAAGGAAACTTTCTGAAGAATTTCAAGGCTTGAAGTGGAGGTTTTCACCATCTGTTGATCAAGAAATACCAGGTTTGCAAATTCTCCATTACACCATAATTTATGCATCTTTAGGTAGAATTGTTAGTGTAGAAATGTTAGAGACCAATAGGAGATGGATTTTGGAGAGTTAGGGATCAATTGATGAAGATTGAATATTGGACACCATTTCTTTGATGATCAAGAACTCGTGGAATAATGAGGCATACCATGAATTAGATAGCTAATTTCATCCAGTGTGAGTTGGTGAGTATTCTGATGCAAGAAAATCCAAGAATTGTTGAAGTTGAGGATTGACCATAATTTCAATCTTGAATCGTGTTTCATGTTGGATGAGGTTTCAGTGTAATCTAGGGTTATGGTTGTATTCAGCATGAAAAATGGAGCATGTTAGTGCTTTGGATTGTTAATTTTGAGCAAGAAATGAGAGAGCACGAATGGATGGAAGTTTGTGTATGGAGCTCTGTTTCCATGGAGAAGTTGCAGCAAACCCTAGCTGGAGGTTAGTGGTGAGTTCATAGCCATTGGATCGTGAGAGGACCATTGACTGAGACTAAGATCTGACGGACCAGATTTGATTTAAATTGAAGAGGGAAACCCTGAGTCATGAAACGCTCCGTTTCATTAAAAGAACTTTGGGCTGGATTGCTTCCCACACCCCATCTTCGTGGCCCACTTGGTTTTGAACTAGATATCATTTCTATTTGCACCGCTTCTTTCTCTTTTTTCTTTTCATTTCATTAATTGTTTTTCTGATTAGTTGGGCCCAGCACGCATGACTATCTGAACCCCCACTTTAAGCCCATCATCCATGATGAACTGTCCACGCTTGCTATCTGCACCACATCATTTCATATTTCATTTTATTTTCTCCATTTTATGTTAAACTTTGAAAAATCATAATAAATGGAAAAATAAGGATTTTCAAGTGGGGATTTTTTCTCCCATTCCATGATAATGTCTAGAAAATTATCAAATAAAAATATTTGCATTTCATGCATTTTAATATTTTTTGTATATTTTCCATTTTAATAGCTTTTTAATTCTTTTATGTTGATACATGGTTTTGTAGAATTTTGTTAGGTAGTTCCCTTAACATTTTTAGGCCATTCTTTTTAGGATAGTTAGATTAGGACTTTAGCTTCCCCCTGTATTTATTCCATAATTTTGTGATGAATTTTAGATTAGTTTTGATTAGATGACATTAGGTTGTATAGAATTAGGTTAATCCTTAACATAGGTCCACAATAACATTAGAATTTTCGGTTTCTAGGTCAAGATAGACATTGGGACATATAGGGGTATTAAGGGTAGGTATGTAGGATCCCTTACAAATTATATTAGGTTTTAATATAGTAATATACTATTTTTAGATGATTTTTGTAGTTGATGATTGTTTGTGTTGCCCTTGTGGGCTTGTATTTTTGTTTGCTTTGCTTTGTGGGCTTGGAGAGCTTGGTATTGCTTGGAGTAGCATTGAGGAGCATTGAGGATCTTGAGAGCTTGATCTTATTTGTTTTGTTGATTGTTTTAGGGTTAGGGATTAGGAAGAGTTTAGACTTAGATAACTTCTTTCTTAAACATGGATGGTATCTTTCACCTCCATTCCTCCCTATGATTCAAGGTCCTTCCATGGTATACACCTCTCTCCTTTGGAGGGATAAGTGATTGTACCTAGGAAGTAGAACTTTTGAGGGAACCATTCCTTTGATGTTGAACCCTTATAGATCACCTTTGGTGGTCAATAAGCAGTTCAATATCCCCAGCTTATCCAGTAAGTGATTTCCTCTGGTTTGAGTATCTTGAGAGATGCTGAGCTTGAGTTTGATGATGAAGACTTAAATGAAGAGTGTGGAAGAGGATGAATCCTTGAGTATTGCCAGTCCAGCTGAAGCTTGAAGAGCAACAAAAGCAAGTTGATACTTGAAGACCAATGAAGATCAGGTGAAGCCTGAAGGTGGAACTGATCAAGAAGCTGAAGCTTAAAGGAGAAGATAAGTTGAAACTTATGTTGAAGGGTTAATACCTGGGAAAGCAAATTGATATTTGTCAAGAGTGACGAAATTCTGAAGACTGAGTTTCTGCTGGAGGAGCTGAAGCTTGGAGTTGGGAGAGGGGTTGATCTTCTTTCTTTTCTGTTCTGTATGGATGTGTTTTGTTTGACTTGTTTGATGCATTAGAATAAGTCCATATCTAGACTAGGTAGAATCTAGGAGCATGATTGCACTAGAGGTTGAGTTGCTCCCTCTGCTTGTACTGTTACTGTGTGGCTTTGCTTGCGGGTATTCGGTAGAGCCCAGCTCCCTTGCCCATGTGGTTTGTTTGTCTGATGGCATTTTATTTCATTTCTTCTGTATGATTGCAGTTACTGTATTTTGCTTGATAGCATGTTTTATCTTTCAGTATGATTACTGTTATCCATTCTGGCTTGAGGTTGAGATGAGCTTGTGGAGGCTGAAGCCCCACACACATTTCCTCCCTCACTTGCATTGCATGCATTTTACTGTTAAGTTGATGCTTTGTCTGTTTTGGTGTATCATTGACATGATCCCTTAGGACTCTCATTTCCTTTGATAAGGAATTGATGATAGAACTTTAGGTTGAAACCTATGCATGAAAACTTCTAGGAGTTCCCTGTTCAAACCTCGACCATAGGATGAATCCATGGCATGACAACAGTAGGACTTGATAGTCTCCCTCCTAGTTGGCCTGTTCTCTCTTCTCATCTCAAAACAGCATAAGATACAGTAATCATGAATGATTTCTTTCGTACGTTACGAGCCTTAAGCTATCAGAGAAAGGATTGTGGGAGAGTTTCTTTTCCACAGTCTGGATGTTTAGTATGGTACCCTTTGGGTGACATGCGACACATTCACTCTCAAGTCATAGTCTCTAGTGCGATTGAAATTGCAAACACCATAAAAAACACTTCTTTCTTAAAAGATAGGAAATAAACCGTAGTTTCCCGAACTACGTAAGCTCTGATCTCTCATACCTGTTGAGAGTACGTAGGCACAATACTGATGTATTGGCGAGCTACCTTCCCCATAACCCGTCGTAGGTCGAACTACGTTGACTCTGATTTCTCGTTCTCTGATGAGAATACGTAGGCATAAAGTGCGACGCTTTGCCGAGTCATTTTTATTTTCTTTTTGAGCCAGCCTTGATAGGTAGATAGATAAAACCAACTCGTCCAAGTAAACGCAACAAGCGTGGATCCCGTCCAGTATGACGGACGTGAGGGGTGCTAATACCTTCCCCTTGCGTAACCGACTCCCGAACCCAGACAACGGTTGCGATGACCTTGTCTTACCCGTTTTTGTTAGGTTTTTCCGATCGTTTCCTTTCCCGCTCTGAGGGATAAATAGCGAAAGGTGGCGACTCTTCTGTTCTGCCGACACCTTATTTTCGCGCAAGCGACAGCTGGCGACTCTGCTGGGGACTCCAACGGTTCCCTGCGAGAGTCAATCCTAACGCTTGTATGATTACTTGTTGGGTTGCGTTTATTTATCGCATTTTACTTCTCGCACTTTATTTCCCGAATTTTATTTTCAGTATAATATGATTATCTGTGCTGTTGTGGGGAGGGGAATTCTGATGAGTGAGAAGCCAGACCCAAGCTTGAGTGCACCATAGCATTAGTTGTGGAAATTAGTGGGTGCATGCTTGCTTTGCAGGCACTAGTGTCTCATGAAATCCACGCTCAGACGAGGTTCACCCGGTTGGCTTCTCTTTCAACCCTTTGGGTTGAGACGGTTGCTGGTTTGGTGGATTGTCGACTCTGGGGACCGATCATTTGTGATTCAGCCAAGTGAGGCCGCTTCATGAGCTGGTGATGCCACACCTTCTGGGTATCGTATCACCCCTCTTGAATGTCTGTGACGCTGATGAACGCATAGGATGTCGAACTTGAGTCAGTTTAGGTCCATACCTGTGAGCAGGGTTGGGTTTATTGCAGGAAACCTTAACCTTCAGACTACCTGGTTTTCTTGACAGTGAATCAGTTTTGTTGGTACCAGGGTTTCTCAGTTGCAGATTTGTCTGTTCTTGATAGAGCAGGTTTTGATCAGAGGATCTTATCATCAGGTGTGTCTGTTCTTGATAGAGCAGGTTTTGATCAGAGGATCTTATCATCAGATGTGTATTTGCTCTAGATAGAGCAAAGTTTTCGTCATCAGTTGTTTGTTCTTGATAGAGAAGATTTTTGAGTGGGGTCTGAAGATCTCATCAGCAGATGTTGTTTGTTCTTGATAGAGCAGATTTTTGGTTGGGGTCTGAAGATCTCATCAGCAGTTGTATGTTTGTTCTTGATAGAGCAGATTTTTGATTGGGGTCTGAAGACCTCATCAGCAGATATTTCTTGATCCTACATCAGAGGTCCTTATTATCAGACATTTGTTCTTGACAGAGCAGAATCATGATCCTGTGTATATGACCCTATCAGATGGTGGTTCTTGGCAGAGCAGAATTGTGGTCTTACACCGGGGTTCTCTTATTATCAGATGCAGTGGTTGTTCTTGATAGAGCAAGATTATGGTTTTGTTGATACAGAATCTCCACAGCACCAGCTACCCGGACCTCTTATTGCATGATTGCATTTTGCATTAGTTTGCATCTTCATTTGCATTTCATTAACGTGTGTCTGTGTTGCAGGTACCGTTTTCCTCGATCCAGGATTTCTCGCCTCCTATTGTATTGTTATGGGATCTCTGAGGAAGACCGTGGCTTACAAGTTCCCTGCCCCCGATGTGGTTAAGTTGACTGGTTTGATAGCTCTAGCAGATGATTCTGTGAGGGATGAGTTCAGAAAACCTTACGGCCGGTTGCTCAGTTTGGTTCACAAACCTTCTACATTCGAGGTGAATGGGTTGCACGCTCTGCTGCAGTTCTACGACCCTCCGCTGAGATGTTTCACTTTTCAGGACTTCGTTCTCGCACCTACGCTGGAAGAGTATGCTGATTTGCTAGGTGTACCTATCAAGAGGCAGATTCCTTTTGTTCATATGGATGCTGAGCCTGATATGGCTGGTTTAGCTCCTTCACTTCACCTGGACGCCTCCGAGTTAGTATTGACTAGTTGGAACAAGGTTCCTGGGTTCTCCTTGCAGTTTCTAGTGGGTAAGGCTCAGCAGTGTGCCAAGGACGGATGTTGGGTCGCGTTCAATTCCATCCTTGCTCTGTGCATATACGGCATCGTTCTGTTCCCCAATATGCCCGATTTTGTAGACTTTGATGCATTTCACATCTTTGCTTCAGGGAATCCAGTCCCTACCTTGATAGGAGATGTCTATCACTTAGTCCACTATAAAAACGAGAACAGGAGGGGGAAGAATGTCTCGTGCTGTGTACCCTTGCTCTACAAATGGCTTGATAGCCATTTGCCCAAGAGGGGTCCTTTCGTCTCGTCTGCAGCCACAACTGAATGGTCCGAGCGTCTAATGAGTTTATCTGCAGAGAATATTGACTGGTTCGACAGAGATAGGTTGGGTACTGAGGTGATATTCAGTTGCAGCAGGTTTCCAAACGTGCCTTTGATAGGCAGGAAAGGCTGTATAAACTACAATCCGTCGTTGTTGGTCCGACAGTTCGCGTATGCTTTGAGAACTCCGCCGAAGGATGAAGAGGTACAGGAATCTCTGTACTTCACTGGTCTTCTAGAGGGGGATCTGTTGTCCAAGCTTCAGCGCGCGTGGAATGGTATCAGTAAGCGAGGAAAGCCATTGCTGGGAAAGAGCAACAATCAAGCCTACCCTCCGTATGTAACTTGGATCAGAGCCAGGGCAAATGCTATAGGGATGCCGTTTCCTCATGCCAAGCCAGAAAGCCCTCCAATGATTGAAGAGCCTACTATTGTGCCCATTCAGCAGCATAATCAGGTGTTAGCTGAGCGGGATGAATTGAAGCGGGCGAACGAAGAACTGGAAAAGGAATTGGCTCAGCTCCGAAGTGAGAGGAACGAAGCCGTTCATTCTTTCAAAAGGCAGACCGAGTTGGTGAACCAGCTAGGTACAGACCTGACTAAGCAGATAGCCGAGCGGGAACGCATGGGTCGAGACTTCAAAGCTGTCAACGACGTACTGGCTACGAAGAAGCAGCACTTGGACGAGGCATATCGGAGGATATCCAAGTTCAACCAGCACTGGAAGGCTTCCCTGGCCACCAGGAAAGAGCAGGAGGATAAGCTGATGCTACAAATCTCCAAGCTGGAAGCCCAGGTGAAGGACAGTGAGCAGAGGTTTGACGAAGAAACCGCCCGCAGATACGCCGCCGAAGGCCAGCTCAACAAAGCTCTCGCTAACCTGAAGGAGCGCAAGCTGACGTTTGAGTCCAAGAAGCGGAAATTAGAAGATTGCTTCGGCGAAGGAGCATGGGAAGGTTCGGTCGAAGGACTTCAGTACACCATCGTGCAAAGGGAGTTACTCGTCGAGGGGTTACTCACTCTGCCTGATCATCCAGAGACGAAGGAGTTGTTAGAAGAGTATCGCGCCCGTGGCCGTACTTGACTATTTGTATTCCTTTTGTTTTGATCATTGTTGTATGCTGACCATCACCAGGCTTGTTGGCTGAGGTCACGCTGAGGATTCATCTTGTACTCGCTGATGCTATGTACTGCCTTGATAGGCTTTCTTTATATATGAGATGGTTGTTTCCATGATTGGACCCAGACTTCTTCTTATTATTATCAGCACTGGCACTCAGGCACTAGGATCGGGGGAGATCTCCCTAACACACAGACACACGCATGCATTTGCATGAAGCATTTGCATGATGAGCATTTTGTTGTTTTTCCTAACCCTTTTGTGTTTACCAGGTTTTTCAGGTTTACAGGTTGTCCCAGATCGTTTCCAGTGGTTCCAGGATTGATCAGAGACTAATTCACTGTTATCCGACTAGAGCTAATCAGACCAGGATCATGGATCAAGTGCAAACAGATGTTCAGGAGCTCCGCGAAAGGATGGACCGCTTCATGGAGCTCATGCAAGTGGTCGCCAACGGCTAGGACCAGCTCAGAACTTTGGTTCAGCCTTTGATCTCCAGGGTTGATAGCAACGGCGTGCTCCACGGTGGGACCATGCCTACTCCTCCACCAGTTGAAACTCCGCAGAATGGTGTCCCCGTGGCCGGGGGCAACGGCAGTGCTAATGGCAACATGATGGCCAACATCGGACTCAATACGGCGGGCGTCGGTAATGGGAGTCTGGGAGCTAATGTCAATATCGGGCCGGGCAACGGCAATGCAGGCGTCGGGAATCTGTTGGTGCCTCAGCCATGGCTTGAGGATCATCAGGATGATGTGTTCTCTCAAAGAGGTGCTGAAGGGGAGCTGAATGCTGAAGCGCGGCTCAGATTCAAAGCACTTGAAGATAAAATGAGAGATATCAAGAATCAGAATACTTTGGGCGTTGATATGTCCAAGCTGGGATTAATTGCTGATTTCAAGGTACCTCCTAAGTTCAGGGTACCTGAATTTGAAAAATATAAGGGCACCACTTGCCCTCGTGTCCACCTGAGATCGTACTACAGGAAGATGTCTACTCATTCCGAAGACGAGAAGTTGCTGATGCACTTCTTCCAAGACAGTCTTTCTGGGCCATCCCTCGAGTGGTACATGGGTCTGGAGCTCACTAGTGTGCGCACATGGAAGGATCTCGCTGAAGCATTTGTGCACCATTACCAGTACAATAGCGACTTGGCCCCGAACCGAGTCCAGCTGCAGAACCTGTCGCAGAGGAATAATGAAGGGTTTAAGGAGTACGTCCAGCGGTGGCGTGAGTTGGCAGCTCGGGTCCAGCCGCCGATGGTTGAACGAGAGCTCGTGCAGATGTTTGTTGCCACCCTCCCAGGGGTTTACTATGAAAAGTTAGTCAGCGGTATGTCTGGGACGTTCTCAGCTCTCATTATCATGGGCGAGCACGTCGAGAATGGAATCAAGATCGGGAAAATTCAAGGTGAGTCATCCTCAGCAGGAGGAGGTGGAAAGGAACCTTATGCTGGTAAAAGGCGAGAAGGAGATGCGAGCGTTGTGACCAACGCTCGAAGGAAGGGCAAAGGCCCTCAGCAGCAGGTAGCTAGTATAAATATCCCGGCAACTCCGCAGCAGCAGCAGCAGCAACCGAATCAACAGGGATATAGAAAGTACCAGAATCAGGCATCTTTGGTAAACCGTCACTTCGAGGCACCGCCCATGTCGTACGCGCAACTCTTGCAGACTTTGCTTCAGCTACAGTTGGTCCAGAAGCGGACGATGGCTCCCTTGACAGGGGCACCTCCACCAGGGTACGACGCCAATGCCACTTGCGATTTCCATTCAGGGGCACCAGGCCACACAATCGAGAATTGCAAAGCCTTCAAGCACAAGGTGCAGGATTTGGTGGATGCCAAGATCATCAACTTCTCCGATAATGTGCCCAATGTCACGAAGAATCCTATGCCAAATCATAGGGGAGGTGGTGTGAACGCCATTATCGAAGAAGAGAGTGCAGATCTGTTGACTGACGTCAGAGATCTAAAGACGCCGCTCAGCTTCGTTAAAGCTAAGTTGCTGAAAAGAGGGTTCTTTCCAGGGTGCGGAGAACTATGCATGGACTGTGCCACGCATTCTGATGGATGCGAGCAGTTGGTAGAAGGAATTCAAAGTCTGATGACTGAGGGGATTTTGCAGTTTAGCCGGAAGGCTAAAGGTGGATCAGGAGAGGTAGTGCTGAAGCAGGCCGATGAAGTCGCCACCATCACCATCCCTCGCCGACCGATAACCATTTCTGCGCCCAGACCGCCTACAATTACTATTACCAAAGCTGGGCCGATACCATTCGAGAGCACTAACGTCGTTCCGTGGCATTATGGGGCTGAAGTCTACTGCAATGGACAGAGGTTGGAGCTAGAACCATTTGGGACGACTGTGGAGAACCTCGCAGGAGTCAGTGGTATTACTCGCAGCGGAAGAGTGTTTGCACCGCCAGAGGTCGTGGCGGATAAAGCGGTCAGAGCTGATGCGACCGATAAGGGTAAAAGCAAGGTCGTCGAAGAGGTCCCGTGTGGGGTAGAAAAAGATTTGCTTGTCAAAGATGCCGAGGAGTTTATGCGGTTGATCAAAAAGAGCGACTACAAGATTGTAGATCATCTCCATCAGACGCCCTCGAAGATTTCCATTCTCAACTTGTTGCTGTATTCTGAAGCACACCGCAACGCGCTGCTGAAGGTGTTGAACGCCGCCTACGTACCACAAGAAATATCGGTGAATCAGCTAGAGGAGGTTGTAGCCCACGTAAATGCTGGCAATGGGCTAGGGTTCACAGACTTGGAGCTGACACCAAAAGGGAGGAATCACAATAGTGCCCTGCACATCTCGATAGAGTGCAGGGGCACAATCATGTCGCACGTGCTGGTGGACACGGGTTCGTCGCTTAATGTTCTTCCGAAGAAGGCGTTAATGAAGTTGGACACTCGTGGATTGGTTTGCACACCCAGTGATCTGGTTATGAAAGCGTTCGACGGAACTAAACGACACGTTTTCGGGGAGATGACCTTGCCGATCCAAGTCGGGCCAGAAACGTTCGACGCAGTTTTTTATATTATGGACATCATGCCTGCCTACAGTTGTCTCTTGGGCCGGCCATGGATCCATGCTGCTGGTGCCGTGACCTCCACGTTGCACCAAAAGCTCAAATATGCTGTCGGAGGAAGCATCGTAACCGTGTGCGGCGAGGAGGACATAATGGTGAGCCATTTGTCATCCTTTAAGTATGTTGAAATGGATGGCGAAATCCATGAAACCATTTGCCAAGCGCTCGAAGCTGTCAGGGTGAAAGAAGTAGCTCCTGTAGTCACAGAGAAGCCAGAGATGAATCTCTCCTCGTTCAAAGAAGCCCGGGCCGCCGTCCAAGCTGGATCTACCCCAGGCTGGGGGCGAATTTTGGAGATACCCAACAAGCAGGATAAGTTTGGGTTGGGATATTCTCCTGGAGCTGAAGCTTCTTCCTCTTCTTCTAGCAGTGCGTCTCGAGGTAAAGGGCCGATCCAATTTACCAGTGGCGGAGTGATCTTCGAAAGCATCAACGCGACGTTTGAAGACAGCGGGGATAGCAATTGTGACCTCGACTCTTGGATACAGCCAAGCAAGCCAGGCGAGGGCCTCCACAATTGGACCATCAAGGATATCATCCAGATGACAAGTGAAGAGTAATGATTTACTTTTTCCAATCATTGTACAACCCTATGTCCTACCCGGGGCATAGCGGTTTTATTGTCAGGGCCTTGTTGGATTATGTACATGCATTTTGTTAATAAATCAAAGGCGTTTTCTTCGTATTCAAATTTTGTGATCTCTGTTATTCCTGTTTTATATTTGTTTTGAAAAACAGTAAAATGACAATGGGGATTGTGCGGACCTGCGCATCCTTGTTTTAAACTTAACCCTTGTTGTTGCAGGATTCACATAACAGATGACATCGACTCTGGACCTTCTACGGCTCACTTCGACTTCGATTACCCGATCTATCAAGCCGAAGAAGAGATTGATGAAGACGAAGACCTTCCTGAAGAGTTGGCCCGCTTGTTGAAACAAGAGGAGAAAGTTATTCTGCCTCATGAGGAGGAGATTGAAATCGTGAAGCTGGGTTCTGAAGAGCTCGTCAAAAATGTCAGGATAGGGGCCGCACTGCAGAATGATGTCAAACAGAGGTTGGTCGAGATGCTAAGAGAGTATAGTACGTCTTTGCTTGGTCATACGAAGATATGCCCGGACTTGACACGGACATCGTGGTCCACCACTTGCCGCTGCGAGAAGATTGCCCTCCCGTTAAGCAGAAGCTTAGGAGGACGAGACCAGACATGGCCGTTAAGATCAAAGAAGAAGTGCAGAAACAGCTTGATGCTGGCTTCTTAGCGGTCACCACCTACCCTCCGTGGGTCGCCAACATAGTGCCTGTACTGAAGAAGGACGGTAAGGTACGAATATGCGTCGATTATCGGGATTTAAATAGGGAGAGCCCTAAAGATGATTTCCCGTTGCCTCATATCAATGTGTTGGTCGACAACACAGTCCAGTTCTCTGTGTTTTCGTTCATGGATGGCTTCTCCGGCTACAACCGGATCAAGATGGCGCCGAAGGACATGGAGAAAACGACGTTTATCACTCCCTGGGGAACATTTTGCTATAAGGTAATGCCCTTCGGTCTGAAGAACGCAGGGGCCACTTACCAACGAGCAATGGTAACTTTGTTTCATGACATGATTCATCATGAGATTTAAGTCTATGTTGATGACATGATTGCGAAGTCCCAAACGGAGGAAGAGCATCTGGTCAACTTATTGAAGCTTTTTGAGAGGCTTAGGAAGTTCAGGTTGAGGCTGAATCCTAACAAATGTACTTTCGGAGTACGGTCTGGAAAGTTACTGGGGTTTATTGTGAGCGAACGAGGCATCGAGGTTGATCCTGCGAAAATAAAAGTAATTCAAGAAATGCCAGCGCCAAAAACAGAAAAAGAAGTTCGTGGTTTTCTGGGCCGAATAAACTACATTGCAAGGTTCATCTCTCAGCTCACGGCCATGTGTGAACCGATGTTCAAACTTTTAAAGAAAGATCAGGCGATTATCTGGAATGAAGATTGCCAGAAGGCATTAGACAAGATAAAGCAGTATCTTCAAGAACCTCCAATCTTGATACCCCCAGTGGCTGGACGGCCTTTAATCATGTACTTGACAGTTCTTGAGAATAGTATGGGGTGTGTTCTCGGTCAGCACGACGAGACGGGCAGAAAGGAGCATGCCATTTACTACTTGAGTAAAAAGTTCACTGACTGTGAATCTCGCTACTCGATGCTGGAGAAGACGTGTTGTGCACTAGCCTGGGCTGCCAAACGTTTACGACAGTACATGCTCAATCACACCACCATGCTAATTTCGAAGATGGATCCGATCAAGTACGTCTTCGAGAAGCAAGCGCTTTCGGGCAGGATTGCCAGATGGCAAATGGTGTTAACGGAGTATGATATTCAGTACGTGTCCCAGAAGGCCATCAAGGGAAGCGTATTGTCTGATTACCTTGCCGAACAGCCGATCGAGGATTACCATCTGATGAAATTTGAATTCCCTGACGAGGATATTATGTTTCTCAAAGCGAAGGATTGCGACGAGCCGTTGCCCGACGAGGGGCCAAATAGGAAATCCCAGTGGAAATTGATATTCGATGGGGCGGTTAATTCCTATGGAAGTGGCATCGGGGCTATAATCACGACTCCATACGGATTCCATATCCCGTTTACTGCGAGACTGACGTTTCTAGTCACCAATAATGAAGCGGAGTACGAAGCATGCATCATGGGTCTAGAAGAGGCAATTGATTTGAGAATCAAGAATCTAGACGTATATGGCGACTCAGCGCTGGTGATCAACCAAATTAAAGGGGAGTGGGAGACTCGTCAATCAAATCTGGTGTCGTACATGAACTATGCCAGAAGGCTGCTTCCGTTCTTTGATCGATTGGAACTCCATCATGTGCCCAGAGCGGAAAATCAAATGGCTGATGCCTTAGCCACGTTGGCTTCAATGTATAAAGTCAATTTTTGGAATGAGGCTCCAAGAATTGTGCTTTCGCATCTTGATAGACCTGCATTTGTCTTTGCAATCGAGGAAGCCGCCGACGGCAAGCCATGGTTCCATGACATCCAGACTTTCCTTATGACTAAGGAGTATCCTGCGGGAGCGTCAACCCAGGATAAGAAGACTCTGAGGAGGCTGTCTGGAAATTTTTATCTCAATCCTGATGGAGTGTTGTATAAAAGAAACCACGATCTCGTGCTGCTCAGATGTGTAGATGAGAAAGAAGCGAGTATGCTCATGGAAGACGTCCATGAAGGCACATTTGGTACGCACGCCGGCGGGCATGCTATGACGAGAAAGATCCTGAGAGCAGGATACTACTGGCTGACGATGGAGTCAGATTGCTTCAGATTCGCGAAGAGATGTCATAAATGCCATATTTATGCTGATAAATTTCATGTGTCGCTGTGCCCGTTAAATGTCATGTCCTCCCCGTGGCCGTTCTCCATGTGGGGCATTGACATGATAGGCAAGATTGAGCCCACTGCATCTAACGGTCATCGCTTCATTCTGGTAGCTATCGACTACTTCACCAAGTGGGTGGAGGCAGCCTCGTATGCTAATGTGACCAAGCAGGTAGTGGCTAAATTCATAAAGAGGGACATCATCTGTCGTTACGGAATTCCCGAGCGGATCATTAATGATAATGGTTCGAATCTGAATAACAAGATGATGAAGGAGCTGTGCCAGAGTTTCAAGATTGAGCACCACAACTCATCTCCTTACCGGCCGAAGATGAATGGCGCCGTTGAAGCGGCCTACAAGAACATAAAGAAGATTATTCAGAAGATGGTTGTGACCTACAAAGACTGACACGAGATGCTGCCATTTGCACTGCACGATTATCGTACAACGGTACGTACGTCGACCGGGGAAACTCCTTTCTCCTTAGTGTACGGTATGGAAGTTGTCCTACCGTTAGAAGTGGAGATCCCTTCTCTGCGAGTTTTGGTTGATGTGAAGCTCGACGAGGCAGAATGGATTACGAACCGACTGAACCAACTCAGCCTGATGGACGAGAAGAGGTTAGCATCGATTGCGTTTGGTCGTCTGTACCAAAGCCGAATGAAGAAAGCTAATGATAAGAAGGTGCGTCCTAGAAGCTTTCAGACGGGTGATCTCGTCCTGAAGAAGATTCTTCCTCCACACTCCGATCACCGGGGCAAGTAGACTCCGAATTACGAAGGTCCATACGTCGTCAGCAAGGTCTTCTCGAGAGGAGCTTTGTTGTTATCCACGATGGATGGTGAAGATTTTGCATCCCCGGTGAACGCGGACGCAGTTAAAAAATACTTTGCTTGAAAGCGACCCGCTGGACAAAAAAGGAGAGTCCAGGCGAAAATGGGGCATCCCGGCGAACCAAAAACATAATAAAAGGTTCGGGCAAAAATTAGGGATATAAATTGAAAAATGTACACCCGCGAAGTCAAAAACCTACACTGGGCGGCTTCGGCAAAAAAGGGTATCCCGGTGAACTGAAAACCCGCAAAGGGCGGTTCACGCAAAAGTTAGGGATTCGAAAAAGCAAACGACTGCGTTCCGCGTATGGACTTTCTTTGTTTAGTGGTTTGGAAGACCTGATGGCCGTTTATCTGAATCAATCTCTTCCGAAGCTGAAGCATCGGAGAAGTATCGAAGTCGAGTGGGTCATAGAAGGATCAACTCATGGTGTTCGTCTACGCCTCGTTGCCGACATTTGTATATACTGATGTATATTTATGTTTTATTTTTTTGCGCGGCTTCCTCATTCCAGGAGCTTGCATCTGTTGTAAAACATGTTACCTATTCAGGGGTTCGTTATCAATAAAATGCATACTATTCAGCAATTCTGTTTGCCTGTTTAGCATTTATCTGTTTTGTTTGCGAAAAAGAACGCTGATGTTTTTGATAAAATGCGCATACATAAACTTGCTGGTCTAGGCCACTGATTGTTGAAACAATGAATTACTTGAATATTGTCACGAGATAATAACCTTGATGGGTCCCTTTGAGAAGGGTGTCTTGTTTGTTTGTTTGTGTTGTTACAGGTATAGCATATTCCAGACAGTGCGTCGTGTGCATCCCGAAGAAGGATGATCCCTCTTTCTCCAGCAGAGTTCAGTAGCCTCTCCCCGCAGAGTCTGAACGCGAGATCGTGAGCATTGATATGTCTCCCCAGGCAGAGATGATTCTCTCCCCAACCAGATGCATCCTGAAAGAATGTCATCTTCTCAGCTGAGTCAGGCGCCGAAGCGCATGTTCATCCCCCAGCACCGGGTCACAAGTGCAGGTCGCGTAGGAAACTATTTGTTCACTGAAGTGTGCAGCAACTGATAGTCCAGACTGAAGTCTCCAGCGGAATTGAAATTCCCCACCAGAGTCGTACTCTCCCCTGAAGTCGGATGATTCCTTCCTCCCCAGCGGAATTGAAATTCCCCCGCAGAGTCGTACTCTCCCCGGCGAGCAGAATGATTTCTCCTTCCTCAGCCGAGTTTGCAGATCCCCAAGAGAACCGAATCCTCGGAAGCTGCTCAAACCACGATTGGTTCTCCCCAGTGGAAGGTTGAACAACCGAAGTTGTTTCCCCACAGAGTCGTATCTCCAGAGAAGTAGCCGAGAAGGCCATGCAGTTTATTCCCGCGATTGACATCGCTTTCCCTTAACAGGTCCAGGTTCCCGTAGAGCTTCGTTCCCCTACAGCAATCAACTGAAGTTGTTTCCCCCGCAGCAGTCAACTGAAGTTGTGTCCCCTGCGGAGTCCAATTGAGATTGGCGTGACCTTGTTCTCCTCAGCAGGATGATTCCCCTATCTGAGTAGTTCTTTCTCCTTGACAGGAGGTTCTCCCTTCGGCATTTATTTTGCTGACGGGATCGCCTCATTGTGCATGACTGCATAGCATTTATCATAAACGCATAGCATTTCCACCGTGTGGAGTATTGCACCACTGCCGAAGCATATGCATAATACACATGATCTAGGTTGTTACCGTTCTTGTTTTGCAGGTGTTCCGCCGCAGAATTGATTGCTCAGGATGATTCCTGGCACCCTCACCAACGAAGTCGCTTCGGTTTGAGATGATTCTTGAGGTCCCCAGCGAAGTCTTCAGTTCAAGATGATTCTTGAATTCCCCAGCAGGGTCGTGTGCTTAAGATGATTTTTAAGATCCCCAGTGCAGTTGCCAGAATGGTTGCTCAAGTTGATACTTAGAGTCCCCAGTAAAGGTTCCCCAGGATGATTCCTGAAATCCCCAACAGAGTGTTAGCTCAGGATGATTCCTGAAATCTCCAGAATGGTTACCGGTGCAAGATGATTCTTGAAGGTCCCCGGCGGAGTTATTTGTCCAAGATGATTCTTGAAGTCCTCAGCAGAGTTGATTCATCCAGAATGATTTCTGGACCCCCGGAGCGGAGTTACTTGACAGTTCTCCAGAATCCCCAGCGGCGATGCGTCATCCCCAGCAGGTTTCTAACGGCGAAGTTGAAACCTCCCCTGAAGACTCCATGATTGAAGTCTGACCGTGTTGATGAAGCAGTTCTCTCAGCTAATGCGGAGTGCCTGATGGCAGAGGTTTAGATGTTCCCAGTTGGCTCATGATTGACCAAGAATTCTATTCTCGACTTGCTGATGAAGTCCGGCTGATGCCCGACAGTAATGCGGAATGCCTGATGGCATGATCAACCTGATGGTTGAAGTCCGGCTGATGCCCGACAGATTTCTTTGAATGCCTGATGGCATGATCAACTTGATGATTGAAGTTCGGCTGATGCCCGACAGATTTCTTTGAACGCCTGATGGCATGATCAACCTGATGGTTGAAGTCCGGCTGATGCCCGACAGATTTCTTTGAATGCCTGATGGCATGATCAACCTGATGGTTGAAGTCCGGCTGATGCCCGACAAATTTCTTTGGATGCCTGATGGAATGATCAACCTGATGGTTGAAGTCCGGCTGATGCCCGACAGTTTTCTTGGAATGCCTGATGGCATGATCAACCTGATGGTTTACCTGAAGAGTCCCGAAGAATCGTGATGCCTGATGGCATGATCGACTATGTATTACCAGTTACCGCGTGACCAATTCTCCAGCTAGTTGTCGTGCAGCTATTATTTCAGTTTTCGAAGATTCGTTCCCGCCAGAGTACCGTGTACTTGTGCAGTTGGAAAATTTCCGGGTTTATCGGTATTCAACCGTCTCGCACCTTGATTGGATGAGAGTCGTTCGCTCCTCACCCAGTCAGGTTCAAGCCGTTTGAATAGGGGCAGCTGTTGCACCCCAAAATTTGACCAACATTTGTTTACCTAGCATGATCACCTGTTTCCCATTGATATGTGTGCAGTAGGTCAAGAGGTATGATTACCCAGCAAGAGTTATATGAGACTTTGAAGCTAGCCAAGAAAGTTATTCAAGTGTTCAAAGGTTGATATCTTTGTCAGAGAACTCAAGAGATCCCCAGAGAGACTGGTTGAAACCAAGGGTGTGTGTCTCATAACTTGAGAGTTGTGGGAGCTCCTCAGATGATTCTGAGACTATGAGGGTGGACTTGAAGCTTTGATAAAGCTTATGAGATGTCTTGAAAGCCATCATGAAGCCTATAGAGGTCATTGTACAAGAATTCAGAAGATTCAGCCATGAGTGGTGGAATTAGGGTTTAACTGGGTCAACCCTAGGTCAACTGATGATTTGGAGAGGGTTGAGACCTAATCCAAGAGCCATGTGATCATGGAATGATGCATTGAGATGCTATAAGGATGATTCCTAGACCAACTCATCATGATTGAGGAGTTTGAGAAGTTTTAAGCTAGGTTTTCTAAGGCTTGACAGTGTAAAATCCCCTAGTTTGACCCCTATCTTCAAGGCAGTGTAGCTCAAGATGTGATTGCCATCTCATCTTCCCCACAACATGAATGTTGTAGAGCTTGTTCTTAGATTTAATTTGAGTACTAGAAGTCCTTGATAGAATTTGTAGAGCTCAAGTTATGACTTTGACAAATTACAGGTCATCTGAGGTATGTGAATCTGGGTCCTTGAAAGTCACCCAACTTGCATCCAACTTTTTCCCTAGTAGGATGATTCCTATGGATTCTTGGTAAACATGAATGTTTTAGAGAATCTTCTTAGCTTTCTATAGAGTACTAGAAGTCCTTGATAAGATTTATAGAACTCAAGTTATGGCTTTGGCAAGTCAAGGGCATTTTGGTCATTTGGAGGTTATAGGTCATTTCAAGCATAAGGCCATATCTCCTATTTCCAAGCTTCAAATGGAAAAATCTTCAACATCAAACTTGCTTAGAATGATGTTTTAAGGCTATTAGGGAGGTCATGAGATGTTGAAAAGGCTTGTATCAAAAAGTGATGAAAATGGCCTAAAATGGAGGCATAAGTTAAATAAGTTGAAATTGGAAATTGGAAATCCCAAGTTACACATCCAAACCATGTCATATAATAGGTCATTTTGACTCTAAAAGACATTCTAAAAACAATGGTTCAGCCACAATTTTGATTTGAGGCCTAGATCATAGGGCTGCTTTGGAAATGGCTTGCTTGCATCTTAAGGCACCAGCACGCATGAATATCATTTCTATTTGCACCGCTTCTTTCTCTTTTTTCTTTTCATTTCATTAATTGTTTTTCTGATTAGTTGGGCCCAGCATGCATGAATATCTGAACCCCCACTTTAAGCCCATCATCCATGATGAACTGTCCACGCTTGCTATCTGCACCACATCATTTCATATTTCATTTTATTTTCTCCATTTTATGTTAAACTTTGAAAAATCGTAATAAATGGAAAAATAAGGATTTTCAAGTGGGGATTTTTTCTCCCATTCCATGATAATGTCTAGAAAATTATCAAATAAAAATATTTGCATTTCATGCATTTTTAATATTTTTTGTATATTTTCCATTTTAATAGCTTTTTAATTCTTTTATGTTGATACATGGTTTTGTAGAATTTTGTTTAGGTAGTTCCATTAACATTTTTAGGCCATTCTTTTTAGGATATTTAGAGTAGGACTTTAGCTTCCCCCTGGATTTATTCCATAATTTTGTGATGAATTTTAGATTAGTTTTGATTAGATGACATTAGGTTGTATAGAATTAGGTTAATCCTTAACATAGGTCCACAATAACATTAGAATTTTGGGTTTCTAGGTCAAGATAGACATTGGGACATATAGGGGTATTAAGGGTAGGTATGTAGGATCCCTTACAAATTATATTAGGTTTTAATATAGTAATATACTATTTTTAGATGATTTTTGTAGTTGATGATTGTTTGTGTTGCCCTTGTGGGCTTGTATTTTTGTTTGCTTTGCTTTGTGGGCTTGGAGAGCTTGGTATTGCTTGGAGTAGCATTGAGGAGCATTGAGGATCTTGAGAGCTTGATCTTATTTGTTTTGTTGATTGTTTTAGGGTTAGGGATTAGGAAGAGTTTAGACTTAGATAACTTCTTTCTTAAACATGGATGGTATCTTTCACCTCCATTCCTCCCTATGATTCAAGGTCCTTCCATGGTATACACCTCTCTCCTTTGGAGGGATAAGTGATTGTACCTAGGAAGTAGAACTTTTGAGGGAACCATTCCTTTGATGTTGAACCCTTATAGGTCACCTTTGGTGGTCAATAAGCAGTTCAATATCCCCAGCTTATCCAGTAAGTGATTTTCTCTGGTTTGAGTATCTTGAGAGATGCTGAGCTTGAGTTTGATGATGAAGACTTCAATGAAGAGTGTGGAAGAGGATGAATCCTTGAGTATTGCCAGTCCAGCTGAAGCTTGAAGAGCAACAAAAGCAAGTTGATACTTGAAGACCAATGAAGATCAGGTGAAGCCTGAAGGTGGAACTGATCAAGAAGCTGAAGCTTAAAGGAGAAGATAAGTTGAAACTTATGTTGAAGGGTTAATACCTGGGAAAGCAAATTGATATTTGTCAAGAGTGACGAAAGTCTGAAGACTGAGTTGCTGCTGGAGGAGCTGAAGCTTGGAGTTGGGAGAGGGGTTGATCTTCTTTCTTTTCTGTTCTGTATGGATGTGTTTTGTTTGACTTGTTTGATGCATTAGAATAAGTCCATATCTAGACAAGGTAGAATCTAGGAGCATGATTGCACTAGAGGTTGAGTTGCTCCCTCTGCTTGTACTGTTACTGTGTGGCTTTGCTTGCGGGCATTCGGTAGAGCCCAGCTCCCTTGCCCATGTGGTTTGTTTGTCTGATGGCATTTTATTTCATTTCTTCTGTATGATTACAGTTACTGTATTTTGCTTGATAGCATGTTTTATCTTTCAGTATGATTACTGTTATCCATTCTGGCTTGAGGTTGAGATGAGCTTGTGGAGGCTGAAGCCCCACACACATTTCCTCCCTCACTTGCATTGCATGCATTTTACTGTTAAGCTGATGCTTTGTCTGTTTTGGTGTATCATTGACATGATCCCTTAGGACTCTCATTTCCTTTGATAAGGAATTGATGATAGAACTTTAGGTTGAAACCTATGCATGACAACTTCTAGGAGTTCCCTGTTCAAACCTCGACCATAGGATGAATCCATGGCATGACAACAGTAGGACTTGATAGTCTCCCTCCTAGTTGGCTTGTTCTCTCTTCTCATCTCAAAACAGCATAAGATACAGTAATCATGAATGATTTCTTTCGTACGTTACGAGCCTTAAGCTATCCGAGAAAGGATTGTGGGAGAGTTTCTTTTCCACAGTCTGGATGTTTAGTATGGTACCCTTTGGGTGACATGCGACACATTCACTCTCAAGTCATAGTCTCTAGTGCGATTGAAATTGTAAACACCATAAAAAACACTTCTTTCGTAAAAGACAGGAAATAAACCGTAGTTTCCCGAACTACGTAAGCTCTGATCTCTCATACCTATTGAGAGTACGTAGGCACAATACTGATGTATTGGCGAGCTACCTTCCCCATAACCCGTCGTAGGTCGAACTACGTTGACTCTGATTTCTCGTTCTCTGATGAGAATACGTAGGCATAAAGTGCGACGCTTTGCCGAGTCATTTTTCTTTTCTTTTTGAGCCAACCTTGATAGGTAGATAGATAAAACCAACCCGTCCAAGTAAACGCAACAAGCGTGGATCCCGTCGAGTACGACGGACGTGAGGGGTGCTAATACCTTCCCCTTGCGTAACCGACTCCCGAACCCAGACAACGGTTGCGATGACCTTGTCTTACCCGTTTTTGTTAGGTTTTTCCGATCGTTTCCTTTCCCGCTCCGAGGGATAAATAACGAAAGGTGGCGACTCTTCTGTTCTGCCGGCACCTTATTTTCGCGCAAGTGACACTAGGGCCAACTAGGTTCGATGCTATATTGTTGGTCGTAGTGCCCTGGGATTTAGTCTCCATTCTAAGCATCTTCGGAGATATTTTCCTTAGATAACCAGCCTGGCTGCCATGATCCATTAGTAAAGGCAAGGCTTTCCGAAATGTTCTTGCTAAATGAATCCAGGATCGATTATGCTTTTGTCATAGATGAATTTCATGGATCAGGCTGAACATAATATGGTGGAAGAATTGGATGTTGCTGATTAATTCAGAGTCCACTTGGTCTGGACTTCGGTGTCGAGGGAGGTATAACGGTAATGAAGACTTGATGGTCTGAACCGGACGGTTTTTGAGAATATGTTTGCCTTGTGTGGAAACTGTCGGAAACTGGTTGTCTTTCTTGTCCCAAATTCGATTCTTCCGATGTTCGGTAAGGAGTTGGGGGCAGCCTTGGCTGTCACTCTTCTGGCCGCTCAGGTTGCCCGATGATGAGCTTCCTGAGGGCTGAACTTAAATCACCTCACTCTCTTCTTTTTCTAAATCTTAGTTTATTTCTTTTAATAGCATCCTAATTCATGACTGTGCTCTGCAGGTTACGGCACGTGAGTCGCAAGCTGCGGCGTTGCGGTCGCGGTTACTGAAGTCAAAGACAAGTGCTACTGCTAAAAAAACACTTGCGTTACCGTGGAGAACCAATTATTGGGCGCTCTAATGAGGACACAACTTAAAACACTCAGAGACCGTAGTTTACTCATGCGTGCCATTTTATATTGTTGATGTAACTATTGCTGGGGCATAGATCTTGTATAGGGTATTTACTTGTCCGTCGAATAACATTCCAGACTGCAGCTTTAGTATTGGTTGCAGCAAGCTCTTGATTACTCTTCAAAAGTGTTAAGCTTGGTTTTTTTAATTAAATGTTCCTCCAATATTATCTACCACTTTAGGAAGAATCCTTATGTTTCAAATTGTTATGAAGATATTGTTTGGTTTCATAGTATCAGCGGTATCTTAAATATAGTCTCATGAGTCCCTTGATTGATCCCCCTTACTTTATGTGGTATTTAGTATAAGACATGTGCCCGGCGTGAATGTAGAAAGAATTCAAAATGAGTACTTCCTGGCGTATTCGTAATTATAAAATGTTGCTTTAAGAGACAAGCATGAGGGTTCTTGATGGGTCTTTAATAAACTTCGAATTTGTGTATCTTAATGTGAAATCCTCTTGAGCTCATAAGTCGAGTATTTGATTAAAACTGGCCTTGAATTAGGTTTCAAAGTTAATTTGAGTTCATGCCCTTTATAATAAACCCCCTTAGCCTTGAAATTGTCTTAAGGACGCGAACTTCTGATTCACATATTCTCGAGTCTACAACCTTTGAAATTTACACGCCTGTACACACTTGTTAGTGACAATAACATAAATATGAAAAATAAAAGTCAAACAACGTAAGAGACGCACAAAAGAGGTGAGATCTTATGGTCAAAAATTAAGGTGCAACAGATGCCCCTATTTAAGTTACTCCTAACCGGAGGTGTGAAGATTGAAATCTTCATCTCTACGAGATAGGAGGGACTTAAATACAAACATAGCGCGAATTTTTGGCCCTAAGATACCACCGAATGCGTATGATATGAAAATGCTAGACGGACGGTCCTGTGAGGGAAAGATGTCACAGGGAAAGAACCAAGCACGTCATAAAGGGAAGAACGAGACCGATGACAGGTAATCCTTACGGGGATGAGGAACAAACACTACTTGGGAATCTCCAGAAGTGTAACAATATCTCATACACCAGGGATATGGCGGTGGGAAAGGAACCTGTAGCCGAAAGATATGCTTATCACCATAATGTGGTGGTCGGTGACAATCCAAATGGATTTCTTGATCAAGTCTATAATTCAATTTTATCTTGTATTTTCTTTCTTTCCTCCTGTATTATTTTGTTCTCTTTCCCTCTTTTTCTTGTTTTTGTATATCTTTTCCTTCTGGAACTCAACTTGAAATAGTAAAACGTATAACTTCCCCGAGCGTCATGATAAGGGTACCACGAGCTGGTCTCAGTCTCTGCCTGAAATGTCAAAATTTTGTAGATGGTAGAATCACCGCAGTTTGTAAATGTAGATGTAAATACCGTTGTAAATGTTGTTGTAGTTGTAGAACTTCCCCGAGCGTCATGATATGGGAATCATGAGTTGGTCTCAGTCCCTTATGTAGAACTTCCCCGAGTGTCATGGTGTGGGAACCATAAACTTGTCTCAGTCCCTTATGTAGAAATTCCCCGAGTGTCATGGTATGGGAACCACGAACTGGTCTCAGTCCCTTATGTAGAGCTTCCCTGAGTGTCATGGTATGGGAACCACGAACTGGTCTCAGTCCCTTTCCGAAATGATGAAAACTCGTGAGAGCATCTTCACAGGGGGTTGTAATTTTGTAGATTGTAGATGTCGTTGTAAATGTTGTTGTAAACTGTAAATGTAGTTCGTTGTAGAACCCTGTAGTTGTAGTTCATTGTAGAACCCTGTAGATGTAGTTCGTTATAGAACCCTGTAGATGTAGTTCGTTGTAGAACCCTGTAGATGTAGTTCGTTGTAGAACCCTGTAGATGTAATTCGTTGTAGAACCCTGTAGATGTAATTATAGTTGATGTAATTGTAAATTGTAGATGTAGTTGTAAAGCTTCACCGGGGATCTTCAGAAAAGGTGTGAACCGGTTGAGTTATAAAGTATATCTTCTCGAATGAAGGTAGACCGATATGATAAACTTCCTCGGGTTCTTCAGGGAGATGCCACTTAACGGAAGTAAACTTGCGTGATGAACTCACTGGGGAAATCAATCCTGAGGAATGTCCATGTTGTAGTTGAAGAATATTATGTAAGCTCTCAAACAAAGAGAGATGCCTTGTAATGTCTTCGATAAACTTCCCTGACGGGTTTATGAAACGATGCCATTTGACAAATCAATAATGTTGAAGGACCCATTGGGGGCAAATAAACTGTCTTGTAAAAATGTCGTTTGTCGTTTTGAATAAGATCCTGATCAAAACGAGTTGCTCAAATAAAGAGATTGTTTATAATCCAGATGTAAATTGTTGAGAAAATCTTGTGATATTGTTGGAGAAAATCTATCTTCAATAGTTATCTTCATAAAACTTTTCCTGGGGAGCCGAATGCAAAATAAATGCACATTGAATTCGTGCTTAAAAGCTGGAGATGTCCATGATGTGATTGCCAAAGACCGAAGTTCAATTCAGGAAATAACTGAAGAGAAACTATCAAGCGAGACTCATCCATTGAGGTACGAACTCAAACGGGATTGTACTAAAATAACCATCCTCCATGAGGGTTGAACTTCATGGGGAAAATGAAACATTGTGCTCTTTCTGCCTAGGGTAGGCGAATCTACGTGGAGGGATGAGACACACCCAGACACTTGGGGATAATTATAGCCAAAGCGATAGAATAAAACAAATACAAAGAATGCGAAAAATGCACATGCCGTGCCATCTACTTATATGCCATGCTTATGTTGACGGACTGGAGAAGCGAAAATAGACGCCTCAAACGAAAGGGTGCTCAAGCAAAATCTCCATGGATCCTTTATCGCCTGCGAAGGAAGTCTTTGAACAGAGGCAACCTTCATGTCTGGATAAAAAAAATCCTCTTGCCCTGGGGAAGCATATAATATTGTTGTTTTTCCTCAGACGAAATAAACGTCTGTGGTCATCCTCTTGTTATTCATATATCAAGCAAAGCATAAAGTTTCGAAAAAAGTTTAAGTCGCTCTAGATTTTGCTATCAATACTATGGATTTGTGATAAATGAAAAACTTTTTATTGAATGGTGGTCAGCAGAAAAGCGTGACCCCGATGTTACAGTGTTGGAAAACAGTATCGATTACATAAAGGGAATAATGACTCGCTTCTCTTAAACAAAATATTTCTTAACAACATTCGTGTTAACCGGGAGAGTGATCTCTTCTCCGTCCATTGTTGCTAACATCAGAGCGCCTCATGTCAAAACCTTTTTTACTACATATGGTCCATCATAATTCGGGGCCCATTTTCCTCTGACGTCGGTGAGGAAAGACTGAATCTTCTTAAGCACAAGGTCACCTTCTTTGAATGCACAGGGTCGGACTTTCTTGTCAAATGCCTTCTTCATCTTCTGCTGATACAACTGCCCATGGCACAGCGCATCCATCCTCTTTTCTTCAATTAAGTTCAACTGATCATATCTGCTCTGACACCATTCAGCTTCTGATAACTTTGCCTCCACCAAAATTCTCATAGAAGGGATCTCAACTTCTATCGGGAGTACTGCTTCCATACCGTAGACAAGTGAAAATGGAGTTGCCCCAGTCAATGTGCGTACCATCGTACGATATCCATGTAAGGCGAATGGGAGCATTTTGTGCCAGTCTTTGTACGTAACAACCATTTTCTGAATGATCTTCTTAATGTTTTTGTTGGCAACTTCAACAGCCCCATTCATCTTTGGTCTGTAAGGGGAAGAATTATGATGCTCAATCTTGAATTCTTCACATAGCTCTTTCATCATCTTGTTGTTCAGATTGGAACCGTTGTCTGTAATAATTCCGCTTGGCACACCATATCGGCAAATGAGCTGATTCTTGATAAATTTGACAACCACATGTCGCGTTACATTAGCGTAGGAAGCCGCCTCGACCCACTTGGTAAAATAATCAATGGCTACTAAGATGAATCGGTGTCCATTAGACGCTTTCGGCTCTATCATTCCAATCATATCAATTCCCCACATAGAGAACGGCCATGGTGATGAGATAACATTCAATAAAGTCGGAGGCACGTGAATCTTATCTGCGTAGATCTGACACTTGTGACACTTTCTAGCAAACTTGTAACAATCTGATTCCATTGTGATCCAATAATAACCAGCCCTCAAGAGTTTCTTAGCCATGACGTGTCCATTGGCATGAGTGCCAAAGGATTCTTCGTGGATTTCCGTCATTAACATATCTGCTTCTTGCTTGTCAACACATCTCAGCAAGACCATGTCAAAATTCCGTTTATACAACACGTTGTTACTCAGGAGAAATTTTCCAGCCAACCTTCTCAAAGTTTTCTTATCTTTGTTGGAAGCTCCCAAAGGATATTCTTGAGTTTTAAGAAACGCTTTGATGTCATAGTACCAGGGTTTGCCATCTTCAACTTCTTCGACAACAAAGATGTAGGCAGGTTTATCAAGACGTTTTACTTCAATCCGAGGACACTCGTTCCAAAAGTTTACCACAATCATTGAGGCCAAAGTTGCCAGCGCGTCTGCCATTCGATTTTCATCACGAGGGATATGATGAAACTCAACCCTATCAAAGAACGGTAGCAGTCTTCTAGTGTAATCCCTGTATGGGACCAAATTATCATGTCGAGTTATCCATTCTCCAGTAATTTGATTGATTACCACTGCAGAATCACCAAACACATCTAAATTCTTGATTCTCAAATCGATTGCTTCTTCGAGACCCATAATGCGTGCCTCATACTCAGCTTCATTATTAGTACAGTGGAATGTTAATCTGGAGGTAAATGGGAAGTGGGTCCCTTGAGGAGTCACAATAATTGCGCCTATCCCTTTTCCATGAGCGTTGACAGCTCCATCAAAGATTAAACCCCATTGAGACCCTGGCTCTGGCCCTTCACCGTGTACGGGTTCTTCACAATATTTCATCTTTAAGAACATAACATCTTCATCGGGAAAGTCGTCGTTTGAGGGTTGATGATCCAAAATGGGTTGGTGAGCCAGATGATCAGCCAAAACACTTCCTCTAACAGCTTTCTAAGTATGGTACTTGATATCATATTCAGACAACAACATCTGCCATCTAGCAATTCTCCCAGTCAAAGCGGGCTTCTCAAAAATATACTTGATAGGATCCATCTTTGAAACTAACCAAGTAGTGTGATTCAACATATAGTGGCGCAAACGCTTGGCGGCCCACGCTAGAGCGCAACAAGTCTTCTCTAACATAGTGTACCTTGTTTCACAATCAGTAAATTTCTTGCTCAAGTAATAAGTGACATGATCTTGCTTTCCTGTTTCGTCTCGCTGAACGAGTACACAACCCATTGAATCTTCTAAAACGGTCAAATACATAATCAAAGGTTGTTCTTCAACTGGCGGTATCAGGATAGGTGGTTCAAGCAAGTACTCTTTGATACTATCAAAAGCCTTTTGATAATCTTCGGTCCAATCATACCCTTGTTCTTTCCTCAGAAGCTTGAAAATAGGTTTACATGTAGCATTCATGTTGGATATAAACCTGGAGATGTAGTTCAAACGTCCTAAGAATCCTCTGACTTGTTTTTCGGTGGCGGGAGCTAGCATCTCCCGGATAGCTTTCACTTTGTCAGGGTCCACTTCAATCCCTCTTTGGCTGACAATAAAACCCAATAGTTTCCCTGATCATACTCCAAATGTGAATTTGTTGGGGTTCAAACGAAGCTTGTATTCCCTAAAACGACCAAACAGCTTAGCCAGGTGTTTAACATGATCATCTTCGGTCCTTGACTTAGCTATCATATCATCCACATACACCTCGATCTCTTTGTGCATCATATCATGGAACAAATTAGTCATAGCTCTCTGATATGTTGCCCCTGCATTCTTTAATCCAAACGGCATAACTTTGTAACAAAAGGTGCCCCAAGGCGTGATGAATGACGTTTTCTCTCTGTCCTCGGGAGCCATTCTAATCTGGTTGTAACCTGAAAAGCCATCCATGAAGGAGAAAACCTCATATCTTGCAGTACTGTCCCCCAAGATGTCGATGTGAGGTAACGGAAAATCATCTTTCGGACTGGCTTTATTCAAATCCATGTAGTCTACACACATGCGAACCTTACCATCCTTCTTTGGAACGGGCACAATGTTAGCTAACCATAGTGGATACTCGGCAGTAACAAGGAAACCTGCATCAATCTGTTTTTGTACCTCTTTCTTAATCTTTAGAGCCATGTCAGGTCGAGTCCTTCTGAGCTTCTGTTTTATCGGTGGGCATTTTGGCTTCAAAGGTAGACGGTGTTCAACTATAGCCGTGTCCAATCCAGGCATATCCTGATATGACCAAGCAAACACATCAACAAATTCTCCGAGCAGATCAATCAGCTGTTTCTTCACATCAGGTTTGAGCAGAGCTCCAATTTTCACTTCTCTACGGATTTCTTCTGATCCCAAGTTGATTACCTCCACCGGATCTTGATGAGGTTGGATAGCTTTCTCTTCCTTCTCAAGCAGTCTGGAAATTTCCTCTAGGATATCATCTTCTTCGTCCTCAGCTTCATACACGGGAAACTCAAAATTCGGAGAAGGTAGCGGATCATTATTCCCAGGATGTAATTTATGTAGCAATCTGCGTAAGTGATGTGATTTCCGATAAGTTTTTTTCTGTAAAGTGGAAAGTGTGTGTATGCGAGATGCTACTTATTATTTTCCAACATCGTGAATAAATATAAAACACAAATGTAAATGAAAGTATTTTATTGATGATAGCAAAACCGAAAAGACACGCCCAACAAAGTCACCTTTGCCTTGGGCAGAGCAAAGGGAATTATTGAAAATAAGCCCTAACAAATGCAGTTTCGCCTTGGGCAGAGCAAAAAAATTTTAAAACAAATGCTTTACTTAGATATATGAATGGCGGTAGGAGCTTCAACCGCACTCCAATTCTTGACTACAACACCTGGGGTCACAAAGTCCGGGATGTCCTCATCTGGATCTTCCTCGGTGATGGCATAAACTCCAAAGGTATAGTCAAATCCATCTGACACGTAGCCTGGATCTTCCATATAAGGCTCATAGTCTTCGTAAGGAATGGAGGACCTTGCAGAACCGTCTGATAGGTAGCCCTCAAGTTCGTCCTCTGACATAACATTAATCTGAGGATGATGGACGACTCCTCCACTACGGAACACTTCGTTGATCAGCGGGAACCCTTGACTTTTGGTAGTTTGTTGGGCGAACTACTGGTGAAACCGAGACCTTCCTTATTTTTGTTCTCTGGCAAAGACAACACCTTTCCCCACATTATTTGGTGACCACTGTTCACTACTCGCCGTGCGTCTTTGAATGATGACATGGACGCTTGAGACTTCTGGGCACCCTCACCCACAATGGACAAGGCTTGGAATTGCGTGCCAACTTCTTCCTCAGCTTCGACATATGAGAATGATGACAAGTGACTTACCACCAAAGCTCTTTCTCCATAAACCGTAACTATTTTCCCCTCAAAAACATATTTCAACTTCTGATGCAGGGTAGAAGTAACTGCTCCAGCTTCATGTATCCATGGCCTCCCTAGCAAACAGCTATAGGCGGCACGAATGTCCATGACCTGAAACAGGATCATAAAAGTCTGTAATCCAATAGTCATGGGCAAATCAACCTCACCAATTACTGTTTTCCTTGACCCATCGAAAGCTTTGACAATAACGCGACTTGGCCTCATCGGCGGTCCTTGGTACGACAGCTTAGATAGAGTAGTTCTAGGCATTACGTTTAGGGACGATCCAGTATCAACCAACACACTGGACAGAGAGTCATTTCCACAGTTCACAGAAATATGTAGAGCCATGTTATGTTTCCTTCCTTCTTTTGGGAGATCGTCTTCATTGAAACCCAGATTATCACTTGAAGTAATACTGCCAATGATGTTATCAAATTGTTCCATAGTCACATCCTGCTCGACATAGGCTTATTCCAAAATCTTCTGAAGCGCTTCTCTATGAGCCTCAGAACTCATCAGCAATTGTAGCACAGAAATCTTCGATGGGGTTTACAGAAGCTGATCTGCAACCTTATATTCACTTCTTTTGATTACTTTCAAACATTCGTCTGAGCTGGATAAATTAGACCCCCCAGATTGCCCCACAGTTGGGTCCTTTGAGCCTGATGGTTCGGACAAAACTTCTTTTTCTTTCGGTGGCACAGTCGGGTAGACTCGACCGCTTCTTGTCACTCTACTGACATCTGCAATATTAACTATTGAGGGTTGTCGCTACTGCGAAAATTGGCGTCGGCTGAACAGAAGAGTCGCCACCATGCGTTATTTATCCCAACAGAGGGAAAGGAAACGCTCGAAGTAAACCTACCGCAAAGACGGGAAAGGAATGGTCATCGCAACCAAATCCTGGATTCGGGAGTCGGTTACGCAAGGGGAAGGTATTAGCACCCCTCACGTCCGTCGTACTCGACGGTATCCACGCTTGCTTGGTTTGTCTAAAGGATGCAAAACAATCTATCTACAGCTGCTAAATCTAAACGGGAAGGAGCTGACATGATAGAGCATCGCACTCTATGCCTACGTATTCTCAAGAGAGAAAGTCAAAGTCATCGTAGTTCGGGAAACTACAGGGAATTGGCTCGCCAAGACTTCGCGTCTTGTGCCTACGTACTTCCACACAAAGTGGAAGATCAGAGCTTACGTAGTTCAGGCTAACTACGGCTAGACAGGGTGTTCTCACACAGGAGTGAGAGATTGAACTGGTTTTAAAGGTACGGGAACCTACGGGAACTAAAACTACGGTCTGGTCTCAACTGCGCAAGGGCAAGAGAAAGGGAAACAATCAGTCGTCAGCGGGAAAGTCTCGATCGCACAGCAGTGAGAGAACAGAAAAGTTAGTTGTTAGTGTGCTCGCTAGGATATCGCATCCTATGCCTACATATTCTCATTAGATATGAGAAATCAGAGCAGCTGTAGTTCAGCCTACTACAGCTAAAACTTGGAAAAAGGGAAAAGGGAAAAAGGGGACTCGTTAGGATACGGCATCCTATGCCTACGTACTCTCGTCGGGCACGAGAGATCAGAGCTAACGTAGTTCGACGGGAAAACGAATCTCAATTGCACGGGGGCAAGAGAAGGAAAACAGGGAATCGCTCGCACGGGGCGAGAACAAAGAGGAAGCAGGCCTACGCCTAAACGGGAAGGAACTCGGGACACGCACGCAAGAACCTAAGAAGAAACTCCTCAGCTGGCACTTCCTTTGTATCTGAAGATACAGCCCACAACACTCGCTGGCTGCCTGAAGATTTGAATATGATAATGATAATGAACGAAGCAGCTCCGGGGCTCCTGACGTACGCGCAAGCTCCATTCCAATCTTCTCCTCTCGGGACCTTTGATGATGACGCTCGAACCAGGAATAATGTGACACTTAGACCGTCATGGTTTGACTTATACGAGAAATCGAACTCTAAGAGGTAGCATATTGATATCCGTGTCAAAGACAAGATGGAGAAATGATATCGAAAATCATTCTCCAATTGAATCGTGTCACACGGCCAGCCAGAAATAAAATCGAGAATAAAGTCAGATGGAAACGAAAATAGGAGACAAATCCACTAACAAAATGGAAATAAAATGCTACTCCTAAAATACGGCAATTAAATTCTACTAGAAAATATTCTAAAGAAATATAAAGAAACTTGCATACTGAAAAATAGAATAAAAACTCTATAATATCCTAAAAGGAAAATAGAAATGAAAATTCTATATTATAAAATCTATATTAAAAATATGCCAATACTACTCTACACTATAATTCCTAAGAAGAAAAATAGCAGAGTAAATCCACAAATATTACAATCAAACATCCAATACAAAAGAAAAATTAAAAAAAACAAAGGAGAGGGGGACATTCTGAAAACAGGGGTGTAAAATGCAGTAAAAACCAGCCCAGCCCATTACACAACAAAAAAACGGGGAAGGGGTGTGCCAAAAACGGGGTATGTGTAATCAGTGGAGAAACCAGGCCCAGCCCAATCAAGTAATAGCCAAACGAGGGAGGGGGGAAGCATTAAAAAAAAAGGAGGTGTATGGAAAAAAACTCGTTGGGCTTATGAAAAGCCCATACAGCTACGTCCACAATCCCTTCCTTTCTCAGAAAACAAAAACCCTAGATGACTCGTTTTCCTCTTTCAGTGTTCATGAACCCCAAACGACGCCCTCACTCTCTCAGAGTCTCCTCTCAGATTCAATCTCAACCTCCAACACGAACTTCACTTTCTCAACCGATCTCATAACATCTTCATTCAAATCTTAAACAAAAAAACATTTTGAATCTTGTAATCACCAGTGAAATAATCAACACCCGCACAATCGACACACACTAATCTACGTCTTGACGATCTCAGATGAACTTCTTGAAGATACTGAAGGTCCATGTTCTTGACGAAGATCCAGCGATGATAATACTTGAAAAAAACTGGATAAGGTGAAGGATTTTGACATTACCGGATAGATCTTGATGTTTGAGCTCTTTGAAGATCCTGAGTTTTATTGAAGGAGATGAAGAATGTTGAGACTTGTTGAAGATTGATGTTACCGGATGATTTCTGAAGGTGTAGACGATTCTTGAAGTTGTTGTTGTTGAGCGATCTAGAGATTTCACATGATGATACTGATGAAAATCATACAAAAATAATGAAGATCCTTGAAGTCGTTATTGCTTAACGATGATGAAATCTGGAGATTGCACATGATTTCTTGATGAAGATGTTAAAGGTTGAACAACGGAGAAATCTGGAGATTTGTTGAAGGATCTTGAAGAAGATCGTACGAAGATGATGAAGGTAGGATGGTGTAGATTTTCTGGAAAAAATGCCATGAATGTTCATTGCTGATGAGTTTGGACAAAGAGCAAATGATGATGGTGAAATGTTGATGATTATTGATGATCGGAGGGGATGAAGATCAGAGAGTTGGATGAAGATTGGAGAAGAAAGATGAATTTTCTGGTAGTTTTTTTTGTGTTTTCCGGTGGCGGTTAGAGATTCCGGTGATGGTTAGGGTGGCCGGCGGTGAGTGATTACGGCGGTCGCCGGCACTTGCATGCCGGCCGGTGGAGGCTTCAGGCGAGGGGTGGTAACTTGCATGAGGGACGCGTGTACTGGGGAGAGAGTGAGTGGGTTGTGACGTGTTAGAGTCTAAATTAGTGTGAAAATGATGTGGCTCCCTCATGAATACACGCGTGGCAATTGTTATATAGTGACACTTGGCATTGGACTGGGCTTTTCTGAAGCTTTGTGGATAATTGGCCCATTAATGAGACTAAGAAAGATTAAATGGACTAATAACATGCAAAATGGATTAACGTGATTAGTACAAATGAAGACTAAACCTAATGACAGTTAATGCTACATGGTTTAATGAAAACGAAAATTGGTGATGATTAATGAATAGACTAATTAACATGATTAAAGACTTAATTGAACTAATTAATACAAGACTAATCAACTAGTAAAAACGAAAATCAGTTAAAGCTCTAATTAATCTAAAACTAATTAAATTCTATAAAATTCTATATTAAAATATATCTAAAAAATCTATTATATTCTATTTAAAAGAAATCTATAAAACAAAAAGAAATCTATTAAAAAAAGAAATCTATTAAATTCTATAAAAAAAGAAAATCTATTTATTTAATAAAAGAAAATAATATCTAATACAACTATATTATTCTAATAAAGCTCTATTAAATTCTATAAAATCAAAAAAACTATTTATCTATTCTATTTGAAATCTAAAAAAGCCATTTAAATCCAATAAAGCCTAAAAAAGTAATTAATTCAATTAAAAAGGAACACGAGACCAAAGCGGAACCAACGGCAAAACTCGGACACCGAAACGTCCTCAAAAACCCCGTAAGCTGAAAACAACCAGGCAGCACACGACTTCTCAAAAATACCCTCCGATTATCCGAAATGGTTTGAAACGCCTAAAAATGCGAAAAAGGGCTGTAATTTCGATAAAATCACCATGAATGGAAAAATGCACTATATGCGGTATGCGAATGCGAATGCGTCGAACCATAAACCAGATCCGGGAACCGGTTGGTCAAATTTTGGGGTGCAACAGTTGCCCCTATTCAAGCGGCTTGGATCTGAAGGGTTGAAGAGCGAACAATCTTCAAACATTCAAAGGTGGAAGACGGTTGAATACAAAGTAAACCCGAAAATTTGCCAACCGCAGAAATAAACTGCGCACTGCTTGAGGAATAGCTTCCAATGAACTGAAGTCTGGTTGTTACGACAACAACAAGGTCAATTATCTGATAAATTTTCTTTTTCGTCAATCACCTGTGTGACACCACGGGTACTGAATCTTCAAAATAATGCTTCAGAAAGCAAACACCTTCCCATCTGCTATGGGATCTTTTCTGTCGACTCACAGTTCACAGCGAACCTGAGGAAAACTCTCCTGGGGAAATTCTGAATCGACTGCCAGGCACCTATTTTCGACAACAGGCGACAGCTTCATAAGTTTTATATGATGTCAATCTTTCTTCTTTCAGTGCCGACATAACAACCAAATATGAAGAATCACTCCGCTGGGGGTGAAGAGAAACTTAACCAAGCGACTCTGCAGGGGAACATATTCGAAAGCCAAGAGGTAACCAACCTGGTCTATGTTTCGAAATGCGTATGTTTGAAAAATGATGCAATGTCCATATACGGCATGGAAATGCGTTTGTTGTAAATACAATGCCCCGTACGGCATGGATATGCTATGCGTTTTAGATAGATGCAAATATGACGGTATATGCAAATGTAAATGTAAGCTCGAGCTGCCAGAGAACACCAGGTCTAAAACCACTTGGCAAAATAAATGCCGAAAAAGGGAAGCACGGCCCTGCACGGGGATACTTTTTCTAAACCACTGGCCTACTGATCATACTCTGTATGGATTGACCGAATTGGGGTTGATTGTAAACGGCTCACTGTTAGAGAATGCCCCATCTGTCAAGGATACCAATCTTAATCTGCTGAGGATAATCCTGATCCTACTCTGAGGCGGGGTAAAATACAATCTCAACTCTTCCAGGGATAATACGTGACTTTCGTCTGCTGGAGAGGAGTAGTAGTCCTGATTTAACAACATCCACAAGGAATTCAAACATTAATCGGGGAGCTGATATCAATCGAGCTTTGTATCGGGGAACATGACAACATGAGAGTCACAGGAATTACTATGTCAGATATTTTTAGGCTTTTTCGGGTTTAGGGATGAGAATTGGTTATTTACAAAATGGAAGATAGGGAAAATACTAGACGAGAACTAGCACTCAAGGGTAGACTACCAGGCGAGAACTGATAGCAAAATAGATTAGGTTATCGGACGAGAATTGATTTATAGTTTGAACATCAGACGGGGCTGACTGGATAATAGGTTAAGAAACAAATGACCAGACGAGAACTGGTTGAAAGCTGACATGCACCAGATGAGAATTGGTACAACAATAGGTTAAAGAAATGGTGACCAGACGAGAACTGGTAACAATAACATACACCAGACGAGAACTGATGTTTACGGAAGGGTTGACCAGACGACCACTGGTTGAAAGACACCATGTACCAGGCGAGAACTGGTAGTTACAGAAACATGGACCAGACGAGAACTGGTTACCGGTTTTCCAGGCAAGAACTGGTCTTTGGAAACGACTTGGTTACAAAGTTCTGACACGTAACAGGTTTAAACTATAGGATAATGATCCAACGACGACAAGACCTTTTTCGGAAGGTTACAGTTTTTTGATGGGGGTAGCGACACGATTCCCCGATACTCAACTCTTGCAGGGGATAAACAGACTTGCTTGAATAACTTGCCCCAGTACAACTTAACTTGCCCCAATCTAACTCTTGGGAAGATCACTCTGAACAGCTTGCTACGAGACGACCTCGAGATTACCTGCCCCGGTATCTGTACGACAAAAAGATTCGACCTCAATCGAGCAACTATCAACCCCGTTGGTTTCAACATTTCTGAACCGACTTGCCCCGGAATGAGCGTATAAGCGACTTAAACTGATCTGATCACCCATTGGAAGGATCTGCTTTCAAATCACAACATTCTAAATGATTGCCCCTGATTGGGTCTCGAAAAGATTCATTTCTGATCAACTGCTTCTCAAATAAACTGCCCCTGATCAATTGAAGCTTCGGGACTTGTCCTCAGACTAACTGATTCTGAACTTACTGGAAGTCAATGCCCCTAATTCACAGGGTTCCACAACATACACCATTCTGATCTAGACTGCTGAATTATTCAGTCCTGTTTGATTATTCCCTGTTGGAATTTCCTTCTATGTCAACTACTAACCTGCAAGTAAAATTGTTTAATCCCGAATGGTAATTTTAATGCAGTGTTCATGCAGATTTTGAAAAATTTTGTGTGGTCACTCATTTATGTGTCATGATTGTGAGTGACGAATGAACCAGAGTTCAAACATAGTGCTGATGTAATCAGTGAAAAATACAACAAGGATATGATTAGCAAATCAAGAAGGAGTCAGGTTACTCAACCTTATCGTAATGCGCTTTCAGAATAAACCCTTCCTCAATTAGGTCTTTTAAGGGTTGTATCGTGGTCGGGTTCACGGTTCGTGAAACAAAGGATATTTGGCTCAAATCATGATTTGTACCCACCCCTTCTACGTGATGATCTCCAGTCCTAAAGTTCAGTTAACTTGGCTCGAGCGCTCGCCTCTTCGAGAGGTATGTTGAATGGTAAGGACCATGGTTAAGGGACTCACAAGGTTTCGGAGTGACAGTTACTCCTTTTTTGTTTTCGGTGTCTGTATTCACACGACTTTGGCGACTTCACTGGGGATTTTTTCTATTGATATCCTTTCTTTTTCATTCTTTTTGACTCCCTAATTTTTGCCTGGACTAACTCCTTTTGAGTTCTTTTCGATTTTTTTTTGTTTTTAGTCCAACGGGATACCCTAATTTTTGCCTAAGTATTAACTTTCCAGCTTTTTCTTTTTTCTTTTTACTTAGCGGGCTTTATGTTTCTTTCTTTTTTTCGAGCAAGTCGTGTGACACTGATTGTCTTGATTGCTCCGAAAGGATTGTAACTGTCTCACTCCTGATTGGTGAGGTTTAACCATTGTGGTTGGCTATATACAACCTCTTGAGAGGCAACACTCCTCTATAAGACTTGAACGCTCGGTCAAGCTAACTGACAACTACCCTGCCCTCGGTTAAGATGTGAGGGTTTAAAAGTCCGAAAAAACTTCTACTTCCTGGCTCGAAGTGGTTAACAAGGGACTAACTCCTTATATCTCCAGTGTTTAGGGGATTTGAAACAATGCCTTGTACGTCATCGGCAAGATTTTATCTGAAAGCATACGATCATCGGTTATGAGTATTCAGTTTCGTCATCCTCCCTCCAATCTTTGCTAATCACAGTGATAAGGTGGAGTAAATAAAATGCAAGTGTCAGTGCAATGCAATAAATGAGCGACAGCGACATGATTAATTCAGAAAAATGCATAGTCACTTTATCAATATAACCATTCGAAAACAAACAATGTTTAACAGCAAGTAGTAACTAACAGAAAAGAAACTACAAATGCAAAAGTCTGAGGACTGCCAATGCTGAGGACGTCTGCCTGTCTGGAACACTGGCTTCTTGAAAACAAACTCCGAATCTACGAGCTTAGACAGTTGAGAAGTTGGTATGAACAAACAGAAATCCTTCTCGAAAGGAAATGCAATCTTGGTCGATCAACTGTTGTACTTTTGCCTGAAAAGCTTTACACTCTTCAGTTGAATGCCCTGGGGATCCGCCATGGTAACCACACTGAACGTGGGGATTGTACCCAGGAGGGTAAGGTTCTGGCACTGGCTTAAGAGCTTTAGGCTCCACCAAAGAACTCTGAATCAAAGATGGCAACAGTTGACTATACGACATAGGCACTGGGTGAGAAGGAGCATTCCTTCGTTCCAAGTTGTTACGAGGTCGATTCTGATTCTGACGCTGATTCTGATAACCTCGGCCACGAGTTTGCTGATTTGCAAGAGAAGTGACATAATGTTCCTGATAGAGTGCCCCAGGCACAGTTGTCTGTCCAGCATAACAAGACACAGGAGGTACTGATCTCTGAGAAGATGAAGAACCAACAAGTTTCAACAACTTATCTCGAGAATACTCAACATCTGGCATGATTACATTGATCACAACTCCTTCTTCAGTCTGATAGTCATAAAGAGATTCAGCTTCATTAGCCTGACCGTTTGTAATAATCTGAATTTTCCCAATTTTGATGGCATGCTCAAGGCGTTCTCCAAGTACTACCAAGTCAGAGAAACTTAACGAAAGTCCAAACATTCTTTCGCAGTACGGACTCTGCAGTGAGTTTACAAACATGTTTGTTAGCTCTCGGTCTAAAAGCGGTGGTTGTACCCTGGCGGCAAATTCTCTCCATCTCTGCGCATACTTCCTGATGGGTTCATTGTTCTCTTGAGACAACTCTTGCAAATGCATGCGATGAGGAGCCACGTCTAGGTTGTAATCATACTGCTTCAGAAAAGCTCTGGCTAAATCCACCCATGATCGAATTTGATTACTCTCTAACTGCATATACCAACGCAAAGATGCCCCAGTCAGACTATCTTGAAAGCAATGGATCATCAACTTGTCATTTTGCACAAACGCCGTCATTCTTCGGCAGAACATCACCAAATGTTGCTTCGGGCAGCTATCTCCTCTGTAGTTCTCAAATCTTGGCGCTTTGAACTTATAAGGCAACACTAGGCCAGGAACCAAACACATGCCTGCAGTACTCAGGTTAACAGCATCTTTGACCTTCACGGCTTTAATTTGTTCTTCCAACACTTGGAGCCTTCTATCACATTCAAGAGCTCTTGGGTCTACAGTCCGGGCTACTGGGATCTCTCTTCGGGTACTCGGCACAGGGAAAACAACACCTTGACTGTTGATAAGAGGAGGTTGTTCATTTCGAACAACAAACTGCTCACGTCGATCTCGGTCCATAACAGGAGGCTGCACCAACTGGTCTGCAGTAAGGTTGTTCACTTGCGGAAAGTCTACCTCGGAAGCAGAACCATACAGAGGGTTGGTCGTCATAGTGAACCCTGCCAAGGTGTTAGGAGACTGGAAATTGCTCTCAGACATAGCTACCAATAATCTCCAACTGACTTCACTGCTTAATTCTGCTCAGATCTACTCAACCCCTTGGTCGTCTTCTAAAAATCAACAGCTGCTCAGGCCAAACACCGGGTAATCACCTTCTGAAATCAAACAACGGCTGGATAAGAGCTCTGGCTAGCTGGAGTATGACATGCAATATGATGCAACACATTTATGCAAATGCACTATAATATGCAGCAAACACGGGATCACAGCCCCCACACAATCTCTGAATACTGCTGCGCTGCAGACGGAGTACGTTCGCTCTGAAGAGAATACCAAGATGACGGGTAGGCTGGAAGTCAAGTTTCCTGCAAAACCCTCCCACTCACGGGTATGGACCTAAATTGACACAAGTTCGGCATCCTATGCGGTCATCAGCGTCACAGACTTTCAAGACTGATGATACGATACCCAGAAGGTGTGGCATCATCATATCCTGAAGAGGCCTCACTTAGCTGAATCCCAAATGATCGGTCCCCAGAGTCAACAATCCTTCAAACCAACAACCTCCTCAACCCAAAGGGTTGAAAAAGAAGTCAACCGGGAGAACCTCGTCTGAGCGTGGATTTCATGAGACACTAGTACATGCAAAGCACGCACGCGCCCACTAATTTCCACAACTAATTCTAAGGTGCATTCAAGCTTGGGTCTGGCCTCTCACTCAAAGGAACAACCTCACCCAACAGCACAACAGCAACAGATAATAGCAATAAAAAAAATAAACACCCAATAGACAAACAAACAAGCTCTAGGATTGACTCTCTTAGGGGACGTTGGATCCCACATGCATAAGGAACCATCGTAGTCCTCAGCAGCTGGAAACCATTGCAGTCCCCAACAGAGTCGCCAGCTGTCGCTACTGCGAAAATCGGCGCCGGCTAAACAGAAGAGTCGCCACCGTGCGTTATTTATCCCAACAGAGGGAAAGGAAACGCTCGAAGTAAACCTACCGCAAAGACGGGAAAGGAATGGTCATCGCAACCAAATCCTGGATTCGGGAGTCGGTTACGCAAGGGGAAGGTATTAGCACCCCTCACGTCCGTCGTACTCGACAGGATCCACGCTTGCTTGGTTTGTCTAAAGGATGCAAAACAATCTATCTACGGCTGCTAAATCTAAACGGGAAGGAGCTGACTCGATAGAGCATCGCACTCTATGCCTACGTATTCTCAAGAGAGAAAGTTAGAGTCATCGTAGTTCGGGAAACTACAGGGAATTGGCTCGCCAAGACTTCACGTCTTGTGCCTACTGTCGCTTGCGCGAAAATAAGGTGCCGGCATGACAGAAGAGTCGCCACCTTTCGTTATTTATCCCTCAGAGCGGGAAAGGAAACGATCGGAAAAACCTAACGAATAAGGGTAAGACAAGGTCATCGCAACCATTGTCTGGGTTCGGGAGTCGGTTACGCAAGAGGAAGGTATTAGCACCCCTCACGTCCGTCGTACTCGACGGGATCCTCGCTTGTTTGTTTACTTGGACGGGTTGGTGTTATTCTATCTACCTATCAAGGCTGGCTGAAAAAGAAGAGAAAAATGACTCGGCAAAGCGTCGCACTTTATGCCTACGTATTCTCATCAGAGAATGAGAAATCAGAGTCAACGTAGTTCGGCCTACGAAGGGTTGTGGGGGAAGGTAGCTCACCAAGACATCGCCATCTTGTGCCTACGTACTCTCAACAGGCATGAGAGATCAGAGCTCACGTAGTTCAGGAAACTACGGTTTATTTCCTGTTTTGAAAGAAGTGTTTTTTATTGTGTTTGCGATTTCAACCGCACTAGAGACTATGACCTGAGAGTGAATGCGTCGCATGTCACCCAAAGGGTACCATACTAAAAATCCAGACCATGGAAACGAAACTCTCCCACAATCCTTTCTCAGATAGCTTAAGGCTCGTAACGTACGAAAGAAATCATTCATGATTACTGTATCTTAAACTATTTTGAGATGAGAAGAGAACGGGCCCAACTAGGAGGGAGACTATCAAGTCCTACTGTTGTCATGCCATGGATTCATCCTATGGTTGAGGTTTGAATAGGGAACTCCTAGAAGTTGTCATGCATAGGTTTCAACCTAAAAGTCTATCATCAAATCCTTATCAAAGGAAATGAGGGTCCTAAGGGATCATGTCAATGATACACCAAAACAGACAAAGCATCAGCTTAATAGTAAAATGCATGCAATGCAAGTGAGGGAGGAAATGTGTGTGGGGCTTCAGCCTCCACAAGCTCGTCTCAACCTCAAGCCAGTCATGAAATAACAGTAATCATACTGAAAAATAAACAACATGCTATCAAGCAATAAACAGTAAACTGCAATCATACAGATAACATGAAATGAAATGCCATCAAACAAACAAACCACATGGGCAAGGGAGCTGGGCTCTACCGAATACCCGCAAGCAAAGCCACGCAATAACAATACAAGCAGAGGGAGCAACTCAACTGCCAATGCAATCATGCTCCTAGATTCTACTTATTCTAGATGAACTTAATCTAATGCAACAGACAAATCAAGCAAAAACAAACAATACAGAAAATAAAAATAGAAGAAAGCCTCAGCTCCTCCAGCAGCAACTCAGTCTTCAGACTTCAATCATCAACTGCTTTCCAGGTATCAACCCTACAACATGAGTTTCAACTCATCTTCTCCCTTAAGCTTCAGCTTCTTTGATCAGCTCCACCTTCAGGCTTCACCATCTTCAGGGATCTTCAGGTATCAACTTGATCTTCATGCTCTTCAAGCTTCAGCTGGAATGGCAGTCTTCAAGGATTCATCCTCTTCAATAATCTTCAATGAAGTCTTCATCTTCATGCTCAGGCTCTGACAGCTCTCAAGACAAATCAAACAGAGAAAAATCACTTACTGGATAAGCTGGGGGATATTGAACTGCTTATTTGATCACCAAAGGTGACCTATAAGGGTTCAATATCAAATGAAGGGTTCCCTCAAAAGTTCTACCTCCTGGGTATGACACTAATCCCTCCAAAGGAGAGAGGTGTATACCCTGGAAGGACTTTGAATCACAGGGAGGAATGGATGTGAAGAATACCATCCATGTTTGAGAAAGAAATTATCTACATCTAAGCTCTCCCTAATCCTAACCCTAAAACAAAACCCTAATCTACCTCTAAACAAAGCCCTAAAGCAAAACCCTAATCAAATCTCTAAGCAAAGCCCTAAAGCAAAACCCTACACAAGAGAAATCAATCCCAGTCTTCAAGCTTCAAAACAAACTTACCAAAGAAAGGGAGCTAAGTAGGCAGACTCATAGTGCCTTCCTCAGGAAAGCACTAGGAGGCTTATACTTAGGACTCATATCCCATGTGGCTCAACAACTGTGATCGGTTTACATTCCTCCTCAGGAGAAACTAAACTCACATGAAGGCTCCAACATCATTGGATACTTGGGAAATCCTACATGAACTAAGGGAACTAAATGAACAGACCCATAGTGCCTTCCTCAGGAAAGTACTAGGGGGCTTCCACTTAGGAATCATATCCCATGTGGCTCAACAACTGTGATCGGTTTACATTCCTCCTCAGGAGAAACTAAACTCACATGAAGGCTCCAACATCATTGGATACTTGGGAAATCCTACATGAACTAAGGGAACTAAGTGAACAGACCCATAGTGCCTTCCTCAGGAAAGCACTAGGGGGCTTCCACTTAGGAATCATATCCCATGTGGCTCAACAACTGTGATCGGTTTACATTCCTCCTCAGGAGAAACTAAACTCACATGAAGGCTCCAACATCATTGGATACTTGAGAAAGAGGTGAGAAGAAAGAATGAAAGACATCCATAGTGCCTTCCTCAGGAAAGTACCATGAACTTCCCTCAGACTCCAGGGTCTCAAACCTCACAGAAAGAGAGCAAGCTCCTAAACCAGGCCTTCAATCCATGCCTCCTCCAATCCTCTAGTATGCTCCACTAAGCTCCACAATGAGATGCCAAGCTCCTCCAATCAAAGGAATACCCCAAAGCAAAGCAAACTAACAAAACTTGCCCTAAAGGTCACACAAACAATCATTCAATTCAAAAATCAACTAAAAATAGTATATTATTCTATTAATTCCTAATATAAATTCTAGGGGACCCTACATAACTACCCTTAAGTCCCATATATTCCCCATATACTAAATTTCCCTATAAAATCTAAATCTAAAAATGTTATTAACCTATACTAAAGTTTTAATCAAATTCTACACTACTTAGAACTACCTAATTAAAACTAACCTAAAAATTATCACAAAATTATGAAATTAATTCAGGGGGACCCTAAACCATTCATCTAATCACCCAAAAAAAATTGAATCAAAAATCCTAAGGGAACTATCCTAATTAAATTCTACAAGATAGCATACCAACTAAAAGAATTAACAAAGCAATTAAAAGTAAAAATGCACAAAAATATAAAACTGAAATAAAATGGCTATTTTATATTTTTATATTTTTCTAGACAGAAAATGAAAATTGGGAAAAAAAAGTTGCATTAAAAAATATTCATTTTTTTATTTTATTATGATTTTTTGAAGTTTAATAAAATTTGGAAGAGAATATAATATGGAAATTGGATGAGGGGTGCAGATAGTGATGATATTAAGTTCAAAACGATAATGGGCCCAGGAGGGGGGTGCGCCTAGCATGGCGCGCCTGGGCCCAGTGCTTAATCAGAAAAAAAACATTTAAAAATCAAAGAAAAATAACAGAGATGTGGTGCGAATAGCAGGAAAAGTAAGTTCATTTCATGATTAGGCTGGATAAGGGGGTGCGGTTAGCAGGATTCATTAAAGCCCAGCAAGGAGCTTTTAATGAAACGCAGCGATCGCTGCTTTCATTCTCCCTCCATTCGTGCTTTTAAATCTCAGCCGCTGGATCAACGCTTCAGTCAACGGGTCCACCTGCGCATCAATGGTGGATGTATCGTCTTCAACCTTTGGCATTTCTAGGGTTTGCGATAAAGCCATGCGCGAAGCTTCATGCGTACAACTTCTGGCAACTCGTTCTCCCTCATCTCGGCATCAAATTCAAAACTTCAAAGAGCAAAATTGCTCAGTTTTCCCAGCAGAATACAACCATAATCTTGGTTTCCATTGAAACCACCTAGAACTAGAAACCCGATAGCACCATTCTCCAACAACACTCAAACTTCGACCTTCTTAAACCTCCAATTTCTTGATATCAGAATACTCACCTCATGTCCCTGATCATCCTAAGCTAATGCACGTGGATTAATACTCATTACAACTCCAGTTCTTGGTCATTAAAGAATCATGTCAAATTTCCAAACCTCTCAGAATGCACTCTAAGTTTCCAGGATTCACTACCTACTTGTCACTAACACATCTATGCTAAAATCTTAACCTAACCATGCATAATTAAGGGTGTACGTGAGGTTTTGCAAACCTGGTGATTGATGATGGCAGAAGTAGTAATCCTTCACTTCACTGCTTGAAACCTTCCAAGATTGATCTTTAATGGATGATAAGTCTTCTGTATGCAAAAAAATTGATGGATAATGCTTGTATCTTGATCTTGAGTGAGATTTGCTTTTCTTGAATTTTCACCACCAAAGCTTCAATCTTCCATGGATCAACCTTCAACTCAGTATGAAAATGCTCATCATGATCCAGAGAATGTGTTTGTAGAGAAGAAAAAGAATGAAAATGGAGAAGAATAGAGATTTGATCTTGAATTGCAAAATGGAAGAAATTTGGTCAATTCTCTCTTTTTTGCACTATGAACATCCACAATCACCAACCTTGGATCAATGGGCTTTGCCATAGATATATAGACATGTTTAGAAAGATCTAGAATCATCTAGATCACTCTAGATGGAACTTGAAGTTTCTAGGATGTGGTATTTGCATTTCCATTCTCACCACATGAGATGTATCATGACAAAATCCCATAACATGAGTAATTAGCTTGATTTTCCCCTTAGGTGGTATTTTGGACAATATGCAATGCTTAAACACCTTGTTTATGAAGCTTTTCTTTGATTTGGCTAGGTACCCCATTATGCAAGTATGACTTTTACAAAGCAACTCCAAAATTTAAGCCTCAAATCAAAATTGTGGCTGAACCATTGTTCTTAAAATATCATTTGGAGTCAAAATGACCTATCATATGCCATGGTTAGGGTTTATAGCTTGGATTTTGTGATTTTCCATTTCACTTGAATTAACTTATGTCCCTTTTTTAGGCCATTTTTATCACTTTTTGCTATGAGTCTTTCCAACCTCTCATGACCACCCTATTAGCCTTAAAACATCGTTCTAAGCAACTTTGATGTTGAAGGTTTTTCCATTTGAAGCTTGGAAGTAGGAGATATGGCCATATGCTTGAAATGACCTATAACTTCAAAATGACCAAAATGCCCTTGGCTTGTCAAAGCCATAAGTTGAGTTCTACAAATCCTATCAAGGACTTCTAGTACTCTCTAGAAAGCTAAGAAGATGCTCTTTAACATTCATGTTGACCAAGAGATCATAGGAATCATACTACTAGGGCAAAGGTTGTCTGCAAGTTGGGTGACTTTCAAGGACCCAGATTCACATACCTCAGATGACCTGTAATTTGTCAAGACCATAACTTGAGCTCTGCAAATCCTATCAAGGACTTCTACCACTCAAATTAAATCTAAGAACAAGCTCTACAACATTCATGTTGTGGGGAAGATGAGATGACAATCACATCTTGAGCTAAAACTGCCTGGAAGATAGGGATCAAACTAGGGGATTTTACACTGACAATCCTTAGAAACCCTAGCTTAAAACTTCTCAAACTCCTCAATCATGATGAGTTGGTCTAGGAATCATCTTTATAACATCTCAATACATCACTCCATGATCTCATGGTTCTTGGATTAGGTCTCAACCGTCTCCAAATCTTCAGTTGACCTAGGGTTGACCCAGTCAAAACCCTAATTCTACCACTCATGGTTGAATCTTCTGAATTCTTGCATAATGACCTCTCTGGGCTTCATGATGGCTTTCAAGACATCTCATAGGCTTTCTCAAAGCTTCAAGTCCAATCTCAAAGTCTCAGAATCATCTGAGGAGCACCCCCAACTCTCAAGTTATGAGACACACAACCTTGGTTTCAACCAATTCCTCTGAGGATCTCTTGAACTTTCTGATGAAGGTATCAACCTTCAGACACTTGATGGATAAATAATTGTCGGTCAAATTTTGGGGTGCAACAGCTGCCCCTATTCAAACGGCTTGAACCTGACTGGGTGAGGAGCGAACGGCTCTCAGCCAATCAAGGTGCGAGACGGTTGAATACCGGTAAACCCGAAAATTTTCCAACTGCACGAGCACACGGTGCTCTGAGGGGAACAAACCTTCGAACACTGAAATACTAGCTGCACGGCAACTAGCTGGAGAAATACTGATCTGACATCGCCGTCACTTATCCATATTAAATTCCTCTGATATTATCATCAAAACAACCAGAACACCCAACATCGCCGCTGGAAGACTGAATCACCTGACATCGCCGTCAAACAAACTGAATACCCAACATCGCCGCTGGAGAACCACAGAATATGAGAAATACCCAACATCGCCGCTGGAACACTAAATCAACTGACATCGCCGTCATACAAATAAAATACCCAACATCACTGCTGAATCTAGTGACATACCCAACATCGCCGCTGGAAAACTGGAGAATCTGACATCGCCGTCGGAAGCAAAATACCCAACATCGCCGCTGGAGAACTGAGGAATCTGACTTACCCAACATCGCCGCTGGAGAACTGAGGAATCTGACTTACCCAACATCGTCGCTGGAAAACTGAAGAATCTGACATCACCGTCGGACCATCAAAATACCCCGCATCGCCGCTGGAGAACTAAATCTAACATCGCCGTCGGACAATCAAAATACCCCGCATCGCCGCTGGGGAACTAAATCTGACATCGCCGTCGGACAATCAAAATACCCCGCATCGCCGCTGGAGAACTAAATCTGACATCGCCGTCGGATACTCCACATAATCTCTGCTGGGGAGTTAAAGAGTCTGACATCGCCGTCAAATAAACATTCAACCTCGCCGCCGGAAACAAACATAATCTGACCTCGCCGTCAAAACAACATCCAACATTGCCGTCGGAAACAAACATAATCTGACCTCGCCGTCAACGTGGAGAAACTTCATTGGGGAATTGGTCACACGGTAACCGGTAATACGTAATCGATCATACCGCTTCATTAACACGGTCAGACTTCAATCATGGAGTCTTCAGGAGAGATTCTAACTTCGCCGTTGGAAAACTTGCTGGGGATGACGCTTCGCCGCTGGGGAATTTGGAGAACCATCACGTAACTCCGCTCCGGGGGTCCAAAACTCATTCTGGATACATCAACTCTGCTGAGGACTGCAATAATCATCTTGAACTGATAATCGTTCTGAGCAAACACTTTATTGGGGATTCCAGGAACTATCCTGGGCAACTCTTGCTGGGGACAAACCGATCACGGCTTGAGCAGCTTCCAAGGACTCGGCTCTCTTGGGGCTTCAGGAACCATCCTGGGCGATCTTAGCTGGAGACTCCAAGTATCGATTTGAGCGACCAACCCTGGAGACTGCACTGGGGTCTTAAGAATCATCTTAAGCAAACAGCCCTGCTGAGGGATTCGAGAATCCTCTTGAACTGAAGATTTCGCTGGGGGGGAAATTTCAGGAATCATCCTGAGCAACTGATCCTTCGGCGGAACACCTGCAAAACAAGAACGGTAGCAACCTAGATCATGATTATTATGCATATGCTTCGGCCATGCTCCACACGGTGGAAATGCTATGCGTTTATGATACATGCTATGCAATCATGCACAATGATGCAATCCCGTCAGCAAAATAAATGTCGAAGGGAGAATCCTCCTGTCAAGGAGAAAGAACTACTCAGATAGAGGAATCATCCTGCTGAGGAGAACGTGGACACGCCAACATCAATTGGACTCCGTCTGGAGAAATGATCTTCAGTTGACTGCTGCAGGGGAAACAACTTCAGTTGATTACTGCAGGGGAACGAAGCTCTACGAGAACCTGGACCTGCTGAGAGAAAGCGATATCAATCGCGAGAATAGACTGCGTGGCCGTCTCGGCTACTCTTCTGGGGATGATAACTCTGTGGGGAAACAACTTCAGCTGCTTAACGCTCCCCTGGGGAAAAACCAATCATGGTCTGATCAATTTCCAAGGATTCGGCTCTCTTGGTGATCATGCAAACTCGGCTGAGGAAGGAGAAATCATTCTGCTTCACTGGAGAGAGTGCGACTTTGGGGAAATACCGCATCGGCTGCACCACGCTCTGCTAGGGAAAACCACTCGTGGTCCCGACTGCTTCCAAGGATTCGACTCTCTTGGGGACCTGCGGACTCGGCCGGGGAGAGAGAAATCATTCTACTTCACTGGAGAGTACGACTCTGATGAGGAATTTCAATTCCGCTGGGGAAGAAGGAATCATCCGACTTCGGGGGAGAATACAACTCTGCAGAGGGATACAACATCATCTATTCCAACACTCTACTAGGGAAGAGGGAATCATCCGACTTTGGGAGAGAATACGGCTATGGCGGGGAATCTCAATTCTGCTGGAGGCTTCCGTCTGGCACCATCAGTTACTGCATACTTCGGCGTACGAATAGCTTCCTACGAGACCTACACTTGTGACCCGGTGCTGGGGGGAGACACCTGCTTCGGCGACTTTACTGGGGGAAACACGAGCTTCGGCACCCGAACATTTCTACGAAATCTGCACTTGTGACCCGGTGCTGGGGACATACGAGCTTCGGCGCGCGACTCAGCTGAGAGGATGACGTTCCTTCAGGATGCGTCTGCTTGGGGAAGAGAATCCTCTCTGCCTGGGGAGACATACCAATACTCACTATCTTGCGTTCAGATTCTGCGGAGGAGAGACTACTGAACTCTGCCGGAGAAGGAGAACTCGCCCTGCTTCGGGGATGCGCACGGCGCACCGTCTGGAAGGTGCTACACCTGCAACAACACAAACAAACAGACAAGATACCCTCCTCAAAGGGGGCCTATCAAGGTTATTATCTCATGACAATATTCAGGTAATTAATTGTTTCAACAATCAATGGGCCTAGGCCCGTAAGTTTATGTATGCGCATTTTATCAAAAACATCGGTGTTTTCTTTCGCAAACAAAACAGATAAATGCTAAATAGGCAAACAGAATTGCTGAATAACATGCATTTTATTGATGGTGAACCCCTGAATGGGCAAAAAATGTTTTACAACAGAGGCAAGCTCCTGGAATGAGGAAGCCGCGCAAAAATAAAACATAAATATACATCAGTATATACAAATGTCGGCAACGAGGCGTAGACGAACACCATGAGTTGATCCCTCTAAGACCCACTCGACTTCGATATTTCTCCGACGCTTCAGCTTCGGAAGAGATTGATTCAGATAAACGACCCTCAGGTCTTCCAAACCACTAAACAATGAAAGTCCACACGTGGAACGCAGTCATTTGCTTATTCAAATCTCTAACTTTTGCGTGAACCGCCCTTTACGGGTTTTCAGTTCACCGGGATACCCTTTTTTGCCGAAGCCGCCCAGTGTAGGTTTTCGACTTCGCGGGTGTACATTTTTTCAATATATCCCTAATTTTTGCCCGAACCTTTTATTCTGTTTTTGGTTCGCCGGGATGCCCTTTTTTTGCCTGGAATCTTTCTTTTTTGTCCAGCGGGTCTCTTTCAAGCAAAGTATTTTTTAACTGCGTCCGCGTTCACCGGGGATGCAAAATCTTCACCATCCATCGTGGATAACAACAAAGCTCCTCCCGAGAAGACCTTGCTGACGACATACGGCCCTTCGTAATTCGGAGTCCACTTGCCCCGGTGATCGGAGTGTGGCGGAAGAATCTTCTTCAGGACGAGATCACCCGTCTGAAAGCTTCTAGGACGCACCTTCTTATCATAAGCTTTCTTCATTCGGCTTTGGTACAGACGACCAAATGCAATCGATGCTAACCTCTTCTCGTCCATCAGGCTGAGTTGGTTCAAACGATTCGTAATCCATTCTGCCTCGTCGAGTTTCACATCAACTAACACTCGCAAAGAAGGGATCTCCACTTCTAACGGTAGGACAGCTTCCATACCGTACACCAAGGACAAAGGAGTTGCCCCGGTCGACGTACGCACCGTCGTACGATAACCGTGCAAGGCAAACGGCAGCATCTCGTGCCAATCTTTGTACGTCACAACCATCTTCTGAACAATCTTCTTTATGTTCTTGTTGGCGGCTTCGACGACGCCATTCATCTTCGGCCGGTAAGGAGATGAGTTGTGGTGTTCAATCTTGAAGCTCTGGCACAGCTCCTTCATCATCTTGTTATTCAAATTCGAACCATTATCAGTAATGATCCGCTCGGGAACTCCGTAACGACAGATGATGTCCCTCTTTATGAATTTAGCTACCACCTGCTTGGTCACATTAGCGTACGAGGCTGCCTCCACCCATTTGGTGAAGTAGTCGATAGCTACCAGAATGAAACGATGACCATTGGATGCAGTGGGCTCGATCTTGCCTATCATGTCGATGCCCCACATGGAGAACGGCCAAGGGGAGGACATGACATTCAATGGGCACGGCGGCACATGAACTTTATCAGCATAAATCTGGCATTTATGACATCTCTTCGCGAATCTGAAGCAATCCGACTCCATAGTCAGCCAGTAATATCCTGCTCTCAGGATCTTTCTCGTCATGGCATGCCCGCCGGCGTGCGTACCAAATGTGCCCTCATGGACTTCTTCCATGAGCATACTTGCCTCTTTCTCATCTACACATCTGAGTAGCACGAGATCGTGGTTTCTCTTATACAACACTCCATCAGGATTGAGGTAAAAGTTTCCAGACAGCCTCCTCAGAGTCTTCTTATCCTGGGTTGACGCACCCGCAGGATACTCCTTAGTCATAAGGAAGGTCTGGATGTCGTGGAACCATGGCTTGCCGTCGGCGGCATCCTCGATTGCAAAGACAAATGTCGGTCTATCAAGACGCGAAAGCACAATTCTTGGAGCCTCATTCCAAAAATTGACCTTATACATTGAAGCCAACGTGGCTAAGGCATCAGCCATCTGATTTTCAGCCCTGGGTACATGATGAAGTTCCACTCGGTCGAAGAACGGAAGCAGCCTCCTGGCATAATTCATGTACGGCACCAAATTCGCTTGACGAGTTTCCCACTCCCCTTTAATTTGATTGATTACAAGCGCTGAGTCACCATATACGTCTAGATTCCTGATTCTCAAATCAATTGCCTCTTCTAGACCCATAATACATGCTTCATACTCCGCCTCATTGTTGGTAACTGGAAACGTCAGTCTCGCAGTAAACGGGATGTGGGATCCGTGAGGAGTCGTGATGATAGCCCCGATACCACTTCCATAGGAATTAACCGCTCCATCGAATATCAACTTCCACTGAGACTTCCTATCTGGCCCCTCACCGGGCAATGGCTCATCGCAATCCTTCTCTTTGAGAAACATAATATCCTCGTCAAGGAATTCAAACTTCATCGGCTGGTAATCCTCGATCGGCTGCTCGGCAAGGTAATCAAACAATACGCTTCCCTTGATGGCCTTCTGGGAGACGTACTGAATATCATATTTCGTTAACACCATTTGCCATTTGGCAATCCTGCCCGAAAGAGCCTGCTTCTCGAAGACGTACTTGATCGGATCCATCTTCGAAATTAGCATAGTGGTGTGATTGAGCATGTACTGTCGTAGACGTTTGGCAGCCCAAGCTAATGCACAACACGTCTTCTCCAGCATCGAGTATCGAGATTCACACTCAGTGAACTTTTTACTCAAATAATAAATGGCATGCTCTTTTCTGCCCGTCTCGTCGTGCTGACCGAGAACACACCCCATACTATTCTCCAGAACCGTCAGGTACATGATTAATGGCCGTCCAGCCACTGGGGGTATCAATATTGGAGGTTCTTGAAGATACTGCTTTATCTTATCGAATGCCTTCTGGCAATCCTCATTCCAAGTAATCGCCTGATCTTTCTTTAAAAGTTTGAACATAGGTTCACAAGTGGCCGTGAGCTGAGAGATAAACCTTGCAATGTAGTTTATTCGGCCCAAGAAACCGCGAACTTCTTTTTCTGTTTTCGGCGCTGGCATTTCTTGAATAGCTTTTATTTTCGCAGGATCAACTTCGATACCTCGTTCACTAACGATAAACCCCAATAATTTTCCGGACCGCACTCCGAAAGTGCACTTGTTAGGATTCAGCCTCAGCCTGAACTTCCTAAGCCTCTCAAAAAGCTTCAATAAGTTGACCAGATGCTCTTCCTCCGTTTGGGACTTTGCAATCATGTCATCAACATAGACCTTGATCTCATGATGAATCATATCATGAAACAAAGTTACCATTGCTCGCTGGTAAGTGGCCCCTGCGTTCTTCAGACCGAAGGGCATTACCTTATAGCAAAATGTTCCCCAGGGGGTGATAAACTTCGTTTTCTCCATGTCCTCCGGTGCCATCTTAATCTGATTGTAACCGGAGAAGCCATCCATGAACGAAAACACGGAGAATTGGGCTGTGTTGTCGACCAACACATCGATATGAGGCAACGGGAAATCATCCTTAGGGCTCGCCCTATTCAAATCCCGATAATCGACGCACATGCGTACCTTACCGTCCTTCTTCGGTACAGGCACTATGTTGGCAACCCACGGAGGGTAAGTGGTAACGGCTAGAAATCCTGCGTCCAACTGCTTCTGGACTTCTTCTTTGATTTTTACAGCCATATCTGGTCTCGTCCTCCTAAGCTTCTGCTTGACTGGAGGGCAATCTTCTCGCAACGACAAGCGATGAACCACGATGTATGTGTCAAGTCCGGGCATATCTTCATATGACCAAGCAAAGACGTCACTATACTCTCGAAGCATCTCGACCAGTCTATGCTTGACATCATTCTGCAGTGCAGCCCCTACTCTGACATTTCTGACGAGCTCTTCAGAACTCAGATTTACGATCTCAATATCTTCCTCATGAGGCAGAATAACCTTTTCCTCTTGTCTCAACAAGCGGGCCAACTCTTCCGGAAGGTCTTCGTCTTCATCAATCTCATCCTCGGCTTGATAGATCGGGCAATCGAAGTCGTAGTGAGCCGTAGAGGGTCCAGAGTTGATGTCGTCTGTTATGTGGATCCTGCAATAACAAGGATTAAGTTTAAAACAAGAATATGCAGGTTAGCACAAACCCCGTTGCCATTTTACTGTTTTTTTCAAAATAAACATAAAACAGGAATAACAGAGAACACAATATTTGAGTACGAAGAAAACGCCTTTGATTTATTAACAAAATGCATGTACATAATTCAACAAGGCCCTGACAATAAAACCACTATGCCCCGGGTAGGACATAGGGTTGTACAAAGATTGTAAAAATTAAATCATTACTCTTCACTTGTCAGCTGGATAATCTCCTTGATGGTCCAATTGTTGAGGCGCTCGCCCGACTTGCTTGGCTGAATCCAGGCGTCAAGATCACAATCGCTATCCCCGCTGTCCTCAGACGCTGCGCTGATGCTGTCGAAAATCACTCCGCCACTGGTAAATAGGATCGGCCCCTTACCACGAGACGAACTGCTAGACGAGGAAGATGAAGCCTCAGCTCCAGGAGAATACCCCAATCCAAACTTGTCCTGCTTGATCGGTATCTCCAAAACATGCCCCCAGCCTGGGGTGGAACCGGCTTCGACGACGGCCCGAGCTTCTCTGAACGAGGAGAGATTCATCTCTTGCTTCTCTGTGATGACAGGAGCTACCTCTTTCACCTTGACGGCTTCAAATGCTTGGCAGAGAGTTTCATGGATTTCGCCATCCATTTCAACATACTTAAAGGATGACAGGTGGCTCACCATAATATCCTCCTCACCACAGACGATTACTATGCTTCCCCCGACAGCATATTTAAGCTTTTGATGCAACGTGGACGTCACGACACCAGCAGCGTGGATCCATGGCCGACCTAAGAGGCAGCTGTAGGCAGGCATGATATCCATGATATAAAAAACCGTATCGAACGTCTCCGGACCAACTTGAATCGGCAGGGTCAACTCTCCGAAAACGTGGCGCTTAGTTCCGTCAAATGCTTTCACCACCAGATCACTGGGCGTGCAAAGCAATCCACGAGTGTCCAACTTCATTAATGCCTTCTTCGGAAGCACATTAAGCGACGAACCCGTGTCCACCAAGACATGCGATATGATAGTGCCTCTGCACTCTATCGAGACGTGCAAGGCGCTGTTGTGATCCCTCCCTTTAGGCGTCAGCTCTAAATCTGTGAAACCTAGCCCATTGCCAGCATTAACATGGGCTACCACCTCTTCTAGCTGATTCACGAATATCTCTTGCGGTACGTAGGCAGCGTCCAATACCTTCAGTAACGCGTTGCGGTGCGCTTCAGAACACAGCAACAAGTTGAGAATAGAAATCTTTGACGGAGTCTGATGAAGATGGTCTACAATCTTGTAGTCGCTCTTTTTGATTAACCGCATGAACTCCTCGGCATCTTTGACAAGCAAATCTTTCTCTGCCCCACAAGGGACCTCTTCGGCGGCTTTGCCTTTACCCTTATCGGCAGCATCAGCTCTGACCACTTTCTCCGCCACAACCTCTGTCGGCGCAAACACTCTTCCGCTTCGAGTAATACCACTGACTCCTGCGAGATTCTGCACAGTCGACCCATACGGCTCCAACTCTAACTTCTGACCATTGCAATAGACTTCGGCGCCATAATGCCACGGAACGGCGTTAGTGCTCTCGAATGGGATCGGCCCGGCTCTGGTAATAGTGATTGTAGGCGGTCGGGGCGCAGAAATGGTAATAGGTTGACGAGGAATGGTGATGGTGGCGACTTCATCTGCCTGCTTCAACACAACCTCTCCTGATACACTTTCAACTCTCCGGCTGAACTGCAAAATACCCTCAGACACCAGACTTTGGATACCTTCTACCAGCTGCTCACACCCATCAGGATGTGTAGCACAAGTCATGCATAACTCTCCGCATCCTGGAAAGAACCCCTTTTTCAACAACTTAGCTTTGACGAAACTAAACGGCGTCTTTAAGTCTTTGACATCAGTTAACAGATCTGCACTCTCCTCCTCGATAATGGCATTCACTTCGCCTCCCCTATGATGAGGCATGGGGTTTTTCGTAACATTGGGCACATTGTCGGAGAAGTTGATAATCTTGGCATCTACCAGGTCCTGCACCTTGTGCTTAAAGGCTTTGCAGTTCTCAATCGTATGGCCTGGTGCCCCCGTATGGAAATCGCAAGTGGCATTTGCGTCATACCCCGGTGGTGGTGCCCCTGTCAAGGGAGCCATCGTCCTCTTTTGAACTAACTGAAGCTGAAGCAAAGTTTGCAAGAGCTGCGCATACGACATAGGTGGTGCTTCAAAGTGACGGTTTGTCAAAGGAGCCCGATTCTAATATTTTCTATATCCCTGCTGATTCTGTTGCTGCGGCTGCTGCTGTTGCGGTTGCGGAGCTGCTGGGATATTTATACTGGCTATCTGCTGCTGAGGGCCTTTGCCCTTTCTCCGAGCGTTGGTAACAGCACTCGCATCCCCTTCTCGACGCTTACCAGCATAAGGTTTCTTTCCACCTCCTCCAGCTGAGGATGATTCACCTTGAATTTTTCCGATCTTTATACCATTCTCGACGTGCTCGCCCATAGTGATGAGAGCAGAGAACGTTCCAGACATGCCACTGACTAGCTTTTCATAGTAGATCCCAGGAAGGGTAGCAACAAATATTTGTACGAGCTCGCGCTCAACCATCGGCGGTTGAACCCGAGCAGCCAACTCACGCCATCGCTGGGCGTACTCCTTAAAGCCTTCATTATTCCGCTGCGAAAGGTTCTGGAGTTGGACTCGGTTGGGGGCCAAGTCGCTATTGTATTGATAGTGGAGGACAAACGCTTCAGCGAGATCTTTCCATGTGCGCACGGTAGTGGGCTCCAAACCCATGTACCACTCGAGGGAGGGACCAGAAAGACTATCTTGGAAGAAGTGCATCAGCAACTTCTCATCGTCGGAGTAGGCAGACATCTTTCTATAGTAAGATCGAAGGTGGACACGAGGGCAAGTAGTACCCTTATACTTCTCAAAGACAGGCACCTTGAACTTATGAGGTACCTTGAAATCAGCAATTAACCCCAGCTTGGACATATCAACGCCCAAAGTATTCTGATTCTCAATGTCTCTCATTTTGTCTTCCAGTTCTTTGAATCTGAGCCGCGCTTCAGCATTCAACTCCGCTTCTGCGCCTCTTTGAGAAAATACGTCATCCTGATGATCCTCAAGCCACGGTTGAGGCACCAACAAATTTCCGACGCCAGCATTGCCGTTGACCGGCCCGACGTTGACATTAGCTCCCAGACTACCATTGCCGACGCCCGTCGCATTGAGTCCGATATTGGCCATCACATTGCCATTAGCACTGTCGTTGCCCCCGGCAACAGGAACAACATTCTGCGGAGTATCAACTGGAGGAGGAGGAGGCACAGCCCCGCCATGAAGTATGCCGTTACTGTCAACCCTGGAGATCAAAGGTTGAACCAAAGTCCGGAGCTGGTCCTGACCATTAGCGACCACCTGCATCAGTTCCATAAAACGATCCATCCGTTCACGGAGCTCTTGAACATCTGACTGCACCTGATCCATGATCCTTGTCTGATTAGCTCGAGTTGAGTAACGGTGAATGAGTCTCTGATCAATCCTGGAGACCGGAAGCAGCTTGGAACCTGTGAACCTGAAAAAACCTGGAAACACTAAAAGTTAGGAAAAACAACAAAATGTACGCCATGCAAATGCTTCATGCAGATGCATGCGTGTGTCTGTGTGCTTGGGAGATTTCCCCCGATCCTAGCGCCTTAGTGCCAGTGCTGACGATAATAATAAGAAGAAGAAGAAGTCCGAGCCCAATCATGGAAACATCAATCTCGTATATATATGGAAAGCCTATCAAGGCAGTACATAGCATCAGCGAGTACAAAACAAATTAACAGCGTGACCTCAGCCAACAAGTCTGGTGATGGTCAACATACAGCAAAGATCAAAACAAGAGGAATACAACTAGTCAAGTACGGCCACGGGTGCGGTACTCTGCTAATAACTCCTTCGTCTCTGGATGATCTGGCAAAGTGAGCAACCCCTCGACGAGTAGTTCCCTCTGCATAATAGTATACTGAAGTCCCTGAACTGAACTTCCCCATGCTCCTTCGCCGAAGCAATCTTCCAGTTTCCGCTTCTTAGACTCAAACTTCAGCTTGCACTCCTTCAGGTTGGCAAGGGCTTTGTTGAGTTGGCCTTCGGCGGCGTACCTGCGGGCAGTCTCTTCATCAAACCTTCGCTCACTGTCCTTCACCTCGGCTTCCAGCTTAGAGATCTGCAGCATCAGCTTATCCTCTCGTTCCTTCCTGGTGGCCAGGGAGGTCTTCCAATGCTGGTCGAACTTAGATATCCTCCGGTATGCCTCGTCCAAATGCTGCTTCTTCGTAGCTAGTACATCATTAACAGCCCTGAAGTCCTGACCCAAGCGTTCCCGATCAGCAATCTGCTTTGCCAAGTCTGCACCCAGTTGGTTCACCGACTCTGTTTGCTTTTTGAAAGCATGCACGGCTTCGTTCCTCTCACTTCGAAGCTGAGCTAACTCTTTCTCCAGTTCTGCGTTCACCCGCTTCAGCTCATCCTGCTCAGCTAGTATCTGGTTATGCTGATGAATGGACACAGTAGTAGGCTCTTCGACTGGTGGAGGACTCTCTGGTCTGGCATGAGGAAATGGCATCCCTATAGCGCTGGCTCTGGCTCTGATCCAAGCTGAATAAGGAGGGTAGGCTTGACTGTTGCTCTTTCCCAACAAAGGCTTTCCTCTCTTGCTGATACTGTTCCACGCGCGCTGAAGCTTGGACAACAAATCCCCCTCTAGAGTACCCGTGAGGTACAGAGATTCCTGTACCTCCTCCTCCTTCGGCGGAGTCCTCAAAGCATACGCGAACTGACGAACTAGCAACGACGGATTGTAGTTGATGCAACCCTTCCTACCTATCAGAGGTACATTAGGAAACCCACTACAACTGAAGATCACCTCAGTACCTAACCTATCTCTGTCAACGAACCAATCAATATCTTCTGCAGACAAACTCATCAGACGCTCAGGCCACTCAGCTGTGGCTACAGACAAGACGAAAGAACCCCTCTTGGGCAAATGACTATCAAACCATCTGAACAGCAACGGTACGCAGCATGAGACATTCTTCCCTCTCCGGTTCTCATTCTTGTAATGCACTGAGTGATAGACGTCCCCGATCAAAGTAGGGACTGAATTCCCTGAGGCGAAGATGTGAAATGCATCAAAGTCTACGAAATCAGGCATGTTGGGGAACAAGATAATGCCATATATGCATAAAGCGAGGATGGCATTGAATGCGTCCCAACATCTGTCATTAGCACACTGCTGAGCCTTAGCTACCAGAAACTGCAAGGAGAACCCAGGAACCTTGTTCCAACTCGTCACTACTAACTCAGAGGCGTCCACATGAAGTGAAGAAGCTAAACCAGCCAGATCAGGCTCAGCATCCATGTGGACAAAAGGCATCTGCCTTTTGATAGGCACACCCAGCAAATCAGCATACTCTTCCAGCGTCGGCGCGAGAACGAAGTCCTGAAAAGTGAAACACCTCAGCGGAGGGTCATAGAACTGCAACAGAGCATGTAACCCATTCAACTCGGACGTAGAAGGTTTGCAAACCAGACTGAGCAACCTGCCATAAGACTTCCTGAACCCATCCTTCACAGAATCACCTGCTAGAGCTATCAAACTCGTCAACTTCAACACATTAGGGGTCGGAAACTTGTACGCAACAGTCTTCCTGAGAGAGGCCATAATAATACAATAGGAGGCGAGAAATCCTGGATCGGGGAAACGGTACCTGCAACACAGACACACGTTAATGGAATGCAAATGAACATGCAAACTAATGCAAAATGCAAGCATGCAATAATATATCCAGGTAACTGCTGTGGAGATTCTGTGTCAATAATCACTGATGAGAAGAAAACCCCGGTGTAAGACCACTAATCTGATCTGCTAAGAACGACCTTCTGATAGGACCATATACATAAGATCAAAATTCTGCTCTGTCGAGAACAAATGTCTGATAATAAGGACCCCAGATGTATGATCAAGAAACATCTGCTGATGAAGTCTTCAGACCCCAAATCAAAAATCTGCCCTATCATGAACAAACATACAGCTGCTGATGAGATCTTCAGACCCCAAAACTGCTTTATCAAGGACAAACTACTGATGACAACACTCTGATCAAAGCCTGCTCTATCGAGAACAGACAATTCTGCAACTGAGAAACCCTGGTACCAACATAACTGATTCACTGTCAAGAAAACCAGGTGGTCTGGAGGTCAAAGTTTCCTGCAATAAACCCAATCCCGCTCACAGGTATGGACCTAAACTGACTCAAGGTACGGCATCCTATGCATTCATCAGCGTCACAGACTTTCAAAACTGACGATACGATTCCCAGAAGGAGTGGCATCATCGAGTCTTGAAGAGGCCTCACTTAGCTGAATCACAAATGATCGGTCCCCAGAGTCGACAATCCACCAAACCAGCAACCGTCTCAACCCAAAGGGTTGAAAGTGAAGCCAACCGGATGAACCTCGTCTGAGTGTGGATTTCATGAGACACTAGTGCCTGCAAAGCAAGCACGCGCCCACTAATTTCCACTCTAAGTCTATAGTGCACTCAAGCCTGGGTCTGGCTTCTCACTCATCAGAACTCCCATCCCACAACAGCACAAATAATCATATTATACTGAAAATAAAATGCGGGAAATAAAGTGCGAGAAGTAAAATACGATAAATAAACGCAACCCAACAGGTAAACACACAAGCGATAGGATTGACTCGCACAGGGAACCGTTGGGTCCCCAGCAGAGTCGCCAGCTGTCGCTTGCGCGAAAATAAGGTGCCGGCATGACAGAAGAGTCGCCACCTTTCGTTATTTATCCCTTAGAGCGGGAAAGGAAATGATCAGAAAAACCTAACGAATAAGGGTAAGACAAGGTCATCGCAACCATTGTCTGGGTTCGGGAGTCAGTTACGCAAGGAGAAGGTATTAGCACCCCTCACGTCCGTCGTACTCGACGGGATCCTCGCTTGTGTGTGGGGCTTCAGCCTCCACAAGCTTGTCTCAACCTCAAGCCAGTCATGAAATAACAGTAATCATACTGAAAAATAAACAACATGCTATCAAGCAATAAACAGTAAACTGCAATCATACAGATAACATGAAATGAAATGCCATCAAACAAACAAACCACATGGGCAAGGGAGCTGGGTTCTACCGAATACCCGCAAGCAAAGCCACGCAATAACAATACAAGCAGAGGGAGCAACTCAACCGCCAATGCAATCATGCTCCTAGATTCTACTTATTCTAGATGAACTTAATCTAATGCAACAGACAAATCAAGCAAAAACAAACAATACAGAAAATAAAAACAGAAGAAAGCCTCAGCTCCTCCAGCAGCAACTCAGTCTTCAGACTTCAATCATCAACTGCTTTCCAGGTATCAACCCTACAACATGAGTTTCAACTCATCTTCTCCCTTAAGCTTCAGCTTCTTTGATCAGCTCCACCTTCAGGCTTCACCATCTTCAGGGATCTTCAGGTATTAACTTGATCTTCATGCTCTTCAAGATTCAGCTGGAATGGCAGTCTTCAAGGATTCATCCTCTTCAATAATCTTCAATGAAGTCTTCATCTTCATGCTCAGGCTCTGACAGCTCTCAAGACAAATCAAATAGAGAAAAATCACTTACTGGATAAGCTGGGGGATATTGAACTGCTTATTTGATCACCAAAGGTGACCTATAAGGGTTCAATATCAAATGAAGGGTTCCCTCAAAAGTTCTACCTCCTGGGTATGACACTAATCCCTCCAAAGGAGAGAGGTGTATACCCTGGAAGGACTTTGAATCACAGGGAGGAATGGATGTGAAGAATACCATCCATGTTTGAGAAAGAAATTATCTACATCTAAGCTCTCGCTAATCCTAACCCTAAAACAAAACCCTAATCTACCTCTAAGCAAAGCCCTAAAGCAAAACCCTAATCAAATCTCTAAGCAAAGCCCTAAAGCAAAACCCTACACAAGAGAAATCAATCCCAGTCTTCAAGCTTCAAAACAAACTTACCAAAGAAAGGGAGCTAAGTAGGCAGACTCATAGTGCCTTCCTCAGGAAAGCACTAGGAGGCTTATACTTAGGACTCATATCCCATGTGGCTCAACAACTGTGATCGGTTTACATTCCTCCTCAGGAGAAACTAAACTCACATGAAGGCTCCAACATCATTGGATACTTGGGAAATCCTACATGAACTAAGGGAACTAAATGAACAGACCCATAGTGCCTTCCTCAGGAAAGTACTAGGGGGCTTCCACTTAGGAATCATATCCCATGTGGCTCAACAACTGTGATCGGTTTACATTCCTCCTCAGGAGAAACTAAACTCACATGAAGGCTCCAACATCATTGGATACTTGGGAAATCCTACATGAACTAAGGGAACTAAGTGAACAGACCCATAGTGCCTTCCTCAGGAAAGCACTAGGGGGCTTCCACTTAGGAATCATAACCCATGTGGCTCAACAACTGTGATCTGTTTACATTCCTCCTCAGGAGAAACTAAACTCACATGAAGGCTCCAACATCATTGGATACTTGAGAAAGAGGTGAGAAGAAAGAATGAAAGACATCCATAGTGCCTTCCTCAGGAAAGTACCATGAACTTCCCTCAGACTCCAGGGTCTCAAACCTCACAGGAAGAGAGCAAGCTCCTAAACCAGGCCTTCAATCCATGCCTCCTCCAATCCTCTAGTATGCTCCACTAAGCTCCACAATGAGATGCCAAGCTCCTCCAATCAAAGGAATACCCCAAAGCAAAGCAAACTAACAAAACTTGCCCTAAAGGCCACACAAACAATCATTCAATTCAAAAATCAACTAAAAATAGTGTATTATTCTATTAATTCCTAATATAAATTCTAGGGGACCCTACATAACTACCCTTAAGTCCCATATATTCCCCATATACTAAATTGCCCTATAAAATCTAAATCTAAAAATGTTATTAACCTATACTAAAGTTTTAATCAAATTCTACACTACTTAGAACTACCTAATTAAAACTAACCTAAAAATTATCACAAAATTATGAAATTAATTCAGGGGGACCCTAAACCATTCATCTAATCACCCAAAAAAAATTGAATCAAAAATCCTAAGGGAACTATCCTAATTAAATTCTAAAAGATAGCATACCAACTAAAAGAATTAACAAAGCAATTAAAAGTAAAAATGCACAAAAATATAAAACTGAAATAAAATGGCTATTTTATATTTTTATATTTTTCTAGACAGAAATGAAAATTGGGAAAAAAAGTTTCATTAAAAAATATTCATTTTTTATTTTATTATGATTTTTTGAAGTTTAATAAAATTTGGAAGAGAATATAATATGGAAATTGGATGAGGGGTGCAGATAGTGATGATATTAAGTTCAAAACGATAATGGGCCCAGGAGGGGGTGCGCCTAGCATGGCGCGCCTGGGCCCAGTGCTTAATCAGAAAAAAACATTTAAAAATCAAAGAAAAATAACAGAGATGCGGTGCGAATAGCAGGAAAAGTAAGTTCATTTCATGATTGGGCTGGATAAGGGGTGCGGTTAGCAGGATTCATTAAAGCCCAGCAAGGAGCTTTTAATGAAACGCAGTGTTCGCTGCTTTCATTCTCCCTCCATTCGTGCTTTTAAATCTCAGCCGCTGGATCAATGCTTCAGTCAACGGGTCCACCTGCGCATCAATGGTGGCTGTATCGTCTTCAACCTTTGGCATTTCTAGGGTTTGCGATGAAGCGAATGTGCGAAGCTTCATGCGTACAACTTCTGGCAACTCGTTCTCCCTCATCTCGGCATCAAATTCAAAACTTCAAAAAGCAAAATTGCTCAGTTTTCCCAGAAGAATACAACCATAATCTTGGTTTCCATTGAAACCACCTAGAACTAGAAACCCGATAGCACCATTCTCCAACAACACTCAAACTTCGACCTTCTTAAACCTCCAATTTCTTGATATCAGAATGCTCACCTCATGTCCCTGATCATCCTAAGCTAATGCACGTGGATTAATACTCATTAAAACTCCAGTTCTTGGTCATTAAAGAATCATGTCAAATTTCCAAACCTCTCAGAATGCACTCTAAGTTTCCAGGATTCACTACCTACTTGTCACTAACACATCTATGCTAAAATCTTAACCTAACCATGCATAATTAAGGGTGTACATGAGGTTTTGCAAACCTGGTGATTGATGATGGCAGAAGTAGTAATCCTTCACTTCACTGCTTGAAACCTTCCAAGATTGATCTTTAATGGATGATAAGTCTTCTGTATGCAAAAAAATTGATGGATAATGCTTGTATCTTGATCTTGAGTGAGATTTGCTTTTCTTGCACTTTCACCACCAAAGCTTCAATCTTCCATGGATCAACCTTCAACTCAGTATGCAAATGCTCATCATGATCCAGAGAATGTGTTTGTAGAGAAGAAAAAGAATGAAAATGGAGAAGAATAGAGATTTGATCTTGAATTGCAAAATGGAAGAAATTTGGTCAATTCTCTCTTTTTTGCACTATGAACATCCACAATCACCAACCTTGGATCAATGGGCTTTGCCATCAATATATAGACATGTTTAGAAAGATCTAGAATCATCTAGATCACTCTAGATGGAACTTGAAGTTTCTAGGATGTGGTATTTGCATTTCCATTCTCACCACATGAGATGTATCATGACAAAATCCCATAACATGAGTAATTAGCTTGATTTTCCCCTTAGGTGGTATTTTGGACAATATGCAATGCTTAAACACCTTGTTTATGAAGCTTTTCTTTGATTTGGCTAGGTACCCCATTATGCAAGTATGACTTTTACAAAGCAACTCCAAAATTTAAGCCTCAAATCAAAATTGTGGCTGAACCATTGTTCTTAAAATATCCTTTGGAGTCAAAATTACCTATCATATGCCATGGTTAGGGTTTATAGCTTGGATTTTGTGATTTTCCATTTCACTTGAATTAACTTATGTCCCTTTTTTAGGCCATTTTTATCACTTTTTGCTATGAGTCTTTCCAACCTCTCATGACCACCCTATTAGCCTTAAAACATCGTTCTAAGCAACTTTGATGTTGAAGGTTTTTCCATTTGAAGCTTGGAAGTAGGAGATATGGCCATATGCTTGAAATGACCTATAACTTCAAAATGACCAAAATGCCCTTGGCTTGTCAAAGCCATAAGTTGAGTTCTACAAATCCTATCAAGTACTTCTAGTACTCTCTAGAAAGCTAAGAAGATGCTCTTCAACATTAATGTTTACCAAGAGATCATAGGAATCATCCTACTAGGGCAAAAGTTGTCTGCAAGTTGGGTGACTTTCAAGGACCCAGATTCACATACCTCAGATGACCTGTAATTTGTCAAGACCATAACTTGAGCTCTGCAAATCCTATCAAGGACTTCTACAACTCAAATTAAATCTAAGAACAAGCTCTACAACATTCATGTTGTGAGGAAGATGATATGACAATCACATATTGAGCTAAAACTGCCTGGAAGATAGGGATCAAACTAGGGGATTTTACACTGACAATCCTTAGAAACCCTAGCTTAAAACTTCTCAAACTCCTCAATCATGATGAGTTGGTCTAGGAATCATCTTTATAACATCTCAATACATCACTCCATGATCTCATAGCTCTTGGATTAGGTCTCAACCGTCTCCAAATCTTCAGTTGACCTAGGGTTGACCCAGTCAAAACCCTAATTCTACCACTCATGGTTGAATCTTCTGAATTCTTGCATAATGACCTCTCTGGGCTTCATGATGGCTTTCAAGACATCTCATAGGCTTTCTCAAAGCTTCAAGTCTAATCTCAAAGTCTCAGAATCATCTGAGGAGCACCCCCAACTCTCAAGTTATGAGACACACAACCTTGGTTTCAACCAATTCCTCTGAGGATCTCTTGAACTTTCTGATGAAGGTATCAACCTTCAGACACTTGATGGATAAATAATTGTCGGTCAAATTTTGGGGTGCGACACCTACGTACCTCCACACAGAGTGGAAGATCAGAGCTTACGTAGTTCAGGCTAACTACGGCTAGACAGGGTGTTCTCACACAGGAGTGAGAGATTGAACTGGTTTTAAAGGTACGGGAACCTACGGGAACTAAAACTACGGTCTGGTCTCAACTGCGCAAGGGCAAGAGAAAGGGAAACAATCAGTCGTCAGTGGGAAAGTCTCGACCGCACAGCAGCGAGAGAACAGAAAAGTTAGTTGTTAGTGTGCTCGCTAGGATATCGCATCCTATGCCTACATATTCTCATTAGACATGAGAAATCAGAGCAGCTGTATTTCAGCCTACTACAGCTAAAACCTGGAAAAAGGGAAAAGGGAAAAAAGGGGACTCGCTAGGATACGGCATCCTATGCCTACGTACTCTCGTCGGGCACGAGAGATCAGAGCTAACGTAGTTCGACGGGAAAACGAATCTCAATTGCACGGGGGCAAGAGAAGGAAAACAGGGATTCGCTCGCACGGGGCGAGAACAAAGAGGAAGCAGGCCTACGCCTAAACGGGAAGGAACTCGTGACATGCACGCAAGAACCTAAGAAGAAACTCCTCAGCTGGCACTTCCTTTGTATCTGATGATGCAGCCCACAACACTCGTTGGCTGCCTGAAGATTTGAATACGACAATGATAATGAACGAAGCAGCTCTGGGGCTCCTGACGTACGCGCAAGCTCCATTCCAATCTTCTCCTCTCGGGACCTTTGATGATGACGCTCGAACCAGGAACAATGTGACGCTTAGACCGTCATGGTTCGACTTATACGAGAAATCGAACTCTAAGAGGTAGCGTATTGATATCCGTGTCAAAGACAAGATGGAGAAATGATATCGAAAATCATTCTCCAATTGAATCGTGTCACACGGCCAGCCAGAAATAAAATCGAGAATAAAGTCAGATGGAAACGAAAATAGGAGACAAATCCACTAACAAAATGGAAATAAAATGCTACTCCTAAAATACGGCAATTAAATTCTACTAGAAAATATTCTAAAGAAATATAAAGAAACTTGCATACTGAAAAATAGAATAAAAACTCTATAATATCCTAAAAGGAAAATAGAAATGAAAATTCTATATTATAAAATCTATATTAAAAATATGCCAATACTACTCTACACTATAATTCCTAAGAAGAAAAATAGCAGAGTAAATCCACAAATATTACAATCAAACATCCAATACAAAAGAAAAATTAAAAAAAACAAAGGAGAGGGGGACATTCTGAAAACAGGGGTGTAAAATGCAGTAAAAACCAGCCCAGCCCATTACACAACAAAAAAACGGGGAAGGGGTGTGCCAAAAACGGGGTATGTGTAATCAGTGGAGAAACCAGGCCCAGCCCAATCAAGTAATAGCCAAACGAGGGAGGGGGAAGCATTAAAAAAAAAAGGAGGTGTATGGAAAAAAACTCGTTGGGCTTATGAAAAGCCCATACAGCTACGTCCACAATCCCTTCCTTTCTCAGCAAACAAAAACCCTAGATGACTCGTTTTCCTCTTTCACTATTCATGAACCCCAAACGGCGCCCTCACTCTCTCAGAGTCTCCTCTCAGATTCAATCTCAACCTCCAACACGAACTTCACTTTCTCAACCGATCTCATAACATCTTCATTCAAATCTTAAACAAAAAAACATTCTGAATCTTGTAATCACCAATGAAATAATCAACAACCGCGCAATCGACACACACTAATCTACGGCTTGACGATCTCAGATGAACTTCTTGAAGATACTGAAGGTCCATGTTCTTGACGAAGATCCAACGATGATAATACTTGAAAAAAACTGGAGAAGGTGAAGGATTTTGACATTACCGGATAGATCTTGATGTTTGAGCTCTTTGAAGATCCTGAGTTTTATTGAAGGAGATGAAGAATGCTGAGACTTGTTGAAGATTGATGTTGCCGGATGATTTCTGAAGGTGTAGACGATTCTTGAAGTTGTTGTTGTTGAGCGATTTGAAGATTTCACATGATGATACTGATGAAAATCATACAAAAATAATGAAGATCCTTGAAGTCGTTATTGCTGAACAATGATGAAATCTGGAGATTGCACATGATTTCTTGATGAAGATGTTAAAGGTTGAACAACGAAGAAATCTGGAGATTTGTTGAAGGATCTTGAAGAAGATCGTACGAAGATGATGAAGGTAGGATGGTGTAGATTTTCTGGAAAAAATGCCATGAATGGTCATTACTGATGAGTTTGGACGAAGAGCAAATGATGATGGTGAAATGTTGATGATTGTTGATGATCGGAGGGGATGAAGATCGGAGAGTTGGATGAAGATTGGAGAAGAAAGATGAATTTTCTGGTAGTTTTTTTTGTGTTTTCCGGTGGCGGTTAGAGATTCCGGTGATGGTTAGGGTGGCCGGCGGTGAGTGGTTACGGCGGTCGCCGGCACTTGCATGTCGGCCGGTGGAGGCTTCAGGCGAGGGGTGGTAACTTGGATGAGGGACGCGTGTACTGGGGAGAGAGTGAGTGGGTTGTGACGTGTTAGAGTCTGAATTAGTGTGAAAATGATGTGGCTCCCTCATGAATACACGCGTGGCAATTGTTATATAGTGACACTTGGCATTGGACTGGGCTTTTCTGAAGCTTTGTGGATAATTGGCCCATTAATGAGACTAAGAAAGATTAAATGGACTAATAATATGCAAAATGGATTAACGTGATTAGTACAAATGAAGACTAAACCTAATGACAGTTAATGCTACATGGTTTAATGAAAACGAAAATTGGTGATGATTAATGAATAGACTAATTAACATGATTAAAGACTTAATTGAACTAATTAATACAAGACTAATCAACTAGTAAAAACGAAAATCAGTTAAAGCTCTAATTAATCTAAAACTAATTAAATTCTATAAAATCCTATATTAAAATATATCTAAAAAAATCTATTATATTCTATTTAAAAGAAATCTATAAAACAAAAAGAAATCTATTAAAAAAAGAAATCTATTAAATTCTATAAAAAAAGAAAATCTATTTATTTAATAAAAGAAAATAATATCTAATACAACTATATTATTCTAATAAAGCTCTATTAAATTCTATAAAACCAAAAAAACTATTTATCTATTCTATTTGAAATCTAAAAAAGCCATTTAAATTCAATAAAGCCTAAAAAAGCAATTAATTCAATTAAAAAGGAACGCGAGACCAAAGCGGAACCAATGGCAAAACCCGGACACCGAAACGTCCTCAAAAACCCCATAAGCTGAAAACAACCAGGCAGCACATGACTTCTCAAAAATACCCTCCGATTATTCGAAACGGTTTGAAACGCCTAAAAATGCGAAAAAGGGTTGTAATTCCGATAAAATCACCATGAATGGAAAAATGCACTATATGCGGTATGCGAATGCGAATGCGAAAATGCGTCGAACCATAAACCAGATACGGGAACCGGTTGGTCAAATTTTGGGGTGCAACAAGGGTATAGTGGGCAAAGGCACTTCTTTCCCATCCTCCAACATAGTAGCATTGTACCTGTATGGGATAGCCTTACTAGAGGTATAAGGGACAGGTCCAGGCACATTGATTACTAAAGGAGTAACAGTTGGCTTCTTGTTATTGTAAACAATCTCTATACGTTCCACTTCCTTAAAGTGGGGTACTATGACACAAACTTCTTCAGCCTCTTCATTTGAAACTTCTTAACCATCACTTTCCAAACAATCTTCAATCATATTGACAGAGGGCGAACCATGTGGTGTTAATGGATTCTTCTGCACATTAGGGTCAGAATCCCTAAAAGACAAGATTCCATTTTTAATGAGCCTCTGGACATCCATCTTCAAACCGAAACAACTCTCAATATCATGTCCTGGAGCACCCTGATGGTAAGGACAAAACTTGTCAGCTCTATAAGAAGGGGGGGGATTCGTGGGAGCCGGAGGTGGAGCTCTCGTCTGAATGTGACCCTTTTTAATCAAAGCGGGGAATAGATCAGCATATGTCATTGGGATCGGATCAAAGTTTATCTTTCTATACACACGACCCTGATTGCTAGATGGCCGATTCTGCTGAGGGTACTGTGGGCTTTGCTGAAGTTGGGGTTGTTGAGCAACGGGAGACTGAGGTTGCTGATAGGGTTGTGGACACTGTAGCTGATAAGCCGGAGCATTAAACACTGGTGATACCGCTGCAACTTGGTGTGGTGGTATGTATCTCTTTCTGAATTGTCCCTTTTGAATGGCATTTACACCTTGCTCCTTTTTCTTCACAAAAATGCTCTCATACCTTTTAGGAGCGCTTTCTTCTTTGATCAATCTTCCTTCGCGAACACCTTCTTCTAATCGCATTCCCATATTGACCATTTCAGTAAAGTCACTTGGCACACTGGCTACCATCTTCTTATAAAAGAAAGGACCCAGAGTCTTCAGAAAAATCTTGGTCATCTCTTTTTCTTCTAATGGTGGTGTGACTTGCGCGGCCAACTCGCGCCAACGCTGAGCATATTCTTTGAAATTCTCCTTATCTTTCTGTGCCATTGCTCTCAACTGATCTCGGTCGGGTGCCATGTCCACATTATACTTATACTGCTTGACAAAGGCTCCTCCTAGATCATTGAAAGTTCGAACCTTCGTACTATCCAACCCCATATACCACTTGAGTGCGGCACCTGTCAAACTGTCTTGAAAGTAGTGAATGAGTAGTTGATCATTATCAGTTTGGGCAGACATCTTCCTGGCATACATAATAAGGTGACTCTGAGGACAAGTATTCCCCTTGTACTTTTCAAAATCAAGGACTTTGAACTTCGGTGGGACCTTAACGTTTGGAACCAAGCACAACTCAGAAGCACTCTTACCAAATAAGTCCTTTCCACGAAGGGCTCTCAATTCCTTTAGTATTTCAGAAAACTGGTCTTGAAATCCATCTATCCTCTCTTCTAAGTTTCGGTTGGCGATCCATGTAAAATTGGTTCGTCCAGAATATACGGAACAACGTTCACATGCGGAGATGCGGTAGTCATCACGGTAGAAATTATAGGAGCAGCTTGAACAGTGGTCACAACAGGGATCTCAGACACAGGCGAACGGTAACCGGCCGAAAAGAAGTTAGGGGAAAATCCCCACGGGAAACCTTGAGGCATACTGTAGGATACCTCAACAACAGAAGACACCACTGGGATCGGTGTTGGCGTCACTTCGGATACGACAGTCCTTGGAACTTCTTGGTTGTTGATCGAGATTTGACTAGACAAGGCTTCCACTAGACCATTCAACTTCTCCAAACTTTCTTTCATACTTGCAACTTCATCACGGAGCACTCTGTTCTCTTGCTCTAGTTGATCCATCTTCTGGCGTTGACTAGCTCGAGTGTTGTATCGGTGATTCAGCTTGTTCTGCGGAGATGAAGCAAGAGTGAGACCCTGGAATGCAAATGATGCTATGCTTATGCAAAATGCAAATGAGTATGAAACTTTCAAGAAACTCAAATTATTTCGGTATTGTAACCTTGGAGAAAAACTTATTTTATTTTGATGATCGAAGCATTACAAAACGGAGTACTCTTTTAAGAGTTTATTACATTGAATCAAAAGCAAAAGAGGAACTCGGAGATCTACTCCTTATGCTCCTTATGTGTGCGAAGTTCTCCTTCTAGCTGACTGATGCGTTCTTGCAACTCGGCCTTCTCTCTGATGAGTCGGTCGACACACTCCTTCCAAGCCACAGTATCTGGGGGAAGATCGTCACTGGTGACAGCTCTTGAAGAGGTGTGAGAGGAAAATAAATCCTCTCGCGCCTTTCTTTTCCTTGCGAGTTCAACTTCTGGCAGCCTCTGGGACTTCTCTTTCTCTACCTTGAGTATAAAAAAATTGTTCCTCCAAGCGGCTTTCAATTTTCGAGCTTCATCCAAAGCAGCCTTCAATTGATCTACTTCACTTACATCAAACCAATCTGGATCGTGAAAGGCCAATACCATAGGTTCATGGAAAGGGAACGACATCTTGAGGTCGAGAGCTCTTGCTTGCACCCAATGTAGGTATTCTTCAGAGACAGCACAATTGGGGTATCCTAAAGCAGCTTTTCCTTCCTTATTGATGTATCTCCATGCATATATTATGACGGTCTTCAGGTCTGGGTCTTCTCCTTCCTTGAGAAAGATTCCTTCTTACAGAGTCTGGTCAGGTACTTCAATCATGGGATGCCCAAATTGGAGACGGGCCAGAGCAGGATTGTAACTTATGCATCCTTCTCTCGCAATGAGCGGTATGTTAGTAAATCCTCCGATGCTATGGATTATACATATACCCCCATACGTAGGATCGTACCACACAATGTCAGAGTGAGTAAGGGCCATAACTATCTCGGACCAATGAGGTGACCCCTTCTCTTCCCAGATAGACGGGTGCCGAGTTAGGCGAGCAATGAACCATGAATACAACAGAGCGGTACAACAAACGACATGTCTTCCTCCTTCAGCATTCTTCGAGTGGATTGAAAAGTATGTGTCAGCGAGCAAGGTGGGAACGGGATTCTTGAGTATGAACAGCTTAATTGCATCTATGTCAACAAAATCATCGATCTTTGGGAACCAGAAAATCCCATAAACCAACAGAGCAAAGATGGCTTCCATGATAAGGACTTCCTTTCTTTCAGCATGGTAGCGGACTTTTCCAATCAAAAAGTCAGCAGGGAATCCAAGGACTCCTTCCTTGGTGATTAGGTGCGCTTGAACCTCGGCCAAACTGAGATGAGTAGCATTGGCAATTTCTTGGTGACTGGGTGTGTCTTCCTGGCCGGTGAATACGGGACGGGCCGTTACGGGCATCCTTAGGAAATCAGAGTACTCTTCCAGTGTCGGCATCAACTGGTAATCCGGAAAAGTGAAACAGTGGTACAACGGATCGTAAAATTGAACGAGGGTCTCCAACAACCCTTCCTTCATCTTGAATTCGAGAAAACGGAAGACTTCTCCATATTCTGCTGCGAAGGCGTAACGATTCTCGATTAGATCAGCTAGCTCTCTCAAGCTTTCAATGTTAGGGCTCTGAAAAGTGTACTCCAAGGCTTATCTTTTGAAATCCTTGGTTACAATACCTGAGAAATAAAATTGAGTTTCTTGAAATGAATAAAGAAAGAATGTAATGCAATATGAGTAGGACTTCATGGGATCCCCAACTATTTATAAGCATTGTAATAAAAGAAAACGTTTTTTATTAATTTCGAAACGGAATACAAATAATTGCTTTTAAAAGTCCCAAATAAAAGCTAAATAAAAGCTAGTAAAGACACTAAAGAAGTTTTGAATTCTGCTGCTTGAGCTGCTCTTCTAAATGCGTCTTCTCACGGATAAGGTTGTCCACAATTAGTTTCCAAATAGTGCATTGTGGGTCGGAGAAAAATAAATCCTCCATGACTTTCCTCTTCTTGCAGGGGAGTAGCTCTTCATCCTTCAATTGTAGCTGTTTCTGAAGTTCATCCCTTTCCTTTTGAAGTTCAGCCTTCTGCTTCTGACAGTCATCATTTTCTGCCACTGCTACATGGTACTTGTTCTTCCAGGATTCCAGCTCATGTTGAGACTTCCTTAAGGACACCTCTAACTTCTCGGCTTCAGACATAAAGACATAGGTGGGCTCTCTCCTTGGAGCTACCGGATCTTGACGGGAATAGGGCATCTTTAGCTTGATTGCCCTTTCTCTGACCCACTGAAGGTAAGGTTCTAAAGACACACAATTAAGCTTCCCAAGGCTTTCTTTCCCTTTCTTGTGTAAGTGGTTCCATGCAACTAAAACCTTGTCTAGGAGTTCCTGGTCTTCCCTAAAGAAAATATTCTCTACTTGGACACTCTTAGGCGGCTTCTTCAATGGAAATCCCAATTGTCGACGGGTTAAGACCGGATTGTAACTGATCCCTCCATTAAAACTGAGTAATGGTACATTAGCGAAGTCGCCACAACCATCAATAATTAAGGTTCCATCATATGCTCGGTTGTACCAAATGATGTCTGAGTGGGTCAATGCCATAACTCTTGGAGACCAAAGTCCTCTATCGAGACTTAAAAAGGAAGTAGACCTCGGCAAGTGCGAAATAAACCACTTGTAGAGTAGGGGCACACAGCAGGTGATCATTCCTCCACCATAGAAGTTTCGGAGGTGTATAGAATGGTAAGCATTACCCAATAAAGTTGCTACTGGATTGTTCTTCAAAAAGATCTTAATTGCGTTGAGGTCGACGAACCCTTCAAAACTTGGGAACAAAAACACTCCATAAACAAGTAAGGCAAAGATCGCCTCGAATGTAGTCTTGTTCGTATAATCGGCATAAAACATTGCTTTACTGATTAAGAACTTCGTAGTCAAACCAAAAATACCGCCTTTACTAATCAGATTTCCCTTGACGTCTGATACTTTTAGACAAAGGGCCTTAGCAATTTCTCTTTCATCGGGGTCCTTTTCCAGGAAAGGGAACGGAGACTCTTCTAAGATAGGTAGACCAACCAAAAAGGAGTATTCTTCCAACGTAGGTAGTAGTTGGAAGTCCGAAAACGTAAAACAGTGGTATAGCGGATCATAGAATTGCAATAAAGTGGACAGGAGTCCTTCGTCTACTTGGCGACTCAATAAGGATATCAGCTTCCCATACTTGCTCTTGAATTTCTCTTGGTCTTCAATCAAGGTCACCAACTTTTTAGGTCATCCAACTTGGGACTTTTAAAAGTGTATTTCAGAGTGTGTCTTCTATTGAGGTCCATAATACCCTACAATGTTCATAAACAAAGGTAAATCCCATGAAGTCTAATGCGGTATGATGCTTTATGAATGCAACAAGCACAAGTAGGCACATAGAAGTATAAGGATAAACAAACAAAGGGGACCCTAGGCTTGCAACGAGCATGGAGCAAAGGTATACCCATCCCCAAAGGATTTGGACTAAAGGTTGATTGTACCTGCAGAACAAGGTTCTAACGAGGTTCCCAAAGTCATTAGCCCATCTTTCGGATATTATCAACTTCCCAAGTACTCGAGGGTTAATAATATTCTCAAGAGAACTTCTTTTGAGTGTAGCATCGCGTAGCACTATTTCGGGGGTACCCCCTCATAGCCTCGCACTACGTCCTAATAAAGGCCAAAGTGGGGTTAAGGTAACTATGGTCCTCAATATCATAGGCTCCAACATCGAATATAGTGCATGTTTTCACGATTAAGGACTCGTTTAACAATACAATTTTCGAGAAGGCCTCAATTGAGCGTGATTTTCAAGTCAGCTTGGTCGGGATTCCACCCCCTATAAGCCTCTTTGAACATATCACTATCCTATCTTAAGTTCACTCAAATCCGGGTGTAGGACTTTGTCTCGCCACTCAAAAGTATCGACCCAAAGGCAATAAACAAACAAATACACAAGTAAACAATTAAACAAATATAAGCAAATATTTAAAACAAAACAACTTAGGGAAACCCACTGAGAGGATCCCCAGTGAAGTCGCCATTTCTGTCGCGGTGAAAATCGGATACCAAACTATTGATTAGTTTGAATCTTTAATTCATTTTTGCAACCGAACTTTGATTTGTCCAAAGGAAGGGATAAAGATAGAAATTCCCACAATGCAATGCAAATGCAAGGTTTAGAGAGTTTAGGTTCGGGGGTTGGTTAAACTTAGGGAAGGTACTAGCATCCTAAGTTTCTGTAGTATTCTACAGGAACCTCTTGTTTTATGTTTGTTTATTGTTAAGTGTTTATCTGCTTAAGAGTTTAAAGAACCTAGGGGTTTATTTCTAAGTATACTCGATAAGATGTCGCATCTTATGCCTACATATCCTTATGGGAGTGGAATCAGAGTATTTGTAGTTCTCCTAAAGGGTTTGAGGAGTTCTTTGACTGTGGTCAAAGCTCCTACGTGTTTAGGGTAGTTGATTGATTGATTTTAGGAGAAGAGATGTGTCTTCATTTTAAGAGAGATTTAACCGCCACAAGGTGTAGGAAAATAGTATTTGCATCTTCTTAAGAAAAGGGCTTTGGTACTCGGATTGTTTGACGAGTATGCCTTTATCTCTCTTAAGGCAAAGTTTCTACGGCTTGATTGTATTGTTGTGGGGTGGAGATTCTATCTCGCTTAAGATGATTTGGCATCTTTCTCTAATGTGTTTGAATATTGTATTGTGTTGAATTGATTGTTTGAATATTATTGTAGTATTGAGTGAGTTTGTATTGTATTGTTGTTTGTTTTGTTTTCCTATGTTGTTAAGATAATAGTCCTTCCTATGGGGTAGGATCTGTCCTAGAGATCGACATGAATGAGATCAAGGATCATGGGGAGTATGATGCAAATGATGTGCACTACACACAACGTTGAATTGTGTGTAGGTTTTTCCTTTGGACGGAATGCGATGCGAAAATATAGATTGCGATAATGTAAATTGCGGAAAATAGATTTGCGGAAATGTAAAGCCATACACATACGCATGAAAGCGCTGAAGTGTATGAGAGTGAATGTGTCGTGAAGTGTAAGCGTGTACGGTTGATTATATTTTGCGCTGTGAGTTGATTTTAATTGGCTGACTTTAAACGGCTTGATTTTTAGATGAAAAAAAAATGTTTCTTTGGATGAGATTGGTCTATGAGTTAAAGATTTTAAATAAAAGTTACAATGATTTAATTTATGATTATAAAAAAATGAACTAAATTACTTGTTGGTTTCATTTTATTTCTAAAAAGATTAATATTAAGAATTTTGTTATTTTTAATAAAAGTTTCATATGGTAAATTACTTTGAGAAAAGTTATTTGATTTAGCTTTTTTTTTTTTAAAAGTTGAATCTTATTGGTTTTGAAACAAGTGGTTTTTTTAGTTATTATGAAAGGTTATTATTATTATTATTATCAAGTGAATGTACCTTTTAAATTGTGAAAATGATTTATATTACAAACAAGTTGTATATTTATTTTAAAAGTTTGTTAAGTTATAAAAAAAAAGTGAAATAGATTAATTAAAAATTAATAAAGATTAATTAAAAGAGTTATTAGTTATTTACTTATGAATAAAAAAGTCCATTTGAAATTATTAAAAGAAAACAATTATATTAAAGGGTTGATAAAAAATTGATATTAAACTAATTAATAAAGGGGTTAAATTTAAAATGTCAAAAAACGATTAAAATTAATTTAGCTAATTATAAAAAGATTTGATGATGATTAAATAAAAGATAAAGGTGAGATTAACGGTTAATTAGGGTGACTTGTGGAGGATTAGGGTGTGTATAGTGATTAGTGTGTATGGTTAGTGAGATTACCATCATTAATCAGTAAACAACATGCAACAAGAACAAAACCCTAAATTGCCCCCCCCCCCCAATTCCCAAATCGTTCGCGATCGCGCCTCCCTCTCCCTCGTCTCCGATCGTTACTCTCTCTCCCTCAATCCATCTCTCGCTTTTCGTTTCTCAAAAGTATTCCTCGTTTCCTTCTCGTTTATACCTGAAACAACAAATCGAGACATCAATCATACAATGATAAGGATGAAGATAAGAGGGTTACCAAAGGGTTGGGTGATAGCGGCGGCGGAGTGGATTCACGGAGGTTGGAACTCACGGTGGCTGGAGATGGCTTCGACGGCTGAAAGCTAAGCTTTTCTTCTTTGCTTGATTTCTTATGTTACGAGTGTTATGGTTTTGCGTGAGGGTTATCGGTGGTTTTTTCTTTTCGAGTCTCTCCCTTTTATAGGCTTCAAGGGGGATTTCCTTATTGATACCCAATGACTGCTGATTTGAATGGGGATTGGATTTTCTAAATTGGTCTAGGGTAGATTTGAAAACTTTCTCCTTTTAACTGATTTTGTTTAATGGCCGTTAAATGAGAAGAAATCAATCTCTGATTCTGTTTGCGATCTTATCCGTCTAGGTTCAATGCTTGATAGAATCTTTTCGAATCACGGGTATATTCCTCTGAGGGTTTACTAATTCGGGAAATGTGTTTTGCAGGTGTGGATATCAATCTGATTTGGGACAATATCTATTTCTGCTACAGGTTCAACAACGGTTGGTTATCGCGAAACTGAGCTCCAGGAGTAACTGAGTTCTGAAATTCATCAGCAGTTGGGGAACTTATATTTTTTTTGTCCTGAATCCAAACTGGCTCTTGGCTTCTGTATTCACTATATTTCGTTGTGTCGTTTGCAGGGGAATGATGGTTGTTTGTTTTACTAGCTTCCGGATAGACGTTTGTCCAGAAAAGCTTTAGCTAGATTACTGAAGCTCACACTAACTTCTTCAGCTGTTGCATACCTCTTGATGACGTCAACAACTTCAGGCTTTCAAACCTCTTCCTCGTTAGATTCATTACAGACGTAATAAAGTGCCACGAGTGCACAATTTACAGTGTTCCTAACTGGGCTTGATAATCATTGAATGATAAGGGGAATCCCGCCGGCTCCTGTTATAATTGCAGCATTGGCTGGATTAACACAAGGAAAAGTATCTTCATTCTCAAGCTGTGAAAGAGGAATGGGCTCAAAATAATCAATTTGAGGAAGCACGACATAAGTTGCCAATTCAGGTGGAAGTTTGAGTTAACATCTGCAGCTATCCATTCTTCGGAAACTCCATGATCAGCAGTCAACAAAGGTATCACACCTGCATAGTGTCTCAGTTTTTCCAAATATGGTTCCATCGAACCTGTCATGATTCCATAAATGTACTTCGCATTCGGGAAAAGCTCTGGTATCAAACCATACCAGTTACTTAATTCTGAACATTTTTTATGGATTATGTTTGCTAATTCTGGATTCGGTTTGAGCAATTTCGACATAGCAGCGCGAATGGACGGGACTGTGACTCTGTTGGCAAGAACACCTTCTCTTATATCATTACAAAGCTCTTCCCAAACTTGTTCAAAGGCTCTGAAAGCATGAACAATGCTATGTGCAATTGCTGAAGATATTAACTGAACTTCCTCTCGGAAAATTAAGCCGCATAATAGATGACAGTATAATGATTGGAAAAAGTCACCACCGAATATCACTTCATCCGGAATGCAACATTGGGATTGAAGTGCTTTCATTGTAGGTTTGTAAGATGGATCACGGAACACGTTTGTTGTAGCATTTGTTGCCTATACACCCTATTAAAAGGTCTCCTTCTGTTCATTACTAACCCTGTTGAAATGCGCAGGTAGGTTGTTGGTGTGGTCTTTGTTTGCAGTGTTATTGCTGTTGAAGAACAGCTTGTTGTTTCCCTTGCATTTGTCTCTGAGAAGTGTTCAACATATTTTGAATGTTGGAGCTTGGATGCTGGAGTTCTGGCCAACAGGTGGAAGCCTGAGTTAGATCAGATATAGCTGGAAGGTTGGGTTGGGATGCAATATTATTTGAATGTTTTGAGGTAGAAGCTGTTGGCGTTGAGTTCTGATTGGGCACTTGGATAGGAAGTTACTGGCCTTGATTATGAACTTGAGACTGCATACCAAGTCCTAGATCAGGAGGTTTATTGCTAGGGCCAACTAGGTTCGATGCTATATTATTGGTCGTAGCGCCCTGGGATTTAGTCTCCATTCTAAGCATCTTCGGAGATATTTTCCTTAGATAACCAGCCTAGCTGCCACGATCCATTAGTAAGGGCAAGGCTTTCCGAAATGTTCTTGCTAAATGAATCCAGGATCGATCATGCTTCTGTCATAGATGAATTTCATGGATCAGGCTGAACATAATATGGTGGAAGAACTGGATGTTGCTGATTAATTCAGAGTCCACTTGGTCTGGACTTCGGTGCCGAGGGAGGTATAACGGTAATGAAGACTTGATGGTCTGAACCGGACGGTTTCTGAGAATATGTTTGCCTCGTGTGGAAACTGTCGGAAACTGGTTGTATTTCTTGTCCCAAATTCGATTCTTCCGATGTTCGGTAAGGAGTTGGGGGCAGCCTTGGCTGCCACTCTTCTGGCCGCTCGGTTTGCCTGATGATGAGCTTCCTGAGGGCTGAACTTAAATCACCTCACTCTTTTCTTTTTCTAAATCTTAGTTTATTTCTTTTAATAGCATCCTAATTGACGACTGTGCTCTGCAGGTTATGGCACGTGAGTCGCAAGCTGCGGCGTTGCGGTCGCGGTTACTAAAGTCAAAGACAAGCACTACTGCTAAAAAAACACATGTGTTACCGTGGAGAACCAATTATTGGGCGCTCTAATGAGGACACAACTTAAAACACTCCGAGACCGTAGTTTACTCATGCGTGCCATTTTATATTGTTGATGTAACTATTGCTGGGGCATAGATCTTGTATAGGGTATTTACTTGTCCGTCAAATAACATTCCAGACTGCAGCTTTAGTATTGGTTGCAGCAAGCTCTTGATTACTCTTCAAAAGTGTTAAGCTTGGTTTTTTTTAATTAAATGTTCCTCCAATATTATCTACCACTTTAGGAAGAATCCTTATGTTTCAAATTGTTATGAAGACATTGTTTGGTTTCATAGTATCAGCGGTATCTTAAATATAGTCTCATGAGTCCCTTGATTGAGCCCCCTTACTTTATGTGGTATTTAGTATAAGACATGTGCCCGGCGTGAATGTAGAAAGAATTCAAAATGAGTACTTCCTGGCGTATTCGTAATTATAAAATGTTGCTTTAAGAGACAAGCACGAGGGTTCTTGATGGGTCTTTAATAAACTTCGAATTTGTGTATCTTAATGTGAAATCCTCTTGAGCTCATAAGTCGAGTATTTGATTAAAACTGGCCTTGAATTAGGTTTCAAAGTTAATTTGAGTTCATGCCCTTTATAATAAACCCCCTTAGCCTTGAAATTGTCTTAAGGACGTGAACTTATGATTCACATATTCTCGAGTCTACAACCTTTGAAATTTACACGCCTGCACACACTTGTTAGTGACAATAACATAAATATGAAAAATAAAAGTCAAACAACGTAAGAGACACACAAAAGAGGTGAGATCTTATGGTCAAAAATTAAGGTGCAACACATATCATAGCATATCACTCATCCAACAGGGGATCAAGTTTGATTCTTATCAAAAGAGCCTAGCAAGAGGTCTTATCCAAGTATGAGAAGTCATCCAGGCCATCAAGAAGTGATTTGAAGTCTTGAGAAGTTTGAGTGCCTACATGTGGGTTTTGCTCCTATCTTGAGGGATATTGAGAATCATCAGTGGGATGTGAAACATGGAATTTGAATTTGAGGTGTGTATGGATCTCATGGAATGCCTAGAGGGCCCTATTGAAGCTGAGACAAGTCATTGATTCAAGTATGAGAGCCACAGTTGAGGTGCAGTCAACTAGGGTTTCATCTGGGTCAATCCTAGGTCAATTGAGTAATTGAAGAGCATCAAAGCCTACTTTGATGTCATGGGATTCAAGGATTGGTATGTTGATACATGTGTGGTGTTGTGCCAAGATTAAGCAAAGAAGAATCAAGAAGGTGGGGAGTTGCTAAATTAGGGTTTCAGTGTAAAATCCCTTGTTTAGTGCCTAACTTCAAAGCCACATAAGTCAAACCACAAGTTTCAAATGGATCTTTGGATAACATGAAACTTGTAGAGCATCTCAATACCTTTAATTTGAGTACTAGAAGTCCTCAAGGGGATTTATAGAACTCAAGTTATGGTCCTTGTAAGTTACAGGTCATTAGATGACTATGAAATTTATCTGTAAAAGTCACTTGACTTCCAAGCAACTTTTTCCCTTTAAGGAGTTTTCAAGTGGACTTTTGGTCAACATTAATGTTGTTCCTTATCCTCTTAGCTTTCCATAGAGTACTAGAAGTCCTTGATAGGATTTGTAGAACTCAAGTTATGATCTTTGCAAGCCAGGGGTATTTTGGGTATTGGTGATTGTAGGTCATTTGTGATCATAGGTCTATAACTCCAACTTGCAAGCTTCAAATGGAAAATTGTTCAACATGGAACTTGTTCAAAATGATGTTTTGAGTGCAACCAAGTGGTCATGAGAATTTGGTTTGGCTTGGAACACAAAGTTGCTTGAAATGGCTTAAAAAGGAAGAAATTAAAGTGATTAAAAGGCCAAAAAATGGAATTTCTTGATTTAGGGTCAAACAAGCTCATGCTATATGTCATTTTGATCAGAAAAGACATTTTAAGAGTGATGACATTGTTACATTTTGGATTTGAGGTCAAATTTTGGAGAAGATGAACAATAGCCCTTGGATGATAGTCTGACCCTTGACCAATTCACAAATACACGGCCAGGATTGCAAGTTGAAATCTGAAGAGAGTTTGAGTTTCACATGAAACTCTGCGTTTCATTGACTGAGTTGGATGGGCTGAATGAATTGTTTGCTTTCCACACCCTACATTGAGGCCCAATGAGAAAATACACTAGTTCTAGTTGCTATTTGCCACAAGCATTTTCCAATTTCCATTTTATTTTCCTGATTCGTTTTAGTGTGGTTTAGGCCCAGGTCTGGATTACAACATGATATAATTGCTATTTCACACGCTCTTTTATTAATTTTCTTTAATTTCTTTTATTTTTATGTTTTGCATATAGTTAGAAATTAGTTCACAATAAATAGGAAAATTAATCTTTTTAGGTTAGATTTTTTTCCCCTGACTCCTTAAAGAGTCTAGAATTTAATAGGATTGAGAAATTACTAATTCATGCATTTTAGAATTTAATTGCATTTTTTGAAGTTTAATTGCTTTTATTTTGAATATGTTTGATATATGATCTTGCTGATTTTAGTATGGGAGATTGGTGTGGATTTTTGAGTTGATTCTTTTTGGTATAGTTAGTTTAGATATGCATGTACCCCTAGTAATTTTCTCATATTTTTGTGAGATAATTTTGGGTTGTTTTGAATATTGAACATTAGGTGTTGTAGTTAGGGTTTTAAGATAGTACCCTTAGGTTTAGGGCATAGTTTTAGGTCTTAATGAATGGTTAACCCCTTGGTTTTTATATGCAGTGATTCTTAGTAGGTTTAGGAACCCTTATAATTTTTTATAGGATTTTACAATCATTTTTAGTATTTTAATTAGATTTAGTTTTAAGACTAACATTTAGGTGTTTCTAACACATTAACTTGACTAGTTTAACTCAATAGTTCCCCTTAGATTAGGGTGGTGGTGCTCTTGTGCTTGGATGAAGGTGAAGACCACTTGAAGGTACTTTAGGGTGCTTGAAGAAGCTTGGAATTGAAGATTTCTCATCTTGTGGAGTGCTTGTCAGGAGCTTAGGAAAACTAGGGTTTTAGGAAGAGCATTAGACTAGTTTTGTTTCTTTCTTCAAACATGGAGTATATTGTTCATCTCTATTCAATCCAATGACATAAAGTCCTCTTAAAGAAGTCACATATCTCCTTTGGAGGGATGAATGGCATGCTTTAAGAGTAGAACTTTGAGGATGCCATTCTCTTATAATGTCAAGTTCTTAGTGGCTTCCTTTGGTTGTCATTAAGTTACTTAACATCTCAACCTGATCTTGTTACTTGATTCTCCTTTGGAGTGTTGCTTGTTGAAGCTAGGAGTGTTTTCTTGTTGAAGCTGCTTGCTTGTTGAAGCTTGTTGAGGATGAAGTTTGTGCTTGTTGAAGCTGGTTGCTAGTTGAAGTTAGGAGCTTGTTGAAGCTGTTTGCTGGTTAAAGTTTGATGCTTGTTGAAGCTTGGTGCTTGTTGAAGACTGAAAGTTTATTGAAGCTTGAGGATAGGAGCATTGTTGAAGATGAAGGTTGTTGTTGCCAACTGTTTGTTGTTCAATCAACTGTTGTTGTTTAGAGCTGCTGCTTGTGCTGTCAACTGTAGGAGTTTGATGTTGCTGCTTGGGCTGCCTCCTCTGTTTTATTTTGGGTGTTTTCTGTATTGTTTGTTGGCTTGTGCAGCTTGCCCCCTAGGTTTGAAGTGAATGTTGATTCACTTTGCCTGTTGTTTTCCCAGGTTCGAGGTTGAGCCGGACTCCCTTGCCTCGCTTGTATTGCTGCATTGCATGCATTTTACTGTATTTGCTTGCTTTCTTTTGCTGTTTATCCCCTAGGATCTCTGATTTCCTCTATGCAGGAGGGAATTATGACAGACATTAGGATTCTTATCCATGCATGACAACATTAGGTTAGTTTTTATCCCCTTTTCAACCCTAGGCTTTTTATAGCTTCTTTCTCTTCTTATCTCAAAACAACTCAAAAATACAGTAATAAGGTTAATCGATGTCGTACGTTAGGAGCCTTAAGCCATTTGAGAAAGGGTTGCTGGAGAGCTTATTTCCAGTAGTCTGGCTGCTTAGTGTGGCACCCTTTGGGTGACACGTGACGTAGTCACTCTCGAATCATAGTCTCTAGTGCGTCAGAGATTGCAAACAAACTAAAAAACACTTCTTTCGTAAAAGATTCAAACAAACATCAAAGTGTCATTTTTGTCCGCTTGGACTCTTAATCAAGAAAAACCCTTTCATAAGGTAATAAAAAACAGTCATACAAGCTTGTGTCTTCCGTAGCCCGAACTACGTGTGCTCTGATCTTTCATGCTATATGAAAGTACGTAGGCATAGGATGCCGTATCCTAGCGAGCAACCTTCCCACCTTCATCCGTAGTTAGGCGAACTACGTTGACTCTGATTTCTCGTTCCAGACGGGAATACGTAGGCATAAAGTGCGATACTTTGCCGAGTCATTTTCTTTTCTTTTTAACCCAGGCCTTTAGTGTAGATAGAATACAATCCGTACCAGAAAACAAGCGTGGATCCCGTCGAGTACGGCGGACGTGAGGGGTGCTAATACCTTCCCCTTGCGTAATCGACTCCCGAATCCAGGAATTTGGTTGCGATGACCATTCCTTCCCCATTTTGCGTTAGGTTTACTCTAAGCGTTTCCTTTCCCTCCGTTGGGATAAATAAAGCACGGTGGCGACTCTTCTGTCATAGTCGGCGCCGATTTTCGCAGTAGCGACAGATAGTCGTCAATTGGTTGCTCTGCGAGATACTCTGACAGAACACTCCCTTTAATAGCTTTCTGAGACATGTACTGAATGTCGTATTCTGTTAGAACCATCTGCCATCTAGCAATCCTTCCTGGCAGTGCTTGCTTTTCAAATACGTACTTAATCGGATCCATCTTTGAAATTAACATGGTTGTATGGTTTAGCATATACTGCCTTAAGAGTTTGGCGGCCCAAGCCAGTGCACAACAAGTTTTCTCCAACATTGAGTATCTGGACTCACAGTCTGTGAACTTTTTAATCAAGTAATAAATTGCATGCTCTTTTCTCCCGGTCTCGTCGTGCTGACCAAGAACACAACCCATGGAATTCTCAAGAACTGTTAAGTACATTATCAACGGTCTTCTAGCCACCGGGGGCATCATTATTGGAGGTTCCTGCAGATACTCTTTTATTTTATCAAACGCTTTCTGACAATTCTCATTCCAAACGACTGACTGATCTTTCTTTAGCAACTTAAATAATGGCTCACAAGTAGCTGTGAGGTGAGATATGAACCGAGCGATGTAGTTCAATCTACCTAAGAAACCACAGACTTGTTTCTCGGTCTTTGGTGCTGGCACTTCTTGAATTTCTTTGATCTTTGCAGGATCAACCTCTATACCTTTCTCATTGACAATGAACCCCAACAACTTTCCCGACCACACGCCGAAAGTACACTTGTTTAGATTCAGCCGAAGTTTGAACTTCCTCAATCTCTCAAACAGCTTTAGAAGATTCACCAGATGCCCCTCCTCCGTTTGGGACTTTGCAATCATATCATCGACATATACTTCAATCTCATGATGAATCATATCATGAAAGAGAGTCACCATAGCTCGTTGATAAGTTGCCCCTGCGTTCTTCAAACCAAAAGGCATTACTTTGTAGCAGAACGTCCCCTAAGGTGTAATGAAAGTCTTTTTCTCCATGTTCTCCGGCGCCATCTTAATCTGATTGTATCCGGAAAAGCCGTCCATGAAGGAAAACACTGAGAATTGTGCGGTGTTATCAACAAGCACATCAATATGAGGGAGCGGAAAATCATTCTTTGGGCTCGCTCTCTTCAGATCCCTATAATCGACACACATCCTGACCTTACCATCCTTCTTAGGCATGGGCACGATGTTTGCGACCCACGGAGGGTAATTGGTCACAGCAAGAAATCTGGTGTCTAACTGTTTTTGGACTTCTTCTTTGATCTTCACTGCCATATCTGGCCTGGTTCTTCTCAATTTCTGTTTAACAGGAGGGCACTCTTCTCGAAGAGGCAGACGATGAACTACAATATATGTGTCAAGTCCAGGCATATCTTTATATGACCAAGCAAAAACATCCTTATACTCTTGGAATAACTCAACCAGTCTTCGCTTGACATCACTTTGCAACGCGGCCCCTATTCTGACTTCCTTCTTATCTTCCTCAGTTCCCAGGTTGATGACTTCAACTTCCTCCTGATGAGGCAGGATAACCTTCTCCTCTTGTCTTAACAATCAGGCAAGCTCTTCGGGCAGGTCTTCGTCTTCATCGATCTCTTCTTCTGCTTGGAAGATCGGATTGTCAAAGTCACACCGAGTCATAGACGAGTCTGAGTCAATGGTATCTGAAATGTGTAACCTGCAATGGTGATGATTTTATGCTTAAATGATATGCAAACAAATAGACACAAACCACATTGCCATTCTACTGTTAGAAAAATAAAAACAAGAAAAACAAGGATCACAAAATTTTGAATGAAAAGATGCCTTTTTGATTGATAATGATAAAAGATTGTTCACATAACAGATAGGGCCCTACAAAATAAAGACCACTATGCTCTGGGCGGAGCATAGAGCAATACATTAATCAAAACTAAGCAATTACTCTTCATAGGTCACAAAGATGACTTCTTCTATGGTCCAATTCTTCAAACCCTGGCCAGGGACACACGGCTTGATCCACACATCCATGTCGCTGTCGCTGTCTCCTTCCTCGTCAGATACGACATTGATTTTTTCAAATATCACCCCACCAATGGTGAACTGAATAGGTCCTTTGTAACGTGGAGCGTTCTGTGAAGAAGATGCTTACGGACTGTATCCCAATCCAAACTTATCTTGTTTGTTGGGGACGCTTACCACTTTCCCCCATCCTTGTGTTGCTCTAGATTCCACTACGGCTTGGGCTTCCTTGTATGACGACATGGAAATTTCTGGAGCTTTGACCTTAATCGGCACCTTTTCCTTCATCTGGACAGTCTCAAAGGCCTGACACAGTGTCTCATGAATTTCACCATCGACCTCCACATACTTGAATGAGGACAGATGGCTCACCATGATGTCTTCTTCTCCACAAACAGTCACAATATTTCCATCCACCATGTACTTCAATTTCTGGTGCAAAGTCGATGTCACAGCCCCTGCTGAGTGTATCCAAGGCCGACCCAAAAGGCAGCTATACGCCGACTGGATATCCATTATGTAGAATACTGTATCAAAAATCTCAGAACCCACTTGGATAGGCAGAGTTATCTCCCCAAAAATAGATCTTCGGGTTCCATCAAAGGCTCGCACAATCAAATCACTAGGCGTACTATAAAGACCCTGATGGTCTATCTTCATCAACGCTTTCTTTGGTAACACATTCAAGGACAACCCTATATCAACAAGGACGTGCGACATCACTGTTCCTCGGCATTCAAGTGAAATATGTAAAGACAAATTGTGGTTTCTTCCTTTCGGTGTCAAATCACGATCAGTGAATCCCAACCCATTACCTGCATTGACATGGGCCATCACTCCTTCCAACTGATTCACAGATATCTCTTGAGGTACGTAAGCATTATTCAAAACCCTGAGCAAAGCATTCCTGTAAGCTTCAGAACATAATAGAAACGACAGGATGGAAATCTTTGAAGGAGTCTATTGCAAGTGATCCACAATTTTGTAGTCACTCTTCCTTATCAAACGCATGAATTCCTCGGCGTCCTTCAGCAAGGCTTCCCTTTCTTTGGTCTGAGAGCTTTCTTCAACCACCATTTTCCCTTTACCTTTGTCGGACCTTTCTGCATTTACTTCGGGTGGTGCAAACACTCTCCCACTCCGAGTCATTCCTCCGGTTCTTACCAAATTGTTAATTGAGTCCAAGGGCGAATTCTTTAATTCCTGCTTCTGCCCATTGCAATAGACCTCGGCCCCATAGTTCCAAGGGATCGCTTTAGAGCTCTCATAGGGTACAGGCCCTGCCTTTGTGAATATAATGGTTGGCCTCGCCGGAGGCGCAAAAATTGTAATTGTTTTGTACGGGATGGAGATGGTGACCACCTCGTCCTTATCTTCAATGACTACCTCTTCAACATTCTTCTTACAGATTCTATCAAATTGCAATAGACCGTCATCCATCATGCGTTGTATATGGTTCTTCAAATTCTGACATCCTTCGGGACAAACTAAACAGTCTTCACAATCCTCTCCACAGCCCGGGAATACCCCTCCTTCTAGCAACTTGCTCTTCACAAAACCTAATGGCGTCTTCAGATTCTCCACATTAGACACCAAGTTCAGGCCTTCTTCACTGACAATAGCATTCACACCACCACCCCTACCATGGTTAGGCATGGGGTTTTGATCCACGTTTGGCGTATCCTGATTGAAGTTGATAGCCTTACTATCAACAAGGTCTTGTGTAACACCCCACTTCCCGTATTAAATAAAATATAAATATTATAATAATAATCAGAGTTTTCACCAAAAAGTGGGATATCACATCTCCAAATTTTATAAAAATACTTTATTCATTCTTTTCAAAATAATACAGCGGAATTTGTTTCATAAAGTAAAATACATCAAAACATGATACGTCACAGGATTTCAACATGTTTGACAAAACAATTACAACACCCATATCCCGTGTTACGTATCAGAGCATCCTAGACTCGACGGTCACACCAATATCCAAGCTAGCTAAACACCTGGATTATCTGTACTTCCGAAGAAGCACAGACCACAACAACAACAAAGGGGTGAGAAATAATGATCAGAATATAATGGTAATGTAATACATGTAAATAAGGTAGTAAAACACACCAACACACCAATATTCACCCCCAACAACTCCATATGACGAACCTACTGTTCAAATTACAATATAACATATTATAATGCAAATATGCAACTCAACACCATGCATGCGGTACCGACTCATTGGTTCATTCAATCGAACCTGGATAAATCACTTATGATCCTCCTGAGACATGATATATCCCCCACCATTCTCCACAAAGGAGTACGGATGAATCACTTACGCTCCTCCTGAGACATGATTCATCCCACCAAAACACCATGATATGCACACACCAATGCATAACTAATATATTTAGGCACTCAACGTGCACACGATCCTCCTGATCATATCATCATACACCAATGCACATATGTACAGATATAACATACACCAACACCATATAAATCAACCAGATAGTAAACAAGTTCATACTTTAACACCAAGATATAACATATCCCACCACTCGGGGGTACGCGATCCTACTGATCACTACATACATATACATCAACTAATTGTCCACCAGTCATTATTACGGGAAACATGCACTATCACCAAGTACACAAGTTAGTTCCCACACTCATCATTCTTACAGTGCATCAAGGCCAAACTGTACCTATCATCTCAACTCAGATCCTCAGTCTATTCTAGTACCAATCTTGCACATTACCGTAACCAATAGGCTTCTAATTCCTATTCCCAAAATCATCACCTACACACTCTATCGATACCTCAAAAGCCATACAGAATTTTCCCTAAAAACTGTAAAACACCCTATATGCCCTATATGCCAAATCATCCCAAAACACCAATTCATTAACATTGACTTATACTCCATCACTATCAATTACTAGTTATCATCAAACACAAACACATCAATAACCATTATACTTACCAATTGTCCTATACTTCCTACTCTAGAACCAACATTACGGTACATTACCGACACTTCAGAGTCACTCTGAATCTCACCAAGGTCCTAACCATAGTCATTAACGACACTATAGGGAAACAACACATAATTTTCCCCAAAGCTATAATCATGGTCATTACCCACACCACAGTAACAACACAGAATCTCACCAAAACTCTATTTATATTTACTATCAACACTGCAGTAACAACATATAATTTTCCCCAAAGCTATAATCATGGTCATTACCCACACTACAGTAACAACACAGAATCTCACCAAAACTCTATTTATAGTTACTATCAACACTGCAGTAACAACATATAATTTCACTAACATCACCATAATATATATACACCAAATTCACCAATACCAATCAACAATTCATCAATGTCAAGCATCAATTTATCATCAGCAACAATAATAACAAGCATGCCAATATAAAACTTCATAGATCGGAATTTTCCTACGGGGTTAAGGAATCCCCTCTACCTTATACATGTATATACCATCCCAAATCAAGTTTCTCCCCCCTTACCTTGTTAATCGATTGATCGATGAAAGAACCCTCCAAGGTTTGGCCAATTCTGATTTTCCCCTGTATCCTTCGTTCTTTGCTCCCTTTTCCGTTCCCTTTTCCGTTCTCTCCTTTCTATCGTTCTTTTTCCACTTTCTCTAACTTCTCACAATGTATCGTAAAACTACTAATCCCTCACGTTTCTATTTTAATTCTCTAATCCCAATAATAATAATAACTTAATAATAATAATAATAAAAATAATAATAATAATAATAATAATAGTAATAATAATCCTATTATTATCTCACCAAAATAATAATAATGTTAATAACTTAATAAAATAATAATAATAATAATAGTAATAATAATCCTATTATTATCTCACCAAAATAATAATAATGTTAATAACTTAATAAAATAATAATAATAATAATAATAATAGTAATAATAATCCTATTATTGTCTCACCAAAATAATAATAATGTTAATAACAATAGTAACTATAATAAATGTAATAATAATAATAATATTCCCACCAATATCAATATTATACACTATATTATTATATTCACCAAAACACCACCAATAATCCTCCCATACCAGGGACACCCACCAATAATAATATTCATACCGATGATAATAATAATAATAATAATGATAATAATAATAATAATAATAATAATAATAATAATAATAATAATAATAATAATAATACCAATATTACTATTAACTATTATATTATTATCTCCACACCATCAATGATCCTTATATATCAAGGATACTCACCAATCACATACCAACACACCCCACCTAAGGGCACACCAACATAAAATAATTAAATTAACACCAAAATGACTAAATAAATAAAATGGGTGTTACATCTTGTACCTTGTGTTTGAAGGCTTTACAATTGTCAATGTTGTGGCCGGGGGCGCCAGAGTGGAATTCACACCTAGCGTTGGTGTCATATCCGGGAGGTGGTTGGCCAGTTAGAGGTGCCATTGTCCTTTTCTGGACCAACTGCAGTTGAATTAAGTGTTGTAATAACTGAGCGTAGGGCATCGGTGGTGTGTCAAAGTGCCTATCCATCAACCTTCTCCGATCTTGGAACTGCCTCGGTGCATAATTTTGTTGTTGAGGTCGTTGTTGCCGTTGCTGACATGGTTGTTGTTGCTGAGGCTGTACCGCCGGAATGACAATACTAGCTACTTGTGGAGGTTACTGATAATACGACCGTTGTTGACGTTGATTCAGATATCTACTTCGATTGTTAAAGCCGGACACTGCATTTGTCTCGTTATCTTTCTTCTTCGCACCAAAAGTCTTTCTTCCACCTCCGGATGAGGTCCCTTCCCCTGGCTGTATATTTCCCATTTTAATACCGTTTTCGACCCTCTCGCCGGTAATAATCAGGTCCGAAAAGCTCTCATACATGCTGCTCACTAATTTATCATAGTAAATTCCTGGTAATGTGGCCACAAACAGATCAATTAGTTCTCTCTCCACCATGGGAGGTTGAACTCTAGCAGCAAGCTCTCTCCATCTTTGTGCGTATTCCTTAAAGCATTCATTGCTTCTCTGCGATAAATTCTGAAGCTGTACTCAGTTTGGTGCTAGGTCACTGTTGTATTGGTAGTACTTAACGAAAGTCTCTGCCAAATCCCTCCAGCTTCTGACATTAACTGGTTCTAAACCTATATACAATTCGAGGGATGGTCCCGACAGACTATCTTGAAAGAAATGCATCAGTAACTTCTCATCATCGGAGTATGCAGACATCTTTCGGAAATAGGAGCGAAAATGCACCCTTGGACACGTTGTTCCTTTGTATTTATCGAAATCTGGCACCTTAAACTTTGGAGGAATCCTGAGTCCTGGAATCAATCCTAGGTTCGACATATCCAGACCCATAGTGTTTTGGCTTTCAAGGCTTCTCATCTTTTCCTCTATCGCCTTGAATCTTCTATCAGCATCGGGTTGCAATCCTGCCCCAATATCTCCTAGAGAGAAAATATCTTCTTGATCATTTTGTTCCCACTGGGGACCGTTGTTACCTTGTACAGGGCCCATTGGAGCTGGGATGGGAATTCCAGTTTGGTTTCCTCCGCCCGGAGGGATAACCGTCGGGATAGCATCTGCTCGTGGCGTACTGTTTTCCACTGGAGGAGGTACAACAGCGGTTCCACCATGTAGAACCCCACTACCATCAACCCTTGACACCAGAGGTTGTACCAACGTCCTTAATTGTTCTTGGCCGTTGGCTACGCCCTGCATCATATCCATAAATTGTGCCATCCTCTCGCGAAATTCCTGAAGCTCGAACTGAACTTGCTCCATAATCCTTTTTTGATTCCCCCTCGTAGAGTACCTGTAGAATGTCGGGTCTGTTATCCTGTGAACTGAAGAAAACCACATAGAGATAAGATTAACGGTCCCAAGAACACCTGCTATGCAAAATGATGCAGACATGTAAGTATGTTTTAGGGAAATTTCCCCCTCGATTCTAGTTCCCAAAAGAAGAAACAGCCATGAAAAATCCCACAGACAAGTGAACAGAATAACAACTCCTCATATAATAACAAACCAACCAACAGTGTGCATACATCAGTTGAGTACAAAATACAGATGACCTCAATCAACAAGCTTGATGATGGTCGATACAAAAAGAGCAAAACAACAAGATACAACGAAAGATAATCAAGCTGAGTGTCGAGACCGGAAATCCTCTAGCAGCTTCTGCGTCTCAGGATGATCAGGTCTGGCAAGTAGACCCTGTATGAGTTGCTCTCGTCGGTTGATGGTGTGTTGTAGACTATTAACATGGTCGTCCCAGGCTCCTTCTCTAAAGCATGCTTCAAGTCTGCTTCTCTTGGTATCTGCCCTCAATCTACACTCCTTCAGGTCTGCGATAGCTTGACTCAATCTATGCTCACTATGATATCTGAGAGCTTCTTTCGCTGAGATCTTCTCGTCTTTTGCTCTGAGTTGACTCTTCAACTTGGTGATCTGTTGTTTCAGCTTATCATCTCGCTCTTTGTTGTTAGTGAGCGTGGCATTCCATGCTGACTCAAACTTAGAGATCTCTAGGTAAGCCTTGTCTAGATCCTTCTTTTTGGTAGCTAGCACATCATAGACAGAGTTCAAATCTCGGCCTGCGCATTCTCTGTCACTAGTCTCTTTTGTCAAATTCGTACCTAATTTGTTGACGAGCTGAGTCTATCTCTTGAAAGAATTGACAGCATCGATCTTCTCACTTTGGAGTTGAATGATTTCTTTCTCCAATTCTTCATTTGCTTTCTTCAACTCTTCCTTCTCTAACAACACCTGGTTGTATTTCTGAATGTCCACGGTAGTGGGTTATTCTATCATGAGTGGATACAGAGGTGCAACTGAAGGAAATGGCATTAAGAACTTCGCAGCTCTATCATGGATCCAAGTAAGGTATGGGTCGTAAGCTCGGTTGTTACTCTTCCCCAATAAATACTTCGCCTTCCTCTGGATGTTATTCCATGCATGTTCAAGTCTTCCTAAAGTCTTACATTCCAATAAACCAGTGAGATACAGAGATTCCTGTATCTCCTCTTTCCTAGGAGGCTCCCTCAGTGCATACCCAAATTGTCTGACCAATAAAGAAGGGTTATAGTTGATGCAACCTTTCCTTCCGACCAAAGGGACGTTGGGAAATCCACCGCAACTATAAATGATATTTGTACCAAGCATGTCTCGGTCAAACCAAATGATGTTCTCTATAGGTAGATCCATCAACCTCTCTGACCATTCTGAAGTACTAGCAGTGGCAACAAATGGACCTGTCTTAGGCATATGACTGATAAGCCAAGCGTATAACAGAGGAACACAACAAGCTATATTCTTTCCTCTTTGTTTCTCATTCTTGTAGTGGACAGAATGATAAACATCGCCAAGAAGAGTAGGCGCTGGATTTTTAGAAGCCAGGATATGGAACGCATCTACATCCACAAAGTCCGGAAGGTTAGGAAACAAGACGATGCCATATATACAAAGAGCCAGGATGGCACTAAACACAATCCAACAACCATCTTTAGCGCACTGCTGAGCTTTCTCAATCAAGCAAGGCAGAGGAAAACCATATACCTCAAGTCTCTGGATCATCTTCCCATTTAACTCTGAAGCCTCAAGATGCAAAATAGCGGCGAGCTCGGCCAGATCAGGCTCTGTATCAACATGAACAAACGACATCCGGTTCCGAATGGGTACCCCTAACAGCTCAAAATATTCCTCAAGGGTCGGAGCCAAGACATAGTCAGGAAAGACGAAGCATCTCAATTGGGCATCATAGAACTGTAGGAGAGCATAAACACCACTGATCTCATATGCGGAGGGCTTACAGACATATCTTAATAACCTCCCATAAGACTTCTTGAAATCTTCCATTACTGCTTTTTCACCCAAGGCAATCAAACTCAACAAAGTACTAACATCCGGAGCTGGAAAATTGTAGGCCACTGTACTCTTCAAGGGTTCCATAGCAAGGCCACTAGAATCGGGAGGGAAATAAACACCTGCGACACAAATACATGTTAATGAAATGCAGATGAAAATGCAAATGCAAATGCAAACAAGGGATCAAGATTGTTGTGCTGTTGTTTGAGAAAGTCGGCGCTTCGCTTTAGTCACTACCAAACACTGACATTAGGGCCCCTTGATATCAAAATCCAAATTATAAAGAACCGGGTAGTCTGAAAGTCAAAGTCTCCTGCATAACCCAATCCCTCTCATAGGTATGGACCTATCCACTGATAAGGTTCGGCATCCTATGCGTTCATCAGCGTCACAGACTTTCTATAAATGATGATACGTTCACCATTTCTGGTTTGGCATCATCATCTCCTGAAGAGGCCTCACTTAGATGACTTACAAATGATCAGTTCCCAGAGTCGACAATCCTCTAATCCAACATCCCAACCGATCCTAAGGATCTGAAGGAAAACCATCAAAGAGAATATTATTTGAGTGTGAATTTCACGGGGAACTGTATCTGCTAAGCAAACTGGCCCCCCCACTAATCTCCACTACTAAAGCTAGGTTCATACTCAAGCCTGGGTCTGGCTTATCACTCATTGGAACTTCCCTCCCACAGCATAGCAATAATGATATATGATGCGGAAAATAAAATGTAGAAAGCGAATAAAGATAAAGCACATATGTACACACCCCAAAAATAAACAAACAAACGCTAGGATTGACTCGCATATGGGATATTCCTGTCCCCAGCAGAGTCACCAGCTATCGCTACTGCGAAAATCGAGGTCGGCTATGATAGAAGAGTCGCCACCGTGCGTTATTTATCCCAAGAGAGGGAAAGGAAACGCTCATAGAAAACCTAACAAAAAGAGGGATAAGATTGGTCATCGCAACCAAATCTCGGGTTAGGGAGTCGGTTACGCAAGGGGAAGGTATTAGCACCCCTCAGGTCAGCCGTACTCGACGGGATCCACGCTTGTTGTCTATCTAAAAGGGTAAAAGAAAAAAGAATGACTCGATAAAGCAATGGCGCTTTATGCCTACGTATCTCATCTTGAAATGAGAAATCAGAGTCAACGTAGTTCGACTAACTACGGGTGAAAGGGAGGAAGATTGCTCGCCAAGGCATCGTCGTCTTGTGCCTACGTACTTTCATCTGGTATGAAAGATCAGAGCAAACGTAGTTCGGGCTAACGAGGGAACACAGGTTTGTTCAACTGTTGTTTTAGGCCCGAGTAGGGTTAACAAGTAGTTCTAGCAGTTGGTGTATGCAGCTCGAGCATGGGAGACTTAGGCGTTACCGTTTGCGGTAGAACTAAGAGTTAACAACACTCTTGTTATGAAAATAATTTTCCTGATTAGAACCCCAAAGGGTGAGAAAGGTTTGAAATGTTTTTGTGTTTTTTATAGAAGAAGTGTTTTGAATTGGAGTGTTTGTAATACATGTTGTACCAAAGTCTAGAACCTAAGATCGAATGCGTCGCATATCGCCCTAAGGACGTATACTAAACACTCTAGGAAATTGAGAGGTGGCCCCTCAACTACTATTTCCCAAGTATAAGGCTCATGGCACAACATCCATTATCTTTATTAAGTGTTTTATGATTGTTTTGAGATGAGAAGAGAAAGGACACTAAAAGGGGGACTAAATCCAAGCCTAAAGTTGTCATACGATGGTGATCCTAAGATTGAGATGAAAGGGAATGAGACTATCCTAATGTTATCATGCATAGGATTGAACACATAATGTTTCTCCTACTCCCATCCTAAACGGAGGGACTAGGAATCCTAGGGGGATAATGGCACAAAGCCAAGTAAACAACAGATAAGTCAATCGCATATGAAATGAGAAAGAAATTAAAATGGTGGATTCAAAATAAAAAATGATGAAATAAAATAGAAAATAAAATAAAAACATGGAAAATAAAATAACATATTAAAAATAATTGACAAATGAATTTTTGGGTTTTTGGATATTTAAAACTATTTTTACAATAAATGAAAAATAAAAAACAAGCAAGGAAATAAATAAAAATAAAAGAAAGAAAAGAAATAAATAAGTGGTTAAAAAAGAAAATGTTCACACTAGGATTTGAACCCTTGACCTTGGGGTTCCAAACATAGGACAAAACCAAATCTACCACTCTCACGCGCGTGCAAGTAAATGGAGAAGGGAAATAAAATAATTAAAACATGGAAAATAATGAAATAGAGCAAAAAGCGCCCCTACAGGGCTCGAACTCAGGACATATGGCATTATGTGTGACTTAAGGCAAGGCGTTTAACCACTGGGGTGGCGATACATCCGTGTATTTATGCCACCCCATGTGTACATATACTAAACAAGTATGAATTTCTGGGCAAGGCAAGCTAGCAAGAACACAGGTCATGGCATGAAAACAAGAACATCGTAACTTACTCAAAACTCAACCATTCTTGACAAACTTTAGGTCTATCTCACGTGAAATTCAACAAGGAATGCAATGGTAATATCAGTTTTTCAAGATAAGGCACACAAATCAAAATTCGATAGCAGCTGCAATGTGAGTGTGTGATGTGCATTTTGAAATCAAAGGACCAAACCAGATGCCTTTAAACTCATGTAATGGCCTGAGCAAGTTTCAAATATGTTTTTCATGGAATTTAGATGCAAAGATCTCACAAAAACACACCCAAACAAGATCTGGTATGCAAGTTGCAAGGTAAAGCTTGGAAATGCAATTTAAAAGCCACAGCTAAAAACAGAAAAAAATATGATCAGATGGAGATATGCACAAGTTGCAAATACATGGCTCATGGATTCTTGATGCAAAAAACATACAAAAACAAGTCCAATCAAAAAACTGATATGCAAGTTGCAATTATGGCTTGTGATGTGTACTATGGTGGTTGTGATACAAAACACAAATGATCATGGTTAAATGAAGGTGTGCACATCTTTCAAATATGTAGATCAATGATTCTAGATGCAAGGATCCAACAGAAACAATTCCAATCAAAAACTGATATGCAAGTTGCACAAATTGCCTTGGAAATGCAATATGATAGCCACAGCTCAAAACAGAAGTAGTTATGATGAGATGAAGATATGCACAACTTCCAAATATATAAATCAATGATTCTACATGCCTAGATCAGTCAAGAACAGCTCCAAACTGTCGTACCTCGAAAAATACGATCCTCGCGATGGCCGCGGAAAATACTGTTCGAAACAGAGTCGCCACCGAACTTTATTCATTCCAAGGAGGGAATAGGAAAATATCGATAAAACCTTTAAGAGAGATAAGAACATGGTCATCGCAACCAATATTCTAGGTTCGGGAGTCGGTTACGCAGAGGGAAGGTATTAGCACCCTCTTCGTCCGTTGTACTCAACGGGAACCTCTTGATCGATTCGAGAGTAAAGTTAACTATGCTTATTTGTTTTCTTCTAAGGTTTCTCCTATAGGGGAAAATGGATGATTATAGGATAGGGTGCTCGCCAAGGATTGGGGCCCTTGTGCCTACGTATCTTCACTTGTAAGAAGTGGAAAATCAGAGCGTTCGTAGTTCGTGGGACTACGGGATAAGGAGGGGATTGTGGGGAATTGTGCTCGCTAGGATTATCGCAATCCTATGCCTACGTACTCTCAACAGATATGAGAGATCATAGCAGCCGTAGTTCGGCTAACTACGGTAAAAGGTTTGGAAATGAACGAGTGTTTAGGTCGCGTTCTAACTGCTAAACGTTGGCTTGTCTGCTCGCTAGGGGAGGCTGAAGCACTAGTTTGTCATGTGCGGAAGAAGGGACTAAACAATGTTCTTGGGTAAAAGGCGTTTGGATTGGAAATCGCACGAGGGCGAGGAATTTGGTTTATCGCATTGGATGTTTTGGTTAGAGGATATAGGTTTTAAGGTTTCGATTGCGCGGGGGCAAGAAAGAGGAGTTTGGTTAAGTAATTTGATGGAGAATGACGACTATTCGATAAACGAGACGTCGGCCTCGCAATCAATTAATCGGGGAATTACTGGAATGCTGGATTCCAATGACACCTTTTTCATTCGAAAGATTCTACGAAATGTGTTTGAGAAGGTCTCAATCTCACGGGGCGAGAGAAGAAAGTTGGGTTGAATATTTTAGGGGAGAATGACGACTACTCGATAAACGAGACGCCAGTCTCGCAATCGATTAATCGGGATATCGTTGGAATGCTAGATCCCAACGATACCTTTTTCATTCGAAATACGTTTGATAGACAGTTCAGACGCGAAAGAGTTTGAATTGGAAGAGGTTTTGATTCAATCACTCGAGGGTGAGAAATGAGGTTACGCGGGTTGAAAAATTAGTAGGAATGACGGCTACTCGATAAACGAGACGTCGGCCTCGTAATCAATTAGTCGAGATATCGTTGGAATGCTAGATCCCAACGACAATCTTTTTCATCCCATTAATTATAAAATAGCGTTTGTTGGACAGTGAACACTTATCCAAATAATTAGATGAGTATTTTAAGAACGAAAGTTCGAATGATATACTATTCAAAGTGTACACCCCAATAGTTGTCACTCTCGAATTCAAGGAATGCGTGACTCCAAGAACTCGATACTTTCGTAATTTAATTAAGAAATATGATTTGAAAATAATTAACGTAGGTGAGTCAAACTAGGGGTGAGCGTTTTGTTCGAATTAGGGTTTGCATACTTCGAGTGTTTTAACAAAGTTGGGTAATTTTAGGGATGAAAGACGAAGCGACCATAACTCAAGGCGTGCACCTCGAGAGCGGTCACCTAAGGACCCAAGGAGTGCTAGACTCCAAGGATCCACCACTTTCATTAGTTAATTAAGAAAGTAATTAGTTGTTTACCTTAATAAATTAATTATTCTCAAAATTTGATTAACTAAAATATCATTTAGGTTTTATGAATTAAACTAGAATGTGGAGTATTTAGTTGGGGTTAAGGAACCTAGCATTACAAATACTCATTCTAGATAAGTAAAAAAAAAAAAAAAAATTAATGATAATGAATTTATTAATTATAGAACCAAATACTTGTTTCGAAAATAAAACCATGTTTTCCACATTAATTATAATCTACTAATTCCCTAGCATGATTAGTAAACCCAAAACGGAATATTTGATGTGATTAACAAACACCAACGGGCCACTAGTCCATATAGGCCAAGGCCCATATCATGATGACCTGGGGGGCTTGTTCCAAACCCTAAACACACGCAGCCGCATAAGATAGCAAAGGCCACAAACAAACGAGAAGTCAAAGGATCCCACGGTGTCAGACATTGAATTGGGAAATACATTTTGCATGGGAAAATGACACAATAGCATTAACTGATAACAATAATAGCAAATTTAAAACACGCTTCTCTCTCAAGTCGTAAATGCTTCCCTATTTTCAAGTGAAACTCTCTACCTCATCACTCTCTCAACTCCTATTCCTTCTAACCCTCTCTCTCAAAGTTCAAACGTTATACCTTCCAAATCGCAAACAAACCTTCTTTCTGAACCGTATTCCTAAATCAATTCACAAATCCCTAACTCCCCCAACTCAAATTAGCAAATAAAAAACCCAAAATTATAGCTTACCCATAGCAAAGAAAAGCATAAATTAAAGTTCAAACGCTACACAGAGTAATATATTCAAACAGACAAATCATGATGCTCAAACGAAGGTAAGCAAAACGCAAACGAAAAGGGAACTCACCAGCTTTGAGCTATTTCGATGGTGAATCTACGAGGTAACTGGTTTGTGCTCTATACTTTTACGCTTTTCTTCTTCTTTGTGTGTTCCTTGCTTGCTCACGTTTTTTATTCGAGTGATATGGCCGAGTTCAAGTTGGCTAGAGCTTCAATGTGAAGCTCTATCAACCTTTTTGGAAGAACTTTGGAGTGATTTTAGTATTTTGAAGATTCAATTTCGCAGAGCTTCGCTAGGTTTTTTTCTTCTCCTTTTTTGCCAATGAAAGGGGTTAATTTATAGGGGATTTTTAGGGTTTGGCTTGGTACGTGTGAAATCAAAACCTGCTGGTAGGAAAATTGCTTGATTCGTGTGAATTTTTGGTGTAGGACAATGAGGTGTCCTCTGGTGGTACAAATCCGTTAGGAGGCAATACCATGATTTCTGCTCTTCTGAGGCTTGATAGTGACCTCTGCATTTGTCTGTAGTGAATTTAAAAATTTGCTTTTTACCCTACTTTTTACTGTGTGAAAATATTTCTTTTACTGCTTATCCATTTGATGATGTGGGACTCCTTTTTCTGACTCAGTGTTTTTTGTTTCTTGCTGCTTTCGTGTTATTATTGTTGATGTGAAACTTGGTTAATAACACCTAATATTTGCTTACCTGTTTTATCTCCCTCACTCAGCTAAATGCTCTGCGAAAATCTCACCCCCTGAGTTTATTATTTGCCAGGTATGTTTGTTGGCTTTGGATGCAAACGCTGTTGTCGGTCTTGTTTCATCTTATGCAGCTTTCTTTGGATGTGCTAATATTACTGCTTACACTTCTGATGTGTGCTTCAGCGTCGATAATCTCATCAGCACATTGCGTTTAAGGTATAGACACTTCCTTAAAGTTGTTGTGTTTCCACTGATTCGTAACCTGCGTTTCTGATTTATTTTCTTGTATATGCTTTCCCAGCTCATCCGAATTACGATCAGTAGCCAGAATTTTGAGATGCGGTAATTCTTTCAATAATTTAATGGGGGGTTATTGCAAGAAATGTATGATCATGATGAGTATAGTGCCAGCTTGCAGGAGAATGTTCGGTAATTTGATGCTATTATCATGTGTACAAACTCTGCACTATCTTTGATTATCGCTTGTCGCTCATCCGATATCTCGTGTGATTTATGCAGGATCATCATTGTTAGCAGCAAAAACCATTGCTTGGGATTTAATGCCCCTCGTGCTTGCTAGTTCTAAGTTGCAAAGAACACAGACTTTTCGGTTCTGCATTTCATCAAATGGTATATACTTGACAAGCCCTGGGGATGTAATTCGTTCTCCAACAGAAGCAGGACTGGGTGGTTCAACCAACTCAACCTTGTTGTGATCATCGTAAGGTTCCTGTGGGACTTCTTTGTACTTTCTAATCAGCCTTTTTTATCATTTCAGGTGTTTGATGGGGGAGTCTGGAGAATTGTTGCACATCAAAGCGTCCCGCCGACTGCGAATTAGCATCTCTAGAAACGGCAGAATTCTCTTGGTCACTTGAATTTCTTTATCAATTAATCTTGGTTCACTTCTTGTAGATCATTGTGATGACCGTGAATATCACATAGATATAAAGGCGACCAAAGGATGTTGATGACATAACCGCAATTCCGGAAGCCCTGAGTACCAAGATAGATATCAGTGTCCTTTATCGTGGTTTAAATCCTAAAAGCACCCATAACTTGATTTCAGTGGTTTGCTACTATGGCCATCATTATCATTGTTCTGCTTATAGTCATGACCACGGCCAATGGATTATGTATGACGACAAGACTGTTAAGGTAATTGGTGGATGGGCTGATCATGAACTAGCATAAAGCTTGGTGTAACATTGCATTGGAAAATCTTGATGATGTTTGATGAAGAGGAAATCGCGACATGGAGTCAACTTGGCACAGGTAATGAACCATGGCATTGCTCCTGTAATTAATTTTTGCATCCTAAAAAACTTTTGACATTTCAGCCCTTGTTATTTTTGTGCAGAGTTCTCTTTTTGATGCCCACTTCCATAACAACTTGGTACAGCCGTGGCTTGTGCAACTGTGAAGCCTGCAGTTATCTCGTCGTCTTCACATTGTGAACCGATTGCCGCTGAAAAATGCACAATGAGTAGTATTGAAGATGCTCGGTGGTTTGCGAGAAAAAACGAAGGTAGTCCCCCATTCTGCAACTGAATGTAGCTTTAGGTCCTCTTCATTGAGTTCTATCCGACTATATTTTTCTGTTGACATGGTTCTGTTTTGGTTTTGCACCTTATATGTTAGTTTGTATGCATGATTTTCTAGTAACTTGTCATGACTCCTGCCCATACTGATCATATTGCGTCTTTTCATCTTATATATGCGTGATATGCGTGATGGGAGTGTGGATTTGTTGGATGTGAATCTGAGGTTGTATGAACAGCCTGTGGAGAAAATGTGGAAAGAGGATTTTGTGGTTTTGTTTTGGTCACTTGAAAACAAACATTGTACAGGGTGCGAGGTTTACGCAGGATTGTTGGTGTTGGTTATTTTTATATAACAGTTTGCAGGTTGAAGAAAGGGGCCACGGCATTGTACTGTTTTTGGAAAGTAACTGAAGGTGTACTATGTAGCAACTTCTGTGGGACCAATTTTGGAATATTGGGAAAGTATCTTATTTTTCCTTCAATTATTGGTTATGCGTAATCGTTTTGTGTAGGATTTTGTGCAGGATGCGGATATGTGACTTGATACGAAAATGGTGTTGGAATTGGCTGCGAGTCGTTGTGTTGTGTGGTCTGGAAGTTTGTAATTTTGTTCTCATGATCTTGGTGAATAATGGTTTGTGCGATTCTTTTCATGTTATTTGTGTTGCCTCTTTGTTGTATATCGGCAATGCCCATTGTGTTTTGCCTTTGTGCGGGGCAGTATTGGCGTTGAAGCTAGTAACATATTATGTGTGTTTTGTAGGATGAAGTATTTATATTGTGGCTAGCTAGTGATTTAATTGTAGGACGGTTGTTCGTCGCGAGATCGGGAAGGAGTACACAAGCTGTGGTGATGAAGAATATGACAGTATGATACAATGGTTGTCCCAACAAAAGTGATTAGCAAATATGTTTAGCAGATCAGCCTGAGTCATTCTCCAAACCCTCACATCAACAATTCTTTTGATCTAAGAGGTTCTAGTGATTTTTCTCTGGGCTTATAATTGTTCTATTTTCTTGTAACAGGTGTGGTTGCAGCCAGATGATCAGCACCTTGTATATTCATTTTTTCTCAGATAAAGCTTTTACCAAAGTTGATGGTTGTTCAGATATAATCCTGATTATGACTTGGTTTTGGCTCACATGAAAAATCAAGACCCTCACAAGGAAAATCTAGATCATTTAACATTTCAACAAATGGAAAGTACATGGTAAGGGCATCAAAGTTAGTGAACTCAATATAATAACATTTGTACTTCATTGTTTGGCTCTTGTCATAAAAATCTCATTAGGCAATGAATATATGTCAGGTATAGAAGAGGATACTAGGGTGACAGAACTTCGAGTCATCCGCCGGCGCCGTTGGAAAGGCTCGGTTACAAAAAGAAAATGCAGAAGTCATTCTTTGATGAATGCCACAACCAAACTTCACTTACTGCATGAGGTTTTCCACATGATTATTGCAGGAACACCATTTAGAAAGAGGACTTTTTGCCTTGGCATGGAAACTCACTCATGGAACAACCTTGGTCTACTACGTGAAGACAAGCATGAAGATTGGCTCCCCCCTCCAGGAATGTAGACTCAGATTTAAGAATTGTAATCTTTGTAAACCCGTCCACACCTGTCCTTGTACTTTGAACCTTTGGATAAATGTTGAATCCAATGGATAACACTCTGTTTTGTATTAATTATTTGAACTGAGATCTTGACTTGTAATACAAATTAGTGCCCGTCACTTTTTGCACCTCTATCCTAGGTTGAGGCATTTTCCACATAGTCTTGAGAATATGTTTACTTTTAAGACTAAGTTTAAGTAAATGAGCTGTACATCTTGCCATTGGCCTTGATTTGAAACTCCCAACTTAAACATGAATATGTATCGTCTTGAAAATTAGCTACTTAGGCACATAACTCCCAAGTGAATCCAACAAACTTGCTTGTAGTAAACTTGCAAATAGATGTTCTTCAAAGTGGATTTGGAGTTTATGGCTTTAGGAAATGAATTATTCGTATCTTGCATAAATTCTAATCACAACCTTAAGATCATTCATCCGTCCTTGAATCAACTCAAACTTGGATTAAATAAATTAAAATATGACCAAATCATGTTAGTATCATGTTTGGGGGGCAACTTGAATCCATCTCAATATAAAACCAATAAGACCAATCAATTAGACTTTAAAAATAAACCAACCATATAAGTTGGACTGTCAATCCTGTCTTGAGATTTGATCATGGAAAAGATGAAACATGATTGTAATGTTGTAGCCCACACATGACTTGAAGTTAATACACCTATGGCTTGAAACTAAACTCCATACATTTGACCTTTGTAATACTCGGGACAAAATGTAGCAATATGGTCTTGAAATTTGTATGCTAAATCTAAGTTTGTCACAAACCGATTCAGAATACAAACATTGCTTGACGCCTTTAGAGAAACTTGTAGTCAAGTGGAAATAGGGTATAAATTTCTTGAAATCCACCAAGTATGCTGCGAGATGTATCCAATCATGCATTTGATGTCGTTGACCATATCATATATGTCTGATCGTGATAACGAGGACACATATGAGTTTAGGTATAAGGGTCGGAGGTGTGCTCTTCCCATCATAAATTATAACCATAATGTGTACACGCATGGTCTTTATAAACGAAACCTTAGGTAGTTATAGCCAGAAGTCGCGAAGCAGTAAAATAATCACTAAATACTGAAGTAGGACAAATTTGGGGTATGACAGACGTGTAGACATGGCTTATCTAATTGCCTTAAACCTGAGAGAATGAATTACTGCATGGCGTTCGTTTTAAGGTGGAAGTCAATTAGATACAAGAAGACCCCGAAATTTGTCCGATAAGCAAGTAAACTGCAGTGAGATATACTAGGACAGGGTAGCAGGATGTAAAAGATAAACGAGATAATCTGACATTCTCTGGGTGGTCGAAGCAGTCCCTCGTTCGTTAAGGTCCTTCGCGGTACCAAAGTAAAACTTGAGATTCTTCGGGTGGTCGAAGCAGTACCTTATCTATTAAGGCTATTCGATGATACCAAAGCAGTATCTCTGATCAAAACTTGAGATTCTTCGGGTGATCGAATCAGTACCTTATCCATTAAGGCTCTTCGATGATACCAAAGCAGTATCTCGAACAAAACTTGAGATTCTTCGGGTGATCGAAGCAGTACCTTATCCATTAAGGCTCTTCGATGATACCAAAGCAGTATCTCGAACAAAACTTGAGATTCTTCGGGTGATCGAAGTAGTACCTTATCCATTAAGGCTCTTCGATGATACCAAAGCAGTATCTCGAACAAAACTTGAGATTCTTCGGGTGATCGAAGCAGTACCTTATCCATTAAGGCTCTTCGATGACACCAAAGCAGTATCTCGAATAAAACTTGAGATTCTTCGGGTGATCGAAGCAGTACCTTATCCATTAAGGCTCTTCGATGATACCAAAGCAGTATCTCTGATCAAAACTTGAGATTCTTCGGGTGATCGAATCAGTACCTTATCCATTAAGGCTCTTCGATGATACCAAAGCAGTATCTCGAACAAAACTTGAGATTCTTCGGGTGATCGAAGCAGTACCTTATCCATTAAGGCTCTTCGATGATACCAAAGCAGTATCTCGAACAAAACTTGAGATTCTTCGGGTGATCGAAGCAGTACCTTATCCATTAAGGCTCTTCGATGATACCAAAGCAGTATCTCAAACAAAACTTGAGATTCTTCGGGTGATCGAAGCAGTACCTTATCCATTAAGGCTCTTCGATGATACCAAAGCAGTATCTCGAACAAAACTTGAAATTCTTCGGGTGATCGAAGCAGTACCTTATCCATTAAGGCTCTTCGATGATACCAAAGCAGTATCTCTGATCAAAACTTGAGATTCTTCGAGTGATCGAATCAGTACCTTATCCATTAAGGCTCTTCGATGATACCAAAGCAGTATCTCGAACAAAACTTGAGATTCTCCGGGTGATCGAAGCAGTACCTTATCCATTAAGGCTCTTCGATGATACCAAAGCAGTATCTCTGATCAAAACTTGAGATTCTTCGGGTGATCGAATCAGTACCTTATCCATTAAGGCTCTTCGATGATACCAAAGCAGTATCTCGAACAAAACTTGAGATTCTTCGGGTGATCGAAGCAGTACCTTATCCATTAAGGCTCTTCGATGATACCAAAGTAGTATCTCGAGTGATAATTTTGCTGAGGAATAGTTGAGCTAAAATTCCTATTTAAAGGAACAGCGTTGTCCAAACTCTGCAGGGGAAAAATCTTCAATAAACTTTCTAAGATAACATCTGCTTGGAGAGCCACCAGAGCAATAGTTGCTGGGGATCATCATCATCAACTGCATGATTGAAGACTGACTTGCTGGGGAGTAGAATTCCCTGAACTCGTGGGGTATTAACTCTTCTCAGAGTCATACTGCCAACTTCAATGGAGGACTGACCAAGATGCTCGCAAACTGATCCTGGATCTTGCCATATTGCCATGCAATGTAATGTTTTATGATGCCCAAACACGCAACCAAGGTGCAACTGCTAGGGAGTGCACGATGCGAATGCGAAGGATATGTTAATGCTTGATATGATTATGATATGAAGCTGTATGTCGTGCTTATGATAATGCAGCGACCAGGTATGCTGGGGATGAAATCCTGTCGGGGACATCACCAGGGCCTGAATTCGGTAGTTGCTAAATGGTTTGGACTTTGGTTATTGAGGATGCCAACGAGGGTGGACTTTTAGTGGTTGCCAATGAAAGCTGGACTTTTAGGGTAAATTGAAGGTGCCGATTGGAGTGGCTTTTTGTGGTTAGCCAATAAAAGATTGGACATTCTATGGGGTAGTGAGAGAATTAGACTACTCAATATCCCAAATTTAGATACTCCATGACGACCGGGGGAATTGATTGCCCCAGTCTAGTTCTTGATCTCGATGCTGGGGGAACCACCTCATACAAACCCTTTAGAACGGCAAGGCTTTTTATGATGACAAGTCGGGGCAGCTGACGACTAATCCAAAGCTTCTACCTGTTGATATGTTTCTTGAAGACCATCTATTTTCCCCAATATTTTCAAACGTCAAAACAAGTTCTATACCTTGTTAAAAGTTATATTTTTATTTTTTAGCTGAAGTTTCGAACACAAATTATCAAAAATAAAATTAATTTGCAAACCATCAAATAAAGTAAAAGAGTGAGCACAATTTAATGAGAAATCTCTCTTTATATTGATTTGACCCTTGAATGGGTAGATATACAAAGATGTAATCCCTTAATGAGGTGATCACAGTGCAAGAAAAACACAATGGCAAAAAATTAGAGCCCCTTTGAGTCTTGACACTGCTATAGTCCCTATAACTTTGGAAGTCTTCAACACCTTACTTCGTAGAAAGATGGCCAGATCAACTATGTCTCTTGATTATGTACTAGGGTCGAACGATCGTGCATAATGGATACTTTGCCTTGAAATTTTGCCCCTAACTTTTGCCTGGATCGCCCTTTCGGGTTTTCAATCCACCAGGACGCCCTTTTTTGCCTGAGCCGCCCTTTCGGGTTTTCCACTCAGCGGGCCTATTCTTATTTTATCCCTAATTTTTGCCTGAACCGCCCTTTCGGGTTTTCGGTTCACCGGGATGGCCAATTTTGCCTAAGTCGCCCTTTCGGGTTTTCGACTTAGCGGCTTTATTATTCCACTTTTTTAGGCAAAGTACCGCTTGACCAAATCTGCATTTACTGGATAAGGTAATTCCTCCCCATCCATGGTTGCGAGCTTTAGGGCACCACCAGAGAATGCCTCTGTTACCACATATGGGCCTTCATAATTCGGCGTCCATTTGCCCCTAGATTCATTATACATAGCCATGATCCTCTTGAGTACTAAGTCTCCTTGCGCGAATGTCCTGGGATGTACTTTTTTGTCGAAGGCTCTCTTCATTCTTCTCTGGTAAAGCTGGTCGTGGCATATGGCTGTCAAGCGCTTTTCCTCAATGAGATTAAGTTCTTCAAACCTCGTTTTTACCCATTCGGCTTCATCGAGTTGAGCTTCCATTAAAACCCTCAGAGAAGGGATCTCGACCTCTATTGGGAGAACTGCATCCATGCCATAAACCAACGAGTAGGGAGTTGCCCCTGTTGAAGTTCGTACGGAAGTACGGTAGCCGTGTAATGCAAAGGGTAACATCTCGTGCCAATCTTTGTATGTGACCACCATCTTCTGGATGATTTTCTTGATATTTTTATTGGCTGCTTCTACGGCTCCATTCATTTTGGGTCTATATGGTGTCGAATTATGATGTTCTATTTTAAAGCTGGCGCACAACTCGTCCATCATTTTGTTGTTGAGATTCGACCCATTGTCAGTGATGATGCGGCTGGGCACTCCATATCTGCATATGATGTTGTATTTCAAGAAACGGGCGACTACCTGCTTAGTAACATTGGTATACGAAACAGCTTCAACCCACTTGGTGAAATAGTCTATAGCCACAAGTATGAAGCGATGACCGTTTGAAGCTTTTGGTTCAATCATCCCAATCATGTCTATTCCCCACATGGAGAAGGGCCATGGTGAGGTTAAGACGTTCAATGGAGTGGTGGGTACATGAATCTTATTAGAGTATATTTGGCACTTGTGACAAGTTCGGGCATGATGGTAGCAATCTGCTTCCATGGTAAGCCAATAATAGCCCGCCCTTAATATTTTCTTTGCCATGGTGTGTCCATTCGCATGAGTTCCAAAGCAGCCCTCATGAATGTCCTTTAGAATCTGTTCAGCTTCACGTTTCTCCACACATCTAAGCAAAACAGTGTCATGGTTGCGCTTGTACAATACATTTCCGTTGAGGAAGAAGTTGGATGCCAATCTTCGCAAAGTTCTTTTGTCGATACTGAGGGCTCCCTCAGGATATTCGTGCTTTTCAAGATATCGCTTTATATCGTAAAACCACGGCTTTTCCTCTGCGTCTTCATCAACAGTCAGACAATGTGCGGGCTCTTCAAAGCGTCGCAAATCGATAGATGGCCTATGATTTGGCCATATCAACTTGTACATGGACGCCAGAGTTGCCAAAGCGTCCGCCATTTGATTCTCTTCTCGAGGTATGTGAGCAAAAGTGATATCATCGAATCGAGGTAGCAATTTTGCTACATAATCCCGGTATGGAATTAAGTTTTCATGCTTGGTATCCCAATCGCCTCTTATCTGGTAAATTACTAGAGCAGAATCCCCAAACACATCGAGAGTTTTGATTCTCAATTCAATGGCTTCTTCTAGCCCCAATATACATGCCTCGTACTCTGCTATATTGTTAGTGCATGGGAAACAGAGCTTGGCCGTAAACGGTAAGTGAAAATTTTTGGGAGATGTAATCACTGCCCCAATTCCATGTCCATAAGAGTTAGAAGCACCGTCGAACATAAGAGTCCATCGCTCCCCTGGTTCTGGCCCTTCATCTGGCCCTGGCTCTTCGCAATCTATTGCCATCATGATATCCTCGTCCGGAAAGTCAAATCTTAAAGGTTGGTACTCTTCCACTGGCTGATGGGCCAAATGATCTGCTAACACACTGCCCTTTATAGCTTTCTGAGTGGTGTATTGGATGTCGTATTCAGATAGAAGCATTTTCCATCGGGCTATCCTACCGGTAAGAGCAGGTTTCTCGAAGATGTATTTGATTGGATCCATCTTGGAGATTAAGTATGTGGTGTGCGTCAGCATATATTGTATGAGTCGTCTAGCAGCCCATGCAAGTGCACAACAAGTCTTCTCAAGCAAAGAGTATCTAGTCTCACAGTCATTAAACTTTTTGCTGAGATAGTATATAGCATGCTCTTTCTTGCACGAATCATCTTGTTGTCCTAATACGCAACCCATGGACTCTTCTAGCACAGTTAAGTACATAATGAGCGGCCTTCCAGGAACTGGTGGTATCAAGATCGGTGGTTCTTACAAATATTCTTTGATTGCATCAAATGCCCCTTGGCATTCATCATTCCACACAACTGGCTGGTCTTTCCTGAGTAATTTAAAAATTGGCTTGCAAGTGGCTGTGAGATGTGAAATAAATCTTGCGATATAATTCAACCTCCCTAGAAATCCACGGACCTCCTTTTCAATCTTTGGTGCAGGCATGTCTTGAATCGCCCTCACTTTATCAGGATTCACCTCAATCCCTTTCTGGCTTATGATAAAGCCCAACAACTTTCCAGACCGCACCCCAAATGTACATTTGTTGGGATTAAGTCTCAACTTGAACTTCCTCAGTCTGGAGAACAACTTTTCCAAATTACCCACATGCTCCTCTTCAGTTTGGGACTTAGCAATCATGTCATCAACGTACACTTCGATCTCTTTGTGAATCATATCGTGAAAGAGTGTTACCATTGCACGTTGGTATGTTGCCCCAGCGTTCTTTAACCCAAATGGCATTACCTTGTAACAGAATGTGCCCCATGGTGTAATGAACGTGGTTTTTTCCATGTCATCTGGATCCATCTTAATTTGATTGTAACCAGAGAATCCATCCATGAAGGAAAAAACAGAGAACTGTGCCGTATTATCTACCAACACATCAATGTGAGGCAATGGAAAATCGTCTTTAGGACTTGCTCTGTTTAAGTCGCGGTAATCCACACACATACGGACCTTTCCATCTTTTTTCGGTACGGGAACAATATTTGCAACCCATTGTGGGTATTTGGCCACTGCTAAGAACCCTGCATCGAATTGTTTTTGGACCTCATCACGGATTTTCAGAGCCATATCAGGGCGAGTTCTTCTCAACTTCTGCTTGACGGCATGACACCCTTCTTTGAGTGGTAGTTTGTGTACAACAATGTTTGTATCTAGACCAGGCATGTCCTGGTACGACCATGCGAATACATCAGCATACTCTCGGAGGAGCCCTACCAGCTTTACCTTGACAACATCTTGAAGAGACGCTCCAACCTTTATCTCCTTTCTATTTTCTTCTGAACCTAGGTTGATAACCTCGACATCCTCTTTATGCGGCATAATGACCTTCTCTTCTTGCTGCAACAACCTAGCCAATTCGTTGGGGAGCTCATTCTCGTCTTCCTCATCCGCTCGGTATATTGGACAATCAAAATCATAAAGGCCTATAGCAGTGTCGATATCAAGGACCTCGGTAGTGTCTCTGCATGTTTATGATTTATGCAGCTTATTTAGGAAAGTGAGTGTGCGAAAGAAATGCCATTAATTATGAAAGAGTAGAAAAGAAAATGATCAAAAATTGAATGCAAATCAAAATTTTATTCATGTCAAACATGTTTCGAAACATCAGGGGGGCCCGATACAAAGCTCCACTACGCCTTGGGCAGAGCGTAGGTTTTTTGAAAATCAATTAAAACATTACTTTTGAAGAGGGAAAAACTGGGGTATTTCGATGGTCTTCCAATTCTTCAATTCTTCACCAGGTTCAGCCTGTCGGATCCAGCTTGCGGAGGCTTCTTTGTCACCAATCCCATCTTCAATTATCATGGCGGAGGTATGGTCGAAGATATGCCCAGCGCTCTTGAAGACTTCTGCCACAGGAGGAATCTGCTTCTTGCCATATGCAATCGTCACAGTGTTGGATGAAGGATGGTATCCTAGCCCAAATTTGTCGAACTTTTCAGCCACTTCCACCATTTTGCCCCAGCCTTGGGCATCCCCTTTGTCTACAACCATCTTAGCTTCTTCATAAGAGGCCATTGCTGATCTTGAACTCTGACCCTCTGAAATTCGTTGCACCGCTAATGTATTCACCATTTCGAAAGATTGAAAAGGCGTTTCCACCATTTCTCCTTCAACTTCAATGTACCTGAAGGATGTTAAGTGGCTAACCAAGATATCCTCCTCTCCTCCAATCTGAACTACTTTGTCATTACTGACAAATTTTAGCTTCTGGTGAAGGGTAGAGGTAACAGCTCCTGCATAATGTATCCAAGGTCTTCCTAATAGACAGTTGTACCCTGGATAAATATCCATTACTTGAAAAGTGATAGTGAAGACAGTTGGCCCGATTTTTATTGGCAAGTCTACATCGCCAATCACAGCACGCCTAGAACCATCAAAAGCTTTGACCACTAGAGCACTTGGCCTCATGCTTACTCCTTTTACCGGCATTCTTTCCAGGGTGACCTTGGGAAGCACATTCAAAGAAGACCCTGTATCCACTAAGACTCGGGATATCAATGTGTCTTGGCACTTGATAGAAATATGGAGAGCTTTATTGTGGTTTCTCTTCTCTGCAGTCAAGTCATCATCATTAAATCCAAGAAAGTTTCCGGTAGTTACGCTAGCTATCACATCATCGAACTGGGCTACGGTGATGTCTTTAGCAATATGCGCAGCGCTCAATACCTTCATCAAAGATAACCTGTGGGCCTCTGAATTCAGTAACAACGAGAGCATGGAAATTCTGGCAGGGGTCTGGTTTAGTTGATCAATCACTTTGTAATCACTTTTTCTGATGATCTTCAAAAACTCCTCAGCTTCTTTTGGTGTTACTGCTGCTTTTGGTGATGACACCTCAACAGGTGGCTCAACACTTGGTGGTTCAATTGTAGCTTTTTCTTTATTTCTGGCTGGCACTTCCACTGGCTTGGCGGAAAATAAACGACCGCTACGGGTCATTCCACTAGGCCCTACTACTGCATCGCATTTGGCAGCGTCATACTCAATCACTAGTCTCTCTGGCCCCTGTTTAAAAACTTTGGGCTCAGATTCATTGACAGAATATTCTATTACCACCGGAGCTGGTCGCGCTGCTCTTTGTCTATTGACGTCATCTTCATCATACTGCATAACTACGGGTGCTGGTCGAGCGGGCCTCTGTTGAAAGGCTTCCGAAGGATCATACTGTAAGACTACTGGCGCTGGTCGAAGTCGCCTTGTCGGATAAGCACTTGTTTCATCATACTGAATATCAATAGCAGATACGTTCGAATCTCTTTGTTCTATTTGTATTATCCCCTTCTCTAAGAACCTTTGTATATATTTCTTTACCGCGTCGTCAGTCAAATTCTCCCCTTCCTCTTGGGGAATCATCCCACTTTTCTTCAATTGTTCTCCGATAACGGCCATCGGAGTACAAACATCTTCAACATTCGTAATTAGCCTCAAACCACTGTTTTCTTCCACAGCATTGACGGAAGAACCTCCATGTTTATGCAACGGATCCTTCGTAATGTTGGCACCTCTAGGTGTAAAAGTGAGATCTTTGGATTCTATTAAGTCTTGCACCCTGTTTTGAAACGCATAGCAGTTGTCTATGGAGTGTCCAGGGGCTCCCTTATGAAACTCACAATGGGTGTTCGCATCGTACCCGGGGGGGTATGGAAAGGTTGCTGGACGTAAATCTCGCAACGTTAAGTGTCCGCTCTGATTTAGCTGAGCAAAGATCTGCCCATATGACATAGGCAGCGGGTCAAGTTGTCTTCTTGGTTGTCTCGGCCTTTGTTGTCTTTGAGCCGGGGCATTATGATATTGCGGTGGAGGAACTCTCTGATAATTTCACTGCTGATTCTGTTGTTGAGCTGATTGTTGATAAGGAGCATGGGCTACTGCAGCTACCTGTGGATACTGGATGTTCACTGGAGCCCTATCTCCTCGTCCTCTTATCACGGTATTAGTTTCATCTTCCCTTTTCTTCACAAAAGGCTTCCTCCCCCCATTCATCGGGACCGCAGCCTTGTTTTTCTTCAAAGTACTCTCGATTCTCTCACCTACTGACACCACCTCAGCAAAGTTAGGGAAACTGGATCCGAGCATGCGGTCCAAGTATTGGGGTTGTAGAGTTCCCATAAACATGTCAGTTAACTCCTTAGTCAGCAATGGTGGTTGAACACGGGCAGCCAACTCCCTCCATCTTTGGGCATATTCTTTAAACGACTCATTGCTACGTTGAGTCATATCTTGCAGCTGTGTGCGATTCGGTGCCAAGTCAGTATTATACTGATAATGCTGTGAAAACGCGTCCGCCAGATCTCTTCACGTACTGATTTGCCCCTTCTCCAACTGCATATACCATTCCAATGATGCCCCACTGAGACTATCTTGGAAGTAATGTATTAATAGCAGATCATTGTCGATGTGAGCAGCCATCTTGCGACAGTATGCTCTCAGATGGGTTTTTGGACAGCTGACCCCCTTATACTTTTCAAAGTCTGGGACTTTGAACTTCTTTGGTATTACCAGCCCGGGAACTAAGCACATATCAACAGCATTTAAGCCTGGAGTCTTCTGAACCTCCAAGGATCTAATCCTCTCTTCAACAGTTCGTAATCTATCTGCAGCAAAGTCGTTAGTAGCCCCCACATTGTGTTGAGGAGGAGGTTGTGGAGGTTGGTAGAAGGCATCGTATTGTTCATCCATGTCTGCTTCAGAACCCTGACGTGCGGATATGGAACGGTCAACAAGGTCAGCGTGAGGGGTTTTAACAATCCCCGAAGTTCCTACGTTGTCAGCCGCCTTCCTGGCATCAGCAAAAGTCTCAGCATTGTTTTCTTTCTGGGCTAGCGTCAGCATTGTCTCCAACAGCTGATCCATCTTCAACTTGAGAGCGTCGATGTCACCCCTCATGGTATTCTGAGTCTCTTCCATTTGCTCAAGCGTCATTTGGAAGTTGCGCCTGGTCTCGTAGCGATGTCGAATAGTCAGCTTTCAAATTCTGAGGGAAAGGGAAAAGTCCAATGAGTTGTACTGTCGGGTGAAGATGCAAAAATGCTTATGTTATGCTTATGGGTTTGATTGCGTTTTTATTCTTTTTAGGGAAGCATTTATAATGATTAGTTATTTATCAGACATTCAAACAACACGAGAACAAATAAAACAAAATAACTACTCTTCATTCATTCAAATCGTTCCAACATAACAAGAGTAGAAGTTAACAAGGAAAACAAATTCGCATTTCAAACAAACAACAGGAAAAGAAGACTAAGAAAACTTCAAACTTCGTTTCTTTTTGCTTCTCGCTCCTTGAGCTCTTCTTTGAACCTTGCCAACATTTCCTGGCACACATATATGAACTCGCAAATGGCCGGAGCGGTGGAGTCATCAATGGCCTCCATAGCATCTCTATGTTTCCAAACTAGATCCTTGGTCAACTAATTGCAAAATTCTATCAATCCATTTAGCTTGTTGCGGTATACGTCTCGGTTGTTCCTCATGATGTGAATGGATTGCTCATATGCGGCAACATCTTGAGCTAGTTGGTCCCTTACAGCAGACCAAATGGCTTTGTCTTCCATAACAGCTCCTATCTTGTTCTCTTGATATTTTATGAACCTTTCGAGCTCATCTATTTTAGCACAAGTCTTATGCCAATCCTCCGGTGTTATCCGAGATGCATTTAAGGCCTCTTCCTTGAGTTGACGTTCTCTATCCTCGCCAGCTCTTGAAAGGCGTAGCGCAACACTCAATGTCTTAACTTCAACTCCTAACGTATCTCTGAGCTCCTTGCTCTTCTTAGTGGCTAAAATGTACCATTGCTCATTTTCTCGCCATTTTGCATGAGCGTACTCTAGCTGCTCCTTGAGAGAATCTAAACAACTGTCAGCTTGATTGATACATACTTTAGTCCTTTTCCTCTTTCCCTCCTCTTCATCAATCCTGCTTCCCATTTCTTCAATTTGCTTATCCTTTCTTGCGATCTCATACTTCATATGATTCTTTTCATTAACCACATCCTGAAGTCTTACTTGCAAGTCTTCATTTTCTTTCCCTAGCTGGGCTATTCTGAGCCTCATCTCATCTACTTCTTCAACTGATATGGGCACAGGTTGTGGAGTGGTGGGTCTAGGAGGTGCCTCAACAGAAAAGGGTAGCTTAACCATTTTGACCCTTTCCAGAACCCATTGCCGATAAGGCATTCTCGCCACCCCATCCCTTCTTCTCAACTCAGATCCTTTAGTATGAACTTTCTGCCAAGATCGTACAATCTGGCAGAGAAGTGAGGGATCTTTAGCACCTCTCTCATGAAGGATCATTTCTTCTAACTCTTTGTCTTCAGGCTTCCCTAACATTGGGTACTCAAATTGTCGTATAGCTAGTATAGGGTTATAGCTTATGCAACCTTTTGACCCGATCAACGGTACGTTGCCAAAACTACCACAGCTCATGATGATTTCACTTACTTCCAACTTATTCGGGTACCAGGTGATATTCTTTTCGGAGATAGATGCTAGAAACTGAGCCCATTCCCCACTGTTTAAAGTTGGGACACTAGCGTGACGTTTGAGTATGTGGGAAGTGAGCCATTTGTAGAGGATAGGGAGACAAAATGTCAATACTGAACCCTTTTTTTCATGGCGAAGGTGTAAAGTGTAAAAAACATCAGCCAGGAGAGGGTATGTCGGGCTTTGATTCTTCTTCCAAACGGCCCAAAATATGCTGACAGCTGCAGAATCAATGAAATCTTCGAAAGTGGGGAATAATACTAGCCCATAGATGAGGAGAGCCAATACATTCACCAAAGCATCCCATTGTTTGTTCTTTAACATCTTGATTGCTTCTTTCTCTAATACAATGCTTCTAAAACCGAAGAAATATTCTCTTTTCTTCCAACCAGCCTTGGCTATTGAGATCGATATTTTGAGAGCATCGGCCAATTCTTCCACTTCTGGGGTCTGCCCTATCATAGTATAAGGTGCCCTACCCTTGACCGGGAAACCTAAGAACCCCTCGAACTCTTCGATAGCAGGTGTTAAGTAAAAATCTTGAAATAAGAAGCTTCTCATTTGCGGATCATAGAATTGTGCTAATGCCGTAATAGCAGGGACCTGTACTTTAACCATTAGCAGATCAATCACCTAGCCAAACCTTCCTATCAGAGTCTTCTTGAAGATGGTAGGCATTTCTTTCAAACAATTCATGACCACACTAACATCAGGTCTGAGTGCCTTAAGTTGAATAGTCTTTCTTTTTTTTGAACTCGTGGCCATTGCGAATGTATGTCAACCTGTCAATATAAATGCTTTCCTGAAAATAAAAACTAGTGTAAGTTATGATGTATATGTAAATGTTTATGAATGCAATAGTGCAGGATCCAGGTTATCACAAGTATCTCCCACCCTCCTAACAGGTATAAGGATAGTTCTAGATTCTCTACCCAAAATAGTCCACTCACGGGATAGTTTCTACGTTGACGGATGGGGTTCTCAAGGTCACGGACACCGATCGCATCAACATTACGCAACAGGCTAGCTGTATTATAACGTGAGTACGATAGGGTCTCTCCTGAGCGGAGTCCTCATGCTAGGCACACGAGGAGCGGGTCCTCGGAGACTAACATTACACGACCACCAATACAGAAACGGGTTCTACGAGTGGTTCTCAGAGTCATGGACCCTTCATGAATTAAATCGCGCAACAGGCTAGCTGCGTTACGATATGATCTACGAAAAGGTCTATTCTGGAGGAGCTTTCATGCTAGGCACACAAGGAGCGAGTCCTTGGGGACTAACACTAATTACTACCAATTCTAAACTATGTTTTCCCTCTTCTCTTTCCAAAGCCCGGGTGTAGAGCTTTACTTGTGATATTTTCCCAGAATCCAACAAGCAAATATACTACAAAGCATATAATAGAAAGAGAAAGCAATAAATAAAGAACAGGAGAAAATAAACATAAAGAAAACAGTTAAACAAAAGGTTAGTACTCTCAAATTGAGTCAAGCTAGGCTTGACTCTCTCTTGCATAGGGCAATGCGTATCCCCAGCAGAGTCGCCATCTGTCGTACCTCGAAAAATACGATCCTCGCGATGGCCGCGGAAAATACTGTTCGAAACAGAGTCGCCACCGAACTTTATTCATTCCAAGGAGGGAATAGGAAAATATCGATAAAACCTTTAAGAGAGATAAGAACATGGTCATCGCAACCAATATTCTAGGTTCGGGAGTCGGTTACACAGAGGGAAGGTATTAGCACCCTCTTCGTCCGTTGTACTCAACGGGAACCTCTTGATCGATTCGAGAGTAAAGTTAACTATGCTTATTTGTTTTCTTCTAAGGTTTCTCCTATAGGGGGGAATGGATGATTATAGGATAGGGTGCTCGCCAAGGATTGGGGTCCTTGTGCCTACGTATCTTCACTTGTAAGAAGTGGAAAATCAGAGCGTTCGTAGTTCGTGGGACTACGGGATAAGGAGGGGATTGTGGGGAATTGTGCTCGCTAGGATTATCGCAATCCTATGCCTACGTACTCTCAACAGATATGAGAGATCAGAGCAGCCGTAGTTCGGCTAACTACGGTAAAAGGTTTGGAAATGAACGAGTGTTTAGGTCGCGTTCTAACTGCTAAACGTTGGCTTGTCTGCTCGCTAGGGGAGGCTGAAGCACTAGTTTGTCATGTGCGGAAGAAGGGACTAAACAATGTTCTTGGGTAAAAGGCGTTTGGATTGGAAATCGCACGAGGGCGAGGAATTTGGTTTATCGCATTGGATGTTTTGGTTAGAGGATATAGGTTTTAAGGTTTCGATTGCGCGGGGGCAAGAAAGAGGAGTTTGGTTAAGTAATTTGATGGAGAATGACGACTATTCGATAAACGAGACGTCGGCCTCGCAATCAATTAATCAGGGAATTACTGGAATGCTGGATTCCAATGACACCTTTTTCATTCGAAAGATTCTACGAAATGTGTTTGAGAAGGTCTCAATCGCACGGGGCGAGAGAAGAAAGTTGGGTTGAATATTTTAGGGGAGAATGACGACTACTCGATAAACGAGACGCCAGTCTCGCAATCGATTAATCGGGATATCGTTGGAATGCTAGATCCCAACGATACCTTTTTCATTCGAAATACGTTTGATAGACAGTTCAGACGCGAAAGAGTTTGAATTGGAAGAGGTTTTGATTCAATCACTCGAGGGTGAGAAATGAGGTTACGTGGGTTGAAAAATTAGGAGGAATGATGACTACTCGATAAACGAGACGTCGGCCTCGTAATCAATTAGTCGGGATATCGTTGGAATGCTAGATCCCAACGACAATCTTTTTCATCCCATTAATTATAAAATAGCGTTTGTTGGACAGTGAACACTTATCCAAATAATTAGATGAGTATTTTAAGAACGAAAGTTCGAATGATATACTATTCAAGGTGTACACCCCAATAGTTGTCACTCTCGAATTCAAGGAATGCGTGACTCCAAGAACTCGATACTTTCGTAATTTAATTAAGAAATATGATTTGAAAATAATTAACGTAGGTGAGTCAAACTAGGGGTGAGCGTTTTGTTCGAATTAGGGTTTGCATACTTCGAGCGTTTTAACAAAGTTGGGTAATTTTAGGGATGAAAGACGAAGCGACCATAACTCAAGGCGTGCACCTCGAGAGCGGTCACCTAAGGACCCAAGGAGTGCTAGACTCCAAGGATCCACCACTTTCATTAGTTAATTAAGAAAGTAATTAGTTGTTTACCTTAATAAATTAATTATTCTCAAAATTTGATTAACTAAAATATCATTTAGGTTTTATGAATTAAACTAGAATGTGGAGTATTTAGTTGGGGTTAAGGAACCTAGCATTACAAATACTCATTCTAGATAAGTAAAATAAAAAAAATAATAATTTAATGATAATGAATTTATTAATTATAGAACCAAATACTTGTTTCGAAAATAAAACCATGTTTTCCACATTAATTATAATCTACTAATTCCCTAGCATGATTAGTAAACCCAAAACGGAATATTTGATGTGATTAACAAACACCAACGGGCCACTAGTCCATATAGGCCAAGGCCCATATCATGATGACCTGGGGGGCTTGTTCCAAACCCTAAACACACGCAGCCGCATAAGATAGCAAAGGCCACAAACAAACGAGAAGTCAAAGGATCCCACGGTGTCAGACATTGAATTGGGAAATACATTTTGCATGGAAAAATGACACAATAGCATTAACTGATAACAATAATAGCAAATTTAAAACACGCTTCTCTCTCAAGTCGTAAATGCTTCCCTATTTTCAAGTGAAACTCTCTACCTCATCACTCTCTCAACTCCTATTCCTTCTAACCCTCTCTCTCAAAGTTCAAACGTTATACCTTCCAAATCGCAAACAAACCTTCTTTCTGAACCGTATTCCTAAATCAATTCACAAATCCCTAACTCCCCCAACTCAAATTAGCAAATAAAAAACCCAAAATTATAGCTTACCCATAGCAAAGAAAAGCATAAATTAAAGTTCAAACGCTACACAGAGTAATATATTCAAACAGACAAATCATGATGCTCAAACGAAGGTAAGCAAAACGCAAACGAAAAGGGAACTCACCAGCTTTGAGCTATTTCGATGGTGAATCTACGAGGTAACTGGTTCGTGCTCTATACTTTTACGCTTTTCTTCTTCTTTGTGTGTTCCTTGCTTGCTCACGTTTTTTATTCAAGTGATATGGCCGAGTTCAAGTTAGCTAGAGCTTCAATGTGAAGCTCTATCAACCTTTTTGGAAGAACTTTGGAGTGATTTTAGTATTTTGAAGATTCAATTTCGCAGAGCTTCGCTAGGTTTTTTTCTTCTCCTTTTTTGCCAATGAAAGGGGTTAATTTATAGGGGATTTTTAGGGTTTGGCTTGGTACGTGTGAAATCAAAACCTGCTGGTAGGAAAATTGCTTGATTCGTGTGAATTTTTGGTGTAGGACAATGAGGTGTCCTCTGGTGGTACAAATCCGTTAGGAGGCAATACCATGATTTCTGCTCTTCTGAGGCTTGATAGTGACCTCTGCATTTGTCTGTAGTGAATTTAAAAATTTGCTTTTTACCCTACTTTTTACTGTGTGAAAATATTTCTTTTACTGCTTATCCATTTGATGATGTGGGACTCCTTTTTCTGACTCAGTGTTTTTTGTTTCTTGCTGCTTTCGTGTTATTATTGTTGATGTGAAACTTGGTTAATAACACCTAATATTTGCTTACCTGTTTTATCTCCCTCACTCAGCTAAATGCTCTGCGAAAATCTCACCCCCTGAGTTTATTATTTGCCAGGTATGTTTGTTGGCTTTGGATGCAAACGCTGTTGTCGGTCTTGTTTCATCTTATGCAGCTTTCTTTGGATGTGCTAATATTACTGCTTACACTTCTGATGTGTGCTTCAGCGTCGATAATCTCATCAGCACATTGCGTTTAAGGTATAGACACTTCCTTAAAGTTGTTGTGTTTCCACTGATTCGTAACCTGCATTTCTGATTTATTTTCTTGTATATGCTTTCCCAGCTCATCCGAATTACGATCAGTAGCCAGAATTTTGAGATGCGGTAATTCTTTCAATAATTCAATGGGGGGTTATTGCAAGAAATGTATGATCATGATGAGTATAGTGCCAGCTTGCAGGAGAATGTTCGGTAATTTGATGCTATTATCATGTGTACAAACTCTGCACTATCTTTGATTATCGCTTGTCGCTCATCCGATATCTCGTGTGATTTATGCAGGATCATCATTGTTAGCAGCAAAAACCATTGCTTGGGATTTAATGCCCCTCATGCTTGCTGGTTCTAAGTTGCAAAGAACACAGACTTTTCGGTTCTGCATTTCATCAAATGGTATATACTTGACAAGCCCTGGGGATGTAATTCGTTCTCCAACAGAAGCAGGAATGGGTGGTTCAACCAACTCAACCTTGTTGTGATCATCGTAAGGTTCCTGTGGGACTTCTTTGTACTTTCTAATTAGCCTTTTTTATCGTTTCAGGTGTTTGATGGGGGAGTCTGGAGAATTGCTGCACATCAAAGCGTCCCGCCGACTGCGAATTAGCATCTCTAGAAACGGCAGAATTCTCTTGGTCACTTGAATTTCTTTATCAATTAATCTTGGTTCACTTCTTGTAGATCATTGTGATGACCATGAATATCACATGGATATAAAGGCGACCAAAGGATGTTGATGACATAACCGTAATTCCGGAAGCCCTGAGTACCAAGATAGATATCAGTGTCCTTTATCGTGGTTTAAATCCTAAAAGCACCCATAACTTGGTTTCAGTGGTTTGCTACTATGGCCATCATTATCATTGTTCTGCTTATAGTCATGACCACGGCCAATGAATTATGTATGACGACAAGACTGTTAAGGTAATTGGTGGATGGGCTGATCATGAACTAGCATAAAGCTTGGTGTAACATTGCATTGGAAAATCTTGATGATGTTTGATGAAGAGGAAATCGCGACATGGAGTCAACTTGGCACAGGTAATGAACCATGGCATTGCTCCTGTAATTAATTTCTGCATCCTAAAAAACTTTTGACATTTCAGCCCTTGTTATTTTTGTGCAGAGTTCTCTTTTTGATGCCCACTTCCATAACAACTTGGTACAGCCGTGGCTTGTGCAACTGTGAAGTCTGCAGTTATCTCGTCGTCTTCACATTGTGAACCGATTGCCGCTGAAAAATGCACATTGAGTAGTATTGAAGATGTTGGTGGTTTGCGAGAAAAAACGAAGGTAGTCCCCCATTCTGCAACTGAATGTAGCTTTAGGTCCTCTTCATTGAGTTCTATCCGACTATATTTTTCTGTTGACATGGTTCTGTTTTGGTTTTGCACCTTATATGTTAGTTTGTATGCATGATTTTCTAGTAACTTGTCATGACTCCTGCCCATACTGATCATACTGCGTCTTTTCATCTTATATATGCGTGATATGCGTGATGGGAGTGTGGATTTGTTGGATGTGAATCTGAGGTTGTATGAACAGCCTGTGGAGAAAATGTGGAAAGAGGATTTTGTGGTTTTGTTTTGGTCACTTGAAAACAAACATTGTACAGGGTGCGAGGTTTACGCAGGATTGTTGGTGTTGGTTATTTTTATATAACAGTTTGCAGGTTGAAGAAAGGGGCCACGACATTGTACTGTTTTTGGAAAGTAACTGAAGGTGTACTATGTAGCAACTTCTGTGGGACCAATTTTGGAATATTGGGAAAGTATCTTATTTTTCCTTCAATTATTGGTTATGCGTAATCGTTTTGTGTAGGATTTTGTGCAGGATGCGGATATGTGACTTGATACGAAAATGGTGTTGGAATTGGCTGCGAGTCATTGTGTTGTGTGGTCTGGAAGTTTGTAATTTTGTTCTCATGATCTTGGTGAATAATGGTTTGTGCGATTCTTTTCATGTTATTTGTGTTGCCTCTTTGTTGTATATCGGCAATGCCCATTGTGTTTTGCCTTTGTGCGGGGCAGTATTGGCGTTGAAGCTAGTAACATATTCTGTGTGTTTTGTAGGATGAAGTATTTATATTGTGGCTAGCTAGTGATTTAATTGTAGGACGGTTGTTCGTCGCGAGATCGGGAAGGAGTACACAAGCTGTGGTGATGAAGAATATGACAGTATGAAACAATGGTTATCCCAACAAAAGTGATTAGCAAATATGTTTAGCAGATCAGCCTGAGTCATTCTCCAAACCCTCACATCAACAATTCTTTTGATCTAAGAGGTTCTAGTGATTTTTCTCTGGGCTTATAATTGTTCTATTTTCTTGTAACAGGTGTGGTTGAAGCCAGATGATCAGCACCTTGTATATTCATTTTTTCTCAGATAAAGCTTTTGCCAAAGTTGATGGTTGTTCAGATATAATCCTGATTACGACTTGGTGTTGGCTCACATGAAAAATCAAAACCCTCACAAGGAAAATCTAGATCATTTAACATTTCAACAAATGGAAAGTACATGGTAAGGGCATCAAAGTTAGTGAACTCAATATAATAACATTTGTACTTCATTGTTTGGCTCTTGTCATAAAAATCTCATTAGGCAATGAATATATGTCAGGTATAGAAGAGGATACTAGGGTGACAGAACTTCGAGTCATCCGCCGGCGCCGTTGGAAAGGCTCGGTTACAAAAAGAAAATGCAGAAGTCATTCTTTGATGAATGCCACAACCAAACTTCACTTACTGCATGAGGTTTTCCACATGATTATTGCAGGAACACCATTTAGAAAGAGGACTTTTTGCCTTGGCATGGAAACTCACTCATGGAACAACCTTGGTCTACTACGTGAAGACAAGCATGAAGATTGGCTCCCCCCTCCAGGAATGTAGACTCAGATTTAAGAATTGTAATCTTTGTAAACCCGTCCACACTTGTCCTTGTACTTTGAACCTTTGGATAAATGTTGAATCCAATGGATAACACTCTGTTTTGTATTAATTATTTGAACTGAGATCTTGACTTGTAATACAAATTAGTGCCCGTCACTTTTTGCACCTCTATCCTAGGTTGAGGCATTTTCCACATAGTCTTGAGAATATGTTTACTTTTAAGACTAAGTTTAAGTAAATGAGTTGTACATCTTGCCATTGGCCTTGATTTGAAACTCCCAACTTAAACATGAATATGTATCGTCTTGAAAATTAGCTACTTAGGCACATAACTCCCAAGTGAATCCAACAAACTTGCTTGTAGTAAACTTGCAAATAGATGTTCTTCAAAGTGGATTTGGAGTTTATGGCTTTAGGAAATGAACTATTCGTATCTTGCATAAATTCTAATCACAACCTTAAGATCATTCATCCGTCCTTGAATCAACTCAAACTTGGATTAAATAAATTAAAATATGACCAAATCATGTTAGTATCATGTTTGGGGGGCAACTTGAATCCATCTCAATATAAAACCAATAAGACCAATCAATTAGACTTTAAAAATAAACCAACCATATAAGTTGGACTGTCAATCCTGTCTTGAGATTTGATCATGGAAAAGATGAAACATGATTGTAATGTTGTAGCCCACACATGACTTGAAGTTAATACACCTATGGCTTGAAACTAAACTCCATACATTTGACCTTTGTAATACTCGGGACAAAATGTAGCAATATGGTCTTGAAATTTGTATGCTAAATCTAAGTTTGTCACAAACCGATTCAGAATACAAACATTGCTTGACGCCTTTAGAGAAACTTGTAGTCAAGTGGAAATAGGGTATAAATTTCTTGAAATCCACCAAGTATGCTGCGAGATGTATCCAATCATGCATTTGATGTCGTTGACCATATCATATATGTCTGATCATGATAACGAGGACACATATGAGTTTAGGTATAAGGGTCGGAGGTGTGCTCTTCCCATCATAAATTATAACCATAATGTGTACACGCATGGTCTTTATAAACGAAACCTTAGGTAGTTATAGCCAGAAGTCGCGAAGTAGTAAAATAATCACTAAATACTGAAGTAGGACAAATTTGGGGTATGACACAAACCAAAACTGGTATGCAAGTTGCAATTATGGACCAAAATGCTTGATATGAAAAAATAAGATCAGTTCAGCATACATACACAATTCAACACACATTAAAGGGTTCTCATCTGTCAAAACATGAATTCAAAATACTTTGTAAGATCAAAACAGATGGCTCATGAATTGAAAGCATAAAACAGAAACTGGCAACAGCTTGTACTCTTGGTCAAAACCAGACTTTCATGATAAATTCTACACACACACACACAATCCATACCAAGACAAATTGATCTCAACACAAACTACATAAGACATGATTAAAAGGTTGAGCATAGATCAAACATTATGACAACAAGCCCTTGGGTGTTACACTAACAAACAAAACATACCAATCCAAAACATGCCTTGCAGCAGAAAAAAGGGACTTATCTCTAGCAGCCACAGATGCAAGCATGTTTATTATCATCAAACAATCATGTTCTTTTCACAAACAGCATCAAAATAACAGAACTTGGAAAATTTGAAAGTGAGGAGTGGCATGCATTACAATGACAATGGTTTAGACAGTTTATGCAACAAGTGTGTATTTGTCAAAACAACATATCAAACAAATGTGCATACGCATCAGGATAACTTGGCCTTAAGCAAAATAACCTATCAAACTGAACATGGTAGAATGGTTTTGCACAGCCAACAAATCAACAGAAACAACATCAAACACCTCAATTAATTCATGCCTTGCAATGGAAGCTACCACACTATAGTAACGAATACAAACCAGTTCCAACAGAAAAACTTATTTCTAGCAGCCACAAATGCAAGCATGTTACAATAGCATCAAACAATCATGTTCTGTTTACAAACAAATCAAGACAAGCAAGATTGGCAAAGGTTAAAAACAAAGCATAACAGCATGGCAGTTTGGAGTTACAACAGAAAATCATGGCATGTTGATGCAAACATTCAACTTATGGACCAAGAATGCTCACAAGCCATTTTCAAGACAGAATGCAAGCAATGCTTCAAAACATCAACACAATACACATAGCCTCAAATGTAAGCAAGACATGTACAAATCATGATTTCCATACAGCCCTATTATAATGTCAAGTTGAAAACAGTCAGGTTCAAAGAATATCACACTTTCATATTAGCAAACATAAGCCATTCACCATCAGCAGTTCAAACCAACCATGAAGACATGCTTAACATGACAAGGGTAAAGATCAAGTTTCAAGGCAAAACATCTTATGACAGTCACAAGCATTTAAGACAGCAAAAAATGGTATTGGTCATCAACATCACATGAGTCATCCCAAATCCAACAGCACCAAACAACTTACGAGCATACTCCAAACGTGTCATAAACCAGGTTTGAGCACAAAAATGATTCAAAAGTAAGCTAGAAATGAAAATGACCTATGAGTTGAAAAGGCACATGATTTTGAAAAATGCAAGAACAGAAAAGTGCAGAGCCAAAACCAAACTAGTTTCAAATGAGATCAGCACCACATGGTTCCAACATATAGCTATTTCCAAGTCAAAATGCTAACAAACATGTCAAAATCTAAAAGAGTTGCTGCAACAGAAGTAAGTAAACATCTTCCAAACAGAAACAGAATCAGAACAACACTCAACCTTCAAAACAGTTGCAAGCCAACTTTCACATGTTCATACATGACACTTAATAGCATTTTAAGAGAAACTTCAAGCATGAACACAATAACAAACCATATTGCAATGATGATCATAAGAGTAATACACATTTATGAGCAAACAAACAAAATAGGACAGATTCAAACATGAAGTGCATCGTATTTAAAACACATTGTAACCACTAATGCACATCAAACACATTCATGACAGTTTAAAGGAGGATAATAACTACCAACCTCTTGTAGACCTCCAAGAAAGTTTGTGCAGTATGGAAAACCTTGAAACCTTCAAATAAAATCCAATCCAATGCCTTGATGAAGATGACAACCTTTCTTGCACTTGAAGTAAACAAGTGAACCAATGATCAAAACATGCCTGGTTAGTGTTTTGACAGATTTTGTATGTGAAGTCAAACTTTTCTTGGTTGAAAGTTGACTTTTGGGAAAATGAGGGTTATGACTGGTTTAAGAGTTTGAACACCTTCCACACATCATTTGTGGATTGTGTAGATGGTTTGTGATGATTTTGAATGGGTGGAAATGACTTTGGAAGATGTTTTGCTCAAGGCAGATTTTTAGGTATTTTGGAGTGGTTTTCTTCACTTGTAAGAAAATGCAAAGCAAGATGAGAGCAAGGGTTTTCTATTGGGTTTTAGAGTGCTCTGGGGTACCTTTCCACATAGAGGAGACCTCTATTTATAGGCAAGGGAAGGTTTGGGACAGATTTGTCTTTTGCATTTTGGAGGGATTTTTCTTAAGTGAAAATTTGTTCAAGATTGTGGACAGCTGCAAATCCAATCTTTTGGCTCTAGTTTATGCATAAATCAAGTGGCATGAATGACAAAGAAGTGACTGAAGTATGGCTAGGGGTAGGAGAACTGCAGCTGCAAGACTTTCTTCCATAAAGTTTCTCTTTCCTCATTTCTTCCATTAAAATAATACCAACTTGCCTCCAACTTGCAAGACTCATCAATCCTCTTGATTTTCTGCATTTCTCCACACCATACTCTCTAAATAGCAGATAGAAATATGATCCAATGGTTGAGAATGGTTCAAGTGATCAAAAAGTGAGTTTGTGAAAAAGTGAAAATGTTGAACCCAAGTGTTAAAACCTCAACTTGCTGGATTCATAACTCTTAACTCATAAGGGCTATGGAGGAGTTCTAGTACATTTTGGAAAGCCCTCATGTAGCTCTACAACTTTCATGTTTTTATGATCTTCAGATTCCAAATGGAACTAGGTCAAAAATCCACTCAAAGTTGCTAAAAAACATGCCTAAAAAGGCCAATAACTTAGAATTTTTCTAAGTTATTTTTCCCTATTGTAATGAATTTGGCCATAACTCCAAATCTATGCATTTTCTGCTCATGGACCAATGTGGGACTTTTGTAGGACTTGTCAAGAGATTTCCAATGAGCTTTGAACCAACTCAATTGGATGTGTGATTAGGGAGTTATGGTCTTGCCCCTTTCAAAACCCTAATTTCCCGATTTCTCGATTACTCCTCAACCCTTGATCCAATGGTCATGAAATTTCATGGATAAGTTTAATATGCCATTAGGAACATTTTCTATTCACACTTTGAGGTCAAATTACTTATGATTGTAGAGTTGACTCTTCGGTCAACCGAACGATCGATCGATGACTACCGAGTCGACTGTTGATGTTCCGGGTCTTTTGAGGCCTTGAAACTTCTTGAGTAGACTTCTCCAAGCCATATGAACTTCATGGAGTGACTTTTTCCCCAAATCTCCTGATTTTCAATTGACTGATCAATTGAAGCTCTTATGATTAAAATTGATGGTCAATCTTCTATCCCCAAACACCTTAGGACACATGTAGATCCATGGAAACAAGTTTGCTTGAAGAAACAAACTTTATCCTGATTAAAATCGAAACCCTAATTCCAACCTTTTCAACTGTAGCCACTTGCACTTGGTATAAACACTTGGATGAGCTTCACAATGACCCTCAAGGCCTCTAATGAGCTTAAGTGATAATCTCCCTCCATAACCATGGACTTGTGATCCTCAGATGACCTTCAGGAGGTGAACCACATACACTTTTCTGCCTACCCAAAGGGCTTTGACTTGTCTTTGATGATGATAACCACTTGACAACTTGAATACAAACCCTTGATTAGGTTTAGAAACCTTGACACATCCCTCTTGTTGAACACACATCTCTAGATCCCCTGTAAAAATGCAAAAGGCTATGCAATGCAATATGCTAGAACAATGAAATGAAACATAACCAAGTAAAGAAAAGGTTGAGCAAATTTTGGGGTACAACACAAGTCATACTCCAACTTGTAAGTCGATTGTTTTTTAGCATCAGCATCAACCTCATGCAAACACTTCCTCTCTTTCTTTGGTTGTGGTTTCGTTTACTAGGAGCACCCTTAGGGACTAGGAACCGACCTAAATTTTTCTCAAACCCTTGATTCGATGTCAAGTTATTACTTCCCTCATAAGTCAGTTTCCTTTTGCAATTGCCGTCACGCAAATTTAAACTTCGATCGTACATCGTGTATTTCTTAAAACTAAAACCTCTTTTCTTAAAAAAAAATCAAAAAACACTTTAATCATATCTCTAACCTCTTTCCAAAATCTAAAAATATTTCACAAATCTCAAACCATTTTTCGACTCTTGGCTTTCCGTTTAAACCTTTTCAAAAAGGACATGCTATTTAGCATCGCCCATAAAAAGTATATAACAAACCAAAAACATTTTCAACAAGAACTACAGAGTTTTGATTCCCTCTGGGATACGTAGGCACTTGTCGCTTGCGCGAAAATAAGGTGCCGGCATGACAGAAGAGTCGCCACCTTTCGTTATTTATCCCTCAGAGCGGGAAAGGAAACAATCGGAAAAACCTGACGAATATGGGTAAGACAAGGTCATCGCAACCATTGTCTGGGTTCGGGAGTCGGTTACGCAAGGGGAAGGTATTAGCACCCCTCACGTCCGTCGTACTCGACGGGATCCACGCTTGTTTGTTTACTTGGACGGGTTGGTTTTATTCTATCTACCTATCAAGGCTGGCTGAAAAAGAAAAGAAAAATGACTCGGCAAAGCGTCGCGCTTTATGCCTACGTATTCTCATCAGAGAATGAGAAATCAGAGTCAACGTAGTTCGGCCTACGAAGGGTTATGGGGGAAGGGTTGCTTGCTAGGATATCGCATCCTATGCCTACGTACTTCCACACTGTATGGAAGATCAGAGCAAACGTAGTTCGGGAAACTACGGGTTATCTCCTGCTTTGAAAGAAGTGTTTTTTATTGTTTTTGCAATTTCAACCGCACTGGAGACTATGACCTGAGCGTGGATGCGTCGCATGTCACCCAAAGGGTACCATACTAAACATCCAGACTGTGGAAAAGAAACTCTCCCGCAATCCTTTCTCAGATAGCTTAAGGCTCGTAACGTACGAAAGAAATCATTCATGATTACTGTATCTTAAACTGCTTTGAGATGAGAAGAGAACAGGCCCAACTAGGAGGGAGACTATCAAGTCCTACTGTTATCATGCCATGGATTCATCCTATGGTTGAAGTTTGAACAGGGAACTCCTAGAAGTTGTCATGCATAGGTTTCAACCTAAAAGTCTATCATCAAATCCTTATCAAAGGAAATGAGAGTCCTAAGGGATCATGTCAATGATACACCAAAACAGACAAAGCATCAGCTTAACAGTAAAATGCATGCAATGCAAGTGAGGGAGGAAATGTGTGTGGGGCTTCAGCCTCCACAAGCTCGTCTCGACCTCAAGCCAGTCATGAAATAACAGTAATCATACTGAAAATAAACAACATGCTATCAAGCAATATACAGACAAAAGAAATGAAGTGCCATCAGGCAAACAAACCACATGCTTGAGAAAGAAACTATCTATATCTAAGCTCTAATCCTAACCCTAAAACAAAACCTTAATCAAAACTAAGCAAAGCCCTAAAGCAAAATCCTAATCAAGAGAAAACAATCCCAGTCTTCAAGCTTCAAAACAAGCTTACCAAAGAAAGGGAGCTAAGTAGGCAGACTCATAGTGTCTTCCTCAGGAAAGCACTAGGAGGCTTATACTCAGGAATCATATCCTATGTGGCTCAACAACTGTGATCAGTTTACATTCCTCCTCAGGAGAAACTAAACTCACATGAAGGCTCCAACATCACTGGATACTTAAGAAATCCTAGATGAACTAAGGGAACTAAGTGAACAGACCCATAGGACCTTCCTCAGGAAAGTACTAGGAGGCTTCCACTTAGGAATTGTATCCCATGCGGCTCAACAACTGTGATCAGTTTACATTCCTCCTCAGGAGAAATTAAACTCACATGAAGGCTCCAACATCATTGGATACTTGAGAAAGCCTAGATGAACTAAGGGAACTAAGTGAATAGACCCATAGGACCTTCCTCAGGAAAGTACTAGGAGGCTTCCACTTAGGAATCGTATCCCATGTGGCTCAACAACTGTGATCAGTTTACATTCCTCCTCAGGAGAAACTAAACTCACATGAAGGCTCCAACATCATTGGATACTTAAGAAAGAGGTGAGAAGAAAGAATGAAAGACATCCATAGTGCCTTCCTCAGGAAAGTACCATGAATTTCCCTCAAACTTCAGGATCTCAAACCTCACAAACAGAGAACAAGCTCCAACCTCTGGGTCTCTGGGTCTTGATCTTCAATCTTCTCCTTCATCATGCTCCTTCAACAAGGTCTTCAAAACAAACTAAGCCCCACAACAATTCCCCAAAGATAAACCCCAAAAGACAGGCAAACAATCAGTCAACTTCAGAAAATATCTAAAAATACTAAAGCAAGGGGGAAAAATCTAACAATCATTTACAAGGGTCTATAACACCTACCCATAACATCCCTATATGCCCATACCCAAAAATCAAGACAAAACTCTCAAAAGAAAGTGATTTATTTCACCTATGCATTCTTAAACCCTAATTATGATTACTCTAATCTCACCTAATCAAACTAATCAACTTTTAATCTAAAAATCTTGAAATAAATCCTATGGGAAACTATGATTCAATATCTAATCACACCAAAAATAATGGCTCCAAAAGACTAAGGGAAGGTCCTAAAAGAAATTCTACAAAATTGAGTATCTACTTAAAACTATTAAAAAGCTATTTAAAAGAATAATATTCTAAAAATATGAAACTAAAAATAAAATGGAATTTTTATTTTTATTAATTTTCTAGACAAAATCATGAACCTATAGAAAAAACAAGAACTAAAAAATATTAATTTTTGGATTTTATATGATTTATTTACAAACAAGAAAATATGAAAGAAATTAAAAATAAAAGAAATGAATTAAAATGGGGGAGGGGGTGTCAAAATGAAAGGCGCCCAGTTATTTATTATGATGGGCCAGAGATAGGAGGTGTGGATAGCAGATGGCGTTAGGCCCACATGCATTCAGAATTTCAGTTAAAAAATAAAAGAAAAAGATCATGTACACGGTGCAAATAGCAGCTAAATGAAGTTCATTTCCAGTTTGGGCCGCTGGTGGGGGTGTGAATATCATTGATTCGCTGAGCCCAGGATTTCCACTTAATTTAAACGCTGCCTTTTGGTTATGGTATTCCCTCCGCTTTCTCGTTTGAATCGCAGCCGTTGGATGAGATTAAAAAGTCAAGTTCTGGGATGGATCCAACGGCTAATGGATCGTCTTCTCCAAACTTCCATCTAGGGTTTCAGAAAACCCTAACTCCATGCAAGAACTTTACCTCACTCGTGCTCTCTCATATGGCCATGAAAATTAAAAATTCTAAAACCAAAAATGCTCTACTAATCACAAGGAACATAGCCATACTCATAACTTTCTCTGAAACGCCTTGTATCGTCCAAACAGAATGCGTGAAGATTAGGGTTCCACCATGTTTCTCTGATATCAACCTTGGTTAAACTCAATTCTAATGGTATAAACTTGTTCATGGCGTTGCCCTCATCATTCTATGCTATCACATATCAATTAAAACCTACTGAACAGCTTGCTCTTGATCTTTAAAGAAATTAGGACCTGCCATGGAACCTCATGAAACTCTCTCAAATCTTCAGAAATTGATCAACTACCATGCCTTAACAACTCTATACCCAAGAATCTAGCAGAATGCACATAAATAAGGATCTATGGTAAAAGTTTCAAACCTGTCAAGTTGTAATGGTGAGTGCAGCTAGAGGTGGTTTCAGAGCTTGTAATTGATGCCAAACACTCCTCTAATGATGGAGATGGTTCTGTTTGCAAGACCTTTGAGGAAGAAAGCTTGTAGATGAAGAAATGGAACCTTGCTTGATTTTGAAGAAACCTTGAATATCACTTTCTCCTTCACTCTTCACCACTGATTCACCAACCTTTTTCTTCATCATGACCCCCTCAATATATAACCATCCATGGAAGAATCTAGAACTTCCTAGAATGAGCTAGAAAGTAATGGAAAGTCATGGAATTTCTCTTGTAATGACATATGGTAACATCTCATATCTCATGCATCAAGACCTTAATTTTGTGCCAAAATCTCCCCTTGTGAGATATTGAAATGGAATGTGTGGACAAATAGTTGATTCCTTTCCTTTGGTGAGGTTTTTCATAGGTTCCTTAATATGCAAGAAAGAACTTTACAAAGTAACCCCCATTTTAAGACCTCAAACCAAAAATCTATTTAAAACATTGTTTTTAAAATGATGTTTGGATTCAAAATGACATATTGGATGACCTATTTTGGATTCCTAGATCTCCCAAACCAATTTCCAACTTGGATCCATTTAACTTTTAAGACATTTTTAGGTCATTTTCAACCATTCTTATAAATCCTTGCTACAAGCTTTTCCAACAACTCATGACCACTTTTCGAGGCTTAAAATGCCATTTTGAACAACTTTGATGTTTTGAGTTTTTTCATTTGAGGCTTGGAAATAGGAGATATGGCCTTTGCTTAAAATGACCTATAATCACCAAATGACCAAAATACCCCTGCCTTATTCAAACCATAAGTTGCGTTCTACAAATCCTATCAAGGACTTCTAGTACTCTCTAGAAATCTAAGAAGATGCTCTTCAACATTCATGTTGACCAAGAGATCATAGGAATCATCCTACTATGGCAAAAGTTGTCTGCAAGTTGGGTGACTTTCAAGGACCCAGATTCACACACCTCAGATGACCTGTAATTTTTCAAAACCATAACTTGAGCTCTGCACATCCTATCAAGGACTTCTACCACTCAAATTAAAGCTAAGAACAAGCTCTACAACATTCATGTTGTGGGTAAGATGAGATATCAACCACATCTTGAACTAAAACTGCCTGGAAGATAGGGATCAAACTAGGGTTTTTTCACTGACAATCCTTAGAAACCCTGACTTAAAACTTCTCAAACTCCTCAATCATGATGAGTTGGTCTAGGAATCATCTTTATAACATCTCCATACATCATTCCATGATCTCATGGCCCTTGGATTAGGTCTCAACCTTCTCCAAATCTTCAGTTGACCTAGGGTTGACCCAGTCAAAACCCTAATTCTACCATTCATGGTTGAATCTTCTGAATTCTTGCACAATGACCTCTCTGGGCTTCATGATGGCTTTCAAGACATCTCATAAGCTTTCCCAAAGCTTCAAGTTCATTCTCAAAGTCTTAGAATCATCTTAGGAGCACCCACAACTCTCAAGTTAGGAGGCACACAACTCTGGTTTCAACCAATTTCTCTGAGGACCTCTTGAACTTTCTGATGAAGGTATCAACTTTCAAACACTTGATGGGTAAATAAATGTTGGTCAAATTTTGGGGTGCAACAGCTGCCCCTATTCAAACGGCTTGAACCTGACTGGGTGAGAAGCGAACGACTCTCAGCCAATCAAGGTGCGAGACGGTTGAATACCGGTAAACCCGAAAATTTGCCAACTGCACGAGCACACGATACTCTGTGGGGAACAAATCTTCGAATACTGCAATACTAGCTGCATGACAACTAGCTGAAGAAATACTGATCTGACGTCGCCGTTAATTATCCACGTTAACTTCTTCTGACATTGCTTTCAGACAACCACAACACCCAACATCACCGCTGGAAGACTAAACCACCTGACCTCGCCGTCGGACAGTCAAAATACCCCGCCTCGCTGCTGGAGAACTAAATCATCTGGCATACCCAACATCGCCGCCGGAAAACTGAATCTGACATCGCCGCCGGAAACAAACATTACTCTGAGAGACACTCGACATCGCCGTCGTACAAACATCATCTCTGCTGGGGATTTAAAGAGTCTGACATTGCCGTCAAACAAACATCCAACCTCGTCGCCGAAAACAAACATAATCTGACCCCGCCGTCAAATCCAAACATCCAACCTCGCCGCCGGACACAAACATAATCTGACCTCGCCGTCGGATAATCAAAATACCCCGCATCGCCGCTGGAGAAAATACGACACTGAACAACTCTGACCTGGGGTTCACCCCTGGTAAATGGAACAAAAGGTACACTTGCGTATTTGAAACTACTCCGCTGGGAATGAGAGACTTAGCCAAGCACACTCTGATCTGGGGTTCTCCCTCAGAACCATAACGAACATCCGAACACTACTGCATACTGATCCTGTCGTAGAACTTCAACATCAAAGCTATATGAAACCCTGGCCCCTGGCCACTTCCAGCTTCAGCTAGAAAAGATCTTCAAGTACTCCTGAAGATGGGATCCTTGGCCTCCAAGGGTATAAACCTTGCCCGTCGGCGATTCCAGCTTCAGCTAGAAAAGATCCTCAAGTATTTCTGAAGATAAGCATCCTTGACCTTCAAGGATGTAAACTTTGCCCATCGGCAACTCTGCAGGAGGTATCTTCGACTTCAGTCTGAAGAAATGGTCCTTGGCCTCCAAGGATACATGGATCTGCCTTCAGGCAAATCCGCCTCTGCTATAGAGTATCCGTGACTTCAGTCAGGGATATACTTCGGCCTTCAGTCCGAAAAATGAATCCTAGGTCATTCATGACCTTGGGGGATAACCTTGCCTTCAGGCACCTTCGCTTCAGCTTGGGAAATCTGTGACTTCAGTCAGAGAAGTGGTATCTTGAGCCATTCATGACTCTACGGGGATTCAAACACTTTGCCTTCAGGAAAACTCCGCTTCAGCTGGAGAAACATCTTCGACTTCAGTCAGAAGAAACGCTATTCGCTTCATCGCAATCAATCATCACCTCAGGACAACTGACTTGGTCTTCAGGCCAACACGGATCACCTTGCATACAAAAGCTGTATCTACAAACTTTGGAACCTTGTCTCCAGACAAATGCTGATTCATCAACATGGAACTCTGAATCCACAGGAACCTTCTGATATCGTCTTCAGGCGTTTACGAAGTCAATCTTCAGATTAGACATCACTGTTGGAGCAAACATATCACGCTGCTAAGGACTTCAAGAATTATCCTGAACAAACAACTCCGTCGGGCACCTTCAAGAATCATCCTGAACCGATAACCATTCTGGAGACTTTTACTCTATTGGGGATTCCAGGAATCTTCCTGGACAACTCTTGCTGGGTTCAAACCAATCACGGCTTGAGCAGCTTCCAAGGACTCGGCTCTCTTGGAGTTTCAGGCATTGTCATGGGCGATCTTCGCCAGGGACGCTGCTGGGGAGCTCAAGAATCATCTTAGGCAAACAACTCGGGAAACTGCGCTGGGGATCTCACAAATCATCTTGAGCAAATGGCTTTGCTGAGGGATTCGAGAATCATCTCGAACTAAAGACTTCGCTGGGGGATCTCAAAAATCATCTTGAGCAAATGGCCCTGCGGTGGAACATCTGTAAAACAAGAATGATAACAACCTAGATCATGTTTATGATGCATATGCTTCGGTGCCATGCCCCACACGGTGGAAATGCTATGCGTTTATGCTAAATGCTATGCAATCATGCACAATGCTATGCGATCATGCACAATGCTATGCAATCATGCACAATGTTATCCCATCAGCAACATAAATGTCGAGGGGGAATTCTCCTGTCAAGGAGAAAGAACTGCTCAGATAGAGGAATCATCCTGCTGAGGAGAACGTGGACACGCCAATATCAATTGGACTCTGTCTAGGGAATTGATATTCTGTTGACTGCTGCGAGGAAAACAACTTCAGTTGACTGCCGCAGGGGAACGAAGCTTTACGAGAACCTGGATCTGCTAAAGGAGAGCGATGTCAGTTGCGAGAGTAAACTGCGCGGCCTTCTCGGTTACTCTTCTGGGGATGATAACTCTGTGGGGAAACAACTTCAGCTGCTTAACACTCCACTGGGCAACCCACTCATGGTCTGATCAACTTCCAAGGATTCGGCTCTCTTGGGTAATCTGCAAAATCGGCTGGGGAAGGAGAAATCATTCTGCTTCACTGGAGAGAGAGCGACTCTGGGGAAAATACAACACCAACTGATCAATGCTCTGCTAGGGACAATCCACTCATGGTCCTAATTGCTTCCAAGGATTCGGCTCTCTTGGGGGTTTGTTGACTCAGTCGGGGAGAGAAATCATTCTACTTCACTGGAGAGTACGACTCTGATGAGGAATTTCAGTTTTGCTAGGGAAGAAAGAATCATCTGACTTCGGGGGAGAGTAAAACTCTGCAAAGGAATACAACATCAGTTGTTCCATTACTCTACTGGGGAAGAGGGGACCATCCAACTTCAGGAGAGAGTATAACTCTGGTGGGGAATCTCAATTCCGCTGGAGACTTCAGTCTGGCACCATCAGTTACTGCATACTTCGGCGTACGAACCATTTCCTACAAAACCTGTACTCGTGACCCGGTGCTGGGGAAAGAATCCTGCCTCGGCGACCTTACTGGGGAAAACACGAGCTTCGGTACCCAAACATTTCTATGAAATCTGCACTTGTGACCCGGTGCTGGGGACATGAGCTTCGGCCCTTGACTCAGCTGATGAGGTGACGTTCCTTCAGGATGCGTCTGCTTGGGGAAAAGAATCATCTCTGCCTGGGGAGACATCTCAATGCTCACTATTCTACGTTCAGATTCTGCGGAAGAGAGACTACTGAACTCTGCTGGAAAAGGAGGACTTGCCCTGCTTCGGGGATGCGCACGGCACATCTTCTGGAAGGCGCTACACCTGCAACAACACAAACAAACAGACAAGATACCCTCCTCAAAGGGCCTATCAAGGTTATTATCTCGTGACAATATTCAGGTAATTAATTGTTTCAACAATCAATGGGCCTAGGCCCGTAAGTTTATGTATGCGCATTTTATCAAAAACATTGGCGTTTTCATTCGCAAGCAAAACAGATAAATGCTAAACAGGCAAGCAGAATTGCTGAACAATATGCATTTTATTGATGATGAACCCCTGAATGGGCAAAAGAGTGTTTTACAACAGAGGCAAACTCCTGGAATGAGGAAGCCGCGCAAAAATAAAACATAAATATACACCAGTATAGACAAATGTCGGCAACGAGGCGTAGACGAACACCATGAGTTGATCCCTCTAAGACCCACTCGACTTCGATATTTCTCCGACGCTTCAGCTTCGGAAGAGATTGATTCAGATAAACGGCCCTCAGGTCCTCCAAACCACTAAACAAAGAAAGTCCACACGCGGAACGCAGTCATTTGCTTATTCAAATCCCTAACTTTTGCGTGAACCGCCCTTCACGGGTTTTCAGTTCACCGGGATACCCTTTCTTGCCGAAACCGCCCAGTGTAGGTTTTCGACTTCGCGGGTGTACATTTTTTCAATATATCCCTAATTTTTGCCCGAACCTTTTATTCTGTTTTGGTTCGCCGGGATGCCCCTTTTTTGCCTGGACTCTTTCTTTTTTGTCCAGCGGGTCTCTTTCAAGCAAAGTATTTTTTAACTGCGTCCGCGTTCACCGGGGATGCAAAATCTTCACCATCCATCGTGGATAACAACAAAGCTCCTCCCGAGAAGACCTTGCTGACGACATACGGCCCTTCGTAATTCGGAGTCCACTTGCCCCGGTGATCGGAGTGTGGCGGAAGAATCTTCTTCAGGACGAGATCACCCGTCTGAAAGCTTCTAGGACGCACCTTCTTATCATAAGCTTTCTTCATTCGGCTCTGGTACAGATGACCAAATGCAATCGATGCTAACCTCTTCTCGTCCATCAGGCTGAGTTGGTTCAAACAATTCGTAATCCATTCTGCCTCGTCGAGTTTCACATCAACCAAAACTCGCAAAGAAGGAATCTCCACTTCTAACGGTAGGACAACCTCCATACCGTACACCAAGGAGAAAGGAGTTGCCCCGGTCGACGTACGCACCGTCGTACGATATCCGTGCAAGGCAAACGACAGCATCTCGTGCCAATCTTTGTACGTCACAACCATCTTCTGAACAATCTTCTTTATATTCTTGTTGGCGGCTTCGACGGCGCCATTCATCTTCGGCCGGTAAGGAGATGAGTTGTGGTGTTCAATCTTGAAGCTCTGGCACAGCTCCTTCATCATCTTGTTGTTCAAATTCGAACCATTATCAGTAATGATCCGCTCGGGAACTCCATAACGACAGATGATATCCTTCTTTATGAATTTAGCTACCACCTGCTTGGTCACATTAGCGTACGAGGCTGCCTCCACCCATTTGGTGAAGTAGTCGATAGCTACCAGAATGAAACGATGACCATTAGATGCAGTGGGCTCGATCTTTCCTATCATGTCGATGCCCCACATGGAGAACGTCCAAGGGGAGGACATGACATTCAATGGGCACGACGGCACATGAACTTTATCAGCATAAATCTGGCATTTATGGCATTTCTTCGCGAATCTGAAGCAATCTGACTCCATAGTCAGCCAGTAATATCCTGCTCTCGGGATCTTTCTCGTCATGGCATGCCCGCCGGCGTGCGTACCAAATGTGCCCTCATGGACTTCTTCCATGAGCATACTTGCCTCTTTCTCATCTACACATCTGAGTAGCACGAGATCGTGGTTTCTCTTATACAACACTCCATCAGGATTGAGATAAAAGTTTCCAGACAGCCTCCTCAGAGTCTTCTTATCCTGGGTTGACGCACCCACAGGATACTCCTTAGTCATAAGGAAGGTCTGGATGTCGTGGAACCATGGCTTGCCGTCGGCGGCATCCTCGATTGCAAAGACAAATGCCGGTCTGTCAAGACACGAAAGAACAATGCTTGGAGCTTCATTCCAAAGATTGACTTTATACATTGAAGCCAGCGTGGCTAAGGCATCAGCCATCTGATTTTCAGCCCTGGGTACATGATGAAGTTCCACCCGATCGAAGAACGGAAGCAGCCTCCTGGCATAATTCATGTACGACACCAAATTCGCTTGACGAGTTTCCCACTCCCCTTTAATCTGATTGATTACAAGCGCTGAGTCACCATATACGTCTAGATTCTTGATTCTCGAATCAATTGCCTCTTCTAGACCTATAATACATGCTTCATACTCTGCCTCATTGTTGGTAACTGGAAACGTCAGTCTCACAGTAAACGGGATGTGGGATCCGTGAGGAGTCGTGATGATAGCCCCAATACCACTTCCATAGGAATTAACCGCTCCATCGAATATCAACTTCCACTGAGACTTCCTATCTGGCCCCTCACCGGGCAATGGCTCATCGCAATCCTTCGCTTTGAGAAACATAATATCCTCGTCAGGGAATTCAAACTTCATCGGCTGGTAGTCTTTGATTGGCTGTTCGGCAAGGTAATCAGACAATACGCTTCCCTTAATGGCCTTCTGGGAGACGTACTGAATATCATATTCTGTCAACACCATTTGCCATCTGGCAATCCTGCCCGAAAGAGCCTGCTTTTCGAAGACGTACTTGATCGGATCCATCTTCGAAATTAGCATAGTGGTGTGATTGAGCATATACTGTCGTAGACGTTTGGCGGCCCAAGCTAATGCACAACACGTCTTCTCCAGCATCGAGTATCGAGATTCACACTCAGTGAACTTTTTACTCAAATAATAAATGGCGTGCTCTTTTCTGCCCGTCTCGTCGTGTTGACCGAGAACACATCCCATACTATTCTCCAGAACCGTCAGGTACATGATTAATGGCCGTCCAGCCACTGGGGGTATCAAGATTGGAGGTTCTTGAAGATACTGCTTTATTTTGTCGAATGCCTTCTGGCAATCCTCATTCCAAGTAATCGCCTGATCTTTCATTAAAAGCTTGAACATCGGTTCACAAGTGGCCGTGAGCTGAGAGATAAACCTTGCAATGTAGTTTATTCGGCCCAAGAAACCACGAACTTCTTTTTCTGTCTTCGGTGCTGGCATTTCTTGAATAGCTTTTATTTTCGCAGGATCAACCTCAATACCTCGTTCACTAACGATAAACCCCAATAACTTTCCGGACCGCACTCCGAAAGTGCACTTGTTAGGATTCAGCCTCAGCCTGAACTTCCTAAGCCTTTCAAAAAGCTTCAATAAGTTGACCAGATGCTCTTCCTCCGTTTGGGACTTTGCAATCATGTCATCAACATAGACCTCGATCTCATGATGAATCATATCATGAAACAAAGTTACCATTGCTTGCTGGTAAGTGGCCCCTGCGTTCTTCAGACCGAAGGGCATTACCTTATAGCAAAATGTTCCCCAGGGGGTGATAAACGTCGTTTTCTTCATGTCCTCCGGTGCCATCTTAATCTGATTGTAACCGGAGAAGCCATCCATGAACGAAAACACGGAGAACTGGGTTGTGTTGTCGACCAACACATCGATATGAGGCAACGGGAAATCATCCTTAGGGCTCGCCCTATTCAAATCCCGATAATCGACGCACATGCGTACCTTACCGTCCTTCTTCGGTACAGGCACTATGTTGGCGACCCACGGAGGGTAAGTGGTAACGGCTAGAAATCCTGCGTCCAACTGCTTCTGGACTTCTTCTTTGATTTTTACAGCCATATCTGGTCTCGTCCTCCTAAGCTTCTGCTTGACTGGAGGGCAATCCTCTCGCAACGGCAAGCGATGAACCACGATGTCTGTGTCAAGTCCGGGCATATCTTCGTATGACCAAGCAAAGGTGTCACTATACTCTCGAAGCATCTCGACCAGTCTATGCTTGACATCATTCTGCAGTGCAGCCCTTACTCTGACATTTCTGACGAGCTCTTCAGAACCCAGGTTTACGATCTCAATATCTTCCTCATGAGGCAGAATAACCTTTTCCTCTTGTTTCAACAAGCGGGCCAACTCTTCCGGAAGGTCTTCGTCTTCATCAATCTCATCCTCGACTTGATAGATCGGGAAATCGAAGTCGTAGTGAGTCGTAGAGGGTCCAGAGTCGATGTCGTCTGTTATGTGGATCCTGCAATAACAAGGGTTAAGTTTAAAGCAAGAATATGCAGGTTAGCACAAACCCCGTTGCCATTTTACTGTTTTTCAAAATAAACATAAAACAGGAATAACAGAGAACACAATATTTGAGTACGAAGAAAACGCCTTTGATTTATTAACAAAATGCATGTACATAATCCAACAAGGCCCTGACAATAAAACCACTATGCCCCGGGCAGGACATAGGGTTGTACAAAGATTGTAAAAAGCAAATCATTACTCTTCACTTGTCAGCTGGATAATCTCCTTGATGGTCCAATTGTTGAGGCGCTCGCCCGACTTGCTTGGCTGAATCCAGGCGTCCAGATCACAATCGCTATCCCCGCTGTCCTCAGACGCTGCGTTGATGCTTTCGAAAATCACTCCGCCCTTGGTGAATAGGATCGGCCCCTTCCCACGAGACGAACTGCTAGACGAAGAAGATGAAGCTTCAGCTTCAGGAGAATACCCCAATCCAAACTTATCCTGCTTGATCGGTATCTCCAAAACATGCCCCCAGCCTGGGGTGGAACCGGCTTCGACAACGGCCCGAGCTTCTTTGAACGAGGAGAGATTCATCCCTTGCTTCTCTATGACGACAGGAGCTACCTCTTTCACCTTGACGGCTTCAAATGCTTGGCAGAGAGTTTCATGGATTTCGCCATCCATTTCAACATATTTAAAGGATGACAAGTGGCTCACCATAATGTCCTCCTCACCACAGACGGTTACTATGCTCCCCCCGACAGCATATTTGAGCTTTTGATGTAGCGTGGACGTCACGGCACCAGCAGCATGGATCCATGGCCGACCTAAGAGGCAACTGTAGGCAGGCATGATATCCATGATATAAAAAACCGTATCGAACGTCTCCGGACCAACTTGAATTGGCAGGGTCAACTCTCCAAAAACGTGGCGCTTAGTTCCGTCAAATGCTTTCACCACCAGATCACTGGGCGTGCAAAGCAATCCACGAGTGTCCAACTTCATTAATGCCTTTTTCGGAAGTACATTAAGCGACGAACCCGTGTCAACCAGGAAATGCGACATGATTGTGCCTCTGCACTCTATCGAGACGTGCAAGGCGCTGTTGTGATCTCTCCCTTTAGGAGTCAGCTCTAAATCTGTGAAACCTAGCCCATTGCCAGCATTAACATGGGCTACCACCTCTTCTAGCTGATTTACTGATATCTCTTGCGGCACGTAGGCAGCGTTCAATACCTTCAGTAATGCGTTGCGGTGCGCTTCAGAACACAGCAACAAGTTGAGAATTGAAATTTTTGACGGAGTCTGATGAAGATGGTCTACAATTTTGTAGTCGCTCTTCTTGATTAACCGCATGAACTCCTCGGCATCTTTGACAAGCAAATCCTTCTCTGCCCCACAAGGGACCTCTTCGAAGGCTTTGCCTTTACCCTTATCCACAACATCAGTTCTGACCACTTTCTCTGCCACAACCTCTGTCGGCGCAAACACTCTTCCACTTTGAGTAATACCACTAACTCCTGCGAGATTCTGCACAGTCGACCCGTATGGCTCCAGCTCTAACTTCTGACCATTGTAATAGACTTCAGCGCCATAATGCCATGGAACGGCGTTAGTGCTCTCGAATGGGATCGGCCCGGCCCTGGTAATAGTGATTGTAGGCGGTCGGGGCGCAGAAATAGTAATAGGTCGACGAGGAATAGTGATGGTAGCGACTTCATCTGCCTGTTTCAACACAACCTCCCCTGATACACTTTCAACTCTCCGGCTGAACTGCAAAATACCCTCAGACATCAGACTTTGGATACCTTCTACCAGCTGCTCACACCCATCAGGACGTGTAGCACAAGCCATGCATAATTCTCCGCATCCTGGAAATAACCCCATCTTCACCAACTTAGCTTTGACGAAACTAAGCGGCGTCTTTAAGTCTTTGACATCAGTCAACAGATCTGCACTCTCCTCAGCGATAATGGCGTTCACTCCGCCTCCCCTATGATGAGGCATAGGGTTTTTGGTAACATTGGGCACATTATCAGAAAAGTTAATAACCTTGGCGTCTACCAGGTCCTGCACCTTGTGCTTAAAAGCTTTACAATTCTCAATCGTATGGCCTGGTGCCCCGGTATGGAAATCGCAAGTGGTATTTGCGTCATACCCCGGTGGTGGTGCCCCTGTTAAGGGAGCCAACGTCCTCTTTTGAACTAACTGAAGCTGAAGCAAAGTTTGCAAGAGCTGCGCATACGACATAGGTGGAGCTTCGAAGTGACGATTTGCCAAAGGAGTCCGATTCTGATATTTCCTGTATCCCTGTTGACTCTGTTGCTGCGGTTGCTGCTGCTGCTGCTGCGGCGGAGCTGCCGAGATATTTATGCTAGCAATATGCTATTGAGGGCCCTTGCCCTTTCTCCGAGCGTTGGTGACAGCACTTGCATCCCCTTCTCGACGTTTTCTAGCGTAAGGTTTCTTTCCACCTCCTCCAGCTGAGGATGATTCGCCTTGAATTTTTCCGATTTTTATACCATTCTCGACATGCTCGCCCATAGTGATGAGAGCCGAGAATGTCCCAGACATGCCACTGACCAGCTTTTCATAATAGATTCCGGGAAGGGTAGCCACGAACATCTGCACTAGCTCGCGCTCAACCATCGGCGGTTGAACCCGAGCAGCCAACTCACGCCACCGCTGGGCGTACTCTTTAAAGCTTTCATTATTCCGCTGCGATAGATTCTGGAGTTGAACTCGGTTGGGGGCCAAGTCGTTGTTGTACTGATAGTGGAGGACAAACGCTTCAGTGAGATCTTTCCACGTGCGCACTGCAGTAGGCTCCAAGCCCATATACCACTCGAGGGATGGACCAGAAAGACTATCTTGGAAGAAGTGCATCAGCAACTTCTCATCGTCAGAATAGGCAAACATCTTTCTATAATAAGATCGAAGGTGGACACGAGGGCAAGTAGTACCCTTATACTTCTCAAAGACAGGCACCTTGAACTTATGAGGTACCTTGAAATCAGCAATTAACCCCAGCTTGGACATATCAACGCCCAACGTATTCTGATTCTCAATGTCTTTCATCTTGTCTTCCAGCGCTTTGAACCTGAGTCGCACTTTAGCATTCAACTCTGCTTCCACACCTCTTTGAGAAAACACATCATCCTGATGATCCTCAAGCCACGGTTGAGGCACCAACAGATTTCCGATACCAGTATTGCCGTTGACCGGTCCTATGTTGACATTAGCTCCCAGACTACCATTGTCGACGCCCGTCGCATTAAGTCCGATATTAGTCATCATATTGCCATTAGCACTGTCGTTGCCCCCGGCAACAGGAACAACATTCTGCGGAGCATCAACTGGAGGAGGAGTAGGCACAGCCCCGCCGTGAAGTATGCCGTTACTATCAACCCTGGAGATCAAAGGTTGAACCAAAGTACGAAGCTGGTCCTGACCATTAGCGACTACCTGCATCAGTTCCATAAAACGATCCATCCGTTCACGGAGCTCTTGAACATCTGACTGCACCTGATCCATGATCCTAGTCTGATTAGCTCGAGTTGAGTAACGGTGAATGAGTCCCTGATCAATCCTGAAGACCGGAAGCAGCTCGGAACCCGTGTACCTGAGAAACCTGTCAACATTAAAGGTTAGGAAAAGCAACAAAATGTAGGCCATGCAAAATGCTTCATGCAGATGCATGTGTGTGTCTGTGTGCTTGGGAGATTTCCCCCGATCCTAGCGCCTCAGTGCCAGTGCTGACAATAATAATAAGAAGAAGAAATCCAAGCCCAATCATGGAAACATCAATCTCATATATATGGAAGGCAGCATATAGCATCAACGACAGTCAACTTCAACACATCAAGGGCCGGGAACTTGTACACAACAGTCTTCCTGAGAGAGGCTATAATAATACCATAGGAGGCGAGAGATCCTGGATCGGGGAAACGGTACCTGTCACAGACACACGTTAATGGAATGCAAATGAACATGCAAACTAATGCAAAATGCAGGCATGCAACAATATATCCAGGTGGCTGCTGTGGAGATTCGGTATCAACAGTCACTGATGAGAAGAAAAACCCCGGTGTAAGACCACTGATCTGATCTGCTAAGAACGACCTTCTGACAGGACCCTATACATAAGATCAAAATTTTGCTCCGTCGAGAACAAATGTCTGATAATAAGGACCCCAGATGTATGATCAAGAAATATCTGCTGATGAAGTCTTCAGACCCCAAATCAAAAATCTGCCCTATTAAGAACAAACATACAGCTGCTGATGAGATCTTCAGACCCCACTCAAAATCTGCCCTATCAAGAACAAACAACATCTGCTGATGAGATCTTCAGACCCCACTCAAAACCTGCTCTATCAAGAACAAACCACTGATGACAATACTCTGATCAAAACCTGCTCTATCAAGGACAGACATACACCCGATGATAAGATCCTCTGATCAACATCTGCTCTATCAAGAACAGACAAATCTGCAACTGAGAACCCTGGTACCAACATAACTGATCCACTGTCAAGAAAACCAGGTAGTCTGAAGGTCAAAGTTTCCTGCAATAAACCCAATCCCACTCACAGGTATGGACCTAATCCACAGACAAAGGTACGGCATCCTATGCGGTCATCAGCGTCACAGACTTTCATGAGTGACGATACGATTCCCAGAAGGAGTGGCATCATCAAGTCATGAAGAGGCCTCACTTAGCTGACTTCCAAATGATCGGTCCCCAGAGTCGACAATCCTCACGTCTGGACTCCCCTCAGATCCTCAGGACCGGAAAGGAGCACCTCTGCGAGAACCTCGTTTGAGCGCAGATTTCGTAGGGAATTGTGCCTGCTCAGCAGACAGGTTCGTCTACTACTTTCCGCAACTATGTCTAGGTGTATACTCAAGCCCAGGTCCGGCTTCTCACTCATAGTAACATCCCTCTCCCACCGCAGCACAGATAATCATATCAAACTGGAAATAAAATGCGGGAAATAAAGTGCGAGAAGTAAAAATGCGATAAATAAACGCAACCCAACAAGCAAACATACAAGCGCTAGGATTGACTCTCATAGGGAACCGGAGAACCAGAGATTCTGGGTTCGGTCCCCAGCAGAGTCGCCAGCTGTCGCTTGCGCGAAAATAAGGTGTCGGCATGACAGAAGAGTCGCCACCTTTTGTTATTTATCCTTCAGAGCGGGAAAGGAAACGATCGGAAAAACCTGACGAATATGGGTAAGACAAGGTCATCGCAACCATTGTCTGGGTTCGGGAGTCGGTTACGCAAGGGGAAGGTATTAGCACCCCTCACGTCCGTCGTACTCGACGGGATCCACGCTTGTTTGTTTACTTGGACGGGTTGGTTTTATTCTATCTACCTATCAAGGCTGGCTGAAAAAGAAAAGAAAAATGACTCGGCAAAGCGTCGCGCTTTATGCCTACGTATTCTCATCAGAGAATGAGAAATCAGAGTCAACGTAGTTCGGCCTACGAAGGGTTATGGGGGAAGGGTTGCTCGCTAGGATATCGCATCCTATGCCTACGTACTTCCACACTGTATGGAAGATCAGAGCAAACGTAGTTCGGGAAACTACGGGTTATCTCCTGCTTTGAAAGAAGTGTTTTTTATTGTTTTTGCGATTTCAACCGCACTAGAGACTATGACCTGAGCGTGGATGCGTCGCATGTCACCCAAAGGGTACCATACTAAACATCCAGACTGTGGAAAAGAAACTCTCCCGCAATCCTTTCTCAGATAGCTTAAGGCTCGTAACGTACGAAAGAAATCATTCATGATTACTGTATCTTAAACTGCTTTGAGATGAGAAGAGAACAGGCCCAACTAGGAGGGAGACTATCAAGTCATACTGTTATCATGCCATGGATTCATCCTATGGTTGAAGTTTGAATAGGGAACTCCTAGAAGTTGTCATGCATAGGTTTCAACCTAAAAGTCTATCATCAAATCCTTATCAAAGGAAATGAGAGTCCTAAGGGATCATGTCAATGATACACCAAAACAGACAAAGCATCAGCTTAACAGTAAAATGCATGCAATGCAAGTGAGAGAGGAAATGTGTGTGGGGCTTCAGCCTCCACAAGCTCGTCTCGACCTCAAGCCAGTCATGAAATAACAGTAATCATATTGAAAATAAACAACATGCTATCAAGCAATATACAGACAAAAGAAATGAAGTGCCATCAGGCAAACAAACCACATGCTTGAGAAATAAACTATCTATATCTAAGCTCTAATCCTAACCCTAAAACAAAACCTTAATCAAAACTAAGCAAAGCCCTAAAGCAAAACCCTAATCAAGAGAAAACAATCCCAGTCTTCAAGCTTCAAAACAAGCTTACCAAAGAAAGGGAGCTAAGTAGGCAGACTCATAGTGTCTTCCTCAGGAAAGCACTAGGAGGCTTATACTCAGGAATCATATCCTATGTGGCTCAACAACTGTGATCAGTTTACATTCCTCCTCAGGAGAAACTAAACTCACATGAAGGCTCCAACATCACTGGATACTTAAGAAATCCTAGATGAACTAAGGGAACTAAGTGAACAGACCCATAGGACCTTCCTCAGGAAAGTACTAGGAGGCTTCCACTTAGGAATTGTATCCCATGCGGCTCAACAACTGTGATCAGTTTACATTCCTCCTTAGGAGAAATTAAACTCACATGAAGGCTCCAACATCATTGGATACTTGAGAAAGCCTAGATGAACTAAGGGACCTAAGTGAATAGACCCATAGGACCTTCCTCAGGAAAGTACTAGGAGGCTTCCACTTAGGAATCGTATCCCATGTGGCTCAACAACTGTGATCAGTTTACATTCCTCCTCAAGAGAAACTAAACTCACATGAAGGCTCCAACATCATTGGATACTTAAGAAAGAGGTGAGAAGAAAGAATGAAAGACATCCATAGTGCCTTCCTCAGGAAAGTACCATGAATTTCCCTCAAACTTCAGGATCTCAAACCTCACAAACAGAGAACAAGCTCCAACCTCTGGGTCTCTGGGTCTTGATCTTCAATCTTCTCCTTCAACAAGGTCTTCAAAACAAACTAAGCCCCACAACAATTCCCCAAAGATAAACCCCAAAAGACAGGCAAACAATCAGTCAACTTCAGAAAATATCTAAAAATACTAAAGCAAGGGGGGGAAATCTAACAATCATTTACAAGGGTCTATAACACCTACCCATAACATCCCTATATGCCCATACCCAAAAATCAAGACAAAACTCTCAAAAGAAAGTGATTTATTTCACCTATGCATTCTTAAACCCTAATTATGATTACTCTAATCTCACCTAATCAAACTAATCAACTTTTAATCTAAAAATCTTGAAATAAATCCTATGGGAAACTATGATTCAATATCTAATCACACCAAAAAGAATGGCTCCAAAAGACTAAGGGAAGGTCCTAAAAGAAATTCTACAAAATTGAGTATCTACTTAAAACTATTAAAAAGCTATTTAAAAGAATAATATTCTAAAAATATGAAACTAAAAATAAAATGGAATTTTTATTTTTATTAATTTTCTAGACAAAATCATGAACCTATAGAAAAAACAAGAACTAAAAAATATTAATTTTTGGATTTTATATGATTTATTTACAAACAAGAAAATATGAAAGAAATTAAAAATAAAAGAAATGAATTAAAATGGGGGAGGGGGTGTCAAAATGAAAGGCGCCCAGTTATTTATTATGATGGGCCAGAGATAGGAGGTGTGGATAGCAGATGGCGTTAGGCCCACATGCATTCAGAATTTCAGTTAAAAAAATAAAAGAAAAAGATCATGTACACGGTGCAAATAGCAGCTAAATGAAGTTCATTTCCAGTTTGGGCCGCTGGTGGGGGTGTGAATATCATTGATTCGCTGAGCCCAGGATTTCCACTTAATTTAAACGCTGCGTTTTGGTTATGGGATTCCCTCCGCTTTCTCGTTTGAATCGCAGTCGTTGGATGAGATTAAAAAGTCAAGTTCTGGGATGGATCCAACGGCTAATGGATCGTCTTCTCCAAACTTCCATCTAGGGTTTCAGAAAACCCTAACTCCATGCAAGAACTTTACCTCACTCGTGCTCTCTCATATGGCCATGAAAATTAAAAATTCTAAAACCAAAAATGCTCTACTAATCACAAGGAACATAGCCATACTCATAACTTTCTCTGAAACGCCTTGTATCGTCCAAACAGAATGCGTGAAGATTAGGGTTCCACCATGTTTCTCTGATATCAACCTTGGTTAAACTCAATTCTAATGGTATAAACTTGTTCATGGCGTTGCCCTCATCATTCTATGCTATCACATATCAATTAAAACCTACTGAACAACTTGCTCTTGATCTTTAAAGAAATTAGGACCTGCCATGGAACCTCATGAAACTCTCTCAAATCTTCAGAAATTGATCAACTACCATGCCTTAACAACTCTATACCCAAGAATCTAGCAGAATGCACATAAATAAGGATCTATGGTAAAAGTTTCAAACCTGTCAAGTTGTAATGGTGAGTGCAGCTAGAGGTGGTTTCAGAGCTTGTAATTGATGCCAAACACTCCTCTAATGATGGAGATGGTTCTGTTTGCAAGACCTTTGAGGAAGAAAGCTTGTAGATGAAGAAATGGAACCTTGCTTGATTTTGAAGAAACCTTGAATATCACTTTCTCCTTCACTCTTCACCACTGATTCACCAACCTTTTTCTTCATCATGACCCCCTCAATATATAACCATCCATGGAAGAATCTAGAACTTCCTAGAATGAGCTAGAAAGTAATGGAAAGTCATGGAATTTCTCTTGTAATGACATATGGTAACATCTCATATCTCATGCATCAAGACCTTAATTTTGTGCCAAAATCTCCCCTTGTGAGATATTGAAATGGAATGTGTGGACAAATAGCTGATTCCTTGCCTTTGGTGAGGTTTTTCATAGGTTCCTTAATATGCAAGAAAGAACTTTACAAAGTAACCCCCATTTTAAGACCTCAAACCAAAAATCTATTTAAACCATTGTTTTTAAAATGATGTTTGGATTCAAAATGACATATTGGATGACCTATTTTGGATTCCTAGATCTCCCAAACCAATTTCCAACTTGGATCCATTTAACTTATAAGACATTTTTAGGTCATTTTCAACCATTCTTGTAAATCCTTGCTACAAGCTTTTCCAACAACTCATGACCACTTTTCTAGGCTTAAAATGCCATTTTGAACAACTTTGATGTTTTGAGTTTTTTCATTTGAGGCTTGGAAATAGGAGATATGGCCTTTGCTTAAAATGACCTATAATCACCAAATGACCAAAATACCCCTGCCTTATTCAAACCATAAGTTGAGTTCTACAAATCCTATCAAGGACTTCTAGTACTCTCTAGAAAGCTAAGAAGATGCTCTTCAACATTCATGTTGACCAAGAGATCATAGGAATCATCCTACTATGGAAAAAGTTGTCTGCAAGTTGGGTGACTTTCAAGGACTCAGATTCACACACCTCAGATGACCTGTAATTTGTCAAAACCATAACTTGAGCTCTGCACATCCTATCAAGGACTTCTACCACTCAAATTAAAGCTAAGAACAAGATCTACAACATTCATGTTGTGGGGAAGATGAGATATCAACCACATCTTGAACTAAAACTGCCTGAAAGATAGGGATCAAACTAGGGTTTTTTCACTGACAATCCTTAGAAACCCTGACTTAAAACTTCTCAAACTCCTCAATCATTATGAGTTGGTCTAGGAATCATCTTTATAACATCTCCATACATCATTCCATGATCTCATGGCCCTTGGATTAGGTCTCAACCTTCTCCAAATCTTCAGTTGACTTAGGGTTGACCCAGTCAAAACCCTAATTCTACCATTCATGGTTGAATCTTCTGAACTCTTGCACAATGACCTCTCTGGGCTTCATGATGGCTTTCAAGACATCTCATAAGCTTTCCCAAAGCTTCAAGTTCATTCTCAAAGTCTCAGAATCATCTGAGGAGCACCCACAACTCTCAAGTTAGGAGGCACACAACTCTAGTTTCAACCAATTTCTCTGAGGACCTCTTGAACTTTCTGATGAAGGTATCAACTTTCAAACACTTGATGGGTAAATAAATGTTGGTCAAATTTTGGGGTGCAACAGCACTGGGTTGAAAACTCAGACTAACTCAATAATAAAAATCTTTCATTTTTCCCTCAAGTAATCATCAACTTTTTCCCTTAGGAAGCAATAAGATATCGAATACCTTTCATGTCTAGACAACTTAGATGGTTCCCATCGAGTACGATGGATGTAGAGAGTTCTAGTACCTTCTCCTTATATAACATGGTTGCGATGACCATGTCCTATCCTTTTCCCGTGGGTTTTCTCGATATTTTCCCTTTCCCTTTGTGGAATAAATAAAGTTCGGTGGCGACTCTCTGTTAGTTCATCCGCGAACTTTCTCCATGAGGTCGTATTTTTCGAGGTGCAACAATCAACACACCACAGGGGAAATGGAATGTGTTGGTCGACCCCTCCTAGAAATACATACACACCAACAGTAGGCAAGGGTTAAGCCTATGAGCATTCCTGGAGAGTTGAATAGTGTTGAAGATGCCAGCTGTCTTCCATTTCTCTTGACGCTCGCCTTGGACTCTTTAAGCCAGAAGATGTAGTATTTGTTGCCTGGAGTGGACATCGACCGGAAAAATCGAGCTTTTGGCGCCATGAACATAAGGTCGAAGGCACCACCTTTCTGAAATGCAGGGCGAATGGTAAGAAGGTAGCAAGGGAAAAACGCACGGAGTTCTTCATGGCTGGGTTTCATGTCAGGGTATGACCCATGGAAAGTGTGCAATTTTCCAGCCACCGCAAAAGGTATGATCATCTGGCGTCAGACACGGATCCACATTAGTTACTTTGAGGGCAGCTGCCCCCACTTTTGTTTATAATGTTAAAAAAAATTTAATAATTTTATTTTTTACTTAATTAAATTCAAATGTTGCCCAAAATTTTTTTTCAATATTTTTAAGACTTTAATAGTTATATATTAATAGTGTAATAAAATTTTCAACTACAATCTAATAAAATATATCTTTTTATCATATCATATAAGTAATTTAAAAATTTCAATTTGATTTGACGAAATAGATGGTCATCATTAATTAACAATATAAAATTAAGTTATACCGTCGATGTATCATTCATTTCTCTATTTTAAAAAATAATAATTTCAAAACTTTAAAATATAAAAATCTTTAATATATATATATATATATATATATATATATATATATATATATATATATATATATATATATATATATTGCCCCCATAAACTAAAATTTATGGATCCGTCCCTGTCTGGCGTTGCCAGGTCGCTATCACCGCGTCATCAACATACGTCGAATTCAGAAGAGGCATGAGGGATTCAGCTTCAGAGAGAACAAAAGAAATGAGGTTGTTTCCGGTGATGTGAGTAGCAGAAGCGGTTGAAGATGCCATTGAAAGAGAAGATCAAAAGAACTTTGGGAGCAAAAAGATGCAAGGAAAGGAAAGTGTGAGAGAAGATGGAAAAGAAAACCAAATGTGGGCAAGAACTATTTATAGACAAGTTGCATGCAGTTGAAAAGGAAAGGGTATGTTTCGATTCTAGAGTGAGTGGGAGTGGCTTAAATCCCATAGCGTAGGACGCGACTAGGCATGATGAGTTTTCTTGGAAATTGTGGTGCAAAAATGCGCTATTATTACGTCAGACTGTGGGTGACGCGTGACTGACTCGACAGAAGGAAAATGATTGTGTTGCTGGGTCAGAACCAAGGTACAATCGAAATCTCACAGGAAACCAAAACGCCAAGTTTCTCAGTCGACACAGTGCTCCGTCAAAATTGGATTTTTGGGGGGCATCTTCTTGGCTGGAAGATTTCGACTGAGAAAAGTTGACATAAAAGCTAGCATGTGGGTCAACAGGTTAAGAAGATGGTGAAGGAAACGACATAAGTCGACGTCAGCAGAAGGGGTGTTGTGAGTCGACTCAATGTTATTCCGTCGAAGGTGTCGACTGATGGTCAAGGAAACCGACACGAAGTATGAGAACCTTTGAGCGGGAGGAAATTTGAAAGCTGGGAACGTGGGGAAGTTACAAAGAACATGTATGAACATGTGGCGCCACCAAGAACAACATGAAGAAAACAACAGTTATTTTCTTTTCCTATTTAAAGCAATGCCCATTTTCATTTTAAGGGCACATTTTGTAACATTGTGAAGGAAATACACTCTGAGTACCATGCGTTAAGAGAAAAGAGTTCACTCCTGCAAAATGTATGATAGCGTCCACATTTTTTTTAAAAGCAATTTACATAACCAAATTTTAAGATATCTTGCCTTTTTACTTGTTTATTTTATTTGCTTGTTTCTTCAATTAGTGTACATTTTTATTCAAGTTTGTTTCTAATTTATTCTAAACAAAATTATTCTACCAATGTCGCATAAACTCGACCAGACTGTTCTAGGACTTATTTGGTCGGTCCCACAAGTAAATCTGCGTTAGGAGGCCAGAGGTTGTTCGCGCGAAAACTGCATGCGAACACCATTGTCGGACCGATAACATTGAGTCGATCCATTGATCCGATTCTATTGAGTCGGTTCACAGGTAGATCTCGAGTAAACCGGCCCAAAAATATCCTTAATTTTAGATGAATATATAACGTCTTTCTCACTTGTATTGCACTCGATCAAACATTGATGTGTCTTTCCATAGCCTAACAAATACTTCAACTCTTAAAAAACCTTCTATTCTTACACAATATGATTGCCTAATTTAATGTTTAGTTTTTTATTAAAAAGAAAACATTTGAATGTAATTTTATATTTCAATCTAATTAAATCAAATTTTAATATAAAAAACAAATATAATCTAATGCTTAAATTAATCTTGACAAAGCTTACACTAATCTTAATTCAAGTATGAGATAATATACGATAATAAAAATAAAAATAAATAAATAATTTCAATCCAAAAGTGTATAAGTTCAATTTTTTCCATAATAGAATTCAATTATGGTCATCATTGAGTAAAGAAGATACGAGGTACATGTTTTTCTACACCTTAGTTATCACAAAAATATTACACTAAATAATAAAATTCAAATGTATAATGTATCTATATAACTCCACCTATAAGAGAAAAGTATAGAAAGTTATTAAAACTAAAATAGAATTTCGAGAACGTGCTTTTTCTTTAATTTCTTTGACTCATCTGACTATAGTGCTGAGAACCAAACCCAATAATGAGTAATAAAAAACGAACCATAGAAAAGAAAGGAAAATGCATAAAAAGACTAAAAACCCAGAAAAGGCAAGCGTATCAAACAAAATCTCACACTAATTAATCCTTACCGTAAATACCAAACATTTCAGATAATCATTATTTACCCAGTTCCCACCGACGATCTGAGCTGGACCCACCTAACCTAACAACCGGAACATCCGGTTCCCGTGTCCTCATCACAACAGAAAAGGAAACTATCAGGAAGAAAGAAAATCACATCACCGTAAACCGTACGCGTCGTATCTTAACAAAAATTCACACAATCCCAACCCATTCTCTATTCTTTTCTTCATACATCTATTTCTCCGGTACCTACCTATAGTATCTTTAACTTTCAACTTTTTTTCACAGATCTGAAACACTCTTCGCAACACCATTGACCTTTCAACTTCCCTTCTTCATTGGTCCTTCTTCCTGTAGAACCGGACCTAGCGATTCGGATCCGGATCTAGAAGCTGAGGTAAGCTTCGAGGATTTGTCTCTGTATTGACTCTTGAATACTTGAATTGAATTTGAATTTGAATTGAACGGTTATTAGGGTTTGATTTTGATTTGATTTTCTACTTTAAGAAAATCAGTTAATTCAAATCTAATCTACTTCGTTCTGTTATAACCGTTTTGTGAAGTGAGTTTGTAATTAAGTGATTTGATCGGAGAAGTTTAGTGTTGGATTCTTGAAGTATGGCTTCGAGTACGATTCGGAAGGCGATTGGTGCGGTGAAGGATCAGACGAGTATTGGAATAGCGAAGGTGGCGAGTAATATGGCGCCGGAGTTGGAGGTGGCGATTGTGAAGGCGACGAGTCATGATGAGGATCCGGCGAGTGAGAAGTACGTGAGGGAGATTTTGAACTTGATGTCTTATTCACGTGGCTATGTGAACGCTTGTGTGGCGGCGGTGTCGAAGAGGTTGGGGAAGACGAGGGATTGGATTGTTGCGTTGAAGGCTCTTATACTTGTTCATCGTCTGATGAATGAAGGGACGGTGATTTTTCAGGAGGAAATTTTGTATGCCACTAGGAGGGGGACCAGGCTTTTGAATATGTCGGATTTTAGGGATGAGGCGCATTCTAGTTCTTGGGATCATTCTGCTTTTGTTAGGACGTATGCGATGTATCTTGATCAGCGGCTTGAGTTGATGTTGTTTGATAGGAAGACTAATGTTGGGGGTAGTGGTGGTGGTTCTGGTAGTGGTGGCGGTGGGGATGATAGGTTTGGTGGAAGGGAAAACTTCAGATCGCCACCGAATGAATATGAGTATGGAGGTCGAGGGGATGGTGGGAGTGGGATGAGGAAGACGAGGTCGTATGGGGATATGGCTGATGCAGCGGGGCAGGATGATAGAAGGATTGTAACTGTTACTCCTTTGAGGGATATGAAGCCGGAGAGGATTTTTGGTAAAATGGGTCATTTGCAGAGGCTCTTGGATCGATTCTTGTCTTGTAGGCCAACTGGGTTGGCGAAGAACAGCAGGATGGTTTTGGTTGCTTTGTATCCGCTAGTTAAGGAGAGCTTTCAGCTGTATGCAGATATATGTGAGGTTTTGGCTGTGTTGCTTGACAAATTCTTTGACATGGAGTACCCTGATTGCGTGAAGGCCTTTGATGCTTATGCAAGTTCTGCCAAACAAATCGACGAACTGATTACCTTTTACAATTGGTGTAAAGATAGTGGTTTAGCGAGATCCTCCGAGTACCCAGAAGTTCAGAGAATTACTAGTAAGTTGCTGGAGACGCTGGAGGAGTTTGTGAGGGATAGGGCCAAGAGGCCTAAAAGTCCAGAGAGGAAAGAGGAAGCTCCCAAAGTGGAAGTGAAAGAGGAGGAGCCGGTACAAGATATGAACGAGATCAAGGCCCTGCCTCCACCTGAGAATTATACCCCACCTCCTCCGCCTGTACCAGAGCCTGAGCCAAAGCCACAGTTTACAGAAGACTTGATGAATCTGAGAGAGGATGCAGTCACTGCAGATGACCAGGGTAATAAATTTGCTTTGGCACTATTTGCTGGTGCACCGGCTAATAATGCCAATGGATCCTGGGAAGCCTTTCCATCAAATGGACAGCCAGAAGTAACTTCAGCTTGGCAGACCCCTGCTGCAGAACCTGGGAAAGCTGATTGGGAATTGGCGCTGGTAGAAACAGCCAGCAATTTATCAAGGCAGAAAGCAGATTTAGGTGGTGGGCTAGATCCTTTATTGTTGAATGGTATGTATGATCAAGGAATGGTCAGGCAGCACGTCAGCACTTCCCAACTTAGTGGAGGGAGTGCAAGCAGTGTGGCATTGCCAGGACCGGGAAAGACCACAACACCTGTTTTAGCTCTTCCTGCCCCAGATGGATCTGTGCAGCCAGTTAACCAAGACCCATTCGCAGCATCTTTGAACATTCCGCCTCCCTCCTATGTGCAAATGGCCGAAATGGAGAAGAAACAGCAATTGCTTGTGAATGAGCAGCAGCTGTGGCATCAGTATGCAAGGGACGGGATGCAAGGCCAATCTAGCTTGACCAAATTGAACGGTAATGGATACTATGGTGGAGGTCCTATGCCTTATGGAATGCCCCCAGTCCATGGAATGGGACCTCCAAACGGGTATTACCATACTCCTCTCTGATCCAATCTCCCTTTCCTTTTTTGCCACATATCTATAGGTTGTTTCGTTTATTTGTTACTATGACAGGGTTTTCCTTTGTTTTAAATGGTGTCATGTTATTCTTGAGATCTGCATTTAGTTCATGGGATGCAAAGGATACAGTTGGAGGAGACAATTTCTTGTTTGGTTTTGATGCTGGGAGATGTGTAACTCAATTGTGATGTCTCTTGTGTATTGTGTAATAGTATCATTTTCTTCTCGATTTTGTACTTTCAAGTTATTCTTGCTCCTCCTTATAAAAACACAACACAATCGTTTAACTGCTGTAAATTTTATAAAATTCTGGTGCTGATGATATCGATTGGTTATGCATGTTTAACAGTGTTAGCTGCTTATTTGTAAAATTTTACTCACTAAAGTAGAATACTCCTGAACTGATTCTGGCTAGTTCTTGCACGAGGTTGTTGGTAGAACGAAATCCTTATTTTGCGCTGCTCAATTTGATTTAATTCCATTCCGCCTCATTTTGCCATGCTCCTATCTTTTTAAGATATTCTAGCCTTATTCTTCGTTTTCAAATATCCAAATTAGTAATTTTTGTTTGTATGCTTTGTAAATAGTTATGACAATTATTTTCTCTTATTTTGATTTATGACTTGAATTTAAATTATTTTAAAGTTTATATAAGTGGTAATATATAATTTCATCATGTCACTTGTTTTTATCTTGAAATCTATGGTTTTGTTTGTAATATATATATATATATATATATATATATATATATATATATATATATATATATATATATATATATATATATATATACTATTTCTTATTATTTTTATTGTAATACTTGATTCATGACTGGATGAATGTCTCTCCTTTCTAAAATAAATTGATAATCATGCGGTGTACATAAGCTTCTCTGGTCAATTCGAACCGGACTCACAATTGTGATAATGGTTATTTCGTCTCAGACAAATGTGGTATTACCACTAAAATTTGACAAATGTGGTATAAAAACTTTATGGTGGTGTTCATTACATGTAATCACTTTGGATTTCAAAATTTGGATGACTCTATTATACATTAAATTAAAGAGATTAATTGGTATGTATTGGTAAGTCTAAAAAAATTTACATTATTATTTTTTTAAATAGTTAAAATAAAAGTTAAATATTTTACATAAATTAGCATATGTAGTTAACTCATATCATATCAATTAAATTCTAAATTAAATTACTTCTTCAGCATATCTATTTTTGCCAAGAAAAGAGTATGGATTTTAATTTATGGATAAATCCTACGCATTGTTGGTGTATTTCTCTATATTTATTCAGATTTTAGAAGATTTTAAAATTTGTAGAAATTCTTGGACAGTTTTTTCACACTTCAGTATGTTAGAATATGTTAAGAAGAAATTTTTAGTTTTTAATGAAATTTACATTATAAATCATTTACAAATAAAATTTACAATAAATCATACACATTTGTCATTTTATAATAAAATTAAGGTAACTTTATATCAAAGATTTTTTAAGTTATTTTTGTGTGAATTCTTTTAAATGTTTAAAATGTGAGAAAAAGAATGTAGAAATTTGTTGAGATATTAGATATAATCTAAGTTGTATTATGTAGTTCAAACTCAAAGCTAATTAGGATTTAAGGTTTGTTATTTAGTTTATTATTTTAATGTATATAAATAAACACTTTGTAATTCAGATTTATTAATTTAATAATATTAATCCTTTTTTCTTTATTTGCTCTTTCTCTCCTCACTAAAAGTGCCTCACGCACTATCAAATTGCTAGAGCTCCGGCTAGAATCTTGATTGTGTTTTCAAGAATCACACGTCAGAGATCGTGTTTTCGGAATCGTGGGTTGTTATTGACCAATCGCTGTAAAAATGAATGGTAACAGAAGTTTACCTAACTCCCTTCCAAGTCTTGGCAACAAGAATTGACTTTGATGGAGAAAACAAATGCAATCTCTATTTGGCTTTCGTGAAATCCTAAAAGTGGTTACTAACGGTGTTCCTGCGCTTGGTGAAGATGCAACCGACATACAGAGAGCCGCTCACAAGGATGCCAAGAAGAAGGATTGCACGGCGGAATTTTACATCCAATCGACAGTTGATGCGGCTAATTTCGACATAATCACCCATGTTAAATCGACAAATGAGGCATGAGATATTCTTGTCAAGTACTATGAAGGAGGTGGCGAGAAAGTCAAGGTTGTCAAGTTGCAAACTTTGCGACGACAATTTGAATTGTTGTCAATGGGAGAAGACAAAAGATTGCAAGCTATGTATCGAAGGTGCAAAAACTCGTCTATCTCATGAAGGGTTGTGGTGAAAATCTATCTGATAAGATGATAGTTGAGAAGGTAATACGTACGTTGACCTCTCATTTTGATCACGTTATCGTACCTATTCAAGAATCCAACAATCTTGAAACCCTAAAACTGGAAGGTTTGGTTGGTTCGTTGGAAGCGCATGAGATTAGGATTGTCGAAAGGAAATGAGTTCAAGACTCGATACAAGCACTACAGGCTCAATCGTGGAAGAAGAATGGTGGTTCCAAAAAATTCAAAGGCAAAATCGACAAGACTCAGGGCAAGAAGTCTTGCTCGAATCCTCACAAGAATGAGATTGATGATAGAACTTTTGAATCCTCGAAAAGAGGAGAAGGGAATTCCTATCAGAAAGACAAAGTAGAGAAAAAGGTATGCAATGCTATAATTATAAAAAGTAGGGTCACTTGGCCAAGCATTGTTGGCACAGGGTTCGACAAAAGACAAGGACGAAGGGGCAAACTTTGCACGTCAAGATTTAGATGATTCAGATGATATGGTGGTTATGGTTGCAGTTGTAGATGACCATGTCGAATTCAAGATCTGGTTCCTCGACTCAGGCTGCTCGAATCACATGACTGGTCGAAAAGTGTGGTTAGTAAATTTTGATGAGTCGAAGAAGAGTAAGGTCAAACTTGGTGATAATAACTTGTTGCAAGCAGAAGGTGCCGACAACATAGTTATTCAAAGGAGTAATGGAGCAAAAGCCTTGATCAAAGATGTACTCTATGTCTCTGAAATGAAGTGCAATCTACTAAGTGTTGGACAACTAGTCAAAAAGGGGTTCTCAGTGGTTATGAAAGATGGAGCCTTATAACATTTCGACATCCAGAATAACTTGGTCTTGAAATCTTCTCTATCAAAGAATAGAACATTTAATACCATGATCAGTTCGACTGAGGTACAATGTCTGAAAACAGTTGTCGATCACAAGAATAAGTGGTTGTAGTATCTGAAATTTGGCCATCTGAACTTTAGGTTGCTAAATCAACTGATCACTCAAGCTATGGTAACTGGTATACCAAGTCTTGAGATGCCCGACAAGCTTGTGAATGTTCTCTAGTCGGAAAGCAGTTCAAGAAGTCTTTCGTTTCGACTATGCCAATAAGATTATCCTACATACTCGAAATTGTACATTCAAATGTATGTGGTCCTTTTGAAGAGCATACCATTGGTGGAAACAAGTATTTTGTCTCATTTGTCGATGAGTATAGTCGAAATCTTTGGATCTATGTGATCAAGCGAAAGGCTGAAGTATTTGAAATATTTAAGATATTCAAGATACTTGTCGAAAACCATGGTGAAAATAAAATTAAAGTTATTCGAACAGATGGAGGTGGTGAATACACATCCAAGATATTTAAAGCATTATATGCATAACATGATATTGATCATGAGGTAACTGCTCCTTATACTCCTCAACATAATGGAATAGCAAAAAGAAGAAACATGACCATATTAGACACGTCGAGATGTATGTTGAAGTAGAAGAATTTGCCACAATTCTTATGGGGTGAAGCTTTTTTGACTGCTGTTTACATTCTGAATAGACGCCCTACAAAAAAGCTGAAGAACAAGGTTTCTGAAGAAGTGGAGTGGAAAACGACCATCAGTGAGTCATTTAAAGGTGTTTGGCTTTATCTGCTACAAGCATATTCCTGATACAATGAGAAGGAAGCTTGATGATAAGAGTGAACCTATGATTCTGGTAGGATATCATAAGACTGGAGAATACAGGATGTTCAATCCAATTAATCAGAAGATTGTGATAAGTCGAGACATTGTGATTGATGGAAATTCTGAATGGGATTGGAATTGAAAAGCCACTGATGAACTATGATTTCGACGAAGCAAGTAATGATGTCGATGTCGAAGAAATTGTTGATACTTCAGTCAAAGAAGAAGTCGAAACAGTTGTTGACACTCTCGATACAGCTGAAGTCTAAGAGGATATGGATGGCATAAGTCAGAGATCTGAACGAATTATAGCTCGTCCAGGAAGACTTCGAGACTATGAAGTGGTTAGTGATGATGAAGTCACAATATATGGGGAACTACTTCATTTTGATTTACTTGCAGCTGCTGAAAAAATCAACTATAACGAAGCCTTCAAAGATAAACAATGGAAGTTTGCTATGGTCGAAGAGTTACAAGCAATTGAAAGAAACAACACATGGGAGTTGGTCAAATTGCCAGCTCATACAAAAATTATCGAAGTAAAGTGGGTGTTCAAGTTGAAGCACAATGTTGTTGGGTCGATAGCAAGGCATAAGGAGAAATTGGTAGCTCGATGATTTTTCCAGAGAGCAGGACTCAACTACTCTAAAGTATTTGCATCTTTCGCAAGATTGGAAATTGTTCGACTAGTGGTGGCCTTGGCATGCAAGCAAGGCTGGTCAATATTTCACTTAGTTGTGAAATTGGCATTTTTGAATGAATCTTTAGATGAAGAGGTGTATGTCACACAACCTTTTGGTTTTGTGATTTAGAAGAAAGCAAGTAAAATATACAAGTTGCACAAATCACTCTATGGTCTCAAGCAGGCACCTAGGGCATGGAACAAGAAGGTCGACTCACACTTGGTTGAATTGGGATTCATAAAATACAAATTTGAGTATGATGTCTATGTTCAGGTTGTGGCACAAGATATAACAATAATCTTCTTATATATCGACGACTTGCTAGTAACTGGAAATAACTTGAAGAATTTGTCGACGTTTAAAGAGCTGATGAAGAGGGAATTTGAAATTTTGGATTTGGGAAAGTTGTCATACTTCCTAGACATGGAATTTCAAATGTTGAAGCAAGGCATGGTGCTACACCAAAGAAAGTATGTCAAAGAGATACTCAAGAGATTCAAAATGGATGATTCAACTCCTGCATCTTAGTCTATTAAACTAAATTTAAAGTTGGAGAAACATGGTGAGGAAGAAAAATTCAATGCAACTTTACTCAAGAAGATTGTCGGATCTCTAAGATATGTGTGAAACAGTCGACCTGATTTATGTTTCTCAGTCGAATTAGTGAGCAGATACACGATTGAATCAAGGGTGTCACACATGAAGGTTGCAAGAAGAATCCTGAGATACTTAAAAGGATCCACAAACTATGAAATTTTATTTTGACGAGACTCTGAAAGCAAAGAAGCTATGGTTATTTGTTATTCGGATGCTGACTGGTGCAGAGATAAGGAAGATCGAAGAAGCACTACTGGATATTTTTTTTCAAGTATTTGGTGCCTTAATTTCATGGTGCTCGAGAAAGCAACCTATGGTGGCATCGTCATCGTGTGAGGCCTAGTATATAGCAGGATCCTATGCTGCTTGTCAAGCAATTTGGATCAGATATGTGCTTGAAGAAATGGAGGTTGGAGTGAAGAAACCTCTATTACTGTAGATCGACAATAAGTCAGCCATGAATCTGGAAAAGAATCCAGTTTTGCATGGAAGAAGTAAGCACATCGAAGCTAGATTTCACTTCTCAAGGGAGAAGGTGAATAGATGTGAACTTGAAGTAAGACATTGCTCAAGTGAAGCACAATTGACCAACATTTTTCACCAAATGATTAAAGATTGACAGGTTCCTAACTTTGAGAAAGAAATTAGGAATAATTCAAATCGACAATGATTAATGTGTTTCGACAACTTGGGTTATAGGGGGTATGTTGAAATATTAGATATAATCCAAGTTGTATTATGTGGCTCAAGCCCAAAGCTAATTAGGGTTTAAGGTTTGTTATTTAGTTTGTTATTTTAGTGTATATAAATTAACAGTTTATAATTCAGTTTTATCAATTCAATATCAATCATTGTTTCTTTATTTTCTCTCTTTCTCTATTCACTAAAAGTGCCTCACGCACTAACAAAATCAACCTAAAGAACCAAGTTACAAAAGGACCAACCTATAACACAAAGATAACTTAAAAGACATTTGTTGTAACCTTCGAGGCCGAAGATGGCAGATAATGGCCTCCAAATTCACACCAGAATGAAAGGGATCTTGAGGCTGTGTAGGTATGAGGTTACGTGGTTGAAGGAATACTGATAAGGATTGATTGATACTACCTATACCAATAAGATGCATATTTTTTTCTTCGGAAGCCTAACAGGTAAAAACTCCATAGTTAAGCGTGCTTGACTTGGAGTAGTATTTGAATTAGTGACCTTTTGAGAAGTTTCTCAGAAAGCATGTGAGTGAGGATAAAACATACTGAAAAGACTCGTGTTGGTTTGTGGGATCAGTCGGTAATCCTGAAAGTAGTCTGAGGCGTTACAGATGGTATCAGAGCCAGACCTCTCCCAATATGATGTGGTTTTGGGACGAACAAAGCGAAAGCTGGTGGACATATAACACCCGAGGTCGAAGATGACAGATAATGAATGTAACACTCGAGGTCAAAGAAGGCAGATAGTGGTCTCTGAATTCAGATCAGAATGAAAGGGATCATGATGTTGTGTAGGTATAAGGCTGAACGGTTGAAGGAATGCTTATTATAAGAATTGATTGTTATTACCTATACCATAAAGATGCATATTCTTTTTGGTAGCCTAACAGATAAGAACTCCATAGATAAGCGTGCTTAACTTGGAGTAGTATTTGGATGAGTGACCTTAGTTTCTCGGAAAACATGTGAGTAAGGACAAAGTATGCTAAAAAGACTCGTGTTGGTTTGTTGGGTCAGTCTGTAATCCTGAAAGACGTTTGAGGCGTTACATGAGGCCTGAGGAATCACCAAGTATGATGGTCATCTCATTGACCAGAAGATAAAATAAAGATGTCTATGTTTGCCATCACTAAACAAACACATACAACAAACCATGGTTAATATAACCATATCTAATCCTTCATAAATCCCTCAGCCCAGATAATTGCAAAACATCATAAAGCCATGGTTCATCAGGTTGCACGACTTTGCAAGCTTCCTACTGTGGTTAATACATTTCAACGTATCATGGTATTTCAAAAAGTAAATACATCATTGTCTCAAAACTTAATTAAAAGTGTTTAAAATTGTAATTAAAAATTTATGCTATATCTCCATCCCACACGCACCTAGCCGCATGGTGTGCATATAGAAGTAGTAGTGAAAGGTCTGAGGGGCCTCCCGAAAAATTATCGAGCACAATAACATCAGGTACAATATGGGCTTTTGGGGGCAGCAAGGACTTCATAATGAGCCGAAGACACATGAATATAAGAAAACTAGATGAACACAGGAAAATGATGCTTCAACATCAAATGAAGATTCTCCAAGCACAGGTCCAAGAGTCTAGCTTTTTCCTTGTAAACGAAAGAATGTTTGGCCACTATACCATGTATTATTCTTTCTTGGTTATCGGTCATTTTTCTCATAATCAAACAAGAAAAATATTGCAAACCGAACAAAAAAATAGAAAATAGGTAATTCGAATTTCATTATCCGAACTGAGGGTCCAAACTTCAAAATTTGGACTCAACAAAACCCGAACAGAAGAAGCTGAAATAAAGCTTACGGACCCTAAGCCACAACCATTCAAAATTTCAAACCAAAGCAATTTAGAGCAAAAACACATATGACATATCTATTGCATGAAATCTAGTGTATCATAACTATAACCTATTTAGGTAATGCATATATCTCAAATAAAAAAGTAAGAAAATGAGAAACTTATCAAATATGAGAGATGAATGATTTTGGACTGAATGTAGTGGAGTAGAATTTGAGTGGCGTGTTAAATTTGAATGCAACGATGTATAATTTGTGAGAAAGCTTGAAAAATCATGGAACAAAAGTATGTTTAGGAACATTATTTGCTCTGTTGTATTAACTTTATTGAAATGAAATAGGAAAGATAGAAAATCGGAGCATAGTTACTTATATAGAAGCGTTTAAATTTCAATTTTTATAGGAGTTCCGGACATTAAAATCTACATTTGTTTTAAAATGTGTTTTTGCATACTTCTAAAATTGAACATATATTTATGGTATATTGAAGTGCGTCAAGAGTTTAATCTCCATAGATAACTAATTTATATTTTAAAATTCAAACTTTTTTAACATTAAATTTGACATGTTATAGAACTTCCAAACTTTATACACGTTGAATAAGCTTCACATCGGTGGGTTATGGGCCATGGCTTTGACATGGTGTAATTGTTCAATTGTCATTTCCTACTTAACTTTGGTTACCAAACTTTTAATATATTATCATTAGTCTTTCCTTGAATCCTAATTTGATGGCAAGTTACATCACTCGTGGAACTAATCTTTTCAGCATTAATAAATGGTTGTCCCATACTCTTCAGTCCATCGTTCGGACCTATTAGGATTCAATATTGAAGCTATATTTATTTTCAATATTTTTTGGTGAGACGAAATCACATTCATAAATTTAACTCTTACTGATAAATAATTATATATCATTAATTTAATACAAATTTCAAAATCTTAATTAAAATTAAAGTCTATCAGTCTTCACAAAAGGTATTAAAAGGGCATATTAGTTAAAATATATACTAAAATTAATTACAAATCATTTGAAAAAAAATTAATGACAAGTTAACTATTATTTTTGTACTTTTTTTTTTTAATCCTAAAACCCCAGTAAAAAACCTTAAGCATAGTCCGCCAAATCTTAAAATTTAAATAATAATAATAATAATAATAATAATAATAATAATAATAATAATAATAATAATATCCAATACATTAGAAATCAGAAATTTTACACTATAGCTATGGATTTCTGCCTCACCGTTTTTAGTTATAGCTGCAGCGATCAGCTATTCTTTTTTGTTTGAGCTTCTGTATGCTCTTTTGAAGATTTAACAAGAGCTCAATAATCTATTATTAATATAAGAAAGTTAATAACCGACTTAATTATATATTTAATTTTTTAAATCAATTCTTAATATTTTTTTATGTCTCTAATCGTCATTTGCATCACACACATTTACAATAAATGAGATTATTTAATTAGGTTATTGCCAATAAATTCTATACATTGATAAAACAACAAATACAACTTTTGCACTTCAGAATACGATTGTTTTCTCTTTAAAGATTTATTTTCTTATTTCACATATCATTGCTAAAAAAGTCATTATCATGTCTTTTGAATTTTTCTTTTAAATTCAAAAGACAAACTTTCCGTATTCTATTAAATTTCAATATAAACCATATAATCTTTTACATACATATTGTTTCAATCCCATTTTTCAACACAATCATAGCAGATACTGTTTATAAGGTAAAAGTTACATTTTTTGTGGGTTCTTCTTCTTTAATAATCTTTTTAGGGTTCTTATTTATTTCCCTCTTGCAATTTCTGCATGCACTGATGTCTTATGATTTTTTTCCTAATAACCAGAAGCCAATGTCTTAGAAATTCGACTTCGTGTGTGATATCAATGATTCTAAGGAAATATGACGTTTTTCAGTTTGTATTCTTGATGTATGGAGCGTCATTAATAGCAAGGGTCTAAAACATCATGAGATGGTTGTAATGGATCCAAGGTCTGGTGTATTTTTGTGTATTCGTACTAATTTGTGTTATTAAATTTGAACATTCCTTCAACATAATGTATTTCTTTGTTTCAATTTCAGGGTGATCAAATACAAGTTTTGGTTCGAAATGACCATACAACAAAGTGGAAATAGTTGTCGAAAGAAGATATGATTTGCATAATAAATAATGGTAATATTTACGACAATGATTTTCAATGGAAGATCTGTGATCACCTGAAGAAGTTTGTTTTCTTAAGAGGTACAACTGTTAAACCAATTGAGTTTGCCAATATTCCTCATAATAAGTTCTTCTTCAAAGATTTTTCTGATATCCTTAAAGGAGATACTGAAGTTAACAGGCTTGAAGGTATTTGGTTTTCTTAATATTTAAGTTGTATATATATTTTTTTACTGAATATGGAGTATGTGACGTTTTTTAATTATCGAATTGTATTATCAGATATTATAGGTGTTGTCCATGAGGTTAACAACTATCAATCGAAATCAGGTGGGAAGAAGATTGTGGTATCCTTCAGACTTAGGGATTTAGGGTTAGTTTGCTTTATTAATCTTACAACCCATTTATCACATATGTTGAATATTTTTATAATTAATTCAAAATGTTATGTAGGGGCACTATTATAAACTACAGTTTATGGGATAGATATGGAACCAAGTTTTTAAGTTATATAAGTCACTTGCTAAATGTTTTGGAGGATAAGTTGTAAATAAGGATGGTAAAGATGGATAGACACATGCTTACATACATGTGCTAATTTGGTGTTTTTGTATTAGGATGGTTCTACTTATTAACCACTTATAATGTAATTGGTTTACTTTTTGAAAGAAAAAATATATGATAAAAAAGATACTTTTATTTAATTTATTATATATGACATTCAATGTTGTTCAGTAACGACCAAGTATTAAAAGGAGCACAAAATACAAATATATATTTTATTTACACAATTTTGGAAGCAACATTATTTAACAATCTGTGTATCAAATTAGAGAAACATTTGTTAATTTTATCTTGGCGTGGTGTCATATTCTAATTTTTACCTTTAAGATTGCACCTCATTTGCATATTTGCAAAACATCACGATCACAAATTTGGTTGTCGCATAACCCTCTCATCTTTGGGACAACCTTTATAGAGATCATCAAGCACCTCTTTGTGTATCTTTTATATTTTTGTATTTATATGCTTTATAATTAACTAACCATTGGTCAAAGTACAAAAATATACTTTGTCCCTTTTGTTTCTTTTGCAAAGAAGGGTTTGGAATCAAGAGCATCGAGTATTTGTCTCCTCAGCTAGGGTTTGAGTTCCTCAAGTCAAAGTATGCTCAATTATTTATTTTTAAAGGCTATTCATCAAAGTATGACTTCTAATCACAAAACATAGGGTCTTAAGCATTATTCAACTTCTTTTGATCAAATATACGTCAAAGTTTGATTGCTTGTTTCTTAAGAAACTTCAAAGGTTCATGTGTTTATTTTCATGCCTTCATCAACAAGTTTCCTCAAGTCATTGCAAGTTTAATCAAAAGGACAATCAAGAGTACATCATTTGGAGTTCACATGATCATCAATATACCTTTAAATGCAAGAAAAAGTCCAAGGTTGCAAGTTTGTCCAAGGAGGTTTGACCTAAAAAGTCAACATTCTAAGTCTAACTTTTAAATATCATAATTTCTTGATGCATCAACATTTTTGAGTGCTTCTTTGGGAAAATGACTTATTTACATCCCCTACAACTTCTCTTTACAAGTCAATAGGCAATTATGCTTAGAAGAACATCAAAATTTTGGAAACATTAGAGGTCATTTTGTGGACTTAGTGAAATTTGACCTAAACTCAAGTGATATTTTCCTAACTTTCAAAGATCATAACTTTCTCAAATTTTAACTTTTGTGGGTGGTTCTTTTTGTCAATTGTCATATTTAATTCTATCCACAAGTTTGTTTAAAGGATCAAAGGCCAGTTATGCTTGGATAGCCATGAAAAGTTTGAAGACATTATATGTCATTTTGAACTTAGAATTATTTTGACCTCTAATTACAAGTCATGATGCCAACTTTACAAGGACATAACTTTTTGCTCAAGCATCCAAATGAAATATTTATTTTTACATTGTATTCTTTGTTATGATGTGATCATTTTACAAAAATAATGAGCATTAAAGGTCAAGTGTATAAGATTTCCCATTGGTTCGAACATGGCTGCTTGGAACTGAAAATTACTCATGGTCAGAATCTGCAAATCACAAATTTCTCCAAATTGAGCCAAGTTTTGCATATGTTTTATCCATGATGATGTTAAGTGATACCTGAGAATAAAAAACGACCCAAATTATGAAGGATTCAGCTGCGTTTTGGTGACTTCACAACCAAGAATGATCACATTTTTGGTGCACATGATTTCACACAAATTGCAACTAATTTCCACACGTATCCCATTCATTCTCCTCTGTTATAAATAGAGGAAGCTTCTGCACTCAATTTCAAGCTTGGATATCCCCCAAAACCTCTGCTCGAGCTCACACTTTTCACTAAAAATTTGAGATTTCATTTTCAAATTCTAAGAAATTTCAACTCCATTTCTTGGTTCCATTAGCGCCTTCGACATCTTCTGAATCTATTGCAACAATTCCCAAGCCTTGAGAGCCTCTGAATCATGCTAACCAAATCAACCTTGCAGCCTCTTCTGATCGTATTTGGACAGTGTAGTTTGAGGCTTCATTTTCACTCAAACAAATTACCACAATGTAGCCTGATACTCTCTGATGTTTCCCCCTAACTTATCTTGCTTTGATTGATCTTGTATAGCATTTAATTTTTCTTTTCAGATTTTCATTTTCACTGAGTTTTCTTCAAAATTCTCCATGCTCGTTTTCAATAAATGAAAATGAAGCATATAGTTGAGTTCGCACGGATGATACGGTTTTAATAGTGGTGGTTTCATGATTTAAGCTTGCCATTTGCCAAACTTCGATGAGCAGCTCACTGGAGAAGATGACTGGAAGTGGGCAGCGGCGACCTGAGTTTGTTTTATTTTAAAATGATCCAACGCGTTATTTCACTTAAGGTCCACCATGTTTCTTTAGATCATGACCCTTGGATGTGTTTAATATTGATTTGATGGCCACGCGCGCGCGTGTGTGTATGTGTGTGAATGTTGTCCTTTGATCTGATACAATAGTTGTGATATTTTGTCTCTTTATTATTGCATTTTAATTGTTTAAAAAATCTCATTTATTTAAAAAAAATCATAAAAAATAGCTCCCTTAACTTTTTTCACTCAAAATTTTTCTATAATTTTCTAAAAATATTTTTTACCTAGTGTTGTTTTTTTTCCACATTTTTATTTCATAATTTGATATTTTTCATTTATTTTCTCTTTTTTCATGCATTTTAATTTGTTTAAAAATACCTTTGTGCATTTTAAAAATCTCCAAAAATGATACTATGATCCTTGACTTATTTCTGACCTATCTTGATTTTATTGAGTCTTTGTTTGATGTTTAGATGTTTCATTTTTATTTTCTCTTTTATTTTCATTTTAAAAATCATTTCATGCATTTTATTTGTTTATTATTGCATTTTATATTGTTTGACTCCTGTTGACTTGGATTAGAGCTTGATTGATCAAAATCTTCCTCAATCTCATTGAACTTTGGGTATTTATGAGGTTGAATGAATCTTCATCAATTCAAACTTATTACTAAATGATAATTTGGATCATTTTTAGTACTTTGGATTGAATGACATGTTTAGTACCTTAATTCACCAACAAAGGTGATTGAAATTGATAATAGATGAATCTCAAGTCATGATTCAATTTGGTTTCTCTCTTCATCTTCTTCTCTTTCTTTCCTTTTTCTTTTCTCTTTATCAATTGGATGATTTAGTGTCCATCTCGTTCATGAAGTTTGAATTGATGTTTGATGAACTTTCATCATTTCAATTCTACCTTCCAATTGATCATGGATTATTTTAGGTACTTTGAATTGATACATAAGTTTGTCCTAAGTTATCATGAATAATGATTGATGTAATGGACCAATCTCTTTAACTTAGTGCTTGATCCCTCCTTGATTTTTACTTATGCTACATATTTTAAGAGTATGATTTCTACATATATCTAACATGTATGGTACATAAATTATTATTATCGGTCTCCCATAGTATGATCCTCCTAATAGATTGTGCTACAATTGCTTAACATAGCGCTAAATTTGTCCCGAAATCGGATCATTAACTCTAACATCAATACTAACATTACTATTGTGCTAACTTTACTTTATGTCATTTAATTTCTTGCTCTTTACTTTCATGTCTTTACTTTTAGTATTACATTTGATTTTCTTTATGTTTATACTTCTTTTTTCTTTGTCCACTTGAATTTTTTCTTTTTCTTTTAAAGACATTAATAAAGGAAAAACTCCTGAAAAACTTGGTTTTCTAATCTTTGGACTAATGGTCACTATCCTTTACTTGACTTGGAGTTGGACTTTTGGACATTGGTTACTTTTATCTATGTTATTTGATTCATCTGATACTTGAGACTTTTGGTCGACCTTTGAAGATTTGGCTCTGATACATAGCTTCGACCTTATGGTTTGGGGTCTTCTTTCAACTGATGTTTGTCTTATCCTATGCTTGATTGTTGCTTATGGCTTACTCCAAAGGAATGCAATTTTGGTTTTGACTCTTGTCAAGTGCTGGCTAGATTCTGGTTAGTTCACAATGCACAAACAAAGGCTTCCTCTTGGGCTACCTTACAATGAGACCTTTTATTTCTTGCTCTTTATTTTATGCATTAGGATAGTCTCTTCACATCCTCCCCTTCTTAAATTTTTAAAATCTTCTCCCTTTTTCAAAACCTTCTTGTTTTCAAACTTGAATCACTTTCTCAATAAATCTTAACTTTGTCGGTGATTTTCAAAACCCTTTTTAAAAATAAATGTTAAGACGTCTTAAGCATATCAAAACAATTTCAAAAGACTTAAAAAACTCAAAACTAATTCAAATGTTGTGTCTTTGTACACCTTTTTCCTTTAAAAACCTTTTCTTAAGGATAATCACTAGTTGTGTTTTTGTAGTGATGCAACTCCTATACTTCTACAATAATGTAGAGAAGTGATGACATTTTTCACTTAGATGTTGAGTGATAGACTTGTTGATTTCAATCCAAGCAAAAATCTTTCATCTTAATGTGATGTAAATGCTCATTTCTCATTAATTGTGGGCAGTAAGTTGAGTTTCCAATCGAGTATGACAAAATTTCTGTTCATTTAAAATCAATCAAAACAAACACTTTTGTTATTCTTACCACAAACTACAAGGTTTTGATCCTCTGTTAACTCTGTTGGTACGTAGGCACGAGGCTCAGAAAGTCTTGTCAAACCAAAAACCATAAAAAAAAACTTTTTTTTCTCATCTCTTCAATCTTTTGCAAACAATCTGGTTTTAAGCCAAACACAGATTTCTAAAAGATTCCTATAAAATACTATAGATATTTTGGGTACTAACATTCTCCTTTTGTTAATTTCTACACTCATATTTTACGTATTTCCATTATTGAAATGAGAATCGTGATCATAAAAAAAATGTGTACATGATTAAAAGAAAAGAGCCACTAAAAAAAAAGCATGGGCTAGTAAACCAGAAGAAATAATAGAGAGGAACATCATAGATAGATTTTTTTACAAACGCTTTGAAGTTTGAAACTATACAAAAGAGACTTGGCTTGAAACGCAACTAGGTCCATCGAAGCTCCGGCCAAGGCAACAGGAAACCATGACCAAGGGAGGAGAGGGAATTGTGGCCAGAAGAGCCAAGGTAAAGGCGGCCAAAACTGCAAGTTGACCAAAAAAAGGTTTGGATTGGTATCCTATCATTTTTCTCTTTGGCGTTATTTCAACCCTCCAATTTATCAAATGGTCATAAACAAGTTAAAATTACTTTAAAGTTTCCGTTTGATCGCTAGAGAATCCAGATCCAAAATCAAAATAGGAAAGAGAGAGAAATGAGATTTTGAATTTTGAAATTGTAAAATGAGTAAATGAGAAAGAGAGAAATGAGAACGAATGAACCTATGACACGTGGCTGAGAAAGGACGTGGAGCAATAGGGATACTCATTAATATGTGTATTACTTATATTCAATTTGTAGTATAAAATGAATGTTTGATGAAGGGTAAATTAGAGTAAAGGGTGGTAGTAGTTAACTTACTTAGTTAGGTAGTATAGTAGTAGATAACACACTTCATCACAAGACAGTGACCAACATTTCATCTCAATATCTACAAAAAGTGCAACATGACATTGCAAATGAGTCATTTCTTATAATAATCGTAATTGTTTTATGCTTGCACTCTACTACTACTTCTACTACATGCATTAGCTTACAGAATATTTAAAATTCAACTCTAACTTAGAAACACAAAATAACTCCAAACTAATCTACACCTATTTCTTTGGAAAATCATCTGCTGGTTTAATCACTCTGTCCATGCTTTTGTGAAACAAAGAGGTTATGCATCAAACTAGAATTACTAATGAACATCATTCACTCTTCTATACTTTGTCATGCATGAAAACAAAAACTTGCCATCCAACTACTGAAAAATGGACAAATCGAGATCTAATTGAAGTCATAAACAATTTATAAACACAGGTTCACATATTTAAGTACAACTTTTCCTTATCATATGCACCAAAATAAATTTCAAGGTCATCAAGGTTCACAATTCAAACCAAAATCCTAGTAACTAAATTGCAAAGTTAATCCGAGAGGTATTTCTTTTCCCAACTAGGGCAACACATGAAAAATAAGTTCACATTTAGGAGAGGCCTTTGAGCATAAAGATAATTCTCTCTCTTTTTTTAGTGTAGCATAGCAGCTGAATTTCATACTTTGCAAAACTCTTGCATTGTTAAGAATATAAGTTGCTAATTGCAACTCATCTAGTTCGTCTTCGAAGTACCAAATCGTGCAAGTTTTAAGATATAATGAAAGGCATTGCGGAACAAATTTTGGATCTACCCAATTTTGTGGGGCATTGAATTGTCTCCCATAACCGAAGTCGGTGCCCTATTATTATATATGAAAACAAAATAAATAACAAGGCATATTAAGAAATAGTAATAAATTAGATAGGATCTCTAAAACTTAACACAACATTTTGAAGATTAGGGCAATGATTGAGCATTCGAAATAACAAATCCCAATTAGAGTTGATAGAGTGAAGTTTCAGCTTTGTCGAATTATGAAAAGTAGGAATCTCATTAAAATTTTGATAGACCTAAATAAGAAATCCACATTGAAAGATACACATAAACCGTCAGAAATAAGGTCAAAATTCTAAATAAAATGAAGTTAAAAACAAAAATACAAATAATCACATTTTTCTCTTTATTCCAATCCATGGCAACAATAAATTCCATACCTTACTTATTTCTATGTACAGTACTCCACAGTCCTCTACATTATGAAGTGCTTTCAACAGAAAATGCCAGAAAGTATAGGGCATTTGTGCTCTGGCCAATTTGCTTAAGCTTAATCTTTCACAGTCTTGATACATAAGAGATTCCTTATAAGGATCGTCAAGAAATGTATATAAATCTTCCAGAATTGGACATCCTGACCGAAACAACACTAAATGATGTACACATTTTCAAGCAAAGCATTTTGAGGGAGGGAAGTCTAACAGAAGAAAAACCAGCCACAGTGAAATGTTGAAGTTTGAAAACAACAAGAGTCTTGCAACTAAGAGAATGCTAATAGGTAAATTGGGAAAAAAATGATTCCGAATGTCCACACATATCAACGACTCAATATTGTGTTGTACAAGATGATTGATCCATACAAGGACACTAGGAAAGCCGAGATTTCCAAGATCACGATGGCCATAATGAATCTTGAGGCTGAAACTCTCAATGGAATTAGAGCTCGGGGAGTAAAACAGAATACACAACATCATTAAAGCGAATAAGGACTTCTTTGTCATCCAATTCAATCTACTCTTCGCCCTTGAAGTTGATAACAGGAACAGAGCGCCATAGACTGTCCACCTCTTTGAAAGGATGCTAGTGGCAGCGGCCTGTTTGGTTAAGAGAAAAGAAAGAATACGGCAGATGACAGGGTCAGGTAAACTGCTGATCACATCATCATTACGACCCACATTTGATGACATTTTGGTGTAACAAAAGTAGAATGTTTCTGCACGATGAAAAGCAACCAAAATACTAGGTTTCAACAAAAGAAATACAACAAATTTATGATGCAGAATTTTCTGCACAAACAGACATGAATGTTTAGGCAACAAAGGAAAGTGATAATCTTACATGATAGCTCCAATCAGAGAGAAAATAGTATAAAAAATGAATCCCACAAAGTGTTGAGTTTCTTTCTGTTTTCCATTTTCATGTCCCTTGCATTAGGCAAATCAATCAATAAAATTTTGAGATTCATTTCCCGTGATTTTAGATTCTAGAATACCCAAAATAACATAGAAATAATTGATTGAGGAAACTACTAATTCGTCTTTGAACATAAAAAAAAATAATGACTAAAAACGGCTATTAAATATAAAAAAAAACATTCAATAGTTTTTTTCTTATTTCTTATTATATCCGTGTAAATAAATAAATAATATATATATATATATATATATATATATATATATATATATATATATATATATATATATATATATATATATATATATATATATATATATATATATATATATATATATATATATATATGCGTAAAATATTAGTAATATATAATAATATAAAAATTAATAAAGTGTTACGTAACTATCATTTACTAAAAAAAATTAAAAATTAAAATAAAAACTAAAAACTATATATTTAAAAGAAAAAAAATAAGTAGGGTTCACAGCTTTTAACATAAAAAAAAAAAATAATGACTAAAAACGGCTATTAAATATAAAAAAAAAACATCCAAGAGTTTCTTTCTTATTTCTTATTATATCCTTGTAAATAAATAAATAAATAAATAAATAAATAAATATATATATATATATATATATATATATATATATATATATATATATATATATATATATATATATGCGTAAAATATTAGTAATATATAATAATATAAAAATTAATAAAGTGTTACGTAACTATCATTTACTAAAAAAAATTAAAAATTAAAATAAAAACTAAAAACTATATATTTAAAAGAAAAAAACTAGAATACCCAAAATAACATCGAAATAAGTAGGGTTCACAGCTTTTAACATAAAAAATAAAATAAAAAAGACTAAAAACGGCTATTAAATATAAAAAAAAACATCCAAGAGTTTCTTTCTTATTTCTTATTATATCCGTATAAATAAATATATATATATATATATATATATATATATATATATATATATATATATATATATATATATATATATATATATATATATATATATATATATATATATATATATATATATATATATATATATATATATATATATATATATATATATATATATATATATATATATATATATATATGCGTAAAATATTAGTAATATATAATAATATAAAAATTAAGAAAGTGTTACGTAACTATCATTTACTAAAAAAAAATTAAAAATTAAAATAAAAACTAAAAACTATATATTTAAAAGAAAAAAAATAAGGGGTAAAATTATGTTTTTTATATATATATATATATATATATATATATATATATATATATATATATATATATATATATATATATATATATATATATATATATATATATATATATATATATATATATATATATATATATATATATATATATATATATATATATAAAGTTTGTGTATAGCGGAAGTAGGATCAGAATAGTTTGTATATATAAGGAGTATAGAAGATGGTAGAGCCAATAACAAAGTTTAAACAAGAAACTTCAAATTTGTTATTCAAATGTGTGTTTACAAAAGAAACTGAAATCCCTTTATATAGGAAAGAAAATGCTTACTATTTAAGCTAGTAACCGCTATTTACAATAGCCGGTAAACAAAAACACAACTTGTATATATATATATATATATAAGTTGTGTATAATGGAAGCAGGATCGGAATAGTTTGTATATAAAAGGAGTATAGAAAAGATGGTAGAGCCAATAACAAAGTTTTAACAAGAAACTTCAAATTTGTTATTCAAAGGTGTGTTTACAAAAGAAACTGAAATCCCTTTATATAGAAAAGAAAATGCTTACTATTTAAACCAGTAACCGCTACTTACAATAGCCAGTAAACAAAAACACAACTTATATATATATATATATATATATATATATATATATATATATATATATATATATATATATATATATATATATATATATATATATATATATATATATATATATATATATATATATATATATATATATATATATATATATATATATATATATATATATATATATATATATATATATATATATAAATATAAGTTGTGTATAGCGGAAGCAGGATCAGAATAGTTTGTATATAAAAGGAGTATAGAAGATGGTAGAGCCAATAACAAAGTTTTAACAAGAAACTTCAAATTTATTATTCAAAGGTGTGTTTACAAAAGAAACTGAAATCCCTTTATATAGGAAAGAAAATGCTTACTATTTAAGCCTTTGTTATTCAAAGGTGTGTTTACAAAAGAAACTGAAATCCCTTTATATAGGAAAGAAAATGCTTACTATTTAAGCCAGTAACCGCTACTTACAATAGCCAGTAAACAAAATCACAACTTGTATAATTATTGTCGGGTACTCTTTGGGTCCCATCGACACAACAATTAACAAGAAACCAAAAAATTTTAACAAAAGAAAGAAAATGCATGCCTAGAAATTCTAAAGATAAGATAAGATTCTTATTCCCTTGTCTTTTACAAAAGAAACAAAATGCATGCAATTATGCCTAAAATTAGTTAAGACAAGATAAGATTCTCTTGCCTTTTGCTTTTGTAAAAATTCTTCTTTTCTTATTTCTTGTCCTCTAGCCTTTGTCAATTGATTCTTATTCCAATATTTCTAGATAAGATAATAATTTAATTCTTTGCTTTTCCTTTTACTTTCATAGATTGAATCATTGCATCCCCGAAATCTTCTGCAGTGGCTTCATCTGCTTGACCTTCTCCTGCCAAACCCTCAAAGTTATGGGAATCCATTGATCATATTGAAGAGCTTGTCTTCATAGATGAATCCTCATCTTTTGATGTTTTTGTTGGAAACGTAGAGAAGAATTGGTTCTTCCTATGATCCAAAATTCCAACCATGATTTCATCTTCTGATTCATATGGATATTTCCTCTGAAAGAAGTTCTTCAAGTTTTCCACATACATTTGTTGGGAGCTTTGTTCATTAACCTTATTATTCTGGTCTTCAGCTATAGTTTTTGAATTAAATTTATTTTGTTCTGGACATCTTCTGAACTTATCTTGTTCCACCATTTATAGAAGAAATTTCTTTCTAAAATGGGAATGTTGAATTTGTTTTTTGATATGGTGATTGACCATCTCCATATCCAAGAAATCTGAAATTTAGTAAAGAATAAGAATGGACATTGTTCAGTAATTAAATTATCAGATAAATTTTTTACAATAAGTGGACTATTATCGCATCATGGATTGTATAAGTTAAGAATTACTTTAGGAAGAATCTCCAAAGATGGACCAAATTTAGCCCACCATTCATAAAACCAATTTGGTATGGGTTTATTAACCATCTCTTGATTAATAGAGAAAAACCAAGAATGATTGTTCTTGGGATTTTGGTAATAAAAGACTTGAGTGAAAGCTTGGACTTAGTCCCAATAATTAAAGTAAATATACTTTCCTTCTGCAATTCTTATTGCCTTTTCAGCATTTGGATTGAGACCCCATTCTCTTGGTAACAAAATTTTGTTAATGTGACATTTACTAAAGTTTATAAAACTTTCAGGATTATTATTTTGGTAATGGTGAGTAATTGATACCGGTAACAGTCAGGAGAATCTCTAGGTTGGGCCTAGATTTTCCATGAAGACCTCGATTTCCTCTTGATTCGAGGTATCTAGTTTTGATAGACCAACCATCATTTGGATTTATCTTCATATCTTCATCATCAATATACATGATTTTTTCAGTTATTGGATTTTCAAAATAATCTATTTGTTCTTGAGGTGGGTTATTAACCACAACTTCCTTGTAGGATGTAGTTTTATTAGAGGAAGAGGAAGCAATATCTTCCTTTTTTGCTGAAGATGCATGTAATTGCTGCATTTTTCTACCTTTGTAGATAGTAGTCAAATCCCCTATTAGAGGAATGTTTGATTCTGACTGGGGTAACATATTGTTACTCTCTCTCCCACCCCGGCCATAACCGCGGCCTCTACCCCTATATGGGGTCATCATTTTTTCCCTGCAAAAATTCACGAGTTAAATAATCAGCAAGTGAATTATTTTCACCTTTAATGTGTTGAATATCAAATTCAAACATAGATAATTGCGATTGCCAACTAGCAAAAATATGCTTAGCAACAAGATTTTTAACATCTTTTTCAATAATTGGTTTAGCTGAGCTACAATCAATTTTTAATAAATTTTTTTTATTAAAAAGATCATCTTGAAATTTTGAAATGCATTTTATAATAGAAAGCATCTCTTTCTTGATAGTTGAATATTTTGCTTGTGTTGGATTCCATTTTCCAGAAGTAAATCTAACCAAAACTTCTTTTGATGTTTCAAGTATTATTTGTTTAAGGATTCCTCCATAGCCTAAGTCTGAAGCATCAGTTTCAACAATTTTGAAATATTTAGGATTAGCAAGAGATAAACAAGGCAAACATTTCACTTTATTTTTAATTCTTTGGACTGCCTGAGAATGTTTTTCCGTCCAAGGGCCAGGATTCTTTTTAAGCCTAGCATGTAATATTGTCGTATCTTTAGCAAGATTTTCAGAATAATCTGCTATGTAATTGAGGCTACCCAGAAACCTTTGTAATTGTTTCTTATCGATAATAATATCAGGGAATTTAGAAGCAAATTCAATACTTCTTTGTATAGGAATTATAGTTCCTTGGTCAATTTCATGTCCTAAAATTCTAACCCTTGTTTGAAAAAGTTTCATCTTAGGACTAGATATTACTAATCCATTATGCTTAATTAATCCTTTGAATATTTTCAAATGTTTAATATGTTGATCTATAGTTTTTGAAAAAACTAAAACATCATTAATATAAACAATTATAAATTCCATATAAGGATTAAAAATATCATTCATAATATTTTGAAATTCAGAAGGGGCATTTTTAAGACCAAAAGGAAGGACATTCCATTCATAATCTCCAAAAGGTACGGTAAAAGCTGTTTTATACTTATCAGATTCATTAATCTAAATTTGCCAATAACCAGATTTCATATCAAATTTAGAGAAGATTAAAGCATTGTTTAATCTATCTAAAAGATCTTTTTTTATCAAGAATATGATATCTAATCCATTTTAACACTTTATTAAGTGGTTTGTAATTAATAACGAGTCTAGGAACTCCACGTTCCTTTTCTGCAGCATTATTGACATAAAAGGTTGTGCAACTCCAAGGAGATTTGGATTTTCTTATTAATTTTTTCTCCAAAAGAGATTCTATTTATTTTTTTGCATAAATCCAAATACTCATGATTCATTTGAGCAGGCCTAGCTTTAGTGGGAATCTGACTTTCATTAAAGTCATCAAGATAAGGTAAAGAAATAACATGTTTTTTTCTATCCCAAAAAGCATTAGGTAAATCATTGCAGATTTCATCTCTAAAGTGTTGATCAATTAATTTAATTTGATTTTGAATTTCGGGTTTGTTAAGGCGAGAAGTGATATTTAATAGATCAACTTCTTCTTTAAGAAAACAAATATGTTTTTCTTTTTTAAAAAGAATATCTTTAACTTCATTAATCATCCTGGTATGGGGATCAGTAATAAATTCAAAAGTAATTCTTTTATTATTGATAATAGAGGTAATTCCCTTTTGATCAACATTGATTAGAGGCATAATTTTATGCAGAAAGGGAGTTCCTAATATGATTCTATGAGTTAAATATTTTACAAGAATAAAGTGAGTGGGTAAACAAATATCTTTGTTACAAACATAAGCATTAGACAGTTTATAATTAACTGTGAGTTTATCTCCTCCAGCTTGTGTAAGAGATTGAGTAGTTTTATCAAAATATTTAGTGGGAATAATTTCTTTTTGAAGGCAGTTTAAATCAGTTCCACTATCAATAAGGGCAACTTCATTTTCTAATATGAAATTTCTATTATTAACTAACGTTATTCTAACAAACCATTTTTGAGAAGTTACTCTATCAATGAGAGAAAGGAATCTATCACTAGGTGAAGGATTACTAGTGGAAGCTATTTCTTCAATTTTTGAATTATTGGACTCTAAGAAAGTGAGCCTTTGAGATAAACCATAGTTTTCCTTTTTAATTTGAGTTATTTCGTTTTTTAAGATATTTATTTCTCTATTTAAATCCATAATAGAAACAGGACGGATGTTAGACTGTCTAAATCTAGACAAAACCTCACTTAATTGGTAAGGTACTTCTGTAATAACAGGAGATTCTCTTATAGAGTTTTCTTGGATTAGAACCTCAAGCATTTTTCTTTTAAGATTTTTATCAGAAATGGATTCTATAGCCTTTATAGATTCATCATGTTCTGAGGTTAAAACATTTAACCCATTCATATCAACTATTGATTTCCAGTAATCTAATTGATTGCATTGACAATTATTATTGTTAGATGATTCAGAAGAGCAATCAGAAGAAGATTCATAAATCATATTAATATCTTCTTCAGAAGAGTAATCTTCAGAATCAGAATTGAGAAGTAAAACTTTCTCTAATTGAGAATGTAATTGTTCATCCCCGGTCGTCCTTTTATGTTCACCCTCTTGAGAGGGGAACAATTTTTGCCCCACAGGTATTTTCTCAGTAATCTTGAATTGATTTCCTTTGTTCTCAGTAGGGGCATTAGTGTTGGATTATCCCTGGTTCTTCTGTGAAGCCTCCCTGAGGGCCTTCCGTATTCTCTGTTCCCTCCTTCACTGAGATCGCGACATCAGGTTCTTCCCTTTGTAATGCTCAGAGACATGTGCAGTCTTGGAGGATTGAAACTTCTTACGACAGGTGATCAACGAATCACGGTTAACGTCAAAATTCTTCCATTTTTGCTGTCCCTTCTGTCTGTCCTTATTAGGTCTGACCCATTTTCCATTAGAAATTTCAGCAAATGGCTTAAAGGTAGCAGGCCTTGCTCCTGGTGCTCTAGCATTAGGCTCAGATTTTCTTGGATCGACGCTTCGAGGGCCATAGTTGGCCTTCTCCAACTTCTGTTTCGCCTTTCGCACCCCTTCGAGTTTCTGGGCAGCCTTCTGGTTGAAGATTGCGCTGCATCTGGGGCACAACATGATGCCAGATCCTGTCTTGGATATACCATTTTGTTGCGCTCTTCCTGGCAACTTACCTTGTCGTCTTCCATAGTCTCATGTTGTGTTATTTCGACCATATTTACGTTCATGTCGGTGTCATCACTCAGGTTCATACTATAGAGGTCCAACTCAAGGCCTTCAGCATCCCTATCTGTTATAGTAAAACTATCTGCAGCTTCTTTAGTTACCAACATCAGGTTGGAACCTTCAGTGTCTCCATCACTCGAGTCATCAGAAACTTTGTCGAGGCCTTCAGCAACCTCCCTCATGAGTTTTTCTACGGTATTATTTCCAAGGCCTATAGTGATCTTGGCTAGCATAGTATCATTGGCGAAATCTTCAGTAATTTCCACCATATTAATTGAATAGTCAAAGCCATCAGCAACTTCGACCATATGCGCTTCTGCGGGCTCAGCATAGTGGGCATCCACCGCTTACAGTGGATCAGAGTCAATTTTCATCTGACTATTGCTCTTCTCTCCAAACTTCAATCTTCCCTCTTGGATAGCATTCTGAACCAAATCCCTGAAAAGAAAACATTGAGAAGTTTTACTGAAGATTGCATTTTAGCGGTGGATGGTACTATCATTTATCCATCTTACAAAATCCTCTCTTTTTTCTTTGTTCTAAAGGTGGCATTTTAGCGCCAGCAGGTACTCTCATTTGTCCATCTTTAACTAACAAATCAAAAATTTCGTCACATTTAGTGATATCGAAAGTATATGTTTTCTTTGGAAACTTGTCATTCTTTTCAGATTCGACAAAAAAATTTCCATTTGGAGGAGCTAACATTTTACAAGCATATGGAGGACCCTGCTTTAATTTAGAAACATCTATTTTGTTCTCGTCAAAATACAATGGTTCTTCATGTAAACCTTCGATATTCTCATTATATTTGACATAAGCTACCTTGTTACTCTTATTAAATTTAGCTTTTTCGTCTTTCAGACGCTCTAACTGTCGAACCCTGTCAGCTAGTTGGGCCATATCTCCTAGATACTGGGTATCTAATTTCTTCCTAATAGAGTAATTAAGGCCACCAGCGGCCATTTCGACTAACTCATGTCCAGGCACTTGAGTAAAACACCTAGTCTTGAGTAGTCAGAACCTATTTAGGTAATCTTCTATTGGCTCAAAAAACTTTCATTTTATGCTGGCCAATTCCTTCAAACTAATCTTAGTTTGTCTCATATAGAATTGTTCATGGAATAAACGTTCTAACTGGGTCCAATTATAAACTGAATTAGGGGGTAGGGTTGTAAACTAGGTGAAGGCATTTTTAATGAGAGATCTTGGAAAGTATTTTATCCTAAGGCTTTAATCATTTGCAATCTCTCCATCCTTAATCATATACCGGGCTACGTGTTCGACAGTAGATTCAATCGTATCTCCTGAAAACTTGGTAAATTTTGGCACCTTCATCCTTGATAACACGAAATCGTATATATATTTTGATGCATAAGTCAACTAAAGTTTAACCGTTTTCGATCCGATTTCGGGTTATTTCCGTGTTGTTTGTCTGATGTTTTGCAGGTATTTGATGATCACGTCTAAACAAGGCATTATGAAGAAAAGAAGCAATCTCAGATGAAATATGGACGAAAAAAGAGTGAAAACATCATGAAAAGCGCAGAAGGCTGTTTTTGCTGATGTGACGACCGTCACAGCTCCATGACGACCGTCACACGGGTGACGACCGTCACACCTTGTGACGACCGTCATGCAGGCAAAAACGCCCCACTTCAGTTTCACGTAACAGAAGCAGTTCCAATTCCCAAAGAGTGGACCACTACTCCCTGATTTTTCTGCCTCAAAGTCCACCATCTTCAATTATAACCGTTAGAATTCCATTTCTATAAAAGGAGAAGAAGGGGACCTCAGAAAGGGAGCCGCATTCATACAACGAAGTGCTGCCAAATTTATTTCCAGAGCATACCTTTCCAGTTTAATATTCTTATTTGTTTCTCTTTACTTTTTCTGCATTCCTTTCATTCTTCTGTAATTTCTACTTTCATTGTACGATCAAATTGGCATAGAGACCAGAATCCTGCCAACATCTGTGGAGGATCTGCCCAAAGGCCAATTGGAATATTTACAGGTTTCTCATTTCAATCGTAATTCCAGTTTTATTATAATGCATATTATTATTTATTGTTTTTATTTATGTTTTATCTCTCCCAAATCCATGTCTAGCTAAATTTAAGTAGTCGATATGTAGTAATAATTCGAAAGGGATTTGATAATAACTGGTTGAAAATTGTCTTTTCAAAAGTAATTTATGGTCTGAGTGTTTAAAATTAGTTTACTGAATAAACTTCGTCGCGAAAGCGAGAACTTATTTAAAAGTAGTTTTGCCAAGAAAGTGGGAAATTAATTAAGATACGAACCAACAAGCGAAAGCTGCGGTAAGGTCAGATAGTAAACACTAGTCATTCATTTTAATAACAGCGAAAACACTTTAAAATGAATTAGAACTTAGAGATTTCCAAAAAATAATTTTAACCCCGAATGGGATACGAAAGTGTACGTTTGGCCCTTAGAATTATGATTAGCGTCAATAACCATCGTGAGGCGAGAGTCTTCAAATCACCATTTTCTGCTTAAATAAACTCTGAAAATTATTTCATACACCGGTAACTTGTCAAATCCCTGAAGAACACAATTACTGCATATCGATTCAATCATTTATAATCTAAGTAGCATTCTTAGTTCCCTTTTAGTGACAATCTTATTCCCTTAAACATATTCTACCTAGCTAAACATAGTAACTCCCGAGAACACTAGTTTGATTACGAGTCCCTGTGGGATCGATATCTATTATTACTACGCGATAGACTGTGCACTTGCAGTTAGGTTGTATTAGACATAGAAAGTCGCGATCAAGTTTTTGGCGCCGTTGCCGGGGAATCGTTTAGTCAATAGTGTAACCTTCTGTTACGCCGTATAGACTAGGTTAATTATTTTCATTTTTCCTTTACTAGTGCTGTCGATTGTATGCCAAGTAATCGCCCACAAGGAGATATCGTAAAACCTTCAGTCGCAGAACTAGAGCGCTTCTTACATTTAAGAAGTCGAATCATTGAGTACCAACTAAAACAACTAAAACATAACATTCCCGAACCTCTCACTCCCATTCCCAAATCCGAAGAAGAACCAACGATGGCTGAAGGACCTCCAAACAAACCGCTGAAGGCATACGCTACACCCTCTCAGATGGAGCCTAGAAGTAGCATTGCTGCCCCAGCTATTACCCGAAATGATTTTGAGCTGAAACCGTCATTGCTGTCAGCTGTACAACAAAACCAATTCTCAGGAAACACAACTGAGGATCCGAACGAACATCTAACGAAGTTTGTACAATACGCAGACACAGTGAAAGCAAATGGAGTAACTCCAGATGCGATAAGACTTCGTCTTTTCCCATTCTCTCTTAGAGACAGAGCGTGGACATGGTTACAATCTTTACTATCCAACTCCGTTACGACGTGGAAACAATTGAAGAACGTCTTCTTAGCGAGATATTTTCCGCCAAGCAAAACTGCTATGCTTAGAGCTCAAATCAACGGATTTCGACAGAAAGATACTGAATCTCTTTACGAAGCATGGGAACGATTCAAAGATATGATGAGAACATGTCCTCACCACGGTCTAGAAGACTGGGTGACAATCCATACTTTCTATAATGGGCTTCTATACAATACTAGATTGACAATAGACGCTGCCGCGGGCGGTGCACTTATGGATAAGCCATACGATGAAGCCTATCAATTAATCGAAAACATGTCTCAAAACCATTGCCAATGGGGAGGTGAACGCACTCCAACAGAGAAAACCACAGCGAAAGGTGGGATGTACGAGATCAGCAGCCTTGAAAAGTTCAACGCTAAAGTAGATGCTCTAGCACAGAAAATTGATAGTCTGACCGTTAACCCCACTGCAACCGTCACTGCAGTAACTCCAAATTGCGAGTTATGCGGAAGCACCACTCATAATGCACCCGAATGCCCATTGCTAGCCGGAATCCCACCAGACCAGGTAAATTATGCTCAAGGAAATCCTTACGCAAATACCTATAACCCAGGTTGGCGAAATCATCCAAACTTTTCTTACAAAAGCGAAAATGCATTGCAAATGCCTACTGCTCCACCAGGATATCAGAAATCAGCTGCCGCTCAAAATGCACCTAGGAAATCAAAACCTCGAGTTGATGATGGAAAAATTCATAGCTACTCAAGCTCAAACAAACAAAGAATTCCTGAATCAAAACATACACACTAGCGAGCAAATTAAACAGTTGACCGGAAAAGTAGACGCTTTAGCCACCCACAACAAAATGCTAGAAACACAAATATCACAAGTGGCTCAACAACAAGCCTCTGCTGCCGCACCTGCTGGCACATTTCCTGGACAACCCGAACAGAATCCAAAAGGCCAAGCAAATGCTGTAATACTAAGAAGTGGAAAAGAATTGGACGAACCGATCGATCCGAGGACCGAAAACTCAGCCATGCAACAAAAACCAACTGAACAGGTAGAAAAGGAATCCGAGTTAGAGAAGAAGGAAGACAACGAGAAGGAGGATACCGCAAGTGAAAAAACTCAAGCACCTCCAGCGCCATATAAACCACCTATTCCTTATCCTCAAAGACTAATAAACTCCAAAACTTCAGGACAGTTTAAGAAATTTGTTGAGCTCCTTAAACAGCTGAATATTACTATTCCTTTTACAGAAGCGATAACTCAAATGCCGTCATACGCTAAATTTCTCAAAGAAATCATGTCGAATAAGAGAAAGATCGAGGATAATGAAACAGTTACACTTACTGCAGAGTGTAGCGCCATTATTCAAAACCGCATGCCTCCTAAATTAAAAGACCCAGGTAGTTTCTCCATACCCTGCGTCATTGGAAAGTTCGTAATAGACAAAGTTCTATGCGATTTAGGAGCCAGTATCAGTGTTATGCCTTTATCTATATGCAAAAAGATGAATATGGGAGACCTCAGACCAACCAAAATGTCCGTACAATTAGCTGACCGATCAGTAAAATACCCCGTTGGAATACTGGAAAACGTTCTAGTACGCATAAGACAATTCTACATCCCAACCGACTTCATAATCATGGACATCAAGGAGGACGCTGTTACCCCAATTATTCTAGGAAGACCGTTCCTAGCTACAGCCGGAGCTATTATAGACGTGAAGAAAGGAAGGCTAACATTCGAAGTAGGAGAAGAAAAGATAGAGTTCATTCTCACCAAGTTCTTACAAGCACCAGCCATAGACGATACCTGTTATTTAGTAGACGAAATCGACGAATGCATAAGAGAACTTGAAAATGAAGAGACCACGTATTCAGAAATAATAAAGATTCAAATACCCGATATTTCTGAAGACGATGATTGGCGTAAACCGTATAAAGACGACAGCCTAAGCGAAAGCTTAGCACTGACTCCAAACCATATACCAGGTCCGAAGAACCCATCTTTAGAACTTAAAACACTACCCAAAAACCTTAGATATGAATTTCTAGACGATGAACTAAAAAGACCAGTGATAGTCAACGCCGACTTAGGACAACCAGAAACCGAAAAGCTATTAGAAGTCCTAAAGAAGTACCCCACCGCGTTAGGCTATAACATAAGTGATCTAAAAGGTATAAGCCCTTCAATCTGTATGCATCAAATTACAATAGAGGAAGACTCTAAAACCTCTCGAGAGCATCAGAGAAGACTGAACCCCATCCTGAGCACTATAGTCAGAGATGAAGTAAAGAAATTGCTAGATGCAGGAATCATCTATCCGATCTCCGATAGTGAATGGGTCAGCCCAGTTCATGTCGTACCGAAGAAAGGAGGAGTCACAGTAGTTAAAAACGAAAAAGGCGAATCAATAACAAAAAGAGTCGTGACTGGCAGCAGGATGTGTATTGATTATAGGAAGCTTAACAAAGCCACACGCAAAGATCATTTCCCGTTACCCTTCATAGACCAAATGTTGGAAAGATTAGCCAAATATTCATATTTCTGCTATCTAGATGGTTATTCAGGATTCTTCCAAATTCCCATTCATCCTGATGACCAAGAAAAGACTACATTCACCTGTCCTTATGGTACTTTTGCTTACCGCCGAATGCCGTTCGGACTCTGTAATGCTTCAGCAACCTTCCAAAGATGCATGATGGCAATCTTTGCAGATTTCATAGACGACATCATGGAAGTATTTATGGACGATTTCTCGGTATGTGGACAAAGTTTCGAAGGATGCCTACAAAACTTAGAAATGGTACTAGAACGTTGCGTAAAAGTGAACCTCGTCCTAAATTGGGAAAAATGCCATTTTATGGTCCGACAAGGAATAGTTCTAGGACATGTCATATCAGATAAAGGAATTGAGGTAGACAAAGCTAAAATAGATATTATAAAAGATCTCCAACCTCCAAAATCCGTACGAGAAATACGGAGTTTTCTAGGACATGCCGGTTTCTACAGAAGATTTATAAAAGATTTTTCAAAAATCACAAAACCTTTGACCGGCCTGTTGATGAAAGATGCTGAGTTCGTCTTCGACGACGACTGTCTAAAAGCATTCGAAACATTAAAATCATCCCTTATCACCGCACCGATTATGCAACCACCCGATTGGCGATTACCGTTCGAAATCATGTGCGATGCGAGTGATTATGCAGTAGGCGCAGTTCTAGGACAAAGGAAGGACAAGAAACTCCATGCCATCTACTATGCCAGTAGAACCTTAGATCCTGCCCAAATGAACTACGCTACCACAGAAAAGGAACTTCTAGCAGTTATATTTGCGCTTGACAAATTTCGTTCTTACTTAGTAGGAGCAAAAATTATCATATACACAGACCACGCTGCCATAAGGTACCTAATAAGCAAAAAGGATGCCAAACCAAGACTATTGAGATGGATCCTGTTATTACAAGAGTTTGACTTAGAAATCAAAGATAAAAAAGGAACCAAGAACGTTGTTGCAGATCACTTATCCCGAATAGAAGGCATCAAACATGAACCAGTACCGATAAACGACGATTTCCCGTACGAACGTCTGATAGCCAAATTAGAAAGTGACATACCCAACTCAATCTCGGAAGATCCAGAATTCGAAAAATCCGTAGAAGCCGTCTATGCCCAAGTCACATTACCTTGGTATGCTGACATCGTTAATTACCTCGCTGCGGGCGTGCTTCCACCGGATCTCACTTATCAGCAAAAGAAGAAATTCTTCCACGATCTGAAACACTATTATTGGGAAGAACCTCTACTCTTCAAGAGAGGGGCCGACAACATATACCGTCGCTGTGTCCTAGAGGAAGAAATAGAAAATATCATTTCCCAATGCCATTCAGCACCATATGGCGGTCATGCTAGTACATCCAAGACGTGCGCTAAGATTCTCCAAGCCGGCTTATTCTGGCCTAACCTCTGGAAAGACGTTCACATCGATGTGCTAAAATGTGATCGATGCCAACGAACCGGCAACATCTCACGACGCGATGAAATGCCTCAGAAGGGAATCTTAGAGGTAGAAATCTTTGACGTATGGGGAATAGATTTCATGGGACCATTCCCACCTTCTTTTGGTAATAACTACATACTCGTCGCTGTCGATTATGTGTCTAAATGGATAGAAGCCATAGCTGCTCCAACAAACGACGCACGAGTAGTAATCAAACTCTTCAAAAACACAATCTTTCCTAGATTCGGTGTACCCAGACTCGTCATTAGTGACGGCGGATCTCACTTCATATCGCGAATATTTGATAAACTTCTCTCTAAATATGGAGTCCGACACCGAGTAGCTACACCTTATCATCCGCAAACTAGCGGACAAGTAGAGGTCTCAAACAGAGAAATAAAACAGATATTGGAAAAGACTGTCGCTACCTCAAGGAAAGATTGGTCATCAAAGCTACAAGAAGCTTTATGGGCTTATAGGACCGCTTTTAAGACACCAATAGGTACTACACCCTACAAATTAGTTTACGGTAAATCCTGCCATCTCCCTGTAGAATTAGAGCATAAGGCCTTCTGGGCCATTAAGACACTCAATTTCAACTACACCGAGGCAGGAGAAAAGCGAATCTTGAACTTACACGAATTGGAAGAACTTCGATTAGACGCTTACGAAAATGCCCGTATCTACAAAGAACGAACTAAAAAGTGGCATGATAAACGTTCAGTCAAGAAACAATTCAGTGTGGGAGACATCGTATTACTATTTAATTCAAGATTAAAACTCTTCCCAGGTAAACTAAAATCTAGGTGGTCTGGACCTTATGAAGTCACTAAAGTACTTCAGAGTGGAGCTGTTGAAATTACCGATAAGACAAATGCACCGTTTATCGTAAACGGGAAACGTCTAAAACATTATAATAAGAACGAAACCAGCCCTCAAGTCTGCAGTATAACACTGCTTGAGCTTCCAGCTCAAACACCCGAATAGCTTCTCACCAAGCTATCGTCAGGCTTTAGACGTTAAAAACAGCGCTTACTGGGAGGCAACCCAATTTCCCTCGTTATTGTATTTCATTCTTTCTTTAAAATTTTACTTTGAAAATTTAACAAAAATTCTAAACTTATAATTACTACTACTTTCTACTTTCGTTTGTTTTCATATTTTTATTTTTATTTTATTTTTCTCTTTTGTCTTTTGTTTCTACCGCTTTTTGTTTTTAAAAATCCTGACTTCAAACTCCTGTTTTAAACTTTTCAGGATTTTTAAAGTCTTCAAAACATTCCTTCTGTTTTCTCCGAATTACCTGTGAGTATGGCCGAGTACGACTTCACAAAGGTTCATTTTCGAGGACTAGCTCAAAAGGCAAGATTTGCAGCACTAACTGAAAGAGAAATCACCTTAACGTTGTATTATGATAAGTCTACCATGGATAAACTAGGAATCACGGATAGCATTCAATACCTGTTCAATCAACTGGGTTGGGAGACCACTGCGTTGAAAACACGTTTTGCTACTGTCATACCCCAAATTTGTCCTACCTTTCTTTCTTTTTTTTCTATACCAAGCATTTGTATTGTTCCTTGATCTTTCTCAAAATAATACTCCGACCTTTGACCATGATCCTCAAGGTTGAATTCATGAAAGTTCTTTTGTATGCCCATTATGGTCTCGATCCCTGGTCAGCTATGTTGATTTCTTGTGGAGACAAAGAAAAGATACGTCCTCATTTTCACGGCAAAATAAGATGGGAGTATTTGGCTTCAAGTGCCTGTTAAGTCATATTTCGAGATAATACGAAGGTCGCGTAGTTAAAGAGGTTAAAGCTAGTTCAATTACAATGGAGGGCCGTGACTAAAGCCTTTAGGGTGACATGAGTGACTTATTAAAATTGGTCTCATGAATCAATGTTTTTTTAAGCCATGTTGCAAGATGATTTCAAGTTTTGTTAAATTCACATCATATGGAGACTTTTCAAATTGTGGGATCTAAGGGGTTCGGAACACATGCATTTCAAATCCAAGACTTACGCATGATACTTTATGAAAAAATGATTTCTATTCAAAGCCATGAGATTCAATCAAAAAAATAAGGTCATAACAGGATTTTATTTGTGCAGGCCATGGGGTAATTGATTTCATTAAGTCATTTGAGATTAAAGCAGGTAAATCCATTTGGTGATCAAGTTATGGAAGACGTTCACAATTGGGAAGTCAATACAAGTCATGTGCAAATAACACATAATTGTATTCAACGCCTATTGTAAGATTCATTTTGACTTGCACACTACTGCTAACACAGACAACATTAGTAAAAGCAAAATGATTACTGCCATTATCCCAAATTCACTCTAATCATGAATACCTAGCACATGAGATACAAAATTCAGAGGGATACAATATAATTTTTTCTATTCCCTGCTAAGGCTATGAGTTTCTCCGAAGATTGACTTTGAGCTTATCAGGTATGCTCCTACTAGTGTATGTTGGAAGCCTTGCTGCATATGATGCATATGAAGATCTCGCATCAGACGAAGGAAAATTGTGCATGTGCAATTAGGACTGCTGAGTGAGGGGCGCGGATTCTGCTGAGCGGCGGGATACGTCTAGCTTGCAATTCACTTCTCCTCATAACCTTGCCCATTAGAAGCAGCATTTCACCTTGGACTCTACCAATCCTCACCTGCAAATAGGCAACTCGTACACGATTCAGAAAAGTCCAAACAATGAATTCAAGAGATAATTTGCCGCACGACATCATGGGAAACGGTTATTGTACAATAATTGTTAACGCAACAGAATGAGTTACCAACGCCCCCTTCCAATTTTTTCTCATAGCTCACAGGTTCAGCAACCCACCTGCACCATAATATTGAAAGTCATATCAGATGAAAAAAAACGGACAATAAAAATAATCCACTGCAGCAGCTCCTAAGGGCCACGTCCTACCTGCACTAGTGTACCCGCAACAATAGAGAAAAAAACAAAAAAAGGCAATTCATAAGGCAGCCCTCATTTTCTTTCACTGGTCCACTCTTGGCTTCACTTTTGATTCACCGGTCACTTCATCTTCAGCTCCTATCGGATTGGTCACTTGATTATATCATCACAGAACATCAGCCCATAATATTATCACATCATTAAAGCAGCATACGAGACAGGCGCTAAAAAACTCATGTTACCGGCACGTCATCAAGTGACAGCAGCCCCACGCTACTAACAAGTTAGAAGCTGTAAAAGACCAAGCTGCAAATCCGCTGTCATGTAATCCACAAATTAATTCATGGTTACCTGCACGAATTTCATGCCTTGATTCAGATGACGATATCCATAAAAGTTGCAAATCAAAATTGACGCATCCGTTACCATAGAAAAGGGCTTACCGTATGCCAATATAATACACGGCCAATACCCCACAGAAGCGACAAACTCGTAGAAAATGCGCAACAAATCTATAACATCTTCATATGCATCTCGCACCAATCTTCAAGTCGCATACACACAACTGTGGAATTGCGAGTAACCACAACTATTTGTTGCTCATTATAACTTAATTGTTCGATCAAATCACTTGCGAACGAATAACGAGATTTATCGAAGTGTTGATCTATGCAAGGAAGCATTAAATTCCAATTTCTGCAGAGTCCTTGAAGTCTATAAAAACTGAATGAAGCACCTGACTTAAAGAGCAACCGTGGATTTTCTCTTCATACCCAGACCTCTTAGCCATGCTAAGTCCACCGCGTCCAATCTCTCGTAAGGCAAGTTTCAAGGTTGATTTAGATTCTCATCATGTACATGAAAAAAGAAGAATGAAAGAGGTTAGCAGAGAAAATACTAACAAAATGTTTGTTCAAAATGAACGGCGAAAAGAATGTTTGAGTATATGTGCTGAGATATTTCAGTTGGGGCAAGGTTATCACACCAGAACTAATAGCTTGAAGATCATGGGGTCAAGTGTATTACCTCAAGATGCTATGTGATCTAAGACATGAGTTTAATGCAGGTTAAGCGTCACCCTACGGCACAAACTCGTAAACCGAGTTCAAGCTATAAACCTGCAAAAGACTAAGTTCAATATAGGAGCAATTCAAAGCAATTGGCAAAGAGGCAATGTTACAGTTGGTGTCTCAAGAGAGAAAACTAGACTGACATGTAAAACTATTTGCTCTTGACAGAACATAAGTTGCTAGACACTGCAGCCCGCGCACCTTCTTCTCACGAGGAACACGGCCTGCCAAAACAGAGAAAGTCACACAAAACGGTAGACAAAAATCCTATAAAGGCACAATTTTACCATAAGAAGCTTCTGAGTCTCCAGTGTATTAGCTGCAGCTCTACTCTTCAAATGATCTTGCTCTCACAAAAACCTGCCAATACACACTCGCAGCCGGTACGACCATGACCTGCAACATTAAACCCCATATACCACAAGGTAGACAACAGTGGACAACAGCCTGCGTGTTGTAAAAAGAAAATTCAGCAGCACGTCGAGACTGGTACGAAAGAAGTCGTTCATACCATAGCCACAACTCCAGCTGCAACAAAAAAGAAAACGGTTTATGCGTGGGGTCTCCTATGCGTAAGACGTGTACGGCTACGAAAATCCATGATGATGGTAGCACTTCCTGTATGCACCGATCAACCCGTTCCATGACTCATGACCTGCACGACAATTTTCAAATGAAAAAAGAGACAATTACCATGAACTATTTTCATAATTTACAGAAATGTAGTTGCAAAACCAGATGAAAAGAGAGAGGAATTGCTTTGAAAGATGACAAAATATAAATAGGCTTCATCGACTTGAGTTGGTAAAGGACATTGTTCGAAGTTGTGGCTCGGTCAGTTGCGTGTTACGCTATTCCTTGCGCATCCAAATTTCACCTCTACCGACAACAGGCCACAAGTTTTTATGACCTGCATTAAGAACTCCCATTCATAAGTCACAGTTTCCAAATAACAGGACAGTAAAGCAACCTTCACACATACCTCGCTAAAACATTGAATCTGCGCGAGAACTGCGAAATACGCAACGAACTTTCTGTCCAATACACTGTCAAAACCCCACCAATCACACTGTTGCGTACCTTATGCCTCCCACAAAATACAATCCCAGTTGGATACCTCAGTTGCGTAACAGGACCTGCAAAATGTTTCACATTGAATTTATAATGGCCATAATTCCATTTGTCTTAATAGAGTTCCAGCAATGAGTAAACCAGATACGGGAAAATAAAAGAGAAAAAATACATAATGTGGGCCATGAGGTACCTGAACGCGTAAGAGCCAAGAGCCAGACTTCACGTTTTCACAAGTTGGCAAATAGTGGCATCAAACCTTTTTTTTCTTATGGCATATAAGACAAAACACAACAACTTTTTTTTAGGGCCCAAGATTTGTACGACCAGGTTTGAGTAAATGGTTTCCTTTTCTACCCTCAATCCTCCATATACTCTCTCCATATAAAATCATGTGAGAGGGGCTGCAAGGAGGAGAACCCTAGCCGCACTGTTCATCCCCTCAACTCCTTCCCCGTTTTCAAGCCAACCACCTTCCATCAACAGCCAAACCATAAACACAGCCCAAAAAATGCATACACATCCATGTTCTTCATCTTCTCAAAACAAACTCAGAAAATCCAACCATGACTCTCATCTTCCTTCTTCACTAATGAGCTAAACCAACAACTCAGGTTCACAAAAATCATAACCATGTCATTTCTTTTTTCCGCATCTGTGCACTATCATTATCTTCTCTTTCGACAAACACACATGTCGCTTGCGCGAAAATAAGGTGTCGGCATGACAGAAGAGTCGCCACCTTTCGTTATTTATCCCTCAGAGCGGGAAAGGAAACGATCGGAAAAACTTGACGAAAAAGGTAAGACAAGGTCATCGCAACCATTGTCTGGGTTCGGGAGTCGGTTACGCAAGGGGAAGGTATTAGCACCCCTCACGTCCATCGTACTCGATGGGATCCACGCTTGTTGTGTTTACTTGGACGGGTTGGTTTTATTCTATCTACATATCAAGGCTGGCTTAAAACAGAAAAGAAAAATGACTCGGAAAAGCGTCGGGTTTTATGCCTACGTATTCTCATCAGAGAACGAGAAATCAGAGTCAACGTAGTTCGGCCTACGACGGATTATGGGGGAAGGTAGCTCGCCAAGACATCGCCATCTTGTGCCTACGTACTCTCAACAGGCATGAGAGATCAGAGCTCACGTAGTTCGGGAAACTACGGTTTATTTCCTGTCTTTTACGAGAGAAGTGTTTTTTATTGTGTTTGCGATTTCAATCGCACTAGAGACTATGACCTGAGAGTGAATGCGTCGCATGTCACCCAAAGGGTACCATACTAAACATCCAGACTGTGGAAAAGAAACTCTTCCACAATCCTTTCTCAGATAGCTTAAGGCTCGTAACGTACGAAAGAAATCATTCATGATTACTGTATCTTAAACTGTTTTGAGATGAGAAGAGAACAGGCCCAACTAGGAGGGAGACTATCAAGTCCTACTGTTGTCATGCCATGGATTCATCCTATGGTTGAGGTTTGAACAGGGAACTCCTAGAAGTTGTCATGCATAGGTTTCAACCTAAAATTCTATCATCAATTCCTTATCAAAGGAAATGAGAGTCCTAAGGGATCATGTCAATGATACACCAAAACAGACAAAGCATCAACTTAACAGTAAAATGCATGCAATGCAAGTGAGGGAGGAAATGTGTGTGGGGCTTCAGCCTCCACAAGCTCATCTCAACCTCAAGCCAGAATGGATAACAGTAATCATACTGAAATATAAAACAACATGCTATCAAGCAAAATACAGTAAACTGCAATCATACAGAAGAAATGAAATAAAATGCCATCGGACAAACAAACCACATGGGCAAGGGAGCTGGGCTCTACCGAATACCCGCAAGCAAAGCCACACAATAACAGTACAAGCAGAGGGAGCAACTCAACCTCTAGTGCAATCATGCTTCTAGATTCTACCTATTCTAGATATGAACTTATTCTAATGCCTCAAGCAAGTCAAACAAAACATGTCAATACAGAAAAGAAAACAGAAAAGAAAGCAGCTCAACTCCTCTCTCAACCTCAAGCTTCAGCTCTTCCAACAGCAACTCAGTCTTCAGACTTTAATCACTCTTGACAAATATCAATTTTCTTTTCCAGGTTTCAACCCTTCAACATAAGTTTCAACTTATCTTCTCCCTTTAAGCTTCAGCTTCTTGATCAGCTCCACCTTCAGGCTCCACCTAATCTTCAGGGATCTTCAAGTATCAACTTGCTCTTGTTGCTCTTCAAGCTTCAGCTGGAATGGCAATACTCAAGGATTCATCCTCTTCAATACTCTTCAATGAAGTCTTCACCTTCAAACTCAAGCTTTGCATCTCTCAAGATAATCAAACCAGAGGAAATCACTTAACTGGATAAGTTGGGGATATTGAACTGCTTATTGCCCACCAAAGGTGGCCTATAAGGGTTCAACATCAAAGGAATGGTTCCCTCAAAAGTTCTACTTCCTAGGTACTATCACTTATCCCTCCAAAGGAGAGAGGTGTGTACCATGGAAGGACTTTGAATCATAGGGAGGAATGGAGGTGACAGATACCATCCATGTTTAAGAAAGAAGTTAACTAGGTCTAAACTCTTCCTAATCCCTAACCCTAAAACAAAAACAAAACAAATGAGATCAAGCTCTCAAGCTCCTCAATCCATCTTCAAGTCTTCTACTATGCTCCTCAATGCTCCTTAGAACAAGATCAAGCTCTCCAAGCTCACAAAGCAAAGCAAACAACAATTCAAGCCCACAAGGGCAACACAAGCAATCAACCAATACAAAAATCATATAAAAATAGTATACTACTATATTAAATCCTAATATAATTTCTAAGGGATCCTACATACCTACCCTTAATACCCATATATGTCCCATAGTCTAATTTTTCCTAAAAACCCAAAAATCTAAGGTTATTGTGGACCTATGTTAAGGATTAACCTAATTCTATACTGTCGCTTGCGCGAAAATAAGGTGCCGGCATGACAGAAGAGTCGCCACCTTTCGTTATTTATCCCTCAGAGCGGGAAAGGAAACGATCGGAAAAACCTGACGAATAAGGGTAAGACAAGGTCATCGCAACCATTGTCTGGGTTCGGGAGTCGGTTACGCAAGGGGAAGGTATTAGCACCCCTCACGTCCGTCGTACTCGACGGGATCCTCGTTTGTTTGCTTACTTGGACGGGTTGGTTATAATCTATCTACCTATCAAGGCTGGCTGAAAAAGAAAAGAAAATGACTCGGCAAAGCGTCGCACTTTATGCCTACGTATTCTCATCAGAGAATGAGAAATCAGAGTCAACGTAGTTCGGCTAACTACGGGTTATGGGGGAAAGGTTGCTCGCTAGGACGTCGCGTCCTATGCCTACGTACTTTCATCTGGTATGAAAGATCAGAGCAAACGTAGTTCAGCTAACTACGGGTTATCTCCTGAAAGAAGTGTTTTTTATTGTGTTTGCGATCTCAGCCGCACTAGAGACTATGACCTGAGAGTGAATGCGTCGCATGTCACCCAAAGGGTACCATACCAAACATCCATCCTCAGATGGCTTAAGGCTCGTAACGTACGAAAGAAATCATTCATGATTACTGTATCTTAAACTGCTTTGAGATGAGAAGAGAACAGGCCCAACTAGGAGGGAGACTATCAAGTCCTACTGTTATCATGCCATGGATTCATCCTATGGTTGAGGTTTAAACAGGGAACTCCTAGATGTTGTCATGCATAGGTTTCAACCTAAAAGTCTATCATCAAATCCTCATCAGAGGAAATGAGAGTCCTAAGGGATCATGTCAATGATACACCAAAACAGACAAAGCATCAGCTTTAACAGTAAAATGCATGCAATGCAAGTGAGGGAGGAAATGTGTGTGGGGCTTCAGCCTCCACAAGCTCGTCTCGACCTCAAGCCAGTCATAAAATAACAGTAATCATACTGAAATAAACAACATGCTCTCAAGCAAAAACAATAAACTGTAATCGTACAGACAGGAGAAATGAAATGCTATCAAGCAAAATAAACACATGGGCAAGGGAGCTGGGCTCTACCGAATACCCGCAAGCAAAGCCAAGCAATAACAATACAATCAGATGCACTCATGCTCTTAGACTGAACTTATTCTAAATGTGCTTAGTCTAATGCAGCAGACAAATCAGACAAAACACACAATACATCAAAGAAAACAGAAGAAAGCCTCAGCTCCTCCAGCAGCAACCCAGTCTTCAGACTTCAGAGATCACTTGCTTTCCAGGTATCAACCCTACAACATGAGTATCAACTCATCTTCTCTCTTGAGCTTCAGCTCCTTTGATCAGCTCCACCTTCAGGCTTCACTATCTTCAGGGATCTTCAGGCATCCACTTGATCTTCACAAAGTCTTCAGACTTCAACAATCTCCAAGGAATCATCCTCTTCAAGGCCTCAGCTTCTATCTTCAATGGCTCCAATGCTCCAGTAAACAAGATTCAGTCAACAAGATGAGTGGGGGATGTTACAGTACTCACTGACTTCCAAAGGATGCCATTGAGGACTTAACATCAAAGGAAAGGCTCTCTCAAAGTTCTACCTTATAGGGCAAGGTCACTAATCCCTCCAAAGGAGAGAGGTGAATACCCTTAAGGGACTCTGTGTCATAGAGAAGAAAGGAGGTGAACAAGACACTCCTTGTTTATTGAACAAAGTATTCTATCTAGGGCTCTGCCTATGCACCTATCAACCTATAAACAAAACAAACAAAAGCTATGCTAAACTCCTCTGCAAGGTCTTCAAAGCTTCCATGATGATCCACAAGGTCTTCAACTCAATCTTCAAAGCTCACACACTCAACAGAGAAGGAAAGAAAACACAACAATACAACTTATGCCTTTAAGCAACACACATACTATCCATACATTCAAAAATCAATGAAAAATACTAAAACACCATACAACATTCTAACAAAATTCTAGGGGATTCTATACATACTTACCCTTAACCCATGTATTCCCCATACACTAATTTGGCCTATAAACCCCAAAACAAATTTGTTCAAGTCTACCTACACAACCTAAAACCCTAATTAGAACACCTAAATGTCCAACAATCAAACTACACCAAATTTTAATCTACAAATCAAGAGATAAATCCTACATGAAACTAGGGTTCAATATCTAACTATGCCAAAAAGAATGGCTCAAAAATCCTAAGGGAGAGTCCCAAAACAATTCATAGAAAATGAGATATCAACTAAAAGAAAATAAATGCCTTATTTAAAAGAAAATACCACCAAAAATTCTACATTAAAAATAAAATCCTATTTTTATTTTTATAATTTTCTACACATTATTATCTAAACATAGAAAAAAGAAAGAACAAAAAATCATTATTTTTCATTTACTTATGAATTTTTAAAGATGGCAAAAATATTAAAAGAATTAAAAATAAGAGAAAACAATATAAAAGGGAGGGGGGTGGAAATAGGAACACGCGCTAGTCATTTTCTAATGGGCCTGATCATGGTGGGGTGCGAATAGAACACGGGTAAGCCCACACGCCCTTCATTAAACCAAACGACGTCGTTTGGCTTTGAATTTTTCCCTCCGTTTCTGAGTTTAATTCTCAACCGTGCGATGAGGTCTTCAGTCAACAAATGCTAGCCTGATCCAACGGTGCACACGCGTCTTCAACCTTAAGACAAGAAGCTAGGGTTTTGAACCTCCATGGAAGCCATGCACGCATACACTTCAAGCTCTCTGTTCTCTCTCCACAAGCCATCATTCAACACGATGTAAACATCAAAATTGTTCAGAATCTCTCCCTCTACAAGACTGTGGTCATAGTATGCTTTGAAACTCAATGTAACTCTCAACCCGATCGTGACAAGTCCTTGGTTCACTTGAAATGCACTGCAACTTATCATCATAATTCTTGCTCCAACATATACTAATCTAACCTACACGTTATGGTGATCATTCTGAACTACAAAACTAAGCTCATCATGCACTAACCTACGAGTTTCAGATCCAAACAGTTTTAACACCCTGCTATGAATTATCACCAATCTGCACTAAACTAACCAGAAATGATCCTCTATCATTCTACATCACATCTAAACTAACAACCTAATGTAAAACTATCTAAATCAAGCTGATGAAAGTGATTTGCACCTGGAGCAAAATCTTGGAGATGTTGATGAAGCTCGTGGATCTGATGCTTTGGATGCTTGGATCTTGATCTACTATTGCTACACTCAATTCTGTTTGTAAAACCTTGATGAATCTTGCCTTGAATCTTGAGATCCACTTGAACTTGCAACTTGTATCTTGATGAAGAAAGTGCACGAAATTGAATCAATTGCAATCAGAACTTGGTTGAATTCTACTCCATGATGATGGTTGAATATGGTGAAAACAATATTGATGATGGTTGATGAAGGTTTTGTGAAATTGGGATGAAATTGCAATGAGAAAGAATGAGAGAATTTGTGAAGTGTTTGCCAAAAAATGAGAATCCAACCCTTGCTCAATGTTCACTTCATGATTATATAGCACTCCATGGAAGTTTCCAGAACAATCTTGCACTTTCCCTTGCATTCCAAGCTTGATCCAATTTTGTTATGTTTCTTTAATCATAAGTAACCTTAAGTAACTTTTATTTTTTCCACTAAACTCAAAAATGTGCTTGAACCATTGTCTTTAGAATGGTTTTTCCAATCAAAATGATATATTGGATGACCTATTTTGGATTTCTAGATCCTCCAAACCAACTTCCAATTTCAACTTTTTAAACTTATAAGCCATTTTTAGTTCATTTTTTACCAATCATGCAAATCCATGCTATGAGCTTTTCCAACAATTCATGACCTTCTTTCTATACTTAAAATCACATTTTGAACAACTTTCATGTTTTGAGTTTTTCCATTTGAGGCTTGGAAATAGGAGATATGGCCTTTGCTTAAAAATGACCTATAAATGACAAATGACCAAAATACCCCTGTCTTGTTCAAACCATAAGTTGAGTTCCACAAATCCTATCAAGGACTTCTACCACTCAAATTAAGGCTAAGAAGATGCCCTCCAACATTCATGTTGACCAAGAGATCATAGGAATCATCCTACTAGGGCAAAAGTTGTCTGCAAGTTGGGTGACTTTCAAGGACCCAGATTCACACACCTCAGCTGACCTGTAATTTGTCAAAACCATAACTTGAGCTCTGCAACTCCTATCAAGGACTTCCACCACTCAAATTAAATCTTAGAACAAGCTCTACAACATTCATGTTGTGGGGAAGATGAGATATCAATCACATCTAGAGCTAAAACTGCCTGGAATATAGGGATCAAATTAGGGTTTTTCACTGATGATCTTTGGAAACCCTAACTCAAAACTTCTCAAACCCTTCAATCATGATGAGTTGGTCTAGGAATCACCTTTATAACATCTCTATGCATCATTTCATGATCTCATGGCCCTTGGATTAGGTCTCAACCTTCTCCAAATCTTCAGTTATCCTAGGGTTGACCCAGTCAAAACCCTAATTCTACCATTCATGGTTGAATCTTCTGAACTCTTGCATAGTGACCTCTCTGGGCTTCATGATGGCTATCAAGACATCTCATAAACCTTCTCAGAGCTTCAAGTTCAATCTCCAAGTCTCAGAATCATCTGAGGAGCTCCCACAACTCTCAAGCTATGAAGCACACAACCTTGGTTTCAACCAATTCTTCTGAGGATCTCTTGAATTTTCTGATGAAAGTATCCACTTTCAAACACTTGATGGATAAATAATTGTTGGTCAAATTTTGGGGTGCAACAGCTGCCCCTATTCAAACGGCTTGAACCTGACTGGGTGAGAAGCGAACGGCTCTCAGCCAATCAAGGTACGAGACGGTTGAATACCGGTAAACCCGAAAATTTGCCAACTGCACGAGCACACGATACTCTGCGGGGAACAAATCTTCGAACACTGCAACATTAGCTGCTCAACAGCTGGAGAGATACCAATCTGACATCGCCGTCAATTATCCACATTAAATTCTTCTGACATTGCCTTCAGACAACCACGACACCCAACATCACCGCTGGAAGACTAAACCTGATATCGCCGTCGAACACTCAAAATACCCCGCATCGCCGCTGGAGAACTAACTCTGATATCGCCGTCGAACAATCAAAATACCCCGCATCGCCGCTGGAGAACTAAATCTGATATCGCCGTCGAACAATCAAAATACCCCGCATCGCCGCTGGAGAAAATACAATACTGAACAATCCTGACCTGGGGTTCACCCCTGGTAAATGGAACAAAAGGTACACTTGCGTATTTGGAGCTACCCTGCTGGGGATGAGAGACTCAGCCAAGCATACTCTGATCTGGGGTTCACCCTCAGAACCATAACGAACATCCAAATACTACTGCATACTGAGCCCACCGTAGAACTTCAACATTAAAGATATATGAAACCCTGGCCCCTGGCCACTTCCAGCTTCAGCTAGAAAAGGTCTTTAAGTACTTCTGAATATGAATGGAACCCTGGCCCCCGGCCACTCCAGATCCGCTGGAGAATCTTCAAGTATCTTCTGAAGAAAGATGAAACCCTGCCCGTCGGCCATTCCAGCTTCAGCTAGAAAGAACATCCTTGGCCTTCAAGGATGTAAACTTTGCCCGTCGGCAACTCTGCAGGAGGCACCTTCGACTTCAGTCTAAAGCAATGGTCCTTGACCTTCAAGGATACATGGATATGCCTTCAGGCAACTCCGCCTCTGCTATAGAGCATCCGAGACTTCAGTCAGGGATATACTTCGGCCTTCAGTCCGAAAAAAGAATCCTAGGTCATTCATGACCTTGGGGATAACCTTGCCCTCAGGCACCTTCGCTTCAGCTTAGGAAAATTGTGACTTCAGTCAGAGAAATGGTATCCTGAGCCATTCATGACTCTACGGGGATTCAAACACTTTGCCTTTAGGCAAAACTCCGCTTCAGCTGGAGAAACATCTTCGACTTCAGTCAGAAGAAACATTATTCACTAGATCGCGATCAATCATCACCTCAGGGCAACTGACTTGGTCTTCAGACCAACACGGATCATCTTGGTATATCTACAAACTTTGGAACCTTGTCTTCAGCCCCACGTTGATTCATCAACAAGGACATCTGAGCTCACAGGAACCTTCTGATACCGCCTTCAGGCGTTTACGCAGTCAATCTTCAGATTAGACAACACTGTTGGAGCAGACATATCACGCTGCTAAGGACTTCAAGAATCATCTTGAACAAACAAACTCCGTCTGGCACCTTCAAGAATCATCTTGAACCGATAACCTCTCTGGTGACTTCACTCTGCTAGGGATCCCTGGAATCTTCCTGGGCAACTCTTGCTGGGGACGCTACTGGGGAGCTCACGAATCATCCTGAGCAAACCATTCGGGAACCTGTACTGAGGTCTTAAGAATCATCTTAAGCAAATGGCCCTGCTGAGGAGTTCAAGGGTCGTTTTGAACTGAAGACTTCGCTGGGGATCTCAAAAATCATCTTTGAGCGAGCGACTGTGGGGATTACACCAGGGTCTTGGGAATCATCTCAAGAAAACGACCTTGTTGGGGAGAATATCAGGAATCGTCCTGAGCAACTGGTCCTTCGGCCGAACACCTGTAAGGCAAGAGTAATAATGACCTAGATCATGCTTATGATGCATATGCTTCGGCGTCATGCCCCACACGGTGGGAATGATATGCGTTTATGCTAAATGCTGTGCAATCATGCACTATGCTATGCAACGCTAAATGCCATGCAGTCCTGCACAATGATGCGATCCCGTCCGCAAAATAAATGCTGGAGGGAGGAAACCCTTTTTGTCAAGGAGACAAGAACTACTCAGGTAGAGGAATCATCCTGCTGAGGAGAACGTGGACACGCCAATATCAATCGGCCTCCGTCTGGGGAATTGATCTTCCGTCGACTGCGGCAGGGAAAACAACTTCAGTTGATCTGCTGCGGGGGGACAAAGCTCTACGAGAACTTAGACTTGCTGATATCCATCGCGAGAATGAACTGCGCGGCCGCCCTTGCTACTCTTCTGGGGATGACCACTCTGTGGGGAAACAACATCAGCTGCTCCACACTCCACTGGGGAAAAACCAATCATGATCTGATCAACTTCCAAGGACTCGGCTCTCTTGGACATCTGCAAACTCGGCTGAGGAAGGAGAAGTCATTCTGCTTCATTGGAGAGAGTGCGACTCTGGGGAAATACAGCATCAGCTGCCCCACGCTCTGCTAGGGAATATTGATCATGATCTGATCAACTTCCAAGGATTCTGCTTTTCTGCGGACTCAGTCGGGAAGGGAAATCATTCTACTTCGCTGGAGGGTACGACCCTGCTGGGGAATACAACACCAGCTGTACCGACATTCTACTGGGGAAGAGGGAATCATCCAACTTCAGGAGAGAACATGACTCTGGTGGGGAATCTCGATTCCGCTGGAGACTTTACTGGGGAAACACGAGCTCCGGCACCCGAACACTTCTATGAAATCTGCACTTGTGACCCGGTGCTGGGGAAGACATCATTCTTCGGTGCTCGACTCAGCTGATGAGGTGACGTTCCTTCAGGATGCGTCTGCTTGGGGAAAAGAATCATCTCTGCGTGGGGAGACATATCAATGCTCACTATTCTGATTCTGATTCTACGGAGGAGAGACTACTGAACTCTGCTGGAGAAGGAGGGCTCTCCCTGCTTCGGGGATACGCACGGCATATCCTCTGGAAGGCGCTACACCTGCAACAACACAAACAAACAAGACAAGATTCCCTCCTCAAAGGGTCCTATCCAGGTTATTATCTCGTGACAATATTCAGTTGATCAATTGTTTCAACAATCAATGGGCCTAGGCCCGCAAGTTTATGTATGCACATTTTATCAAAAAAAAACATCGGCGTTTTCATTCGCAAACAAAACAGATAAATGCTAAACAGACAAGTAGAATTGCTGAATAATGTGCATTTTATTGATGATGAACCCCTGAACGGGCAAAAATGTTTTACAACAGAGGCAAGCTCCTGGAATGAGGAAGCCGCGCAAAAAAAGAAAACATAAATATACATCAATATATACAAATGTTGGCAACGAGGCGTAGACGAACACCATGAGTTGATCCCTCTAAGACCCACTCGACTTTGATACTTCTCCGACGCTTCAGCTTTGGAAGAGATTGATTCATATAAACGGCCCTCAGGTCTTCCGAACCACTAAACAATGAAAGTCCATACGCGGAACGCAGTCATTTGCTTATTCAAATCCCTAACTTTTGCGTGAACCGCCCTTTACGGGTTTTCAGTTCACCGGGATACCCTTTTTTGCCGAAGCCGCCCAGTGTAGGTTTTCGACTTCGCGGGTGTACATTTTTTCAATATATCCCTAATTTTTGCCCGAACCTTTTATTCTGTTTTTGGGTTCGCCGGGATGCCCTTTTTTGCCTGGACTCTTTCTTTTTTGTCCAGCGGGTCTCTTTCAAGCAAAGTATTTTTTAACTGCGTCCGCGTTCACCGGGGATGCAAAATCTTCACCATCCATCGTGGATAACAACAAAGCTCCTCCTAAGAAGACCTTGCTGACGACATACGGCCCTTCGTAATTCGGAGTCCACTTGCCCCGGCGATCGGAGTGTGGCGGAAGAATCTTCTTCAGGACGAGATCACCCGTCTGAAAGCTTCTAGGACGCACCTTCTTATCGTAAGCTTTCTTCATTCGGCTTTGGTACAGGCGACCAAATGCAATCGATGCTAACCTCTTCTCGTCCATCAGGCTGAGTTGGTTCAAACGATTTGTAATCCATTCTGCCTCGTCGAGCTTCACATCAACCAAAACTCGTAAAGAGGGAATCTCCACTTCTAACGGTAGGACAGCTTCCATGCCGTACACCAAGGAGAAAGGAGTTGCCCCGGTCGACGTACGCACCGTCGTACGATAACCGTGCAAGGCAAACGGCAGCATCTCGTGCCAATCTTTATACGTCACAACCATCTTCTGAACAATCTTCTTGATGTTCTTGTTGGCCGCTTCAACAGCGCCATTCATCTTCGGCCGGTAAGGAGATGAGTTGTGGTGTTCAATCTTGAAGCTCTGGCACAGCTCCTTCATCATCTTATTATTCAAATTCGAACCATTATCAGTAATGATCCGTTCGGGAATTCCATAGCGACAGATGATGTCCCTCTTTATGAATTTAGCTGCCACCTGCTTGGTCACATTAGCGTACGAGGCTGCCTCCACCCACTTGGTGAAGTAGTCGATAGCTACCAGAATGAAACGATGACCATTGGACGCAGTGGGCTCGATCTTTCCTATCATGTCAATGCCCCACATGGAGAACGGCCAAGGGGAGGACATGACATTCAACGGGCACGGCGGCACATGAACTTTATCAGCATAAATCTGGCATTTGTGACATTTCTTCGCGAATCTGAAGCAATCCGACTCCATAGTCAGCCAGTAATACCCTGCTCTCAGGATCTTTCTCGTCATGGCATGCCCGCCGGCGTGCGTACCAAATGTGCCCTCATGGACTTCTCCCATGAGCATACTCGCCTCCTTCTCATCTACACATCTGAGTAGCACAAGATCGTGGTTTCTCTTATACAGCACTCCATCAGGATTGAGATAAAAGTTTCCAGATAGCCTCCTTAAAGTCTTCTTATCCTGGGTTGACGCACCCGCAGGATACTCCTTAGTCATAAGGAAGGTCTGGATATCGTGGAACCATGGCTTGCCGTCGGTGGCATCCTCGATTGCAAAGACAAATGTCGGTCTATCAAGACGCGAAAGTACAATTCTTGGAGCCTCATTCCAGTAATTGACTTTATACATTGAAGCCAGCGTGGCTAAAGCATCAGCCATCTGATTTTCAGCCCTGGGTACATGATGAAGTTCCACTCGATCGAAGAACGGAAGCAGCCTTCTGGCATAATTCATGTACGACACTAAATTCGCTTGACGAGTTTCCCACTCCCCTTTAATCTGATTGATTACGAGCGCTGAGTCACCATATATGTCTAGATTCTTGATTCTCAAATCAATTGCGTCTTCTAGCCCCATAATACATGCTTCATACTCGGCTTCGTTGTTGGTAACTGGAAACGTCAGTCTCGCAGTAAACGGGATATGGGATCCGTGAGGGGTCGTGATGATAGCCCCGATACCACTTCCATAGGAATTAACCGCTCCGTCGAATATCAACTTCCACTGAGACTTCCTATCTGGCCCCTCATCGGGCAATGGCTCATCGCAATCCTTTGCTTTGAGAAACATAATGTCCTCGTCCGGGAATTCAAACTTCATCGGCTGGTAGTCCTCGATTGGCTGTTCGGCAAGATAATCAGACAATACGCTTCCCTTAATGGCTTTTTGAGAAACGTACTGAATATCATATTCTGTTAACACCATTTGCCATCTGGCAATCCTGCCCGAAAGAGCCTGCTTCTCGAAGACGTACTTGATCGGATCCATCTTCGAAATGAGCATAGTGGTGTGGTTGAGCATATACTGTCGTAGACGTTTGGCAGCCCAAGCTAGTGCACAACACGTCTTCTCCAGCATCGAGTATCGAGATTCACACTCAGTGAACTTTTTACTCAAGTAATAGATGGCATGCTCTTTCCTGCCCGTCTCGTCGTGCTGACCGAGAACACACCCCATACTATTCTCCAGAACCGTCAGGTACATGATTAATGGCCGTCCAGCCACTGGGGGTATCAAGATTGGAGGTTCTTGAAGATACTGCTTTATTTTGTCGAATGCCTTCTGGCAATCCTCATTCCAAGTAATCGCCTGATTTTTCTTTAACAGTTTGAACATCGGTTCACAAGTGGCCGTAAGCTGAGAGATAAACCTTGCAATGTAGTTTATTCGGCCCAGGAAACCACGAACTTCTTTTTCTGTTTTCGGCGCTGGCATTTCTTGGATAGCTTTTATTTTCGCAGGATCAACTTCAATACCTCGTTCACTAACGATAAACCCCAATAACTTTCCGGACCGCACTCCAAAAGTGCATTTGTTAGGATTCAGCCTCAGCCTGAACTTCCTAAGCCTTTCAAACAGCTTCAACAAATTGACCAGATGCTCTTCCTCCGTTTGGGACTTTGCAATCATGTCATCAACATAGACCTCGATCTCATGATGAATCATATCATGAAACAAAGTTACCATTGCTCGCTGGTAAGTGGCCCCTGCGTTCTTCAGACCGAAGGGCATTACCTTATAGCAGAATGTTCCCCAGGGGGTAATAAACGTCGTTTTCTCCATGTCCTCCGGTGCCATCTTAATCTGATTGTAACCGGAGAAGCCATCCATGAACGAAAACACGGAAAACTGGGTTGTATTGTCGACCAACACATTGATATGAGGCAATGGGAAATCATCTTTAGGGCTTGCCCTGTTCAAATCCCGATAATCGACGCACATGCGTACCTTACCGTCCTTCTTCGGTACAGGCACTATGTTGGCGACCCACGGAGGGTAAGTGGTAACGGCTAGAAATCCTGCGTCCAACTGCTTCTGGACCTCCTCTTTGATTTTTACAGCCATGTCTGGTCTCGTCCTCCTAAGCTTCTGCTTGACTGGAGGGCAATCTTCCCGCAACGGCAAGCGATGAACCACGATATCAGTGTCAAGTCCGGGCATATCCTCATATGACCAAGCAAAGACGTCACTATACTCTCGAAGCATCTCAACCAGTCTATGCTTGACATCATTCTGCAGCGCAGCCCCAACTCTGACATTCCTGACGAGCTCCTCAGAACCCAGATTTATAATCTCAATATCCTCCTCGTGAGGCAGAATAACCTTCTCCTCTTGTCTCAACAAGCGGGCCAACTCTTCCGGAAGGTCTTCGTCTTCATCAATCTCATCCTCGGCTTGATAGATCGGGCAATCAAAGTCGTAGTGAGCCGTAGAGGGTCCAGAGTCGATGTCATCTGTTACGTGGATCCTGCAATAACAAGGGTTAGGTTTAAAGCAGGAATATGCAGGTTAGCACGAACCTCGTTGCCATTTTGCTATTTTTTTCGAAATAAACATAAAATAGGAATGACAGAGAACACAATATTTGATTACGAAGAAAACGCCTTTTATTTATTAACAAAATGCATACACATAATCCAACAAGGCCCTGACAGTAAAACCACTATGCCCCGGGCAGGACATAGGGCTGTACAAAGATTGTAAAAAGCAAGTCATTACTCTTCACTTGTCAGCTTGATAATCTCCTTGATGGTCCAATTGTGGAGGCGCTCGCCTGGCTTGCTCGGTTGAATCCAGGCGTCAAGATCGCAATCACTGTCCCCGCTGTCCTCGGACGCAGCGTTGATGCTCTCGAAAATTACTCCCCCCCTGGTGAATAGGATCGGCCCTTTCCCATGAGACGAGCTGCCAGAAGAAGATGAAGCTTCAGCTCCTGGGGAATATCCCAATCCAAACTTATCCTGTTTGATCGGTATATCCAAGACATGCCCCCAGCCTGGGGTGGAGCCGGCTTCGACAACGGCCCATGCTTCCTTAAACGAGGAGAGATTCATCTCTTGCTTCTCTGCGACGACATGAGCCACCTCCTTCACCTTGACGGTTTCAAATGCTTGGCAAAGAGTCTCATGGATCTCACCATCCATTTCAACGTACTTAAAGGACGATAGGTGGCTCACCATGATGTCCTCTTCACCACAGACTGTCACTATGCTGCCCCCAACAGCATATTTAAGCTTCTGATGCAGCGTGGACGTCACGGCACCAGCAGAATGGATCCATGGCCGACCTAAGAGGCAGCTATAGACGGGCATGATATCCATGATATAGAAAACCGTATTGAACGTCTCTGGACCAACTTGAATTGGCAGGGTCAACTCTCCGAAGACGTGGCGCTTGGTTCCATCAAAGGCCTTCACGACCAGATCGCTGGGCGTGCACAGCAGTCCACAGGTATCCAACTTCATCAGTGCCTTCTTCGGAAGCACATTAAGCGAGGAACCCGTATCCACCAGGACATGTGACATAACCGTGCCTCTGCACTCTATCGAGACGTGCAAGGCGCTGTTGTGATCTCTTCCCTTAGGAGTCAGCTCCAGATCTGTAAATCCCAGCCCATTACCAGCATTGACATGGGCCACCACTTCTTCGAGTTGATTTACTGATATCTCCTGCGGCACGTATGCAGCATTCAACACCTTCAGTAATGCGTTGCGGTGCGCTTCAGAACACAGCAACAGGTTAAGAATCGAGATCTTCGACGGAGTCTGATGAAGATGATCTACAATTTTGTAGTCACTCTTCTTGATTAGTCGCATGAACTCTTCAGCATCTTTAACCAGCAAGTCTTTTTCTGCCCCTGCAGGGACCTCCTCAACAGCTTTACCTTTACCCTTATCCACGGCGTCAGCCCGGACCACTTTCTCCGCTGCAACCTCCGCTGGCGCAAATACTCTACCGCTCCTGGTGATACCACTGACTTCGGTAAGATTCTGCACAGTCGATCCGAATGGCTCAAGCTCTATCTTCTGACCATTACAATAAACTTCGGCGCCATAATGCCATGGAACGGCATTGGTACTCTCGAATGGGATTGGTCCGGCCCTGGTGATGGTAATAGTAGGCGGACGAGGCGCAGAAATAGTAATGGGGTGACGAGGAATAGTAATGGTAGCAACTTCGTCTGCCTGCTTCAGTACGACTTCCCCTGATGCACTCTCAATGCTCCGGCTGAATTGCAAAATACCCTCGGACATCAGACTTTGGATACCTTCGATCAGCTGCTCACACCCATCAGGAAGTGTAGCACAAGCCATACATAACTCTCCACATCCAGGGAAGAAGCCCTTCTTCAGCAACTTAGCCTTGACAAAACTCAACGGCGTCTTCAAATCTTTGACATCGGTCAGCAAGTCTGAACTCTCCTCAGTGATAACAGCATTCACTCCGCCCCCCTTATGATGAGGCATTGGATTTTTGGTGACGTTGGGCACGTTGTCAGAAAAGTTGATAACCTTGGCGTCCACCAAGTCCTGGACTTTGTGCTTAAAAGCTTTACAATTCTCAATCGTATGGCCTGGTGCCCCAGTATGGAACTCACAAGTAGCATTGGCATCATACCCCGGTGGTGGTGCCCCTGTTAAGGGAGCCAACGTCCTCTTTTGAACTAATTGGAGCTGAACCAATGTTTGCAGAAGCTGTGCATACGACATAGGTGGAGTTTCAAAATGACGGTTTGCCAGAGGAGCCCAATTCTGATATCTTTTATACCCCTGATTATTCTGCTGCTGAGGCTGCTGCTGCTGCGGCTGCGGAGCAGCTGGGATATTTATGCTAGCGATCTGAGACTGAGGACCCTTGCCCTTTCTTCTAGCATTAGTGACAGCACTGGCATCTCCCTCTCGACGCTTGCCAGTATAGGGTTTCTTGCTACCCCCTCCAACTGAGGATGATTCCCCCTGAATTTTTCCAATCTTTATACCGTTCTCAACATGCTCGCCCAAAGTGATAAGAGCCGAGAATGTTCCAGACATGCCACTGACCAGCTTTTCATAATAGATTCCAGGAAGGGTAGCCACGAACATTTGTACCAACTCACGCTCAACCATCGGTGGTTGAACCCGAGCAGCCAATTCACGCCACCGCTGGGCGTACTCTTTGAAGCTTTCATTGTTCCGCTGTGAAAGATTCTGAAGCTGAACTCGGTTGGGAGCCAAGTCGCTATTGTATTGATAGTGGAGAACAAACGCTTCTGCAAGATCTTTCCAGGTGCGCACAGTAGCGGGCTCCAAACCCATATACCATTCGAGTGATGGACCAGAAAGACTATCCTGAAAGAAGTGCATCAGCAACTTCTCATCGTCAGAATAGGCGGACATCTTTCTATAATAAGATCGGAGGTGGACCCGGGGGCAAGTAGTACCCTTATACTTCTCGAAGGTAGGCACCTTGAACTTGTGAGGTACTTTAAAGTCAGCAATCAACCCGAGGTTGGACATGTCAACGCCCAATGCGTTCTGATTTTCTATGCTTCTCATCTTGTCTTCCAGCGCCTTGAACCTGAGTCGAGCTTCAGCATTCAACTCCGCCTCTACACCTCTCTGAGAGAATATATCATCCTGATGGTCCTCCAGCCACAGTTGAGGCACCACCAGATTTCCTGCACCAGCATTGCCGTTGACCGGCCCTATGTTAACATTGGCTCCCAAACTACCGTTGACGGCGCCAGCCGCGTTGAGTCCGAGATTATTCATCAGATTGCCGTTAGCACTGTCGTTGCCCCCGGCGGCAGGAACAACGTTCTGTGGAGTATCCCCTGGAGGAGGAGTAGGCACGGCCCCTCCATGAAGTATGCCATTACTGTCAACCCTGGAGATCAGAGGTTGAACCAGAGTACGAAGCTGGTCTTGACCATTCGCGACCACCTGCATCAGCTCCATAAAACGATCCATCCGTTCACGGAGTTCTTGAACATCTGACTGCACCTGGTCCATGATTCTCGTCTGATTAGCGCGAGTTGAGTAGCGGTGGATGAGTCTTTGATCAATCCTGGAGATCGAAAGCAGCTCAGAACCTGAAAGACCTGTTAACAATAAAGGTTAGGACGAGCAATAAGATATACACCATGCAAATATGCTTCATGCAGATGCATGCGTGTGTCTGTGTGCGTGGGAGATTTTCCCCCGATCCTAGTGCCTTAGTGCCAGTGCTGATGATAATAAGAGGAAGAAGAAATCCGAGCCCGATCATGGAAACATCAATCTTATATATATATGGAAAGGCATGTCGAGGCAGTACACAGTATCAGCGAGTACAAATCAACAGCATGACCTCAGCCAACAAGTCTGGTGATGGTCAGCATACATCAAAGATCAAAAACAACGGGGATATAACCAGTCAAGTACGGCCACGGGCGCGATACTCCGCTAATAACTCCTTTGTCTCTGAATGATCTGGCGAAGTGAGCAACCCCTCGACGAGTAGCTCCCTCTGCCTGATGGTATGCTGAAGCCCCTGAACTGAACTCTCCCAAGCACCTTCGCCAAAGCAATCCTCCAGCTTCCGCTTCTTAGACTCAAACATCAGCTTATGCTCCTTCAGGCTAGCAATGGCTTTGTTGAGACGGGCTTCAGCGGAGTACCTGCGGGCGGTTTCTTCATCAAACCTCCGCTCACTGTCCTTCACTTCGGTCTCTAGCTTAGAAATCTGCAGCATCAGCTTGTCTTCTCGCTCCTTCCTGGTGGCCATGGAAGTCTTCCAATGCTGGTCGAACTTAGATATTCTCCGGTATGCTTCCTCCAAATGCTGCTTCTTTGTAGCTAGCACATCATTAGCAGCTCTGAAGTCTTGACCTAAGCGTTCCCGATCAGCAATCTGCTTTGCCAAGTCTGCACCCAGCTGGCTCACCGACTCTGTTTGCCTTTTGAGAGCATGCACGACTTCGTTCCTCTCACTTCGAAGCTGAGCTAACTCCTTCTCTAATTCTGCATTTGCCCTCTTCAGTTCATCACGCTCAGCTAATACCTGGTTGTGCTGATGAATGGACACAGTGGTAGGCTCTTCAACTGATGGAGGACTCTCTGGTCTGGCATGAGGGAATGGCATCCCTATAGCGCTGGCTCTGGTTCTGATCCAATCTGAATAAGGAGGGTAGGCCTGGCTGTTGCTCTTCCCCAACAAAGGCTTTCCTCTCGTGCTGATGTTGTTCCACGCATACTGAAGCTTGGACAACAAATCCCCCTCTAGAATACCTGTGAGGTACAGAGATTCCCGTACCTCTTCTTCCTTTGGTGGCGCCCTCAAAGCATATGCAAACTAACGAACTAGCAATGACGGATTGTAGTTGATGCAACCCTTCCTACCTATCAGAGGTACGTTAGGAAACCCGTTACAACTGAAGATCATCTCGGTGCCTAACCTGCCTCTGTCAACGAACCAATCAATGTCTTCTGCCGACAAACTCATCAGACGCTCAGGCCACTCAGCTGTGGCTGCAGACAAGACAGAAGAACCCTTCTTAGGCAGATGACTGTCAAACCACTTGTACAACAACGACACGCAGCATGAAACATTCTTCCCTCTCCGATTCTCATTCTTGTAATGCACTGAATGGTAAACGTCTCCGATCAGAGTAGGGACTGGATTCCCTGAGGCAAAGATATGGAATGCATCAAAGTCTACGAAATCAGGCATGCTGGGAAATAGGATAATGCCTAATATGCATAAAGCAAGGATGGCGCTGAAGGCGTCCCAACATTCGTCCTTAGCACACTGCTGAGCCTTAGCTATCAGAAACTGCAGAGAGAACCCCGGGACCTTGTTCCAACTCGTTACCACTAACTCAGAAGCGCTCAAATGGAGTGAGAAAGCCAAACTAACCAGATCAGGTTCAGCATCCATGTGGACAAAAGGCACTTGCCTTTTGATTGGCACACCCAGCATATCAGCATACTCTTCCAATGTCGGCGCGAGAACGAAGTCATGAAAGGTGAAACACCTCAAGGGAGGGTCATAGAACTGCAGAAGAGCATGTAACCCATTCAACTCGGACATAGAAGGTTTGTAAACCAGGCTAAACAACCTGCCATAAGACTTCCTGAACCTATCCTTCACAGAATCCCCTGCCAGGGCTATCAAACCAGTAAGCTTCGACACATCGGGGGTCGGGAACTTGTACGCAACAGTTTTCCTGAGGGAGGCCATAACAACAGCAGAAGACGAGAAATCCGGGATCGGGGAAACGGTACCTGCAACACAGACACACGTTAATGGAATGCAGATGAATGCGCAAACTAATGCAACATGCAGGCATGCAATAATATATCCAGGCGGCTGCTGTGGAGATTCGGTATCAACGGTCGCTGATGAGAACGAAACCCCGGTGTAAAACCATTGATCCGATCTGCTGAGAATAACCATCTGATAGGACCAAAATTCTGTTCTGACAAGAGTAAGTGACTAATAATAAGGACCCCGGGTGCGAGATCAAGGAACACCTGTTGAAGTCTTCAGACCCCAAATCAAAATCTGCCCTATCAAGAACAAACACACAGCTGCTGATGAGATCTTCAGACCTCACTCAAAATCTGCCCTATCAAGAACAAATAACATCTGCCGATGAGGTCTTCAGACCTCACTCAAAATCTGCTCCATCCAGAACAAACCACCGATGATAACATACTGATCAAAGCCTGCTCTATCAAGAACAGACAAGCACCCGGCGACAAGATCCTCTGATCAAAAACCTCTTGCTCTATCAAGAACATGTCTGCAACTGAGAACCCAACATAACTGATTCACTGTCAAGAAAACCAGGTAGTCTGAAGGTCTAAGTTTCCTGCAATAAACCCAGTCCCACTCACAGGTATGAACCTAGACTGACTCAAGGTACGACATCCTATGCGTTCAACAGCGTCACAGACTTTCAAAACTGATGATACGATTCCCAGAAGGAGTGGCATCATCAAGTCCTGAAGAGGCCTCACTTAGCTGAATCACAAATGATCGGTCCCCAGAGTCGACAATCCACCAAACCAGCAACCGTCTCAACCCAAAGGGTTGAAAGTGAAGCCAACCGGATGAACCTCGTCTGAGCGTGGATTTCATGAGACACTAGTGCCTGCAAAGCAAGCACGCGCCCACTAATTTCCATTCTAAGTCTATGGTACACTCAAGCCTGGGTATGGCTTCTCACTCATTCAGAACTCCCATCCCACAACAGCACAAATAATCATATTATACTGGAACATAAAATGCGGGAAATAAAGTGCGAGAAGTAAAAAAAAAAGTGATAAATAAACGCAACCCAACAAGTAAACACACAAACGATAGGATTGACTCGCACAGGGAACCGTTGGAGTCCCCAGCAGAGTCGCCAGCTGCTGGGGACGGTCCCAGACAGCTAGGAAGGAAATCCAAGGCGAGACTCGCATAGGGAAACACCTGAAGGTCCCCAGCAGAGTCGCCAGCTGTCGCTTGCGCGAAAATAAGGTGCCGGCATGACAGAAGAGTCGCCACCTTTCATTATTTATCCCTCAGAGCGGGAAAGGAAACGATCGGAAAAACCTGACGAATAAGGGTAAGACAAGGTCATCGCAACCATTGTCTGGGTTCGGGAGTCGGTTACGCAAGGGGAAGGTATTAGCACCCCTCACGTCCGTCGTACTCGACGGGATCCTCGTTTGTTTGCTTACTTGGACGGGTTGGTTATAATCTATCTACCTATCAAGGCTGGCTGAAAAAGAAAAGAAAATGACTCGACAAAGCGTCGCACTTTATGCCTACGTATTCTCATCAGAGAATGAGAAATCAGAGTCAACGTAGTTCGGCTAACTACGGGTTATGGGGGAAAGGTTGCTCGCTAGGACGTCGCGTCCTATGCCTACGTACTTTCATCTGGTATGAAAGATCAGAGCAAACGTAGTTCAGCTAACTACGGGTTATCTCCTGAAAGAAGTGTTTTTTATTGTGTTTGCGATCTCAGCCGCACTAGAGACTATGACCTGAGAGTGAATGCGTCGCATGTCACCCAAAGGGTACCATACCAAACATCCATCCTCAGATGGCTTAAGGCTCGTAACGTACGAAAGAAATCATTCATGATTACTGTATCTTAAACTGCTTTGAGATGAGAAGAGAACAGGCCCAACTAGGAGGGAGACTATCAAGTCCTACTGTTATCATGCCATGGATTCATCCTATGGTTGAGGTTTAAACAGGGAACTCCTAGATGTTGTCATGCATAGGTTTCAACCTAAAAGTCTATCATCAAATCCTCATCAGAGGAAATGAGAGTCCTAAGAGATCATGTCAATGATACACCAAAACAGACAAAGCATCAGCTTTAACAGTAAAATGCATGCAATGCAAGTGAGGGAGGAAATGTGTGTGGGGCTTCAGCCTCCACAAGCTCGTCTCGACCTCAAGCCAGTCATGAAATAACAGTAATCATACTGAAATAAACAACATGCTCTCAAGCAAAAACAATAAACTGTAATCGTACAGACAGGAGAAATGAAATGCTATCAAGCAAAATAAACACATGGGCAAGGGAGCTGGGCTCTACCGAATACCCGCAAGCAAAGCCAAGCAATAACAATACAATCAGATGCACTCATGCTCTTAGACTGAACTTATTCTAAATGTGCTTAGTCTAATGCAGCAGACAAATCAGACAAAACACACAATACATCAAAGAAAACAGAAGAAAGCCTCAGCTCCTCCAGCAGCAACCCAGTCTTCAGACTTCAGAGATCACTTGCTTTCCAGGTATCAACCCTACAACATGAGTATCAACTCATCTTCTCTCTTGAGCTTCAGCTCCTTTGATCAGCTCCACCTTCAGGCTTCACTATCTTCAGGGATCTTCAGGCATCCACTTGATCTTCACAAAGTCTTCAGACTTCAACAATCTCCAAGGAATCATCCTCTTCAAGGCCTCCGCTTCTATCTTCAATGGCTCCAATGCTCCAGTAAACAAGATTCAGTCAACAAGATGAGTGGGGGATGTTACAGTACTCACTGACTTCCAAAGGATGCCATTGAGGACTTAACATCAAAGGAAAGGCTCTCTCAAAGTTCTACCTTATAGGGCAAGGTCACTAATCCCTCCAAAGGAGAGAGGTGAATACCCTTAAGGGACTCTGTGTCATAGAGAAGAAAGGAGGTGAACAAGACACTCCTTGTTTATTGAACAAAGTATTCTATCTAGGGCTCTGCCTATGCACCTATCAACCTATAAACAAAACAAACAAAAGCTATGCTAAACTCCTCTGCAAGGTCTTCAAAGCTTCCATGATGATCCACAAGGTCTTCAACTCAATCTTCAAAGCTCACACACTCAACAGAGAAGGAAAGAAAACACAACAATACAACTTATGCCTTTAAGCAACACACATACTATCCATACATTCAAAAATCAATGAAAAATACTAAAACACCATACAACATTCTAACAAAATTCTAGGGGATTCTATACATACTTACCCTTAACCCATGTATTCCCCATACACTAATTTGGCCTATAAACCCCAAAACAAATTTGTTCAAGTCTACCTACACAACCTAAAACCCTAATTAGAACACCTAAATGTCCAACAATCAAACTACACCAAATTTTAATCTACAAATCAAGAGATAAATCCTACATGAAACTAGGGTTCAATATCTAACTATGCCAAAAAGAATGGCTCAAAAATCCTAAGGGAGAGTCCCAAAACAATTCATAGAAAATGAGATATCAACTAAAAGAAAATAAATGCCTTATTTAAAAGAAAATACCACCAAAAATTCTACATTAAAAATAAAATCCTATTTTTATTTTTATAATTTTCTACACATTATTATCTAAACATAGAAAAAAGAAAGAACAAAAAATCATTATTTTTCATTTACTTATGAATTTTTAAAGATGGCAAAAATATTAAAAGAATTAAAAATAAGAGAAAACAATATAAAAGGGAGGGGGGTGGAAATAGGAACACGCGCTAGTCATTTTCTAATGGGCCGGATCATGGTGGGGTGCGAATAGAACACGGGTAAGCCCACACGCCCTTCATTAAACCAAACGACGTCGTTTGGCTTTGAATTTTTCCCTCCGTTTCTGAGTTTAATTCTCAACCGTGCGATGAGGTCTTCAGTCAACAAATGCTAGCCTGATCCAACGGTGCACACGCGTCTTCAACCTTAAGACAAGAAGCTAGGGTTTTGAACCTCCATGGAAGCCATGCACGCATACACTTCAAGCTCTCTGTTCTCTCTCCACAAGCCATCATTCAACACGATGTAAACATCAAAATTGTTCAGAATCTCTCCCTCTACAAGACTGTGGTCATAGTATGCTTTGAAACTCAATGTAACTCTCAACCCGATCGTGACAAGTCCTTGGTTCACTTGAAATGCACTGCAACTTATCATCATAATTCTTGCTCCAACCTATACTAATCTAACCTACACGTTATGGTGATCATTCTGAACTACTAAACTAAGCTCATCATGCACTAACCTACGAGTTTCAGATCCAAACAGTTTTAACACCCTGCTATGAATTATCACCAATCTGCACTAAACTAACCAGAAATGATCCTCTATCATTCTACATCACATCTAAACTAACAACCTAATGTAAAACTATCTAAATCAAGCTGATGAAAGTGATTTGCACCTGGAGCAAAATCTTGGAGATGTTGATGAAGCTCGTGGATCTGATGCTTTGGATGCTTGGATCTTGATCTACTATTGCTACACTCAATTCTGTTTGCAAAACCTTGATGAATCTTGCCTTGAATCTTGAGATCCACTTGAACTTGCAACTTGTATCTTGATGAAGAAAGTGCACGAAATTGAATCAATTGCAATCAGAACTTGGTTGAATTCTACTCCATGATGATGGTTGAATATGGTGAAAACAATATTGATGATGATTGATGAAGGTTTTGTGAAATTGGGATGAAATTGCAATGAGAAAGAATGAGAGAATTTGTGAAGTGTTTGCCAAAAAATGAGAATCCAACCCTTGCTCAATGTTCACTTCATGATTATATAGCACTCCATGGAAGTTTCCAGAACAATCTTGCACTTTCCCTTGCATTCCAAGCTTGATCCAATTTTGTTATGTTTCTTTAATCATAAGTAACCTTAAGTAACTTTTATTTTTTCCACTAAACTCAAAAATGTGCTTGAACCATTGTCTTTAGAATGGTTTTTCCAATCAAAATGATATATTGGATGACCTATTTTGGATTTCTAGATCCTCCAAACCAACTTCCAATTTCAACTTTTTAAACTTATAAGCCATTTTTAGTTCATTTTTGACCAATCATGCAAATCCATGCTATGAGCTTTTCCAACAATTCATGACCTTCTTTCTAGACTTAAAATCACATTTTGAACAACTTTCATGTTTTGAGTTTTTCCATTTGAGGCTTGGAAATAGGAGATATGGCCTTTGCTTAAAAATGACCTATAAATGACAAATGACCAAAATACCCCTGTCTTGTTCAAACCATAAGTTGAGTTCCACAAATCCTATCAAGGACTTCTACCACTCAAATTAAGGCTAAGAAGATGCCCTCCAACATTCATGTTGACCAAGAGATCATAGGAATCATCCTACTAGGGCAAAAGTTGTCTGCAAGTTGGGTGACTTTCAAGGACCCAGATTCACACACCTCAGCTGACCTGTAATTTGTCAAAACCATAACTTGAGCTCTGCAACTCCTATCAAGGACTTCCACCACTCAAATTAAATCTTAGAACAAGCTCTACAACATTCATGTTATGGGGAAGATGAGATATCAATCACATCTAGAGCTAAAACTGCCTGGAATATAGGGATCAAATTAGGGTTTTTCACTGATGATCTTTGGAAACCCTAACTCAAAACTTCTCAAACCCTTCAATCATGATGAGTTGGTCTAGGAATCACCTTTATAACATCTATATGCATCATTTCATGATCTCATGGCCCTTGGATTAGGTCTCAACCTTCTCCAAATCTTCAGTTATCCTAGGGTTGACCCAGTCAAAACCCTAATTCTACCATTCATGGTTGAATCTTCTGAACTCTTGCATAGTGACCTCTCTGGGCTTCATGATGGCTATCAAGACATCTCATAAACCTTCTCAGAGCTTTAAGTTCAATCTCCAAGTCTCAGAATCATCTGAGGAGCTCCCACAACTCTCAAGCTATGAAGCACACAACCTTGATTTCAACCAATTCTTCTGAGGATCTCTTGAATTTTCTGATGAAAGTATCCACTTTCAAACACTTGATGGATAAATAATTGTTGGTCAAATTTTGGGGTGCAACATATACAACCTAGTGTCATCTAAGCAAAACTAACCTAAAAATCATCACAAAATTATGGAATAAATCCAGGGGGAAACTAAATCTATTATATCCTAAAAAGAATGGCTTAAAAATGTTAAGGGAACTACCTAAACAAAATTCTACAAGTTCATGGATCAACATAAAAGAAATAAAATGCAATAAAAGTGAAAAATATGCAAAAAAATACTAAAAATGCATGAAAGGAAAATGTTTTTATTTTATATTTTTCTTGACAAAAATATGAAGTAGGAGAAAAAACTCTCATTAAAAAATCATTAATTTTCCATTTAATATGATTTTTCCAAAGTTTAACATAAAATGATAAAAAAGAAATTAAAATGAAATGATGAGGAGGTGCAGATAGAGAGGAATACAATGCAATTCACGCGTGGGCCCAGACTGGGGGGTTCAGATAGCAAGGCACGCTGGGCCCAATTAATTCAGAAATTAATTAATAAACTGAAAAGAAAAAGAAAAAGAAACGGTGCAAAGAGCATTGAAATACAGTGCAAAATGGATTGGGCCTCGTGAAGGGGGTGCGTAGAGTCATTGTCCACTTAAGGCCAGAAACCACCGTTTAATGAAACGGTGCGTTTCAGTGTTTCTGGCTTCCCTCCCAAAACGAAATTGAATGTGGGCCGTTGGATCACGCGGGGGTCAAAGGGTCTTGCTTGCATCTGATGGCTGAAACATCATCATCAACCTTGAGCTAGGGTTCGCCATGGGAGCTTCATGAAATAGAATTCATGCAGCCATCTTCCATCCACTAGTATTACCTCAAATCAACATCAAATTCAACCATTCAAAACCCTAAATTGCTCAGTTTTTCATGCTGAACACGATCCTAGTCTTGGTTTCCATTGAAATGGTCTCTATCATCAAACCCGATGGTGCACCTCAATATATGATCAATCCTCAACTTCAACCAACCTTAGATTTCTTGGTCCTAAAATGATCACCATATTGCCCTAATCAAAACAAGCTATCAAACACTCATTCTTTCTCACCATAACTCGAGTTCTTGCTCATCAAAGTAATGGTGTCACACTCTCAAACTCCATCAAATGATCCCAAACTCTTCAGAATTCATCACCTAGGTGTCTCTAGCCATTCTACACTAATAATTCAACCTATCAATGCTTAAATAATGAGTTAGTGAGTAATTTACAAACCTGGTTTCTTGGTATGGCAGAGGTAGTAGATCTTCAATTCACCACTTGAAACTCTTCAAAAATGATCCTTGGATGATAATAAGACTTCTGTTTGCAAAAAATCTGAGGGAGAAAGCTTGCACTTCAAGATTTGATGATGAGTTGCTTCTTGCAAATCCAATGGCCAAACCTTCAATCTTCCATCAATGGAGCTTCAATTCAGTATGCACACACTCAGAGGGATCTATGGAATGTGTTTGTGAAGAAAAAAGGGATGGGAATGAAGAAGAATGAAGAAATTGAACTTGACTTGCAATGGAAGATTCTTGATTGCACTCTCTCTTCTCTACACCAATTCTCACCAACCTTGCATCTGAGCAAGTTACAATCATCTTATAGAGTGGTTTAGAATCATCTAGAACTATCTAGGATCATCCAATGAGAAATTGAACTTTTCATGTCATGACATTTTGAATCCAATTCTCCTTACATGCTATCTCATGCCAAGCTTCTCATAACCTTTGCAACTGACTTGAATTTCTCCCCACGTGAGATTTGGGATGAGTTACAATGCTTAACCAACTTGTACATTGAGTTCTTTTGAGTTTTGCTTTGGTACCTTAATATGCAAGTAAGCCAATTCCAAAGCAGCCCTATGATCCAAGCCTCAAATCAAAGTTGTGGCTGAACCATTGTTCTTAGAATGTCATTTGGAGTCAAAATGACCTATTACATGACATGGTTTGGATTTATAGCTTGTGATTTCCAATTTTCAATTTCACTTTAATTAACTTATGCCTCCATTTTAGGCCATTTTTATCACTTTTTGATATGAGCCTTTTCAACATCTCATGACCTCCTTACTAGCCTTAAAACATCATTCTAAGCAAGTTTGATGTTGAAGATTTTTCCATTTGAAGCTTGGAAATAGGAGATATGGCCTTATGCTTGAAATGACCTATAATATCAAAATGACCAAAATGCCCTTGACTTGTCAAAGCCATAAGTTGAGTTCTACAAATCATATCAAGGACTTATAGTACTCTCTAGAAAGCTAAGAAGATGAGGAACAACATTCATGTTGACCAAGAATCCATAGGAATCATCCTACTAGGGCAAAAGTTGGATGCAAGTTGGGTGATTTCAAGGACCCAGATTCACATACCTCAGATGACCTGTAATTTGTCAAAGTCATAACTTGAGCTCTACAAATCCTATCAAGGACTTCTAGCACTCAAATTAAATCTAAGAAAAAGCTCTACAACATTCATGTTGTAGGGAAGATGAGATGACAATCACATCTTGAGCTAAACTGCCTTGGAGATAGGGATCAAACTAGGGGATTTTACACTGTCAATCCTTAGAAACCCTAGCTTAAAACTTCTCAAACTCCTCAATCATGATGATTTGGTCTAGGAATCATCCTTATAGCATCTCAATGCATCATTCCATGATCACATGGCTCTTGGATTAGGTCTCAACCCTCTCCAAATCATCAGTTGACCTAGGGTTGACCCAGTCAAACCCTACTTCCACCACTCATGGCTGAATCTTCTGAATTCTTGTACAATGACCTTTTTAGGCTTCATGATGGATCTCAAGACATCTCAAAAGCTTTCTCAAAGCTTCAAGTCTATCCTCATAGTCTCAGAATCATCTGAGGAGCTCCCACAACTCTCAAGTTAGGAGACACACAACTTTGGTTTCAACCAATCTCTCTGAGGATCTCCTGAGTTCTCTGACAAAGATATCAATACTTGATCACTTGAACAACTTTCTTGGCTAGCTTCCAAGTCTCATACAACTCTTGATGGGTAAATAAATGTTGGTCAAATTTTGGGGTGCAACAACACAGTCTTGGCTCACCCCTGTTCTTATTCATAGCAAAGACAATACTTCCTTAGCCTGTAACAACCTCATAACTCCAAAATCACCATCTCTTCCAAGTCAGGTACACTGTCGAATCGTTGGTGGTTGTAGTGCCGACAACGTTGTTCTCGGTGTCAAGAAGAAAACCATCACCACCGCTAACACTACCTCAAATCAACAGCAAAACTAAATCAACCTCCAATACACAAATTGTGACTGATTTATCGTTCCCAGCTTTACTCACCTCAACTCACCTAGTTCTTCCACTGTGAAATAACGAAATAACAGCAGAAACTCAGTGACACAGACGTTTGTTTGCATCTGATTTACAACCTTTCCTGTTTGATTTTTACCCAAACACCATACAAAAAACAACTCCACCATTAAACAACTCATCAAACCGTCAATCTTCCTCAACCCCCAGATTTGTTCGATCAACAAGAAACGCACCTTCAACATTCCTTAAAAAGATCACACAATTCTTCTGCTATTGAACCCACATCAACCCAAACCAAAAACCTATTCAAGTCGTAACTCACATCATCACCATCATCATCCTCTCCACCCTAATTCGTCACCACCCTTCAAGAAAACCCCAATCTTCAACCGTATCTTCAATCCTAACCTCAACTCGCTTACCCTTCTTCAAACCCGTTCCAAAGTAGAATTCCTAACCTATTTCTGAAACTCAAACCTTTCATAACTTCCAACTTCTCACAAATCCATATTTGAGAAACAGAAAGGAGATGAGAAAGAAGAATGAGAGATCCAGAGCGAGGGGGGCCGAGGTAGATCGAGTCGTGTAGAGGGGTACCTCGCTATTTGTTCGTCGCCGCCTCCGTTGAGTTTCCGTTTGCCATCGTAGACTTTGTTCTTTCTGCTGTTTTTAATGTATGGAGCTGGATTTGCGTTCAATTTGTTTTGGCCAAATTTATGTTTTATCGATGTTTTTTTTGAAGATCCACTGGTTTTTATTTATTTTTTTCTTTTAATGTGTTTTTAGCATTTAGATGGTGATGGGCCTCTTTAAGCCCGCGTGAACCTTATCCCCTTGTTTTCCATTTTTTCACTCCCTTTTGATTCTTTTTTTTATATAAAAGAAATTGTATATCTTATTATTATAAGTTATTATGTATTTATTATATATTATTTTTAAAACATATTGTTATTTTGTAAAATAAATTATATTTTAATTTTAATATTTCTTTTAGAAACTTATATATATTTTCTTAGGAGCTAGATTATTTTTCTTGTTTATTATTGGGCATTTTGTTCCATTTTTTTCGTTTTCGGTCGATGGAGAAGTTTCTGCCGTTTAGCCGTCAAAATATTGACGTGAAACAAAGGATCTGAGACCACCTTCTTTCTCCGATCTTATTTCGATTATTGGATCAATGAAAGTCTTTTATTCGTAAGCGTCGCGTATCGAAGTTGATAACCTTCTCGATTTCAAATCTATGGGGAATGACCATTGGGGTCATTTTCCGTACTTTGGGATCGTGATAGGCTACCTTCGATTAATCGGCATTATGTTTGCGATTAAGACGAGATTCATTCTTTCGTGTCCCGATTCGATTCACTAACCATTAAATTTAATTTTCGTTAAATATTATTGTGAATATTATTGTCATATTATTTATTCATATTGTTCATGTTATTATTCATATATCTCATATTTATCATATTTATTCACCCATATTTGAAAATACCTAATGAAATATCAAAATTTTAAAAGCCGAATTGGTGGACTTTTGGATCTTTGGTCATTTGCAGGTATCCTAATTTTAAGCCATGCCCGACTTTGCTCAAGGCGTAGTTTAGGACACGAATGCACACACACGGCTTTCTCTTGGGCTACCTGACAATGAGACCCCTTTATTTCGTGCAATCCCGTGTAAATTACATGTACCCCTCACCCATTCCAATGTATGTTTCGTATTTCTTTGATTATTAGTTAATCTCCTAGGAGCACCCATAGGGACTAGAGCGGATTCAAACTATTTTCAAACTAATCCTCGATTCATCATCGAGCCATTTTCAAACCATCGTAAGTCGAGTGCTCATACGCATTCACCATCAACCTATTACAACTCGACCCTTGATGCGTAAGTCAAGTCGGTCTCTTTTTTCAAACAATTTCATTTTCAACACGCTTTGCACGCGATAACGAATCAAACCCTTGATCCAACGTCAAGCGGATTTTCGAAACAAAACATCAATCAATTAACAACTATTTAATTCTTTTCAAGGCGTAAAGAGTAGGTTCAAGTCTTTGATCTTGCTTTCAGTTGTTTACATGCGAGTTGTCTTATTCGGGTGTGAACAATTGACGCCTCTAAATAACATTAACAACTCGACATCGTTCAACTATTTCCAACTCAAACAACTTTCATTTCACGATGAAAAAAGAGTGTTCCAAGTCTTTGGTCCGCTCTCCCGATTATTTGGAGTGTGAGAAGTCTTTCTTAAGCTTCAATTAATCGTCATTTCAACCTCACCTTTCACACAACTTCTCTTACGATGAAAAAGAGAGTGTTCCAAGTCTTTGGTTCGCCCTCCCGATTATTTTGGTCCAAGAAATCTTTCTTAAGCTAGAGTAATCGTCATCGGTTCAAACACCATTCAAACATAACATTATTCTTCAAGATGAAAAAGAGAGTGTTCCAAGTCTTTGGTTCACTCTCACGATTACTTGGGTACGAGGAGTCTTTCTCAAGCTTCGAGTAATCGTCATCCGTACCCATTTCAAACCAATTCAATCCAGTTTCTTTCGTGGTCGTTACCACGAACTACGACTGCTCTGATTCTTCATTCACTCTTGAATGTAAGATACGTAGGCACAAGATTGCGATGATATTGGCGAGCACAATCCCCTCCATCTTCCATTTTTCCCCATCCTTTCCCGTAGTCAAACTACGACGCTCTGATTTCTCATTCTCGTCCGAATGAGCATACGTAGGCACAAGGGCCCCAATCCTTGGCGAGCACCCTATCCTCTATCCATCCCCTTTCCCCTAGCGTCTTTAGCCCTTATAATACCGTTTTAGCATTTAGTAGCGAGAAGAGAAGAATTAAGTTTAGCTAACATCCATTAACTCGAATTAAGAGGTTCCCGTCGAGTACGATGGACGTGAGGGGTGCTAACACCTTCCCCTCGCGTAACCGACTCCTGAACCCGGGAATATGGTTGCGATGGCCGTGTTCCTTCCGCATTTATGAGGTTTTCTCGATATTTTCCTCTCCCGTTCATTCGGGAAAAATAAAGTTCGGTGGCGACTCTGTCGAACCGCAATTTCCGCGCCTTTCGCGCGAGGGTCGTATGTTCGAAATGAATTTTCAAGGTGCGACAGGTGGCGACTCTGCTGGGGAACTCCCAAGAGGAACGTGGAAGCACAGAACGTGGAAGCCAGATAGAGTATTTGATAGTCTTCCAATGACATATGCATATATCTTTGCTCAACTGATGGAGAAGAAGGCTATCGTTCCGAGAGATCTAGCTCCCCCAACTGTCCTTCCTGCTGATTACGACGCGAATGCTCATTGTGAGTTTCATAAGGGCGCTCCAGGTCACAACATTGAGAACTGCAGGTTTTTCAAGCACAAAATTCAAGACCTGGTTGACAAGGAAGCTCTCACCTTTGATGGGAAGTATCTCACTGCCATCAATGACCCGATGCCGCCAGCCAACTAGTGCTAACATCAGATCAAGTCCAGTCAAGTCCATTCTCTGAAGAAGGCCGTCATGCTGCCATTTAATCTTTCGCATTTCTTATATTTTGTCCTTGTGTGTTTAAGTACTGTATGCTTTGAACAATTGCCATTCGTATTTGGTTTCATTAATGTATCGTTTATGCATGTTTTGAATTAGTTATGTCGTATTCACTCATTTTTCACTTATCACCGACATGTTTATTCACTCCACTCTATTCACTATTGTTTAGCATGATTTGAGGGAGGATGATGAAAACAAGATACCCATAATTGCAAACTCATATGCTTTCAGATAGAATCTCGTTAATGATGTACAGGCATTGCTTCAATTCCCCAAACACCAGAGATATAAGGAGTTAATCCCTAGTAAACCACTTCGAGCCTAGAAGTAGCAGTTTCCTTCGGATATTCAAACCTTACACTTAACCTGGGGCAGGGTGGTGTTCAGTTAATCCAATCCTGAATCAACAAAGCGAAATCCCAGAGACGGTGGTTTATCAAAAACCCATACATGGCAGTCACAACCTTCCAACAAAATAAAAAAAAAATAAAAAATCAAAAATCCTGCTAAGTCAAACACCTTAGAGGGGACTTAGGAAAAATCAAGGCAATCCCGATGGATCTGACAAGCAAAGTCAATCCATGCAAAAGTTAGGGATCAAAAACAAAAGTAAAAGAGGACCCCGAAACCCTCAACAAAAAAAACAAAAAAGATTCAGTGGCCACCCAGATCAAAGGGGCACTGGCATCCATCAAAATAAGGTGACTGCCACGTCGAGCAAACCTTGAATCATCAAGTTTACACCGTCAAGACAAGTGCAGAATTAACTGAGCGTAGGACTGGAGATCATTAAGAAGAAGGGGTGGGTACAAATTATACTTTGAGCCTAATAACCTTGTTTCATAACCGTGAACCAGACCACGTTACAGCCCTCGAAAGACCTAATTGAGGCGAGGTTTATTCTGAAAGCATACTATCGCAAGGTTGTGTAACCTGACTCCTCGCATGATTGCTAATCATCGACATTGGTGTCGTTATCCTTGCAATATCTTTTACACTAATCAAACAACACAATGTTTGGGCTAACAGTCCATTCGTCTCACTATCATGACACTCTCAAATAAACGATACTTTTTCAAACTTGCATTAAACTTTGCATTAATATTACCATTTGTGGGTGTACAATTTTAATTGCAAAACAGTGCTAGGTATTCAAAGACGTTTCAACAAGGGGAAATCAAGGAGGAACTTGACTTTTAGTGGCTGTCACGAAACAAGACTACCTCAAAATTCACAGGCTGGGACAAATTACTCAAGAGCTCGAGCAGGGGCAAGCCATTAACAAGTTCCGACTGGGGCAAGACCAGGTCGTCCTGACCATCAAGCAGAGTTGCAACCTTCTCTGAAGGAAATTCACAACAAGTCACCAAGTACCCAGACTTGGGGCATCCAGAGTATCTTCGCCTGTGTCAGTCATGGCGTCTTCAGCAAACTGCGTGTCGAGGAAGTCAATCCCTCCCACCACCCGAAGTCCAATATGCATTGGCAACTACCAAAGATCCACCATGCTGGCGTCTCCCGGCATTTCTAATTACCTGTCTGCAATCATATGCATCATACGCATCACATTCGACCTCATAAGCATCTTGCATCATATGCATACCCAACCATATCATACTTCCACAGCTCTTGCATCTCCGCGCGTCAGCATTTGCATTTGCACTTCCATCCGTATGCAATATCATTTATCATTCAGCATTCATATATGCAAATCAAGGTCCAGGATCCATCTTGAAGATTTCCAATACCATCATCAGCCCGGTCAGGGGCATCCTCCACAAAGGTCGTGGATTTCTCCCACGAATATCAGGAGCTTCAATGCAATCATCAGCCCAGTCAGGGGCAATCTTCTACTATTGTGGGTTTCTCCCACCAAAATTCAAAGTTATTCAAAAGCAAGATTCAGCCCAGTCAGGGGCATACCATTCAAGACCGTGGGCGTTCCCCAGGAAGTTGTTCAACCTTTTGTTGGGCAAATCCAAGAAGTTCAGTGCAAGATCCAACCCGAGCAGGGGCATCTTCAGCAAAACCGTGAGCGTTCCTCATGGAGTTGTCCAGCCTTTTGTTGAGCAAGACAAGACATCAAGACAAACTTAGCCCAGTCAGGGGCATCCTCTTCAGAATTCATGGGCGTAACCATGAAACCATTTCAGCAAAACTATGATCTCCAAGCAAGTCAGTGGTCGTCCCCATTGATTCATTTCAACCCAATCTTCTTCTTGGGTATTCCCCAATGAGTTGTATTCAGCAAGCGTGACCGTTGTCAATTGCCTTACTATCATCCTTTTGGTGATAGTCGAACCTCGTCAGTTCAACCCAGCCTGCATCCTTTTGGTGTTGGTAAACTGCAAATCTGTGTTGTCCTATCATCCTTTTGGTGATAGCGACCTGTTGGTGTGTGTTTCGCTCCGTCATCCTTTTGGTGGGGGGTCTATCATGGTCATTAATGATAGATTGTGCGATAGTTTATTTGTGTTTCGCTCTGTCATCCTTTTGGTGGGGGGTCTATCATGGTCATTAATGATGGATTGTGCAATGTGTTTTGTGTTTCGCTCCGTCATCCTTTTGGTGGGGGGTCTATCATGGTCATTAATGATAGATTGTGCGATATGTTTATTTGTGTTTCGCTCCGTCATCCTTTTGGTGGGGGGTCTATCATGGTCATTAATGATAGATTGTGCGATGTGTTTTGTGTTTTGCTCCGTCATCCTTTTGGTGGGGGGTCTATCATGGTCATTAATGATAGATTGTGCGATATGTTTGGTGTGTGTTTCGCTCCGTCATCCTTTTGGTGGGGGGTCTATCATGGTCATTAATGATAGATTGTGCGATGGTTGTTTGTGTTTCGCTCCGTCATCCTTTTGGTGAGGGGTCTATCATGGTCATTAATGATAGATTGTGCGATATGTTTGGTGTGTGTTTCGCTCCGTCATCCTTTTGGTGGGGGGGTCTATCATGGTCATTAATGATAGATTGTGCGATGTTTATTTGTGTTTCGCTCCGTCATCCTTTCAGTGGGGGGTCTATCATGGTCATTAATGATAGATTGTGCGATATTGTTTAGTGTGAGTTCGCTCCGTCATCCTTTTGGTGGGGGGTTTGTCATAGTCATTAATGCCAGATTGTGTGATAGTGTTTTGCTTTATCATCCGTTTGGGTGGTAATAGTCGTGTGCGTTTCATCCCATCATCCTTTTGGCGATGTGGATCTTTTTGCCAGGTGTACATTGGTATACCCCATCCAGTATTTCGATGCCTAAGCATCTCTTTTCTTTTCGGACAAATTCAGGGTCTTCTTCATATCTAATTATCTTCTACCTTGAAAGAATGAGCGTCATAGTCGTTCATCTTATTCGGTCTAAGCCAATTAGATAGGGGCATCTGTCATACCCCAAATTTGTCCTACCTTTCTTTCTTTTTTTTCTATACCAAGCATTTGTATTGTTCCTTGATCTTTCTCAAAATAATCCTCCGACCTTTGACCATGATCCTCAAGGTTGAATTCATGGAAGTTCTTTTGTATGCCCATTATGGTCTCGATCCCTGGTCAGCTATGTTGATTTCTTGTGGAGACAAAGAAAAGATACGTCCTCATTTTCACGGCAAAATAAGATGGGAGTATTTGGCTTCAAGTGCCTGTTAAGTCATATTTCGAGATAATACGAAGGCCGCGTAGTTAAAGAGGTTAAAGCTAGTTCAATTACAATGGAGGGCCGTGACTAAAGCCTTTAGGGTGACATGAGTGACTTATTAAAATTGGTCTCATGAATCAATGTTTTTTTAAGCCATGTTGCAAGATGATTTCAAGTTTTGTTAAATTCACATCATATGGAGACTTTTCAAATTGTGGGATCTAAGGGGTTTGGAACACATGCATTTCAAATCCAAGACTTACGCATGATACTTTATGAAAAAATGATTTCTATTCAAAGCCATGAGATTCAATCAAAAAAATAAGGTCATAACAGGATTTTATTTGCGCAGACCATGGGGTAATTGATTTCATTAAGTCATTTGAGATTAAAGCAGGTAAATCCATTTGGTGATCAAGTTATGGAAGACGTTCACAATTGGGAAGTCAATACAAGTCATGTGCAAATAACACATAATTGTATTCAGCGGCTATTGTAAGATTCATTTTGACTTGCACACTACTGCTAACACGGACAACATTAGTAAAAGCAAAATGATTACTGCCATTATCCCAAATTCACTCTAATCATGAATACCTAGCACATGAGATACAAAATTCAGAGGGATACAATATAATTTTTTCTATTCCCTGCTAAGGCTATGAGTTTCTCCGAAGATTAACTTTGAGTTTATCAGGTATGCTCCTACTAGTGTATGTTGGAAGCCTTGCTGCATATGATGCATATGAAGATCTCGCATCAGACGAAGGAAAATTGTGCATGTGCAATTAGGACTGCTGAGTGAGGGGCGCGGATTCTGCTGAATGGCGGGATACGTCTAGCTTGCAATTCACTTCTCCTCATAACCTTGCCCATTAGAAGCAGCATTTCACCTTGGACTCTACCAATCCTCACCTGCAAATAGGCAACTCGTACACGATTCAGAAAAGTCCAAACAATGAATTCAAGAGATAATTTGCAGCACGACATCATGGGAAACGGTTATTGTACAATAATTGTTAACGCAATAGAATGAGTTACCAACGCCCCCTTCCAATTTTTTCTCATAGCTCACAGGTTCAGCAACCCACCTGCACCATAATATTGAAAGTCATATCAGATGAAAAAAAACGGACAATAAAAATAATCCACTACAGCAGCTCCTAAGGGCCACGTCCTACCTGCACTAGTGTACCCGCAACAATAGAGAAAAAAACAAAAAAAGGCAATTCATAAGGCAGCCCTCATTTTCTTTCACTGGTCCACTCTTGGCTTCACTTTTGATTCGCCGGTCACTTCATCTTCAGCTCCTATCGGATTGGTCACCTGATTATATCATCACAGAACATCAGCCCATAATATTATCACATCATTAAAGCAGCATACGAGACAGGCGCTAAAAAACTCATGTTACCGGCACGTCATCAAGTGACAGCAGCCCCACGCTACTAACAAGTTAGAAGCTGTAAAAGACCAAGCTGCAAATCCGCTGTCATGTAATCCACAAATTAATTCATGGTTACCTGCACGAATTTCATGCCTTGATTCAGATGACGGTATCCATAAAAGTTGCAAATCAAAATTGACGCATCCGTTACCATAGAAAAGGGCTTACCGTACGCCAACATAATACACGGCCAATACCCCACGGAAGCGACAAACTCGTAGAAAATGCGCAGCAAATCTATAACGTCTTCATATGCATCTCGCACCAATCTTCAAGTCGCATACACACAGCTGTGGAATTGCGAGTAACCACAACTATTTGTTGCTCATTATAACTTAATTGTTCGATCAAATCACTTGCGAATGAATAACGAGATTTATCGAAGTGTTGATCTATGCAAGGAAGCATTAAATTCCAATTTCTGCAGAGTCCTTGAAGTCTATAAAAACTGAATGAAGCACCTGACTTAAAGAGCAACCGTGGATTTTCTCTTCATACCCAGACCTCTTAGCCATGCTAAGTCCACTGCGTCCAATCTCTCGTAAGGCAAGTTTCAAGGTTGATTTAGATTCTCATCATGTACATGAAAAAAGAAGAATGAAAGAGGTTAGCAGAGAAAATACTAACAAAATGTTTGTTCAAAATGAACGACGAAAAGAATGTTTGAGTATATGTGCTAAGATATTTCAGTTGGGGCAAGGTTATCACACCAGAACTAATAGCTTGAAGATCATGGGGTCAAGTGTATTACCTCAAGATGCTATGTGATCTAAGACATGAGTTTAATGCAGGTTAAGCGTCACCCTGCGGCACAAACTCGTAAACCGAGTTCAAGCTATAAACCTGCAAAAGACTAAGTTCAATATAGGAGCAATTCAAAGCAATTGGCAAAGAGGCAATGTTACAGTTGGTGTCTTAAGAGAGAAAACTAGACTGACATGTAAAACTATTTGCTCTTGACAAAACATAAGTTGCTAGACACTGCAGCCCGCGCACCTTCTTCTCACGAGGAACACGGCCTGCCAAAACAGGGAAAGTCACACAAAACGGTAGACAAAAATCCTATAAAGGTACAATTTTACCATAAGAAGCTTCTGAGTCTCCAGTGTATTAGCTGCAGCTCTACTCTTCAAATGATCTTGCTCTCACAAAAACCTGCCAATACACACTCGCAGCCGGTACGACCATGACCTGCAGCATTAAACCCCATATACCACAAGGTAGACAACAGCGGACAACAGCCTGCGTGTTGTAAAAAGAAAATTCAGCAGCACGTCGAGACTGGTACGAAAGAAGCCGTTCATACCATAGCCACAACTCCAGCTGCAACAAAAAAGAAAATGGTTTATACGTGGGGTCTCCTATGCGTAAGACGTGTACGACTGCGAAAATCCATGATGATGGTAACACTTCCTGTATGCACCGATCAACCCGTTCCATGACTCATGACCTGCACGACAATTTTCAAATGAAAAAAGAGACAATTACCATGAACTATTTTCATAGTTTACAGAAATGTAGTTGCAAAACCAGATGAAAAGAGAGAGGAATTGCTTTGAAAGATGACAAAATAGAAATAGGCTTCATCGGCTTGAGTTGGTAAAGGACATTGTTCGAAGTTGTGGCTCGGTCAGTTGCGTGTTACGCTATTCCTTGCGCATCCAAATTTCACCTCTACCGACAAAAGGCCACAAGTTTTTATGACCTGCATTAAGAACTCCCATTCATAAGTCACAGTTTCCAAATAACAGGACAGTAAAGCAACCTTCACACATACCTCGCTAAAACATTGAACCTGCGCGAGAACTGCGAAATACGCAACGAACTTTCTATCCAATACACTGTCAAAACCCCACCAATCACACTGTTGCGTACCTTATGCCTCCCACAAAATACAATCCCAGTTGGATACCTCAGTTGCATAACAAGACCTGCAAAATGTTTCACATTGAAGTTATAATGGCCATAATTCCATTTGTCTTAATAGAGTTCCAGCAACGAGTAAACCAGATACGGGAAAATAAAAGAGAAAAAATACATAATGTGGGCCATGAGGTACCTGAACGCGTAAGAGCCAAGAGCCAGACTTCACGTTTTCACAAGTTGGCAAATAGTGGCATCAAACCTTTTTTTTCTTATGGCATATAAGACAAAACACAACAACTTTTTTTTGGGGCCCAAGATTTGTACGACCAGGTTTGAGTAAATGGTTTCCTTTTCTACCCTCAATCCTCCATATACTCTCTCCATATAAAATCATGTGAGAGGGGCTGCAAGGAGGAGAAACCTAGCCGCACTGTTCATCCCCTCAACTCCTTCCCCGTTTTCAAGCCAAACCACCTTCCATCAACAGCCAAACCATAAACACAGCCCAGAAAAACGCATACACATCCATGTTCTTCATCTTCTAAAAACAAACTCAGAAAATCCAACCATGACTCTCATCTTCCTTCTTCACCAATGAGCTAAACCAACAACTCAGGTTCATAAAAATCATAACCATGTCGTTTCTTTTTTCCGCATCTGTGCACTATCATTATCTTCTCTTTCGACAAACACACAGTCTTGGCTCACCCCTGTTCTTATTCATAGCAAAGACAATACTTCCTTAGCCTGTAACAACCTCATAACTCCAAAATCAGCATCTCTTCCAAGTCAGGTACACTCTCGAATCGTTGGTGGTTGTGGTGCCGACAACGTTGTTCTCGGTGTCAAGAAGAAAACCATCACCACCGCTAACACTACCTCAAATCAACAGCAAAACTAAATCAACCTCCAATACACAAATTGTGACTGATTTATCGTTCCCAGCTTTACTCACCTCAACTCACCTAGTTCTTCCACTGTGAAATAACGAAATAACAGCAGAAACTCAGTGACACAGACGTTTGTTTGCATCTGATTTACAACCTTTCCTGTTTGATTTTTACCCAAACACCATACAAAAAACAACTCCACCATTAAACAACTCATCAAACCATCAATCTTCCTCAACCCCCAGATTTGTTCGATCAACAAGAAACGCACCTTCAACATTCCTTAAAAAGCTCACACAGTTCTTCTGCTATTGAACCCACAACAACCCAAACCAAAAACCTATTCAAGTCGTAACTCACATCATCGCCATCATCATCCTCTCCATCCTAATTCGTCATCACCCTTCAAGAAAACCCCAATCTTCAACCGTATCTTCAATCCTAACCTCAACTCGCTTACCCTTCTTCAAACCCGTTCCAAAATAGAATTCCTAACCTTAACCTTTCATAACTTCCAACTTCTCACAAATCCATATTTGAGAAACAGAAAGGAGATGAGAAAGAAGAATGAGAGATCCAGAGCGAGGGAGGCCGAGGTAGATCGAGTCGTGTAGAGGCGTACCTCGCTATTTGTTCGTCGCCGCCTCCGTTGAGTTTCCGTTTGCCATCGTGGACTTTGTTCTTTCTGCTGTTTTCAATGTATGGAGCTGGATTTGCGTTCAATTTGTTTTGGCCAAATTTATGTTTTATCGATGTTTTTTTTTGAAGATCCACTGGTTTTTATTTATTTTTTTCTTTTAATGTGTTTTTAGCATTTAGATGGTGATGGGCCTCTTTAAGCCCGCGTGAACCTTATCCCCTTGTTTTCCATTTTTTCACTCCCTTTTGATTCTTTTTTTTATATAAAAGAAATTGTATATCTTATTATTATTAATTATTATGTATTTATAATATATTATTTTTAAAACATATTGTTATTTTGTAAAATAAATTATATTTTAATTTTAATATTTCTTTTAGAAACTTATATATATTTTCTTAGGAGCTAGATTATTTTTCTTGTTTATTATTGGGCATTTTGTTCCATTTTTTTCGTTTTCGGTCGATGAAGAAGTTTCCGCCGTTTAGCCGTCAAAATATTGACGTGAAACAAAGGATCTGAGACTACCTTCTTTCTCCGATCTTATTTCGATTATTGGATTAATGAAAGTCTTTTATTCGTAAGCGTCGCGTATCGAAGTTGATAACCTTCTCGATTTCAAATCTATGGGGAATGACCATTGGGGTCATTTTCCGTACTTTGGGATCGTGATAGGCTACCTTCGATTAATCGGCATTATATTTGCGATTAAGACGAGATCCATTCTTTCGTGTCCCGATTCGATTCACTAACCATTAAATTTAATTTCCGTTAAATATTATTGTGAATATTATTGTCATATTATTTATTCATATTGTTCATGTTATTATTCATATATCTCATATTTATCATATTTATTCACCCATATTCGAAAATACCTAATGAAATATCAAAATTTTAAAAGCCGAATTGGTGGACTGTTGGATCTTTGGTCATTTACAGGTATCCTAATTTTAAGCCATGTTCGACTTTGCTCAAGGCGTAGTTTAGGACACGAATGCACACACACGGCTTTCTCTTGGGCTACCTGACAATGAGACCCCTTTATTTCGTGCAATCCCGTGTAAATTACATGTACCCCTCACCCATTCCGATGTATGTTTCGTATTTCTTTGATTATTAGTTAATCTCCTAGGAGCACCCATAGGGACTAGAGCGGATTCAAGCTATTTTCAAACTAATCCTCGATTCATCATCGAGCCATTTTCAAACCATCGTAAGTCGAGTGCTCATACGCATTCACCATCAACCTATTACAACTCAACCCTTGATGCGTAAGTCAAGTCTGTCTCTTTTTTCAAACAATTTCATTTTCAACACGCTTTACACGCGATAACGAATCAAACCCTTGATCCAACGTCAAGCGGATTTTCGAAACAAAACATCAATCAATTAACAACTATTTAATTCTTTTCAAGGCGTAAAGAGTAGGTTCAAGTCTTTGATCTTGCTTTCAGTTGTTTACATGCGATTTGTCTTATTCGGGTGTGAACAATTGACGCCTCTAAATAACATTAACAACTCGACATCGTTCAACTATTTCCAACTCAAACAACTTTCCTTTCACGATGAAAAAAGAGTGTTCCAAGTCTTTAGTTCGCTCTCCCGATTATTTGGAGTGTGAGAAGTCTTTCTTAAGCTTCAATTAATCGTCATTTCAACCTCACCTTTCACACAACTTCTCTTACGATGAAAAAGAGAGTGTTCCAAGTCTTTGGTTCGCCCTCCCGATTATTTTGGTCCAAGAAATATTTCTTAAGCTAGAGTAATCGTCATCGGTTCAAACACCATTCAAACATAACATTATTCTTCAAGATGAAAAAGAGAGTGTTCCAAGTCTTTGGTTCGCTCTCACGATTACTTGGGTACGAGGAGTCTTTCTCAAGCTTCGAGTAATCGTCATCCGTACCCATTTCAAACCAATTCAATCCAGTTTCTTTCGTGGTCGTTACCACGAACTACGACTGCTCTGATTCTTCATTCACTCTTGAATGTAAGATACGTAGGCACAAGATTGCGATGATCTTGGCGAGCACAATCCCCTCCATCTTCCATTTTTCCCCATCCTTTCCCGTAGTCAAACTACGACGCTCTGATTTCTCATTCTCGTCCGAATGAGCATACGTAGGCACAAGGGCCCCAATCCTTGGCGAGCACCCTATCCTCTATCCATCCCCTTTCCCCTAGCGTCTTTAGCCCTTATAATACCGTTTTAGCATTTAGTAGCGAGAAGAGAAGAATTAAGTTTAGCTAACATCCATTAACTCGAATTAAGAGGTTCCCGTCGAGTACGACGGACGTGAGGGGTGCTAACACCTTCCCCTCGTGTAACCGACTCCCGAACCCGGGAATATGGTTGTGATGGCCGTGTTCCTTCCGCATTTATGAGGTTTTCTCTATATTTTCCTCTCCCGTTCATTCGGGAAAAATAAAGTTCGGTGGCGACTCTGTCGAACCGCAATTTCCGCGCCTTTCGTGCGAGGGTCGTATGTTCGAAATGAATTTTCGAGGTGCGACAGCTACCTATAAGGATCTCACTTATGAATTCCTTAGTTCTTTCAGATACATACCCAACTATCGTTTTGGATCCAACACAGAGCTGATTACCTTCCGAATGTTTGGAATGGACCAAACCCATAGCCGGATGTCACTAGCTAACCTCTTAGGATTTCCTAACGGACCGCATGTGTTCATCAGTGCAGAAGATGACGATATTGATTTTGAACTCGACCAATTCTGGGGTAGAATCACAGGCGACTATCACCCTGCACCAGACAGAATGTATAATGATGATATTCATAACCCAGCTTTCAGATACTTCCATAAGATACTAGCTCACACCCTGTTTGGGAAAGAAGAAAATATTACTACAGTATCTAAAGAGGAGTTATTCATCATGTTCTGTGCTTCTCAGGGACGTACAGTAAATGCAGTGCCTTTCATGATGAGATCTTTCAAACGCCTCACGCAGGAACCACAGACACCTATTCTTATAGGAGGCCTCGTGACAATGATTGCCCACGAGCTTGGCCTTAGATTCCACTTAAATGCAAGCACTCGTTTTGGCACCATCCGACCCATGAATATACAATTCTGCTTTAACAGGCGCATTTTAGGAACTATGGGACCTGGACTGTATGAGTACCTCATTAACGAAAAACCAGTACAGCTATTCACACTGCCTGATCATCAGATGACAAGTATCCACAACAAGGACAACTGGCTTTATGAACTGGACGAGCCTATGGGACCTCCTTCACCTCAGTCAACACCACAGAACTATATGTATGACAGTGACCACATCTCTGAGGCACACGACTATATGTACTATGAGGATGCTGTATCCGAAGCTGAAGTAGACCCTATGACTCCGCCGCACTACAACACCTATCCTGAGCCTATCCCTGAGGAGACCACCGACAAAATGGATATTGTTCTACTCCGATTGGACAACGTTGATGCAACTCTGACTACTGTAAAAGATGACATCGCAGGCATACACAACGAACTGGTAGTCTTCATGGACTTAGTCTGTGATCAGCTCGACTACTACGCACGAAAATTCGATGAGTTGAAGACACGAAAAGATTAGATACTAGTTTTAGCAGTAGATTCAGTTTAGTTTGGTTTAAGTTTAGTTTCGTTTAATCATTTGGAATTTTTTATGTACTACATACAATCATTTCAATTTCATGTTATTTCAATTATAGTCTTTATTCAATTATTCTGTTTTTATGTTACTCTTTGTTTGTTGGCTGCTATAATACATTGTCGTATCAATACTAGGCCTAAAAGTCACTGCAAGAACGCCCTCAGAGTAAAATTCTGCGTTCTGCAGATTTTGCTGCTGTGACGACCGTCACAGGACCCTGACGAGCGTCACGCGGGTGACGACCGTCACACATACGTGACAACCGTCACGAACCCAAAACTGCTATCTGATATAACAGGGTTGCGTTTTCTCTCCCACTACCCTCATTTCAACTTCCAATCATCAGAACTCCTACCCCACTACAAATTTTCGTTCTCCCCACATTGCACCATATATTTCAACTCCAATCTCAACTTCCAACCACACTTCTGTCAATTTTTTCCACTTTGCAGAACAACCCCAATCCTCAGAACCCTCTCAATCTTCCAACAATGGCGAGAAATGCCGAAACCCCAGATATCAGTAACATTGTCTTCAGCGAAGGTGACTTAGGCGAAAGACAGCGGGCAAACTACATCGCATTCCATCAAAGGTCGCTCCAGCCGACTCATTATCCACACATTCCGTCGCTTACGGAGCTCGGACTCCTTGAAGGCGTCACTTGGATGCTTCAAAGAGCAGGCATCTGGAACCTCTGCAACAATCCACTGCCAACTTATGAACAACTCACTCTCGAGTTCTTGAGTTCGTTTACTTACGTCACATCCAGCGGCGACCTTAGCCAACACTCAGGTGCCGCATGCTTCCGGATGTTCGGCACAAACTACCAGGTGAACCAGAACCAGATCGCCACAATCTTACAACTCCCTCGAGGCGACAATGCTCACCGCCGCCTCACCGATCAGTTCCAGCACGAAGCTTCCGCGCTGTGGTATCAGTTGACCGGCATCAATGCCGATGGTTGGGACTCTCTGCACGCCACGCATATCCATAACCCAACCATCCGGTACTTTCACAGAGCCTTGAGCAACACAATCTTCGCCAGGGACAGCAACCACAAGGTGAACTCGAAGGAGCTCTTCTTCCTCCATTGTGTCTTCAACAACGAGCCTGTCAACGCCGCTCCATTCCTGCTGGCTCACATTCAGGCCAACTGCAACCGTGGCTCGAAGCCATTTTACTTTGGCGGGATTGTCACTGCCACTGCACTTGGCTGAACCTAGGCGATCGCCTCCAGCACCTCCATTCCATCCCCTCGGTGTTCCTTGACACCGACCACTGAAGAGCCTCCCACCTTATCCGCTCCAGAGCCGACGGCAAGTACCATCCGGTAGTGCGTGGCAAGACTGTCCGAAGCATCATCCTTCCATCACGCACCCGGACACACCCAGAGGATCGTACCAACTGGTTATTTGACCTCACTGCCCCTCCTGCTGCCGCTGTTCCTACTTAGGACCACACCCAAGGTTCTGACGATGAAATCCAAGATGAGTTGGACAGGTCCGAGCAACCGGAGGCATCGCAGCCTCCTCCTTCCGAAGGTACATCCTCTCGCCGCCGCCGCCATCATCCAGTGCCCGACTACACAGAAGAGGACCTTCGCCGCTCTCTCGACCAGCAGGCCCAGATACTCGCTATGCTGCAGCAGCAGAATCAGCGAGCAGACCAGTTCGAAGCTTGACACCAGACTCAAATGCAACAACTTCAAACCGGCCAAGCTACCATTACTGAGAACCTGGCGAATCTGACTTTGCAGGTCGAAGGACTCCGGGACACCGTCTACCATACAGGAGCTATGAGTTATGAGGACCGAGTAGCCCTTGCCAGAGCCAGAGGACGCCAGCGTGGACGTGACCGAGGCAGCGGACGTGATTAGTCATCCACCTTTCCTTATTTGTTTACTATATATCCAGTTTATTTGTACTTTCATTTCAGTTGTATCTCCCTCTCGCATGCTTCAAAATCAGTGGGGACACTGATTGAGATAGTGTGGGAGCGGAGCCTTTATTTCCATTCCACTATACTTTGAATTTCGTAATTTCTATTTAAACATTTTTTATTTTTAGCAAATAAAGCTCGTTTATATATCCTTTTTCCGTTACGCAAACATCCCCACATTATTCAACGTAAACAAAAATTTCTGTTCGTTCCTCAAAAGCAAAAGCACCACGAGAATGCACCCGAGTTCAAAACAAGTTTTGAAACTCCGAGGAAACGACAGTTCTAACAAAACCAGTACCGTCCTGACACCTTAGATCTCCGGTTTATGCGAGTCGGTTTCACTACCTACGTGTACCAAAGTCTCAAGTGTCTACGCAAACTCATCCCCAAGTAGTTTATACTAGCAGTCAGCACCATCCTAAAACACTTCTAAGCAAGCGACCGATGCAGATAAGTGTATGATCTCCAAAAAGATGAAAAATCATGAAAAGAGAGCTAAATAGCCCAAAAATATAAGACATGTTTCCTTCTAAGTTAGGTGCTCCTCACCCGAGCATTTAGCCCAACGACACGAAAACTCATTGAAAAATCAATGACATAAGCTTATGATCAATGAAGAAGATCAAAAACAAAAATGAGATCATATTCACTAACAGGTCGACTTGCCATGAAAGTATACGAACAACGGGCTTAATGTGATTGCGCTAGAACAAACAGGGTGAACTTGCCGCGAGAACCTTGACACCAAGCTACAGTAGCATGACTGGGACCGATTTGCATAAAAAGGAGACCTCCGAAGACTTGTAGTCTAGTGTCGTCATGATACTCGTCTTGTTCTTACCAAGAATCCCGGTTTTTCCCAACTCTGCGAACGAAGAAGCTGCCTCGTGCTTGCCGACTTTTTCATGTTTTACTTGAGGACAAGAAAAGATTCAAGCTTAGGGGAGTTTGATAACACGAAATCGTATATATATTTTGATGCATAAGTCAACTAAAGTTTAACCGTTTTCGATCCGATTTCGAATTATTTCTGTGTTGTTTGTCTGATGTTTTGCAGGTATTTGATGATCACGTCTAAACAAGGCATTATGAAGAAAAGAAGCAATCTCAGATGAAATATGGACGAAAAAAGAGTGAAAACATCATGAAAAGCGCAGAAGGCTGTTTTTGCTGATGTGACGACCGTCACAGCTCCATGATGACCGTCACACGGGTGACGACCGTCACACCTTGTGACGACCGTCATGCAGGCAAAAACGCCCCACTTCAGTTTCACGTAACAGAAGCAGTTCCAATTCCCAAAGAGTGGACCACTACTCCCTGATTTTTCTGCCTCAAAGTCCACAATCTTCAATTATAACCGTTAGAATTCCATTTCTATAAAAGGGGAAGAAGGGGACCTCAGAAAGGGAGCCGCATTCATACAACGAAGTGCTGCCAAATTTATTTCCAGAGCATACCTTTCCAGTTTAATATTCTTATTTGTTTCTCTTTACTTTTTCTGCATTCCTTTCATTCTTCTGTAATTTCTACTTTCATTGTACGATCAAATTGGCATAGAGACCAGAATCCTGCCAACATCTGTGGAGGATCTGCCCAAATGCCAATTGGAATATTTACAGGTTTCTCATTTCAATCGTAATTCCAGTTTTATTATAATGCATATTATTATTTATTGTTTTTATTTATGTTTTATCTCTCCCAAATCCATGTCTAGCTAAATTTAAGTAGTCGATATGTAGTAATAATTCGAAGGGATTTGATAATAACTGGTTGAAAATTGTCTTTTCAAAAGTAATTTATGGTCTGAGTGTTTAAAATTAGTTTACTGAATAAACTTCGTCGCGAAAGAGAGAACTTATTTAAAAGTAGTTTTGCCACGAAAGTGGGAAATTAATTAAGATACGAACCAACAAGCGAAAGCTGCGGTAAGGTCAGATAGTAAACACTAGTCATTCATTTTAATAACAGCGAAAGCACTTTAAAATGAATTAGAACTTAGAGATTTCCAAAAAATAATTTAAACCTCGAATGGGATACAAAAGTGTACGTTTGGCCCTTAGAATTATGATTAGCGTCAATAACCATCGTGAGGCGAGAGTCTTCAAATCACCATTTTCTGCTTAAATAAACTCTGAAAATTATTTCATACACCGGTAACTTGTCAAATCCCTGAAGAACACAATTACTGCATATCGATTCAATCATTTATAATCTAAGTAGCATTCTTAGTTCCCTTTTAGTGACAATCTTATTCCCTTAAACATATTCTACTTAGCTAAACATAGTAACTCCCGAGAACACTAGTTTGATTACGAGTCCCTGTGGGATCGATATCTATTATTACTACGCGATAGACTGTGCACTTGCAGTTAGGTTGTATTAGACATAGAAAGTCGCGATCAATCCTAGGAGGTAATTTTGACTGGAGAATATAATATACTATTGGTGACGTATAATTTGGCCTAGGAAAACCGGAGCTTACCCTATTTAAAGCCATTATTCTTTCGACTATGCCTTCTAAGTTGTTATTGACGACTATGTTGTTACGTCGAACCTGTTGTATGACATGGTCAGCATCTTGGTTTTGATTCACCATAATCACCTCTGGCTCTCTCTCTACCGGAATTGGTGCTTGGTTCCTAGGTGGTTTGACCATAAGAGGTTCGAGTCTAAGAGGTTTGATTCTCCCTTGATTTTCTAGATTCGCCTCAGGTACGTTCCCTAAGTCCCGTCATGGAATATTTTCCACAACAACTGTGGTTCTGCCAGCAACTGGTACACTCATAAATTCTGCCAGGCGTGCCAATTGCACTACTAATTGTTAGTTAGTCTGGATAGTATTCTGGATCAAGGTTTGGAAGATTTCCCCCATAGTTTGGGATAAGGTTTGTACCATTTGCAGGTTGCTCTCATCCATCTGTTATCTCAAACAAGCTATCAAAGTATTTGTTAGATTAGAGCCATGAGTGGAGTACCCCACGGTGAAGCTATCACATTCTCTGAGAATACTGGGGGAGCATTTTGGAGGCCTTGCATTACTGACGTTGGCATTCCATATGGCGGTTTTCTTGGTAATGGTTGTGAAAACCCTGGAGGGACGAAATGTCTAAGCGTCGAAATTCTCCCTGGAGGGGTTTGGGGATTTGATGCCTGTGGCCCAACATACTCCAAAACAGGTTGAGTGTAGGCTCTTATATCTGTTGACCCTGAACCTACCATTGATGGCAATGGTTTAGACATAACAAGAGGCGGTATTTGCTCTCCTGCCGAAGGGACTGACGGCGGAACTACATCATTCCTAGACACGTCTCAAGGATTAGTGTTACTAGGCTAGGGATTAGAACCATTCCCTAGACGGTTTCGGTTATTTGGATGATTAGCAATTGTCGCCATTTCCCTAGTGTAGTTTCTCCTTGGTCATTCTTCGTTTATAACGGCTATTTTACCATTTCTTAATAACATGCAATGAAGTTTTCTCAAAGACAACACTAACAACTACAATTTTGCAAAAAAACCTTTACAAAAAGCTTTATAAACTTTAACACTGCCCCATTGGGCGTGCCAATTTGTTTCCTGTGAAAATTGGAAAACAACCGTTGATCTTCCAAATCTAACTTTGGTGACTCACAGGATCGATCAGATTGATCATAGGACATGTGCTAAATTTTAATCTACAGAAAATACTAAAGATTGAATACTTTGACAGTGTTTATGAAGAAAGATTAATTGAAGTGTATGGTTCGACAGGAATGTAAGGACATTAATTTGAAAGAAAAGGTAAAACACTTTAATGAAAAAAGGCTTAAAAGAAACAAAGCATAACGCCAAAGACGTAAATTGCAGGAAAGTAAAGGATAAACTCTTTTAATACAAAGTGAAATTAAATTTTATTAAAGCATAAAATGGTGTTTTTACATGACGTACATTCTCCCAGAACTCTTTTCTCTACACACAGATATTTTGAGTAAATTTGGAGTGACTTGTACAATAGTAAACACAACGCCCTTGAATCCTATTACTAGAACCCCTATTTATAATAGTAAAATTAACTTTTGTTAACTGCTCAAGATAATCATTCCCTGACAAGTGTCGTGCTGCGTGTAGTTGTCTCTTGGATGTGCGCCACTTGTCTTGTTCAGAAATGAAAAAGCATAACTACTCTATCCTTTATTTGAATTTCAAATTCTACTAGTATTTGGGCCAGTGTTCTCGGTCGAAGGCGACTTCTCTAATTTTAGAAATATTTTCTAAGTCCCAAAAAGTATTTCTTTCTTATGTGAATGCCTTCGATTTCATTTATGGCAAAAACCCACTCGAAGGCTTTTCCGCATTATCTCAAAAAGTCAAAATTTCAACCAAACACTCTATTTTAATGTGGGCGTCGAATTTGTGAGCTAACAGTAGTGCAACTGGAAATTAAGTTGAAAATTGGACCAAAATCGTTAAAAAAAACTAGGAAAGTCGGTGATTTATCGAGTTGCACATGTTGAACCATGTTTCTTAAAATTATTTTTGGTCCCGTATCTTAACCTCAGAGTTCATTTTGGTCCCTTAACTTAAAAACAATTCATATTGGTCCCTTAACTCTTCAAAATATTCCATATTAGTAATTTTTGTCCTATTAGCGACAAAAAAAATTCAAAAATCAGTTGCTAAATTCATCGTCAATTAGACAAAAAGGACTAATATGAAACATTTTGAAGAGTTAAAGGATCAATATGGACCTTTTTAAAGTTAACAGACCAAAATGAACTTTGAGGTTAAGATACAGGACTAAAAGGAATATTAAACCTTTTATTAAAATACCAAAATGACATGGTTAAGGTTGGGTCAGATACAAAAGAAAATGTTGCAATAAGAATTGGATCTTGTTGGAAGAACAAAATATGAGAGAAAGATATATTAATTAAGATTTATTTGGCATGACATATTTTTGAGTATGTAACTTATAAAATAATATGACAATAAAAGACTTGTTTGATAACAGTCTTTTCATTACGAATTTATAGTTTATTTTACTACTTTATAACTTATTATTTAAATAAAATTTTAACTTATAGCCTATAACTTAATTATTATTTTTCTTCCACTTTTATCCTTATTATTTAGATGCTATTTTAAATAAAGTTTTAACTTATAGCCTATAACTTATCATTTTTTTCTTCCACTTTTATCCTTATTATTTTTACTAAAACTCGTTTTTACCTTTTATAGTTTATTTTATTTAAAAATAAAACAATTATGTATTAAATGCAAATAATAAGAAACAATTATGTATTAAATGCAAATAATAACAAACAATTATGTCATTTTACATTTATCAAATAATTGAACTTCTAATTTACAAAACACTTCAATTACTTATCAACTATCACTCATCAACCATCATTTATAAGTTATAAGTTATCAGTCATTAGTCATAGCCATATGTTATAAGTTATCAATTAGCTTATCAGGCAACCGCTATTTTTACCAAACAAAACCTAAATGTGAGAAAGAAAATGAGAATAGGAAAGATGGTTCCAGCTATAATATCATTAGGGCATTGCTTATTGCCATCTTAGTGGTGCTCATGCACCCTAACAAAAATATACCCTTAAAATACGAAGATGCAATTATGCACGCACCAAAAGTCCACACCACATTCATTCATAGTGAGTAACACCCTTATTTTCCCATAAATTAGTATTGGGATGTATCTCAATAAAAAAAATATAAAAGTATACCTGAAGAAGTGGTTTTGAGTCATATACGTATCAGGCCTTGTCTCTTCCTCATTAAAAAAAAACATTTTCTAAGTCATAGCAAAATATTTGTGTGCGTGTGTGTGTGTATGTGTGTGTGTGGGTGTGTGGGTGTGTGTGTATGTGTGTGTGTGTGTGTGTGTGTGTGTGTGTGTGTGTGTGTGTGTGTGTGTGTGTGTGTGTGTGTATGTGTGTGTGTGTGTGAGAGAGAGAGAGAGAGAGAGAGAGAGAGAGAGAAAGAGAGAGAGAGAGAGAGAGAGGGGGGGGGGGGGAGAGGGAGAGAGAGATAGAAAGAGAGAGGAATAGGGGGAGAGAGATAGATAGAGAGATAGAGATAGAGAGAGAGAGAGAAAGAAAAAACCCCAAAATATACCATTTTTTTAAACCTTGAGAAGCCGCAAGGACTCTCACATAAGGATCCAACATGTGTAATAGCCTTAAGAGGCGGCAAGTACTCCCCAAGGATCCAACATGTTTAATAGCTTTAAAAGATAACAAGGATTCTCTCATCCCTCCAGCATGTGTAATAGCCTTAAGATGCGGTAAGGACTTCCACATAAGAATCCAACATGTTTAATATCCTTAAGAGGCGATCATGGCGAGGTTCCTTCATGTCTCTGCATCCTGCAAGTGAACTAGCAACAATCGCACAATTATATAAATAAGGGGAGGACCTCATTAAAAACCACGTACTGAACTAAAAGTATTGGAAAAGAATGCCCTCATAAAAATGTTACTATCCATACAAACATGGTCAAAAGTATAACTCACCTAAACCAAATAAACATTAAACTAATTGTACTAACTAAGGCTTCAATTAGAGAAAAATAGTTTTTTATTCGTCATTATTTAAATCAGAGTTCAACACTCATACAACACGTGTCTAACAATTCATACAAATTTTTTATGAAAAAAAGTGTTTTTTTTTCTTTTATTTCAATACGCCTTATATATGTTTTGAACAAATCTCTCATATCAAAAAGGGATTAAACCTATACTAAAGCAATGTTACCAATGAAGAATTAAAGACGTTAATTTTGATTAATATATTTTTAACTCTTTAAATAACATATGGAAAAATAAACTCGAATTACATTATCGGTGTCGAAATATCCATGTTCTTGTCGTGTCTCATAGAATAAAAGTTAGCCTCTAAACAAGTTTTAACGAATAAAATTTGCCTATTTATATTGAATATAAGTCACTTGCTAAATGTTTTGGAGGATAAGTTGTAAATAAGGATAGTAAATATGGATAGACACATGCTTACATGTGCTAATTTGGTGTTTTTGTATTAGGGTGGTTCTACTTATTAGCCACTTATAATGTAATTGGTTTACTTTTTGAAAGAAACAAATATATGATAAAAAAGATACTTTTATTTAATTTATTATATGTGATATTCAATGTTGTTCAGTAACCACCAAGTATTAAAAGGAGTACGAAATACAAATAAATATTTTATTTACACAATTTTGGAAGCAATATAATTTAACAATCTGTGTATCAAATTAGAGAAACATTTGTTAATTTTATCTTGGCATGGTGTCATACCCTAATTTTTATTCTTAAGTGTGTTCAACCATTTATTTTCAAAGGACAATCAAAAGTACATCATTTTGAGTTCACATGATCATCAATGTACCTTGAAATGCAAGAAAAACTCCAAGGTTGCAAGTTTGTCCAAGGAGGTTTGACCTAAAAAGTCAACATTCTAAGTCCAACTTTCAAATATCATAATTTCTTGATGCATCGACATTTTTGAGTGCTTCTTTGAGAAAATGACTTATTTACATCCACTACAACTTATCTTTACAAGTCAAGAGGCAATTATGCTTAGAAGACCATCAAAGTTTTGGAAACATTAGAGGTCATTTTGTGGACTTAGTGAAATTTGACCTAAACTCAAGTGATATTTTCCTAACTTCCAAAGATCATATCTCTCTCAATTTTTAACTTTTGTGGGTGGTTCTTTTTGTAAATTGTCATATTTGATTCCATCCACAAGTTTGTTTAAAGGATCAAAGGCCAATTATGCTTGGAAAGCCATGAAAAGTTTGAAGACATTATATGTCATTTTGAACTTAGAATTATTTTGCCTCTAATTACAGGTTATGGTGCCAACTTTACAAGGACATAACTTTTTGCTCATGCATCCGAATGAAGTCTTCTTTTCACATTGTATTCATTTTTATGATGTGATCATTTTACAAAAAGAATGAGCATTAAAGGTCAAGTGTATAAGATTTCCCATTGGTTTGAACATTGCTGTTTGGAACTGAAAATTACTCATGGTCAGAATTTGCAAACCACAAATTTCTCCAAATTGAATCAAGTTTTGCACGTGTTTTGTCCATGATGATCTTAAGTGATACCTGAGAATAAAAAATGACCCAAATTATGAAGGATTCAGCTGTGTTTTGGTGACTTCACAACCAAGAATGATCACACTTTTGGTGCACATGATTTCACACGAATTACAACTAATTTCCACACGTATCCCATTCATTCACCTCAATTATAAATAGAGTAAGCTTATGCACTCAATTTAAAGCTTGAATAGCCCCCAAAATCTCTGCTCGAGCTCACACTTTTCGTTGAAACTTTGAGATTTCATTTTCAAATTCTAAGCAATTTCAACTCCATTTCTTGGTTCCATTAGCGCCTTCAGCCTCTTCTGAATCCATTGCAACAATTCCCAAGCCTTGAGAGCCTACTAATCATTCTAACCAAATCAACCTTGCATCTTCTTTTGATCGTATTTGGACAATGTAGTTTGAGACTTCATTTTCACTCAAACAAGTTACCACAATGTAGCCTGATACTCTCTGATGTTTCCCCCTAACTTATCTTGCTTTGATTGATCTTGTATAGCATTTAATTTTTCTTTTCAGATTTTAATTTTCACTGAGTTTTCTTCAAAATTCTCCATGCTCGTTTTCAATAAATGAAAACAAAGCATATAGTTGAGTTCGCACCGATGATACAGTTGTAATAGTGGTGATTTCATGATTTGAGCTTGCCATTTGCCAAACTTCGGTGAGCAGCTCACCGGAGAAGATGACCGGAGGTGGACAACGACGACCTGAGTTTGTTTTATTTTTAAAATGATCCAACGCGTTATTTCACTTAAGGTCCACCGTGTTTCTTTAGATCCTGGCCCTTGGATGTGTTTAATATTGATTTGATGGCCATGCGTGCGCGTGTGTGTGTGTGTGTATGTGTGTGAATGTTGTCCTTTGATCTGATCCAATAGTTGTGATGTTTTGTCTCTTTATTATTGCATTTTAATTGTTTAAAAATTCTCATTTATTTTTAAAAAATCATAAAAAATAGCTCCCTTAACTTTTTTCACTCAAAATTTTTCTATAATTTTCTAAATATATTTTCTACCTAGTGTTGTTTTTTTTCACATTTTTATTTCATAATTTGATATTTTTCATTTATTTTCTCTTTTTCATGCATTTTAATTTGTTTAAAAATACTTTTGTGCATTTTAAAAATCTCCAAAAATGATATTATGATCCTTGACTTGTTTCTGACATATCTCAATTTTATTGAGTCTTTGTTTGATGTTTAGATGCTTCATTTTCATTTTCTCTTTTATTTTCATTTTAAAAATCATTTTCATGCATTTTATTTGTTTATTATTGCATTTTATATTGTTTGACTCCTGTTGACTTGGATTAGGGCTTGATTGATCAAAATCTTCCTCAATATCATTGAAATTTGCGTGTTGATGAGGTTGGATGAATCTTCATCAATTCAAACTTATTATTAAATGATCATGTGGATTATTTTTAGTACTTTGGATTGAATGAGAGGTTTAGTACCTTAATCCACCAACAAAGGTGATTGAAATTGATGATAGATGAATCTCAAGTCATGATTCAATTTGGTTTCTCTCTTCATCTCATTCTCTTTATTTCCTTTTTGTTTTCTCTTGATCAATTGGATGATTTAGTGTCCATCTTTCTTGTTCATGAAGTTTGAAATGATACTTGATGAACTTTCATCATTTCAATTCTACCTTCCAAATGATCATGGATCATTTGTGATACTTTGGATTGATACATAAGTTTTTCCTAAGTTATCATGAATGATGATTGATACTTTGGATTGATGTAATGGACCAATCTCTTTGCCTTAATGCTTGATCTCTCCTTGATTTTTACTTATGCTACATATTTTAAGAGTATGATTTTTATCATATCTCTAACATGTATGGTACATAAATTATTTTTATCGGTCTCCCATAGTATGATCCTCCTAATAGATTGTGCTACGATTGCTTAACATAGCGCTAAATTCGTCCCGAAATCGGATCATTAACTCTAACATCAATACTAACATTATTATTGTGCTAACTTTACTTTATGTCATTTAATTTTATTGTCATTTAATTTCTTTCTCTTTACTTTCATGTTTTTACTTTTAGCATTACATTTGATTTTGTTTATGTTTATACTTCTTTTTTCTTTGTCCACTTGAAATTTTTTTTTTGAAAGACATTAATAAAGGAAAAACTCCTAAAAAACTTGGTTCTCTAATATTTGGACTAATGGTCACTATCCTTTGCTTGACTTGGTGTTGGACTTTTGGGCTTATGGACCTTGGTTACTTTTATCTATGCTATTTGATTCATCTGATACTTGAGACTTTTGGTCAACCTTTGAAAAATTGGCTCTGGTACATAGCTTCGACCTTATGACTTGGATTCTTCTTTCAACTGATGCTTGTCTTACCCTGTGCTTGATTGTTGCTTATGGCTTACTCCAAAGGAATACGATTTTGGTTTTGACTCATGTCAAGTGCTGGCTAGATCCTGGTTAGTTCACAATGCACACACAAAGGCTTCCTCTTGGGCTACCTTACAAGGAGACCTTTTATTTCTTGCTCTTTACTTTATGCATTACCATAGTCTCTTCACCTCCTCCCCTTCTTAAAATTTCAAAACCTTCTTGTTTTCAAACTTGAATTACTTTCTCAATAAATCTTAACTTTGTCAAGTGATTTTCAAAATCCTTTTTAAAAATAAATATTAAGACATCTTAAGCATATCAAAACAATTTCAAAAGACTTAAGATACTCAAAACTCATTCAAATTTTTTGTGCATTTGTACACCTTTTCCTTCTAAAACATTTTTTTAAGAATAATCATAAGTTTGTTTTTGTAGTGATGTAACTCCTATACTTATACAATAATGTAGAGAAGTGATGACATTTTCCACTTAGATGTTGAGTGACAGACTTTTTGATTTCAACCCAAGCAAAAATCCTCCATCTTAATGTGATGTAAATGCTCCTTCCTCATTAATTGTGGATAGCAAGTTGAGTTTCCAATCGAGTATGACAAAATTTCTATTCATTTAAAATCAATCAAAACAAACACTTTTGATATTTTTACCACAAACTTCGAGGTTTTGATCCTCTGTTCACTTTGTTGGTACATAGGCACGAGACTCAGGAAGTCTTGTCAAATAAAAAACCATAAAAAAAATCTCATCTCTTCAATCTTTTGCAAACAACCCGGTTTTAAGCTAAACACATTTCTAAAAGATTCCTATAAAATACTATAGATATTTTGGGTGCTAACATTCTCCTTTTGTTAACTTCTACACTCATACTTTATGTATTTCCATTATTGAAATGAGAATCATCACCATAAAAAAATGTGTACATGATTAAAAGAAAAGAGCCACTAAGAAAAAAAATGGGTTAGTAAACCGGAAGAAATAATAGAGAGGAACATCATAGATAGACTTTTTTACAAATTCTTTGAAGTTTGAAACTATACAAAAGAGACTTGGCTTGAAACGCAACTAGGTCCGTCGAAGCTCCGGCAAAGGCAACAGGAAACCATGACCGAGGGAGGAGAGGAAATTGTGGCCAGAAGAGCCAAGGTAAAGGCGGCCAAAACTGCAGGTTGACGAAAAAAGGTGTAATGAAGGGCATTGTGGAACAAATTTTGGATCTACCCAATTTTGTGGGGCATCGAATTGTCTCCCATAACCGAAGTCGGTGCCCTGTTATTATATATGAAAACAAAATAAATAACAAAGGCATATTAAGAAATAGCAATAAATTAGATATGATCTCTAAAACTTAACATTTTAAAGATTAGGGCAATGATTGAGCATTTGAAATAACAAATCCCAATTAGAGTTGATAGAGTAAAGTTTCAGATTTGTCAAATTATGAAAAGTAGGAATCTCATCAAAATTTCTATACACCTAAATAAGAAATCCACTTTAAAAGATATAAATAAACCTTCAGAAATAAGGTCAAAATTTTAAATAAAGAAAGTTAAAACCAAAATACAAATCAATCACATTTTTCTCTTTATTCTATCAGTGTACTCAATTGGACATCCGGACAGAAACAACACTAAATCTCGAGCATCTGACAATATACACATTTTCAAGCAAAAGGATTTTGAGGGTGGGAGTCTAACATAAGAAAAACCCGCCACAGTGAAATGTTGAAGTTTGAGAACAACAAGAGTCTTGCAACTAAGAATGCTAATAGGTAAATTGGGACAAGATGATTGATACATACAAGTACACTAGGAAAGCTGAGATTTCCAAGATCAGGATTGCCATAATGAATCTTGAGGCTGAAACTCTCGATGCAATTAGAGCCTCAGTAGAGTGAAACAGAATACACAACATAATTAAAGCGAATAAGCACTTCTTCGTCACCCATTTCAATCGACTCTTCGCCCTTGAAGTTGATAACAGGAACAGAGCAACTTTAACGCATAGTTGTTAAACCAAAATTTTGTATAACTTACGTTAGTAATAAAGAATTTGCATTATAGTAGAGCTGAAATGACATCTAATGAACTAAAGTTTAGTTTCCATTATCTATATAGTTAACGTTAACTATTCAATGGTAAACATATTATAATATTATTTAATACTAATAAAATATTCCAATGGAAAACATGTTTATATGTTTTTTTTCTAAATAACACAAATTTAACGTGTTTGATTTTTTTAAAGTAACTTTTGATTTTAAATCACTTTTACATGAATGTATCCAAACATAAACACATTTTACTAAACTTAAATCTATTAAAATCAATCGAACTAAACTCAATTTTATCAAAATCAATTATGTACACGCCAATTCAAACATAAAATAAATCAACCATGACCAAACAAACTAATACTAACATGAATTTTTAAAACTTTGGTTTAAAAACATAAAACTTTGGTTTAAAAACATAAAACGTTAAACGACATGCATATACTTGAAAATACCTTAACTTATAACTTAAAGAATCTTTAAATGAAAGTGAACTTTAAAAGTGAAAAAATACGCAAATAAACATAAAATTTTCAACTTCAAGATTTGGGGGTGGTTTTATATAAACAAAAATAAAGTTCTATATGACATTTGATTTATAGCTGTGGAAGATGAGACATTTGGTTCAATATATCTACCACTAAATTGAGTCTTTTATTTTGTTTTCACAATTATAGGATTTATTGAAGAAAAATCATGAGATTTAGAGTTAAATCATGAGGTTTCTATGATACTCTACGTTGTGTGTATTAAAGAGAAAACATGAGGGTTAAAGTTAAATCACAAGGGTCATATGATACTCTTCATGAGTTGTGTGTATGGTGGAGAAATCATGAGACTTATACTTAAATCATGTATTGAAGAGAAAACATGAGGATTAAAGTTAAATCATGAGGATCATATGGTACTCTTTATTGTCATGTATTATTTTATATTCTTATAAAAATGTAATTTTTTTTTATGTATTATTGTTGTGAATTTTGTATCATTTTTAATTTTATAATAAAATATATTTAATATTATTTCTAAGTTTTTAAGGTAAATTTTACTAAAAAAATTGTATGCATTTTAATTAAAATATTTAAATTAATGGTAACTTGAATAAAAAATATAAAATGTGAGGTCAAGTTTTGGTTTCTTATAAACAAGTATCATTAAAGTAAAAACTACTCAAGTCAATTATAAATTTTTTAAATCCTATAAAACACTTTGGGCCCACAAAAAATATCTTAATTTACCCATTTAGTTTACTCCCATTAAAGATGCTCTTACTATGTCCCAATGTCTGCTTTTCATATAATATATATATATATATATATATATATATATATATATATATATATATATATATATATATATATATATATATATATATATATATATATATATATATGCGTAAAATATAAATCATATTATTATTTTTATTTAATTATTTATTATTTAGAAAATAATAGTAATATATAATAATATAAAAATTAATAAAGTGTTACGTAACTATCATTTACTAAAAAAAAAATTAAAAATTAAAATAAAAACTGAAAATGATATATTTGAAAGAAAAAAAATACGGGGTAAAATTATGTTATATATATATATATATATATATATATATATATATATATATATATATATATATATATATATATATATATATATATATATATATATATATATATATATATATATATATATATATATATATATATATATATATATATATATATATATATATATATATATATATATATATATATATATATATATATATATATATATATATATATATATATATATATATATATATATATATATATATATATATATATATATATATATATATATATATATATATATATATATATATATATATATATATATATATATATAAAGTTTGTGTATAGCGGAAGCAAGATCGGAATAGTTTGTATATAAAAGGAGTATAGAAGATGGTAGAGCCATAAGAAAGTTTTAACAAGAAACTTCAAATTTGTTATTCAAAGGTGTGTTTACAAAAGAAACTAAAATCCCTTTATATAGGAAAGAAAATGCTTACTATTTAAGCCGATAACCGCTACTTACATTAGCCAGTAAACTAAAACACAACTTGTATAATTATTGTCGGGTACTCTTTGGGCCCCATCGACACAACAATTAACAAGAAACCAAAAAACTTTAACAAAAGAAATAAAATGCATGCCTAGAAATTCTAAAGATAAGATAAGATTTTTATTCCCTTGTCTTTTACAAAAGAAAGAAAATGCATGCAATTATGTCTAAAAATTTTTAAGACAAGATAAGATTCCCTTGTCTTTTGCTTTTGTAAAAATTCCTCTTTTCTTATTTCTTGTCCTCTAGCCTTTGTCCATTGATTGGTATTCCAATATTTCTAGACAAGATAATAATTTAATTCTTTATTTTTCCTTTTACTTTCATAGATTGAATCATTGCATACCATGAATCTTCTGCAGTGGCTTCATCTACTTGACCTTCTCCTTCCAAACCCATTGATCCCATTGAAGAGCTTGTCTTCATAGATGAACCCTCATCTTTTGATGTTTTTGTTGGAAACGTAGAGAAGAATTGGTTCTTCATATGATCCAAAATTCCAACCATGATTTCATCTTTTGATTCATTGGGATATTTTCTCTGGAAGAAGTTCTTCAAGTTTTCCACATACATTTGTTGGGAGCTTTGTTCATTAACCTTATTATTCTGGTCTTCAGCTATAGTTTTTGAATTAAATTTACTTTGTTCTGGACATCTTCTGAACTCATCTTGTTCCACCATTTATAGAAGAAATTTCTTTCTAAAATGGGAATATTGAATTTGTTTTTTGATATGGTGATTGACCATCTCCATATCCAAGGAATCTGAAATTTAGTAAAGAACAAGAATGGACATTGTCCAGTAATTAAATTATCAGATAAATTTTTTAAATAAGTGGACTATTATCACACCATGGATTGTATAAGTTAAGAATTTCTTTAGGAAGAATCTCCAAAGGTGGACCAAATTTAGCCCACCATTCATAAAACCAATTTGGTATGAGTTTATTAACCATCTCTTGATTAATAGAGAAAAACCAAGAATGTTTGTTCTTGGGATTTTGGTAATAAAATACTTGAGTGAAAGCTTGGACATAGTCCCAATAATTAAAGTAAATATACTTTCCTTCTGCAATTCTTATTGCCTTTTCAGCATTTGGGTTGAGACCCCATTCTCTTGGTAACAAAATTTTGTTAATGTGAAATTTACTGAAGTTTATAAAACTTTCAGGATTATTATTTTGGTAATGGTGAGTAATTGTCACCGGTAACAGTCAGGAGAATCTCTAGGTTGGGCCTAGATTTTCCATGAAGACTTGGATATCCTCTTGATTCGAGGTATCTAGTTTTGATAGACCAACCATCATTTGGATTTATCTTCATATCTTCATCATCAATATACCTGATTTTCTCAGTTACTGAATTTTCAAAATAATTCATTTGTTCTTGAGGTGGGTTATTAACCGCAACTTCCTTGTATGGTGTAGTTTTATTAGAGGAAGAGAAAGCAATATCTTCCTTTTTTCTGAAGATGCAGGTGATTGCTGCATTTTTCTACCTTTGTAGATAGTAGTCAAATCCCCTATTAGAGGAATGTTTGATTTTGGCTGGGGTAACATATTGTTACTCCCTCTCCCACCCCGGCCATAACCGCGGCCTCTACCCCTATATGGGATCATCATTTTTTCCCTGCAAAAATTCACGAGTTAAATAATCAGCAAGTGAATTATTTTCACCTTTAATGTGTTGAATATCAAATTCAAACATAGATAATTGCGATTGTCAACTAGCAAAAATTTGCTTAGCAACAAGATTTTTAACATCTTTTTCAATAAATGGTTTAGCTGAGCTACAATCAATTTTTAATAAAAAAAATTTATTAAAAAGATCATCTTGAAATTTTGAAATGCATTTTATAATAGAAAGCATCTCTTTCTTGATAGTTGAATATTTTGCTTGTGTTGGATTCCATTTTCCAGAAGTAAATCTAACCAAAAACTTCTTTTGATGTTTCAGGTATTATTTGTTTAAGGATTCCTCCATAGCCTAAGTCTGAAGCATCAGTTTCAACAATTTTGAAATATTTAGGATTAGCAAGAGATAAATAAGGCAAACATTTCACTTTATTTTTAATTCTTTGGACTGCCTGAGAATGTTTTTCAGTCCAAGGGTCAGGATTCTTTTTAAGCCTAGCATGTAATATTGTCATATCTTTAGCAAGACTTTCAGAATAATCTGCTATGTAATTGAGGCTACCCATAAACCTTTGTAATTGTTTCTTATCTGTAATAATATCAGGGAATTTAGAAGCAAATTCAATACTTCTTTGTATAGGAATTATAGTTCCTTGGTCAATTTCATGTCCTAAAATTCTAACCCTTGTTTGAAAAAGTTTCATCTTAGGACCAGATATTACTAATCCATTATGCTTAATTAATCCTTTGAATATTTTCAAATGTTTAATATGTTGATCTATAGTTTTTGAAAAAACTAAAACATCATCAATATAAACAATTATAAATTCCGTATAAGGATTAAAAATATCATTCATAATATTTTGAAATTCAAAAGGGGCATTTTTAAGACCAAAAGGAAGGACATTCCATTCATAATGTCCAAAAGGTACGGTAAAGGCTGTTTTATACTTATCATATTCATTAATCTGAATTTCCCAATAACCATATTTCATGTCAAATTTAGAGAAGATTAAATCATTGTTTAATCTATCTAAAAGATCTTTTTTTATTAGGAATATGATATCTAATCCATTTTAACACTTTATTAAGTGGTTTGTAATTAATAACGAGTCTAGGAACTCCACGTTCCTTTTATGCAGCATTATTGACATAAAAGGCTGGGCAACTCCAAGGAGATTTGGATTTTCTTATTAATTTTTTCTCCAAAAGAGATTCTATTTATTTTTTTAGCGTAAATCCAAATACTCATGATTCATTTGAGTAGGCCTAACTTTAGTGGGAATCTGACTTTTATTAAAGTCATCTAGATAAGGTAAAGAAATAACATGTTTTTTTCTATCCCAAAAAGCATTAGGTAAATCATTGCAGATTTCATCTCTAAAGTGTTGATCAATTAATTTAATTTGATTTTGAATTTCGGGTTTTTTTAAAAACAAATATGTTTTAAGCCGAGAAGTGATGTTTAATAGATCAACTTCTTCTTTAAGAAAACAAATATGTTTTTCTTTTTTAAAAAGAATATCTTTAACTTCATTATTCATCCTGGTATGGGGATCAGTAATAAATTCAAAAGTAATTCTTTTATTATTGATAATGAGGGTAATTCCCTTTTAATCAACATTGATTAGAGGCATAATTTTATGCAGAAAGGGAGTTCCTAATATAATTCTATGAGTTAAATTTTTTACAAGAATAAAGTGAGTGGGTAAACAAATATCTTTGTTACAAGCATAAGCATTAGACAGTTTATAATTAACTGTGAGTTTATCTCCTCCAGCTTGTGTAAGAGATTGAGTAGTTTTATCAAAATATTTAGTGGGAATAATTCCTTCTTGAAGGCAGTTTAAATCAACTCCACTATCAATAAGGGCAACTTCATTTTCTAATATGAAATTTCTATTAATAACTAACGTTATTCTAACAAACCATTTTTCAGAAGTTATTATATCAATGAGAGAAAGGAATCTATCATTAGGTGAAGGATTACTAGTGGAAGCTATTTCTTCAATTTTTGAATTATTGGACTCCCTGAGGGCCTTCCTTCTTCTTTGTTCCCTCCTTCACTGAGATCGCGAAATCAGGTTCTTCCCTTTGTAATTCTCAGAGACATGTGCAGTCTTAGAGGATTGAAACTCCTTGCGATAGGTGATCGACGAATCACGGTTGACGTCGAAGTTCTTCCATTTCTGCTGTCCCTTCTGTCTGTCCTCATTAGGTCTGACCCATTTTCCATTAGAAATTTCAGCAAATGGCTTAAAGGTAGCAGGCCTTGCTCCTGGTGCTCTAGCATTAGGCGCAAATTTTCTTGGATCGACGCTTCGATGGCCATAGTTGGCCTTCTCCCACTTCTGTTTCGACTTTCGCACCCCTTCGAGTTTCTGGGCAGCCTTCTGGTCGAATATTGCGTTGCATCTGGGGCACAGCATGATGCCAGATCCTGTCTTGGATATGCCATTTTGTTGCGCTCTTCCTGGAAACTTACCTTGTCGTCTTCCATAGTCTCATGTTGTGTTATTTCAACCATATTTACGTCCATGTCAGCGTCATCACTCAGGTTCATACTATAGAGGTCCAAATCAAGGCCTTCAGTATCCCTATCCATTATAGTAAAACTATCTGCAACTTCTTTAGTTACCAGCATCAGGTTGGAACCTTCAGTGTCTCCATCACTCGAGTCATCAACAACTTTGTTGAGGCCTTCAGCAACCTCCTTCATGAGTTTTTCTGCGGTATTATTTCCAAGGCCTATAGTGATCTTGGCTAGCACATTATCATTGGCGAAATCTTCAGTAATTTCCACCATATTAATTGAATAGTCAAAGCCATTAGCAACTTCGACCATATGCGCTTCTGCGGGCTCAGCATAGTGGGCATCCACTGCTTACAGTGGATCAAAGTCAATTTTCATCTGACTATGGCTCTTCTCTCCAAACTTCAATCTTCCCTCTTGGATAGCATTCTGAACCAAATCCCTGAAAAGAAAACATTGAGAAGTTTTATGACCCAAAAAATTATGGTACTTACAAAATCCTCTCTTTTTTCTTTGTTCTAAAGGTGGCATTTTAGCACCAGCAGGTACTATCATTTGTCCATCTTTAACTAACAAATCAAAAATTTCGTCACATTTAGTGATATCGAAAGTATATGTTTTCTTTGGAAACTTGTCATTCTTTTCAGATTCGACAAAACAATTTCCATTTGGGGGAGCTAACATTTTACAAGCATATGGAGGACCCTGCTTTAATTTAGAAACATCTGTTTTGTTCTCGTCAAAATACAATGGTTCTTCATGTAAACCTTCGATATTCTCATTATATTTGACATAAGCTACCTTCTTACTCTTATTAAATTTAGCCTTTTTGTCTTTCAGACGCTCTAACTGTCGAACCCTGTCAGCTAGTTGGGCCATATCTCTTAGATATTGAGTATCTAATTTCTTCCTAATAGAGTAATTAAGGCCACCAGCGGCCATTTCGACTAACTCATGTCCAGGCACTTGAGTAAAACACCTAGCCTTGAGTAGTCGGAACCTATTTAGGTAATCTTCTATTGGCTCAGAAAACTTCCGTTTTATGGCAAAGACCCACTCGAAGGCTTTTCCACATTACCTCAAGAAATCAACATTTCAACCAAACTCTCTATTTTAATGTGGGCGTCGAATTTGTGAGCTAACAGTAGTGCAACTGGAAATGAAGTTGAAAATTGGACCAAAATCGTTAAAAAAAAACTAGGAAAGTCGGTGATTTATCGAGTTGCACATGTTGAACCATGTTTCTTAAAATTATTTTTGGTCCCGTATCTTAACCTCAGAGTTCATTTTGGTCCCTTAACTTAAAAATAATTCATATCGGTCCCTTAACTCTTCAAAATATTCCATATTAGTAATTTTTGTCCTATTAGCGACAAAAAAAATTCAAAAATCAGTTGCTAAATTCATCGTCAATTAGACAAAAAGGACTAATATGAAACATTTTGAAGAGTTAAAGGATCAATATGGACCTTTTTAAAGTTAACGGAACAAAATGAACACTAAGGTTAAGATATAGGACTAAAAGGAATATTAAACCTTTTATTAAAATACCAAAACGACATGGTTAAGGTTGGGTCAGATACAAAAGAAAATGTTGCGACCAGAATTGAATCTTGTTGGAAGCACAAAATATGAGAGAAAGATATATTAATTAAGATTTATTTGGCATGACATATTTTTGAGTATGTAACTTATGAAGTAATATGACAATAAAAGACTTGTTTGATAACAGTCTTTTCATTACGAATTTATAGTTTATTTTACTACTTTATAACTTATTATTTAAATAAAATTTTAACTTATAGCCTATAACTTAATTATTATTTTTCTTCCACTTTTATCCTTATTATTTAGATGCTATTTTAAATAAAGTTTTAACGTATAGCCTGTAACTTATCATTTTTTTCTTCCACTTTTATCCTTATTATTTTTACTAAAACTCATTTTTACCTTTTATAATTTATTTTATTTAAAAATAAAACAATTATGTATTAAATGCAAATAATAACAAACAATTATGTATTAAATGCAAATAATAACAAACAATTATGCCATTTTACTTTTATCAAATAATTGAACTTCTAATTTACAAAACACTTCAATTACTTATCAACTATCACTCATCAACCATCATTTATAAGTTATAAGTTATAAGTCATTAGTCATAGCCATATGTTATAAGTTATCAATTAGCTTATCGGTCAACCGCTATTTTTACCAAGCAAAACCTAAATGTGAGAAATAAAATGAGAATAGGAAAGATGGTTCCAGCTATAATATCATTAGGGCATTGTTTATTGCACCCTTAATGGTGCTCATGCACCCTAGCAAATATACAAAAATACCCTTAAAATACGAAGATGCAATTATGCACACACCAAAAGTCCACACCACATTCATTCGTAGTGAGTAACACCCTTATTTTTCTACAAATTAGTATTGGGATGTATCTCAATAAAAAAAAAAAAGTATACCTGAAGAAGTGGTTTTGAGTCATATACGTATCAGGCCTTCTCTCTTCCTCATTTAAAAAAAACATTTTCTGAGTCATAGCAAAAGATGTGTGTGCGTGTGTGTGTGTGTGTGTATGTGTGTGTGTGTGTGTGTGCGCGCGTGTGTGTGAGGGGGAGAGAGAGAGAGAGAGAGAGAGAGAGAGAGAGAGAGAGAGAGAGAGAGAGAGAGAACCCCAAAATCTACCATTTTTTTAAACCTTGAGAAGCCGCAAGGACTCTCACATAAGGATCCAACATGTGTAATAGCCTTAAGAGGCGGCAAGTACTCCCCAAGGATCCAACATGTTAATAGCTTAAAAAGATAACAAGGATTCTCTCATAGGGATCCAACATGTGTAATATCCTTAACAGATGTCAAGGACTCCCACATAGGAATCCAGTATATTTAATAGCCTTAAGAGGCAGTAAGGACTCCCACATAAGAATCCAACATGTTTAATATCCTTAAGAGGCGATCATGGCGAGGTTCCTTCGTGTCTCTGCATCCTGCAAGTAAACTAGCAACAATCGAACAATTATATAAATAAGGGGAGGACCTCATTAAAAACCACGTACTGAACTAAAAGTATTGGAAAAGAATGCTCTCATGAAAATGTTACTATCCATACAAACATGGTCAAGAGTATAACTCACCTAAACCAAATAAACATTAAACTAATTGTACTAACTAAGGCTTCAATTAGAGAAAAATAGTTTTTTTTATTCGTCATTATTTAAATCAGTGTTCAAGACTCATACAACACGTGTCTAACAATTCATACAAATGTTTTATGAAAAAAAGTGTTTTTTTCTTTTATTTCAATACACCTTATATATGTTTTGAACAAATCTCTCATATCAAAAAGGGATTAAACCTATACTAAAGCAATGTTACCAATGAAGAATTAAAGACGTTAATTTTGATTAATATATTTTTAACTCTTTAAATAACATATGGAAAAATAAACTCGAATTACATTATCGGTGTCGAAATATCCATGTTCGTGTCGTGTCTCATAGAATAAAAGTCAGCCTCTAAACAAGTTTTAACAAATAAAATTGCTTATTTATATTGAATATAAGTCATTTGCTAAATGTTTTGGAGGATAAGTTATAAATAAGGATAGTAAAGATGGATAGACACATGCTTACATGTGCTAATTTGGTGTTTTTGTATTAAGATGGTTCTACTTATTAGCCACTTATAATGTAATTGGTTTACTTTTTGAAAGAAAAAAATATATGATAAAAAAGATAATTTTATTTAATTTATTATATGTGATATTCAATGTTGTTCAGTAACAACCAAATATTAAAAGGAGTATGAAATACAAATAAATATTTTATTTACTCAATTTTGGAAGCAACATAATTTAACAATCTGTGTATCAAATTAGAGAAACATTTGTTAATTTTATCTTGGCTAGGTGTCATACCCTAATTTTTATCTTTAAGTGTGCTCAACCATTTATTTTTAAAGGTTATTCATCAAAGCATGACTTCTAATATCAAAAAATAGGGTCTTAAGAATTATTCAACTTATTTTGATCAAATATACTTCAAAGTTTGATTGCATGTTTCTTAAGAAACTTCAAAGGTTCATGTGTTTATTTCCATGCCTTCATCCACAAGTTTCCTCAAGTCATTGCAAGTTTAATCAAAGGACAATCAAAAGTACATCATTTTGAGTTCACATGATCATCAATGTACCTTGAAATGCAAGAAAAACTCCAAGGTTGCAAGTTTGTCCAAGGAGGCTTGACCTAAAAAGTCAACATTCTAAGTCCAACTTTCAAATATCATAATTTCTTGATGCATCAACATTTTTGATTGCTTCTTTGAGAAAATGACTTATTGACATCCCCTAAAACTTCTCTTTACAAGTCAAGAGACAATTATGTTTAGAAGACCATCAATGTTTTGGAAACATTAGTGGTCATTTTGTGGACTTAGTGAAATTTGACCTAAACTCAAGTGATATTTTCCTAACTTCCAAAGATCATATCTCTCTCAATTTTTAACTTTTGTGGGTGGTTCTTTTTGTAAATTGTCACATTTGATTCCATCCACAAGTTTTTTTAAAGGATCAAAGGCCAATTATGCTTGGAAAGTCATGAAAAGTTTGAAGACATTATATGTCATTTTGAACTTAGAATTATTTTGCCTCTAATTACAGGTCATGGTGCCAACTTTACAAGGACATAACTTTTTGCTCAAGCATCGAAATGAAGTCTTATTTTCACATTGTATTCTTTTTTATGATGTGATTATTTTATAAAAAGAATGAGCATTAAAGGTCAAGTGTATAAGATTTCCCATTGGTTTGAACATTGCTGTTTGGAACTGAAAATTACTCATGGTCAGAATTTCCAAACCACAAATTTCTCCAAATTGAATCAAGTTTTGCACGTGTTTTGTCCATGATGATCTTAAGTGATACCTGAGAATAAAAAATGACCCAAATTATGAAGGATTCAGCTGTGTTTTGGTGACTTCACAACCAAGAATGATCACACTTTTGGTGCACATGATTTCACACGAATTACAACTAATTTCCACACGTATCCCATTCATTCACCTCAATTATAAATAGAGGAAGCTTATGCACTCAATTTCAAGCTTGAATAGCCCCCAAAACCTCTGCTTGAGCTCACACTTTTCGTTGAAACTTTGAGATTTCATTTTCAAATTCTAAGCAATTTCAAATCCATTTCTTGGTTCCATTAGCGCCTTCAGCCTCTTCTGAATCCGTTGCAACAATTCCCAAGCCTCGAGAGCCTATGAATCATTCTAACCAAATCAACCTTGCAGCCTCTTTTGATCGTATTTGGACAATGTAGTTTCTTCAAAATTCTCCATGCTCGTTTTCAATAAATGAAAACGAAGCATATAGTTGAGTTCGCACCGATGATACAGTTGTAATAGTGGTGATTTCATGATTTGAGCTTGCCATTTGCCAAACTTCGGTGAGCAGCTCACCGGAGAAGATGACCGGAGGTGGACAGCAGCGACCTGTGTTTGTTTTATTTTTAAAATGATCCAACGCGTTATTTCACTTAAGGTCCATCGTGTTTCTTTAAATCCTGGCCCTTGGATGTGTTTAATATTGATTTGATGACCATGCACGTGCGTGTGTGTGTGTGTATGTGTGTGAATGTTGTCCTTTGATCTGATCCAATAGTTGTGATGTTTTGTCTCTATATTATTGCATTTTAATTGTTTAAAAATTCTCATTTATTTTTAAAAAATCATAAAAAATAGCTCCCTTAACTTTTTTCACTCAAACTTTTTCTATAATTTTCTAAATATATTTTCTACCTAGTGTTGTTTTTTTTCACATTTTTATTTCATAATTTGATATTTTTCATTTATTTTCTCTTTTTTCATGCATTTTAATTTGTTTAAACATACTTTTGTGCATTTTAAAAATCTCCAAAAATGATATTATGATCCTTGACTTGTTTCTGACATATCTCAATTTTATTGAGTCTTTGTTTGATGTTTAGATGCTTCATTTTCATTTTCTCTTTTATTTTCATTTTAAAAATAATTTTCATGCATTTTATTTGTTTATTATTGCATTTTATATTGTTTGACTCCTGTTGACTTGGATTAGGGCTTGATTGATCAAAATCTTCCTCAATATCATTGAAATTTGCGTGTTGATGAGGTTGGATGAATCTTCATCAATTCAAACTTATTATTAAATGATCATGTGGATTATTTTTAGTACTTTGGATTGAATGAGAGGTTTAGTACCTTAATCCACCAACAAAGGTGATTGAAATTGATAATAGATGAATCTCAAGTCATGATTCAATTTGGTTTCTCTCTTCATCTCCTTCTCTTTCTTTCCTTTTTATTTTCTCTTGATCAATTGGATGATTTAGTGTCCATCTTTCTTGTTCATGAAGTTTGAAATGATACTTGATGAACTTTCATCATTTTAATTCTACCTTCCAAATGATCACGGATCATTTGTGATACTTTGGATTGATACATAAGTTTGTCCTAAGTTATCATGAATGATGATTGATACTTTGGATTGATGTAATGGACCAATCTCTTTGCCTTAATGCTTGCTCTCTCCTTGATTTTTACTTATGCTACATATTTTAAGAGTATGATTTCTATCATATCTCTAACATGTATGGTACATAAATTATTATTATCGGTCTCCCATAGTATGATCCTTCTAATAGATTGTGCTACGATTGCTTAACATAGCGCTAAATTCGTCCCGAAATCGGATCATTAACTCTAACATCAATACTAACATTATTATTGTGCTAACTTTACTTTATGTCATTTAATTTTCTTGTCATTTAATTTCTTTCTCTTTACTTTCATGTTTTTACTTTTAGCATTACATTTGATTTTGTTTATGTTTATACTTCTTTTTTCTTTGTCCACTTGAACTTTTTTTTTTTAAAGACATTAATAAAGGAAAAACTCCTAAAAAACTTGGTTCTCTAATATTTGGACTAATGGTCACTATCCTTTGCTTGACTTGGTGTTGGACTTTTGGGCTTATGGACCTTGGTTACTTTTATCTATGCTATTTGATTCATCTGATACTTGAGACTTTTGGTCGACCTTTGAAAAATTGGCTCTGGTACATAGCTTCGACCTTATGGCTTGGATTCTTCTTTCAGCTGATGCTTGTCTTACCCTGTGCTTGATTGTTGCTTATGGCTTACTCCAAAGGAATAAGATTTTGGTTTTGACTCTTGTCAAGTGCTGGCTAGATCCTGGTTAGTTCACAATGCACACACAAAGGCTTCCTCTTGGGCTACCTTACAATGAGACCTTTTATTTCTTGCTCTTTACTTTATGCATTACGATAGTCTCTTCACCTCCTCCCCTTCTTAAAATTTCAAAACCTTCTTGTTTTCAAACTTGAATTAATTTCTCAATAAATCTTAACTTTGTCAAGTGATTTTCAAAATCCTTTTTTAAAATAAATATTAAGACATCTTAAGCATATCAAAACAATTTCAAAAGACTTAAAATACTCAAAACTCATTCAAATTTTTTGTGCATTTGTACACCTTTTCCTTTTAAAACCTTTTCCTTTTAAAACCTTTTTTTAAGGATAATCATTAGTTTTGTTTTTGCAGTGATGCAACTCCTATACTTATACAATAATGTAGAGAAGTGATGACATTTTCCACTTAGATGTTGAGTGACAGACTTGTTGATTTCAACCCAAGCAAAAATCATCCATCTTAATGTGATGTAAATGCTCCTTCCTCATTAATTGTGGATAGTAAGTTGAGTTTCCAAACGAGTATGACAAAATTTCTATTCATTTAAAATCAATCAAAACAAACACTTTTGATAGTTTTACCACAAACTTCGAGGTTTTGATCCTCCGTTCACTTTGTTGGTACGTAGGCACGAGACTCACGAAGTCTTGTCAAACAAAAAACCATAAAAAAAAAATCTCATCTCTTCAATCTTTTTCAAACAACCCGGTTTTAAGCCAAACACATTTCTAAAAGATTCCTATAAAATACTATAGATATTTTGAGTGCTAACATTCTCCTTTTGTTAACTTCTACACTCATACTTTATGTATTTCCATTATTGAAATGAGAATCATCACCATAAAAAAAATGTGTACATGATTAAAAGAAAAGAGCCACTAAGAAAAAAAAGGGTTAGTAAACCGGAAGAAATAATAGAGAGGAACATCATAGATAGATTTTTTTACAAACGCTTTGAAGTTTGAAACTATACAAAAGAGACTTGGCTTGAAACACAACTAGGTCCGTCGAAGCTCCAACAAAGGCAACAGGAAACCATGACTGAGGGAGGAGAGGAAATTGTGGCTAGAAGAGCCAAGGTAAAGGCGACCAAAACTGCAGGTTGACGAAAAAAGGTGTAATGAAAGGCATTGCGGAACAAATTTTGGATCTACCCAATTTTGTGGGGCATTGAGTTGTCTCCCATAACCGAAGTCGGTGCCCTATTATTATATATGAAAACAAAATAAATAACAAAGACATATTAAGAAATAGTAATAAATTAGATATGATCTCTAAAACTTAACATTTTGAATATTAGGGCAATGATTGAGCATTTGAAATAACAAATCCCAATTAGAGTTGATAGAGTGAAGTTTCAGCTTTGTCAAATTATAAACAGTAGGAATCTCATCGAAATTTCGATACACCTAAATAAGAAATCCACATTGAAAGATATACATAAACAGTAAGAAATAAGGTCAAAATTCTAAATAAATAAAGTTAAAATCAAAATACAAATCACTCACATTTTTCTCTTTATTCTATCAATGTACTCACATGGCAATAATAAATTCCATACCTTATTTATTTCTATGTACAGTTCCTCCACATTATGAAGTGCTTTCAACGGAAAATGACAGAAAGTATAGGGGCATTTGTGCTCTGGTCAACTTGCTTAAGTTTAATCTTTCACAGTCTTGATACGTAAGAGAGTCCTTAGAAGGATTGTTAAGAAATGTATATAAATCGTCAAGAATTGGACATCCGGACAGAAACAACACTACAGTCTTGATACGTAAGAGAGTCCTTAGAAGGATTGTTAAGAAATGTATATAAATCGCCAAGAATTGGACATCCGGACAGAAACTCGAGCATCTGACAATTGGACATCCGGACAAAAACAACACTACAGTCTATGTACAGTTCCTCCACATTATGAAGTGCTTTCAACGGAAAATGACAGAAAGTATAGGGGCATTTGTGCTCTGGTCAACTTGCTTAAGTTTAATCTTTCACAGTCTTGATACGTAAGAGAGTCCTTAGAAGGATTGTTAAGAAATGTATATAAATCGTCAAGAATTGGACATCCGGACAGAAACAACACTACAGTCTTGATACGTAAGAGAGTCCTTAGAAGGATTGTTAAGAAATGTATATAAATCGCCAAGAATTGGACATCCGGACAGAAACTCGAGCATCTGACAATTGGACATCCGGACAAAAACAACACTACAGTCTATGTACAGTTCCTCCACATTATGAAGTGCTTTCAACGGAAAATGACAGAAAGTATAGGGGCATTTGTGCTCTGGTCAACTTGCTTAAGTTTAATCTTTCACAGTCTTGATACGTAAGAGAGTCCTTAGAAGGATTGTTAAGAAATGTATATAAATCGTCAAGAATTGGACATCCGGACAGAAACAACACTACAGTCTTGATACGTAAGAGAGTCCTTAGAAGGATTGTTAAGAAATGTATATAAATCGCCAAGAATTGGACATCCGGACAGAAACTCGAGCATCTGACAATTGGACATCCGGACAAAAACAACACTACAGTCTTGATGACAATGTACACATTTTCAATCCTTTGAGTCTAACAGAAGAAAGACAAAAATGTACACATTTTCAATCCTTAGAAGGATTGTTAAGAAATGTATATAAATCGTCAAGAATTGGACATCCGGACAGAAACAACACTACAGTCTTGATACGTAAGAGAGTCCTTAGAAGGATTGTTAAGAAATGTATATAAATCGCCAAGAATTGGACATCCGGACAGAAACTCGAGCATCTGACAATTGGACATCCGGACAAAAACAACACTACAGTCTTGATGACAATGTACACATTTTCAATCCTTTGAGTCTAACAGAAGAAAGACAAAAATGTACACATTTTCAATCCTTTGAGTCTAACAGAAGAAAGACAAAAATGTACACATTTTCAAGCAAAGGATTTCAACTAGGGAGCATTGAACATAGTGGGACTTTTTCTAGAGCAACCTTTGTGAGAGACACACCACATACTCACCCAAAACCTTAAGGTGATAGGTGTGTGGGTTCTCTTATTTATAAATGCTCAAGTCACCACATTTCTATCCAATGTGGGACTATTATCCACCCTACTCACACTTGTTAATACTTTAACTTTAACACTCTCCCTCAAGTGTGAGTCTATCCACAATGCTCTCCCTTAAGCGGAAACTTCAACTGTGCAACTGCACCCTTGTACCGCCGTTGACACTCTGGGACTATTATCCACCCTACTCACACTTGTTAATACTTTAACTTTAACACTCACACATGTGCAACTGCACCCTTGTACCGCCGTTGACACTCTGGGACTATTATCCACCCTACTCACACTTGTTAATACTTTAACTTTAACACTCACACATGTGCAACTGCACCCTTGTACCGCCGTTGACACTCTGGGACTATTATCCACCCTACTCACACTTGTTAATACTTTAACTTTAACACTCACACATGTGCAACTGCACCCTTGTACCGCTGTTGACACTCTGGGACTATTATCCACCCTACTCACACTTGTTAATACTTTAACTTTAACACTCTCCCTCAAGTGTGAGTCTATCCACAATGCTCTCCCTTAAGCGGAAACTTCAACTGTGCAACTGCACCCTACTCACACTTGTTAATACACTCACACATGTGCAACTGCACCCTTGTACTGCCGTTGACACTCTGGGACTATTATCCACCCTACTCACACTTGTTAATACTTTAACTTTAACACTCTCCCTCAAGTGTGAGTCTATCCACAATGCTCTCCCTTAAGCGGAAACTTCAACTGTGCAACTGCACCCTTGTACCTCCGTTGACACTCTGGGACTATTATCCACCCTACTCACACTTGTTAATACTTTAACTTTAACACTCACACATGTGCAACTGCACCCTTGTACCGCCGTTGACACTCTGGGACTATTATCCACCCTACTCACACTTGTTAATACTTTAACTTTAACACTCTCCCTCAAGTGTGAGTCTATCCACAATGCTCTCCCTTAACTTTAACTTTAACACTCTCCCTCAAGTGTGAGTCTATCCACAATGCTCTCCCTTAAGCGGAAACTTCAACTGTGCAACTGCACCCTTGTACCGCCGTTGACACTCTTCAACGAGACACTCAACCCACAACCTGTGGGGATACTTTCGATACAAGTAATTCGTTCCCTTTATTCGAACCAAAGGCTCAAGATACCACTGTTGGACTTTCAACTAGGGAGCATTGAACATAGTGGGACTTTTTCTAGAGCAACCTTTGTGAGAGACACACCACATACTCACCCAAAACCTTAAGGTGATAGGTGTGTGGGTTCTCTTATTTATAAATGCTCAAGTCACCACATTTCTATCCAATGTGGGACTATTATCCACCCTACTCACACTTGTTAATACTTTAACTTTAACAAAAAGCAACCAAAATACTAGGTTTCAACACAAGAAATACAACAAATTTGTGATGCAGAATTTTCTGCACAAACAAACATGAATGTTTAGGCAACAAAGGAAAGTGATAATCTTATAGGATAGCTCCAATCAGAGAGAAAATAGTATAAAAAATGAATCCCACAAAGTGTTGAGTTTTTTTTTCTGTTTTCCATTTTCATGTCACTTGCATTAGGCAAATCAATCAAATAAAATGTTGAGATTCATTCCCCCGTTATTTTAGATTCTAGAATACCCAAAATCAACATCGAAAAAGAATGTAAAATAAATGATAATTGATTGAGGAAACTATACTCGCAGTATTCACTAGTTCGTCTTTGAAGCGCCAACTTCCTTTTCAGCGTTTCGGGAAAACCGAAAAAGTAGGGTTTCATAGCTTTTAACATGTAAAAAAAGAGAAAATAATGACTAAAAACGGCTATTAAATAAAAAAGAAAATATCCAAGAGTCTCTTTCTTATTTTTTAGAGCAACTTTAACGCATAGTTGTTAAACCAAAATTTTGTATAACTTACGTTAGTAATAAAGAATTTGCATTATAGTAGAGCTGACATGACATCTAATGAACTAAAGTTTAGTTTCCATTATCTATATAGTCAACGTTAACTATTCAATGGGAAACATATTATAATATTGTTTAATACTAATAAAATATTCCAATGGAAAACATGTTTATATGTTTTTTTTCTAAATAACACAAATTTAACGTGTTTGATTTTTTTAAAGTAACTTTTGATTTTAAATCACTTTTACATGAATGTATCCAAACATAAACACATTTTACTAAACTTAAATCTATTAAAATCAATCGAACTAAACTCAATTTTATCAAAATCAATTATGTACGCCAATTCAAACGCAAAATAAATCAACTATGACCAAACGAACTAATACTAACATGAATTTTGATTTATAGCTGTGGAAGATGAGACATTTTGTTCAATATATCTACCGAGTCTTTTATTTTGTTTTCACAATTATATGATTTATTGAAGAAAAATCATGAGATTTAGAGTTAAATCATGAGGTTTCTATGATACTCTACGTTGTGTGTATTAAAGAGAAAACATGAGGGTTAAAGTTAAATCACAAGGTCATATGATACTCTTCATGAGTTGTGTGTATGGTGGAGAAATCATGAGACTTATAGTTAAATCATGTATTGAAGAGAAAATACGAGGATTAAAGTTAAATAATGAAGATTATATGGTACTCTTTATTGTCATGTATTATTTTATATTCTTATAAAAATGTAATTTTTTTTATGTATTATTGTTGTGAATTTTGTATCATATTTAATTTTATAATAAAATATATTTAATATTATTTCTAAGTTTTTAAGATAAATTTTACTAAAAAAAATTGTATGCATTTTAATGTTTATGCACATTTGATGACATTTTGGTGTAACAAAAGTAGAATGTTTCTGCACAATGAAAAGCAACCAAAATACTAGGTTTCAACATAAGAAATACAACAAATTTGTGATGCAGAATTTTTTGCACAAAAGACATGAATGTTTAGGCAACAAAGGAAAGTGATAATCTTACAGGATAGCTCCAATCAGAGAGAAAATAGTATAAAAAATGAATCCCACAAAGTGTTGAGTTTCTTTCTGTTTTCCATTTTCATGTCACTTGCATTAGGCAAATCAATCAAATAAAATGTTGAGATTCATTCCCCGTGATTTTAGATTCTAGAATACCCCAAAATCAACATCGAAAAAGAATGTAAAATAAATGATAATTGATTGAGGAAACTATACTCACAGTATTCACTAGTTCGTCTTTGAAGCGCCAACTTCCTATTTAGCACTTCGGGAAAACCGAAAAAGTAGGGTTTCACAGCTTTTAACATGTAAAAAAAAAGAAAATAATGACTAAAAACGGCTATTAAATATAAAAGAAAACATGCAAGAGTTTCTTATTTCTTATTATGTCCGTTTTTCAAAATATATATACGCTCAAAATATAAATGTGTTATTATTTTTATTTAATTTTTATTTTATTATTTATGAAATAACAATAATAAATAAATAATTATATAAAAGTTAATAAATCGTCACATAATTACTATTTATGCTTAATTGCAACTATGATCCCCCTATTTTGCATTTTTTTGGATTTTGATCCCTCCATTTTAAAAACCACCATTTTATTCCCTTTTTAAAATTGAGTTTGATTTTAGTCCCCTCTACAATTTGAGACATTTTTTTAATGATGTGGCACCATCCAAGATGACGTGGCAATGTCAAGTCATTTTAAAATTAATTTGAGACTTTAATTATTGATTAGGATAATTAATTTATTAATATTATTTTCATTAATAAATAAATAAATTATTAATTTTTTATTATTAATTTTTATATTTAATTAATTAATTAAAATTTTATATGAAACACTTTGGGCCTAACCTTTTAGTTTCATGTCTTTGGTTCTTTGTAAGTGAAAATTTTATATGACTTTAGTGGGTTGGTGACTGTGTAAGTTAAATAATGGAAACTCTGCTTCTTTTTTTCTCCAATAATATTGTACAAAATACATCCTCTCTATAATAGTTTTCAGCTAGAGTTCATTTATCATATTGGAGAATTTGTGTTGTTTCTTTATATTTTTTCAACTAATTTAACATAGCCTTCAAAATCAGAAGAAGTTTTCAAAAGTGGATTGGTTCAACTTCTGTCAAATGTATTGAAGGTTATAGCTAAACACACGTTTTTGTTTCCAAAGTAAGACCTCCTCTCCCCTTCATATATATATATATATATATATATATATATATATATATATATATATATATATATATATATATATATATATATATATATATATATATATATATATATATATATACACTCATGATGAGTCATATATGTTATCCATCTCAACATTAATCACCATCCAACAACATATATCTCTTCCTTCATCTCTCTACTCACACTCACACTACTTAATTACCACATCATTATTACTGAAAACAAAAATACATTACATACTACATTATTTAAGCATATATATCACAGAATAACAATGGTTAGAATCCATGCAAAATTAATGATCACCGCGCTTTCCCATAATATTCAATAGATATATGATATATACACTACGGCCAGGCCATATAATTGAGCATATAAAGCCTCCAAAACCATAAGAAGTATTCAAAAGTAGATTGCTTCAACTTTTTTTATAAAATATTTAAGGCTACAGTCAAACACGTTTTTGTTCCAAAGTAAGACCTACTCTCATCTCATCCCCCTATATATATACTCATCAAGAGGCATATATGTTCTCCATCTCAACATTAATTTCCATTCAACAACATATATCCCTTCCTTCATCTCTACACTGGCACTAATTAATTAGCAGATTTGTAGAAACAAAAATACACACTACATCAATATTGATATTCAGAGATAACAATGGCTAGAACCCATGCATTATTGATCTTTACCTTGCTTATATTCATTCTCTCATGATCAATGTCAGCATCATCTTCACCTTTGGAGTTTTGTTTCTATAAGAAAACATGCCCATCTGCTGAAGCAATTGTTAGAAGAGCTGTAAAAAAAGAAGCAGGAAGTGATAGTTTCCATTATTTAGCTTATAAAGTCACCAACCCACTAAAGTCCCACATTGTTTTCATTACAAATGTTGTTAGTGTTTATATATCTTACACAAACACAACAAATCAATTGTGTGTTAAACAAATGGATCAAAAACATGAAACTAAAAGGTTAGGTTCAAAGTGTTACATATACAATTTTGATTAATTAATTAAATATAAAAGTTAATAATAAAAAATTAATAATTTATTTATTAATTAAAATAATATATATAACAATTCCATAATGCATTGAAAGATATTAAAATAAAGATTCCGTATATATATATATATATATATATATATATATATATATATATATATATATATATATATATATATATATATATATATATATATATATATATATATATATATATATATATATATATATATATATATATATATATATATATATATATATATATATATATATATATATATATATATATATATATTACAACTAATATTAAAGTAATAAATCTAGATAAAAGATATTTTTAAATAAAATTTTGACATCAAATTCAATCCTTCTAATTCTATCATGAATGAATAAAAAGTATTTTAAAATATATAATTCATTTTAATTTCTAATCCATTTTTTTCAATTTTTAAAAAAATTACAATTTTTTTTCTAATATAAGCAAATTTTATTACATTTGTTATTTATAAATATTATTTTACTTATAATTTGTTGAAAAGTTGTATTTTTTGCTATTTCTGTTAGTGTAATCAATTATCCTGTTTATGGTAATCGGTTACATGGTGATCTTTTAGTGGCAGTGACGATTTCAACCGGGTGTAACCGGTTACATAAGTGGCAGTGACGTTTCTAATTGGGTGTAACCGGTTACATGGTGATCTTTTAGTGGCAGTGACGCTTTCAACTGGGTGTAACCTGTAACACTCCAAATTTATTGGAATATTTATTTAATTTATTTAAATAGGAATATTCGTATTTTTGGTGATTTGCGGTGGTTGGTATGAAGTATTGAGAATTATGGATTTTGGGTTATTTATTTAAATAATAGTGTATAATATGAATATATTGGTATTATTATTAATTTAAATAAATATAAGTAATTAAGGGAAAAATGGACATTTGAAGAGGAGTCAGTGAGGGTGAAATTGGAGAGCCTATTTTATGGCTCAAAGTTAGGTTTAACAAAAAGGAATTTTGAGGGAATTAGGATTCATTCTTGTTAGACCGTGAAAATGAAAGAAATAGAGGCCAGAGATCTGAGGAAAAAGATTGAGGCAAAAGTTTCGCGAGGTTTCCAAGAATCAAGGAGAAAGGCTTAGAGTCGGTAATTAAGGTATGAAGAGTATATTACCTTCATTGTTTTCAATATATGATTCAATGTATTTAAACTTAAAGGTTTAGGAAATTTTGAGCATTAAATTGTTGTTGCCTTTCTAGTGATGGGTTCAATGAGTTTGAGGGATTGAAACTGATGTTCTAATAGGTTTGAGACTGATTTGGGAGTAAGAGAAATTAGGTTTTCATGGTCAAATCTGTTGTTGAAGTTGTTTAACCGTAAGGGTAAGTGATTGTGAGAACTTTAATGACTGTGGGGTATTTGTAAGAAATTATAAGAATTAGAGGCGTAAATAGGATACGAGATTGGCCTAATAAGTCGTAGACTTTTGTGCCTTTATCGCCGTAATACCGTAGGAATGATTTAGGGATGTTTTGGGGGCACTGGGGAAGGAAATAGTAGGGACCTTTGAGCTGGTTTTGCTACTGGTGCGTAACAGCGATTTATTGTAATCGCGTTCACACGGCGAACATTCGCCCTAGACTCGCACGACGAACTTGCCAGCGAATGTAGCAGAGTTTTGCGGATTAGGTTCTGGTTCAGTAATGTCTTGATGTTTTGATGCTTTGATTTTCCTGATGAGTTACCATGAGTATAACTGTGATTCCTATGTGATTAAATGAATGTATGATGAATTAATACGAGTATAGCTATAATTCCTATGTAATTAATACATGACGGTATGATGAGTACCCATGAGTATAATTGTGATTCTTATGAGATTAATACATGATTGCACGATAAATCCCCATGAGGAACAGTGATGATTTGTGACGTTGATTCCATGAGGTTTTAATGATTCAATGATGACGTGATTCTTATGATTATTTTGATGAATGATGATGCACCTAATGAGATTATTATGAGCATGATATTGACGTGTGCATCATGCATTCATATGCATTCCGGACTTCGGTCTAGGATCTTGATTCTTGTGGCTTCAGTCCCATTGTGCGAATGTGAGGTATTTTGTTGTGCTTCGGTTCTCGTGTAGAATCGATTCTACTGTGGTGGATCTATGGAGGGTTGATGGCCCAGTGTCCATCGAATTTTGTTGATTGACACCACATGCATGAGTCTTGTTGCATTTGCATTTATGTGACAATTTGGTGTAATTTATGATATTATGGTGTATTGTGTTTTCTTGATGATTATGATGATGTTGAATACGAAAATGACGCTATTTTATATACGGAAATTTTGTTTGGATGCAAAGTGTGAAGAAAGTTTCAAGAGCTTTTGAGAAGGCTGACAGCATCTCATGTTTTGATTTTGTCAAATCCGACAGAACCATTTGTTGTATATTGTGATGCTTCGTTGTTGGGATGGGGAGGTGTGTTAATGTAACATCAACAAGTTTTAGCTTATGCTTCAAGACAACTTAAAGTGCATAAGAGGAATTATTTGACGCATGATTTAGAGTTGGTTATTGTTGTGTTTGTGTCGAAGCTTTGGAGACATTATTTGTTTGGTTCGAGATTTGAGAAGTTTAGTGATCATAAGAGTTTGAAGTATTTCTTTGATCAGAAAGAATTGAATGCAAGGTAGGAGAGATGATTGGAACTTCTGAAGGATTATGGTTTTGGTTTGAATTACCATTCGGATAAAGCAAACGTGGTATCTGCTGCATTGAGTAGGAAATCTTCGCATATACCGATGATGATGGTAAAAGAGTCAGAACTGATTGAGCAATTTCGTGACATGAGTTTGGTTTGTGAAAGGACTTCTTATGGAGTTAAGCTTGGTATGTTGAAACTTACCAGTGGTATTCTTGATGAGATTTGAGAAGGTCAGAAATCTGATTTGAGTTGTAGATCAGTTGAATTTGATAAATCAAGATCGAAATGCTAATTTTCGAATTAATGAAAATGGTATCATGAGATGCCGTTATAGAGTTTGTGTTCCAGATATTTTTAGTGGAAAAAGAGTGTTCTTGAAGAAGATATACATAAACCGTCAGAAATAAGGTCAAAATTCTAAATAAAATAAAGTTAAAAACAAAAATACAAATCAATCACATTTTTCTCTTTATTCTATCACAGAAATAAGGTCAAAATTCTAAATAAAATAAAGTTAAAAACAAAAATACAAATCAATCACATTTTTCTCTTTATTCTATCACAGAAATAAGGTCAAAATTCTAAATAAAATAAAGTTAAAAACAAAAATACAAATCAATCACATTTTTCTCTTTATTCTATCAATGTATTCACATGGCAACAATAAATTCCATACCTTATTTATTTATATGTACAGTTCCTCCACATTATGAAGTGCTTTCAACGGAAAATGCCAGAAAGTATTGGGCATTTGTGCTCTGGTCAACTCGCTTAAGCTTAATCTTTCAGTCTTGATACGTAAGTGAGTCCTTAGAAGCATCATCAAGAAATGTATATAAATCTTCAAGAATTGAACATCCGGACAGAAACAACACTAAATCTCTGCCAATGTACACAATTTCAAGCGAAGGATTTTGAGGGAGGGCAGTCTAACAGAAGATAAACCCTCCATATCGAAATGTTGAAGTTTGAGAACAACAAGAGTCTTGCAACTAAGAATGCTAATAGGCAATTTGGGAAAAAATTATTCTCTATGTCCACATGTATATCAATGGACTCAACATTGTGTTGTATAGGCAATTTGGGAAAAAATTATTCTCTATGTCCACATGTATATCAATGGACTCAACATTGTGTTGTACAACATAATTGATCCATAAGAGGACACTAGGAAAGCCGAGATTTCCAAGATCATGATTGCCATAATGAATCTTGAGGCTGAAACTCTCGATGGAATTAGAACCTCGGGAGAGTAAAATAGAATACACAACATCATTAAAGACTTCTTCGTCACCCAATTCAATTGACTCTTCGCCCTTGAAGTTGATAACAGGAACAGAGCGCCATAGATGTATCCACCTCTTTGAAAGGATGCTACTGGCAGCGGCCTGTTTGATTAAGAGAAAAGAAAGAATATGGCAGATGACAGGGTCAGCTAAATTGCTGATCACATCATCACCACCCACATTTGATGACATTTTGGTGTAACAAAAGTAGAATGTTTCTGCACAATAAAAAGCAACCAAAATACTAGGTTTCATCACAAGAAATACAACGAATTTGTGATGCAGAATTTTCTGCACAAACAACTCAATAAAAACGAAACAGACATGAATGTTTAGGCAACAAAGGAAAGTGATAATCTTACAGGATAACTCCAATTAGAGAGAAAATAGTATAAAACATGGCTATTAAGACCCACTCACTTTTATTAAATTCATTATGAAAATGGAAATTGGCAACACAGTTCAAATTAGGCCATGTTTGTATATAAACTATTTCTATAACAAAAAGGTAAAATAAAGCCAAACAATTTTCATAAGTTAATCTAGAGAGCTCAAATAAGCCCATTCAAATAGAAACCTACTATTTCAAATAGAATTCTACTAAAAGCATAAAGAAGCTTCTAAAACCATTTTGAAAATAACTACTACTAATACTAAGAACATGAATCCCACAACGTGCTGAGTTTCTTTCTGTTTTCCATTTTCATTTCACACAGACACAAACTTCAAATCAAACGTTAAGATTCATTGAGGAAAATGTGTTCACCCATGATTCTAGAATACCCCAAAATCAACGGCAAAAAAATTGTAAAATGAATGACGATTGATTGAGGATGCTACTCACAGTATTCACTCCTTCGTCTTTGATTTTGGGCAAACAGAAAAAGTAGGATTTCGCAGCTTAGACATATAAAAAATGAGAAAACAAGGCTTAAAACGGCTATTAAATAAATCAAGATAAATAATATTTTTAAATAAAATTTTAATATCAAACTCAATAATAAAAAGTAGTCGGTTAGTTTTTATTTGATGGAGAATTATAATTCTCTTGATCACATACTTATATGATAGGTTTAGTAAAATTTGGGAGTCAAAATTGAGTAAATGTTCAAAAGTTGATTAAAAGTCAACAGTTGATCAAAAAGTCAATCGATTGATCAAAAAGTCAATTTTATCAAATTGATGTAATTTTTTATCATCTTTCCTTGTAATCCATTCTTTCAACTTGTATCTCAAGTCATAAGCATTGTACCATGAATTTCCATGACTCAATGAAGCATTCTTTGAATTTCCAACTTTGCTCTTTTCTTTGAATCCAAACAAACTTCTGAATTGAGTGATAATCAGTCGAATCTCCTAACTAACCATGAATCTCAAATAGAGAGATGATCCGCACCATAAGCAAAATGGAAAATAAACCCGAATAATCACCAAATAATATTTGTCTCAAAAATCTGTTTAAATTGATTGCATCCATTATTACTAAATCTTGACCTAATGATTGTGCTATGCAAAATGTGGTGAATGGTATGTTAAATGCATGACCTAATTGAAATGAATTGATGACCATGCATGCAGATTGTTTGGAACTTTAAGCCAAATAAATTAAAAAAAGGTAGGGCAAATTTTGGGGTATTACAATGTTCAATTGTGGACTCATTGGTGTCATCGACAAACGTAATGAATTTGGGGACCTTACATCCCCTAGGAAGTTCGGTCTGCCAGACGTATTCTGACCGAGGAGATACGTAATTAAGCCTATGAAGGCCAATATTAAGGCCATTTTTGGCCAAACTTTGTTCGACCACGTTAGTTATATTTTTTTTGCCCCCCAAATTTATTTTGTTGGATATTCCTATGTACTTGGTCGACATTCTGATCTCTTTGCAGGATATCTATTTCTGGGCCATTGTGGGTTTGGTTTCCTTCAACTACCCTCGGCGGAGGTTATTCGACAAGCATTTCATTATTAGGTAACTACACAACCCAAAAGAATTAGGAACTCTACCCATCTGGTGGGCTAACTTATGGTAACTTTGGGTTGTGTTCTGAATCATCAAATGAAACATAATACCTAGCTATTATGTTAACATGATCACCATTTTATGGTTACTCTCGTCCATCTGTTGCCTCATGGACATAAGAGAATTTATAGTTAAGTCTAGTATTCCTAGAGGAAGATATCCAACTCTTCATTGTGGTTATGTCACCCGACCAGGGTTGCTTATGGCAAATCCAAACGCCAAACATGGATTCAAGGGTGACGATATTGTTGTTGCATTGTCTGCAAACGTCGAAGCCTGACTTTGTAACTCTGCCATTAGTGCAGTTGGCATGTAATATGGGTAATCCCTAGTCAATAAGTGTAGGGTAAAACTTGGGCATAAGGGGGGCATAATGTCCCTTACAACAATCAAAGTAGGCCTAGGTGTAGTTAGGATGTTTGTTACTAGCAGTATAGAAACTACTACTCATGGTATTGACGTTGAAGTTGCTACTGGAGTTAAGATTGTGCATGTAACTTTGAGAGGGTTTGATGTCCCTGTAGTACCAAACGTCAAAGTGACTGGTGGTTCTGAGTCTAGAGCATTATTTCGAGAACGGGAAGTATTTTTTAGACTAAGCATTTATGCTAAAATTCTACCACTTCTCAGACACATATGAATTCGAACATTGAAAGTTATTCATGAAAAAATTGAAATAAGATATATTATTTGCACAATTTGTTCACATGTGTTTTTAGCGAATAATCACAAGTTTAAATAGTATGTGAGATTAACTCGAAAAATCTCATAAGTAATTTGTGCAAAACACGTGTGCAAGAAAGTATGTGTGTGAACTGACTGTGAATGTTTGTATCCAGACAAAGTAAAGACAAACTTTAATGCTGGAAAAACTTGAATTAAAATAAATGAGAACTATAATAGATGGGATTAAACAAAAAATAGTAAATGACAAGCATGGAAAATGAAAAGAATTGTAAAATGTTTCAATTAAGGAAACAATAAAGACACATAAAGAAAAGGGACACAGACTCACATGTTACTCACAAACTGTTTCGCACATTGACTCGGGTACTCCAGTTCTATAGAGAAAGTATATGAATTTTGCAACCTTGATTACAACGTATGAATCTGCTATATATATTAAACTAAAAATAATTGTCTCCGATAGCTTATTCCTAGAAAATAGACACGTATTTAAGAACATGTAACTTAGTCTTCTGAAGCACTACTACGTTGTCGGAACTTGCAAATTGGTGAAAACCATTATTCCACGTTCGTAACTGCTCTTAGCGACTAATAAGTGCATGTTCATCGAAGGTGGTTGGTGAAAGTGCTAAGATCCCTCTCAAGTTTTTGGTTTCAAAAACCTTCTAAGTCTTTGAAGTTCGTCGAATGCTTCAACTTCGACACGATGTCGAGAGATTAATTAGATATCTTTTTGAGACTCCTTCAAACCATGTTTCAAGATCTGCTCTTGAGATTCTTTCAAACCATGTTTAAGATCTGCTCTTGAGATTCTTCAAAATCATGTTCAAGATGTTGGTCGAAATGTTTCGGTCGATATATTCATTCATGTTGATTTGTGTCAATCAATACTAACACTTAACATTTTTCCAGCCATTCAAATAACTCTTTTCCAAATAAAAGTTAAAGGCTAACACGATGAAAGTTAGGATTCGAAACAATCTATTTTTACTATTCTTTCTCTAAATGTCACTGATATTCCAGCAAGAAACTGTTTGATAAACTCTTTACAATACTCTTTTTCCACGACAAACTACCACAAAACATTCCCCGCCTCTTGAATTATAACTCTTCACACCACCAACTTCATCTTATTTTCCATACTTAACACTTGAATCATCAAACTTCAATACAAATTCTCTTTGACACCTTTCTATAAAATTATTGAATCATCAAACTTCAATACAAATTCTCTTTGACACCTTTCTAAAAAATCTCCCACCCAAAGAATGAATGATATAGTAAGCATCAATCTCTAACTTCAAAATAAAGAAATGATCATTCCAAATAACCATGTAAATTCTGCCCTCAAAATCATCCATTTTGTCCATGTTTATATCCAAATTTCATCAAATGACATAGCCCCTTCTAAGCAATGAAACTTCTCTGGAGAGAAAAAAACATGTGTATGATTTTTGAGACAGAACAATTAGAGGTCTCAAATTGGCATCTATTATTCTATCCAAATCAAAATGTTTATCTGTAAATTTTAGTTAAATATATATATATATTTAAAACTTATGAAAATTATCAAATTTCTTGTAAATTTTAATGTGTATATTTAATTAAAACAAATTGAATGAAAAATTAAGTAAACTAACAACAATTTTTATAAATAGTATTGTATATATCTTAACTCATGCTAGAAATATTGTAGAAAATCTTGTGCATGCATATTCAAATTTAATTTAAATAAAAATGAGGAATAATTATTCATCTCCCTTCTCCAAAAATAGATTATTTTGATATACATTTGTTAGAACACAAAGCTAATGCACACCAAAATTGTAATTGCAAGATGAAAGAAATAGCACGCGCGCGCGCGCGCGCACACACACACACACTCTAATGTTTTGACATCTTAGAAAACATCTTGGAGGAGGAGAATAGGGAGAATAGTGATGATTCTCATAGATTATTATTTCACATTACAAAGTGTTATTTATATGTGTTACAAAATAGCTTGCTAAGCAAGTCATCCATACACAAGGTAACTAACTAACAACTAATTTGTAACAAACTACTAACTAACTTGTACACACGACAGTTATGGATTAAAACTCAACACTCCCTCTTAATTCATAACTGTTGAACATTCATAAAACCAAGTTTCTTTCTCAAAAACTTAAATTTGTCAAGCTTTAGAGCCTTTATAAAACCATCCGCCAGCTACATTTCAATTGGAGAATATTGCACTTCAATAATTCAATTATTCACTTGCTCTCCAATGAAATGAAGCCTTGTATCTATGTGTTTAATTCTTTCATTGAGATTGGATTTTTAGCAAGGCTGTAACATTTGACATATACAAACAGTCCATAAGTGAGTCACACTTTTGTAACAAGATTTGAGCAAGTTTGCTTTGAAAATCTTTGGGTTTTTTTGGTGTTTTCTGCACTATCAGGGCATTCTGTCCACTAGTTTGCTTGGAGGTTTATTTGAGCATCTTCACATCATCCTTGGAGCATTTGTAGACCATCAAAGAGCTTGTAGGATCTCTGGTTTTCTTATTTCCCAAGTTTGCATCACAAGGCTACAAGAGGTAAGCCTAAAACTTGTATTTCTCATGCCATCTTGAGTTCTAGCCATGATTTTGTATTGAACATTGCTTAGGCATGTTTTATGTATGTTATGTGTCATGTATGAACCATTTCTTGCAGCAAAATATGTGTTTTTAAGACTGCCAAAATTCAGGTCACAAACTAGGCCCAACCTAGTCACTTTTTGCATTTTGATTCCAATATGTCAAACCACTTGTGCATTTCTTGATTTCTATTTTGCCAACCTCTATATATGATTTATATGTGATATTTGTACACTTGTTTTATAAATCCACCACTACACAACACTGTTCACATGTTCTTGCATTTAGTTGTCACAAAACTTGCCCTATCAATGATGCTATCGGGTTTTCTTGTGGGTTCATGGTATGGAAAAAAAAATTGTACCATTAAATTATTTGTTCAAAAATACACAATTTTCACTTTTGTTTCACCTCATTTGGTTAAGATTTGATTGAGTTCCACTTCTTCATGCAAATGGCCTTAAGTTGCCTTACCTTGCATTGACCTAGTTTTGCCTTCTTGGTGCACCAACTTCCCATGGTCATAACTTGCTTATGTTTTATGCTATTGATGCCATTATTTTTGAAAACTACTCCTTAACATGTATATTTTCATTGAGTGAAGAAATAAATAAAGGATTGTTATCCTAGAAATACTTTGGTGAACTTGAATAACATGTGTTTTTTAGGTTTTTTCATGGTGTTCTTGAACTTTTTCATCATGTAACTTGATTTTTCTTGTGAGATTTGTCTTTTATGATTCATATATGTTTTTTAACATGTTTAAATGTTCAAAATTGTTTGATTCATTGTCTTGCTATGTTCATGTTTGCTTTTATGAATGCATACATGTGAAAATGGCCTGTTGAACTTCATCTGTGATTTATACCATAATTCTTGATGTTGTAACCTCTTGAATATATTCTTCATACCTCATTCTACTTGTTTGTGTGTCTTTTTAGAACCATAACATGTTAGGGTTTGATTGTTGACTTGGTTGTTATCATGTAACTTGCTTACTTTCCCCCTTGAGATCATTGAACACATGCTTGAATTGTTGTAACATTGCTTTTGTTTTTGTTTGTTTGATTGTTATCAATACATGTGTGGATGGTCTTATGTTGTTACATTTGATCTTATTTGATCCTTATATCATGATTGCTTCAAGTTGTAACTTGTTTGCATCAATCTTATTTGAATGTTATAAATGAACTTGTTGTTGTCACACATTGTTTCATGTTTGCTTTTGTTGGTTGTTACCTTCATAATCTTTGAACTTTACCATGATAAGTAATGTCTTGAATCATTCTGGATACTTGAAATGTTAGATCTTGTAAGAACCTTTATCACCACCCCCCTTTTAGATGTTGTAACATCTTTGACTATATTTGGTTGTAACCATTTGGTATGATTCTTTCATTGATATGCTTGCTTCATGTTGTTACATGCTTGACCTAATCTTTCTTGGTTGTTACCATGACTTTTATGTCTTCATCATGTTTGAATGGATGCTTATGTGTGCTTTAACTTTGTTAAGTCTTCCCCAAGTGATGAAACTTATTAGTTCTCAACCAGTTGCCTCATCTTTCTCCTGTTCCAAAGGAAAGTTTATCCATTGACCCCAGGGTCATAATTGACTCTTTACCCTCCCTGTGACTTTGTTAAGTCACCTTAAACCCTATCTTTGTTAAGAACCTACTAGCCATTAGACTTTGCTTAAGTCTAAAAAACCCATCATTACTAGGAGTGTTCTTCAACTAGAACCCTAGGTTAGAGTTTGTCAACTCTATGTAAGGATCATTGTCATGATTACTTACTTCCCCTCCTGGCTTTTATCAAAGTCAACTCCCCTTGAGGGTACAACTTAGAATAGAGAGTTTTGTTAAACTCTATACAAACATTGTTATGTTTGTTCCCCTTTGAACCTTGATCATAGTCAAGTGTTCATCCACCCTAGTGAGGTGAACTACGATTGCTCTGATTCTATCCTAGTTAGGATACGTAGGCAAAAGATGCGATATCTTTGCGAGCAAACTTAGAAACATCAACCCTAGGTCTTTACCTTAAACCCTTACCCTTGATCCCAAACCATGGCAAGTAGTATAGGATACAAACATACAAAAGGTTTATGTAGAGTACTACAAATGTTTAGGATGTGAAATACCTACCCTAAGCATAACCAACCCCCGATCCCCGAATCTCTTAGCGTTGTTGTTACATCGCGCAAAAGGTCTTTCTTTCTTTAATCTTTCCTTTGGATAAATTAAAGTACGGTTGTGAATTTAAAGAATTAAGATTCAAGTTAATCAATAGCTTGACATCACGATTCTCACCGCAACAACGATGAAACATAAGATTGAAGATTTGGAGTGAAAATGTAGATTGAGAACGAAAGGGTTTATGGTGAGGGTTTTAAGTAGAAAACAAGTATGGTTGTGTGATCACCCAACTCTATGTTTTATCAAATTATTCCAGAAATATCTGACATATAAAAGTGACAAAAAAATTTTAAGTTCCACCCAAACTTTTGAATATGCATCTCCGGAATATCCACTGGACTGATCAACTATCAATATTGTTGAAAATATTCGGAGATGTATCTCTAAATTTTTTAATAGTATTCATCTAGGGTGTCACTCATTTAATGCGCTATAACATTGATGCATAGTGGGTCTGAACATGAATCTCTGAAATTTAAGGGACAATTTCGATTTTTCAAAAGGTATTTTTCCACCCCCTATAAGGTGCCATAAGAAATTCCCTTCTTTTCACAAATATATACTTAAAAACTTAGATGAAATCAAAGAAAATTACATCAAAATTATTGCATACGATGATTCTTGTTAATTCCTTTACTGAATGAATATGCATGACTGAATGTTTTCTGATGTGGAACTTTTGATGAAAAAAGTAATTAGAAGTTACTCTCTTTATGCATGTATTACACATTATCTATCAATATTGGCTATCCCCTTCCCCATAGTTATGACATTGACATTGTCTCATGAAATGACCTTACTAGGATTTACTATGTTCATCATATAAAGATTGCACCAAGAACTTACACAAACTAGTTAATCAAAATACAAATTATTTGATTTTTGTCTAACAGGCAAAATTCTTTAAACGCGTGATTGCGTCTTTCCTAACTGCAATCACAAACTAAAATGAAAATCAATCTGTAATTGCCGATGAAGATTAGGATTCGAAACAATCCATTTCTTCTCTTCTTTCTCTAACTGCCTAACTAATATCGCAGCAAGAAACCGTTTGATAAACTCTTTACAACACTCTTTTCCGCGACAAACTACCTCAAAACTTTCCTCACCTCTTGAATTATTACTCTTCGCACCACCAACTTCATCTTTTTTCCCGTACATAACACTTGAATCATCAAACTTCAACACAAATGCTCTTCGACACCCTTCAAATAGTCTCTCACCCAAAGAATCAATGATATAGTAAGCATCAATCTCTACCTTCAAAATAAAGAAATGATCATTCCAACTAACTATGTAAATTCTTGCCTCAAAATCATCCATCTTGTTATTCTCTATCTCTTTCCAAATCTCATCAAATGACATAGCTCCTTCTAAGCAGTGAAATTTCTCGGGAGAGAAGAAACCTGTGTATGATTTCTGAGGAAGAACAGTTATAGGCCTCAAATTCGCATCAATGACTGTTTCTAAATCAAAATGTTTATCTGGAAAGAGCTTAGAGTAATAATCACTTTTGCATAGTTTTCTCCATTCATATGAACCTTGTGTGATGAGGTTGTCAAATTGTGTTCTCGTTGGTATACCTTGATTGGAGTGAAGCCAGTGAGCTATTAAAGCAACTAAAACTGTGCATGCACTTTCACCGTAGGCTTTTTCACTTCGTTGATCAAAGGAAGCGAAAAACACGTTTGCTTTAAGCTTTGTTTGGCTATCTCTGCTTAAAATATAATTGATTTCCCATTTACTCGCATTGCCTGTGTTTTTCTCTGAGGTTAGAAACGTGATTCTTGGCTCTTTGGGGCTGTTGCTAGTTGAACTGCCACCGCTTGTTGTGGACTCGTTCGACGAGTCGTCCGAGTCAAACACGGGCGAATCGTCTGATTCATAAGAATCAAAGTTGGTGTCATTGGTTTTCTTTGTCATGCATGTTAAATGTTTCACTTTTTCTATAATTCCGTGTTTCTTATCTGTCTTTGCCGTGTTTTCAAAGGTTGTTCTTGCTGAGTCACATAACCTTAGACAAACCTGTAAAAAAATTAGTTAATTATTTAATCATGGTATCAGTAATAATAAAGAAAACAGAGAAAAATGAAACATACCGAAAGGGTAGCTTCGAAGATTAAACCATTGACTTTCAACCGTATTGGAAGCTTCCTTTCAATATTGGATTCGATCTTCATCTCCTCCATGCCAAGTGTCATAGAAACTTTTCCGACCACCGTCCTTCTATCTTTTAATTCACCCTCTCCCTGAATAATCAACAAGATACATAGAAGCACATTAACTAAATAAACAAAACAACAAAAAAAAAGAAATTAGATACCGAAAAAGATGTTAATGTCTTACATATAAAACATGAAATGCCACGTGGTAGACATCTTTGAGTCTGAGGTCGAAAGCGCAGAGGTCGCGATCATCCCAAACGAGAGAAGGAGTTTTTCCGGCAGTGATGAATCTACGACAGGGTGTGGTATGAGTACATGGTCGTTTTAAGGTACGATGATGAAATTGAAAGGGAATTATCGAACAAGAAGGAGAAGAATTTTGATTATTTCCTTTCTTAACCCATGTTATTTCAATGGCTAATTTGTCGTTCACAGTAGTGGACACGTTGGCTCCAAAAAGTCCTAGTTGAAGCTTTAATTGAGTCACCTTAACTGCGTGTTTGTTGCTCTGCCCTGAACCCAACCACCACTCCATCATCGTCATTACTCCTTCTTCTCCTTCTTGTTCTTGTTGCTAGCACAAGTTAACGTTGTATTCGATCAAATAAACAAGCTATGGATTATTAATTATATATTTGATATGTATTGATCAAAAACATATAGGAAAGAATAGACAAGCTTTCCAATGAATCTTAATTTGACCATTCGCAGCTACAACCGAGTAGTTTATGTATATTATAGTAAGGTTTAACTATCTCTTACATGTACGAAGAAACGACAAGACAGTATTGAAAGATGTAAATATGTATCTTATTATTTACAATAATAACAAATAAATTAAAGATAAAATAGCTCGACTCGATTGATAAAGAGTTGACTCATATACTAAGAGATCGTGAGTTTAATTCTTATCATTCATATGAAGATTATTTTAGTGAGTGATATGTAAGAATCTCTATGAACACTCTCTGAATATTGAAATTTGTTCTAACATAATTGACAATATAAATATATTTATATACATTTAGATTGTCAATGTATATTCATTTTCATCTTAGTAGTATTCAATTTTTTATACTAATGAAATAATTTAGTAGTAATTGTATTCAACTTTTCTTTAAAAAAATTCAATTCAAGCATTTATCGAAGAGGAAGTTAGAAAAGTAATTTAATATTGAAAAAGTACTAAAATTTTGGCTCTAAACATGTTAACTTTAGAACGGATGGAAATTTGTACATCACACTAGAGCACACCATTACCATCATATCCATGGTTGAATTACATTCGAGATAATTTTGACTGTGAGTCTTATACATGCATGACTCTGAGTCATACTTATATAATTTCATTTCTCTTGACACTAAGTCATACTTATATAATTTTATTTCTCTTGACACTAATTTAAACGTTTGAATGTTAATCTTATAAGTATCTATCATTCATTATACTTCAACCAATGTAGCTAAAATCTTTTTAAGGTGGTCATCTTTTACATATCACACATTAGAGTTGTCAAAATAAATTAGCCCATATAAACTGATCCATCATGCCTAAAAAATCATAGAGTGTAAGCTTTAAAATTAGATCATTTTACCTCATACCTTTATATTTTTTTTACCTCATACTCCTACCATTATCCCTATACCCCTACATTTTTTAAAATATTTTAATTCTACTCTTTTCACTTATTAAATAATTTTATTATTTAATACTGCATCTGTTCTTTTTTTATAAGAGACAACTTACTTTTTAGGTTCATTGAATAATTAATGTATCTAGTCTATAAATTAACCAAATACATTGATTATTCAATAAATCTAAAAAATAAGTTGTCTCTTATAAAAAGAAACGGAGGTAGTATTTATTATTTTTTAATATGTATTTTTTCTTCACCAAATTACGTATAATCAAGTTTTCTGATATATATTTTTTGTTCACCAAATAACTTACAATTAAGTTTTCTAGTATATATTTTTTCTTCACCAAATAACTTGCAATCAAGTTTTCCGGTATTTATTTTTTCTTCACCAAATAACTCTCAATCAAGTGTTTTGGTATGTATTTTTTTCTTCACCAAATAACTTGCAATCAAGTTTTTTGGTGTGTAATTTTTCTTCACCGATTAAATTACATATCGGAAAACTTGATTGCAAGTTATTTGGTGAAGAAAAGATAGATACTGAAAAATTTGATTGTAAGTTATTTGGTGAGAAAAAAATACATACCAGAGAACTTGATTACAAGTTATTTGGCGAAGAAAAAATACATACAAAAAATAATAAGTATTAAATAATTAAATTATTTGATGAATAAAAATGGTAGAATTAGAACATTTTAAAAAATGTAGGGGTAGAGGGATAATGATAGGGGTATGAAGTAAAATTTTCTTAAAATTAGAGTCCATTTTTTTCAAAGTTTTTTTAACCCAACCCTAAAAAGTCCGCTATCCATTAGAGCTAGCCCATATAGGTCGTGGGTAGCCCATTAGGCTCACATGCTATAAATTTTTAAAAATTATATTAATATTTATATTGTCTTACTCCAAAATAACACATTAATTTTTCTTATCCCACTAAATTTTACCTCTATTATATTCAATCTTTCTCTTTTAAATATTATACATTAATGTAATCAACACTCTTTTCTCGCATTCTATTAGTTTCTCTTATATTAAAGATACAAGTATTATTTTATACAATTTAGACATGTATTGTATTTAAAATACATTATAGTATTTATAAAAGATGATATAGTTCTTAAAAATATATTATGTTTAAAATAATATAACTTTTAATTTTATTTAAAATAAATATTATGACATTTTTATTTTTATTTTATATTTAAAAAAAACGTTTAGGATTGGGTAGCCCGAAACCCATCTAAGTTCAGGCTCGGGTAGTAATTTCTGAATCCATATTAGAAATGTGCTTTTTTGGCCCAGCCCTAAAAGCCCGAAACCACCAGGGTCGATCTATTTAAGGCCGAGTAGCCCATTTTGACAACTTTATCACACATTATATGTTTCAATACTAAATAGTAATGTTTTGTGGATTGTATTTGATTGGTAACATAAAGATGATCTCTCCATACAATAGATCATTTTAAATAGAGCTGAATAAATAATTTATGTGGGTTGATTCTCTCGTTTTATCTCGTTCTTGTTTGTTTGTGATTTGCATACACTTAGCAGATATATTGATTATCTTTTTAAATTATATAATACTAGATGTTTGAATTCTATTAATTAACATACATTAATTCATACTCAATTCAAGATGAAATAGAATGCCGAAGCGTACCTTTAGGATGCATGTAATTTCAATGAGAAGATGATGATCTTGATAGAGCAATGACCTTCCAATTATAAATTTTTTAATTCCTTAGTTCCTTTTTCAATGGGATAAAGAGAATAAATATTTTGTAATATTTTCTAGTGTTTACAATTGGGGACCATAACCCCTTAATTATAAGAATCTCATACCCTTTCATGAAGAGTCGTGTTTGTTCAAGTTTAGAATCTCATGCCCTTTAATGAAGGGTCATGATTATTCAAGTTTTATTATTTCAATTTTATCCATCAAAAATATAGAAATATGACTTTTGGTATTACATAATATTTTTCATGACAATTATATCCATAGTCATAAACCTTATATTAAGTGGATCATTTTAATTTGACTATTTTAAATAATTGTTCTAACACATTAATTTATTATATGTATGATCCAAAAATAAAATTCTAACATTATATGCCATTGTCTTTGTTCCACCTATTATATTTTTTGGTGTGTGAATCCTTAGGCAATTGATTTTTTATCACGTAGGCAGTTTGAGTGAATAATGTTGGTGTCTTTTTGAAATATTTGTGATGTATAATTTTTATTGTATTTCTAATTTTTTAACCAGTCTTTTTACATCTTGTATTATGTTTAGTTTGTTTAATTAATATTGTCACAATCAAATTTATAAGCAAAACTAATTAATTTTATTGTGATTAAGAAATGCATTTAAGTGCAAGTAATTTTTGGTTGAAATATGAGGGTTGGATGGTCTAGAAGTGGGTTGAATAAATTTTTCCTCTAAAATTATTTTCAAATTGTTTTTCTTGAAAATCAGTGTTTTACAAAGTGACGCATATATTGGACAAGTAATACAACAATTTACAATTCAATTTTTAAACAATGCTCAAATTGAATTTTAATCAATTGATAGTTCAATATACAATTAATAGTTTGTACAACTATAATCGTAAAAGAGAATATCCAGAGGACTAATCTATCAAAAACCTAAGTTTATACAACAAATTTCTAGAAGGAGGGTAAATCTTAATAAATGATATTCTAAAAATGACAGACAACTTAAGGTTAATAAATGATATAGATCAGGTATGCTTAAATACACGTAGAGATATGAAACCATGATCCTAGAATCATGCTAATGGTAATTACAATAATTGCTATAATAATGCATAATGATATGCAGTAAATATATTGATATGTGATTGTTGTAATTAAGGATCACCATATCATAGAAATTAAGTTATGATCCTTAATAATTAATTATGAGATTGTGACTTTTCTCTAACTCCCCTCCTCAAACTGGCGATGACACAATCACTCCAAGTTTGTCTCTCAACATGTTGAATCTTGTGTGAGTGAGAGGTTTGGTCAAGCAATCAACAATCTGGTCAGCAGTAGGAACATAAGCCACAGTGACTTCATTTTGTAAGACTTGATCACGTATGTGTTAGAACACAGATTGGTTCTTAATAATATCTCTATGTTTTGACGATAACTATTATGAAATTTTGTAATTAAGAATTATAGACTCTAAAATTTGCTTAAGAATGTTTGCTGCAGATATTAAAGTAAATATCACTCCAGAAGCAAATCAGATCTGAACATAAGAAATATGCAAGGCTCTGAAGCATCAAAAGCATTCCTTAGAAGATTCTGAACACTGTCATTAGAAGATTCTGAACGCTGCCATTAGAAGATTCTGAGCGTTGCCTCCAGAAGGATCTGAAGCAGAAGCTCCAGAAGGATATGAAGCAAAAGCTCCAGAAGAATCTGAAGCAAGTCAGAAGCATCTGAACCAATGAAGAATTTTGTATGAAGAGTTTTCAAGCATAGTTACTTCAGAAGACTCTGATAGTACTAACACTACCAGTACTGAGGATCTGACTCAAAACTCTGCTCTGAACTTATACACGCTAAAAGCACACTTGCTGCAAATACTCTGATTCAGCAAAACTCTGATCAACATCAGAAGGCTCTGATCAAATTAGACTCTTGCTGAAAATTGTTGAAGAAGAATTCACAAATTATGTCCGTTGGAATATCCAAACGACTCTTTCCTTATTTATGCTAGACACAAGAACACAGATAAAAAGGATTTCTCTGTGCTTTATTCTTCTAGGAAAGGTCACTTGATGTGAAGACAAAAAGGGCTCAGACCTTTTGGTACACACTTCTCAACGTGAAATACTCTTGGATCACTGTGCATATAAAAGCAAGTCTCCACTCATCTTCTTCAGTTGACGCATTACTTGAAAAGAATTCATTATCAAAGCTCTCATACAACTCACATATTCTTTCTAGAATTATTTCTTTGTTCTTAATCTTAAGTGAAAAATCACAGTTGTGATAAAGCTTTATTAGAAGCATCTTAACACTTGTATTTATTATTACATTTGATTGTAAGAAAACCTTAAGAAGATCCAGTTAGGATCAGTAGTTCTTGAGAAGACTTTGAACAGTTGTTCTTAGTGCTTACTATTGTAATCAGTTGATTAAATAGTGGATTAAGTCCTTGATTGAGAAAGGCAAATCACTCTAGAAAGGGTGGACTGGAGTAGTTGAGTTCAACGAACCAGGATAAAAATAATTGAGTTTTTACTTCTAAGTTTTTATCTAAATACTTATTCAACCCCCCTTCTAAGTATTTTCTCACCTTTAGTTGGCATCAGAGCTTCGGTTCTGTGTGTGCTACCACTTCACAGTGACAGAAAAGATCTAGTGAGAAAAACTTTGATATATATTTGGTTGTTACTATGGTTGATACTTTAATATCTAACACTAACAACAAATATGAAGAAAGGGACAGAATCAACACTAAACCCCCAATGTTTGATGGGGAGAAATTTGATTATTGGAAAGACAGAATTGAAAGTTTTTTCCTTGGTTATGATGCTGATTTCTGGGATTTGGTCATAGATGGATATGTTCATCCCACTGATGGGAATGGCAAGAAAGTAGATAGAAAATCTATGACAGAAGCCCAGAAGAAGGAATTTAGAAATCACCACAAGGCTAGAACAATATTGTTAAATGCAATATCTCACACTGAGTATGAAAAGATCACAAATAGAGAAACTGCATTTGACATGTTTGAGTCCTTGAAGATGACTCATGAGGGAAACTCTTAAGTCAAGGAAACAAAGGCTCTGGCTCTAATTCAGAAGTATGAAGCCTTCAAGATGGAAGAAGCTGAATCTGTTGAAGCTATGTTCTCCAGATTTCAAATACTTACAGCTGGACTAAAGGTTCTGGATAAAAGATACTCTACTGCTGATCATGTGAAAAAGATCATCAGAAGCTTACCTATCAGATGGAGACCTATGGTGACTGCGCTGAAAATGGCTAAAGATCTGAACAAGATCTCCTTGGAGGAACTAATCAGTTCACTGAGGAGTCATGAAATTGAACTTGAGGAAGATGAACCTCAAAAGAAAGGTAAATCAATTGCCTTAAAATCTAGCAAATCTGCTAAAGCATTGCAGGTAATAAAGGAAAGCTCTGAAGAATCCTCATCTGAAGATGAAGATGAGTTATCCATGTTGTCCAGAAGAATAAACAAACTCTGGAAGCATAAAGGAAAGAAGTTCAGAAACTTCAGGAAGCCTGACCAAAGAAAAGAATCTTCTGGACACAGAAGATCTGGCAAAAAGGAGGTTGTCTGCTATGAATGTAAAGAACCTGGGCATTACAAAAATGAATGTCCAAAGTTGTTGAAAGAAAAGCCTAAAAGAAAATCTAATAATAAGAAGAAGGTTCTAATGGCTACCTGGGATGATTCAGATACATCTGAATCTGAATCTGAGTCAGAAGAGGAATGTGCTAACGTAGCATTGATGGCTGACATAGAAGATCCAGAGGAAGGAATTTCAGGATCTGAATCTGACTCTGACGCTGAAGAGGTAATGGCTAAACTCACTAAAGATGAACTTATCAAAGTGTTATCAGAAGTTCTGAAGAGCTATAACAATATTAAGCTCAAATACAAGAAGCGTCAAAGCAATCTTGTATTTGAGAATAATATTCTCAAATCAGAAGTAGCTGAGCTAAATGAAAAGAACTTAAAATTGAAAATGATCCTAAATTAGCTCAACAAGACTCTGATTCTGAAACTGAATCTGAATGCAAAAATATTTTGGAAAAATATGACTACAACTTTCAGAAGTTTCTTGCTAAAAGCATAGACAGAAGCAAAATGGCTTCTATGATCTATGGAGTTAGCAGAAATAACAGAAAAGGAATTGGATATAAATCTTCCTCTGGAAAGGATTTAAATCCAAAACCTGTTGATAAAATTATCATCAAGAAGAATCCTTTATATTCCCACTTTAAATTTGGTCACTTAAATGATATTGAACACACTCGTTCTGAAAAGAACATTCATGTGTTTAAATCTAAGGCTAGTCAGAATAAACCTTATGTTGAAAAACAGAAGTTTAGACAAACCTTCAGAACAACTAACCCCAAAAGGACCCAAGAAGATCTGGGTACCTAAAAGTAAAATAATTCCTGTTGCAGATGTTCTTAGCAGCAAGGTCAGGACACCAATCATGGTACCTGGACTCTGGATGCTTGCGACACATGACAAGAGAACGGTCTATGTTCCAAAGTCTGGAGCTTAGATTTGGAGGTAATGTGAAATTTGGAGGGAATCAGAAGGGCAAGATCATTGGATCTAGCACTATTGGAAATGGTAAACTTCCCTATATTACTAATGTTTTACTTGTAGAAGGATTAAAGCATAATATATTGTCCATAAGTCAATTAAGTGACAATGGTTATGACATAACCTTTAATCAAAAATGTTGTAAAGCTATTAGTCAAAAGGATGGCTCAATCCTGTTTAGTGGAAAGAGGAAGAACAACATTTATAAAATAAACCTTTCAGAACTTAAGGTTCAGAATGTTAAATGTCTCTTGTCTGTTAATGAGGAGCAATGGGTCTGGCACAGAAGATTGAGGCATATTAATATGAGACGTATATCTCAGATTAATAAACTTAATCTTGTCAGAGGACTTCCTAATCTGAAGTTCACCTCAGATGCTCTTTGTGAAGCATGTTAAAAAGGGAAGTTTTCAAAATCCTCTTTTAAATCAAAAAATGTTGTTTCTACTTCCATACCACTAGAATTACTTCATATTGATCTGTTTGGACCAGTGAAAACTGCATCCATCAGAGGCAAGAAGTATGGATTAGTCATTGTTGATGACTATAGTAGATGGACATGGGTAAAGTTCTTAAAACACAAGGATGAGTCACATTCTGTGTTCTTTGACTTCTGCAAACAAGTCCAGAATGAAAAAGATTTCAAAATTATAAAAGTCAGAAGTGATCATGGTGGTGAATTTGAAAACAAATATTTTGAAAAATATTTTAATGAAAATGGCATTGCTCATGATTTTTCCTGTCCTAGAACTCCACAACAAAATGGGGTTGTAGAGAGGAAAAATAGAACTCTGCAAGAAATGGCCAGAACCATGATCAATGAGACTAATCTGGCAAAGCACTTTTGGGCAGAAGCAATCAACACAGCTTGTTACATTCAGAACAGAGTGTCTGTAAGACCTCTTCTGAAGAAGACTCCCTATGAATTATGGAAGAACAGAAAGCCCAACATTTCATATTTTCATCCTTTTGGATGTATTTGCTATATGTTGAATACTAAAGAAAATCTGAACAAGTTTGATTCTAAAGCACAGAAGTGTTTCATGCTTGGGTATTCTGAACGCTCTAAAGGCTACAGAGTATACAATACTGAAACACAGATTGTGGAAGAATCTATTCATGTTAGATTTGATGATAAGCTTGGCATTAAAAAGCCAAAGCAGTTTGAAAACTCTGCAGATAGAGAAGTAGTCTTCACAGACTCTGAAGGCTCAGAGGCAGACAAAGCTCAAGTGAAGGAACCAGAAGCAACGCCAGATGCAATTCCTTTGACTTCTCAGATGAACAACTTAAACATTTCTGAAGAATCAACTGTTAGAGGATCATCTTCCAGAATCAAAGCTTCTCATCCAGAGAATGTTATCATTGGAAAGAAGGATGGCCCTATCAGAACAAGATCATTTCTCAGATCATCTGAAGCATCATTATTTGGATTGATGTCAGTAATTGAACCAACTTCTGTAGATGAAGCTCTGCAAGACAATGATTGGATTATTGCCATGCAAGAAGAGCTAAATCAGTTCACCAGAAATGATGTGTGGGATTTAGTTCCAAGACCAAAAGGTTTCAACATAATTGGAACTAAATGGGTCTTCAGAAATAAGCTTAATGAGAAAGGAGAAGTTGAAAGAAATAAGGCAAGGCTTGTTGCTCAAGGGTACAGTCAACAAGAAGGTATTGATTACACTGAAACTTATGCTCCAGTGGCAAGGTTAGAATCTATACGCCTTCTTATTTCATTTGCTGCACAATATAACATCACTCTATATCAGATGGATGTTAAAAGTGCCTTTCTAAATGGTATTATAGAAGAAGAAGTTTATGTTCACCAGCCTCTTGGTTTTGAAAATGAAAAATTTCCAGAACATGTTTTCAAACTAAAGAAATCTCTGTATGGTTTAAAACAAGCTCCTAGAGCTTGGTATGAGAGATTAAGCAATTTTCTTCTGGAGAAAAATTTCATCAGAGGCAAAGTGGACACAACACTCTTTTGTAAAACATTTAAGAAAGATCTTCTAATTTGTCAAATATATATGGATGATATCATATTTGGATCTACCAATACTATGCTGGGAAAGGAGTTTGCTTAATGCATGCAGGCAGAATTTGAAATGAGCATGATGGGAGAATTGAGATTCTTTCTGGGAATTCAAGTCAACCAAACTCCAGAGTGCACTTACATTCATCAGACCAAATATGTTAAAGAACTTCTGAAGAAATTTAACATGACTGATAGTAAGATGGCAAAGACTCCCATGCATCCAACTAGTTCACTAGGAAAGGAAGAGGTAAGTAAGAAAGTAGATCAGAAACTCTACAGAGGTATGATAGGATCTCTTCTCTACTTAATTGCTTCTAGATCAGACATTTTGTTCAGTGTATGCTTGTGTGCTAGATTCCAATCAGATCCTAGAGAATCACACTTAACAGTTGTTAAGAGGATTCTAAGGTATCTAAAAGGTACTTCTAATATGGGTTTGTGTTACAGAAAATCTGATGATTTCAAAGTAGTTGGATTCTGTTATGCTGATTACGCTGGAGACAGAGTGGAAAGAAAAAGTACTTCTGGAAGTTGTCAATTTCTGGGAAGAAATCTAATCTCTTGGTACAGCAAGAAGCAACCCACAATTGCACTATCAACTACAGAGGCAGAATATATTGCTGCTGCTGGATGTAGCACGCAGATGCTCTGGATGAAAAGTCAACTAGAAGACTATCAGATATTTGAAAGTAACATTTCTATATTCTGTGATAATACTTCTGCTATATGTTTGTCTAAAAACCCCATTTTACACTCTAAGGCAAAACATATAGAAATTAAACATCATTTCATCAGAGACTATGTTCAGAAGGGAATTATAAACTTAACCTTTGTTGATACAGATCATCAATGGGCAGATATTTTCACAAAACCCCTTGTTGAAGATAAATTCAAATTTATTCTGAAAAATATTGGTATGGATTTGTGTCCAGAATAATATTTGTCAGAAGCAAATTTTACAGATGATAAATGTTTATCACTCTGAAGTATTTCATCTGTTGCTTATTAGATTTATGTTTATTTATGTGTATCTGAACTAACCAATCTCAGAGGATCTGAACGTTGGTTAACGTTTCATTTCTCAAGAGAATTCAGAAGCACGTGTAAGCAAACACATGTCACTCTAAATCTGCAAAGATGGCATGTACACTACTGAAGAGACGTTTGAGGTATGGTTTGAATAGTGAAAATCTTGATTTTCCCCCCAATTTGTCAGAATCAATTAATGCTTGAAATGATTTTTATTCTCTTTCATCAATTGACATTAATTGCTATGTGTGAATATGCTTTGATTGTCTATTTGTATGCCTAATTGTTTTCTATAAATACCACATCTCTCACCACTTTCACACTTTTCACAACTCAAGCAAGTTTATGCATTTTTGTCTTCTTTTCTCTCTTCACAAAAACCCTAAACCTTTGTCAAAATCATCTTCAATGGCAACCTCATCTTCTACAGCAGCTCAGTTTCAATCAACCATGGCTGCAGTTACTTCTGCAAATATGGGTGTGGCTCCATACACGACACCTAAAAGGACTTTGTTAACTCCTATTGACAAACTTGAAGTTCTCTGTGAATCAATGGTGGAATTTGATTAATTAGCTGAAAATGGATTTGAATTTCGTTCAATAGTTGATGCTCAAGGCTGGGTAAAATACTTTGACAGATTATTTGGACCAGTTTACCCTCATCTGGTGAAAGAATTCTGGATACATGCTTCTGTATACCCCAAATTCATCTTGTCTTCTGTTCTGGGTAAGGAGATTATAATTACAGAAGATCTGATCAGGAAACTCATAGGATATGAGGAGACTGATTCATCTGCCAGCTGGGCGTGTAGACATGGAAGAAGTTTATGAGGAAGTCATGACTGCTGGACAGGCCTCCAACAAGTTTAAAGATCTAAAGCCTGACTACGAGATCTGGGCAAAGATTTTCATGGGATGCATTCATCACAGAAAATCTACAAACTCTCCAGATTATGTGAACAATGAACAGCTCTACTTCATGTACTGTTTAAGTCAGAGCACCAAGGTAGATCTTCCTTACATTCTGTTCATGCACTTATGGAATCATATTAATGCTTCAAGAGAATCTGTAAAAGATAAGGGTCAGAAGATCAGAACATGGATTCCCTTTGGAAGGTTAATTTCAGATATTCTGACAGAAAATGGACTGGTGACTGCTCTGTATGCTGCTGGAGTCAAGGAGGAGCTTGAATCTATTGTTGGGAAACCTCTGAATGCCAAGAGTCTTCAGAGACTAAAAATTGTAGAGGAACTCACATCAGCATCCAAGAAGCTGAATATCTCTGAACTTAGTCAGAAGCGAATCCCAGTTGAAGACTACCCACTGTTCTGTGCTGAAGAGCCAAGGGAAATCATTATAAGGTATATTGATTCTTGCAAGGCAGATGGAACCCCAGTTCCTGCAGATATTCTAAAAAGAGCAAGGGAACCAATGCCTGATGGAGGAACTGAGAACACAAGGAAAAGAAGTCAATCAGACGCAGAAGCAGTGGTTGTTCAGAAGAAGCCCAAAGTTGCTGACAAGCCTCAGAAGCTGATCAAGAGGAAAGCATCTGGAGACGCTCCCTCTGTTCCCACAAAGCGTATCAAGATTAAAGGTACCAAATCTTCTGTATCCTCTTTCAATAAATCTGTTTTAAATGAATCAACATTCAATTCTATTCCAAAACCACCTCCTACTCAGAAACAATCTGTTCCTGCTCCATCTCATATCTCTGTTCCTTCCCCATAAAAATCATTTGATCCTGTTTCCACCACTCCTATAAAACCTTCTACTAATCAATCATCTGCACCAACACCAACAACAACAGCACCAGCAAATCAAATTCCACCACCTATAACAAAACCAACAGAACAATCTGAACAACAACAACAACCAGAAAAACAACCACAACCAGAAAAACCACAATCAAACACACCTGAACCTATTGCATCTGCACAAGTTATTTCTGAACCTATAAAAGTTACATCTGATCCACCTACATCTGAACCACCTACATCTAATCCACCTACATCTGAACCACCTACATCTGAACCTCCATCAAAACTTTCTGACAATCCATCAGAATCAACCAGCTGTCGCACCTCGAAAAATCACGGAGACATTTCGGAGAAACGACCCTCGCGCGAAAGGCGCAGAAATGTGGTTCGACAGAGTCGCCACCGAACTTTATTTATCCCAAATAAACGGGAGAGGAAAATATCGAGAAAACCTCTTAAAACGAAAGGATAGGAACAGGGTTGTCGCAACCATGTTCCAGGTTCGGGAGTCGGTTACGTGAGGGGAAGGTATTAGCACCCCTCACGTCCGTCGTACTCGACGGGAACCTCTTAAGGTAAATGTGGGGAGTGTTGTTTAGGTTTACTTGTTTTCTTCTCGTTGTTAAAGGTAGAATTGGTAGGTTAAAAGGTTAAATACGCAAAGGAGAGATGCGTGGTTAGAAGATGGGGTGCTCGCCAAGGATTGGGGCCCTTGTGCCTACGTATGCTCATTCGGACGAGAATGAGAAATCAGAGCTTCGTAGTTCGACTACGGGAAAAGATGGGGGGAAATGGGAGATGGATAGAAGGTAGCTCGCCAAGATCATCACAATCTTGTGCCTACGTATCTTACATTCGGACAAGAATGAAGAATCAGAGCAGTCGTAGTTCGTGGTAACAACCACGAAAGATGAGGTTGAAAAAGTTGGGAGTTTGAGATAAGAGACGAAAGAGTGACTGACAAGCAACCCAAGAGCACGCCTCAAGAGCTTGTCACTCAAGAATTCAAGGAATGCGAGACTCCAAGAACTCAGTTCTTTCGAGAATTGACTGAATAAATTGAAGATAAAGAGTTGGATGTTTTGAAATCGAAAGAATAAACTAATAACAACTCGAGGGCGCGCCTCGAGAGTTACTCATTCGAATATCCAAAGAATGCTAGATTCTGAGAATATCCCTCTTTCGTAAGTTTTAGAAATGTTTGTGAAAGGACCGGATCGAAAAATGGCATGCGAGGCCAAAAGGAAGTTGTTGAAAATGGCTCAACGACGTGTCGAGGATTTGATTGAAAATGAAACCGACTTGACGACGTGTCAAGGGTTAAGATTGTGAAGAACGATATTGGTCCCTAAGGGTGCCCCCAATATCAGAACCACGAGGAGTTGTGAAGTGCGTGCAAAATGTCGATGATTGCGAACGCGTACGAGCATTCGTCTTAGGAGAGCGTTGAAAATAATTGAGTTTGAAAAGAGTCGAAAGGTTGAGTGAATAACAACTCAAGAGCGTGCCTCGAGAGCTATTCACTCGAAAATTCAAGGAATGCTAGATTCCAAGAATCTCTTTCTTTCGGAGTTTTAATCGAGAAAAAGAAGTTGAGAAAATGCGTTTGAGAAAATCAAAAGATTGAATGAATAACAACTCAAGAGCGAGTCTCGAGAACTATTCACTCGAAGATCCAAGAAATGCTAGATTTCAAGCATCTCTCTCTTTTGGATTTTTAATCGAGAAAATGTTTTGAAAATAAAATCGAGGTAAACGAGGTATGAAAATGATTTTAGGAGAAGCGATAATTATTTGGTAAATGAGACGTCGGCCTCACAACCAATTAATTGAGGTATTATTGAAATGCCATATCTTGACGACACTTTTTCCAATTGGAGAATATTTGAATGAACAACGGGAATATCACACAGAATTGCTGGATTCTTATGATATTTCTTTGTCCAAATAGGAGAATGTTTAAAGAGAGAAAAGTTGAACAATACATTATTTAAGGTGTACACCTCAATAACATCCATTCGAAAACTCAAGAAATGCTAGACTTCAAGAGTTTAATTTTTCGTAATTTGGTTTAAAAATAATCTAATATTTAAAAAGGAAATTATTAGTTTTGAGGATGATTTATCTGAGAAAATAATTTGTATAAAGAAAATATTGGAATGGAAACAGAGAAAAAAAAGATGTCAATTTTGAAAATAAAGTATGAAAATGGTTTGAAGTTTTACTTAGAAAATGATTTAGGATTGTCTCAAAATAACTATCTATTAAATTGAATATAAATCAATTTTGATTTTAAAAAAAGATAATTATTGGCATTTGGAAATGTTTAATGGAATTTTATTTGCTCCAAAGTTTTTCTTTAAAATAGAATCTCCTTTGAAATTGCCTTATTAAATAAAATACTTAAAAAAGAATGATTTTGATTTAATTTATAAAATACTGTTTTAATGAACAACAAAAGTATCACGTGGAATGTTAGACTCCAATGACATTTTCTTGTCTAAATAATTAAAGGGTGTATTTTATAATGAAAAGTCGAATGTTACTACCTAAGGCGTACGCCCCAATAGTAATTATTCAAGAACTTAACAGATGTTGGACCTTAAGAGTTCTTTACATTATTAATTAAGAAAATGTTGTGTATTGAGAATAAATTGGTTTAAGAAATTAGTATATAATTAATCATATTTTGAAAATACAATTTAAAATAATCCAATGATTTTGTTTAGAAAATATTTTTGACTTGTCCTTAATTAAATGGAATATTCCAATTTGAAAAATGCTTATAAAATAACTTGAGGTAAATTATCACTCAATTAGTAAAAATAAAATCTAAATAAAACATTTGAACTGAAACATTAATTATAATCAAATTGAGTGAATGATGAGTTTTCCTTAACAAACCCAAGACTTAGTCTTCTGCATAAAATCAACATTAGTATAACCAAAAGAAAAATGATGGCAGAAATCTATAGCAGCCACCAACAGAGCAACTTAAATATCAAAAGAAACTCACGCAATGCTTAGCAATCCACCCAATCAATAATCATTTTCAAACAAACTAGCCAAAAAAAAAAGATACTGATGCTATCATCTCATGTTAGTACTGCTTAGAAATGTAACAGGAAAATGATATTTACCAAATGCAGAGGCTTCAATCAACAAGGTTAACATGGTGAAGTTATTACCGCTCATGCTTACGCAACGCAACCGACATCAACTCAAACCAACTATATAACGCAAATGAAAATAGAGTGATGCAGCAAGCTTTAGATCAACACCAAAGTTATACGAAACGTTGAATTTGTCGTCGCTTGGAAGTGCTGCCATGAATTAAAGCTTATGCCATTGTCGTGCCGTTACGTGTTGTATGTCGTTGGAAATGGTGTCCTCAAGATTATGCTTGAACTTTGTTATTTCGTCACGTCAATACAGCAACATCCTCCTGAGTTAACATTTCATACTCCGATCTTTAGAACTACCTGAAACATCCTCGCAGACTATGCATTCCTTGCAACCTCATAAACATGTGTTTAGCAACTCATCGACGTTGCTCAAAACTCGAACTTTTCAATACGAAACTGCAACAATCACCACACTCGAGCCTGAATCTCGGATTCAACCTCAAACCTGCATAACAAGTCAGTCACAAACAATAATACAGGCTATCTTGTGTGACATTAACAAATTCCAAGTTATCCAAAAAAACAACATCAATTGAAGTTCTAAAACAGAATAAATTAAACTAGTTCCATGAATGGTGATTGCTGTGCTTTAGGCCATTGCTACTCGGTTCCTATCATGGTATATTTCGAGTGCTGCAGGGATCAACTGTTGTTCTGTGTCATTAGACTTCATACTTGTTATTGCGCAATCAACATTCAGCGACGCCGTAACTGAGATGGGATTATGCACTGGAGATGCAGAGTTGTAGTTGTTGTAGTGTGGTCGTTGCAGAGTCATCGTCGTAAGCTGAAGAACTGTCGAGCTGAAGGTGTCGGCGTTGATGCCAAAAGTTGCGTCACCCCTATACACATTATGATCGAATTCGGACCACTACTTCTCAACTTTATCAGGATGTGTTTTACTGATGAATTCAACCGCTACTCTGTGCACTTTGAATCCCTGCTTCTATTGTCGATATTCGATAAAATTGCGACCTGTATGGAACCTGTCAAATAAAATGCGACAAATTAGCTAGGAGAAACAGCCAACATCACGCGGTGAATGTCGTGATCGATTTCTTTGTCGTTGAGCCTGTGGTGGAACCAGAGTGAAGGTGAATTGTTGTTCCAAAGGTTATCAGCAATCACATCGCTTGAAACTCTTTTCGAATAACCAATGATTTGGCAATGCCGTAACCTGCACAAATTCAACAGCCAGCAAAATAATAAACAAACCCCAATAACATATCAATTCCCCTTTTCAAGCTTTATCACAATCAAGGACAGTTTTGCTTATACCAGCTTTTAACAATACCATATTACAAGGCAAATAAAATAACGTTCAGACAATATCACCATCTAAACCTGCAACCAAATGTGCAAGACCCAAACTATCATCAACTTCAGATTGAATAGAAAAACATATTCTACCTACATGATTCAAACAACAATTCATAAATCAACTTTAAATTGAATAGACCTGAAACCAACAGGTTACCGACATTGCCGAAACTCATTTGTTGAATGTGTTGTATTGAGACTGAGTGATGTTTGAAAGAGGTGAAATGGTGTTCTTTGTAGTTAGATCTGGTTTGGTTTTTTAACACATGAATCCATTAGCATCTGTACCAGTCTGGAATTGGAACACCGTAATCACGACATCGATAGCCAAGAGCTGAATCCCCTTATCGCCATTGCATCATCATTAGGGTTGAGCGCTTGTTAACAAATCAAAGTGCCACGGAATTTAGACCGAAGCTTTCTGCATCCACCAATCAGAACTCGAAACGAAACAGGTCTTCACTTCTGAGATGCCAAAATCGTTGTTGGCTTCACATCAAAACCATACGAGAGTTGTATTGTTGATGTCAACTGAAAGTGACAATACCTATGCGTACCACGATGTTTCAAGCCATGGCGATAGAAGAAGATCTAAATCGATGACATGAACTCAGTTGTTAACGCGTGGGCTTTTGCTTTCTTTTCCTCCGAGTCTGAAATGATAGAAGCTTGCCCGTTGAAAGCTTGACATTGATTGAATCAGTCAAAGTGAGTGTTCTAGCGGGAACGGTGGTTTCGCTGTGGTGGTTGTCGGAGACAGAAGATGATGATTTGAGGTGATGATGGGTGTGGCCGTTTTAGTCTAGAAGGGAGATGAACATTCCAAATTGAGATTAGGGTTTGAGAGGGGTCGCGGCGCCGATTTTGGATTGGAAAGGGAATGAACAGCGATTTAGGGTTCTCAGAAAGGGGCGGCGGATTTCACGATGAACAATGATCTCTCATTAACTCTAAACTCCACCTTTAAACATATCAGTCTCAACCCTAACGGGCCTCCCAACAAACGGCCCAATCTGATTCTCCTCTTCTTTTCTTTTCATTTAATTTATTAACATTAATAATAATTTAAAAAAACTAACATAACTCTAATAAATAAATAAATAAATAAATAAAATGACAAATAAATAAATATTAACAATAAACATTAAATAAAAACTAAAAGAAATATATATATATATATATATATATATATATATATATATATATATATATATATATATATATATATATATATATATATATATATATATATATATATATATATATATATATATATATATATATATATATATATATATATATATATATATATATATATATATATATATATATATATATATATATATATATATATATATATATATATATATATATATATATATATATATAAAAAGAAAAGGTAATTACTAAAGACATTAGTAATATTTTAAAATAGAAAAATCTCCAGAAGATAATATTAAAAAAAGGTCGTTAGGCCACGTGTCTCGCTTTAGTTGGTCAAGAAAATAGGATTTGGAAAATGCCCAATTTCAAGTGGACACACGTCAAAACGGCATGAAATTATAATGCGAAAAGTATTTACAAAAAGGGTAGGACAAATTTAGGGTATGACAGATGCCCCTATCTAATGGGTTTAAACCTAGGAAAATGAACTGCATTGGCGTTCACATTCCTGAGATAGAAGTCTATTAGATATAAAAAGACCCTGAATTTGTCCGAAAGAAAGAGAGATGCTTGAGAGTTGAAAATGCTGGACGAGGTAAACCTCTGAGTAAACTGTAAATAATAAGCAAAAGGTCGTCATCACCAAAAGCATGATGGAGTAAAACACACACGGCCACTACCACCAAAAGGATGATAGGGCACACACCAACCACTACCATCAAAAGGATGATAGGGTAAACACAATCGCACAATCTGACATCGACGAAATGTCAGACCCAACACCAAAAGGATGACAGAGCGAAACTCACACCAATCATTACCACCAAAAGGATGATAGGACAAACACAATCGCACAATCTGACATCGACGAAATGTCAGACCCACCACCAAAAGGATGACGGAGCGAAACTCACACTGGTCACTACCACCAAAAGGATGATAGGACAAACACAAACACACAATCTGACATCGACGAAATGTCAGACCCACCACCAAAAGGATGGCAGAGCGAAACACAACACACAACATCGCACAATCTGACATCGACGAAATGCCAGACCCACCACCAAAAGGATGATGGAGCAAAAACACAAACAAAATATCGCATAATATGACATCGACGAAATGTCAGACCCGCCACCAAAAGGATGGCAGAGAGAAACACACACCAATCATTACCACCAAAAGGATGATAGGACAAACACAATCGCACAATCTGACATCGACGAAATGTTAGACCCACCACCAAAAGGATGACGGAGCGAAACTCACACTGGTCACTACCACCAAAAGGATGATAGGACAAACACAAACACACAATCTGACATCGACGAAATGTCAGACCCACCATCAAAAGGATGGCAGAGCGAAACACAACACACAACATCGCACAATCTGACATCGACGAAATGCCAGACCCACCACCAAAAGGATGATGGAGCAAAAACATAAACAAAACATCGCATAATATGACATCGACGAAATGTCAGACCCGCCACCAAAAGGATGGCAGAGCGAAACACAACACACAACATCGTACAATCTGACATCGACGAAATGCCAGACCCACCATCAAAAGGATGATGGAGCGAAAACACAAACAAAATATCGCACAATCTGACATCGACGAAATGCCAGACCCACCACCAAAAGGATGGCAGAGCGAAACTCAACACACATCGCACAATCTGACATCGACGAAATGCCAGACCCAACACCAAAAGGATGATGGAGCGAAACTCAGCACACAACATCGCACAATCTGACATCGACGAAATGCCAGACGCACCACCAAAAGGATGATGGAGCGAAACACAAACAAAATATCGCACAATCTGACATCGACGAAATGTCAGACCCACCACCAAAAGGATGATGGAGCGAAACACAAACAAAATATCGCGCAATCTGACATCGACGAAATGCCAGACCCATCACCAAAAGGATGACGGAGCGAAACAAAAACAAAATATCGCATAATCTGACATCGACGAAATGTCAGACCCACCACCAAAAGGATGATGGAGCGAAACACAAACAAAATATCGTGCAATTTGACATCGACGAAATGCCAGACCCATCACCAAAAGGATGACGGAGCGAAACACAAACAAAAATATCACACAATCTAACATTGACGAAATGCCAGACCCACCACCAAAAGGATGATGAAGCGAAACACAAACAAAATATCGCGCAATTTGACATCGACGAAATGCCAGACCCATCACCAAAAGGATGACGGAGCGAAACACGAACAAAAATATCGCACAATCTGACATCGACGAAATGCCAGACCCACCACCAAAAGGATGATGGAGCGAAACACAAACAAAATATCGCACAATCTGACATCGACGAAATGTCAGACCCACCACCAAAAGGATGATGGAGCGAAACACAAACAAGATATCGCACAATCTGACATCGACGAAATGCCAGACCCACCACCAAAAGGATGGCAGAGCGAAACGCAAACAAAATATCGCACAATCTGACATCGACGAAATGCTAGACCTACCACCAAAAGGATGGCAGAGCGAAACACAAGCAAAATATCGCACAATCTGACATCGAAGAAATGCCAGACCCACCACCAAAAGGATGGAAGAGCGAAACACAAGCAAAATATCGCACAATCTGACATCGATGGAATGCCAGACCCACCACCAAAAGGATGATGGAGCGAAACATAAACAAAACATCGCACAATCTAACATCGACGAAATGTCAGACCCAACACCAAAAGGATGACGGAGCGAAACTCACACACACAGGTTGCTATCACCAAAAGGATGATAGGACAACACAGACTTGAAGTTTACCAACACCAAAAGGATGCAGGCTAGGCTGAACTGACGAAGTTCGACTATCACCAAAAGGATGATAGTAAGGCAATTGACAACGGTCACGCTTGCCGGGTACAGCTCATTGGGGAACACCCAAGAGGAAGATTGAATTGAAATGAGTCAACGGGGTACGCCCACCGTCTTGTTTGGAGATCATTGTTTTGCTGAAATGATTTCATGGTTACGCCCATGAGTTCTGAAGAGGATGCCCCTGACTGGGCTGAGTTTGTCTTGATGTCTTGTTTTGCTCAATAAAAGGTTGAACAACTTCATGAGGAACGCTCATGGTCTTGCTGAAGATGCCCCTGCTCGGGTTGGATCTTGCACTGAACTTCTTGGATTTGCCCAACAAAAGTTTGAACAACTTAGTGGGAATGCCCACGGTCTTGAACGGTATGCCCCTGACTGGGCTGAATGTTGATTTGAAGATCTGATCAACCACAAGGTTGAAATACGTCATGAGAGACGCCCATGGTCTTTGAAAAAAATGCCCCTGCCTGGGCTGAATCTTGCTTTGAATAACTTCGAATTTTGATGGGAGATACCCATGATTGCAGAAGATTGTCCCTGACTGGGCTGATGATTACTTTGAAGCTCTTGATACTCGTGGGAGAAATCCACGATCTTTGTGGAAGATGCCCTGATTAGGCGGACGATGGTCTTGGAAATCTTCGGGATTGATCCTGGACCTTGACTTGCATATATGAATGTTGGATGATAAATGATGTTCCATACGAGTGGAAGTGCAAATGCAAATGCAAATGCTGAAGCGCGGAGATGCAAGAGCTGGGGGAATATGGTATGATTGGAGTATGCATATGATGCAAGATGCGTATGAAGTCGAATGCAATGCGTATGATGCGCATGATTGCAGACAGGTGATTGGAAATGCAGGTGAAGACGCCAGCGTGGTGGACTTTTGGTAGTTGCCAATGCGGATTGGACTTCGGGTGGTGGGAGGGATTGACTTCCTCGACACGCTGTTCGTTGAAGACGTCACGATTGACACAGGCGAAGATACTCTATATGCCCCGAGTCTGGGTACTTTGTGGTATACTGTGGATTTGCTTCAGAGGAGGTTGCAGCTCTGCCTGATGATTAGGGTAACTTGGTCTTGCCCCAGTCTGAATATGGTAATGATATGCCCCTGCTCGAGCTGTTGAATAATTTGCCCCAGCCTGTAGGCTTTGAAATAATCTTGCTTCGTGTACACCACTGAAAGTTAAGTTTCTCCTCGATTGCTGGAGTGTCTTTGAATACCTAGCACTGATTTGCAAATAAAATTGTACATTCATAAATGGTGACGTTAATGCAAAGTTCGATGCAAGATTTGAAAAAGTATCGTTTTATTTGAAGTGTCGTGGTAGTGAGACGAATGGATCATCAGCCCAAACATTATGCTAGTTTTATTGGTGCGAAATATATAGCAAGCAAAAATGACACCAACACTGTTGATTACAAATCATGTGAGGAGTCAGGTTACGCAACCTTGCAATAGTATACTTTCAGAATAAACCTTGCCTCAATTAGGTCTTTCGAGGGTTGTAACGTGGTCTAGTTCATGGTTATGAAACAAAGGATATTAGGCTCAAAGTATGATTTGGACCCACCCCTTCTTCTTAATGATCTCCAGTCCTACGCTCAGTTAATTCTGCACTTGTTGTGACGGTGTAAGCTTGAAGGTTCAAGGTTTGCTCGATGTGGCAGTCACCTTATTTTGATGGATGCCAGTGCCCCTTTTGATCTGGGTGGCCACTGAATCTTTTTTTGTTTTTGTTGAGGATTTCGGGGTCCTCTTTTGCTTTTGTTTTGATCCCTAACTTTTGCATGGATTGACTTTGTTTGTCATATCCATCGGGATTGCCTTGATTTTGCCTAAGTCCCCTCTGAGGTGTCTGACTTAGCAGGCTTTTTGATTGATTTTTTTTTTTACTTTGTTGGAGGATTGTGACTGCCATAGCATGGGTTTTTGATGAATAACCGTCTTCTGGATTTTGCTTTGTTGATTCGAATGCAGAGTCTGATTAACTGAACACTAACCTGCCCCAGGTTGAGTGTAAAAGGTTTGAATATCCGAAAGAAACTGCTACTCCTAAGCTCGAAGTGGTTTACTAGGGATTAACTCCTTATATCTCCAGTGTTTAAGGGGTTGAAGCAATGCCTGTACATCATTGACGAGATTCTATCTGAAAGCATACGGTTTGCAATTATGGGTATCTCATTTTCATCATCCTCCCTCAAATCAAGCTAAACAACAGTGAATAAATGTGTCGGTGACAAGTGAAAAATGAGTGAATACGACATAACTAATCCAAAACATGCATAAACAATACATTAATGAAAACCAAATACGAATGGCAATTGTTCAAAGCATACAATACTTAAACAAACAAAGACAAAACATAAGAAATGCGAAATATGAAATGGCAGCATGACGGCCTTCTTCGAGGAATGAACTTGACTGGAATCGATCTGATGTTGGCACTAGTTGACTGGTGGCATCGGATTGTTGATGACATTCGGAGACTTCCCATTGAAGTTGATAGCATCCATATCGATCATGTCTTGAATTATGTGCTTGAATGCCCTGCAGTCCTTAATGGTATAACCTGGGGCGCCCTTATGAAACTCACAATGAGCATTTGCATCGTAATCGGCAGGAATGACAGTTGGAGGAGCCAAATCTCTCAGAACAACAGCTTTCTTCTCCATCAACTGAGCAAAGATTTTGGCATATGTCATTGGTAGACGATCAAAGACTCTATCTGGTCTCCATGTTCTCTGCGGACGCTGTGGGTGAGTACCTTGTCGTTGCTGAGTAGCTTGCATCTGCTGTTGCTGAGGAGGATACTGATATCCTTGCTGGTTGTAGGCTTGTTGCTGAGGAGCCTGTTGCCGTGGCATCTGAGCTTGAACTGCTTGAACAGCTGGCTGATAAGGCATTGGATCATATTGCGCGGCAGCGACATACGGATACTGATAGTAGGGAACTTGATAAGGCATATGAGCGGGAGCTTGTTGAGAAGCTTGCCCTTTCTGCGAAAAGATGGCATTTGTTTCGCCCTTCTTCCTCTTGTATCCATTGAAAGGCTTCTTGGCATTGGCCTGGTTGTTGGAACCTCCTGGGATCTTTCCACTCTTCAGCCCTTCTTCAATTCTCTCACCGACGATCACCAAGTCAGAGAATCCAGCGGAGACACTACCGATCAGCTTTTCGTAGTACTGGCCTTGCAAGGTACCTATGAAGATGTCAATCAATTCACGGTCAACAAGAGGTGGATGCACCATTGCGGCTAGCTCTCTCCATCGTTGCGCGTACTCCTTGAAGGATTCGCCATCCTTCTGAGTCATACTCTGAAGCTGAGTACGATTCGGAGCAAGATCGGTGTTGTACTTGTACTGCTTGACAAATGCATCAGCTAGCTCGGCCTAAGTGCGCACACTATTACGCTCCAGCTGCATATACCATTCGACTGATGCTCCAGACAAGCTGTCTTAGAAGCAATGGATCATGAGCTTTTCTTCTCTGGCATAAGCAGCCATCTTGCGACAGTACATCTTCAGATGAATGTTTGGGCAACTGAGACCTTTGTACTTCGAAAATTCGGGCACCTTGAACTTGGGAGGAATGACAACATCTGGCACCAAGCACAGTTCCAAAGCACTGAAAGAATTTGAATTGTGCCCCTCCATGGCTCGGAGTTTCTCGGCTAGATCTCGGCACATCTTCATGGCTTCAAAATCCTGAGCAGCAACAGGACTGGCAATGGGGATAGCAGCATGATAGTTCTGAACGTCGTCATACTGATCCATCAGAGTATCTTCGACATGAGGAACCAGGATTTGCACAGCAGCAGGCTGGGCGTGCGGGATAACCCCAACGGTAACTCCAGGCGCTGGGATTGGCTGAGAATTGTTTCCCTCGACTGCGTTGTTGAAGTTCAACGGCATCCCATGAGAATTTGGAATTGGAACCAAAGGGATGGCAGTAGACCCTTGTCCTTGACCATTGTTGTTGACGACAGCGGCGGCTTCACGCTGTTCTTCCTCTCTCCTGGCTGCGAGGATGGCTTCGAGGATCTGGTCGATCTTTCCTTTCATAGAATCCAATTCTTCCCTGAAGGCGACTTGCTCCTGTTGAATCTGCTCCATCATTCGTCTGGTATTGGCTCTAGTTGCGTACTGGTGTCGGGGAATCAGCTTGATTTACTAGAGAAGAAGGAACGGAGACATAAGATTCTGTTGAAGGACTGGAAATGCAAAATGCACAACATATGAAATGCAATGCAAATGATATGCAAGATGCAATGCAAGATACAAGATCCAGGATCACAGGATCACAATCAAACAATTTTGGAGCTGATAACTGTAATAGATCCACAACCACAATTTCCGATCAAAAACTGACGAGTACAACCTATACGGGAAGATCTAAACATTCTACCCATAAACCCACTTACGGGATGGTTCCTACGTTTTGGTTCCCAGGATCACGGACACTAGTCGTATTAGCGTCACGCAACAGGCTGGCTGTATTATGATGATAATGACGATAAGGTCTCTCCTGAGCGGGGTCCTCATGCTAGGCGCACAAGGAGCGAGTCCTTGGAGACTAACACTACACAACCACCAATATCAGAACTGGTGCTAACAAAAGGTTCCCAGAATCACGGACCCTTCATTAATCAAGTCGTGCAACAGGCTAGCTGCGTTACAACGAGATCTACGAATAGGCCTCCTCTGGAGGAGCTTTCATGCTAGGCCCACAAGGAGCAAGTCCTCGGAGACTAACACTACTCGACTACCAATTCTAAACTATGTGTTCTCTCTGCTTTTACCAAAGCTCGGGTGTAGAGCCTTACCCATGATGTCATCCCAAGAACCAACAGGCAACCCAGATAACAAGCACGAATAAAATCTACAAGAGAACAAATACATAAACAAGAAGAAAATAAAAACAAACACTCCTCACAAACCAAAAGATAGGCTCGACTCTCTCTTTGCATGGAGCAAAAATGTTCCCCAGCAGAGTCGCCAGCTGTCGCACCTCGAAAAATCACGGAGACATTTCGGAGAAACGACCCTCGCGCGAAAGGCGCGGAAATGCGGTTCGACAGAGTCGTCACCGAACTTTATTTATCCCGAATAAACGGGAGAGGAAAATATCGAGAAAACCTCTTAAAACGAAAGGATAGGAACAGGGCTGTCGCAACCATGTTCCAGGTTCGGGAGTCGGTTACGTGAGGGGAAGGTATTAGCACCCCTCACGTCCGTCGTACTCGACGGGAACCTCTTAAGGTAAATGTGGGGAGTGTTGTTTAGGTTTACTTGTTTTCTTCTCGTTGTTAAAGGTAGAATTGGTAGGTTAAAAGGTTAAATACGCAAAGGAGAGATGCGTGGTTAGAAGATGGGGTGCTCGCCAAGGATTGGGGCCCTTGTGCCTACGTATGCTCATTCGGACGAGAATGAGAAATCAGAGCTTCGTAGTTCGACTACGGGAAAAGATGGGGGGAAATGGGAGATGGATAGAAGGTAGCTCGCCAAGATCATCGCAATCTTGTGCCTACGTATCTTACATTCGGACGAGAATGAAGAATCAGAGCAGTCGTGGTTCGTGGTAACAACCACGAAAGATGAGGTTGAAAAAGTTGGGAGTTTGAGAAAAGAGACGAAAGAGTGACTGACAAGTAACCCAAGAGCACACCTCAAGAGCTTGTCACTCAAGAATTCAAGGAATGCGAGACTCCAAGAACTCAGTTCTTTCGGGAATTGACTGAATAAATTGAAGATAAAGAGTTGGATGTTTTGAAATCGAAAGAATAAACTAATAACAACTCGAGGGCGCGCCTCGAGAGTTACTCATTCGAATATCCAAAGAATGCTAGATTCTGAGAATATCCCTCTTTCGTAAGTTTTAGAAATGTTTGTGAAAGGACCGGATCGAAAAATGGCATGCGAGGCCAAAAGGAAGTTGTTGAAAATGGCTCGACGACGTGTCGAGGATTTGATTGAAAATGAAACCGACTTGACGACGTGTCAAGGGTTAAGATTGTGAAGAACGATATTGGTCCCTAAGGGTGCCCCCAATATCAGAACCACGAGGAGTTGTGAAGTGTGTGCAAAATGTCGATGATTGCGAACGTGTACGAGCATTCGTCTTAGGAAAGCGTTGAAAATAATTGAGTTTGAAAAGATTCGAAAGGTTGAGTGAATAACAACTCAAGAGCGTGCCTCGAGAGCTATTCACTCGAAAATTCAAGGAATGCTAGATTCCAAGAATCTCCTTCTTTCGGAGTTTTAATCGAGAAAAAGAAGTTGAGAAAATGCGTTTGAGAAAATCAAAAGATTGAATGAATAACAACTCAAGAGCGAGTCTCGAGAACTATTCACTCGAAGATCCAAGAAATGCTAGATTTCAAGAATCTCTCTCTTTTGGATTTTTAATCGAGAAAATGTTTTGAAAATAAAATCGAGGTAAACGAGGTATGAAAATGATTTTAGGAGAAGCGATAATTATTTGGTAAATGAGACGTCGGCCTCACAACCAATTAATTGAGGTATTATTGAAATGCCATATCTTGACGACACTTTTTCCAATTGGAGAATATTTGAATGAACAACGGGAATATCACACAGAATTGCTAGATTCTTATGATATTTCTTTGTCCAAATAGGAGAATGTTTAAAGAGCGAAAAGTTGAACAATACATTATTTAAGGTGTACACCTCAATAACATCCATTCGAAAACTCAAGAAATGTTAGACTTCAAGAGTTTAATTTTTCGTAATTTGATTTAAAAATAATCTAATATTTAAAAAGGAAATTATTAGTTTTGAGGATGATTTATCTGAGAAAATAATTTGTATAAAAAAAATATTGGAATGGAAACAGAGAAAAAAAAAAGATGTCAATTTTGAAAATAAAGTATGAAAATGGTTTGAAGTTTTACTTAGAAAATGATTTAGGATTGTCTCAAAATAACTATCTATTAAATTGAATATAAATCAATTTTGATTTTAAAAAAAGATAATTATTGGCATTTGGAAATGTTTAATGGAATTTTATTTGCTCCAAAGTTTTTCTTTAAAATAGAATCTCCTTTGAAATTGCCTTATTAAATAAAATACTTAAAAAAGAATGATTTTGATTTAATTTATAAAATACTGTTTTAATGAACAACAAAAGTATCACGTGGAATGCTAGACTCCAATGACATTTTCTTGTCTAAATAATTAAAGGGTGTATTTTATAATGAAAAGTCGAATGTTACTACCTAAGGCGTACGCCCCAATAGTAATTATTCAAGAACTTAACAGATGTTGGACCTTAAGAGTTCTTTACATTATTAATTAAGAAAATGTTGTGTATTGAGAATAAATTGGTTTAAGAAATTAGTATATAATTAATCATATTTTGAAAATACAATTTAAAATAATCCAATGATTTTGTTTAGAAAATATTTTTGACTTGTCCTTAATTAAATGGAATATTCCAATTTGAAAAATGCTTATAAAATAACTTGAGGTAAATTATCACTCAATTAGTAAAAATAAAATCTAAATAAAACATTTGAACTGAAACATTAATTATAATCAAATTGAGTGAATGATGAGTTTTCCTTAACAAACCCAAGACTTAGTCTTCTGCATAAAATCAACATTAGTATAACCAAAAGAAAAATGATGGCAGAAATCTATAGCAGCCACCAACAGAGCAACTTAAATATCAAAAGAAACTCACGCAATGCTTAGCAATCCACCCAATCAATAATCATTTTCAAACAAACTAGCCAAAAAAAAGATACTGATGCTATCATCTCATGTTAGTACTGCTTAGAAATGTAACAGGAAAATGATATTTACCAAATGCAGAGGCTTCAATCAACAAGGTTAACATGGTGAAGTTATTACCGCTCATGCTTACGCAATGCAACCGACATCAACTCAAACCAACTATATAACGCAAATGAAAATAGAGTGATGCAGCAAGCTTTAGATCAACACCAAAGTTATACGAAACGTTGAATTTGTCGTCGCTTGGAAGTGCTGCCATGAATTAAAGCTTATGCCATTGTCGTGCCGTTACGTGTTGTATGTCGTTGGAAACGGTGTCCTCAAGATTATGCTTGAACTTTGTTATTTCGTCACGTCAATACAGCAACATCCTCATGAGTTAACATTTCATACTCCGATCTTTAGAACTACCTGAAACATCCTCGCAGTCTATGCATTCCTTGCAACCTCATAAACATGAGTTTAGCAGCTCATCGACGTTGCTCAAAACTCGAACTTTTCGATACGAAACTGCAACAATCACCACACTCGAGCCTGAATCTCGGATTCAACCTCAAACCTGTATAACAAGTCAGTCACAAACAATAATACAGGCTATCTTGTGTGACATTAAAAAATTCCAAGTTATCCAAAACAACAGCATCAATTGAAGTTCTAAAACAGAATAAATTAAACTAGTTCCATGAATGGTGATTGCTGTGCTTTAGGCCATTGCTACTCGGTTCCTATCATGGTATATTTCGAGTGCTGCAGGGATCAACTGTTGTTCCGTGTCATTCGACTTCATACTTGTTATTGCGCAATCAACATTCAGCGACGCCGTAACTGAGATGGGATTATGCACTGGAGATGCAGAGTTGTAGTTGTTGTAGTGTGGTCGTTGCAGAGTCATCGTCGTAAGCTAAAGAACTGTCGAGCTGAAGGTGTCGGCGTTGATGCCAAAAGCTGCGGTTCTCAAAAGAGTCACCCCTGTACACATTATGATCGAATTCGGACCACTACTTCTCAACTTTATAAGGATGTGTTTTGCTGATGAATTCAACCGCTACTCTGTGCACTTTGAATCCCTGCTTCTGTTGTCGATATTCGATAAAATTGCGACCTGTATGGAACCTGTCAAATAAAATGCAACAAATTAGCTAGGAGAAACAGCCAACATCACGCGGTGAATGTCGTGATTGATTGCTTTGTCGTTGAGCCTGTGGTGGAACCAGAGTGAAGGTGAATTGTTGTTCCAAAGGTTATCAGCAATCACATCGCTTGAAACTCTTTTCGAATAACCAATGATTTGGCGATGCCGTAACCTGCACAAATTCAACAGCCAGCAAAATAACAAACAAACCCCAATAACATATCAATTCCCCTTTTCAAGCTTTATCACAATCAGGGACAGTTTTGCTTATACCAGCTTTTAACAATACCATATTACAAGGCAAATAAAATAACGTTCAAACAATATCACCATCTAAACCTGCAACCAAATGTGCAAGACCCAAACTATCATCAACTTCAGATTGAATAGAAAAACATATTCTACCTACATGATTCAAACAACAATTCATAAATCAACTTTAAATTGAATAGACCTAAAACCAACAGGTTACCGACATTGCCGAAACTCATTTGTTGAATGTGTTGTATTGAGACTGAGTGATGTTTGAAAGAGGTGAAATGGTGTTCTTTGTAGTTAGATCTGGTTTGGTTTTTTAACACATGAATCCATTAGCATCTGTACCAGTCTGGAATTGGAACACCGTAATCACGACATCGATAGCCAAGAGCTGAATCCCCTTATCGCCATTGCATCATCATTAGGGTTGAGCGCTTGTTAACAAATCAAAGTGCCACGGAATTTAGACCGAAGCTTTCTGCATCCACCAATCAGAACTCGAAACGAAACAGGTCTTCACTTCTGAGATGCCAAAATCGTTGTTGGCTTCACATCAAAACCATACGAGAGTTGTATTGTTGATGTCAACTGAAAGTGACAATACCTATGCGTACCACGATGTTTCAAGCCATGGCGATAGAAGAAGATCTAAATCGATGACATGAACTCAGCTGTTAACGCGTGGGCTTTTGCTTTCTTTTCCTCCGAGTCTTAAACGATAGAAGCTTTCCCGTTGAAAGCTTGACATTGATTGAATCAGTCGAAATGAGTGTTCTAGCGGGAACGGTGGTTTCGCTGTGGTGGTTGTCGGAGACAGAAGATGATGATTTGAGGTGATGATGGGTGTGGCCGTTTTAGTCTAGAAGGGAGATGAACATTCCAAATTGAGATTAGGGTTTGAGAGGGGTCGCGACGCCGATTTTGGATTGGAAAGGGAATGAACAGCGATTTAGGGTTCTCAGAAAGGGGCGGCGGATTTCACGATGAACAGTGATCTCTCATTAACTCTAAACTCCACCTTTTAAACATATCAGTCTCAACCCTAATGGGCCTCCCAGCAAACGGCCCAATCTGATTCTCCTCTTCTTTTCTTTTCATTTAATTTATTAACATTAATAATAATTAAAAAAAACTAACATAACTCTAATAAATAAATAAATAAAATGACAAATAAATAAATATTAACAATAAACATTAAATAAAAACTAAAAGAAATATATATATATATATATATATATATATATATATATATATATATATATATATATATATATATATATATATATATATATATATATATATATATATATATATATATATATATATATATATATATATATATATATATATATATATAAAGAAAAAGTAATTACTAAAGACATTAGTAATATTTTAAAATAGAAAAATCTCCAGAAGATAATATTAAAAAAAGGTCGTTAGGCCACGTGCCTCGCTTTAGTTGGTCAAGAAAATAGGATTTGGAAAATGCCCAATTTCAAGTGGACACACGTCAAAACGGCATGAAATTATAATGCGAAAAGTATTTACAAAAAGGGTAGGACAAATTTAGGGTATGACACCAACCCATCTGAAACCAATATCCCTAAGACAGAGGTTATAAACGTTACACCTCTCAAAACTGTTTTTGAAGTGTCCTCCACTTCTTACACTCCAACCACATCCTCCAATTCATCAGAATCTGATATACACCCAGATTTTCTGATATCTCCCTCTCACAGAAATTCTGAAGTAAACCAACCGGATTTACTAGAACCACCTGTTTCTTTTGAAATTCTCATTCTTAATCCTACCCCAACACCTAAACCAAGGACATCTGAGTGTGTACCCTCTGCTTTGTGCAAACTGTTTTCATCTGAAAAACTTCCCTCTGGTTTCAAATTCAAAAATTTCTACACCAGAATTGAACCATCTGACACTATCACTCCTTTTAAACCCAAACTTACCATCATTCTACCATTTGTTCTTCAAACGTACATTAAAGAACTGCCAGAAGTAATTTCATCAGAACCTATTTTATCTGATAAATTTGCATTCACTCCTTACTCTGATACCCCATTTGATGTTGTTTCCTATGCATCAAATGCAAAACCATATCTGTTGAATGCTTTAACCAGATCAAAACCTGACAATTCATCTAATCCTCCATTCATACCATTCTACCCTAGTCCTCTGATCACCATTAAAAAATCCATCTTTCCACCTTCTCTCCAACCCAAGCCAATCACATTGGAAACTTTTCTAAACCCAAAACCTAGGCTGAATGTTGATCATTTATTTACAAGTTTTTTGAAAGAAATAGAGATGTATTTAGGCTCTGTTCAGAGGAAGTGCTCATCAACAATGGATGCAAAGGAATCTGATGCCATTTGGAATGGCTTCATAAACAGATTCAATATTGTAGCATCAAATCTGAAGAACATCTGTTCTGATGATGCGAAGCTCAGATTTGCTGAAACTGCTAGAAGTTTTTTCTGGACAGTTAAAAGATCTGCACCATTGCTTCTTAAGGATGCTCCTTCATCATCTGAAGTTTGTGATACATAAGTAAACGCTGAATATGCATCTGTAGACAACTCTCTAGCTATGACTCTGGTAGAACATCCCTCTGGATCTGATGCCCCTAACTCCAAATCCCCTATGGAAATTGACTCTGTTCATGCTTCAGAATCTGTCCCACCTTCTTCATCTGAGATCAAGAAAGAGTATCTAGATCTTGAAGATAAGATTGCAGTTCTGAAAGCTGATCAATCAGAGATTAAGTCATGGATGGCTAAGCAAGATAAGAAGTTTGAAGACATGGCTCAGTGGATGTCCAAACAAGATCAGAAGAAAGAAACCATGGCTAAGTGGATGTCAAAACAAGAACAGTCCTCTTCTGAGATCACGGATCTGTTGAAGATGATTTTGTCAAAACAATCTTAGTTTATTTTTTTCTGATGTTTGCATCTATTGTTTGCACATGTACTTGAATATTTTCTGATGTTTGTACTTTTTTCTCTGAATGAATGAATGTTTCAATGTTTTCTCTACATGATTTATCTCGTTTGTTTTTCCTTTTATTTGTCTTTTCAAAGTTCTTACTTTTTGCTTATGACAAAAAGGGGGAGAAAATAGATCTGAACTGTTTAATTAAACTTTACCAGAATGAAACTTCAGACATATCAATTTTATCTAACATAAAATCTGAGTGTTTCAGAATATTTGATATATCCGATATACTCTTTAAAAGAAACTCAGTGACTTCCAGATCATATTCAATTTATCAGACTCAGACTCTGAAATATGCAAGAAACTCTGACTCTCAAATGTTTAGAACAATCAAGCTCTAACTCTGAAAAATACTCAAGACAAAAAGGGAACTTTCTATTCCTTATTAATATTTAATTCAGGGGGAGATTCATCATCTCAGGGGGAGTTATAATTATTCTCTTTTCAATTAAACAAAATATCTGATGTTTTTTTCATCATCAAAAAGGGGGAGATTGTTAGAACACATATTGGTTCTTAATAATATCTCTATGTTTTGATGATAACTATTATGAAATTTTGTAATTAAGAATTATAGACTCTAAAATTTGCTTAAGAATGTTTGCTGCAGATATTAAAGTAAATATCACTCCAGAAGCAAATCAGATCTGAACATAAGAAATATGCAAGGCTCTGAAGCATCAGAAGCATTCCTTAGAAGATTCTGAACGCTATCATTAGAAGATTCTGAACGCTGCCATTAGAAGATTCTGAGCGTTGCCTCCAGAAGGATCTGAAGCAGAAGCTCCAGAAGGATCTGAAGCAAAAGCTCTAGAAGAATCTGAAGCAAGTCAGAAGCATCTGGAACAATGAAGAATTTTGTATGAAGAGTTTTCAAGCATAGTTACTTCAGAAGACTCTGATAGTACTAACACTGCTAGTACTGAGGATCTGACTCAAAACTCTGCTCTGAACTTATACACGCTAAAAGCACACTTACTGCAAAGACTCTGATTCAGCAAAACTCTGATCAACATCAGAAGGCTCTGATCAAATTAGACTCTGATGATTCTTGCTGAAAATTGTTGAAGAAGAATTCAAAGATTATGTCCGTTGGAATATCCAAACGACTCCTTCCTTATTTATGCTAGACACAAGAACACAGACAAAAAGGATTTCTCTGTGCTTTCTTCTTCTAGGAAAGGTCACTTGATGTGAAGACAAAAAGGGCTCAGAACTTTTGGTACACACTTCTCAACGTGAAATACTCTTGGATCACTGTGCCTATAAAAGCAAATCTCCACTCATCTTCTTCAGTTGACGCATTACTTGAAAAGAATTCATTATCAAAGCTCTCATGCAACTCATATATTCTTTCTAGAATTATTTCTTTGTTCTTAATCTTAAGTGAAAAATCATATTTGTGATAAAGCTTTATTAGAAGCATCTTAACACTTGTATTTATTATTACATTTGATTGCAAGAAAACCTTAAGAAGATCCAGTTAGGATTAGTAGTTCTTGAGAAGACTTTGAACAGTTGTTCTTAGTGCTTACTATTGTAATCAGTTGATTAAATAGTGGATTAAGTCCTTGATTGAGAAAGGCAAATCACTCTAGAAAGGGTGGACTGGAGTAGTTGAGTTCAACGAACCAGGATAAAAATAATTGAGTTTTTACTTCTAAGTTTTTATCTAAATACTTATTCAACCCCCTTCTAAGTATTTTCTCACCTTTAGTATGTAGTGGGCATCTATCTCAATGTGTTTGGAACGAGCGTGCATAACTGGATTGGATGCAAGTGACTTAGCACTTAAGTTATCACACTATAGGACTGGCTTTCTAGGCATTGGTAACTTTAGTTCTGCCAGTAGTGATCTAACCCTTGCTACTTCAGCTGCAAGATCAACCAAAGCCCTGTATTCTGATTCTGTGCTTGATCGTGACACTATTTTTTGTTTTCTTGAGGACCAAGAAACTAGTGTTTACCAAGAAATACACATTGGCCTGCCATGGATTTTCTATCATCAGTACTAGTTGCCCAATCTGCATCAGAAAACCCTATTATGTCAAGGTTATTAAAAGGTTTTATGTGCAAAAATAGATCTACCGTGCCTTGAAGATATCTCAATATTCTTTTTATCCCTTGCCAGTGATCCATGGTAGGTGAACTCATGTATTGACTCAATTTTTTGACAGCAAATGCAATGTCAGGTCTTGTGTTAGTCAGGTATTGCAGTGCACCTATTGCTTGTCTGTACAAAGTAGAATTAGACAATGGTTCCCCCTCAGCAGTGAATTGTCTACCGGCTACCATTGGTGTTGGACAAGATGTTGCTTTCTCCATGTTGAACTTCCTAAGCATATCCCTTATGTACTTTGTTTGTTTTAGATACATTCCACTATCATTTCTGTGAACTTCAATACCCAGAAAATAATGTATGTGTCCTAAATCTTTCAGTGAGAAGGCAACATTAAGTTGATTGATGAATGTCTCTAAGAACTTGTTGTTGCTACCTGTTATTATTATGTCATCAACATAAATAAGGAGAAATGTGATATGGTTTATACCTCTAAGAGTGAAAAGGGATGAGTCACTTTTAGTGTTTTGAAACCCCCATTTTAGTAGAGTGTTTCTTAAGCTGTCAAACCATGCTCTTGGAGCCTGCTTTAGTCCATAGATGGCTTTGGACAATTTGCATATGTGATTAGGTTTGGTTGAGTCTATGTATCCCTCAGGTTGATACCTAAACACAGTTTCCTTGAGACTCCCATTTAAGAATGTGTTATTTATGTCCAATTGCCTAACTTCCCAATTGAGATGTACAACAATAGCCAAGATGATTCTTACTGAGTTGGATTTGACCACTGGGCTGAATGTTTCATCAAAGTTTAGGCCTGTTGTTTGCTGAAACCCTTTTGCAACTAATCTTGCTTTCCTCCTTTCAATTGAGCCATCTACTTTGTACTTAGTCTTGAAGATCCATTTTGAGTCTATGATGTTTTCTTGACCCTGAAATGGAACTAATGTCCAAGTCTGATTGGACATTAGGGCCTTGATTTCTGCATCCATAACTGCTCTCCATTTTGGTTTTATTAGTGCCTCTTTGACATTTTTTGGTTCTTTATCATCTCTATGTTCCTCTGCCAGTCCTATGTAAGGCTACTTAGGCTTGTAAATCCTAGCTTTACTTCTGGTGCGCATCCAATGAGTGTTGGTGTTGTCTTGATGAGTTTGTTGATTAATATCGGGTGCAGTTTGATTGTTGCTCTCGACTGGTTCTGCTGAGGTTGAATCATCTGCTTCGCTTTCTCTTGATGTGTTGCTATCTACATCCGCAAAGGACTCGCTGAGATTTGGTTGAATTTCACCTGTAACACTATCAACTGGACTATTAGTTGAATTTTCTTCATGCTGGTTTTCCGCCAAGTTGTCGGGTTCAGCTGTGTTGTTTGTAGTGGTACCTGCAGGGCAATTAGGCAACATAATAGATGTATTTTCAGTCAGTCTCTTTAATGGATTTCTTGTGTCAATGAAACCATCAAGGAAGGGAAAGTGATTCTCATTGAAGATCACATGTCTTGAGACAAAAATTCTCCCATGAGAGTTGATGCACTTGTAGCCTTTGTGTGAGTTGCTGTAACCAATCAAATGGTTTCAAGTCCTCATAGTTGGGTTCTTTCTTGAAAATTAAGGATTATGGACTGTTATTTGGATTTATTGATGATGGCAATCTATTGACTAGGTAGACAGCAGTGGAGAAGGCTTCCCACCAGTAATGTAGGGGCATTTTGGCATGTGCTATAAGTGTTAGTCCTAGTTCAACAATATGTCTATGCTTTCTTTCAGCCCTGCCATTTTGTTGAGAGGTGTAGGGACAAGACATTCTGCATAGAATTCCTGATTCAGTGGCAATTTTTTGAACTGGTCTGTATTCACCACCTCCATCACATTGAATGATTTTTATTTTCTTGTTAAATTGATTTTCAACCATAGCTTTGAACTGGTTGAAGGCATAAATTGTTTCTGATTTTTGTTTCAAGGGAAAAATCCATGTGAATCTACTAAAATCATCAATAAAGTGACATAATATTTAAACCCAGATGAGGACAGAATTGGAGCAGGACCCCATACATCGGTATGAATTAAATCTAAAATTTCACTAGCATGAAAGGAAGAAGATTTGAAAGGTAACAAGTGTGATTTGCTAAATTGACAAGCTTCATAGAATGTAAAATTGTCACTAGATGATATCTTCACATTGAATTCCTTCAACACCTTTTCTAAAACTTTATTATTTGGATGTCCAAGCTTTCTATGCCAGTTTTCCTTAACAGACATGTAGATAACACGAGTCTTTATTGATTTGAGGGCTAACATCACAAAGTTGGTATAGGCCATATTTAAGTTTCCCCTTTAAAAGTGTCTTCCCTGTTAGCTTGTCCTTCACAAAACAATAATTTGCATCAAATTCAACAAGTATATTGTTGTCGGCAGTTAACTTAGATATACTCAATAAATTTTTGGTGATTTCTGGCACATACAACACATCATGCAGGTTGAGGTTACTCAATTTGGTTGAACCTGAGGCAATTATTTTCAATTTATCTCCATTACCAACTAACAAAGAATTCTTACCGTTGCTTTCACTGAGGTCTTGGATTTTGCCAGTTTGGTGTGTTACGTGATTGCTAGCACCACTGTCAAAATACCAGTCATAGTCATGACCATGATATGGTGAGGCTATGAAGGCATTGTGTGTTCCTTGTTTCTCACCCTCAACATAATTATTTTTTCCTGTATAGGACTTATCAAAACAATAATAACATTGTACTGTAGTATGACCGATTCTGCCGCATACCTGGAACGTTGGTTTTGACATCCTTCATCTTCCTCTACCACCTCTCATGCCTCTGAAGTTAGATCCTCTCCAATTTCCTCGTGATCCAAATATGTGGCTTCCCGTATCATTTTTACTAGCAAAGTTTGCAGACGCATTCAAGTTGATATTGTTGAAGCTGTTGAGCTGATCCAATCTACTTTCAAAGCCTAGTAATTGGGCTTGCAAGTCAACCCAACTTAAGTTGACCTGGTCGGAAAATTTGACTATTACTGGATTGTATTCAGAATCCAACCCATTCAATGTCTGAATCATCAGGTCAGAACTAGAAATGGGTGATCCTGCCAGTTTTAATTTGTCAGCAAGATTCTTCATCTTAGCAAGGTATTGCTCCACCTTCATCTCTCCTTTGCGTGTGTTGTGAAATTCTGACTTCAGGTAAAGGATTCTTGACCTGGTGTGTGCACCTGCAAGGCTTTGAGCTTCATCCCAAAGTTGCTTGGAGGTTTCACAATGTAGCAGCTGAGTTGGAATATCAACTGCCATGGAATTTATCAGCCATCCTAAGAGGGCTTGATCATGAGCTTGCCAATCCTCATAGTTAGGATTGATTTTCTTAATTGTGTCAGCTGAGGTGACAAATTATTCTAGACATTCTTTTATACCTAGCATATAGCCATCGAGTTTGCAGCCTCTAATCAATGGTAAGACCAATGATTTCCATAGTGGATAGTTATCTCTGTCCAACTTGACAGAAACTATTTGAGGAAGGTCGTTTTTCTGGTTTGAGTTTGCAACAAATGACATGATTGGTTTGGCTGGATCGAGAGCCTTTAGGCTTAAGAGCTCTTGATACCAAGAAAGAAATTTTTACTGTATTTTTGGTCATATTACATAGATTAAGTATGCTTAATACACGTAGAGATATGAAACCATGATCCTAGAATCATGCTAATGGTAATTACGATAATTGCTATAATAATGCAGAATGATATGCAGTAAATATATTGATATGTGATTCCTATAATTAAGGATCACCATATCATAGAAATTAAGTTATGATCCTTAATAATTAATTATGAGATTATGACTTTTCTCTAACTTGCGATACTATACAAAAATTGTAAAAGTGATTTAAAGAAGAAGAATGTACATGAAATTTATAGTGGTTCAATTTATTCTTTCTCACTAGACTTTAATCCCCTTTTGAATAGTTTCACCTTTAAAAAATTGTAAGACGGATAATCAACAACGTTGAACACTACAAACCAATTACTTTGGCCAACACAATTCTAAATTGATTTTCCCTTCTATTACAGCTGAACATTGAAACTGTCAATCTTTCAAGATCTTTATTTTATTTTGATCCATAATATTACTAGACACAAAAATCTTGCTCAAAACTTTCGTTCTGCAACGACCTTTACTCATTTTTACTGACTCCTTACCTGATCCTTTGTTCTTCCCAATAATGATTGGAAAACTTTCAACTTTGTATTGTAGAAATCTTTACACAATTTTACCAAAGTGTTCAACGTAGTATAAAGATTATTCTTCTCTTTTCTTGAAGTGGATCTCGAAATACCATAGACACAAAACAATCATTTATCCTAATGCCCACAACAAAACTTCACAAAAAATATTAGATTTTGCAATGTGCCTTGGACCTATCAGTCACACTCAGTCTTTAGAGTTGAGCACCATAAATTTCTAGATCTCATAAAAAAAATATTTTAGGAAGTTTTTCACAAAGTTGAAACAAGAAGAAGATGTGTTTGTTAAAGAAAGAACACCCATGGATTTTTCTCAAGAATTATGAAAATGTGGAATTTTTTTATCTTACTTGATCATAAACAACACTATCAATAAGTCATATGAATGTGTAAGAATTGATTTACTCTAGTATTTTTTTGAAAATTGTCAAAAATAATTTATATATGTGTTAGAGGTTAGACATAAAAAGGTGAGGAAGATAACAAATGATTTGAGTTAATCATATAATTATGATTTGAATCAGCAAAAACAATGAATTAAATCAAAGTAATAAAATGCGCAAAATGTCATTTTTATTTGAATCATGATTTGTACCCATGATTCGAGTCAGGCAAAAGAGTGACTCGAGTCATGGTTGGTTTTTTCAAAAAGTGTATGGTTATGGTTCGAGTTAAAAAGATTGTGATTTGAGTCAATGATTGTTGTGATTTGAATCACGCATATCCTTGATCTAATCAACTAGTCAGTGGAAAAATCTATATTTAGATTTGATGTTTGATTTGAATCAGCCATATGCTTGATTTGCATTAAGCTTTAAAAAAAACCTTATTTTAAGTTTTCTAACTTGTGATTCAAGATACACACAAAATGTTGACTTTGACCAACTTGCTCAAATTTGAAAAACACATTGACATGAATTCAAATCTTATTTATTGAATGTAAGGGTGATTTATGGTACAATTTTAATCGAATAAATGAATTACACGTAAATTGAAATAATAACAAATCAAATTAAAAATAGCAAAAACTATATAAAATATCAAAATAAAAATGATACTAGATGAGCAATTTGAGTCTCTGCCTTTTTTATGTTTGGTAAATTTGAGATATTATTTTATTTAAGCAAATTGATTGGATTACCTATTATTGATCAACATACAAATGATACATAACTTTTTGAGACCGTTAATACACAGTTCTTGAGCTCTCAAACCCCATTGCATTAAATATTTAATACGCCTAAATATGATGATAATATCTCGCAAACTTCTTTCCCTTTGAAAAATATCAAAAGCGAAAAACAAAAATAAATATGCAAAGACGAAACAACTATAGCATGAAAACGCACTCGAAATACCTCATATTAGCAAACTAGCAAATCAGAAATACACATACAAAAAAAACATACAATGCATTTTAAGAATAGCCACAAAGATGGAAATAGCATATCAATGAAACAAAAATGGCAGAGATTTACCAAAATAAGGTAAAACGGCTAAAAACATGCCACAACATATCCATCAAAAGCTTAACCAACAAACATCCACAAAACAGTAGAAAATTCAAAACTAATATCCAAAAAAAAATTGAATTAAAATGTCATGGAATGTTATGAAATGGAATACTTATTTAGTCTTGGAGTCATATAACTTAATGTAACGCCCTGTATAAGTGCCTATTGGCATAATTTACATACTTGACCATTTTACAAAACATAAAAGAACAACAGTGGTACAAGATATAGAAAGAGCCAAACAATAAAATCTAAGATTTGAGTACAATATCCATCATTATACAAGATACATAATACACAAAAAAAATTATCTAAGCTTTTCTTGAAACATCCATGCATAGCTCCACCTGTAAACTAAATCTACAAACAATACCTGAAAAACAACAACAATAATGGGGTGAGATAATAATTTCAGTGAGTTTCCCTATCTTATGGGTTCACTCGGCTCTACAGGGTTCTAATCAAATTCTACCTCAAGTGAAAAGGAAAAAGGATCAGACTTGAGTTCACACAACTTGCAATATATGGAAACACGCCTCTTGAGTCCACCAACTCAAACAATCACTAATTGAAAAGCATACCAAGGCATCTTTCCCCGACCAACCCTACATCTAGAGTTATCGACACGGGTCATTGATCCTTGTATCTACTTTGACATACAAAATGGATTCAGATTCAAGGTAATTTCCACATGAATCGTCGCTTCCCATGGGACCTCTCCCATCTCAATCCTTTTACTCGTAGGTTCCATTCGTACACATGAGGTAAATTAATGGATTTTAATTCAAGGTTCTTTCCACATAAATTGTCACTTCCCATGGGACCTCTCCCATCTCAAGTCTTTTACCTGTAGGCTCCATTCATTTAAGGGAACTCCTGTCAAAGTACTAATGTGTACATTCCAAAGGAGCTCTACATAAGCATCAACTCTTGGGACGACATCCATAAAGGTTGTTTCCAACTATGTGATAAAACACAACACAACGTGATTGTATTCGAAAATCACAAGGCAATCACATTCACCTTAATCACATAACAAACACATGTTCCATACAATACATCTCACTCGCAACTATGGAGACCATTCGTCCATGACACACACCTAGGTATCATAGTATGAATGTCATCCTATAGTATTATCTAAATCATACTTGCAACCTATTTCTTTTTTTAATCCATTTCCTAGTTTTAAGCCTAGGTTTCGTCACTTATCTTCTTAGTGTTTTAAGCATGTTATCACACAATCAAACATATGAACATATATATGTATATATATAAAATATGTATAGTTACATAACAAGTCAAGTATAAAAAATGCACACAAAACAAAAGATTATCATAATAAATAGGACTTTCGGAGCCAAGCCCCTCACCAAAATACGACTTTTAGGATAAGGGTCTCTCACTAAAATATCAAACCATTTCACATGGTGCTCATACAATACTAGGTGTTCATTTTCACCCATTCACGTATCATTTCCAACGCTTATGACCGCACCTCAATCCGAGTTACAGTTCACAAGATACAAAGAAAACAAGAAACGGGAAAACTGCACCTTGTCATGGTCGGACAACAAGCAGAAGGCGAGGCTGGCTCACTTTTAGTTCACACAGTAACCCCAAGACAAGGGACATACTGAATTGAATTTGGTTCATTCACATAACAACAACAAAGCGAATAGCTCTCTTTCCGTTTGCTGAGGCTCGCACAACGACTGTAGTAGAACTCAGGTCGCCTAGAGCTCGCACAACGGCTCATGCGAAATCCAGAATTCCAACAACGTGAAAATAAAAGCATTGATAAGTGCTAAAATGTACTGATTTTGAGTGTAAATAATTGGCACTTATTGGCTTAATTCAACCAATAAACCTCAACTTTTATGCATATGTTGTATAGTTTACATTATAGTGTATATATTGTGTGTCGCATAAATTTCATTGATTTCAATTGATTTTTTCTCATTTTTTTGTATGTATATAAGCAATGATATTTTGTAATTGTCTTATAGAGCATTGAATAAGCTTTCCAATGCTTCCGACCGCGCGTAAAACAGAGTTACGGTTCAAAAGTTATGGTCGAAACAAGTGTTGGTTTGCTGTCATGTTCGCCAGGCGAACAGAAAATTCTAAAACGCATGAAAAACTCTATTTTGGCAGTAGCAAAAGATGCATATGTTCGCCAGGCGAACGGGACTTCGCCAGGCGAATACTGGATCCCATTTTTGTCTATTTAAGTGATTTTTGAGCATTTTTTAGGGCATGTTGTTTGGGAACTTTTTACCCCAACTTCATCAAACACATTCTTGAGTAGATTTAGCTTAGAAACAATATTGGAGGGTGCATCTTGACGATCCGGAGTCGAATCTACTTCAATCGGAGTTGACAGACCGTGAGATTTGTGTTCTTTTTCCTTCCTCTCTATGTATTTTTCATTTGTTGGGGTTTTGTATGTAAGTTTATCTTGATTGTATGTATATTTATGCATCTTTGTATAAAATCTCTTTTACAACTCTTTATCGATGGTTATCTTGATTTTTTACTTAATGGGTTTGGATTGCTATAGACATATACTGTTTGAACTCGATCTAAGATGAACATCTATTAGATTCTAAATGCTAGAGATAGATTTAGGACTAATATTCACGTGAGTATCGATTCTTAATGCTCCGTGTTGTCGAGTTGTGTGAGAGATCAACAATGAGACGATACGGTTGATCTCTCGACTTTGTGTTAGAGATAAACTCTGTTGTGAGTGATACGTGATGATATTGACGAGTGAATTAGGTTACGTGCATTTGATCCATATAGTTTTTAGTACATGAAGGGTAGAATGAAATACAACTCCTGACGAGTTTTCTCATTTCTTAAGAATGTATTTATTGTCTTGTCTTATGTTTTTTTTCCTTTTACATTTTTTATCTCAAACCATTTAAACCCAAGCTTAGAGATATAGAGATGGTCGAACGACATTCTTTCCCTCACACTAATCCCTGTGGAGACGATAAATCCCGGAGGAAATTCTTCCGAAAATAATATTTTTGCTTGCTGCTTTACCGCTTCAACAAAATGGCGCCATTGTCGGGGATTGGTTTTGATATTGAGTTGCATTGCGATAGTTTCTATATTTCTAAGCTTTGCAGAAATTGTATATATATGCTTGTATAGATACTTGTTTTGCTTTTGTCTTCTATTATGTTTGTTTAAGTGTTGTATATATTTTATTCTCGTAACATTTGTTCAAGTGTTTGGTTAGGACACTTTCTTTAGGTTGGCGCTTTGATAAAGCATCAGCGTGTATGTGAGGAAGTTAGGTGTCGAGCTAACGACATGAAACAAGCGCTTGTTGGGAGGCAACCCAATGGTTTTTGAGTTTGTATAGCTTTATGTTTATTTAGTTTAATTCAATTTTGTTAGGTTGTTAGAATAATGTTTGTGTTTGCTCTCAAGTTTGTTTTTGATTAGCTTGAGGATGCATTTTGTGATTTTTCAAGTTTGACCGTTTCAACTTGCGAATGTATGGTTTTGATATTGTTTGAAGTTGGTACTTTGTAAGGTACTCGTTATCACTTTTCTAGAACATAGCATGATTATGAGACTTTTCATTTGTACAATTTTCATGTCATTCATTCTTTTGCCATACTTGTTCAGTTTTGAATCACTTTAGAACAAAACCTTTTTGTGAGGAGCTTTCCATTGTTTACTATATGTAGGAGACCAACATTCTTGTTTAACTCGGTTTTATTATGTTTAATCTTGTATTTGTGTTGATTTGTATGATAGCACTAAAATGATCAAGGCATTTTATTCGATTTTGAGCATACCTACTTGACCAAATAATCAATCTACCTTGTGAGTGAGTGAGAATTTGCTTACCCCATTTGAGCCTTTTTTTTAGAATCCATATTGGTGTTAAGTTCATTTTTGTATGGATTCTAATACTTTTTCTTGAACTATAACCATGACTTGTTATTTGAGTTTTTACCCTTGCTTAATAAGTTTGGGAGCATTCATGTCACTATGTGTGGTTGTATTCAAGTTGGGGAGAAGAGGTTGGTTGCTAAGAGGTTGAGAAAAAGAAAAAGTTTGAAAAAGAAAGAAAAGAAAAAAATGAAAAAGAAAAAGAAAAAAAAAAGGGAAAAAAAAAGAGAATAACGTTTTGCTAATAAGTTGTGTAGAATGGTGTAACAATTTGGAAAAAAGGAAAAGGTGATTGGAATTTGTGAGTGCTTGAGATTGTGAGAAATGATCGCTCTCATTTGATTAGGCAAGTTTTTGTTCTTTTACCTTGAGAAAAACAATTGTTTGTTACCCAAGCCACATTACAACCCTTAAAGCCCTTGTGATTTTTGCTTTTATACTGTTTAATATGAGTTTTTTCTTGATGAATGCATAATTTAACTTGTTGTTGGCTTGATTGTTGGGTGAGAGTTAAGCCCCTCGTATTTTTTTTATTCATCTACCGATGAAGTGTGTGCTAGGTGTGATTCATTTTTGAACTTTGTATTGTCTTAGAATTTTTGACATGTGTTTTGTATTTAGGAGTTGTTTCATTTTCATGTTATCGTTATAGTTTAGTGGTATGTTTTGCTTTGCATGTACGTTTTTGTGTTGAACCATACATTTGTTTTTGTTTTTCAAAACTTGTTGAATCGTGATTGCTTGGTTATTACTTTTGTTTCCTTGAGTTGATCGATTCTTGTTTGAGGACAAACGAGTTTAAGTTGGGGAGAGTTGACAAGTGCTAAAATGTACTGATTTTGAGTGTAAATAATTGGCACTTATTGTCTTAATTCAACCAATAAACCTCAACTTTTGTGCATATGTTGTATAGTTTACATTATAGTGTATATATTGTGTGTCGCATAAATTTCATTGAGTTCAATTGATTTTTTCTCATTTTTTTAGGTATATAAGCAATGATATTTTGTCATTGTCTTATAGAGCATTGAATAAGCTTTCCAACGCTTCCGACCACGCGTAAAACGGTGTTACAGTTCAAAAGTTATGGTCGAAACAAGTGTTGGTTTGCTGTCATGTTCGCCAGGCGAACAGAAAATTCTAAAACGCGTGAAAAACTCTGTTTTGGCAGTAGCAAAAGATGCATATGTTCGCCAAGCGAACGGGACTTCGCCAGTCGGATACTGGATCCCATTTTTGTCTATTTAAGTGATTTTTGAGCATTTTTTAGGGCATGTTGTTTGGGAACGTTTTACCCCAACTTCATCAAACACATTCTTGAGTAGATTTAGCTTAGAAACAACATTGGAGGCTGCATCTTGACGATCCGGAGTCGAATCCACTTTAATCGGAGTTGACAGACCGTGAGATTTGTGTTCTTTTTCCTTCCTCTCTATATATTTTTTATTTGTTGGGGTTTTGTATGTAAGTTTATCTTGATTGTATGTATATTTATGAATCTTTGTATAAAATCTCTTTTACAACTCTTTATCGATGGTTATCTTGATTTTTTACTTAATGGGTTTGGATTGCTATAGACATATATTGTTTGAACTCGATCTAAGATGAACATCTATTAGATTCTAAATGCTAGAGATAGATTTAGGACTAATATTCACGTGGGTATCGATTCTTAATGCTTCGTGTTGTCGAGTTGTGTGAGAGATCAACAATGAGACGGTACGGTTGATCTCTCGACTATGTGTTAGAGATAAACTCTGTTGTGAGTGATACGTGATGATATTGACGAGTGAATTAGGTTGCGTGCATTTGATCCATATATTTTTTAGTACATGATGGGTAGAACGAAATATAACTCCTGACGAGTTTTCTCATTTCTTAAGAATGTATTTATTGTCTTGTCTTATGTTTTTTTTCCTTTTGCATTTTTTATCTCAAACCATTTAAACACAAGCTTAGAGACGTAGAGATAGTCGAACGACATTCTTTCCCCCACACTAATCCTTGTGGAGATGATAAATCCCGGAGGAAATTCTTCCGAAAATAATATTTATAAAAGCATCCATGGTCAAAACCTCAACCCATAACACCAAAACACATCCAAACACTCCAACAACATGGTAGAAAATGATTAAACATACAATTCATCAAAACATCATGCATCAACATCAAATTTTACATTTAAACATATTTTTCACACAAAACATAACCCACCCATTTCTCATATCCCCCCCCCCCCCCCCCTAAATGTTATGCTATCTAATGGAACTTACCTTGCAATGAAGAAAATGGGATGAATTGATGATCAAGGTAATTAATCGAAGAATCTCTTCCACTTCCTCCATGATTCTTCTTCTTCCCTTTCTCTCTTTTCTTACTATCTTTCTTCTTTCCTTTTTCATATATATATATATATATATATATATATATATATATATATATATATATATATATATATATATATATATATATATATATATATATATATATATATATATATATATATATATATATATATATATATATATATATATATATATATATATATAATGGTATAGAAATATCTCCATCTGACATTTGTCACTTGACACCAATTGACCAATTATTAACGTTGCCAAAATATCCTCTCTTATGCTTATTAATAATGGTCTGTCTCTTTTATCAACAATTAATTTCTTCAGAGTTCACTAGTTACTTTATTGGTACCAACTGATAACTTTTAGAGCACCTTGGGAGTTTCAATTGTTTCAAATAACAAAAGATAGAGTACATAGGAACTTAATTAATCTCAAATGGAACCCATTTGAGCATTTAAGGAAATATGGGATATTACACTTAATTTCATATTTCAGTTTGCTCCCTTATGTAATAAATGTTACAATTAAATCCCTTAATAATCATTCTGTTAACAAACTTGATCCATTCCATTAATTTGGCAGTGAAAATGTTAATTTGGTTGATGTGGCATGACAACAAGGATTAGTATGCATTTGTGACTCAGCATACTACATTATATTAATGTTGTAACCTCATTCTTTGTTCAATGTCCATTTTCACGTTAGGGTTACTATTCATCATCTTCTTCCTCCTTCTTCATACAAATTCATGAGAAAATCTTGTTCATATAAACAATTTGTATCCTAAATTATGCAAAGATGTCAATTAACTCCAACAATAATTCAAAATCAAACACCCAAAGGTATGAGTCATCTGGATCTGTGGTGATAAGAAACCAAAGGGTGGATCATTTGTGCCAAGAAGAGTGTGTAATGTGTACTGTTACAAATTTGAATAGTTTCAATATTGAGAAAAAGTTTTGGGATTGTAGGAATTACATAAATCATTTAGAGAAGGGATGCAATTTTTTCAAGTGGGTAGGTGATGAAGTTGTTGATGGAAGGGATTTGAATATTCAAAGGTAAAGAAAGAAAATATTTCAAGTTGAAGAATGAGGTTTTTAGCATAAGAGAAATGTTGAAAAATGCAATTTTGTTTGGCAATATTAGTTTAGAGTTTAATTTAGTTTTTGTAACCATGTATTTGAAATAGATTTGTGGGCATCACAACATGTAATATGTTGTTATGAAATAATGTATGTTTGATGTTGCTTAAATGAAATGGGTTCAATGTTATAAGTGTTATCCATTATTTTACCATTTTTGTTCTAGTATGATTTAGTGGTCTGTAATGTTGCATAAGGTTGACTTAAGTGAAACAAAAATATTATACAAGGGACTTGACTGAAACAATGGAATAAAACAGGGACTGTGTTTTTTATTTGGTTCTATGTTATTTATATTTGTTCGCAGTTTTATGTTGAATCATGTAAAGAACAAGTTGATGGATATTGCTTTATCAAAATATTTTGCATTATAAAAGCATGTGTTCTTTCACAATAATACCAAAGGGCATAATGTTAGGATTTATTTCCACTAATACAAAAAAAAAGCCTAATTTAGTGTTCATTGACACTAATACACAAAATCCTAATTATGTGTTCATTGACACTTAGTTCCACACAAAAAAGTGAAATTGGATCTAGTTGCAGTTGCTTCAGGCTAATTTGTTTCAAGCTAAGTTGTTGCAGACTGACTTGCTTCAACCTGACTTGGTTCAGGTTGAGTGGTCTGACTTGGTGCTAGCAGTTTGTAGGTTGCTTTGTTGTGCCCCATCATGTGGCATCCACTGCACTTGATACCAAAGCTAGCTCTCTTTAGCTGAGTCCCATCCCTTATACTCTTTGATGCATCTATAGTCCTTTTCTTCTTTGGCCTTCCTGGTTGCCTTTTGATTGGTCGTGGTTGTAATTCAACATAATTTTTTTTTCTCCCAAAGAGTTTCCCCATTCACTGGAAAAATTACAGATGTATAGCATGCCTCATACATTTGTTTTTTTGTAGCAATCTGGAACATAATTTTCAATCTCCAATTTTTGAGATTTCATGCAAGAGATTGCATGACAACATGGTAAACCTATTAGCATTCATCTCTTACAAGAACAAACCTTGGTGAAAAGATTCACAATATACTTTTCTCCATTATATGAGATGTGTCTCACCTCATAATCATACTCACATGTATGCATGTTTAATATAAAACAAATTAGACACACATCTTTATGAACAAATATAAAACACACATGTTATTGAACAAATACCTCACAATCCAATCATTTGCTTTTTTCCATATTCTTTTGCAATCTTTTTCTTGATATTGGATAGAATATCACCTTCAAACCTTGCAGTTCTCTGTATGTTCAACTCCCACCTTTGCATGAGATACACTCTGATTTCTTCAATCATTATTATGATTGGCTTGGCCCTAGTTGTTACAAACACAGAGTTGAAAGCCTCTGACATGTTGTTCACTAGGGTATCACATAAAGAATTGGTCTTGAAGAAAGCCTTGCTCCAAAACCTAGTTGGTAGCTTTATTAAGTGGTTGAATGCATCTTCATTAACAACATTCATTTCCAACATGGCTTTTTCAAAAGCATTTGTATAACTGTTTGTAGTAGCTTTCCGCATTAACTCCTTGAGTTTAATTCCTGAGAATTTATTCCTAAAGCTGTTGTATAAATACCTTCATTTACAGACCAATAATGAACATTCAATAAACCAATAATGGGCATTCAATTAACATTAATTAAATAAGGCATATACATGCCACAAAATTTATGGTCCACTTATGGCAACAATTCTTCTAGAGCTGGTAAGAGTCCATATATATATATATATATATATATATATATATATATATATATATATATATATATATATATATATATATATATATATATATATATATATATATATATATATATATATATATATATATATATATATATATATATATATATATATATATATATATATATATATATATATATATATATATATATATATGAATGCATAAGTCATGAAATAGACCCAGAAATGAAAAACATATTAAGGAAATTAATTAAGTAAGTACCTTTTGTTGGTCACTTATGAGTGTGTATGTTTTGCATAGCCTTGTACCTCCTAGATCAAATATAATCAATTTAAGAAACCAAATACATGAATCTCTGGTTTCTCCTTCCGCAACAACAAATGTAATTGGCATCATCTGATCATTTGGATCCCTTCCAATTGCAGCAAGTATTTGTCCACTATAGTAACCTTTCAAGAAGCATCCATCTAAACTTATTATAGGTATGAACTTGAATAAGTTGTCCTTGCATTCCTTAAAACAGATGTAGGTCCTTTGAAAATAAGGGCTAAACTGACTTTCAGGATTCTTAATGCTTTCTTCTCTACCTTGGTATGGTTGACTTGTAACTTTCATTGTTGAACCAGGATTATACCTCAGCAGTTCATGTGCATATTCGTGTATTCTTTTGCACTGCTCCCTAAAAGATCCAACTAAAATGTCAATTTCCATAGTCTTTGCCCTATATGCAAGAGTTTCATTGATCCCCACATTCCATTTCTGTTGGGCCTTCTCCATGATGTCAGTTAGCTTTAAACTAGGATTCTTTCTCACATTGTTGTGTATCTTATTGCTGAGCCACTTAGATGTGAGAAAATTCACCTTGTAATTTATATTACATGTGTGTTTATCAATAATCTTCCTGAGCTACCATGTATCTTCATTTTGATTTTTTGCACAATATGCCTCCCATGGACAACCTTTTTTACATATCACTCTCATCCTTTTCTTGTCATTTTCTTGAACTTCATTTTCTTACTATTGTGTATGGAATATGTCCTAATACTATCCTTAAAATCTTGTTCAGAAGTAAAGTATGTCCCTAATTCCCACTTATAGTCATCCATCCTTTTAGGCATTTTGAAAGTTTGCCAAACTGCTTTTCCAACACAGTCATCTTCACTAAAATACTCTTCAAAGCCATCCTCACTATTCTCATCCTCAATGTCACTCAACCCTTCAAATTTAAATTTGTTTCTTCTTCATCTGCATCACAATATTCCAAAAGACTTCTTTCATCAGATGCTTCACACTCATTAATTTTCTTACATGGTCTTTAAACTTTCTCTTTCCCTTTCCCCTTCCCCTTACCTTTCCCCTTTCCATTACTTTTACCCTTACCTTTACCCTTCCCCCCTTTTTCCTTTTTCAAACCTTTGTTCTTCAACCTCCTCATCTTCAGAAACTTCATTTTCAGCAACTGCTATGTCTTCATTCGTAACTACATCATCATCAGAATCTTCAAAATTGATCCACATTGCACTGTCATCACTGCCACCATATATTCCCTCATTCACCTCTATGTTATAGTTCACATCCTCAACTACCTTTTTTTTACAGTCCAGTCCACCATCTACCTTTATGCTACAGTTCAGTCCCTCTCCCTCACGATGTTCAACTTTAGTGGTCCTCCTCATCATGTTCAACTTCTGTGGTCCCCTCATCATGTTTAACTTCAGTGCCTCCTCATCATGTTCAACCTCAATGGTCCCTTGTCTCTAGCTTTCACATCATGTACAACATTTGTGGTCCCCTTTTCATTTATGTCTCCTCCTTCCACAACAACTTCAATTTCAATGTCTCATTAACCTATAACATTCTCAACCTAAGTTGGCCCATTTTTTAGTAACGTCTCCTTTATTCCCTGCATTCTTAACACAAGTGGTCCCCTCATCATTGTTCTCAACTATCTTAGTTTCAGTGGCTCCTACTTCAACATTGTACTGAAGTGATAATATTGGTTCCTCAATAACATCAGCTTGTAGTATAGGATGCATAACATATAAATGCACTTCCCTAGTCAACTCAGCAATTGTATGCATCCTCCTAGTTCCATTTTCATCTTTCAACTCCACTATGCTATTACACTCCATTTGGTCATAATACCGAAGGCTCTCTATAATTAGATAACCTACATCCTTTAACCCATCCAATATTGAAGTACCTTCAAAAATCAGGCTCAACATCCCAAGTTTCCTCTAAGCCATTATAACCTAATTTCGTGAACTCAGCAAACTCACCCCCACGATGAACAATACATTTAAAATGATTATCCATGACCTAGATAAAGTAACTAAATGAGAAATACATCTAAGGAAAATGAAAAACCCTAAATGAGAAATACAACCAAGGAAGAGGAAAAACCCTAAACAGTTTGCATTATTCGTACCTTAAAACAGATGATGGACGTTGTTCTTCTTCCTCTCAGTAAGGAAGATTCCACAAAACTTAAAAATGAAGATGAGCGAAGTATGAGTAACGAAAAAGAACAAAGTATCAGAAAGGAGGATGAACGAAAATGTATGATACAAACGAACTTAACCATGGAAATTGATTAACATACCTTTGCGAGCGAAGATGAAGATGAATGGTAACTTTGCGAACGAAGATGAAAATGGATGATAACTTTGCGAACGAAGATGAAGATGAATTATAGCTTCCTTAGGGTTTTCTCACTGAGCTCAAGTGAAGTTAAAATGAAACTAGATGGGTTCAAATGAAAAGTTTAAAATTCCTTTAATGTTTATTAAAAATGTCTTAGCATAAATATTTGTCACCTAAGGAAGCCCGACTGGACTGTCACCCTAGCAAAAACTAACAGAAATTAGGTATGGCAAAAAAACTCGGGCCCGCTCGGATCCGACCCGAAATTAACGGGGGAAATCCGATTTGATTGGGTGAGGGTGCGGGAAAACTCGGTTTGTAATTGCAGGTGCGGGGGCGTGGTAGGGGATGCTACTACCCGCCCTGCACCCACCCCCACCCCATCCGGTCTTATGCTATTTACTTTAATGCCCATATTTAAATTATTTTATTGCACATTTATTCAGTTTTTAAAAAGTAATTAAAAATCCTCATTAGTCATTTCTCACTATTCACTCAAACTCTCATCTTTAGAAACAAGTTTTTTTATTAAAATGGTCAAGTTTTTAATAAAATATATTAATTTTTATTACTATTTAAAAGAAATCATTTTTATTGGGTGCGGGTGCTGGCAAACTCGTTTTCATCAGGAGCAGGTCTGGGTGGTAAATTTTCATCCGACTGAGTTTGGAGACGATGGCGGATCTGTAACAGGGAGGCGGGTGCGGAGCTAGCTAAATTTGCCCCTGCCCCGCCCTGTTGTCATGCCTAACAGAAATACACAACTTTTAACAGAAATAATGACATTCCTAACGTAATTACAAATAAGGAGTCTGAAATAAGGAACTGAACTGAAACTTAAAATTAAATCAAGAGACCAAATAATACATTAAGTCGAAATGAAATGAAATACATGCAAAAATTTAAATTTTAGAGTTGGTTGAAAGAACACTAATCCACGTGTACGGAAAGATGGACAAAGTCAAAATCAAAATTTGAACTCTTCTAAGTAGCAATGACTTCTTTAATTGCAATGAATTGAGCTGACCATTTTTCTTCCCTAGCTTTAGCAGCTTTTTCTTGTGTGGCTTTTCTTTCCCTAGCTTTTGTAGCCGCTTTTTTTCACGCACAATTGAAGAAAAAGATGAACATTACTTCGTAAGTTTTCATCTAATTTTTTTTTAAATTGCCAAAAAAAATAATACAATAACATAAATAGTGGCATGACATTAATTGCTTCAGGTGGAATTAAAAAATTGAAAGAAAAAATTCTCACTCACCTCGCAGCTTAAACACATTGAGTGAGTCAAATTACTAAACATCTAAAAGAATAAAATTTTCAAATGACATGATTGAATCCGAATTTTTTTAGGTGAAATAAAACAGGAATTGTCTATATGACATAAACAAAAGTGATATTAACCCTAGAATATATGAATTATGTGATATGCTTTTGGATGCTCCAAGGAACGATAATGGACCCATATTAGTAGCTAGATAGTTCACATCATCATGCCAACATCAATGACTTATGATAATCACATTATTAAAAGAATAAAGTTCTTGAGTTTAATTGTCGCACTAGTGTCCAATTAAGATTAAAATATCTACCAATTGGTTATATGAATGACATATTTTTTACGGGCAATAACAGTAAGTAGCTCAGCATTCTATTGAACATGTTGTGTTAAATCTAGAACAGGTTGTATAGGTTTGATATTTGGCAACCCGAAGAGCTAAAGACACATTTTCATCTCGTTTTATTGACATTGACAACACACAAATGGCATAAATATATTGTTAATAAGTATGCTGTCAAAAATAAATATTCTTAACACACACTGATCGTTAAACAGTTAAAAAAATTAGAATAATGTTATTTTTGACATCAAGTTTTAGATTTTTTAATATATGAATATATTTTTTCAAATTAAATACTAAAATAACCAAACATTTTAAATTATTTATCAAAATATTCATGTTTTAAACAAAAGAAATTTATATATAAGAAGATGCGTCACTACTATTGACGCATGCACTAAAAAATAATCTCAGCACCATGTTCACTGGTGCATGCAATACTCATGCGCCATTACCTCTGACACATGCATTACTGCCCTTAAAGGATGTGTCATTCCCTTTAGCGCGAGCATGCATTGGTTTTTTTAAACTAAAGTTATAATTAATTAAAAGTAAAACAATTGAAAGAAAAAAAAGAAATTCTAATATTATTAAATTTAAATAGAATTACAAGGCGGGAAATTTTGTAAATATATTTTAACGATGTGCTTGACATAGCGGTCACCGGTTCCACAATCCACTGACGCCCTTCATTGTTGAGGTTGCAGACGATTCCTCTAAGGTGGTTGTTGTCTCCCATTATTCACCTGAGATGTTTGGTGCCAACCTGACCTTCATGCAGGAGATCAAAGACTGTTGAAATATTATATTAGATTTGATTAGATTTAACATTTAAATATAATTCAAGTTGTGTTAGTCCAATCCCAATTAGGGTTGTATATAAATAGTCATATTATGTATCATTATTTGTAACAATTCATTCAATAAATTCTATTTTGCTTATTCTCTCTCTTTCTCTCCTCACTAGTGTCTCATGCACTAGCAAATTAGTATCAGAGCCTGATTCGTAAAGGGACCGACTTACTTGTATCAAAATGCCCAGGAAGAGGTATCCTGTTGAAATCGAAATGCCCAGGAAAGAGATGTATCAAAATTTCTAGTAAGAGGTGCCTAGTAATAGGTGTCAACGGCAGTACAAGTGTATGTGGACAAAAGAGATTCCACTTGAGGGGGAGTATTATGGACTCACACTTGAGGGGAAACATTGAGAATAATAAAGTCAAGTGTGAGTTGGAGTCTCACATTGATTATAAATATGGATAGTTGAGCATTTATAAGTTAGAGAATCCATACACATATCACCTTAAGGTTTTTGGTGAATATGTGATGTCTCTCTCACTTGTGTTGCTTTTGGCCCAATACTTGATGTTTCTCCTCATGTTCGAACAAAGACAAGACACTTTGGAAAAAAATTGTGAACATGGGGTATATGTTAACAGAACCATCGTTCCAACACTATCATGAAGGGATCAGATTGAAAAATGTGGATGCATTAAGGTAGATCGATAATATTCCATTGGAGAAGTGAACCAGGGCATTTAACAATGGTCAATAGTGGGGCGACATGAAAATAAATCTTGTGGAATCAATTAACTATATCTTCAAAGGCATCAAAAACCTATTGATAACTGTTGGTTAGAGCAACTTATTTTAGGTTAGGGTCATTGTTCGAGACTAGAGGTTCAAAATAGAGTTCAACGTAAATTCAGAACGGTTATTTAGTGAAAGTTGTATGAAATTTATTAAGGAGGATACTACCAAAGCTAACATACATGTGGTTACATTATTTGACCGGCGTAAAGTTGGTTCGGTGTACAAGAGACAATGGACCATAATGAGGGGAGGTCAAGAGAATACTATCGGGTCAAGCTAGATTGAGGTTGGTGTGATTACTGGAAGTTTTAAGCCTTATGTATTTCTTGCACCCATGTCATAGCGACATGCTTGTCATCCCCCAAAATTTACCCTCAGATTCTTTGATCTTTAGCATATCATTCCAGGTCAGTTACTCTTGCATAATACCTAATTTATCAGCTAAAATAAACTTGTTGGATTTACAGCCAAATTGGTCAAACCAAAAGTCAATTGTGCGTAAAATCAGTGGGCGAAAATTTTAAAATCGAGCCTGCAAACATCAGTGATATTAATTTATGTTTTGCGTAGTTTAACTTGGTGTGCTCATTTAATTTTTCGACCACTTTTTGGTCACATTTTTGGACAGTTTAAGCCATTTAACCGGGTAAAATTTATTTTGGAATTTGACAAAACGTTGTATTTTTCCAATACGTTTATTTTGCGCTGATCATTTTGGTGTATTTATTTCTTTTTTTCGAGCACTTCGATACTAGTTCAATTTCTCGCTTTTAATTGTTGTTTTTTATTTTAATTTTTAATTAAATAGTTTTATTAGTCAGAATTTTATTCTAGTTTCTTTAATTTTTTTTGTTAGTTTGTTTCATTTTTTTTATAATATTTGACTTTTGTTCTATTTTTGAAAAAACTTAGTAGATAAGTTTCTTAAAGGCATTTTGTTCTTTATTCATTTTTGTGAAAAAAGCACATAGCGCAGCATACAGAAGCAGCAGAAAACGTGACAATAGACACTCAATAACATCACTCTCATTTTTCACGACAAAAAAGATGTAAAGGACAAATCATTCACCTTTTCAAATATACATAAAAAACTCTGAAGCATACACAATATCTATTGATCGTTTCCTTTCCCTCCTTTGGGATAAATAACGTTTGGTGGAGACTCTTTTGTTTGTTTCTGCTGGTTGTTTTTTCACAGTTGCGATAACGTGTTATCATCAGCAACCCACTATCTATTATTCGCTAATTAGCAATTCTTAAAGCTTTTTGATCTTCAATTTATAGAGCTTGAGAGAATAGATCCGTTGAAGGGTACTCTTGAAACATATTCCAACAGCTATATCTCAATATTCAAGTGAAGGAATGGTCAACATCATTGTACAAAAAGTTGCTTATGTGCCACCTTTTTGAGGTAGAGGTAACAGAGTTTTAGTACTATTATATTCATCTTAAAAATCATTCTTATCTTCAGTCTTCTAGCATCTTCAGAGGCTTCATATATTAACTTGATGAAGCGTGTTGTAGAAGAGTCTTTCTTTGTGTAATCTTCAGAACCACAGTCTTTAGAATCTCACATCTTCATTTAGTAGAACCTTGTCATAAGAATCTTCAGCTCTTGGTTCCTCAGAAGCATTATCTTCAGAGTCATCAGAACCTGTTCTATCAGAACCTCATCTTTAGAGTCTTCAGATTTCATTAAGTGTACTTTTGTCTTCAGAGTCTTCAGCACTTCGTTCATTTAGAACCTTGTCTTTAGAAACTCTTCAAAACTTGATCTTTAGAAATGATGTCTTCAGAATCTTTAGAGCTTTGTTCACCAGAACCATGTCTTTAGGAACTTCAAAATGTAAAGCACATTTCTTGTAAGGTTTTCTAGGCTAACTTATAAAGTATCAATCAGAAACTTCATTACTAACGTTCCTTAGAACCGTTGTATTAGAAGTATTTTTTAATCTTGACTTTATCTTGTGCATATATATGTTTTTCTTCTAGAGTGTTGATAATAGAGTCTAATGACATCACACGTCTTCTTATCAGAGTCAGAATCATATTGACAACAACCACACACTAGACAGAAACTATATCATACAAAATTGTTCCTTTATATAACTTGTGCAGTTATCATCAAAACTTAAAGGTCAGATGTAGAGCCAAATCTTGTTCTTACAAAACTAACCATTTTTAATGGCTATATTTTTTTTCCATGTGTTCTAGAGAGATATGGTCCAACTTCTCTCTAGTAACTTATCATACTTACATCCTTTATATCTAGGGTTTCTTTACTCCCCTTTGTTTTAGGGTCCTCGTGGCGTCCTTCCGTTGTATCTTTCCTAACTTATATGGTTTTCTTTTGTCATTGTGGCATCCTTGTTTTTGTGTGTTGTGTTCCAATGGACCCATGAAGGAACATACCCCTCTCAAAGGAAGAAGAAGAAGGAGTAACTGCGGAAGTAGAAGAAGTTTGTGGAGAAAAGGTATTTGAGAGGACATTGGTCGGGAAGTTGTTTACGGACAACCGTTTCAACTCAAGGGCTTTTACCAACACTATGGTGGGAGCATGGAAACTTAAGAGTATGGTGGAGTCATAAGAGCTTAGAAAGAACCTTTTTCTTGTTTCGCTTTGGCTCTAAGAGGAGTCTGGAAAGTGTACTTTGTAATGGCCCGTGGAGCTTTGATAGGAATCTGTTGGTTTTGGATAGAGTGTCTGGTGAAGAATAACCATCAGATTTAAACATGCATTATGAGACTTTCTAGGTTCGTATTTATGAGATTCCTCTTATGTTAAGATCTGAGGCTATGGCAAAGAAGCTGGGAGGAATTTTGGGGGTTTCGAAGAAGTAGACCAAAAGGAAGCTTAATGAAATGGAAGATTCTTAAGGGTGAAGGTGAAGATTAACCTTAAAAAATTGTTGAAAAGAGGAACAGTAGTGAGATTCAAGGATAATAATATTTGAGTGCATTTCAAATACGAGAGACTGTCAATGTTCTGCTTCGTTTGCAGTAGGCTAAGACACCAATTGAAAGACTACGAAGCTGTCAAAGATCTGAGTGGGGGAGGATTTAAGGATTTGGAGGAACAAGATCTGCTGTATTGTACTTGGCTAAGAGCTTCACCACTTCCAAGGTTTCCTGATGAGCAGAAGAAGAAATAATCCACATTAAGCTCGTGCAGTAGAAGCTTATTCAACTTATCTTCTCGTCAAAGCATATGTGACAATAAAGGTAAAGGAAAGGAAAGGAAGGAGAGGAAGGGGAGGTGAACCAACACAAAATAGGGGAGGATAATGTATCCAGAGAGGAAGCTATAAAAGGGAAAGATGTAGCTAAAGAAGGATGCATTCTTGAAATTGAAGTTGTAGCTGAATCCTTGGGGGTGGTGGAGTTATCAAATAAACAGATGGAGGAAAATGGTAAACATAAAGGGGAACCTATGAAGAGGAAGAAGTGGGCAAGAAAGCAACAAACAAGGAGAACTAGTACCAAATAAGCCAAGAAGGTGGAGTTGGAAATAGGAAAGAGACAACTTGTTGATTGCATGATTGTGGAGGGTACCATGGAAGAATGTGGGAGTGGTGAAAATAAACTTAAGAGCCAAGGAGGAGTGATGGAAAACCAAGTTCAAAGACTAGAAGTGGTGTTGGCGAACCAACACCTCCTACAACAATGAATATCCAAAGCTGGAACTGCATGGGGATGGGGAGCCATCGGGCAGTTTGAACCTTGTTGAGGCTCTTGCGTGTGGAAAACCCCAATTTGGTGTCTGTTATGGAAACTAGGCTCAAAATAAATGAGTTCCAAGATGTTAAGACCAGGAGTAAATTGAAGGGTGGATAGGAGTGGATTGTAGGGGCATGGGGAGAGAAAAAGTTGGAGGTCTCATACTTCTATGGGAGGAGGAAGTGCAGGTGTTCATTCTCACATATTCAGTGAATCACATTGAATGATCAATTATTGATGAGTGGGATAATAGGAGATGAACCTTTAACGGGATATATGGTTTTTCATAGGAACAAAATAAGAGAAGAACTTGGGAGTTAATTTAGGAGTTGGTCAACAGGGGAGGGGATAAAGTGCTGGTGATTGGGTACTTGAATGACATGATGTTTGACCATGAGAAAAGAGGGGAAAACAATAGGTTTTTTAGCTAGATATCTATGGGGAGGATTACTACGAATTCTTTAGGCCTATCTGATTTAGGTTTTGTTGGCTTCTCTTTCAGATGGACCAATGGAAGACATGGTAGTGAAAATATACAATGTAGATGGGATAGGGAGCTGTGGAAGACATGGTAGTGAAAAATATACAATGTAGATGGGATAGGGAGCTGGGGACTGATAACTTTGTCAACAAATTCTCTTCTATAACTATGAATCACCTCTCTCGTTTTGGTTCAAATCATGCCGCGTTGAGTCTTGTGTTAGAAATATATATATATATATATATATATATATATATATATATATATATATATATATATATATATATATATATATATATATATATATATATATATATATATATATATATATATATATATATATATATATATATATATATATATATATATATATATATATATATATATATATATATATATATATATATATATATATATATATATATATATATATATATATATATATATATATATATATATATATATATATATATATATATATATATATATATATATATATATATATATATTTCTTTTTTTATTAATATTTCCCTTCTTTTTGATAATGTCAAAAGGGGGAGAAGGATGTTATTCTTTTCTTGCTTGTTGTCTTTCCTTGATCCTTAAGGTACAAATACAAGGCTACTTTAAACCTCAATACAAAATTATAACTTCTTAAACTGAGGGGGAGAAACTTGCCGGAAAGAACACCGCAACAACAAGAGAATGCTTTGTCATCATCAAAAAGGGGGAGAATGTGAAATCAAGATTCTCAGAGATCAACTTATGTTTGGATGAAGACAAATCACTTGACAAAGAAGGAAAAGATGTTCAATCATTTCAAGACATCAGAATCAGGACAAAGACTTGACATGAAGAAATGCTTTCCTCATAAGGTATAATGAAAATCTTCATCAAGTATTTAAGTCCTAGTTGCTCAAAACATTGGAAAACTTTTGCATTACTTTTCACACTAACACAAGCTTTTTAAAACAAAAGTTTTCTAAATTTTTGTAAGTGCAATCGATTGCACTCTTAGAGAAATCGATTGCATGATCAAAATATTAATTCTTTTTTGCTTCTGTTTCAGTAAGCAATCAATTGGTACTTTGGTGCAATTGATTGCATGCTTAAAAATCTTTGTATTTTTGCTTCTGTCTTAGTGTGCAATCGATTGGTGCTTTGGTGCAATCGATTGCTCTGTTGAAAATTTGAAATTTCAAGTGTTTTTGTGAAGGTGCAATCGATTGGTCTATATGTGCAATCGATTGCTCACTAAACGTTTTTGAAAAATCATTCTGAAAAATTACATCTCTTCAACCAATCTTCCATGAATTGTTTCCATTTGAAACATGGTAATTGTTCATCAATTTTTCTGAAGATTTGCATGATATTTCAAGAGGTGTTTGTGTAATATAAATACCTAATATTTCAAATTTCAAAAACATCCTCTTTCAAAAATCTTTAACATATTTTCAGCTTTCCACATCTAAATTAAAAAATTACTTTTCACAAAGAATTTTCTGTATAATTTTCATATCCTTTGAAAGAAAATTCTTGAGCAACAAGTCTTAGATATTTGTGGAAATTTTCATTGAAAGAGGAGATCAATCTCAGTATTGATAAACATTGTATACACTGTTACAAAATCATTACAAATTCAGATTGTATGTATTTCCCTTTGTTGTTCAGGATTGTTGAAAGCAAGTGTGTGCATTGAAGAGGATTGTTCTTCTTGCACTTAGTGTTTAGATCTTAAAGGTGTTTAAGAGCCTTTGATCTATCTATAGGTTAGAAAGAAAGTTGTACGCTGACCCTAACTATAGTGAAATCTCTTTCGTGTGAAAGGGGACTGGAGTACCTTTGGAGTGTGAAGGGAACCAGGATATTTCTCTGTGTTCTTTACTTTCTGCACTTTACCGCTTTCATATCATCATCATATCTCAAGAAAGTAATAAATCAGTCTCTAAAAGCAGAAAATTTCAAAGAACATAATTCACCCCCCCCCCCTCTTAGGTGCAACTCAGACTATCAATTTGCATCAGAGCAGGTTTAGGTAACCTGTTCCTAATCGATCCATTATGGCTTCCGCAGACAACAAAAACATTCAACACCTGCTCTATAAAAATATATGCAACAGTGGGATAGTTTTCAAATGGAGGAACTTAGTCCTTAAACCCACATCTCGATATTTAATTAAAGTGGAAGATTAAAATCATTGAATCATTTCAAAGCATTTAATTACATAAATACATGTTATCAAGTTTGGTTCATCATATATTCATGTTACACAACATCATCAGCTGATACATCACAAAAGAATGCTATACAAGCCTAACTACCCGGTGTTACATATCAGAGCAGTCCGACTCAAAAGAATGAAGTTAAACTCCACAAAAGACCTCCAGCAACCTAATCTGCAATGCCTCATAGAGCATTATAAAACAGCAGAAGGGTGAGAAATATTACCATAATAATCAATGCATAAGATTATATATATACATATACAAATATCAAATACATTTAATCCACATTTCTCACCACGAATCATTTCCATAGTCATATGCATCACATCATACATATAAACAAACATGGACATTCATCAAGCATATCTCATCATGCACATTTCATAATCATCCAATAACATTTTCACTCACAAGCATACCTCATATATCAATAACATTATGCTATGAGACTCCAAACAATTCAATGCAACTCAATGCTATGTGGTACCAACACTCGTTATCATTTTTCGGTTTTTACATTAAACTGGGTCCACTCTTCTAGACCGATAACCAAAAAAAGTCCGTCCTCTAAGCTTTCAAACCCACTCTTCTAGGTTTGGGACAAGTCACTAGTCTCCACAAAACTAACAAGCATTACCTCTTAACTAAATGATGCATATGCAATCAACCACAACAATGCACTTAAGACCGTTCTCGCATCTTAATCTCATGCATTTCAAATAATTCATCTCTTCAAGAATTACATCATGATTGCACACACAACATGTTCACAACAAATCAAGGCATTCACATTTCAATACCATTAACGCAATTCACAAGTTATGCACACATATCCACAATGTTCTCATGCATACTTATCACATAATTGCACACAACATTAAGCATTCACAAATTCATCAGATAATACACACATAATCATTATTATGTTCTCATGTAATCCTAATCAATACAAATAACACACACATCACAATCTAGGATTCACGCCCAAAGGCTACCCACAGCATGTCATAATAGTGCACAAGTATCCGATTAAATAAGTGTATTAAAACATAGTCGAACCACGCAATCGACCTTGGGTGAATCTCAAATAAAACCAAAAAGCTATCATGCTTGCTACTGCTTCGCTCAGCGAGCATTCGCTACTTGCTCACCTAGTGAGCATGCTAGCGAACCTCAACAGACGCTACTGACTTCGTTCGCTACCTGCTCGCTGCAGCGAGTCTCCTAGCGAACCATTTGCTACCTCTTCGCTACACCTTCGCTACCAGCGAACACACGAAAATCCATTTTGTCCAAGTCTGGAACCATTCGCTACTTGCTCGCTCAGCGAGCTCCTAGCGAACGTTCGCGACCTGCTCGCCTAGCGAGCTGCTAGCGAGTGTCTGCGAATTTTGTTTTTCACTTACTGTTATAAACTTCAAACCAACTCAAAAACTTCCAACCCTCACCAATCCAAGTCAAATAACCTTAGTCTAACACTTCTAGATTATTCTACATCATTTATTTCAGTTTCTAACCTATTAAACTTAGTTTCTACCGATTAAATCCAATTTTGCCCTAAAATGAGAAATGGTGGAAAACTCATAACAATCCAACCCACCCATACATAATCATACACATTGTTAAGATAATAATGTTTCTCATCTTTACCTTGATTAAATCGAAGCTTGAAGCGGATCTTTGAGCTTTTCCAAGTTTCCCTCTTCTCTTCTCTTTTCTTTTCTTCTCCTTTCTTCTCTTTCTCTTTCTTTCCCTTATGTTTTCTTTTTATCTATTTTCCTTCCACTTTCCTTTATATACTTTCCATTTTATATCCTTCTATTTCTCTCCATCATAATTCTTCTCTCAAAATATCTCATCTCATTATTAATTGGAAAATATCTAATAAGTTCACATTATTCTACCAAATATAATAAATTAGTTAAATCCATTAACTCATATTAAATAAATCCTATAATTCATTTAAATCAGATAAACCACTTAAACCAATTAATTAGTACAATTAATCAGTTATTGAAAATTGGGTTGTTACAACCCTCCCCCACTTTAGGATTTTTTGTCCTCGAAAATGTTATCTGATTCAAACAACTTTGGGTACGACTCTCGCATCCCAATTATTTCAAATCCAACTCTCTCCCAACTACCTCCACCAAAGGAATCTCTATACCTCGAAGTTGTTTCTCGCTCATCAACCTGAACTAGCGATGCCTCGGAAATCAAATCCTCTCTCACTTGTACACCATCCATCTGAATCAATGTACCTCCTCAACTTAGACACATGAACATATAATGCAATCCTCACAATTGACAGCGGTAAAACAATCTAACATGATATCCACCTCACGCTTCCGCTGCGCCACTCTGACACAGATCAACAAAACACAGGGTGCTTCCGAGACCTCAAGCTCGAACAACACCAATTACTATCGTAACTCTCAAAACACGTCCTTTCTTGAATCCTTTTGATATTTTTAGTCGTTTTTTGCACAATCTTCGGTCCGAGTACAACACTCTCACTGGACACACAACAACATAAAGGAGTCCTACACCTCTTACCAAACAAAACTTCATACGATGTTATTTCCGATACAAAAATGATAGTGGTTGTTGTAGGTAACTGAATCAACGACAATTCAACTATCCCCTGATTCCATCTTGATCCAACACACAAGGTCTCAACAAATCCTCTACATACTGGATAGTTCTCTTTGTCTACCCATCCGTCCATGAATGCTAGACAGAGTTCAATCTCAACGTGACACCTAAAGCGTCTGCAACTCTCTCAAAATCCCAATGAAAAACTTTGATTCCCATCTGACACAACATTCGACGGCACCTCGTACAACTTTATAACTTCATCGATATAAATCTCAGCTAGCTTCAACATAGGATGATTAATCCTCATTGGTAAGAAATGAGTTAATCTTGTCAATCTATCCATAACCACCCAAATCAAATCATATCCCTTCAAATTCTTCAGAAAACCCGACACAAAATCCATGGAAACACTATTCCATCCCACTCAGAAATATTCAACAGTTGTATCAGACCCAACAGTCTCTAATGTTCACACATCGACTCCCAACAAGTCTAATCAGCATATACAACTCAACCACTTCTTTCTTCATCTATGGTCATCAAAATAATTCCTCAAATTCGGTCACATCTTCCTAGTACCTGCATGGATACTCCATTTATCTCAATGTCCTTCTTCCAGAATACTCTTATCCAACTCACACTATTGGAACACACACTCTATCATGACACTCCCTGGTACCATTTCCATAAATCTGAAAATCAGCTCTTTGACTTTTATCCATTAAATTCAATCAATCTATTAACTCAAACTAGAATTTCGACCTCCTTGAATCTCCTCGAGAATACCAATAGTCAGTCTCAATATACAAAGCTCAATCCCATAAGAAGTCTCTTCACAGTCCCAACTCATAACCGAATTTGCTTAATTAGTTCTAACTTCCTTACCGTCTTCATTGGTCTATACCGAAATTCCCCATTCGATATCTCAGTTACCACTTGGTCTCATTCGAATGGTAATTTCAACCAACCATACTCCTTCAGAAGTCCCAATTATTTGCTCTGTATCATATTCAACTTTCTCAAACCAAACAAATACCTTAAGCTCTTAAGATCATTAACCATCTCAAATCTCAACTAAACAATTGAGGCTTCCAAACTCCGGTACAAACACACAACAGCAACCCACTCTAAATCACTTGTCAGATAATCCCTCTTGTACTTTAAATTGCCTTCAAGCATAACCAAAACTCACTGATGATGCACTTAACATATCTCTTAATCATATCAACAAAGCATCTCAAAACACAACGGTAATTCTGTCGGACTTGGCAAAACCAATACACGAACTGTTGACAGCTCTCCCAAAACTCTTTGAACTTTCTTCACAGTAGTACATCACTGCCTCTTCCCCAACACTGATAACTCAAGTTCCCGATGCTCAACATGATCCTCTATACTCTTTGAATATATCTGAACACTGTTGGTTACACAACCACTGACTCACTCAATTAAGTATGGAAAATCCCATGCCAAACGGACACTCAGTTGTGAACTTATGGCAAAAACACGAACCGCTCTTTCCGCACTTACCACAACATCCAAACATTTTTCGCCAATAAATACTTAATTCCATGTTGCTACTTTCCCATCATATAGAGCACTGTAATAGCTTCCAACGCTTCTAATCTTGTGTCATTTTGAGTTACGGTTCTCCCGTTGCGACGACAATACAAAAACAACGTTTCCACACTTAGAAGGTCATTCAACACATTTCCAACTCTTGAAATGTCTGAAGGTCTAATTATACCAACCTTGCATTCCACATCTTATTTCCTTTAGTAATCACCAGAAGTCACTATCCACCCTTAACATACTCGACCTCGCAATCTGTTGTCGTAGCACACACCAGACGCAAGTCTCAAACCACGCAATCAATTTAATTCCTTGACTATCCAAACAGACATAATTAATTGGCGAACCGCCAACCTCCCACTTTCATTAGCACTCCAAAATCCCATCAAAATTAAACATCTCATCATTGTCCTGCGCCGACTCATCAAAACAATTCTTAAGCACTTGACTTAGCTCCAAACAATTCTCTGCTCACACCGTATAAGCTTGTAAGACACGTTCATCCCATCCAACACAATTCCAACTACTATCAACAAGAGATTAAGGGTGATCAGTTCCTCAATTTTTCAATAGACAACCAAAAATCATGATGGGGTATAAACCATCTTTACCAAACTATAAGAGCGTTAACCACACACTGAGCTTCAACTCCACACTTGCAGCATCCTGGAGAATCACAACTTCTCCCCCACTTCGATCATTCCCACCTCTGCAGACAAAGGTCAAACAACAAACATGTATCGACAGTGTTTTCACACACATGTCGCATACAAGGGAACAAATATCATTAGACAACTTGGCCGGACGGACCGACCTGCTCTGATACCACTTAATGTAATGCCCCTTCTATATCCCCAAATAATTCAGATAAAACATTTAGGCACATATAAAAACTTCATCAGAGTATAGTTTAAATAAGGTATAAAAGAAGTATGTCGCATCATCACTAAATAAAAACATTCAACACCTGCTCTATAAAAATATATGCAACAGTGGGATAGTTTTCAAATGGAGGAACTTAGTCCTTAAACCCACATCTCGATATTTAATTAAAGCGGAAGATTAAAATCATTGAATCATTTCAAAGCATTTAATTACATAAATACATGTTATCAAGTTTGGTTCATCATATATTCATGTTACACAACATCATTAGCTGATACATCACAAAAGAATGTTATACAAGCCTAACTACCCGGTGTTACATATCAGAGCAGTCCGACTCAAAAGAATGAAGTTAAACTCCATAAAAGACCTCTAGCAACCTAATCTGCAATGCCTCATAGAGCATTATAAAACAGCAGAAGGGTGAGAAATATTACCATAATAATCAATGCATAAGATTATATATATACATATACAAATATCAAATACATTTAATCCATATTTCTCACCACGAATCATTTCCATAGTCATATGCATCACATCATACATATAAACAAACATGGACATTCATCAAGCATATCTCATCATGCACATTTCATAATCATCCAATAACATTTTCACTCACAAGCATACCTCATATATCAATAACATTATGCTATGAGACTCCAAACAATTCAATGCAACTCAATGCTATGTGGTACCAACACTCGTTATCATTTTTCGGTTTTTACATTAAACCGGGTCCACTCTTCTAGACCAATAACCAACAAAAGCCCTTCCTCTAAGCTTTCAAACCCACTCTTCTAGGTTTGGGACAAGTCACTAGTCTCCACGAAACTAGCAAGCATTGCCTCTTGACTAAATGATGCATATGCAATCAACCACAATAATGCACTTAAGACCGTTCTCGCATCTTAATCTCATGCATTTCAAATAATTCATCTCTTCAAGAATTACATCATGATTGCACACACAACATGTTCACAACAAATCAAGGCATTCACATTTCAATACCATTAACGCAATTCACAAGTTATGCACACATATCCACAATGTTCTCATGCATACTTATCACATAATTGCACACAACATTAAGCATTCACAAATTCATCAGATAATACACACATAATCATTATTATGTTCTCATGTAATCCTAATCAATACAAATAACACACACATCACAATCTAGGATTCACGCCCAAAGGCTACCCATAGCATGTCATAATAGTGCACAAGTATCTGATTAAATAAGTGTATTAAAACATAGTCGAACCATGCAATCGACCTTGGGTGAATCTCAAATAAAACCAAAAAGTTGTCATGCTCGCTACTGCTTCGCTCAGCGAGCTCCTAGCGAGCATTCGCTACTTTCTCGCCTAGAGAGCATGCTAGCGAACCTCAACAGACGCTACTGACTTCGTTCGCTACCTGCTCGCTGCAGCGAGTCTCCCAGCGAACCATTCGCTACCTCTTCGCTACACCTTCGCTACCAGCGAACACACAAAAATCCATTATGTCCAAGTCTAGGACCATTCGCTACTTGCTCGCTCGGCGAGCTCCTAGCGAACGTTTGCGACCTGCTCGCCTAGCGAGCTGCTAGCGAGTGTCTGTGAATTTTGTTTTTCACTTACTGTTATAAACTTCAAACCAACTCCAAAACTTCCAACCCTCACCAATCCAAGTTCAATAACCTTAGTCTAACACTTCTAGATTATTCTACATCATTTATTTCAGTTTCTAATCGATTAAACTTAGTTTCTACCGATTAAATCCAATTTTGCCCTAAAATGAGAAATGGTGGAAAACTCACAACAATCCAACCCACCCATACATAATCATACACATTGTTAAGATAATAATGTTTCTCACCCTTACCTTGATTAAATCGAAGCTTGAAGCGGATCTTTGAGCTTTTCCAAGTTTCCCTCTTCTCTTCTCTTTTCTTTTCTTCTCCTTTCTTCTCTTTCTCTTTCTTTCCCTTATGTTTTCTTTTTATCTATTTTCCTTCCACTTTCCTTTATATACTTTCCATTTTATATCCTTCTATTTTCTCTCCATCATAATTCTTCTCTCAAAATATCTCATCTCATTATTAATTGGAAAATATCTAATAAGTCCACATTATTCTACCAAATAGAATAAATTAGTTAAATCCATTAACTCATATTAAATAAATCCTATAATTCATTTAAATCAGATAAACCACTTAAACCAATTAACTAGTACAATTAATCAGGTATTGAAAATTGGGTTGTTACAACATTGGTGCACCACCTTTTACAACCATAGAAGATGTCCTTTATGTAGAAGGCCTAAAGCGTAACCTACTTAGCATTAGTCAACTTTGTGACAAAGGTTTCAGAATCAACTTCACTAAAGATGAATGTTTGATAGAAAATAAAGTCACTTCTGAGGTAATGTTAAAAGGTAATAGAATTAACAATATTTTTATGATTTCCCTTGATAACATATCTTTGAGGGTTAAGTGTCTTATGGCGAACAACAACAATTCCTGGTTATGGCACAAAAGAATTTCTCATATTCATATGGATCATTTGAACAAATTAATCAAACATGACCTAGTTGTTGGTCTTCTGTTAGAAAGTATTTGCGGTAGTGTTTTATCGTATCCACAGGAATTAAAGAGAATATATGTGTGTCGTTCACCGGTTTAGTAACTCAAGAGTAGGGGTTTTTAGAATGGTATCAATATTTGTAACAAGAGTTTGTAATAATAAAATCGGAATAAAAATCGGTCTTTAAATTTGATAAAAGCTTGTCAAGATTAGGGTTTGTTAGTCTGTCTTAAATGCATCTAATCAATCAAATATGTGAACGAAGTTCTATCCAACATAACCGCGTATCCTCGCAAAAGCGTTCATCTCTAAATCAATTTCGTGAAAAATATTGTTTCGACCGTTAAATGATCTCTCTAAATAACACTCGAAACAATAAGCATTAAGATTGATACAAAGCAGATATCAACTTTCAAATCTATCTCTAGCATTTGTATAGTTGATAGATGAAGATATTAGGTCACGACTTGGAAAGTTTATCTCTAATACAAACCAAATCATAAATGTACAAATGGTAGCAAATAACTTCATCTATATTGAATGATAACTTGTTCACATACAATGGATTAAGAAGAATACATAAAATCTGAACCAACTACTTCTAACCTTGACAAAAGAGGGATTTAGCCACTCATTTCCATGATAGCTTAGACAACAAGTTTTGGGAGAAGTTTGATTAATATCTGAGTCGAAGAGTCGAGATTGGATGGGAATCCACCTTCTTTTTGGAAAATATTGTCAAGAGATGATGAGAAATGAGAAAATGGGTTTCTAGGGCATAAAAATCCTCTCTAGAGCAAAAACAAGTAAAAAGAAGATGTTTCCAAAAAGTAGCTCATACTACTTATAGGAGTGTCTGCTGAGCTGTTACGTTCGCTAGGCGAGCATATTAGTTCGCCTAGCGAACCCCAAAATATTACACTAGTAGAGCCTGTGTCCTGAGGAATAAAATCAGACAAATTTGCAGATGTTCGCTAGGCGAAGCCTTCGCTGCTTCATTTGCCTAGCGAACTTTGGTTCTTTTGCCACTGGAAGTGTTCACTACCTGCTCGCCGGTGCTTCGCCTAGCGAGCTCTTCGCTACCTCCCTCGCCACAGCGAATTTTGATCTTTTTGCCACTAGAAGTGTTCGTTACTTGCTCGTTGGTGCTTCGCCTAGCGAGCTCTTTGCTACCTCCATCGCCACAGCGAATTTTGGTCTTTTTGCCACTGGAAGTGTTCGCTGGCAGCTCATTATGTGCTTGCCTAGCGAATGCTTCGCTACCTTACTCGCCTAGCGAGCTTGCTTTTGTTTGCTTGCTTTCATGGTTCCTTTGACATCTTTCTTGTGTCTTTATTTTCTACTCTTTCATGCCTAATTCCTGCACATTAACACACAAATTAAAGGTACCAAGATCCTTTCACATGATGTTGCAAATCAACCAAAGCAAAGGCGAGTTTGAATACTTTCTCGACAAAAAGAAGTGAAAGATGCCCACATTTGATAGCTCAAATACGCAAAATTGAGCATCTAACAACTCTCCCCAAATAGATTCTTGCTTTCCCTCAAGAAAAGTATGCCTCTTGATGAACAAGAGGATTTGCTTAAAGAAAAAGATTTCTCCGAAATTGGATCAAATGGCTCAAACACGAGAGAATCAACCAGACACAAGTTCCCAATGGTTAGAATAACACAATACACAAGAACTAAAGCCTTATAGTAATGCACAACATATATCAATCCACAACAATGTTATCATGAATGAATCACCATATCTCTTCTCTTCGAATAAGGATTGAAGAAATTACGTGTTTGCAACCACGGGGACAATTTAACTCTCTAACAAACAATGCCTAAATCAATTTAATTCATACAGTGTCTAACAATTATAAATGAAAATGCGGAAGCAAGAAGATCACTAAGGACTTTTCCGGTTGTAGCTTGGTCGGGTTTACAAACAAGGGACATATCTAAGGCCATTGAAAATGAAATTGTCGATGCAAAAGAGACATTCACTGTACAACTATTCACACATCTCAACTTCGTTCCACTTGTTTCTCATTTGAAACCTTCACAACTCTTATTACACAACTCATTTTTGTTTTCCACTATTTTTCTTCCAAGCAAGCATTCTCTTTCCTTTTTTTCTTTTACACATCATATTCACAAAACAAATGTTTCTTTTTCTCTAAGTTTTTTTCAATGCTTGCTCGGTTATTCAAGAGTTGCGGCAACCTACCGATTTTCATTTCCGTTCTCCCCAACTTATCTTTTACTCACCCCATAAGTGAATGCTCTTGACTTTTTACGGCAAAATAACAATTAACAAAAAAATTCAGTGTTTCACGATTTTTTTTTTTAAGTTTTGCCTTATTTCAAGTTGATATTCAATTGTTTAAGCTCAAAGGGGTTCACGAATACTCTCTGCTCACGGGTAAGTTGTATTTGGAACTGGTTGTGCTCGAAAGAAAACAAGCGTCTTGATTATTTCTAATTGCTTCCACAAATTCATAATAATAAAAGACAAAGCATGAATGAAATGAATTAACACAGTTTATTAGAATCCAATATTTAGTGTACAATGGAGGTTTCCTCACAATTCGGGATTCTAAGTCCTAGGTGAATCATTCATTCAATTATGTTGCAAAAAGAACAATATTCAATTATGACAAGAGTAAAGTTTTTCATGCATTCTAAAGTTCTAACCGAAGGTAACCATGTACCTTAGCATTATTCGCTTGTTTATTTTTATCATTGTCATCCAAGCTCGGATGCACCTTCATTGGGTACTTCTTTGAGGAGCAACCAATCTAGAAGGTTTGACAACTCAACAACCAGATAAATATTAAGAAAAAGAAACTTAAATGAAACAAAATAATTTAAACAAAAACATTAAACACTACTTCTAACTGTTAAAGTGTGCAAGGGGGAAAAACACCCCAAAAGTACATCACAAAAATACCAAAGTATCTGAAAATACAAAATAATAAAACATAAGATAAAAAAATTTAGTCCTCGTCGGACTCCGTTCCCTCTGCACTACCAGATTTAGAACCGGAATCATCATCATCATCATCACCATCATCATCACCATCATCAGTACCCTCAGCATTACCATCAACAGGACCACCATACACACCTGCCCCCTCTCCGAAAACAGGCCTGTCCACAGGCCAGCTCGCGTTTTGCAAGAACTGCTCACGCGTGATCATGCTTCGCTCTATCGAAGGGTCGCGGCACTGCAATTGAAGTACCTTCATAGAATCATGTATATCAATCATAGCATGTTGGGTTGCCGTCATCCAATCCCAATTGTAATTACAAGCAGTCTATCGAAAAGGATCAAATCCCTGAGAAAAAGCACCAGGACTATCAGTAGTCTCAGTATCACCAGCAGTTGTACTACCACAGAAGTTCTTTGGCCTACAGCACTTGTCCACATATCTATCATCGATTGCAGATGGAATGGTCACCTGCCTGCGGGAGGGTAATTTCACCCTCGGCTGTACGCACAGAGCCATGATGAGGCAAGGAAAAGCAAGGGGGCAATTAACTCGCGCCCCTGACTTCAGCCCGCTCTCAACCATAGACTTCATCTCATCTGCCATAATTCTCGCCACATTGATCTGTATGTTAGTCAAAATACAATGGACCAAGTGTGCCACTAGGACCGGCACGGTAGATGTATGTGACTTGGGCTTTATGTTGGTCAAAACCATAATCAACATCAGCTGAGCTAAGGGAATCATGTCCTCCCGATGGTACCTCATAGGAACCCCAGATGGGTTAAGCTCAACCGTCTTTCCCTCAAACAACAAGGCCTCAGAGATAGCATCCGAGTTCTGATGGAGCCTTAGATCTATGTGGTATGCATCCAACTCATTAACTCCCAAATGGAGCGGTTCACCAAGCACTCTGTTAATAGCATCTCGATCAAAAGCAACCTGTCGTCCCGACACTTTTGTAGTCCAAGTGAAAAGTTCGTCGTCATTTGGTAGTGCGTTAGCATAGAACTCACGCACTATCTCCACATTGTAGCTGTCGGTGGGAGAGACCAGTTTGTCCCACTTCTTGCTATTAATCAATCCCACAAATGTAGGATACTCGCCTCGTGGGTTGATCAGGAAACCTCTGTTCAGGAAAAAAATTTCTTTTTTCCAACACCACATAGCGTGCGGCTTGCTTCGGACCGGCGAATCTCTCTGTGTCGTATTGAATTGGTGGAGGACGAGATGTGCTTCCGACCTTTCTCTTTTTTCCAACACCTGACCTGGATGCCATCTGCACAAACAAGGAAAAGAACAACATACAGCCACACGACAGGTTAGAGATCAAAGCATAAAAAATTAGGATATTGTCATGCTCGCTACTGATTCGCTTAGCGAAGACAGAGCGAAGGTTCGCTAAGCGAAGACCCATCGAAGATTCGCTACAGGTTTGCCTAGCGAATATGCTAGCGAAAGCTGCGGGTTTTTGAGTTCTCCACTGTTATCCAATCCAAAACCAGACAATCACAAGTTTGCTACTCTAATTTACAAAACAAACACAAATATCATGCTGAGAATCATTCTACACATACATGCAAACCTAATTTTTCAAAATCCCAATCTACCAAATTCAACCCAAATGAACCATTCTTCAGAAATTGCGGCATTGAAAGCACAAATAAATGGAAACAGAACAAACCTAATTGAAGAGGTTGATTGATTCTGAGATGTAATTATTAGGGTTTGCACATAATGAGATTCACAAAATTTAGTGTGATGTGAGAGTGAATAATGATAGGTGAAATTTGCGAGACCCTAAATGTTCAGACTAAAACAAAACAAATAAAACGGTTATGGACCCAAGTGAGTGGCTCACTGAATAAAATGAAAAAGTATGTTTCGCAATGTTCACCTAGAGAAGAGCTAGCGAACGGCTCGCTTCTGCCTTCGCCTAGCGAGCAGCTAGCAAACATGACAGGTTTTTGTTTTTTCAAAACAGCACTACATAGCACAATTCAGCAAGTTCCACCATTTTAAACACCAACACCACACGACACAAAGATGTAAATACTTACAATGTTGGGGTGCCTCCCAAACAAGCGCTTTGTTTAACGTCGTTGAAGCTCGACGGTCCGTTGCGATCACTGATCGCCGAAATGCACGGAGGTGGTGTCCCACTCGAAATCACCACCTAAGTAAATTTTCAACCTTTGGCCATTTACCGTCCAAGTTTCTTTGGTCTTGACATTTTCAATGATAATGGCTCCGAAACTCAAAATCTCTTGAATCCAAAACGGACCCGACCATTTGGATTTTAATTTTCCCGAAAATAGTCTTAACCTTGAATTGAACAGTAACACCATCTGCCCCACTTCGAACGTCTTGGTCACAAGCTTTTTGTCATGATACATCTTCAGACGCTCTTTGTAAATTTTGTTCAAATCATAAGCTTGAAGGCGGAGTTCGTCCAACTCATGGAGTTGGATTTTTCTTTTTTCTCCACTCAAGTCATGATTAAAATTCAGCAACTTCAAAGCCCAGAAGGCTTTGTGTTCCAATTCTACCGGAAGATGACAATTTTTTTCCGTAAACCATTTTAAACGGCGTGAGACCAATCAGAGCCTTGAAAGCGGTCCGATAGGCCCACAAGGCATCATCAAGCTTACTTGACCAATCCTTTCGCGAGACAGACACAGTTTTTTTCCAAAATCTTTTTTATTTCTCGATTCGATACCTCCATTTATCCGTTATCCTGCGGATGGATGGTGTTGTGACTTTGTGTCGTACACCATATTGTTCTAGAGCTTTGGCTAACTGAGTGTTGCAAAAGCCCGAACCACCGTCACTTATCAACACTCTCGGAGTACCGAAATGAGAGAAAATGTTTTTCTTCAAAAAAATTATTACGGTTTTCCCGTCTGCCTTAGGGCTAGCTATGGCTTCCACCCACTTGGAGACATAGTCTACCGCAACCAAAATATACTCATTACCAAATGATGGTGGAAATGGACCAACAAAATCAATGCCCCAACAATCGAAAACTTCAACTTCAATCATATTTTGCAGTGGCATTTCATTTTGTTGTGTTATTCCACTTATCCTCTGGCATTTATCACAACTTTTTGTGTGTGCGTACGCATCTTTGAACAAGTATGGCCAATAAAATCCCGATTGAAGGACTTTAGTGGCCGTTCTCGTATTGTTAAAATGACCTCCATACGGAGAGTTGTGACAATGCCACAAAATATCTTTGGCTTCCTCCTCGGAGACACATCTCCTTAAAATGTTATCGACACCAAGTTTAAAAAGATGTGGTTCATCCCAAACAAAATACTTGGCGTCAGACAATTTTTTTTTCTTTTGGTGACTAGTTAGACCTTCTGGTATCAATACGGTGGCTTTGTGGTTAGCCATATCGGCGAACCAAGGTTTAACCATTACCATGTACAGTTTTTCATCAGGAAACTCCTCCCTCACCTCTTTTTCATGTTTTGTGACTTCATCATTCACAAGTCGGGACAAGTGATCTGCTACCAAATTCTCTGACCCTTTTTTATCACGAATTTCAAAATCAAATTCTTGGAGTAAAAGAATCCAATGAATTAATCGTTGTGTGGAATCCGGTTTGGTAAGCAGATACTTGATCACCGCATGATCGATGTAGACCACAACTTTCGATCCAATCAAATATGACCTAAACTTTTCCAATGCGTACATTATAGCAAACAATTCTTTTTCCATTGTTGCATAATTGATTTGAGCTTCATTAAGAACCTTGCTTGCATAATGTATAGCATGGAAATTTTTTGTTTTTCTTTGGCCTAAAACTGCACCAACCGCATAATCACTCGCATCACACATAAGCTCAAAATTATTTTTCCAATTCAATGCGACAATTATGGGTGCAGTTATTAGGCTTTGTTTCAAAGAATCGAAAGCTGTCATGCAAGAATCATCAAAAATAAAAGGCTTATCTTTGTTGAGCAGGTTGCTCAATGGCTTTGCTATCTTTGCGAAGTCCTTGATGAATCTTCGATAAAATCTTGCATTACCAAGAAAGCTTCGAATTCCCTTCACATTCAGAGGCGGCGGTAGCTTTTCAATTACTTCTACCTTGGCTCTATCAACTTCAAGTCCCTTTGAAGAAACCTTGTGCCTAAGCACAATTCCCTCAGTGACCATGAAGTTGCACTTCTCCCAATTAAGCACTAGATTGGTATCTACACACCTCTCCAAAATAACATCAAGATTTTTTAAACAAAGATCAAATGACGGCCCAAAAACCGAGAAATCATCCATGAACACCTCGATTGTCTTCTCAATCAAGTCCGAGAATATCGCTTGCATACACCGTTGAAAAGTCGTCGGCGCATTACACAAACCAAACGGCATCCTCCGATAAGCAAAAATTCCAAAAGGACACGTCAAAGCTATTTTTCCGTGATCTTCCGGGTTGACAATGATTTGGTTATACCCGGAATACCCATCCAAAAAGCAATAATACTCTTGACCAGAGAGCCTCTCAAGCATTTGATCCATGAACGGAAGAGGAAAGTGATCTTTTCTCGTAGCTTGATTTAGCCTACGGTAGTCAATGCACATTCTCCATCCCGTTATGATTTTCGTTGGAATCAACTCATTTTTTTCATTTCGGATGACCGTCATTCCACCATTCTTCGGTACCACTTGAGCTGGACTCACCCATGGACTATCGGATATAGGATAAATCATGTCGGCATCCAACATCTTGACCACTTCTTTCCTCACTACTTCTTTCATAGTAGGATTCGATCGTCTTTGCGATTGAGCTACCGGCTTGAAGTCCTCTTCCATAAAAATACGATGCATACAATAGGAAGGACTTATTCCTTTCAAATCGGAAAGAGTCCAACCCATCGCCTCTTGATTTTTCTTCAATACCACAAGTAATTTCCTTTCTTCATCCATGGTTAACTCCGAGCTTATGATTACCGACTTATTTTTTTCTTCATCAAGGAACACATACTTCAAATGAGATGGTAATAACTTCATCTCAAGCTTGCCTTCCTCATTGTTCTCTTTTTTCAACTCTTCCACCTTTTCTTTCGAAGGTGGGATTTCCTCTAACTCTTCTAGTTCCTTCAAACATTTTTCATTTTCTCGTTCTTCTTCTTCGTTGATCTTTGAAAGAGCGTTGGTTAGAACTTGTTGTAATGGTGTGGACACTTGTAATAACTCTTTGACTTATTCAATTGCCACCTCTGTTGCATCAATTCTAAAACAATCGATTTTGTCTTTAGAAAGCTTCATAGCTTCAAAAAGATTGAAGCAAATCTCCTCATCAAGAACTCTCACTTTCATGAGACCACCGTCCATGTCAATTGTCATGCGAGCGGTCTTCATGAAGGGTCGACCAAGAACCAATGGAGAGTCTTCATCTTCCTTCATATCAATCACTACAAAGTCGATTGGAAACAAAAATTTATCCACTTTCACCAACACATCTTCGGCTATACCATGAGGGCGAGTCATATATTTGTCGGCTAGTTGCAAAGTCATTTGAGTAGATTTTATTTCCATGTAACCCAATCGCTTCACAATCGATAAAGGTATCAAATTTATGCTAGAGCCCAAATCAATCAACCCCTTGCCAACAGAAGTATTTCCAATGGTAACGGGTAAGGTTACTCGTCCCGGATCACTTTCTTTCCTTGGGAGAGTACATTGAATAATAGCGCTACAACTAGTGTCCACCATGATTGCCTCTTGATCCGTATACCGCTTTTTCTTCGTGAGAATGTCTTTCATGAATTTCGTATACTTCGGCATTTGCTCAAATGCCTCAGAAAATGGAATATTAATTTGCAATTGTTTGAATATATCCATAAACCGAGCATAATGTCTATCATTGTCTTTCCTTGTTGGAGCATGTGGGTAAGGCAAATTTTGAATCGGTATCGGATTTACTTGCTCCTTTTCTTTTTTCGACTTTCTCGCTCTTTCTTCTCTCTTACTTTTTTCTCTTTCCTCATTTTCTTTCACTTTCTCATTTACAACTAATCCTCCCTCAATATTGTTTTCTACTTCTTCCTCGACATTTTCAATCTCTTTTTCAACTACAACTTCCTCCCTCACCTCTTCCTCACCTACGCCCATGTCAATTTCTCTTCCGCTCCTTGTAAGAATCGTCTTGCAATGCTCCTTTGGATTTGGAGTAGCGGTAGCCGTTAAAGGCCCTTTTTGTTGGTCGACAAATTGTTTTGATAATTGACCAACTTGTGTTTCCAAATTCTTGATGGCCGCATCGGTGTTCTTTTGGTTGGACATTGACATTTGCATGAATTGGGTAAGAGTTTCCTCCATTTTGGACGGTGCATTTTGAGTTTGAGGAGGAGGTTATGTGTAGTTTTGATATGGTTGTCGATTTGAAGGTCCGGCCTCTTGTGGTCTCCAATGTTGTTGGTAACCTTGATTAGGTCTTTGATAACCTTGGTTTTGTTGTTGATAAGGTGACCTTTGTTGATATCCTTGATTTTGGTTTTCAGCATAATTGGCTTCTTCTAAGAAGGGAGGACAATATCCGGTAGGATGGTCACCTTTGTATAACTCACAACTTGCCACTTGAAGTTGAGTCGGAATTTCTTGCATTTCTTTGATTTGTTGTGAAAGTTTTGACATTTGTTGAGTCAAAAGCTCCACTTGTTGCGTAAGAAGTTTGTTTTGGGCAAGAATAGCGTCATTCATACCTAACTCGAGCACACCCGGTTTTCTTTGAGCTACCCCACGGTTATGATTCCCTTGATGATCATTAAGTGCCATCTTTTCAATAATTGCAATTGCATCTTTGGAGCTTTTTGACATCAAAGAACCTCCCGTCGTAGCATCCAATAAGGTTTTGTGAACCGAAGGGAGACCATTGCGGAAAATATGAACTTGAGTGAGTTCATCAAAACTGTGTCCTATGCACTTTCTTAACATAGATTTGAATCACTCCCAAGCTTTATTGAGTGATTCACTAGCTCCTTGAGAAAACACAGCGATCGCAGTTTTAGCTTCCATGAACCGGTTATATGGAAAGAACCGTTTAAGAAACTTCTCTTCTAAAAGATTCCAATCCGTCATGATTGTTGTCAACTGATCAAGATACCACTCCTTTGCTTTACCAATCAAGGAATGAGGAAATAGTCTCCTAAACAAGGACTCTTCGTCAGCTTCAGTTGCTCTCGCTGCGCCCGCAATCTCATAGAATTTTGTAAGATGTGTGAACGGATCCTCATGGTCTAATCCCATGAAAGGATTTTGATAGACAAGTGCTAGGATTCCCGTCTTCATCTCGGCTTGTCTTCCATTTTGAAGATTACGTGCGAACTGAGCGGTATGTCTTAGACTGTTTGTACAAGGAGTGGAAACTGGAGGTGGAGGTAGAGGTGCTGCCATAATTGGTGAGTTAGGTGGAGTGGATGAAGAAGATTCTCCGCGCTCTTGTCTTTCGAGAGCTTGTTACCGTCTTCACCTTGTGCGGCTATTGGTACGTCGTGCAGTTCTCTCAATCTCCGGATTGAAAAGAAGGTTTTTCGGCCGAACCTGTCCGCGCATAAACGAATTCTGCGCACAAACTAAACAGATTAAAAAGCACAAAGAATTATAAAGATAAGAGATTCACAATACAAAAAAGCTTAAAATCACTAAACTATTGCAATGCTTGCAATATTCAACTAACAATCCCCGGCAACTGCGCCATTTTGTTAGAAAGTATTTGCGGTAGTGTTTTATCGTATCCATAGGGATTAAAAAGAATATATGCATGTCGTTCAACGGTTTAGTAACTCAAGAGTAGGGGTTTTTAGAATGGTATCAATATTTGTAACAAGAGTTTGTAATAATAAAATTGGAATAAAAATCGGTCTTTAAATTTGATAAAAGCTTGTCAAGATTAGGGTTCGTTAGTCCGTCTTAAATGCATCTAATCAATCAAATATGTGAACGAAGTTCTATCCAACATAACCGCGTATCCTCGCAAAAGCGTTCATCTCTAAACCAATTTCGTGAAAAATATTGTTTCGACCGTTAAATGGTCTCTCTAAATAACACTCGAAAGAATAAGCATTAAGATTGATACAAAGCGGATATCAACTTTCAAATCTATCTCTAGCATTTGTATAGTTGATAGATGAATATATTAGGTCAAGACTTAGAAAGTTTATCTCTAATAAAAACCAAATCATAAATGTACAAATGGTAGCAAATAACTTCATCTATATTGAATAACAACTTGTTCACATACAATGGATTAAGAAGAATACATAAAATCTGAACCAACTACTTCTAACCTTGACAAAAGAGGGATTTAGCTACTCATTTCCATGATAGCTTGGACAACAAGTTTCAGGAGAGGGTTGATCAACATCCGAGTCGAAGAATCGAGATTGGATGGGAATCCACCTTCTTTTTGGAAAATATTGTCAAGAGATGATGAGAAATGAGAAAATGGATTTCTAGGGCATAAAAATCCTCGATAGAGCAAAAACAAGTAAAAAGAAGATGTTTCCAAAAAGCAGCCCATACTACTTATAAGAGTGTCTGCTGAGCTGTCATGTTCGCTAGGCGAGCATATTGGTTCGCCTAGCAAACCCCAAAGTATTACACTAGAAGAGCCTGTGTCCTGAGGAATAAAACCAGATAAGTTTGCAGATGTTCGCTAGGAAAACATCCCTTCGCTAGGCGAAGCCTTCGCTGCTTCATTCGCCTAGCGAACTTTGGTTCTTTTGCCACTGGAAGTGTTCGCTACCTGCTCGTTGGTGCTTCGCCTAGTGAGCTCTTCGCTACCTCCCTCGCCACAGCAAATTTTGGTATTTTTGCCACTGGAAGTGTTCGCTACTTGCTCGCTGGTGCTTCGCCTAGTGAGCTCTTCGCTACCTCCCTCGGCACAGCGAATTTTGGTCTTTTTACCACTGGAAGTGTTCGCTGGCAGCTCGTTGCGTGCTCGCCTAGCGAATGCTTCGCTACCTTACTCGCCTAGCGAGCTTGCTTTTGTTTGCTTTCTTTCTTGGTTCCTTTGACATCTTTCTTGTGTCTTCATTTTCTACTCTTTCATGCCTAATTCCTGCACATTAACACATAAATTAAAGGTACCAAGATCCTTTCACATAATGTTGCAAATCAACCAAAGCAAGGGCGATTTGAATACTTTTTCGACAAAAAGGAGTGAAAGATGCCCACATTTGATAGCTCAAATAAGCAAAATTGGGCATCTAACATCTTCCAAAGATCAAATTCATCAAAGATAGATTGTGTGGCGCATGCCAAAAAGGGAAACAGACCAAATCAACTTTCATATCCAAGAATATGGTGTCCACAACAAGGCCACTACAATTGTTACACGTGGATCTCTTTGGACCATCAAGAACAAAAAGTTTTTGAGGTAATGTTTATGCATTAGTAATTGTTGATGACTTCTCTAGATATACATGGAATTTCTTCTTAGTGCAGAAAAATGAAGCTTTCAAGGCATTCAAGAAGTATGTAAAACAAATTCAAAATGAGAAGTCACTCTCAATTGTCTCCGTTAGAAGTGACCAGGGTGGAGAATTCCAGAACGCTTCATTTGAAGAATTTTGCAAAGAAAATGGAATCTCACACAACTTCTCCACCCCAAGAACTCCACAACAAAATGGTGTCGTAGAAAGAAAGAATTGGTCGTTGGTAGAACTTGCAAGAACTATGCTTAGCGATTCAAGCCTTCCTAAATATTTTTGGGCAAATGCGATGAGCACGACTTGTTTTGTAAGTAATCGTGTCAACATTAGACCCATTCTCAAGAAAACCCCCTATGAACTCTTCAACAAACATATCCTTCTTTCACATCTCTGGGTGTAAATGCTTTGTCTTGAACAATGACAAAGATAATCTCGGTAAGTTTGACGAGAAATCCGATGAAGGTATTTTTCTCGGTTACTCTCTCTCTAGTAAGGCATTTATAATTTTTACCAAAAGAACTTTAACTATTGAAGAATCTATGCATGTTTCTTTTGATGAATCTAACCCCTCCAAGGAGGGTGATATTATTGTTGATGATGATGATGATATAGTAGAAACCTCTCAAGATGATACTCTTAATAGTGCTGCAAATGATCAACCAAAACAACAAGAGGATTCACAACAAAACGAAGAATACAATGATCTACCTAAAGAATGAAGAACTCATAGAGATCACCCGATCGATAAATTCATTGGTGATATCAGTCAAGGTGTTGCAACAAGATTAAATCTCAAGGATGCTTGTCTGAACATGGCATTTGTCTCGCAAATCAAACCAGCCAAAATCGATGAAGCCTTAGGCGATGATCAATGGATAATAGCTATGCAAGAAGAACTAAACCAGTTTGAAAGAAATCAAGTTTGGAGTCTTGTCCCTAGGCCAATCAACAAGCATATCATTGGAACAAGATGGGTCTTCAAAAACAAACTTGATGAAAATGGAATTATAGTTCGGAATAAAGCAAGATTGGTCGCACAAGGACACAACCAAGAAGAAGGAATCGATTTTGACGAAACATTCGCTCCAGTTGCAAGGTGTAACACGGTGGGAGAACTGACTTTAAACAATGTTGCGGATAGCAAGAGTCGCCACCGACTTTTATTTTATCCATAAGGAAAGGTTATAAAAGAACAGGAAAGACCTTAGAGAATATTTTGGGTCCGGGGGGTAGGTTATGAAAAGGGAAGGTGTTAGCACCCTTTTCATCCATGGTTATCCATGGGCTCTTAGGTACTTAAGCTCACTTTTGAATTGTTTTGAAAGTGTAGTGTGTGAATAGCAAAAAATTTCAGAATAGTTTAATAATAATCCGTGTATGGATGTGAAAAAAACTTGTTTGAAAATTTTGTTGGAAATTTGTTTAAGTGTGAAAAAGTTTTGAAGTGAGCAAGTATCTAGGAGTAGCCTACCCCAATGTTTTAAGGTCTTTCTTATTCTTTATCCTTTCCTTAGTAAGACTATCCCTACTATAATGGAGTAGGTAGTCCTTACTTTGGATGTTATGCAATACGGTAATATAAATTGCGGTAAATGTAACATGACTGTAGAATAAATTTGCGGAAATGTAAAGCCATACATATACGCATGAAAGCGCTGAAGTGTAAGTGCGAGTGTCATGAAGTGCACGATTAAGTTGTTTTTACGCTGTGAATTGATTTTAGATGGGATGTTGGATTGGTTTGATGGGATTGATTTCATAAAGAAAGTTAATTTAATTTTAGGTGAATTTGACCTTAGAATTTTATTTGATTATATTTGAGAAATTATCTTAGGGGGAAAATAGGTGAGGCTGATTTTATATTGTTATCAGTTTTGATAAAAGTTGATTTTATTGATTGGAATTGATAAAAAAAAGAAGTTGATTTAATTTAATTATTTAAAAGAAATTCTAGATGTGAGTTAATTTTAATTAAATAGAAATTCATTAAAATGGAATTTGTAGTTATTAATATAAAAAGTTATTATAATTTATTTCAAAAAAGTCGTCAAGTTGATCTAAAAAAGTGACTAATTAAAGGTTAATAAAAGGTTTTAGTTACATATAAAAAACATATTATTATTTGTTTAGAAAAGGAATCCCTAGTTTATAAAAGGGGAATTAAAAGAAAATGATTAAGTGGATTAATTAATAATAAAAAATATAATTTAGGTTATAAAGAAAAGGGAGTGATTTAGTTAATTTTATAAAAGAGTTAATTAAGGTTAAGGTTTGATTAAAAAAAAGTTTAGACGGTTAATGATTGGGTTGGAGGGGTGATTAGTTTAGTGTGTGTGTGATTAGTGATTACATCAAATAATAAACGAAATAACACAAAAAGTAAACCCTAGAAAAACCCCAAATCGATCTCCCCCGAAACCCTCGATCGGAGACCACTTTCTCTCCCTCGATCTGATCCACCGTCCCTTCTTCCTATTGTTTCCGTATTTCCCAATCGCGCCTTCTCCGATTCCCTTCTTAATCTCTCCTGCGCTGTCTCCCTCTCATCTCCTTCTGTTCCATCCCTATTCCTCTTCCGATTCACTCATCGATTCAAGGTGGATCCTCAGAACAGATTCACGAAATTCAAAGCAGAACAAACAACAACAATCAAAGTTAAACCAAATCAAAATCGAAATTGAATTAGATAGAGAACGAGTTTACCACTCTGAGGATGTAATCAAACGGAGGACGGTGGATCCCGGGATTCCAACGATTCAATCTCCGGCGAGGCGGATTCCGCAGTTGAAGATGAGTCCTCTCTTTTCTCCCTCTTCTTTGATTCGAGGTTTTTTTATGTGAATGCCGTTTTCTGAGTGTTATGTTGTGTGGATTTGCGTTGTCCTCCGTATATCTCCTCCCCCTTTTATGTTCTAATGCGCTCTCTTATATAGGGTTACAAGGAGCCATTTGAATTGAAGGATAATGATGAGATTTCCATATCCGGCGGAGCATGCTGGGACTAATTTGGAAGGTATCATTATCTCTGTTGTGAAAGTTTCCGCTTTCGTCGAGATTGTCTTTCAATTCTTGCCTTAGTTGTGATACAGGTGTAATCAATAATTGGTGATTGCGAATCAAAGCTATTTCCCCCTTCGGATGGGCATGCTGAGGCCAATTTCGGAAAGAATACGGTAATTGCTTGTCCAATTCCATTTCTACGTAGAGCAGCCCAGTCAATGTATCGTATATCACGAACTGAAATATGGGGCGATGCCAAATGTGGGTCCTTTAAGATCACCATAGTTGAACAAAGAATGCCCTCAAAGTTGATGGTTTGGCCAAATGCTGCTTTCAAATCTACCCACCACATCTTAGTAAAAGGTGCACTTTTTTTTTCATTTTCCTTGAATTCCCTTTGTCTGTCTACTTGATGTTGATTCGGGTTTCTGGATTTTGATTATTGGTGTCTTCTGAGTCAGTAAGTGAGAAGAATTTAACAAGGAACAGGTGTCTGTCGTCCTGATTTGAATCAGAATTGTATCTAGACCTGTAATTGCTTTCTACCCCTTTGCAGCAACTGTATGTCTGAGGAAGACTTGGACCGTATAAGTTCCTGAGAGGGATTTGGTTATTGGAAAGGCTTCGAGGAAAAGTAATCTATTTTTCCTTCTATATTTGAATGCGTCTGGAGGATATTGTCTGAGGAAAGAATTTGATGTATTGATGATGTTTGTTTGGAATTTCCTGCGGGAATTGGCAGGTGTTGCAACCCCCAAACGTCTACCTGGATATGTTCGTCTCAGAAACCGCAAGTTGTCACTAAAGAGCTTAAGTGGTGATGGCTTCCAAGATCAGGGTATAAATAACTTTAAAAACATGTATTATTTTCTCATCAGTTTCACGAATCATCCGTTGTGTCGGAACCTGTTACCTTGCAGGAGCTTAGGGAACAAGATAGAAGTGTCACATGAATCACGAAGGAGAGCTGCTTCGTTACCGATTTTACTATGCCATGGAATCAGTACGTATCCAAAATTCTACATGCTGGTGTAACTAAATCGCGAAGTTTTCAATTCAAACGTCTGATCTTAAAATAACGACCGAAAAAAGACATTTGTAGGTGATGATGTAGTACACTGCAAGTATGGAGAGAAATCTGCACAATCCTTAAGCTCAGCCAGGTTTCGATATGTAGCAATCAAATCCTATGAAGGGTAAGGTGAAATCGATCACCATATTAGTGAAATAATTGGTAATTAGTAGAACGGATTTTCAGAGTTTGTTGTAATGAATGCAGGTTGTGAAGATATATCCATAATGTGTCGGCAGAAGTTAAAGTTGTTGGCAAGTGTCAAGGGTGCTTGCTTCTGGACAGGAGTTGATGAATGAGTTCGAGAGACGGAAACGATGAAGGTTCATTTCACAAGACCTCTTCAAATTTTGTTACTATCCCTTTTCCTTAAACTAATGTGCCTCACTTCTTGTTTTGGAAGGTAGTATCATGTCGTGTGCTGAAAATGCGGCTGGATCGTAGCAGCAGCTGCCATTGTCTGGTATTGTGAAGCCATTGTGGGTGCTTCCTATCTGAATTTACAACGCGATTGCTGCATGATAATTTTACAATTTTTTGCAGGAAATGTGCGTTTGTGGTCTGAGCTGGGATTCGTAGAAGACTTGGTGACGTTGGCTAACGCATCGTTCTTTATGGCAGGCGGCCAGAATGATATGGGCTGCTGGGATTGTATGTTATTTTGTGGTTGTGAATAATGATTTGCATGTAATTTTTAGACAGCCTTTGAAATTGATTCCTTTGATGTACTTACCATCCTATTTTTCGAGCTGATTCAGCGGCTTGTGAATTGAAATTTCGTTCAATTTGAGCATCCTGTGAATTGTTTTATGCAATTTAGGTGCAACTTACGAACTGTTTTGGTGTTGAGTTCTGATGATGCTTATGGCTTTTTCAGGTGTTGGAAGTTTCGGAACCAAAGCGACTCGGACCTGCCGGCATCCGGGTCTGAGTCAGAACTTGCCTATGTTGCCTTATTCTCGTATCAGTTTGGAAATCCAATCGCGGCAAAACGAATCAGTCCCACTTCTTTTATTTTTTCTATCTCTCGGATGTCCCGTAACGATAAGAACGGGTATTACCTGATCTGACGCCCGCGGCGCGGATCGGTAACGGGGGTAGGACGCAGCTTCGGTTGTGCCACTCCCGGCACTCGATGATGACATTGTTCTGAGAGTGTCAAAAAACTCCTAACCTTTTTCTATATTGTTTGTTTTGCTTTGATGTGCAGGTTAGTCGAGATTTACGGCGAAGCTCAAGGGCCAACATGAAGACACTTAGCATTTTTAGGACTTAGGATTTTTAGATTTAATGTAATTCCTTGTAGCAGCAAAAATGTGAAACAATCTCCCTTTTGTATAATGCAATCTTTATGAAATAAAATTCCCAACACTTTGAATTTATTTATATTTTATTCTTAGTTAAAAAATATAAACAATTGTGAATAAATCCACAAGTATTTAAATTCGTTAACATAGGCATAAAACATAAATATTCCTAAGTGGTATTCTTATTGGTGCACTCGTCTCATTTGTAATCCTAATCTCATCATCCGATTAAAATGTTAACCAACCATTTCATAACCAAACACCTATGGGCACCGTAATCACAACATTTTCAGCATCAACAGTAAAACTAATCGTAATTAAATTCCACTGACCAAACCGCTAAAATCTCAATATGATCAGAACTGGTGATAGATAAATGCCTCGAAACCAATACGTATCAAATGCCTCAGAATTTTAATAACAGCCCATCTTCAAGGAATTGGTAGAATTTTGTGTAAAATGACCAAAATACCCCTGGGACCAAATCTCTCTTTGATGTTGGCAAAAAAATCATGAAGTTTGACTTTTTAACTGCATTGACTGCTTTTGACTTATCTGATCATCTGACTGAGCAAACTTTTGAGAAAAGTCTTGAAACTTGACATGGGGGTTCTTATACACATATAAGATGTTATGAAGCTCACTTGAAGTCTTGGAAGTCCATTTAGCCTGATTAAAGTCAAAACCCTAGTTTTGGATGCACTGCTTAGGAGGTGCATTGTCTGAGGGAATTGTCAACTCTTCTGACCAATTGTGAACTTTGTGAACCTTGTGAACCTTCATAAAGTAGCTTGTGGACTTTATGAACTTCATGAAAGGTTATGCAAGTTGTTGGAGAACTTGTGAACCTTGTGAACCTTCTTAGAACACAAAGTCTTGTATTGTGAGGGCAAATTTTGGGGTGCAACACAAGGTTAGAAGCAATTCGACTTTTATTGGCTTATGCATTTTCTATGAATTTTCAGTTTTTCCAAATGGACGTCAAAAGTGCATTCTTGAATGGATTCATAAATGAGGAAGTTTATCTCAAGCAACCCCCTGGATTTGAAGATTACAAATATCCTTCTCATGTCTTTAAATTAAAGAAAGCTCTATATGGATTGAAACAAGCACCAAGAGCATGGTATGATCGCCTCAGAAACTTCTTATGTGACAAAGGCTTTGAAAAAGGAAAGGTAGACAAGACATTGTTCATCAAGAAGATTAAAGAAGATACTCTCTTAGTACAAGTGTATGTTGATGACATAATCTTCGGTTCAACCAACACAAAGTTATGTGAAGAATTCTCATCCATGATGCAAGGAGAATTTGAAATGTCTATGATGGGAAAAGTGAACTACTTTCTAGGACTTCAGATCAAGCAACTAAAAAATGGGATCTTTATCAATCAATCCAAGTATTGCAAAGAATTATTAAATAAGTTTGATATGGAAAATTGCAAGACTTTGTCTACACCTATGGGATCCGGTACATATGTAGATCAAGATGAATCTGGTGTATCGATTGATATCACAAAATATAGAGGTATGATTGGATCCTTACTATACTTGACAGCAAGTCGGCCTGACATTATGTTCAGTGTTTGTCTTTATGCTCGCTTTCAAGCAAATCCAAAGGAATCTCACTTAATGGCGGTCAAGCGGATCATGAAGTATCTCAAAGGAAAAACAAATGTCGGTTTATGGTACCCTAAAGGTAGTAGTGCAATTTAATTGGATACTCTGACGCGGATTATGCAGGATGTAAAATAGATAGAAAAAGCACAAGTGGAACATGTCACATCTTGGGAAATGCTCTAGTCTCGTGTACATGCAAAAAGCAAGCGTGTGTAGCACTTAGTACGGCTGAAGATGAATACATAGCAGCGGGTAGTTGTTGTGCACAGATACTTTGGCTCAAGCAACAACTTCGTGACTACGGACTCGACCTTGGAAGCATTCCTCTTCGTTGTGACAACACAAGTGCAATCAACATAACAAAGAATCTAGTCATGTATTCAAGAACCAAGCACATCGACATACAACATCATTTTTTGCGAGATCATGTACTTCAAGGAGATGTCGAGATAACTTTCACGGATACTCATAATCAGTTTGTCGATATATTTACAAAGCCATTAGCAAAGGAACCCTTCTTCAAAATTCGGAGAGAATTTAGAATTCTGGATGAAACTGATGTTGAATCATGAAAGAACTTCATCTATGGTGTTTTTCTCAAATTTCACTGCCTGCAATCAATTGCACTCTTGTGTCAATCAATTGCTCACTGTAAGTTTTCTAAAAATATTAAATATTTGAAGCATGCAATCGATTGCACCCTGTAGCTTTTGACTTAATTCTCTTATGTTTGGTAGTACAATCGATTGCACCACTGTGCCAATCGATTGCACCTACTGTAAATCTATTTTTTCTCTTTTTATTTAATAGATCCATGGGTTTTTAATCTTTTCAACTACCCTATCATTATACTTTTGACCTACCTATGACTATCTTTTACTACTTAGCCCTATTCTCAAAACTTTGACCATAAACTCTCATATTTTCAAAGTCTTAATCATCAATAACCCTCAACTACTCAAATCCCACATTAACTATTCTCTCATCCTTTTTCCGAGGAATTTTTTTTAGGCTGGTTGTGGAGAGGGTGTGGAAGAAAATTAAAGAGTGGAAGGAGAGATGTCTATTTAGAGCTGGCAAAGTGGTGTTGATTAAGGCAGTTGCGCAAGCTATTCCCACTTACATCATGAGTTATAAGCTCCCAGAGGGTGTTTGCCAAGAGATAGAGAGTATGATTGCAATATTTAGGCGGGGTTCTTCTGAAGGGGCGAGGAAAGTTCATTGGTTGAAGTGGGAGAAGTTGGCTAGAGTGAAGAATAGTGGGGGCCTTGGATTTCGTGGCATTGCTGAATTTAACACAAACTTATTAGGAAAACACTACCGGAGGCTGTTGAAGGACGACTCCATATTACTGGGAAAGATCTTCAATAGTAGATAATACCCTAGGTAGTCCATCAGTGTCACCCGTGTGGGCTTTGCTCCTAGCTACGCATAAAGGAGCATTTTGAGTTCCAAAGATCTAGATCATGGAGGTACCAGGTGGAGGATCGGGAATAGGGAGAAGGTGAGAGTCATGGATGATAGGTGGATCCCTAACACAATGGGGTTCAAAGTCTTAGGCCATATTCGATGTTTGGAGGCTAACACTAAGGTGAGCCAGTTGATTGACCTTGAGTTGGGAGCTTAGAATCGTGTTTTGATCTCTAACACTTTCGATGAGGGTGTTGCCAAATAAATTATTGGAATACCATTATCAATAAGGAATATTAAGGACAAAGAAATCTGGCATTTTAAGAAGAGTGGTGAATATTCAGTGTGGTCTTCTTATCATCTTTGCTCTCATGTTAAGGATTCCAAACAACCTGGACCTTCTAGGATTTCGTGCCAACATCTTTGGAAGAAAATCTGGTCTGCCCTGGTGCATGGCAGAGTGAGGAACTTCCTTTGGAGGATGGCCAAGGACATTCTGCCTACCAAGAGAAACTTTTTGAGGAAAGGGATTAGTCTAGACACTATTTGTTGCCTCTGTGATATTGATGTTGAATCTTCTAATAACTTATTCTTGGAGTGTGATTTTGCAAACTGTGATTTCTTCTCCTCTATTCTCTGCGGCAGGGCCAATGGTGTTGGTGGCCTCAATGAGTGGCTGGCCCAGGTGCTTAATGGTGGGGACGAGTATAATGTATAAATCTTTTGTTACTTGATCTACATGCTTTAGAAGGCACGCAATCTCAAGTTATACCAGCTTCAAAAGGCGGATCCTATTCAGGTGGATGATGTCGTGGAAGCTGTACGGGAATTCAATCTTTGTAATCCAAGGTGTGATATGAGACAGTTGCCTTCTAGAGGGCTGGTTGTCCATGTTGTGCAGGTGGATGCAGGGATTGGTGGGGAGAATTTTGTTTCGTTTGGTTGCTTTATCAAAGGTATTGAAAAGGAGCCTCTGAAGTCTTTGTGTAGAAAGGAGTTAGTGGTGATGGATCCTATTTTGGCTGAGGCTACTACGATCAGGTGGTGCATGGAGCATGCGAAGCAACTCAACTTGGAGAAGGTGATTTTTCAGTCAGATGCCCAAGTCGTGGTGGACTATATCAACAACATATTGTCTATTGTTGTTATTGAACCCTTAGTCTTGACTGTCGTGTCTTGCTAAAATCTTTTAAGTTGGCGTCTGTGATTTTTATTCCTAGAACCTATAATGAGGATGCTCACAATTTAATGGACTTGGGAAAAGTTATGAAATCTAAAACTTGGATTGGTGACTACCTAAAGTTGGGGGCATCAACTTCTAATTCTGTGATCCCTTCTTCAATTTCGTAATGAAATTATTTTACCTTAAAAAAACTAACAATACATTTAATCATACTTAATAGAATTTATAGTCTAGGATAATATTATCAGTAATAAGCCTTCCAAAATTGAAGACATTGTAATAAGAATTGATAATAGAGTTAAAATGCAGGTTTATTCAATATGTTATTGCGATAAAATCTAATACTTTTTAAACCACTCTTTAGAAAAAACAAAAATTACTTGTAAGCCATGGTGGTTATATGTCCGTAATTCTACCAAACACGGGAGAAAAGTTATGCGATCTACCATAATAACACTAACAAGACAAATATTAACTAATGTCCTTAAAATATTATTTAAGAAATTAAAAAAAATTATCCTAAAAGTAATGTATTCAATTTATCAATACTTTAATAATCCAATATCGTGACTTTTGAGATGTTTTGAACTTTGAATCATGATGAGCCTATTACACGGTTACCTTCTCTTGTTTGCAATTGACAATTACACCTGGTGTTTGGTGTTTTCCTTAATAAATGGATTATATTAATAGAGAAATGGTGGAAAGTGAAAAAGAAAAAGAAAAAGTAGTGGGGGCATAAGCATAACCATCTGTCATGGCTCTGCATTTTTCAAGACCAATAACCAATTAATTACTAATTACACAATCAACACCTTTTTTGAGAACACATTTTTGTTTGCTTTATCTATCAAAAAGTATAAAATATTAAATTGATCTAGTATAAAAAAAGTTGAATGAATTTAATTGAATACCAATATATTATGTAAATAAAATTTATAATACTAAATTAATTAATTAATAAAAATATATAGTCCAATTCAACTAAATTTCATTTTACATCAGTACTATTCATTAAAAAATGTTTAAGAATGTTCTAATCTTGTGAATCTAGGCAGGCTGGATATGTCAAATACGAGGTTAAAGAAGAAAAATGGACCCACAGACTCATGCTGCTTGAGTTATTTGCATAGAATTTGGCGTTTTATTCATGTTAGTCCAACTCTGGCTTAAATTGTAGCGACGGATTTTCGTTAATGTTTATTTTAATACTTTTTCTTAGCGGTGAGAAATTAAAATAGATTGATCAATACAAAATAAAAATGGTTTCATTAGGTGTATTTTGTTTTATAAGCAAAGGAATTGTATGATCAAGAATACAATGTTAAATATAATTCATAGTGTAAACAAATTTGATTTGATATGATTAGATTTGATTTGAATATTTTGCGCCTTTTATGTTTTGGGCTTTTGTAAATCTAAAACTATAAATAGGGTGTCTTGCTTTGTATTCAAACACAACATAGAACAGATTTCACAGTTACAGTTTGAGTAAGTGAAAGTTCTATAAGCAATAAGAAATCTCACAGTTGTGGGTAACACATTCTCTCCAAATATTTCTTCTCTCATTCTTCTCTTTCTTGATTGTTCATCTTTCTCTTTTGTTGTTCTTGATAATTACTTGTTATTACCATTACTATTATATTGTGGGTTTGTTCATCAATCTTGAGATCAAGATTGAAGGGAATTCTTCATAGGGTGTGAGGTGAATTACCAACATCTGGTATCTAGAGCTCCGATTAAGAGATTCAAGGAAGGAAGATAGTGATGGCGATGAACTATCTGAACGACAACTTTCCGGCAACCCTGCCAATTCTCAAGAAAGACAATTATGAGAATTGGTGCAAGCAGATTAAGGTGATTTTCTGTTATCAAGATCTTTGGGATCTTGTGAAGGACGAAGTAACATCGCTTGGGGAGAACGCAACGGAGGCAGAAAAGGCTGGGCACAAAGAATTGAAGAAGAAGGATTATAAAACATTCTTTATAATTCATCAATGTGTTGATCCTGATAACTTTGAAAAGGTTAGTGATGTTGATTCAGCAAAAGAAGCATGGGAGATTCTTGAAAAGTCGTTTGGAGGGGCAGAGAAGGTGAAAGAGGTGAGGTTACAAACTCACAAGAGAACTTATGAGTTGCTTCAGATGGAAGACAACGAAAGCATTACAGATTTCTTCACCAGAGTTACAAAGTTGGTGAATCAAATCAAAGTATGTGGAGAAACGCTGACGACGAAAGCAGTTGTCTCAAAAATCTTGAGATCGTTGGCTCCAAAATTCGACCACGTGGTAGTTGCCATAGAAGAGTCGAAAAATCTATCAGTGTTGACGAAGGAAGAGCTTCAAGGGACTCTTGAGTCTCATGAATAGAGGATGACTGAGAGAGCTGCAGGAAAGTCGAAAGATATGGCTTTACAGGCGCAGTCAGAAAAGGAAAGAAAAGGCAAAGGTAGCTGGAATGGCAACAAAGGAGGAAACCAGTCGAATCAGAAGAAACCTTGGAACAAAGGCAACCAAAGAGGTGGTGTTGCAGGTAAAGGAAGATGTGGTGGTCGAAAGACAGACAAAAGCCACATTCAATGTTTCAATTGCCAGAAGTATGGTCATTATGTTTGTGATTGTCCAGAAAGGAAGAGAAATCAAGAGACTGATGCAAAGCTGGCGAAACATGAAGAAGAAGAAACGTTGCTAATGGTCACAACAAAAGATGAAGAAAGATTCCAAGATCAGTGGTACTTGGACTCAGGATGCTCATCACATATGACTGGAAGGAAAGATTGGTTTGTCAACATGAAGCCCTCGTTGAAAAACACAGTGAAGTTTGCAAATGACAACACTCTAGCAGCCGAAGGTGTTGGTGATGTTCTGATCATGAGGAAAGATGGTAAAAGGTCAACAATTTCCAATGTGTTGTACATACCAAGCATGAAGAGTAATTTGCTCAGTATATGGTAGCTTGTCGAAAAGAACTACAAGGTAGTTGTCGAAGACAAGATGATGAGAGTTCTCGACGCAGGTGGTAGATTAATCTTGAAGGCTCCAATGTCTCAGAATAGGACCTTCAAGATTGGACTCAATGTGATGGAGCAAAAGTGTCTAGCAACTGCAGCCAGCAGAGATGAGTGGTTATGGCATTTTCGACTAGGTCATCTCAATTTTAATGACATCAGAGAACTGAAGAGAAGAAATATGGTTTCAGGATTACCAGAAATCGACATTCCAAGTGAAGTCTGTGAGGAGTGTGTTCAGTCGAAACAACACAAGAATAGCTTCAACAAGGATGCAGGAAGGAAGTCGAAGGCAATAATTGAAGTCATATACTCTGATGTATGTGGTCCAATCCAGGTGGATTCGATTGGTGGCAATAGATGCTTTGTCACGTTTATAGATGATTACAGCCGAAAGCTGTGGACTTACCTCATCAAGAAGAAAAGTGATGTGATTGAGGTATTTTCCATATTCAAGTCCATGGTCGAAAGACAGAGTGGTCGAAAGCTGAAAATTTTGAGGACTGATGGTGGTGGAGAGTATGTATCAAAAGAGTTCGATACACTATGTGTAAAAGAAGGGATGGTGCATGAGGTGGTGCCACCTTACACTCCACAACAAAATGGGATTGCAGAATGCAAGAACAGAACCATCATGAATATGGTAAGAAGTATGTTGAATGGAAAGCATCTACCTAAAGAATTATGGGGAGAAACAGCTTCGACAGCAACATATATATTGAACAGATGTCTGACGAAGAAGCTTGAAGGAATCACACTAGAAGAATGTTGGTCTGGTGTCAAGCCTAGTCTCAGTCACTTGAAGGTATTTGGATCTATAACACATAGACATGTGCCAGATAAGTTGAGAAAGAAGCTTGATGATAAGTCGAATCAGATGATCTTGATAGGATATCATTCGACAGGAGGTTACAAGTTGTTCGACCCAGTGAATAAGCAGGTAGTGATCAGCAGGGACATGATCATAGATGAGCTTAAAGAATGGGATTGGACTGAGAATGCCAAGAAGGATTCAGTGATAATCTCTTGTGAAGAACCAGCCACTGAAGTCGAAATAGAAGTTCGACAAGAACCAGTTGCAGATGAAGCAGGTTCAAGCAGACCTCGACGAACAAGACACATGCCTGTAAGGTTGCAAGAATGTGTAATTACATTAGATGATGTAGTCGATGAAGAGGGTGAGTTGGTACATTATTCTTTCTACGCAGATGTCGAACCAGTCAATGCAGCTGAGGCATTGAAAGATTCGAAGTGGGTGAAAGCAATGACTGAAGAGTTAGAGTCCATCGAAGTCAATGATACCTGGTCAATTGTCGAATTGCCACAAGGCAAGAAGGCAATTGATGTGAAGTGGGTTTACAAGGTGAAGGTAAATCCTAAAGGAGAAGTAACTCGACACAAGGCGAGACTTGTGGCGAAAGGATTTCTTCAGAAAGAAGGAATCGACTTCGATGAAGTATTCGCACCTGTGGCTAGAATCGAAACAATCAGGTTGGTTGTTGGTCTAGAAAATATGAACAACTAGCACACATGTCAGATGGACGTGAAATGTGCATTCCTTAATGGCCCCTTAGACGAAGAAGTTTTGCAAGGCGAAGAAAGAAAGGTGTACAAGCTTTATAAAGCTCTGTATGGACTTAAGCAAGCTCCAAGAACTTGGAATAAGAAAATCAACAACTTCTTAAGGGAGAAGGAATTTGTGAAGTGTACAACTGAACATGGAGTATATGTAAGAAGAAGCAATGGAAAATTACTCATACTATGTCTCTATGTTGATGATTTGTTGATAACAGGGAGTTGTAAGAAGGAGATCGAAGATTTCAAATATGACCTAAGTAAGGAGTTTGAAATGTCAGACTTGGGAAATCTCTCATATTTTCTTGGCGTCGAATTCTACAAGACAAGTAGAGGTTTGATGATGAACCAAAGAAGATATGCAGGCGAAATACTCAAGAGATTTGAGATGCAAGATTGCAACCAAACTTCGACTCCAGCTAAGCCCAGATTGCAACTGTCGAAGGATTAAGATGAAGATGATGTCGACCCAACCCAATACAGAAGACTTATTGGGTCACTTAGATACCTTTGTCACATAAGGTCTGAATTAACATACAATGTTGGTATGGTAAGTAGATTCATGCAGAAGCCAAAGGTATCACACCTAGCAGCGGCGAAGAGGATACTGAGGTATCTGAAAGGAACTCTCGACTATGGTATTTTGTTTCCAGCAGCTGATGAAGGAAAAGAATGCAAGTTAGTGGGATACACAGACTCCAGTTGGTGTAGTGATGCTGAGGATCGAAAATCCACAGTTGGGTATGTGTTTATGTTAGGTGGTGCACCAGTTGCTTGGAATTCGAGAAAGAAACCAGTAGTGGCATTGTCATCATGCGAAGCAGAATATATAGTTGCTTCTCTTTGTGCATGTCAAGCAACTTGGATGGTGAACTTGGTCGAAGAAATCACAGGGAAGAATCATGGAGCAATTACCATGAGGATAGACAGCATGTCAGCTATCAACTTGGCGAAGAATCCAATAGCTCATGGTCGAAGCAAGCACATCGAAATGAGGTTCCATTATCTTCGAGAGCAGGTAGTAGAAGGGAAGATGAAATTGGAACACTGCAGAACTGAGAATCAGATTGCAGATATCATGATGAAGGGAGTGCAGGTCGAAGCCTTCATAAGACTAAGAGCCATGATGAATGTAGACAGTTTAGACACAATGAATTAGGTGGTGTGTTAAATATAATTCATAGTGTAAACAGATTTGATTTGATATGATTAGATTTGATTTGAATATTTTGGGCCTTTTATATTTTGGGCTTTTGTAAATCTAAAACTATAAATAGGGCGCCTTGCTTTGTATTCAAGCACAACATAGAACAGATTTCACAGTTGCAGTTTGAGCAAGTGAAAGTTCTATAAGCAATAAGAAATCCCACAGTTATGGATAACACATTCTCTCCAAATATTTCTTCTCTCATTCTTCTCTTTCTTGATTGTCCTTCTTTCTCTTTTGTTGTTCTTGATAATTACTTGTTATTACCATTACTATCATATTGTGGGTTTGTTCATCAATCTTGAGATCAAGATTGAAGGGAATTCTTCATAGGGTGTGAGGTGAATTACCAACATACAACGGTATTTAATTTGGATTATGTTGGAAAATTATGTCAAATATAAGGAGATGAATTTGAAAAAAGTTTTTTATGTTCAGTTTTATATTGTGTGTTAGTTGAAAAAACTCTTTAGTCTCACATTATTTAGGTGAGATATATTTTCTCATTCACTTCATAATATAAGGAAATTCCTTATTTCATTTCAAAACACACAAAAAATTTATTTTGAATTTTTCATTCCTCGCTCATAACTCTCGTTGATTTTTCCGAGTATTTTTTTTAATTCTCTTTAGAGACTTATGTTAATTTCTCCTCATTTGAGTTGAGAAATTACAAATATTAATTTTTGGATTTTTGGATTCTCTTTGGAGAATTATTTGAACTTATCTTTGTTTGAGAAATCATTTTTAGTGGTCAAATGATCATTATTGAATTCTCTTTGTAGAATTATTGGAATTTCTCTTGGTTTGAGAAATTAATACGACAGGTCGTTATACTAGATACTACGAGTGATATTTATACCATATTCGAATGGTCTTTGTACCATCAGGTGGTGTATTTCTAGATTGGTTATCTATCATGCAAATAATAATCGTATAGTATAGAACTGAGTTGTTTTATCCTGAAGGCGGCGCAGTAGTTCGACTACTTTGCATAACTTTGGGCACTACCGTGAAACGTCTTAAAGAGCGCGACCTAGTCCGTGACTCAACCCGTTCATTTTTTCTATGGCTAATTTTCAAAACTGTGAAACAACAATTTTAAGACGTTTCATACTACCATGGCTATCGAAGAAATTATTGGTACTTCTGCGGTGGTTGTCTCTGACAAACAGTTCAAGTTTGAGGGAAGTCACTTCAAATGCTGGCAACAAAATTTGCAATTTTTATGAAAAAGGTTGTCAACGTTCTGATCAATGATATTCCTATTTCTCCTTATGGATCAACCAAGCAAATTAACGGTAAGAAATCTGTGAATTCAAATGGAACACTTAACAGTGTTAAAGTTGAATTTGCTGCACAGATTAAAGCGAACGATTTCTAGCTCAGAAAAGAAATCGCCTTATGGAAAGAGAATGATTATCTCTACAAAATTATATTTTTGAATGGACTTGCAGATGATCTGCAATACTGCAAAACAAGTTGGAGAGGCTCTATAAAAGAAGTATGACACCGAAGAAGCTGGAATAATGAAGTGTATTGTTAGTTTCTACCTAAAGTATCATATGGCATAAATCGAAGGCGTGTGGAGGCTCAATGTAATGAAATTCAAAAGATTGCTTATGAGATCATCACAAAAGGTATGTGTTTAGATGAACAATTTTAAATTGCTTTTATTATTGACAAATTTTCCATAGTTTGAAAGTTTTTAAAAATTCTGCTTCACCACAAAATAAAATAATTTTTAACTAAGAGTCAGATTATTAGCCTTCGAGTTGAAGAAGAATCTCAAAGACAAGAACAAAAAGAAAAGTCTTGGTTGTTTCAAACAACAAAAAGAAATTCGGTGTAGTTCTGAAGTCATTTGGCAAATGACTAAAGAATCAGAACCGCAATGTTGTGAACCGAATTAAGAATGAGAACCCTTTAAGGGCCCGAATTACTCCAATTGATAGGAAACAATCACCAATATAAAGAAATGACACTAGAAAACCAGGTCATATGATTAAGAAATAAAAGATCGAGTTTAAACCTTGTGTTTCCCCTAATGCATAGGTTAACCTGATTGATGAGCAATTTATTGTTTTGATCACTGAAATCAAACATGATTGGTGAATCTAATGGTTGGTAGATGGACATTGGTTCTTCTCGTCATGTCTGTTATGATCGTGCAATGTTTAAAACATACACGAATAAGAAAGTGTTGTTGGGAGTTGTCCACACCACTAATATTGTCGGTATTGGAGAAGTTGAATAGAGTCCACCTCTTAAAAGACTTTAATCTTGAAGAATGTCATGTATACTTCAGAGATTATTAAAAAAATCTTGTTTCTGGTTTTCTTCTAAATAAGGCAGGGTTTAGTCAGTCTATTGGGGTTGATTTGTACACAATCACCAAAAATTATATTTTTGTGAAATTACTATGTTTAAGACCTTTGTTAATGAAATTGAAATTCAATTTAGTAACAAGATTAAGAGACTTTATAGTGATAGGGGTGTTGAATATGATTTTGGATTATTTAATGATTTTTATATTAAACATGGAATTGTACATGAGATGACTGCTTCATATTCTCCTGAAGTGAATGGTAAAGCAAAAAGAAAGAATAGAACTCCTACTGAATTTGTTGTTGCAATTATGATGAATTATGGTGTTGCAGCTCACTGGTGGGGGAAATTTTGTTAACTGTTTGTTATGTCCTGAATAGAATTCTCAAGTCAAAAAGTAAGATCTCTCTTTATGAGATATTAAAGAAAAGATAGCCAAACTTGTCTTATTTGAGAACTTGGGGTTGTCTGGCTTATGTCAGAATTTCGGATCTTAAACGAGTTAAACTCGCTAGTAGAGCATATGAATATGTATTCATTAGGTATGTAGCAAACAGTAAGGCATATAAGTTTTATGACCTAAATGCAAAAGTGATCATAGAATCAAATGATGTTGAATTCTATGAAGACAAATTTCCTTTCAAATCGAGAAATAGGGGGAGCACTCAATCGAGTCACATTCCTGTGATGAAAAACACAGAAAGCAATAACAATGTAGAAATAGAACTTCGATGAAGTAAAAGAGAAAGAGTTTCTAAAGACTATGGGCCCGATTATGCGGCCTATGCAGTAAAAGAAGATCCAAAAAATCTTCAAGAAGCCTTGTCATCTCTGTATGAAGATTTATGACAAGAACGATGAGATAGATTCTCAAGAATCTAACAGGACCTAACACTTAGTAGACTTGCCTCCTGGGTGCAAACTAATCAGTTGTAAATGGCTTTTAAAAAAGAAACTAAAACCTGATGGAACTATTGACAAATACAAGGCTCGCCTTGTAGCCAAGGGTTTTAGACAAAGAGAAAATATAGATTTATTCGACACTTTTTCTCCAGCCACTAGAATTACATCCATTAGAGTACTTGTTTCAATAACTACTATTTATAACTTAATAGTACACCAGATGGATGTTAAAACAACCTTTTTAAATGGTGACTTAGAAGAAGAAATATATATGGAACAACCGGAAGGGTTTGTGATCCATGGACAAGAAAATAAGGCCTGTAAGTTAGAAAAGTCTTTGTATGGACTAAAACAAGATCTTAAGCAATGGCATGAAAAGTTTGATAACTTAATGATATCAAATGGGTACAAAGTGAATGAAAGTGACAGATGCAGTTATTACAAATTTGAAAATTGCATTTACACTATCATATGTCTCTATGTAGACTATCTACTCATATTTGGATCAAACATTCAGACCATTAATGATGTGAAATCAATGTTGTGCAACAACTTTGATATGAAAGACCTTAGAGAAGCAAGCGTGATCCTTGGTATCAAGATCACAAGATCAGAACAAGGAATTTCTTTGGATCAACACACTATATGGAGAAGATCTTAAAGAAATATAAATACTTTGACTGTAAACCTGCATGCACACCATATGATCCAAGTGTGAAACTATTTAAAAACACTGGTGAAAGTGTCAGACAAACAGAATATGCGAACATCATTGACAGTCTTAGGTATGCCACTGATTGTACTAGACCCGGCATTGCATATATCGTAGGATTGTTGTGTAGTTTTATGAGTAGACCGAGTAACGAGCACTGGCAAGCTATTGAGCGAGTCATGAGGTACCTTAAAAGGACCATGGATCTCGGCCTACATTACCAGAAATGTTCTGCTGTACTAGAAGGATACATTGATGCAAATTGGAACACCTTATCAGATGATTCCAAAGCTACTAGTGGCTATATATTTAGTATAGCTAGAGGAGCTATATCTTGGAAATCAAAGAAACAAACTATCATGACTCAGTCTACAATGGAGTCTGAGATGATAGCACTAGCCATAACTAGTGAAGAAGCATGTTGGTTAACATGCTTGCTAGCAGAGATCCCTCTATGGGAGAAACTTATGCCAGTTGTGTTGATCCACTATGATAGTACCAAGACTATTGCAAAAAATTGTGAACCGCGATTATAATGGTAAAAGACACCAAATTAGAAGAAAGCACAACACTGTTAGAGACTGTATCTCTAAAGGAGCTGTAAGATTGGATTATATATGCACTACTAAAAACTTAGCATATCTTTTGACAAAAGGATTAGCTACAGAGAATGTCCATAATAAATCCAAGAAGATGGGACTAATGCCTATAACGAAATGAGTTAATAATAATGGTAACCCAACCTAGATGACTGGAGATCCCAAGAAATAAGTTCAATGGGTAATAACAAGTTGATCGGTCACCATTTCTACTATGTTTTCGTCACTTATTCGGCATTTCACCCACAAATCGGTAATATTTTGTTTAATCTTTTTTGTCATTTTTGAGTAAATTTGGTCATTCTTATTTCATTCTCGCAATTTATTTTTTTTGGTATTATTTCAATTTTCTGTTGCATTTTACGCGTTTGGTTGTAGTTTTGATGATTTCAGGTCCATGCAGAAAAGTCTAAAAGATTCATGCGAAGAAAATGGAAATTCTGGAAAGTCTGAGGAGTTTTCAGAAGAGGCACAATGGCTTGAGACGGCCACCCGTGTCACCTGACATGGGCCGTGTCAGGGGGAACCCAAAGAGAAGAAGTTTGAGTTGATGGATAGTGGGCTGACACGGGCGCCCGTGTCACCTGACACGGCCCGTGTCAGCAAGTCTGGGCATGTTAGCTTTTCATATGAGATCCAGGGTGCCAACACGGTCGCCCGTGTCACCTGACACGGCCCGTGTTGGCTTGGTCGTGTGAACTTCCAATTTTCTTGTTTTTGTGATCTTTGTGATTCTTGAAGATATTTTGGTACTTCCCTACTACTGTGTTGGACGTGGGAGTATTTAAGACGCATTTTGAGAAGGAAAAAGAGACTTTTTTAAACTACGGAGAAATATTACGATCGGGATTGGAGCGATCATGAGAAGTTGGGAACAGAATATTTTCATGAGCCTTCACAATTGAAGATCAAAGTAACCACTATTCTTGTAATGTTTAATATGATTATGATTGTATTTTCTCTTATTATTATGAGTAGCTAAAGCCCCCAATGCTAGGGGGTGTTTCTGAATTGCTTATGTAATGATATTGTTCTTCTTATTTTAATGACATAAGTGCTTATTTTCATAATCAATTTTTATCGTTCAATGTTCTTAATGCTTTTTCAATCGGATAAATCGAATTAGATTTGCGGTTAACTTTATGTCGGACAAACCTTCGTTAACGCTTTTGAACGATAATGCTTCATTAGATATTACCTAGGACTAGGAATACCCTGTTGCATTTGGAACACTGTTGACATTATTTATAACGCTTGATTTCAAACATAATTACCTACGGACATAGTAATTAGGTTATGAAATTAAGAGATTTTCTCACTAAGGACTTATGAGTAAATAATTTACAGTCAAGAAATTGATAATCTGAGCCATGTCTTTGAAATAAGGATTGATATTGTTACAAGGCAATTCATACACTATCCCTAACATTCTTCTCATATCTGTCAGAAACCTATTTTATTCTTTGGCTTTATTTTTATCATTGGAACTTTTAATTTTAAAAACAATTGTCAAACCCCCAATTACTTTTGTTTAATTGAACTATTATAGAGCTTGTATTCTCCTACATAATTCTTGAGATCGATACCGGGGATAAAACATTTATTTTAACTACAATCGGCAAAAATAGTACACTTGCTATTTTTCCGATCAAGTTTTTGGCGCTCTTGTTGGGGACTGCCAAAATATAAGTTTGAATTTTAGTTCAATTGAAATTTTGTTGCTCGTCAACTAAAATTTTATTTTCAGTTTTTTATTATTTTTTTTATTACGTTACTACTAATCTGCGTCTAACATTTTTATGCAAGGAGAATCCTCAGCTAATTTTCCTTTTGATGTAGAAATCGAAAGAACTTTGCATGCAAGGTGTAGACAATCCAGACTGGCAGCTTCAGGAGCAGAGCCTTCAGCTCCAGCATCAAAAGAAGAAAAATTCTATGTTCATTCAGAGCATTCCATTCAGATTCAGACTCAAATAGAGATACTGTGACTATGGCTGAAGTTCCACCAGCAGAGAGACTCCTTGGTGATTACGGTGGAGCTAATGCACCTGCAGGTCGGTTTAAAATTGTGAACCAACCGATGAACTTGGTGAATTTCCAGTTGCATCCGAGCACTATCACCTAACTTGAGAGGATACCTTTCACCTGAAAGGTTAATGAAGATGCCAACAAACATATGCAAATATTTCTGACTATGAGCAATACTCTCAAGATTGATGGGCACACTGATGAAGCAAAAAATTAAGAATGTTCCCGTTCACTCTCTTTGAAGATGTTAAAGAGTGGTTCTACTTATTACCTGCCGGAAGTATCACCACATGGGAAGAGATGGATAAGGCTTTTCTTAATGAGTATTTTCTTGCCTCTGTATATATTCGTAAAAGATATGATATCATGAATTTTAAATTGAAGGAAGGATAATCACTAGGTGATGCTTTTAAAAGGTTCAAACGGTTATTGGTTACATGCCCCACTCATAATATGGATCAAACTGAATAAATGCAGATGTTTATGAATGGTCTCAAGATGAAGACTAAGCAACTCTTAGATACGGAAGATGGTGGCTCATCAAACATTACATCAGCCACTGGTATTAAGAAAATTATTGAAGTCATTGCTGCAAATGAGCATTTGGAGTTATATGACCGTAGCATGAGTAAACCTGAAGGGGTAATTGACTTGAAGCTGAAAAATCAAGTTGTGAAAATGGAAGATCAAATCACAGTTGAAGTAGAACGAAGGCTTAAAGCAATGAGTGTAAGTACTCAGACTATTGCTTAAGTTCAACCTGTCCAAGCGGGGAGTTGTGAGATTTGTAGTGGACCCAATTTTACTACACGTTGCGTTGCAACTGCGAAACAAATTGAAGAGATCAAGTTTTAGAAGCAAAATAATCCCTATTCTCATACTTATAATCTAGGGTGGAAGAATCATCCTAACTTCTCCTAGGAAGATCAGAATCAACCTCAATATCAACAGCAGCAACAGGCTCCTCAAAAAGCAACATGGGAGATGGCTATTAAAAAGATGGCAGCTCACAATATTCAATTCCAAGAAGAGACACGAAATAATCAGAGAAATACCACAGGTTCTATAAAAAATCTTGAGGTTCAGATGAGAAAAATAGCACAACAACTGTCTCTGCAAACTAAAGGAACCCTCCGAGCGCGACAGTATCGAATCCAAAAAATTATGAGAATGTTAATGTTGTCACGACAATAAGTCAAAGAGTTGTGGAAGAAGACGAAGAAACGAAAACAAATAATTATCAATGTATAGAGGTGGAACTTGAAGTGAGAGAAAACAGGAAAGAACCAAAAAAAAGTTGTACCATCTGCAAAGGCAACTGAAGAGAAAAAGAAAGAGGAGGTTACCCCAAAAGTCAAGCTACCTTACCCTCCGAGAGTCACAAAGAAGGATCAAAAGGAGAAAGGCTTTGAAAATTTTAGCATAATGTTCAAAAATTTAGAAATTAATATGTCGTTCTTTGAAGCACTCGAACAAATGTCGTTGTACAAGAAATTCATGAAAGTAATGAAGAAGACACCAATGGGCAAGGGGCAGAAAATTTCAACTGAGCAGTGTAGTGAAATATCACAAGGTAAGAGAATCCCCATCAAAAGGAAAGATCTTGGGCCCGTAGCAATCCCTTGCACTATAAAGGACAGAACTTTCAAGAAGGTCCTTATCGACTCAGGTGCTAGTGTGAGTCTCATGCTTTTATCTCTTTTTAAAAAGCTGGGTATTGGAAAAGTGAGCGATATGGGAACAAACTTGAAGTTTGACAACAACACGACTAAGAGGTCATATGGGCTATCAGAGGATGTCCTGGTGATGATTGATAACTTGACCTTTCCAGTTGGTTTAGATATCATGGATATTCTAGAGGATGAAGAGACTCCTATCATACTTGGTCGACCATTTCTACTTACTAGTCGGTGCAATGTTGATATTTAAATAGGTACTCTAACCTTGAAATCATTTGATGAGGAAATAACTTTAAAAGTGTTGGACTTCGAGAAGCGAGTTCAAAAGGAAGACAATCACTCTGCAGTTGGAGTGATCCAAATAGTGGGAAAAGGAAAAAGTTTGAAACCACTTCCTGAAAAAGCCTCTGATGTAATCTATAAGGTTGCAATATCTCAGTCGTCTCGGATACAGAGTGTAACTCCAAAATTCATTCAAGGAGTAGGGATGAAAACAAGGAGAAACATGGATGTTGGATGTGATTTAATACACAAGGTAGCTCTTATCTCTGAACCTAACTGGTACTCTATTGCAGAAAGGTCAAGTAATAAGGTCTGGAAGTCGAAGCATCCCCCATGACATTGGGGAGTGAATCGTCGAGCCATGCAATGTTAAACGAAGCGCTTCGTGGGAGGCAACCCACGTGTTTTATTTCAAACCATTTCGATTTTTTTTTGGTTTTTAGGATTTGGTTAGGTATGCACAAAGTCCCTTACGGGAGAGCGAAGACACCCTAATAAATGAGACATTTGAGTAGACATAAGCATAATAGAGTGTACCTGAGAAAAAGCAGAAAAAAATTGAAAAAATGGCAAAATTATGAAAAAAACAGGGGCCTGACACGGCCCGTGTCAGGATGGTCATAAATAACTGAAAATTTGAGGATTTCAAGTAGGATGACATGGCCGCCTGTGTCAGCTGACACGGCCCGTGTCAGCTCTACTAGGACAAGACAAAAGACCTTTGTGCATGGAATTGAGAAGCATAACCCTGACACGGCCGGAGACCCACATTTTTTATTCTCTCTTTCCGTTGTGGTAGATCCCACACAATCCCACACCCCATTATTACCCAATAACACTCATTAAACCCTCTTAAACTCAGATTTTCTCTATCTCTCTCTCACTTTTCATCTCCTACCCTCACTATTCTCCATTCTTCATCTAAAAACTCCATAACCACTTCAACCAAAAGCTTCAATTTTCAACCTTTCCTTTCACCCAAACCCTTATCCGTCTTCACAAAAATTGTCCCATTTTCTACCTTCTACCATATTTCGGAACCTTATTCTACTAACCTCGTATTTCGTTTTTCTCTATTTTTTTCAGGTACACAAAAATGCCTCCAAGGAGATTAGTCAAAGGAAAGAAACAGGTGGCAGAACCATCAAGGTCAAGAAAAATGGGCAGTCGGACGCCAAATGTGCATGATATTATCTTTGACAACCCAGAGCATGAGAAGCGTTACTCATATCATGTCAAGCATAAGATCACGCTGACAAGGTATATCTGTAACAAAATTTTATCTTAGTTAGGTTTAAGTGTTGAAATCGACAGGATGTTTCATGTCTTGGGAATGCTTGAGTTTATGCATTTGGAAGCTCCCACTTTTGAACGTATAACTTTAGAATTTTTTAGCACTATTGAGTTTCATTTGAAAAAAATGGACAGGTACGATGAAGTGCTACTATGGTACTATAAAGTTCTGCTTATATAACACCGATTATAAACTCATTGTCGAGGAGTTAGGAGGCATCCTTCGACTCCCATTATATGGACCCGAAGCTGTTCCGGAAGAGTTTGATGCTAAGGCATTTTGGACTGCTATAACAGGAAAAATGGAATATGTCGCCAAAGGTGCAAAAGCCTCTGGTATCCAAAATCCGTGCTTCAGGTATGCCCAAAAAGGTTTGACATACACATTGTTCGGCAGGGGTGATAATACGGGGGTGGCTACACAGAGAGAACTGTGTTTTCTGTATGTTATAGCTAACAGAGAAATTGTGAGTGTAGCTGCTTTTGCGGCAGATTACTTAGGCAGAGTAGGAAGGGCAACTCAAGAGGGCATCTCTATCGGAGGGATGATTACACAAATAGTTGAAAATTTAGGCTATAACCCTGTTGCGCTAAATGATACACCAGTGGGAGGTAAGAATAAATTAGATATGGCTGCCCTAGTCTAACAGGGTATGATTTATATCGCTCCCACCTATTATGTTGTTATGAGTTTAAACAGGTTTGTCGTTGCACTTCCTGACCCTGCCAGAGTAAGTGTTTCTGACCGTACTAATTGGATTTATGAGAGTGTCGTCCAAGAATAGGAAAAAGAGTACAATGTTGAGAATGTTTTTGCAGGTGAACAGGATGAGGAGGATGCTCAAGAACAGGAGCACTTTGCTCCTTCCCTTGAGATGCCCACCCATGCAGGTGCCAGATCATCATCCATGACTGAGGACCACTGGATGTCAGTGCGAAACGAGATTGGTTACCTCCGGACGGAGCAAACCCTACAGGGTGAGGAGCTAGCCCGCCAAGGGGCGGTCATGGACGAGATGTATGCCATGATGCAACAATTGATGTTGAAATTCCCTCATCTGCAGCGAGGCTCTGTAAGTTCCCTTATCTAGCTTGTACTAAAACATTGAGGTTAATATTGAGTTCAAGTGTGAGGGGGTTTTATTGTTTTTAGTATTTTTGTTTTGTTTCCATTATTTTCCTTAGTTTCTAATTGTTTTTACTTTGATATTGGTATGTTGTGTTGCTTGTCATGGTGTTGTTTCCGATTGAGTGATGAAACGTGTACAAGTGGATGAGAAGATTTAACCCCTATTTTCTCTCCAAGAACCCTCAGATGTTGATACTGCTGAATAAAAAAATTGGACGTGACTCTTTAACATTGGACTGTTTTTGGAGTACTGTGAATTCGAGTTGGATAAGAAGCTGCACCATACTAGAAGCACTTTGGAACCTGTTAAGCGAGACCAAACATGGCTAGGTACAAAAGAACCAAACACATTAGTCATTATGAGAGAGGTTCAGGTATATCTTTTTCACTTCGAGCTTGCGTATTGTCTTTTGGAATTTCACTATACACGTATACACACCAAGGCAATTTTTTCTCTTAACCCATAGTCGTTCTAGCCACCCTTTGTATGTTACCCTTTGTTAACCCAAGTTGAGCCATTGTTCCCTTTGTTTGTTCTATAACCACATCATTTAAACCATTGGCCTAAACAGTTTCCTACCTTGCTCAGATAGGTGTTGTCAGTATGATCAGTGGAAAAATTCTAAGTTTGGGGTTGAGACACCTATAATAACTAGGTAGATACAATTAAAAAAAAAAGAGGAATTTGTGATCGAAAAAAAAGAAAAAAGAAAGAAAAAAAAAAGAGAAAATTATAAGAAAAGATTAAGGCATTTACCTAAAGAAGAAATTTAGTTTAAAAATTAAGAGGACATGCTCAAGAAAAATATTTGAGTAGAAACTAATGAATCCTGATGAAAAGGTGCATAATACCCCTAATCACGAACATTGCAAATAACACAGTGAAAATGACGACACCGACTCTGAGTCCAAAATCACTTGTTTTCCCTTTTTTTGTTTATCCCATCATAACCCTAAGCCCCGTTACAACCTTAAAAGACCTCAAATGTGTGTGTGATGTGTATGTGTGTGTGTGATGAAAATGTTGAGTGTAAACCTTTAACCCAGAGAGATTTTGGTGAAAGTGTGAAAAAGCTGACAAGTAAAGAGGTGCTTTGATGTGGAAGTGTAGCAGAAGGTTCAGATCGGGGAAGCAGAAAATTTGACAAAAAAAATGAAAAGATAGTCGCGAAAGATATCAACGGTGTTGTGGTAAGTCGACTGCATGTAATTTGGGGGTGACCTGTCTGCTGTCTCGAGCATTGCTTGAAGACAAGCAATGAACTAAGTTTAGGGTTGTGATCGGTCACCATTTCTACTATGTTTTCGTCACTTATTCGGCATTTCACTCACAAATCGATAATATTTTGTTTAATCTTTTTTTTATCATTTTTGAGTAAATTTTACTGTTCTTATTTCAATCTCGCAATTCATGTTTTCTGATGTTATTTCAATTTTTTATTGCATTTTACACGTTTGGTTATAGTTTTGATGATTTCAGGTCCATGCGGAAAAGCCCAAAAAATTCATACGAAGAAAATGGAAATTCCATAAAGTCAGAGGAGTTTTTAAAAGAGGGACAGTGGCCTGACACGACCACCCTGTTGCACCCTAATTTTTGACCGCAAGACCCCACCTCCTGGTGCATTTTTTTCCCATGTTTTTTTCTTTTGTGACTAATTAGCTTGTGCAGGTACGATGATATCATAGCTCTTTCTCAATCTCACACCATCTCTGGATCATTGTTTTAAGGGCGCTTCGTTCTCCAAGAGGTTTTAGTCATTTCTAAGATTGTTTTAAGGTTACAAAGATAGAGCACAAAAGGCTTTAACGATTCAAATGTTCAAGTTCAATTTGCAAAGAAAAGAAGACATTTTTAAATATTACATGGCTCAAGTTATGATTCAGTGTGGCAATGCTTCAAATCCACGGTTTTCTTAAGATGATCCGTATGTCATCACAAAATTTGTTACCATTACAAGAACTGGATGTTCGGAGGTTTCTCACATGATTCTTATCAAAATTTAGTGCAAGTCAACTTGAATTTGTTTAAGTCATCAATCCAAGTCGCCATTCAAGAAGGTCTTTAAGCTTTAAGAAATTCATGGATTGAGGTTTATATGCTACACAATTCTTCCTAAAAGTACAAAATGATTCTCTAGAAGTCCACACCAATTTCACATAATTTCAATATTTTGCAAAGTATTTACAACAAAGGCACCGTCTGTTTCCAAACGTTACATTTTGGTTCGGTGGATATAAAATACAATGTTTTGCATTCTGTGGATATAAGCTAAACACATACAATTTTTACATCAAGGGCATTCACACGGTTTACAGTGAAAGAGGGAAACCTACAGAGAACATACGTTCGCATACTTGCATCCAGAATAGCATCATCAACACGTTTATACTCATTGCAGAAGTTCACGCATAATACAATTGAAGGAAAGGATCATAGAAAGGAAAACGTAGTGCTAAAGTTGGCCACATTGTCAAGACCGTCGCGTTGAAATTCTTTAAAGGCTCTGCAGAGGTAAATCCATCAGAGTAATATCAGTATACGACAACACAGTTTTTCAAAGCAAACCAGCCAATTCCATATTTTGTTTACCGGCATAGACGGTCAGGTTACAAATTTGGAATCTTCAAAAGGAGGGAGACACGAAGGCAGCTGCTGGAACAGTTTTTTGCTTTCCATCTTTTGCCCTGTTTAGAGCTGATGGTGGGTCATAAAGATGCGAAGAATTGAAGGATTGATGACAAGTTGCTTACCGGCAGCCTACCTGCATTTGTAAACGGAACCGGCATTAGGAAATGAGCCTTTGAAGAAAAACCAAGAAGATATTATCAACACCGCTTTAAATATTTAATAAGCAACTCAGAGTCTATTGAGATTAAGCCTTAGTCTTAGAATTACAAGCTTAGCTTTCAGAAGGCACAACAGGTTATATGGCAAAGTAGAATAACAAACCAACAACAGTTATAAGCAAGTCTACATAAAAGAGACAATTTTGAAATCAGAAAGGAAATTCGCCCAAGGTTATTACACTGTATGAGCCGAAGGCTGAAACATCATATTGTGAAGTTCAAATTTCTGAAATGAGTGAAGATCCTTGCAGCAGCCAGCCTTCAGTATCAAACAGACAATGGGATCAAACACCACCTCCATGATCCCGAACATAAGCATCTTCTACAGACTGTCGCTTGTGAACCACACGTCTTCCTCCTGCCAGTACATCAACTAAAGGCTAAAGCATCTAAGAATTCCAAAGGATCCAGCCCCTGCAAATTTGAGCAAATACCAGATTTTATCATAGAACCAAGATGCACAGATAACAATGAATCTACCTCCGTCGATGCATTGTTGAATGGAGAGTTGACATGAAGTATCATCGCAAAAATGGCGGCATATATTGACAACAAAACCATCTGTAAAATCTGTGAAACTTGGCTCACCGTTGGTGGTAATGACAGCCATCAAGAGAGTCTTAAAAAACAGATCTCCCAACCATTCACTGCATCAATAAGAATTTCAAATTAACAGAGCATCTGTTTCTCTGGAAAATATTAACAATAAGCAACAGCAATAAATCTTAAACACTAGATTGCCGGAAACACTTTTTCGAACTCACCTATTCGAAGAATCCGCTGGCGAATTTCTAGACCCGCAATAGCAGCGTGAAACATTAAACAAGCCATCAGAATAAGCCATACAATACCATAACATATGTATAGAGGTGAGTTGTGGAGCAAGTTTGCATAAGAATTTCACCTTCAGCTGTGGCATGGCTGCTCTGCAAATTGAACTTTGGCATCACTCACTTCATTGTAAACACACGCCTACTGGAATGTACAGCAGATCATAACCCTAAGTTGATACCAGTTCCTAAAACAACCTTGACTTAATCCCTGTTTCCATGACGGCAACCGCAGCAGACCCTATTTGCATCAGACATTGTCAATAAAAAGGAAGTCAAAACATAACAGGCTTATGGCTGCCCCTGCCTACGCATATCTCGATTTCCCTGCGTAAAACAACACACAAGTCAAATAAAGCTATCAGGACTGCATAAAGCTATTCTTGGCAATGGTTGGACACTAAATACAAGAATTCTTCTCACACAAACCCCATCTTTGGTACGAAAAGTTGTTTTACGGACGACTCCCCAAATTTTATCCTCACTGTGCGTGCACTAGAAACAAAGGAATAAGTGGTTAAGAGGATTACTACAAATTGTTACTTGATTTTGATAGCAGTAGACTCTCCGAAATGAGGGTGTATTGCAGACAAGATAACAGCTCCAAGTTCAAAGCTCAAGGATTAAAGCCCTCATTTTAAAAGGAAAGTCTAACACTACAACAGAGGATCAATTACCATATGTGGGACCTTGAGAACGTATCACCAGTTCTTCCCCACAGAGACGCCGACACAGTCCTGAAGAAGAGCATGTCAAAGTTGGAGTGAAAGTCGCACAATCCAGACCTCTTATGCCAACCAACTCGTTCAAAGCTGCAAGATTAACAAATGCAGTTAGCAGCTATTGGCAGACCCTAATAGAGATTCAGGAAAATTTCAAAGCCAAGAGCAAAGTCACTGTGTTCAAAACAAGGAATTAAAGGTTACTTGTTTTCTGTTTCAAAGTCGAACGACACAATCGCAAGCAATGAAGATTTCTACTAATGAAGAGGAAGGGGAGAACACCTCGAAGTAAAAATGAATCGAAGTTGCACCATGGGAATGTTCAGGAAGAGATAGGTTTCTGCAGAATTATAAGAGGGCAAGTTATCAGTTCATTAAATAAGAATCGAAGCAATCCAAACATATAGTACGTATTGAACTTCTACCCCAAAATCTTCAGAGAGCACCTGGTACGAGACTCGGTGAAGGTTACGACACTCTAGCTAATAATTCCAGCAGAAGAAAATTCCCTGTAATATCCAAAACCGTATCAGTGCTGTCTAGAGAGGATACCGCATACACGCAAGTTTAAAACACATATTATAAGCCATTCATACCGAATTCCACATGATTGTCAAGAGCCAATAGCGACGACACTTGGTTGCTTCCGTACCCTGCACCAGCAATTCACCCTAGGCTATCCATTCTCTGGCCCAACTTGTTCGCTTCCTACACCCATCAAATATCAAATACAAGTTAGCAATCGTTTGAGGAATATACCGGTGAAAAAAGAATATCAAATCCAAATCCTAAGACATTGAATCTGGACAGACAAGATATTAAGCATAATTGATACAAATCACACCGATTGGGATTTTCTTGTTACTGAGCATCAATAGAATCGTATGAAAAGGGAAAGATTGCAAATGACAAAAATAGAAAATCCAATCGGACATTCAAAGCACTTCAATCAGTTTTAATACAAAAATCCCAATTGAAGCCTATATAAAGGGAAGATTGAAATCGAAAAAGGGAGGGGAGAAACTATCATACGGGAAAATCACCACAAAACATATGTTCGCTTAACCTAATAGATTGGGAAGAAACACTTATCTCTCCTGCTGACGAAGCCACCACACGCCGCTACGAGTCCCACAGACGAAACATTCATTTTCGTCACCTCCGGCTGCCGCGAATCAACTCAGTCATCTCTAACGCCGCCGCTACCACCAATCTTTGGTAAATCTATATCCCTATCCATATCATTGATTTACTGATGCTTCTGGTTTGATATCAGGTTAGAAACATGGGAGGAGATGGTAAATGGAGGAAACCGGTCGCGATTAGGGAGAGAAGAGAGGAAGATGAGTACCGAGAATTCGCTTTGGGGGGTGAAAGGGGAATTAGGGTTCTTTCATTTCCCTATTTTGTTAATCTTTTTGTTTACATTATAATCACTCACCATTTACACTAAACACATACATAATCCCTCATTATCTCCTTAATCTTTTATCGTTTGACTAATCCATGCTAATAACCCATGTTAATTAACCGCTAATTAAATTTCAATATAACTAATAACTGTTAATCAACTAACTTTTATTTAATTAATACTTTTATAATGTAATTAATCAATAACCCTTTGTTTATCCATTGAAAACTATTTAATATTAAAATAATTTCTATTAAAACTAATTAACCTTCAAATATAACTATTAACTTTATTTTAATTATAATTCCTTAAGTTTTATTTTATTTAATATTGATCTACTATATTATTTCACTTAAACTAATATAAATCAACTCCTATCCTAAATAACTTGGTTTTTTTAATAAAAAAATATTAATAATCTCTTTTATTGTGTTAATTATTAATTAAATATTTTAAAATAGAATTTTAAATTTTATTCACTCATCAAACTTTTATATAGTCCTTATTTTATTAAAACTTTTAAATATAAGAAATAACAACTCTTTCTTTATATAATCAACTTCTCACATTAGAGCAATTTTTTTTTACTTAATAAATTAATCATCATAGCGTTTTATTAGACTTTAATTTTAAATCTCATCTAAAATTAATCAACATTTTTCTCCTAATTCAAACTAAAATGAATTTCGTCTAAAAACAATCAACATCGTAAAATACAACTTAATCGTGCACCCCACGACACATTCACTCTCACACAATTTAGCGCTTTCATGCGTTTGTGTATGGTTTACTTTCCTTGCAATTTATTCTTCATCAAGTTAATATTATCGCATTTACATTATTGCATCACACCCGTCCAAAGGAAAAACCTACACATGAGTCAACACTTGTGTGTAGTGCATCATTTGCATCATTTCCCCCTCGATCCTTGAACCCATTCAAGTCGATCTTCTTAAGTTTAGGACCTACACCTAGGAAGGACCTTTATCCTTACAACTTAGACAAAAACAATCAACACAATACAAACAATATTCAAACACATTAGAGAAAGATGCCAAATCATCTTAAGCGAGATAGAATCTCCACCCCACATCAATACAGTCAATACCGTAGGGACTTTGCCTTAAGAGAGATAAAAGTGTACTCGTCGATCCCTATCCGAGTACTTGAGCCCTTTTCTTAATACGATGCAAAGACCATTTTCCTACAACTTGTGGCGGTTACATCTCCCTTAAAATGAAGACTCATCTCTTCTCCTAAAATCAATCAACCAACTACCCTAAACCCGTAGGAACTTTGACCACAGTCAAAGAACTCCTCCAACCCTTTAGGAGAACTACAAATACTCTGATTCCACTCTCGTAAGGATATGTAGGCATAAGATGCGACATCTTATCGAGTATACTTAGAAATAAACCCCTAGGTCTTTCAACCTTTAAGCAGATAAACCATAGCAATAAACAAACATAAAACAAGAGGTTCCTGTAGAGTACTACAGAAACTTAGGATGCTAGTACCTTCCCTAAGTTTAACCAACCCCCAAACCTATAACTCTCTAAACCTTGCATTTGCATTGCATTGTGGGAATTTCGATCTTTATCCCTTCCTTTGGACAAATCAAAGTTTGGTTGCAAATTGAATTAAAGATTCAAACTAATTAATAGTTTGGTATCCAAATTTCACCGCGACACACCCGCGTCACCTGACATGGGCCGTGTCAAGAGGAACCCAAAGAGAAGAAGTTTGAGTTGATGGACAGTGGGCTAACATGGGTGCCCGTGTCACCTGACACGGCCCGTGTCAGCAAGTCTGGGCATGTTAGCTTTTCATCTGAGATCCAGGGTGCCAACATGGTCGCCTGTGTCACCTGACATGACCCGTGTTGGCTTGGTCGTGTCAACTTCCAATTTTCTTGTTTTTGTGACCTTTGTGATTCATGGGGGTATTTTAGGTATTTCCCTACTGTTGTGTTGGACCCGGGAGTATTAAAGATGCGTTTTGAGAAGGAAAAAAAGACTTTTTTAAACTACAGAGAAATATTAAGATCATGATTAGAGCGATCATGAGAAGTCGGGAACGAAAGATTTTCACGAGCCTTCGCAATTGAAGATCAAAGTAACCATTATTCTTGTAATTTTTAATATGATTATGATTGTATTTTATCTGATTACTATGAGTAGCTAAACCCCCCCCCCCCCCAATGCTAGGGGGTGTTCCTGAATTGCTTTTATAATGATATTGTTCTTCTTATTTTAATAACATAAGTGCTTATTTTCATAATCAATTTTTATCGTTCAATGTTCTTAATGCTTTTTGAATCATACAAATCGAGTTAGATTTATGGTTAACTTTAGGTCGGGCAAACCTTTGTTAACGCTTTTGAACGATAATGCTTCAGTAGATATTACCTAGGCCTAGGAATACCCTGTTGCACTTAGAACACTGTTGACATTATTTGTAACACTTTATTTCAAACATAATTACCTACGGACATAATAATTAGGTTATGAAATTAAGAGATTTTCTCACTAAGGACTTATGAGTAAATAATTTACAGTTAAGAAATTGATAATCTGAGCCATGTCTTTGAAATAAGGATTGATATTGTTACAAGGCAATTCATACAATATCCCTAACATGCTTCTCATATCTGTTAGAAACCTATTTTATTCTTTGGCTTTCTTTTTATCATTGGAACTTTTAATTTTAAAAACAATTACCAAACCCCTCAATTACTTTTGTTTGATTGAATTATTATAGAGCTTGTATTCTCCTACATAGTTCTTGAGTCGCTATTGGGGATAAAACCCTTATTTTAACTACAATCGGCAAAAATAGTACACTTGCTATTTTTTCGATCATATTTTTGGCGCCGTTGTCGGGGTTTGCCAAAATATAAGTTTGAACTTTAGTTCAATTGAAATTTTGTTGCTCGTCAACTAAAATTTTATTTTCAGTTTTTTATTATTATTTTTATTTCGTTACTACTAATATGCGTCTAACATTTTTATGCGAGGAGAATCCTCAGCTAATTTTCCTTTTGACGCAGAAATCAAAAGAACTTTTCATGCAAGGCGTAGACAATCCCGACTGGCATCTTCAGAAGCAGAGCCTTCAGCTCCAACATCAGAAGAAGAAAGAGTCTCTTTTCATTCAGAGCATTCTGATTCAGGTTCATTCCCACTTGAAACATTCTGGAGAAGCACAAACTTCTCCCCCACTTGTTTCATTCCTACTTCTACAGACAAAGGTTAGAAAACAAACGTGTACCGACAGTGTTTTCACACACATGTCACATACTAGGAAACAAATAACATTAGACAACTTGGCTGGACGGACCGACCTGCTCTGATACCACTAATGTAACACTTTTTTCTACCCCACAAATATAATGTCAAATCAATCATATTTATCAAAGTAAAATATTGAGCGTAATAAAATCATCTCAAAAGGGCGCATATTTCTCAATAATTCAAATGTAGTCAATGCACCGTAAACAATGGGTTTTCCTAAAATTACTCAAAATATTACTCAAAAGGCAGCGGAACTCAAAAAGGCAAAAATCTAAAGTTTTCCTTGCGCAGTAACCTAATCAAAATAACAATAATCAATAAAACATGGTTCAACTCAAAAGACCCCAACCCGATGTTACACTATCAGAGAAAGACCCTCTAAGTCAACCACAATGGCCAACGACCCAAAAACTTCAAAAGTCCTTGACGGCATCCACGACTAAACCTGATCATCTGTACGTTACCCACATGGAGGCAACATTCAAACAGGCAGGGTGAGTAAATCGATTCATAATAATCAATATAGGAATAAATATATAAAACAGCTTCATTTTCATATTCAACATCATCGTAATCATCAAGGAACATCAAATGCCACAACATTATAAATTACACCAAATTGTCACATAAATGCAAATGCAACAAGACTTATGCATGTGGTACCAATCAACAAATTCGATGGACACTAGGTCATCAACCCTCCATAGATCCACAACAGTAAGATTGATTCTACACGAGAACCGGAGCATAACAAAATACCTCACATCCGCACAATGGGACTGAAGCCACAAGAATTAAGATCCTAGACCGAAGTCCGGAATGCATATGAATGCATGATGCACGCGTATAATCCTCATAATAAACTCATTATGTGCATCATCATTCATCAAAATCATCATAATAGTAACGTCATCATAGAATCATCAAAACTCATGAAATCAACATCATAACTCATCATCATTACTCATAGGAATCATCATACAATCATGTATTAATCTTAGAAGAATCATAGTCACACTCATGGTAATTCATCAAAGAAATCACAATATCAAAACATTAAGACATCACTACACAAGATCAGAATTCGCGAAACTCTGTTACATTCACTAGCAAGTCCGATGTGCGAGTCTGGGGCGAATGTTCGTCGTGCAAAGGATTCTTCGCTGTGTGAACTCGCGATTAGAGCAAATCGCTGTTACACACTAGCACCAAAACCAGCCCAAAAACCTCTATGATTTCCTTCTCCAATGCCCTAAAAACATCCCTAAATCATTCCTAAGGTATTACGGCGATAAAGGCACAAAATCTACGACCTATTAGGCCAATCTCGTATCATATCCACGCCTCCAATTCCTATAATTTCTTACAAATACCCCACAGTCATTAAAGTTCTCACAATCACTTACACTATATGGTTAAACAACCTCAACAACATATTTGGCCACGAAGGCCTAACTTCCTCAAACTCAAAAACCTCCTAAATCCTTAAATCGACTTTAAATACATTGAATCACATATTAAAAACAATGAAGGTAATACTCCCCATACTTAAACAACCTCAAAAACAATTTTGGCCACGAAGGCCTAATTTCCTCAAACTCAAAAACCTCATAAATCCTTAAATCGACTTTAAATATATTGAATCATATGTTGAAAACAATGAAGGTAATACTCCCCATACCTTAATTTTCCAACTCTAAACCTTTCTTCTTTGATTCTTGGAAACCTCGCGAAGCTTTGCCTCAATCCTCTTCCCTCAGAGCTCTAGCCTCTATTTCTTCCCTTTTCACGGTCTAACAGGAATGAATCCTAATTCCCTCAGAATTTCTTTTTGTTAAACCTAACTTTGGACCATAAAATGGGCTTTCCAATTTCACCCTCACTAACTCCTCCTCAAATGTCCATTTTGCCCTTAATTCACTTGTATTTATTATTAATAATAATACCAATATATTCATATTATATACTATTATTTAAATAAATAACCCAAAATCCATAATTCTCAATACTTCATACCAACCACCGTAAATCATCAAAAATACGAATATTCCTATTTAAATAAATTAAATAAATATTCTAATAAATTTGGGGTGTTACACAATCAAGCACCACATTTTCTCTTCCTTATAGTCTAGCATCAAATATGAGTGAAGCACACTAAAAAATCTTTATAAAATTGGGACCAAAATGAGTAAGGGACCAATGTAGGCCTTTCTTAAGTTAAGGGGGCAAAATGAACCCCGGTGTAAATATACAAGACCAAAAAGGATATTAAACCATTAGTTTATCATAAGATAAAAGCTCACTTTATTATAATATGTATATATTTTATTATTTTTATTGTTATTGACAAACCTAAACTTAGATTATATATTAAACTACATAATATAATTTGAAAAGACCAAATTACACGTAAAATAAGCCTATAAATCTACATTGGTTTTGAGATGCTTATTTCAACAACCAAAATTTCTTTAAGTCCAAAAGTATGGTAGAACAAAAAAACTCTTTCTAAACGCCCTTCTTTGCTGGTTTTTTCCATTGGTCGAAAATCCCAGCTAATAAAAATTACTCTTCCTATGAAAAAGAACATGATTCATTGTATAATGAATCGACCTACTATCTAAGCATACAAGGCCAACATTGAATGGATATGGAATTCTAGAAGAAAGATCAATTAGAAGAGTGTGAGCATAAATTCCGAAGTTAAATTCATTACCTTCAAGGTCTATTTAATTATAATCTTATTTGATGAATGGTAGGTTGCAAGCTTGTGCAAAATTTACAAGAGGTAGAACGATGTAGTGCTTCTTAACTTCAGAATTAATAAAACTGTCTTTGTAAGTGAGATTTGCATAAAACATTCTTACCAATTTGGGGTACCCCTCTTGATACTTTTCAAAGACGAAGTTCCTTGTACCGAAAAAATTGAAGGCTTTCATGAAGAAGTAATCCTTGAAATTTCATAAAGACGTGTAATTCTCTATCAGCATAGTACCGATTGAAGTTGTTCTCTTGATTTTAAGTGGAGAGATCTTCAAATAAATAGGATGGTGGTGATTGAGAGGATTGAGTTCTCTTTTGTACCATTTGAGGTGATAATGTTAAATATAAAATAGATTTACTTTTATTAATTATTAAATAAAATATAATTATTATATCAATTATTAATTTACTTAATTAAATGAATATTGTATTGGGCTTAATTGTTGAATGACCCGTGATGGGTTGAGTCATTCTTTTGGATAGCCTGCTGAGAGATCCCTTTCTTCATCTGGTGGTTATATATTTGACTATCCCATTAGGTCAGATAATTTAAGCGTAATCGTTCCATCAGAAAGAGGGCAGTAGTATTCTCACTTTACACTCAAGCAAATGGATTCAACCATCAGGTACATGTTTATTGCATTATTAATATTATAATATGTCGTACAATCATATCTATAATTAACTATACGACTAATTTTCTATCAATTGGTATTAGAGTCAAATAGATATGTTGTATGACTATTTGTTTTAATTTACCCCTGGGTGATTATGAAACTTACATCCATTATAGCATGTGTACTGTGTGCCGTTGATTAATATTATGTTCGTGGCTGCAGCGTAAATTTTTTTAATCCTTCGTAAATTTGTTTTCCGAGGCATTATTTTTCTCATATTGTTACATATATTATTAACACTATTTTTTCTCATTCTGTTACGATACATATCAGACATTATTTTTCTCAGGCCATTACATAGTAATAATAATGGCACTATTTTTTCTTATTCTGTTACAAAATGATATGACCTTTCATATATAACACACTTTATGTATAGTAATTTTTATATCACTACTTTGAAGGCAGAAGATATTTTGAACGCATTATGAATGTGTTAGTTAAGGATATTATATTTATTAGAATTTTGTTTAAAGAAATATAATATTCTTATACTAATAATTATTATGCATGATTGAATAATAATCATAATAATTATTTAAATTAATAATAATTGTATCCTATCGATATATTACTATTGATATAAATTCAAATCAATTTGTTGGAAATAATAATTATTTATATTAATAATAATTATATCCTATTGATATATTACTATTGATATAAATTTAGAATAAATAAAAGTTTATTTATTAATAATTATGATCTATATTATATTAGTAAGAACCATACTCTATCGGTATATTATTATTAGTGTAATTTTATTATGATACAAAACATTGTTGATAATTTATGCTTATTTTATCATGTTCAAATATCCTATCGATATTAAAATTTTGGTAATATAAGTTTCTGTTTATTATTGTATCTTTAATGCAAGATCATAATGAGTTAGAGTTTTTTTTTAGGAAAATATTTGGCTGGTATATGTGGAATCAATTTTCTATATTACATAATTATTCATTTAATGATTCCTTATTCCTCCATGACAGTCTCTTTTCCTAACTCTGTCAAAACACTTAATGGGACCAATTATGAGGACTGGAAAGTGTCTCTCGACCTTTATTTGGCTATAGCCAACCTTGACTTGGCTCTGAGAACTGAAAAGCCTGACGTTATTACTGACACGTCTACTGAAGCTCAGATGACTCTTTATGAAAAATTGTAACACTCCAATAGAGTGTGCCTTAAGGTGATATCTTACACTATGGAAAAATCTATAAGATAAAGCATACCAGAAAGTGAGAGTGCTAAAGATTACTTGAAGTTTGTTGGTGAGAAGTTCACTCGTTTTGATAAGGCTAAGAAGTGTGAGTATCTCTCTCTGTTTGACAAAACTAAGTATGATGGTGTTAGTGGTGTGCGTGAGCATATTATGAAGTTGGTCCACTATTATAATAAGCTTAAAACTCTCAAAGTTGAAATTGGTGAGAGCATTTTAATTTGGAAGGTTCTTGAGTCTCTGCCTCCCCAATTTGATGTTATGCGGACCTCCTATAATACTCAGAAAGTCGAATGGTCTGTGGATGAGATGATAGCCATAGTAACTCAAAAGGAAGATTCTAGAAAAAGGAAAAAGTTCAAAGTGTTCAATTTGTTGCTTCTACTTCAGGAACAAAGGATTATAAGAAAAACTTTCATAAGGGAAAAAGTCATTTTGATGATAAGAAAGGAAAAAGAACAACACAATATCTAGAGCCTAAGGATAAGTCTTTTAAGAAAAATATCTTTAAAGAAGAGTGCAAGTACTGTAAGAAGTATGGACATAAGTCAGATGATTGTTTTATCTTGAAAAGGAAACTTGAAAAGCAAGGTACACTCTTAGCTCTAGCTTGTTTTGAATCAAATATAGTAGATGTTCCTTCCAATACTTGGTGGTTGGACTCAGGTGCCACTATTCATGTCGTGAACTCTTTGTAGGGGTTTACAAGCCTAAGGAAACCAAGTGATGTTGAGGCGAAGGTCATTGTGGGAGATGGAGCTAGAGTATCAATGATGGAGATAGGAGTTGTTTCCTTGTTTTTATCTTCTGAACACATTTTGATTTTAAAAGATGCCATTTATGTACCTTCAATAAGAAGGAATTTGATTTCTATTTCAGCTTTGGATAAATGTGGTTACTCTTTTGTCTTTGGTAATGGAAAACTTGATGTTTGTTTTAATTCCACTATTGTTGGTTCTGGAAATTTGCGTGATGGTTTATATATGTTGAATGTGAATGAGATGTTTGTTAATTCTGTTGTTGGGACAAAGCGCAATAGGAAAGATGAGAATTCTTCGATATTGTGGCATAGACGCTTAGGGCATATTTCTAGACCTCGTATTGAAAGACTAATTAAGGAGGGTATTCTGCCTAATCTTGACTTCTCTGATTTTGAAACTTGCGTTGATTTCCTCAAAGGAAAGTTCACTGCCAAAATCAAGAATACAAAAGAAAATAGATGTGAAGATGTATTGCAATTGATTTACACATATATGTGTGAACTTATTACACCCATTGATATGGGTGGATACATGTATTCTATCACTTTCATAGATGACTTCTCTAGATTTGGATGGATAGAACTTCTCTAAGACAAGTCTAGTTCCTTGGATGCCTTCAAATCTTTTAAAGCTGCCATTGAATTGAAATCAGGAAAGAAGTTCAAATATGTGAGGTCTGATAGAGGAGGAGAATATTATGGTAGATATGATGAGACAGGAAGAAATCTAGGACCGTTTGCTAGATTTCTAGATGAATATGGTATTGAGGCTCAATACACTATGTCAGGTACTCCTCAGCAGAACGGAGTTGCAGAGAGACGTAATCACACGCTTATGGACATGGTTAGGTGCATGATGAGTCATTCGTCATTGCCTGATTTTCTTTGGGGTGATGATTTGAAGACTGTTGTCTACATTCTAAATTAGGTGCCTAGTAAATCAGTGTCGAAGACTCCTTATGAACTATTAACAGGAAGGAAGCCAAGTTTGAGACATTTTCATGTTTGGAGTTGTAAGGCTGAAGTCAAACATTACAATCCTCAACAGAAGAAACTTGATATGAAGATTGTTAGTGGTTTCTTCATCGGATATAATTTTGGGTTTAGAGGTTGCAGATTTTATTGTCCTTCTCATTCTACATGATTCGTTGAATCTGATAGAGCAATTTTATTTGAGGGTGATTTGGATAGTGGAGTCTCTACGCCATGACCATTTACTCTTGAAGAAGATCGTACTTTTCTCCCTATACAAATTGTTCCTTTCCATAATGAGGTTATGATTCCATTAATTCAAAATAATGATCAAGTTGTGTCACCACAAATAGATGAGCATGAAAAATTGATACCCTAGAGCATATTGGTGTTGCTGAACCAAGTGACATTGTTGAAGTTGTTCCATTGAGACCTTCTCAGAGAGCTTGAAAGCCTACAACATCAAATGACTTTGTTGTGTATCTCCAAGAGCATGAGTTTGATATTCATGATGATGATGATCCTACCACTTTTAATGAAGCAATTTCTTGTTCTCATGCTTCTAATTGGATGCATGCTATGCATGATGAATTAAATTCTATGTCTCATAATGGTGTTTGGGATCTCACAGAGTTACCAGTTGGTTGCAAGGCCATTGGATGCAAATGGGTTTTCAAAACTAAACGTAATCCTGATGGTAAAATTGATAGATACAAAGCGAGACTAGTGGCAAAGGGCCATAATCAAAAAGAAGGGATTGATTACAAAGAAACTTTCTCACCCATTTCTACCAAAGATGCTTTTCGAGTTGTTATGGCTTTGGTTGCACACTTTAATTTGGAACTTCACCAGATGGATATGAAGACAGCTTTTCTGAATGGAGAACTTGTTGAAGATGTTTACATGATTCAACCTGAAGGTTTTATTGAAGCAGGAAAAGAGAAGTTAGTATGCAAACTAAAGAAATCCATATATGAATTGAAACAGGCATTTAGACAATGGTATTTAAAGTTTGACAAAGTTATCACTTCTTTTGGTTTCAATGAAAATGCTTCAGATCAGTGCATTTATTTAAAGACCAGTGGGAGAGATTTTATAACATTAGTGTTATATGTCGATGATATCCTTCTTGCTAGCACTAGTGTTAGTCTTTTGAAAAAGATAAGAACAATGTTAAGTAACCACTTTGATATGAAGGACCTAGGTGATGCTTCTGTTGTTTTAGGCATCCAAAATTTTCGTGATAGGTCACATGGTGTTCTTGGCTTGTCTTAAAAAGGATATATTGAGAGAATCCTTAAACACTTTAATATACAGTCTTGCTCCCCGTGCACTGTTCCTGTCAAAAAGGGTGATAAACTCTCTAAATCCGAATTTCCTCAAAATGATAAAGAAACTGCTGAAATGGAAAGAGTCTCATATGCTTCCGCTGTTGGCAGTTTGATGTATGCTCAAGTTTGTACTCGTCCTGATATTGGATATGCAGTTAATATTTTAGGGAGATACTTGAGTAGCCCATGATTTGGTCATTGGAAAGTCGTTAAAAAGGTCATGCGATATTTGCAGGGAACCAAGGATTACATGTTAACCTATAAGAAGTCTGATCAACTTCAGGTCATTGGTTATTCTGATTCTGATTTTGCAGGTTGCCCTGACGACCGAAAGTCTACTTCCGGCTTAATTTTTATGATGGCAGGAGGATCTATTTCGTGGAAGAGTGTTAAATAAACTCTTACAGCTACTTCAACCATGAAGGCAGAATATGTAGCTTGCTATGAAGCTACTTGTCAAGCTATGTGGCTAAAGAACTTAATCTCTCGCTTCAAAGTTGTTGAAAGCATATCCAGGCCACTTGTGATATATTGCGACAATTCTGTTGCTGTACATTTCTTTCAGAACATTAAGAGCTCTTCTCGCTCAAAGCATTTTGATATTAAGTATCTATTTGTCAAAGAGAAAATTCTTGAATTTCAGACTCGAATTGAACATCTTGCCACAGAGAACGTGTTGGCTGATCCATTGACCAAAGGCTTGACTGTTGGTGTTTTTCAAAGGCATGGCCAACATGGATTAGTGGGAGTCTGATTGTTGCATTTAATTATTGTAATGAGATATGTATAAGATGACGTCAATTTAATAATCATATCTCTTATAGCATTTCATATGCTTGGACAATTAATAGATTACATATTTCTTCATTATATTATGTTAATTCATATTCATTATCGTTATGTGAAATGTAAGTATTTGAAATGTGTGATTTGTTTCCCTATCGGATACAATTTATGCATTGTTAAATTTTGTGCTTTCTCACATTATTTTGATGATAAATGATTGATATATTTGGTTATTATAATTGTGTTATTTTAATAATTAATTAAAGTCATCCAAGTGGGAGAATGTTAAATATAAAATGGATTTACTTTAATTAATTATTAAATAAAATATAATTATTATATCAATTATTAATTTACTTAATTAAATGAATATTGTATTGGGCTTAATTGTTGAATGACCCGTGATGGGTTGAGTCATTCTTTTGGATAGCTTGCTGAGAGGTCCCTTCCCTCATCTGGTGGTTATATATTTGACTATCCCATTAGGTCAGATAGTTTAAGCGTAATCATTTCATCAGAAAGAGGGCAGTAGTATTCTCAGTTTACACTCAAGCAAATGGATTCAACCATCAGGTACATGTTTATTGCATTATTAATATTATAATATGTCGTACGATCATATCTATAATTAAGCTATACGATTAGTTTTCCATCAGATAATGGATTATTGAGAGAGATAAAGTGTTTCGGATGCAATGAACAAGAGAATGTAGGATGATATGAGAAAGAAGAAGGATTTATCTCTATTCATATCCTATGTCCAATAAATTTTAAGCCTCCAAATTTGATATTAGTCGTTGCAATTATGTCTTATCCAACTAGTCGTTGTGGTGTGCTCCATTGTTCAACTTTCTGAATTTTGAGATGATCTCGACTATAATGCCAATTGATTGACTAACCCATTTTCAGCATGAATCATCTTGGGCTTTTGTGTTGCACCTCTGTTTAGTTTTATTTGCACCCCCTTTCTAAAAAAAGGCTTATAAATTCATGTTTTTTTTTCTAGCAAACATGATTTTTCAAGATGAGCACAAATAAATCCATTATTTTAAAGGATTAATTGGAGTTTTCTGATTATTTCATCCTTAATATAGTGTATTGCCTCTTTTATCAAGAAGCCTTGATAAACTTCCCTTAAATGGAACACCAATATATTATGGTATATCCTTCTATATATATCACTGGATGCGAGAGTTGGTTCAAACAATAAAATGGGTAATTCCATCACAGACATAACCTTTTACCCTAGTATGAGGTTTAAACTCATCATTGCAGATCATAAATCATTTATTCTTGGATATGAGGCTTCATAAATAATGTATACTTAAAAGTATACTTCTTTTCTTTTCACAACTCCATTAATAACCTTTAAAGCATCGAGCTACAAAGTGAACCTGCAAAACACTAAGGTTTCATCTTTGGTACCCAAATTTTCTTGGGTCCTGGTGCATTAGTTTTTCCATGAGGTCTAGGGATGTTACCTTTAGACCTTTCAAATTTTCAAAACATAAGGGCTCTAAATGGCCAAATATTTTGCAGTGTGTACACTTATAAACCATATGATTCTTTTCTTATGACTTAAACCTTTACTAGGTTTTTCTATCTGATTTGAATCCTAATCCATTTTTATTTAAGGAAGGTATTTGACTTGATAGGATTAAGTCAATTTTTTCTTTTCCATTGGTAAACTTGCCTAGGGTTTCATTGAATTTATTTGCTACCTTTTTCAAAGAGACACAAGTCTCACAGGTTTCTCTTGAATTTCTAACATTGGTTATTTCTAACTTAAGTGATTTATTATTTTCTTTAAGATACCCTGAATACTCTTTAAGATCTAATTTTCATTTTATAAGTTTATCATTTTCTTCAACCAACTTAGCACTAATTTTAAACAATTTCTTATAGGGTGGTTTAGTTACCTCATAACCACTTCCTCATAGGATGCCTTTAAGAAAATTTCATCTTCTTTATTGGAAGAAGATTCTTTTATAGTTCTCCTCGAGTTTGATTCTTCTTTGTTTGTAAACACTTCATCTTTTATCCTTTCAAAAGTTTCACTTAACGATACTTCTTCTTTTTGGCCTCTTCCACATGAGGTTCTTTCATTAAACGTTTAATCTTTCAAAGATAATTAAACTATTGAATATATTCTTTCTAAGGACTCCACATGGATAGTTTGATAAAGTAGATGATTCCTCGGTTTTTGAGCTTGCTTTTTCATTTTTAAGTAATTAGATTATTTCGTTTAGTTTCTTGATTATTTCCTCCTTTCTTGATTCTTCCTTAAATTTATGAAATGTCTCATCTTTTGATTTAAGGATTGGGTTAAGTTTCAAATTCTTAATTCTTATATATTGTTTAGTAACAAAAGTTCCAATATAATTTCTAACATTTATAAAATTTGAGGAACACTTATGAAAGAAACCTTCGTCTTCTTCGCCTTGTATATTCATCTCCTTCTGATAGATACTTTGAAAAACTCAATATATCATCTTAAGAGTATCCCATATTTTCTTGGAGGTTTTTAAATTATAGATATGCAGAAGTTTAGCATCATGTAGAGTCACAACTAAAAAGTTTTAAGTTTTAAAATCTATTTCAAATTTTTTCTTTTCTTCTATGGTCCAAAGAGAATCAAGCTTATTCATTACTTCTCCATCTATTTGGTTAGTAGGGATAAACAGGATGTTGATTATAGTTTCCCATAATTATGTTGATTATAGTTTTCCATATTTCAAACATATCACCATTAAATGGTGGATGTGTGTTTAGGAAAGAACTCTTGTTTTAAAATGTGTTAGAAGTCATATTCCTCCTTAGACAATTAATCCTTAAACATGAGTTAGGATCTAATTCCACTTGTTTAACATATGACTTCACACACAAGAGTGGAGGTGTGTTTAGGAAATAAATCTTGTTTAAAAATGTGTTGGAAGTCATATTCCTCCTTAGACGATTAATCCTTAAACATGAGTTAGGATCTAATTCCACTTGTTTAACATATGACTTCACACACAAGAGTGAGGGTGAATTATGGGTTAAAATTGATTTTGAAAAACTTTAATGATCAATTTAAGAGTTTGAAAACTTTTTAGAAAACTTTTAGAAATAAGCAGCAGAATAAAATGTAGAAATTAAAAAGTTAAAGGATAGAGATATAACACTGGTAGTTATAGAGTTTTGGCCAAAAATAAAAAGCCTTAATCCTCTCCCCAATATTTAATATTGAGAGTATCCAATATTCTTAAGAGCTTTTAGTAGGTTGAGCTCTCGAACCCCCTTATACAAGGAAAATGAAGTTTAAGACTAACTTCCAACCAAATAGCAAAACATGGAGAAAAGCGGTGAGACTCCCTTCCAAACAACATCTTGTAGAGGTTAGTCTTTAATGTTTGAAACCTATATTTTACACTGGTTGATCTCGAACCTTGGCTAGATTTTATCATGGGTTTAACTCGAACCGAACCGAGGTTTTACGAACTAACCACGAACCTAGGATGTTTTATGTCATGATGATCTCTAACCTTAGTAAGCTTTCGAACGGGCTTAGGTTACAAACCAAAAAAAAATTTTTTACTGTTCCGGACTGGCCTAATGGCTAGACATGGCCTAATCCACTCCTGCTCCTAAGGAGCGGTTATCTCGCCCCGAAAATAGGGACCATTGACCAAGCTCTGGAGGCACTATAAAAACCCTTTCATTTGAAAGGGTCAGGTATTCAATAATCACCCTAACACACACATATTTTGTACTTGCCTTCTTTTCTCCCGATTCTTACTTTAGCATCGGAGTGCCTTGCAGGTACACCCCCTCCTCATCTTTCACACCCAGCATCGCAGACGTTGCCTCTGCCCTACTTCAGGTTCTGATCAACCGGTAAGATCAAGCACCAACTAACTTGAGTTTTTAGTACTAGACTGATCTTGAACCTTTAAAAGCTTTTACACGAGCTAAGCCTTCGAACCCAAATAATCCCTAAATTGGATAAACTATTTAACCAATGTAGAAACAAAAGTTCCTTGGTGAATTTACAATTATACCCATCTAGAATTACAAAAATGCCTCACTCGTAAAAATACTTTTCTTGAAAGCATTACAACTTAATTTTAAAGTGAGATAAAGTGAAAATATATTTTTAGACAGGGAGTGAGTTGTGAAATATGAGAGCTCACATTTTATGGATGAAAACTATGTGGGAAGGGACCTCTATTTATAGGCTAGAGGTTGACACAAAAAAGGAAAAAATTTGTGGCCAAACTTAATGAGCCAATCGATTGGCATCATACACTAATCGATTGGTTGGCCTAAAATTAATCGATTAAATATATTTATTTGTTACCATTTCTCAAGGAACTGTCCTAATTTCTTAGGGTGCATTTTTCAATTAGTCCAATCGATTGGATATAAGTGTCAATTGATTTGCCAGAACAAAAAATTGCCTAAAGCTTTTCAGCCAATTCCAAATTCACCTGGCACGACTTCAATGCATTTTTTTGAAGTATTTTATTTGGATAAATCTGTTTTAAAACTTGTGCGTGTGTGTGTGTGTGTGTGTGTGTGTGTGTGTGTGTGTATGCACACGCGCGTGTGATTAGCCTTATACTATACGAGAAAGCCCTTAAGCTTTTATAGTATTCACTTAGACGTATTAGGGCGAGCTTTCACACAATTCAAGACTTATGAGATACTTTATTATATTCCATTTAGATGCCATCATTGAATCATCAAGCTTATCAATCCTATTTAGTTTGCTTGCATCTTTAACCACTTTTTACTTGACTTTATGATTTAATTACTCAAAGTATAGTAGTAGTCGTTATTCAAGGCAGATATATTTGTTATTATCAAAAGCATTTTCATTTTTAAGACTTACTTGATCACTAACCTATAAAACATGGTTCCACATATTCCAATAATTTGCATGTCTATAATGCCTCAGAGGTTTATCTGACCCAAATTTGTGAATTAATTTATAATTCCTTTTTGGCCTAGTGGTATCCAAATATTCTTGCTACTGGTGTTGTAATGTATGTGTATTTTCTTGTTGAACCTACTCATGAACAAGCTCATCCTTCTCATTATCTTGAGTAACACTAGGATGCTCCACCCGAACATGACTAGAATCTGGTTTTTCTTTAGATTCTATCTCAACTACTTGGTTTGATATTTTAACATCCTCATCAGTAGGCACAATAGATTTTCCATCAAAGGTAACATACCTACTAATCACAAACTTAGAATATTCTACACTCCAAAGACGGTAACCTTAGACCCCTTTTACATATCCTAGAAAGATAGATTTACTAGCTCTACTATCAAGTTTTTTATCCTTGATGTGTGTTGCAGTTAGAATAGGATATCAAATTATCAATTAATTTGAATCGCATCTTTTGTTCACAACTGGTCTTTGATTTATCCGAAGGAAAGGTCAAAGAAAGGAAAAACCTAATTTGCATCATAAAAAATGGGGGGAGAGATCTAGGTAAGCGGTTGGTTAAAATTAGGGAAGGTATTAGCACCCTAAACTTCTGTAGTACTCTACAGGAATCTTTTGTTTACTGTTACTATTTTTCTTTAATTATTTGCTTGAGGATAAATGCTAAGGGTTTAAAGTGACAGAAAGACCTAAGGGTTAGTCCTAAGTTTACTCGGCAAGATTCGCATCTTGTGCCTACGTATTCTGGGTAGGGGATAGAATCAGAGTAATCGTAGTTTCCCTCGAAAGGGAGGTTAGAAACTTCTTGACAGTGGTCAAGGTTTCAATGGGGAATAAGCGTTCATATGGAAGCGCTTACGTGGAGTGCGGCGACTCCTATTTCTACGTTGTAAATTTGAATGGAAAGGTAAACTAGGTATTCCACAGAGGAAAAACTTAAAATGGAGTGCGGCGACTCCTTGACCTAATGCTAGGGTAAAGGGTAAACTCGTCCACGGTGGGACACCTAGTCAATTAGGATTTTGAAATGGTCAAAGGTTAGGGTTATTGACTCGGCGGTCAAACTGCTAGACCTAATCCTTCGGAGGGGATTTAACGGTAAATAAAATAATGAAAATACGATTAAGCGGAAGTATGAAAATACGGGAAAGGTACGAAAACGGCAAAGGAATTACACAGCGACGATATCCTCGCATAAATTACAACCCAAAGAAAATAAAATGCAGAAAGTAAGGGAATTACAAAGCAACAATACCCTCGCGTAAATTACAACCATAAAATGAAATATGAAAAATGAAGTATTATAACATTACAACTGAGAAAGCAATGAATGGAACGACATAAAAATTATACGAGAATAACCGACAAGGTTCAATGTGAAATTGAAAGCGCAACGTTAGACGATTTTAGGAAAGGGATTTAAACTAAATGAGGAATTTACAAAAAAAGAGTTTGAATTTAAAATGTTAATTTTTAATTTTGCCTAATTTTAATGGATTAATAAAAATCTTATTTTTTTTCAAAAAAGGTTTTTTCAATTGAGGAATGTTGAATTTTAAAGAAATGTTCTAATCAACTTTTAAAAAAGGTTTCTTGTTAACTTTAAGAAAAGATTTTTAAAAAAAGGGTTTTAATTTTAACAAAGGATTTTGATTTTTTAAAAACAAAGACTTTCATCTTCAAAAAAGGAGTTTTAGTTTAAGAAACTTTTAATTTAAAAAAAAAGGTTTTAACTTAAGAAAGGTTTTAATTTAACCTAATTAAACTAAATTGTAAAATAAAAATAAAAAAGGTTTTATCAACCTAATTAAACTAAAATATAAAGTTAAAATAAAAATGAACGAATGGTTTTAATGAATCTAATTTCCTTAAACTATAAAAATATAAAATAATACTAATAATAATAATAAAACAATGAAATAAAGAAGAAAAAAAGAATATAAAGCAATTGAAATAAAAATGGGGGAGGGGGCGACACAGCTTCTCCATTGTTGTTCTTTTGAAGCTTTTCGTTCATTCCTCCCACCATTCTTACTCTTCCCGGTAGGGTTCTGAAAACACAAATTAAATGGAAAAAAACTTGTTAGTATCAAAATTGTTCACCTTTTTCACGAGGTTTGAAGCGATTTGAGTTGGCTCTTTTCCGCCTTTTTTTCCTTATTTTTCTGCTGATTGAACTTCCCTTTTTCTTCCCCCTTCTGGATTTCCTTTTTTTCCCCTTTTCTGGATTTCCTCTTTTTTTTTCCTGTCTGGATTTCCTCTTTTTTTTTTTCATGAAATGATGGTGAGGCTACTGTTTAGATAATACTTGTTTTCTTGGGCCTGGGCATGCTGGTTGTTGCAATTTTCATGGCTGGTTTGTTGATTTCTTTGACCTTGTTTTGCTAAAATTTTGGGAAAGTTGTTTTTGTTGGCTTTGACCCCGTTTGGTTGCAAGGATTTTGGGAAAGTTGTTTCTGAACTTGGATACTCATTTTTCCTTGATGGATCTGGATATCCACTTTGGTTCTATGGATTTTGGATGTCTTAAGTCTTGTTTGGCTAAAATCAAGAAAAATCACTTTTCCCACATAAACACTTTTCCTAAAAGCACTTTTTCAAAAAATATCACTTTCTCTCTCTCTCTCTTGGAAACAAACTGGACAAATTATTGTCGGGTCCGAAAAGTCGAAAGTTGAAGAATTGGACGCAGAGACAATTAGGCTTTTTAGGAAAATAATTAGAAATTAATTTGGAATTGTAATTTCCTTTGCGCATTGTAATTAAAAAAAATAGAATTTAAATAAATAAATTCCATTTTTCTTACTAAACTGAATTTAATTCCTGATCAAATTTCTCCGCGTAAATTCACCCGCTTACACTCAAGCAACTAAAATTGCTCGATTACGTTCCACCGATCAAAATCATCAGATTAAATTCAAACAACTAAATTCCTCTGATGAAACTCATCTAAATAAATTCGTCTGATTAACTTCATCCAATTAAAATTATCTGATTAAGCTTTGACGTTTCAAACCCCAAATTCGACAATTAATCACCTTGCACGATTTAAATCTGACGTAACTACTGAGTTCAAACAAGTCCTTTTTTCCCTTCATAAATTAAATCGCACACAGCGTGATTTTCCTGCAAATAAAACCAACAGACTGGACAAACTAGTTAGCGGTCAGTTAAAATGCGATGCAGAAAGAGATGAGATGCAAAAAGAACCTAATAATCTAAGGGTAAATTTTGGGGTGTGACAATGTGATAATAGGTTATGCAACCAAAAGTTTTGATTATTTCATAATCAACATGGTCCCCTGACCACACCCTATAGGGCATGGGTCCATCTAAAGTTGAATATGGGGATCAATTTACTACATAACACAATATATTAACTGGTTTTGCTCATCATTCTTGACCACGTCCAGAATTAGAGCGCATACACCTTGCTTTCTTAAGAAGTGTATGATTCAGTCTTTCCACGATTCCATTCTATTATGGCATGTCTTTGTCTGTCCAATGTCTTACAACGCCTTCCTGATCACAAAACTTCTTGAAAGCTCTCTGCATATTGCGTACCATTATTGGGCCTTATAGTTTTCAATTTTCTACTCGTTTTGTTCTCAACCATTTCTTTCTAACACTTAAAAATATCAAATACCTCGTTAATATGCTTTAAAAAATTAAATCCAAACATACCTATAATAATCATTAACAAATGTAACAAAGTAATTGGAACTACCCTTAAAAGTAGCTTTAATCGGACTCCAAACATCAATACGCATATAGTCTAACAATCCTATGGTTTTGTGTTTTCTTGTAGGAAACTTCAAGCGATGTGCTTCTCCATACACACAATGTTCACAAAACCCCATTCATGGTTTCTTCATATTCTTCAACAAACCTTTCTCACTAAGCAGTGATAGTCCATTTTCTTACATATGCCCAAGGTGTATGTGCCATATCCTCATATATTATGTTTGATCTTTACTTTCACTTATTCCAACTGCCAAATATCCTATGATGGTTTCACCTATAAGAGGATAAATATTTTTGTGACGACCTTCTTTTATCACAACCAAAGAACCATATACAACTTTTAGAAATCCATATTCTATGACTATTTTGCTATCATTTTCCTATAGTACACCAAGATAAATAAAGTTTTTTCCAAAAATTTGGAATATGTCTCGCATTCATCAGAGTTCTTATCGTTCTATCATGCATCTTGATTCTTATTGTACCATACTCTATAATTTTGAAGGTATGGTTGTTTCCGATTAAAACAATTCCACCATTTGTACTTTGGTGGATAGTAAATCACTTCTTATTTGGGCACATATGGTATGAGACTCCTGAATCAAGTATCCACTTACCGGAAATATCATAGTCTTTCTCTGAGATAAAGAAACAGTCATCCTTGTCATTTGAGACATAATCACCCCTGACAAGTCTTGTTGTTTATCTTTGGAGTTATTGTTGTTGTTTGCCTTTGGAGTTATTGTTGTTGTTGGTCTGTTTCTTAAATAATACCTTCTTATTTGGACAATTTTCTTTAAAATTTCCAAGCTCACCACATTTAAAGCACATTCTTTCTGCATGAGTTCTAGATTTTGATCAAGACTTCATTCCCCATACCTTGTCTTTTTTCATTAATCCTTCCTCTATTAGCAAACAATCATTGAGCTTGTTCACTTTGTTTTGTTCCACTGCTCGACATCCCACTTGTAGTAACCTTTCAAATATCATTCCCTAAAAGTGATGTTCTAGTCTCATCCATGGTTAGAGTATCACCTATAAACATCAATATTTGGATTAGATTTTCGCGGGACTTTGATAATGAAAGTAATAACATGAATTATTGGTCTTCTTCATCAATATTAACTTCTATATTCTTTAAGTATGATATAATCCTATCAAACATATTTACATAATCCCAAATTGAGGTGTCTTCGTCTATCTTGCATGTATATAATTTAGATTTCAAGTATATTATATTTTTTAGAGTTTTTGTCATGAAATTATTATCTAACTTTAAACGCACACCGACTGTCGTTGCTTTTTCATTTACCAAGAATGCAAAATATCTCTCAAGATATAAGATTATGATGGTGCATGCTTCGAGATCTAATTCTTCCAAATCCCCACCCTTCATACTCACATGCTTTTTTTTCCACTAACAGCTTATGCAAATTTTGTGAAATAAGCAGATTTTTCATTTGCATCCTCTAATAAATTGTATGAAGAAATATAAATTTCTAAAAATATAAAGATTAATTTCTTTTATAAGAAAGATGGCCTAAGGCTAAAAATAGGAAGAACAACTACAAACACACCATCCTAGGGGTAGTTAAACCTCTAAGTCTATAATATAACTTACATTCGCTAAAGTGTTAACACGCTTATTCGTTTCTCTAAAATGTATCACATTAACCACCTCATGGTTCTCGATTAACCTTCAGAATTGTATAATCAAGGTCAAACCTCCCCCTACCCGAACTTCCCTTTTTTATGGCTTGATCTGTAACAGAAGAATCCACATTAATCTCAACCCTAGAATCCTAGTGAGTTTGAGACCTTCAAAAACATCCCACAACTTTTCCATTAAAGCATTTCATTGACCCAACAATTTTGCGAAACCGCATACCCAATGACCTCTTTCGTCTCTAATCACTCCCTCATATCCAGCTGTTGCACCCTAATTTTTGACCTTAAAATTCCAACTCTTTTTGCGCATTTTCTATTGTTATTTAACTTTACGTTAATATTTATGTTTTTTCGCGACTAACAGGCATGTGCAGTTTTCTCAGGCCCAATCCATCAAGCAAAGGAAATTACGTTAAAGAGATTTCATAGAATAAAATACTGGAAGTCTTTTGGTAACCAAGTCTGGTTCTTAAAACCTTGAGTTTATTTGGTGCTTTTTGGATCAAGTTGATAAGTGTTAAGGGTGGGATGTCCACTTTTGAGGAGGCTTGTAGAGGACGTGTCCATGTAGAACATGATTTGTTGATAACAATTGCGAAAGCTAGAACTCAAAGAGACAAATCATCGTATCGGTCCATGTACTCCAAATTAGGAACTTTACAATTTAAATTCAACTAAACCTCACACTAAGAGTATCGAGACTACAAGATAATTTCAATAATAAATGTCGAAGCTCAAAATTTCTTTCACTAGGATTTATTGGCGACATTGAGGATACGAAACAGGATCGATTTCATGAAAATGTTCTTCAAAAAGTGTGATGATTTCTTAGATATTATTAAAGGTGTTGTTATTAATCCACGGGAACCTTCCAAGCTATGCGCAAAATCAAGGGTGTGGTGTTATTATCAGTTGCAGCAGTTCAGATTCTAATCATGGACGGCTCCAGTTCATTAAATTAAGCACATAGATTTAAGGCTCCATGTTTTTCTCGAGTCCTATTATCAAATATGCCATTCCTATTTGAGTTTACTCGACCACTTCTACCATTAAAGTTACAAAGAAAGACTAAGTAGAAAACGTGAATGGCTAATTTCACAAATCCTTTTTAATGTGTTCATTACAAGAGGTATATACTTTCAAGCGACAACTTAAGTACTGCCATATAAGCTTACAATCAGTGTGCAAATTTATTTACAAAGATACAAGAATACTACAACTTAAACTCCATGGTTGCAAACTCGGCAAAGTCGATCACGAGCTGCACTTCTAGTCAACACAAAGGAAGGATGTCTCATTTCCTTCTGCTACGCCAGAACTGAAGTGGTACCACCTCCTAAAGATCCTCTAACAGCAATCACTCCTTGAACAGAAATGTGAAGATGCTAAACAGATTATGCAGAGAGGAGAAGACAGTCACGTCATTCTCTTTCTTAGTGGCCTCGATGCGGTTACGACGTCGGCGAGGATGATGTCCCTACATAAAATCTGAGCTAAATTAGAGTGCTATCAGAAACGCAGTTAGGCTGGATTGTATAAGAACGTAACACAATCTTGGCAATCGAGATAGAAAAAAGAAACGAGTCTCACCTTCTTGCGATGTGCAGAACCGCGCAATCTCGAGTTTATTTTACTAACAATATAGTCTTTAACTTGTCCTTTGATGCAGGAACTGAAGGTGAAAAGGGGATCAGTCTACCTGCAAACCAAATCGGCACAGTATGGTTAATTGAAAAGAGAACTCAAAGCAATTACCCAGTTTTTCATAACCCGGGACTCGATATCTCGAGCAATGCCTTGATGTTGTAGCACACGTGTTCAAATCTCTGAATGTTACTCACTTCGGCTCTCAAATTATCCTGCAACCAAATGAAACTGTCATCATCACTCGTGATTATCACAAGGAATAAACATATTTGCATTTTACGACAAACAAGGTTGTGCAACAACAGCTCACTTTCAGGCATTACCACCCTGTATCTACAAAACAACCAGCTCACAGACACTACTTCCTTACCAAAACCAGAACGCGGCACTCGCATCGTTAGCCTCAAGGCAACTCGCATACGGCAACCCCTCAATGCCCACATCCAGCTGCTGCAGACATTTGTTTAAAACAGGATCAGTACTGGCATCAATAATCATTCATTCTCAGGCATATTCCAACAAGAAGTAATGACCTGCTTACCGATAAATAGGAGATGCCGTACTGAAACAAATGCATTCTCAAGCACAACATTTCTTGTGACCGGTTTCCCTGCACAAGGATAACATTAGAGCAAAATAATGCTATAACATGTATGAATTCAGGTAATGCAACTAATGAGGCTAATTTATCACAGCATGATTACCCAAACATCATAACGACATATGAAGGCATCCTTTATTTTCCTCGAATCTGCATACATTAAAAGGATGACTGAACAGTCATTTAGCTTTCAAAATCCCACCCGGTGTATCAGCCATGAATTCACCAGTTCCATGTTAGTTCTCAACTCACCAGGATCTTAGCGATGTTGGTCCGCGACATTTACTCCGGCTACCATTGAATATGCGACATCCACTTGCCCGTGCACTCCTAATATGTTCAAAACAAGTGCATCAGTTGTTAATCTTCTCAATTTCCCAAACAATGAAATAAGCAGAAGAGGAATCCATGATGGAATATTGCAAGCCTAATCCTACATCAAGGAGACTCACAGCTATTAGTAGAAGGTTAAATAACTTATTAATTTCCAAACAATTCATCACCAGTATGAAAAAAAAAATTGAGATTCATATTAGCTATCTTGTAACTTCCCTTTTACTACCAAAGAAAGGTGCCGAAAAGATAGGCCCACCTCCAGACAGACACATTCAGATAAAGAAGGAAATATGTTGTTTTTCTTGAAAACTTTCCATAACCAAATACCTACAATCAACAATGAATGTTCAATCAAAACTTATCCCAACTGAAAATGGAAATGAATCGCAAAATATAACAGCATCAAACATAATCGATTCAGAATGGAAATAATATGAAACATCATCAAGCCAATTCAATTATGTTCAAATTGTATTCTAGTACTGTCATTACAAAAGCATGAATGCAATCATCAAACAAAAAAAATCAAGTTTCCTAGTACATTCAAGCAGATTTGGAAGGCATTTAAACCAAATCATTGTTCTTGAGGTCTATAAGAAGGAGAACATTACAGAGAATTTTTTCACAAGAAAATCGCAACCCCAAACTCGTAACCTAGGAGGACTCCTCACAGAGAAAATTCTAAAACACCTCAGAAATTCACGAAAATTTCACAACAATCGCCAATATTCACAGAAACTCCAAACCGAAATCCAAAGTCAAAAAAATGGTGAACTTATCTTTTGCTTCGCTACCGACAAAATCTTCATCGGAACCACCACGAAATCTTTGACGCAAAGCCACCACCGGAGTTCCTTGAATCACTAAAGCCATCGCGCGCCGCCGAAGCTTGCGCGAAACCACCACGCATCGCCATTCCCTTTTTCGTCATTGTCACCTTTTAAACCCTCAGCTCCGCTATCCCACTCGACGTCACCGCCACGAAGCCGCCGGCAAAGCCATCGCAGTGCTATCATGGGTAGTGATTCTTCACTTGTTCTTTTTCCAGATTTGATGTTCGTTTTTTTGGATTTTTAGGCAGGTCGTAAGAAACTCGAGAGAGTTCAAGAAGGTGAAGAACAGAGAAAGGGAGATTAAGAGGTGGAAGACGAAGAAGAGGAGACGCGGTTGAGAGGAGAAAGGAGAAGATGGAAGGAAGAAGAAGACGAGATCGAGAGGGAGAACGGCGCAGAGAAATTGGGGGGGTGATTTAGGGTTTAGGCTTTGTTGTCTTTTTTTTATCTTGTGTAATCCTGTGTATGCATATCCATCATAATACAATACACCCACACACCACGACACTCAGATCACCATCACTCGATCCACAACACACACACACACACCATACACCCCGTCAACGTGCCTCACTTGATCGTGCGCCCTCTTTAATCCTTTCATTATCCACCAATCAACGTTTTTAACTAATCCATTAACACGTTTATCTAATCTTAATCCTAATTAATCTAATAGTTAAACCTTTAATCCACCGTTTTATTAAACTAAAATAATGACTTATTTAATCATTTGTTTCCAACTTTTTTAAACTAATTTAATCACTAATTAACCTTTTAATTAACCTTTTTTTTAATAGTTTAATCTCATTTTATTTACTTTATTATTAACTTACTCCCATCACCTAATAAACTCTTTAAAAAATAATGACATGTAACTTCTCACTTCTCTTAATAAAAAGCTCTTCTTTTTTTTTTAATTAACTTTTATTTCTTTTATAATAATAACCAAACCTTTTTAATTTATTAAGAATTTTGATCTCTAATGATATAAAAGAAAAAACATTTTTAATTTTATTAATCTTTTATATAACAACAACTTTTATAATATTAAAACTCATTTCATAATAATCTAATTTGCTTTCTTATTTACTAATAATAATGACCAAAACTTTTTATTCAACATTATAAACCTATACCTTTCTATTTAATAAATCTACCTAATAAATAATAAAAAGATTTTTTTATATAATCACTACTTATCTAAAAATATTTCTATACCAACTTAATTTATCCCATAATTTTAATTCCACTAAAAAGTAAATAAAGCTAATTCATCTAATACCATTTCCCTTAAAATCAAATTCAGTTATAATTTGTAATCTAATAAAATAATATTTTCTTATAAACCAATTTAACTAAAAATATCAACTCGCTTAAAATAAGTCGTGCACGCTTACGCCTCTCTCCATTCACGACACAATTCACTCACCTACACCTTAGCGCTTTCATGCGTGTGTATGGTTTATTTCCCGCAATTTATTTTACAAGCAATTTTCATTACTGTCATTTATATTCCCGCCTTGGATTCCGTCCAAAGGAAAACCCTACACATGATTCAACAATTGTGTGTAGTGCACATCATTTGCATCATATTCCCCATGATCCTTGATCTCATTTAAGTCAATCTTTAAGATAGATCCTACCCCATAGGAAGGATCGTTCTTTATCTTTTACAACATAGGAAAACAATACAACTCAACATACAATATACAAAACATTCAAATATTAGAGAATAAGATGATAATCATCTTAGGCGAGATAGAATCTCCACCTCACATCAATACAATCAATTCGTAGGAATTTTGCCTTAAGAGAGGCGTACCTCGTCGATCCCTATCCGAGTATTTGAGCCCTTCTCTTAAGATGATGCAAAGACTATTTTCCTACAATTTGTGGCGGTTAAATATCCCTTAAAATGATAACTCACCTTTTCTCCTAAACCAATCAATCAACTACCCTAAACCTGTAGGAACTTTGACCACAGTCAAAGAACTCCTCTAACCCTTTAGGGGAACTACAAATACTCTGATTCCACTCCCTTAAGGATATGTAGGCATAAGATGTGATATCTTATCGAGTATACTTAGAAATAAACCCATAGGTCTTTTATAGCTTAAGCAGATAAACTTAGCAATAAACAAACATAAAACAAGAGGTTCCTGTAGAGTACTACAGAAACTTAGGATGCTAGTACCTTCCCTAAGTTTAACCGACCCCCGAACCTATAACTCTCTAAACCTTGCATTTGCATTGCATTGTGGGAATTTTGATCTTTATCCCTTCCTTTGGACAAATCAAAGCTCGGTTGCAAATTGAATTAAAGATTCAAACTAATCAATAGTTTGGTATCCAAAGTTCACTGCAACAGAAATGGCGACTTCACTGGGGACTCCTCAGTGGGTTTCCCTATCTTATTTCTACTTATTTATTACTTTATATTTTTTATTTGTATAATTGTTTACTTGTTTGCTTATTGCCTTTGGGTTGATACCTTTGAGTGGTGAGACAAAGTCCTACACCCGGACTTGAGTGAACTTAAGATAGGATAGTGATATGTTCAAAGAGGCTTATAGGGGGTAGAATCCCGACCAAGCTGACTTGAAAATCACGCTCAATTGAGGCCCTCTCGAAAATTGTATTGTTGAACGAGTCCTTAATCGTGAAAACATGCACTATATTCGATGTTGGAGCCTATGATATTGAGGACTGTAGTTACCTTAACCCCACTTTGACCTTTATTAGGATGTAGTGCGGGGCTATGAGGGAGTACACCCGAAATAGTGCTACGCGATACTACACTCAAAAGAAGTTCTCTTGAGAATATTATTAACCCCCGAGTACTTGGGAAGTTGATAATATCCGAAAGATGGGCTAATAACTTTGGGAACCTTATTAGAACCTTGTTCTGTAGGTACAATAAACCTTTAGTCCACAACTTTTAGGAATGGGTATACCTTTGGCTCCATGCTCGTTGCAAACCTAGGGTCCCCTTTGTTTGTTTATCCTTATGTTTCTATGTGCTTACCTGTGTTTGTTGCATCCATATAGCATCATATTGCATTGGTTTCATGGAACCCCAAGTTTATTTATAAACATTACAGAAACCAATAGGGATTACAAAAGAAAATATTTTGAAATATTCTTTTAAGAGTCCTAACTCGGGTGGCCTAAGGAAGTAGGAGCTCAGATTGAAGAAAACTCAAAGGACAAATACGAGAAGCTTCCCTTATCATGGAGGATCATTAGAAGTTCAAAGGACTCTCGTTATCATTGAAGATTCAAGTGAACAAGGAATTCCCCCCTTACTTCCAACAAGAACAAAAGAAGAGATGGAGGATTTATTTTCCTCTATCAAACTAATCTTTAGACGTTGATCATGGACAACTTATATTCAAGAAGATCCAACTAGAAGAACAAATCAACAAACACGATGAAGGGCCTCCTTAGGGATTTATTTAGCTTTTATTTAGCTATTATGTTGGGACTCTTATAAGAATATTCACTTGTAGTCCAATATAAAATAAAAAAAATAAAAAAATAAAAAATCAAAGAATAGTAAATAAATTTTCTATGGTATTCTGTAACGTTTATAAATACTTGAGTTCCATGAAACCTTTTATTTTCTGCATTCTTGCATTAGCATCCTTCATTTAGCATTTTGTATATGCATGTGTCTCTCCTCTTCTGTGGCTCATCCAGTCTTATGTCTTTGTCTTGTCAGCTGACATCTCGACCATCTGACCGAGCTCGAAGTACGTACGAAAGGATAGCAAAGAGAACAAGGATATGGATTCCATGATTGATTTCAGAGTAATAAATAATCCATTATTTGATCTCCCCTCTGACAATATTCAACGAGTGGATGTTTCTACACGACCTCATTCCGTGCAAGATAACTTGGTTGTTCAAGGTGATAGAAGAGTTTCCCAATTTCCACAGAGTATACCGAATCCTCCGAATGTTCGTGCTAAAATGAAGATGGATGATCCTAGATTCATAGCAATGGAGAAAGAATTATGTGATTTTAAAGAACAATTGAAAATAGTGAAAGAAGCTAATGCATCTGATCTTGATGCTCGTGACTTATGTCTGGTTCCAAGTGTAATTATTCCTCCAAAATTCAAGATGCATGTCTTTGAAGTATACAAGGGTATTAGTTGTCCAAGATACCATTTGACGATGTTTTGTCGAAAGATGGCTGCTTATGTAGACAATGACGAATTGATGATGCACTGCTTTCAAGAGAGCTTATCTGGGGCATCCTTGATATGGTATATGAAGCTACAAAGGAATCACATTCAGTCTTGGAGAGATTTAGCTGATGCTTTTGTGAAGCAATACAATTATAATTTTGATATCGCTCCAGACAGTGATTAACTAGAAGGAATGAGTAAGAATGATGAGGAATCTTTCAGGGAATATGCTCAGCGATGGAAAGAGTTGGCAGCCCAAGTTCGTCCACCACTTCCAGAGAAAGATTTAACCAATATGTTTTTAAGAACACTGCCAGACTCTTATCATGTTAGGATGGTAGGCGTTGTGCCATTAGATTTCTCCAAAATTATAGAAGTCGGAGTAAACATTGAGAATGCGCTCAAAAGTGGAAGAATTCAAGATGACTTGAATAGCCAAGCTAATGAAGGTTCAATCAATGATTCCCTAGAGGAAAGAAGCGCTGATGTTAATGCAGTTTGGGATTCGTCTCAAATCCTACCAGATCCAGTTCCAGTACCTTATCCTCAACATCAGTATGAAGCGCCTGCTCAGCGCAGACGACGACTACCTCATAAACGAAGATTAATGTCTCCAAATCAGCATCAGAATCGACAGGTTCGAAGACGGTTTCAGAGTCAGAAGGCACCTCTAAGTGTTCCAAAAGAAGAGACTTGTTGGTTTGATCTTATCCCAATGACTTACAGTCAACTATGGTCTTATTTCACCCGAAACTCGGTGATGACACCCAGAAAGACTAGAATCATGAAGTCTCATCCACCGTGGCTCAACTCGAACGCTAGCTGTGAATTTCATGATGGAGTGTTGGGGCATTCGATTGAAGAGTGCAAAGTTTTTCAAGAGAAAGTCCAAGAGATGATAGATGATGAAGTGCTAACCTTCAAAGGAGGAATACCAATCGTGAATGGAACACTGTTATGCTGATTACCTGTTCATTTTCGTTTGCTTATGTGTTTCATTTCTTTGATTAAAAGGATAATCGACATGTAAGAACATGTTATTTTGAATAGGTAGTGCAATAAGTGTTTGCCTTGAAGAAATCCATTTGTATTCACTCAAATGGTTTTTCAAAATAATTTATAATGCCGACTTTACCCGATCTCTAGCTCTGACAGAGAATTGGGAGGAGGATGATGAAGTAAAACGCATGATCTCTTGTTGTATGCTTCGAATAAAAATCCTACTGATGATGTAAGGCATTTTTCCAACCATCTAAACACCAAAATGATTAACCCTTCTTTAAGCCTCGAGAAAGGATTTGTTTTTTCTCCCAAACCGAAACCTCGTTTTTAGCCTGGGGCAGGGTAATATCAAAAAAAATAATGAACATCTTTCGAAAATTGGGTGGGCACAAATACTAACCCTTTATTCTTCCGTTTTACAAGTCATAAACTAAAGCCCATATACGACCCTTCAAAGTCCCAATTGAAGTAAGGTTTAGTTTGAAAGCATACACAATGAGATATCGTTTCCTGAATCCTTGAGCTATGCTCAAATTAAATCGGATTTTATAAATAATTTTAATTTATATCCTAACTAGTGATTTTGGTCACCAGTTATTGTGATATCTCTCAAAAAAACTTCAAGACAAACATATATGCTGCATTAACGGTTTCAGAATTAGCATTTCATACGTGTTGATCTTTGCCGAGGTCATAAAAGGTTTTGTATGCGAGCATCAACATTAAGTTTGTTCTATTGGAACTTGAAGATCCTGCTGACCTGGGGCAAGCTATTTCCAAGTGATTATTCTGTGCAGATTTGAACTCGCTTAAGGAGCTATGTTTAAAGACTCAGTTATAACACCGTCAATCAGAGCCAGTTACGTCGAGATTCAACGAATCTCTCGAAGAGTTTGAAAACAATGGGACGCCATGTTTTATGTAAAATCCTCTTGGAATGACTTCTTCTCGTAACCAATTGACTTGGGGCATCTGAGAAACGAAGATTACCTTATCCATGTGCAACAAACTTTTTGTTTAAATGGCGACGGTTACGCATTTCATCAAGACAAAATCAATTTGTTTTCACAACATTCTTCCTCATATCCCCGGTATTTTTACTCCAGGTGATCATGAAATTTCTCCGATGAAGCTTTCCAATGTAAGAATTCCCAAATGATTTGCTTAACTTCACTTCCCCAGTGAAGTGCATGGAATCTTAATCCTCAGTGGATCTTCTCCAACTTCACCTTCCTAATGAAGTGGACGTATTTCACTCCCCAGTGGACCTTCTACAACGTCGATCTTCTCCAGCTAGAATCTCTCCAGTGAAGCGGACATTCATGGAATTCCTCCATTATGAGTTAGATCCACCCCTAGTAGATCTTTATTTTCACCTCCAACATGATGATCGAGATCAAGACGTACGTCCCCAAGTGGAATGTTCTCTATTCCCTATATGAGTTTTGAATTCCTGAAGCAGGATTGTGATCCCATACTTGGTTCTCCATCTATCCCCAGTGGTACTTCTATCTTCGAAGATTGGTTAGATGTTTGCTCCGAGATGTTTCATCTTCGGTTGCCTCCTGTTGCTTGTTTTGTCAGCATAGCATACGCATAGCATATAGATAGATAGCATGGCATATGCATTTTGCATCTTTGCGTTGGTTTGTCCTGTCTCTTTGGTCGTGTTTATCCCTGAGTGTTTGGGCGTGTCTTCTCCTTCCAATTAGAGTTGTCAGCCCTAAGCAGAAAGAGTACAATATTTCTATTTCCCCACAGAGCTTGATCCTCGTGGAAGATGGTTATTTTAGTACAATCCCACTTGAGTTCATACCTCAACGGTCAAGTCTTGCTTGACAGTTTCTTTTCGGCTACTTCCCGAATCGAACTTCGGTTTTTGGCAATCACATCGTGGACGTCTCTAACCTTTGAACAGGGATTAAGTGTGCATTTATTTTGCACCCTATTCCCCAGGAAGGGTATTCATTAAGACAGACATTTCTTCAACAAAATTTTCTCGGACATCTACATTTGGACTATAACAATCTCTTTATTTGAGCAACTCGTTTTGATCAAGATCTTATTCAAAACGACAAGTGACAGTCTCCTCAAGACAGTTTGTCCATCCCCAGTGATTATCGACTTGGTAAATGGAAAACCTTACAGATATTTCTCTTTATTTGAGAATTCACATATTTTGCAACAGTTAGGATGCTCCTCAGGAACGCATTCCCCATCGAGTTCATCGCTCAAATTTATTTCATCAAGCGACATCTCCTCGAAGAAGGCGAAGAAGTTTATCACAATAGTCTCTCCTTATTTGAGAAGGCATACATTACAATTCAACCGACTCACATTTTTCTGAAGATCCCCGGTGAAGCTTTACAACCTCCATTACATCTACAAATTACATCTACAAGTTCAACATCTACAACAACAATTTATAACTACAGTCTACAACGACAACTACAGTCTACAACGACAATCATTCGAACATCTTACATTTCCTGGTTAATCTCGGCAGTAGATTCCCAGAGGACCTCGGCAGTAGGTAGTTCCATTTTCAGTTCCTGGTTAATCTCGGTAGTAGATTCCCAGAAGACCTCGGCAATAGGTAGTCCTATCTCTTTTCCTGGATAATCTCGGCAGTAGATTCCCAGAAGACCTCGGCAGTAAGTAGTTCTATTTCAGTTCCTAGTTAATCTCGGTAGTAGATTTCCAGAAGACTTCGTCAGAAGTATGTCTCCAGCAGATTTCAACACAGAATCTTGGCAGTAGATTCCTTACAGAGTTTAACAGTAAATACTTTGGCAAAAGTATCCTCACTATCAAATTTACAAACCTCGGCAGTAGACTTCTCCAGTTGATGTCTTGAATCAATTATATTTGACATATACAGTAGAGTTCTTCAAATGATTCTCTCACCGAATGCTCCACAACATATTTTTAGACACTTTGTGATTGTCAATCTTTCCCCATGGAGTCTCGCTATGTTGAGCATGTTTTTCCCATGTGTTGTGTCTAAACTTTTCCCCTGTAGCGTCTTGTTCCCATAGAGTTGTTGGTCTTGCATTTCTCATTATCATTGCATATCATTTGCCTTTGGTGGCATCTTACGGCCAAAAATTTGTGCAGTGTTTATATTTAAGTCCCTCCTACCTCGTCGAGACAGAGATTTCAATCTCCATGTCTCTGAATAGGAGTAACTTAAATAGGGGCATCTGTTGCACCCTAATTTTTGACCTTAAAATTCCACCTCTTTTTGCGCATTTTCTATTGTTATTTAACTTTACGTTAACATTTATGTTTTGTCGCGACTAACAGGCATGTGCAGTTTTCTCAGGCCCAATTCATCAAGCAAAGGAAATTACGTTAAAGAGATTTCATAGAATAAAATACTGGAAGTCGTTTGGTAACCAAGTCTGGTTCTTAAAACCTTGAGTTTATTTGGTGCTTTTTGGATCAAGTTGATAAGTGTTAAGGGTGGGATGTCCACTTTTGAGGAGGCTTGTAGAGGACGTGTCCATGTAGAACATGATTTGTTGATAACAATTGCGAAAGCTAGAACTCAAAGAGACAAATCATCGTATCGGTCCATGTACTCTAAATTCGGAACTTTACAATTTAAATTCCACTAAACCTCACACTAAGAGTATCGAGACTACAAGACAATTTCAATAATAAATGTCGAAGCTCAAAATTTCTTTCACTAGGATTTATTGGCGATATTGAGGATACGAAACAGGATCGATTTCATGAACATGTTCTTCAAAAAGTGTGATGATTTCTTAGATATTATTAAAGGTGTTGTTATTAATCCACAGGAACCTTCCAAGCTATGCGCAAAATCAAGGGTGTGGTGTTATTATCAGTTGCAGCAGTTCAGATTCTAATCATGGACGGCTCCAGTTCATTAAATTAAGCACATAGATTTAAGGCTCCATGTTTTTCTCGAGTCCTATTATCAAATATGCCATTCCTGTTTGAGTTTACTCGACCACTTCTACCATTAAAGTTACAAAGAAAGACTAAGTAGAAAACGTGAATGGCTAATTTCACAAATCCTTTTCAATGTGTTCATTACAAGAGGTATATACTTTCAAGCAACAACTTAAGTACTTCCATATAAGCTTACAATTAGTGTGCAAATTTATTTACAAAGATACAAGAATACTACGGCTTAAACTCCACGGTTGCAAACTCAGCAAAGTCGATCACGAGCTGCACTTCTAGTCAACACAAAGGAAGGATGTCTCATTTCCTTCTGCTACGCCAGAACTGAAGTGGTACCACCTCCTAAAGATCCTCTAACAGCAATCACTCCTTGAACAGAAATGTGAAGCTGCTAAACAGATTATGCAGAGAGGAGAAGACAATCACGTCATTCTCTTTCTTAGTGGCCTCGATGCGGTTACAACGTCGGCGAGGATGATGTCCCTACATAAAATCTGAGATAAATTAGAGTGCTATCAGAAACGCAGTTAGGCTGGATTATATAAGAACGTAACGCAATCTTGGCAATCGAGATAGAAAAAAGAAACGAGTCTCACCTTCTTGCGAAGTGCAGAACCGCGCAATCTCGAGTTTATTTTACTAACAGTATACTCTTTAACTTGTCCTCTGATGCAGGAACTGAAGGTGAAAAGGGGATCAGTCTACCTGCAAACCAAATCGGCACAGTATGGTTAATTGAAAAGAGAACTCAAAGCAATTACCCAGTTTTTCATAACCCGGGACTCGATATCTCGAGCAATGCCTTGATGTTGTAGCACACGTGTTCAAATCTCTGAATGTTACTCACTTCGGCTCTCAAAGTATCCTGCAACCAAATGAAACTGTCATCATCACTCGTGATTATCACAAGGAATAAACATATTTGCATTTTACGACAAACAAGGTTGTGCGACAACAGCTCACTTTCAGGCATTACCACCCTGTATCTACAAAACAACCAGCTCACAGACACTACTTCCTTACCAAAACCAGAACGCGGCGCTCGCATCGTTAGCCTCAAGGCAACTCGCATACGGCAGCCCCTCAATGCCCACATCCATCTGCTGCAGACATTTGTTTAAAACAGGATCAGTACTGGCATCAATAATCATTCATTCTCAGGCATATTCCAGCAAGAAGTAACGGTCTGCTTAACGATAAATAGGAGATGCCATACTGAAACAAATGCATTCTCAAGCACAACATTTCTTAGGACCGGTTTCCCTGCACAAGGATAACATCAGAGCAAAATAATGCTATAACATGTATGAATTCAGGTAATGCAACTGATGAGGCTAATTTATCACAACATGATTACCCAAACATCATAACGACATATGAAGGCATCCTTTATTTTCCTTGAATCTTCATACATTAAAAGGATGACTGAACAGTCATTTAGCTTTCAAAATCCCACCCAGTGTATCAACTATGAATTCACCAGTTCCATGTTAGTTCTCAACTCACCAGGATCTTAGCGACGTTGGTCCGCGACATTTACTCCGGCTACCATTGAATATGCGACATCCACTTGCCCGTGCACTCCTAATATGTTCAAAACAAGTGCATCAGTTGTTAATCTTCTCAATTTCCCAAACAATGAAATAAGCAGAAGAGGAATCCATGATGGAATATTGCAAGCCTAATCCTGCATCAAGGAGACTCACAGCTATTAGTAGAAGGTTAAATAACTTATTAATTTCCAAACAATTCATCACCAGTATGACAAAAGAAATTGAGATTCATATTAGCTATCTTGTAACTTCCCTTTTACTGCCAAAGAAAGGTGCTGAAAAGATAGGCCCACCTCCAGACAGACACATTCAGATAAAGAAGGAAATATGTTGTTTTTCTTGAAAACTTTCCATAACCAAATACCTACAATCAACAATGAATGTTCAATCAAAACTTATCCCAACTGAAAATGGAAATGAATCGCAAAATATAACAGCATCAAACATAATCGATTCAGAATGGAAATAATATGAAACATCATCAAGCCAATTCAATTATGTTCAAATTGTATTCTAGTACTGTCATTACAAAAGCATGAATGCAATCATCAAACAAAAAAAATCAAGTTTCCTAGTACATTCAAGCAGATTTGGAAGGCATTTAAACCAAATCATTGTTCTTGAGGTCTATAAGAAGGAGAACATTACAGAGAATTTTTTCACAAGAAAATCGCAACCCCAAACTCGTAACCTAGGAGGACTCCTCACAGAGAAAATTCTAAAACACCTCAGAAATTCACGAAAATTTCACAACAATCGCCAATATTCATAGAAACTCCAAACCGAAATCCAAAGTCAAACAAATGGTGAACTTATCTTTTGCTTCGCTACCAACAAAATCTTCATCGGAACCACCACGAAATCTTTGACGCAAAGCCACCACCGGAGTTCCTTGAATCACTAAAGCCATCGCGCGCCGCCGAAGCTTGCACGAAACCACCACGCATCGCCATTCCCTTTTTCGTCATTGTCACCTCCGAAACCCTCAGCTCCGTTATCCCACTCGTCGTCACCATCGCGGAGCCGCCGGCAAAGCCATCGCAGTGCTATCATGGGTAGTGATTCTTCACTTGTTCTTTTTCCAGATTTGATGTTCGTTTTTTTGGATTTTTAGGCAGGTCGTAAGAAACTCGACAGAGTTCAAGAAGGTGAAGAACAGAGAAAGGGAGATTAAGAGGTGGAAGAAGAAGAAGAGGAGACGCGGTTGAGAGGAGAAAGGAAAAGATGGAAGGAAGAAGAAGACGAGATCGAGAGGGAGAACGACGCAGAGAAATTGGGGGGGGGGGGGTGATTTAGGGTTTAGGCTTTGTTGTCTTTTTTTTATCTTGTGTAATCATGTGTATGCATACCCATCATAATACAATACACCCACACACCACGACACTCAGATCACCATCACTCGATCCACAACACACACACACCATACACCCCGTCAACGTGCCTGATAACACGAAATCGTATATATATTTTGATGCATAATTCAACTAAAGTTTAACTGTTTTCGATCCGATTTCGGGTTATTTCTGTGTTATTTGTCTGATGTTTTGCAGGTATTTGATGATCACGTCTAAACAAGGCAATATGAAGAAAAGAAGCAATCTCAGATGAAATATGGACGAAAAAAGGATGAAAACATCATGAAAAGCGCAGAATGTTGTTTTTGCTGCTGTGACGACCGTCACAGCTCCATGACGACCGTCACACGGGTGACGACCGTCACACGGGTGACGACCGTCACACCTTGTGACGACCGTCATGCAGGCAAAAACGCCCCACTTCAATTGCACGTTAAAGAAGCAGTTCCAAGTCCCAAATAGTGGACCACTACTCCCTGATTTTTCTGCCTCAAAGTCCACCCTCTCCAATTATAACCGTTAGAATTCCATTTCTATAAAAGGGGAAGAAGGGGACCTCAGAAAGGGAGCCGCATTCATACAACGAAGTGCTGCCAAATTTATTTCCAGAGCAACCTTTCCAGTTTAATATTCTTATTTATTTCTCTTTACTTTTTCTGCATTCCTTTCATTCTTCTGTAATTTCTACTTCTATTGTACGATCAAATTGGCACAAAGACCATAATCCTGCCAACATCTGTGGAGGATCTGCCCAAAGGCCAATTGGAATATTTACAGGTTTCTCATTTCAATCGTAATTCCAGTTTTATTATAATGCATATTATTATTTATTGTTTTTATTTATGTTTCATCGTTCCCAAATCCATGTCTAGCTAAATTTAGGTAATCGATATGTAGTAATAATTCGAAAGGGATTTGATAATAACCGGTTGAAAAACTTTCTTTTCAAAAGTAATTTATGGTCTGAGTGTTTAAAATGGATTTACTGAATAAACTTCGTCGCGAAAGCGAGAACTTATTTAAAAGTAGTTTTACCACGAAAGTGGGAAATTAATTAAGATACGAACCAACAAGCGAAAGATGCGGTAAGATCATATAGTAAACACTAATCATTCATTTTAATAACAGCGAAAGCACTTTAAAATGAATTAGAACTTAGAGATTTCCAAAAAATAATTTTAACCCCGAATGGGATATGAAAGTGTACGTTTGGCCCTTAGAATTATGATTAGCGTCAATAACCATCGTGAGGCGAGAGTCTTTAAATCACAATTTTCTGCTTAAATAAACTCTGAAAATTATTTCATACACCGGTAACTTGTCAAATCCCTGAAGAACACAATTACTGCATATCGATTAAATCAATTATAATCTAAGTAGCATTCTTAGTTCCCTTTTAGTGACAATCTTAATTCCTTAAACATATTCTACCTAGCTAAACATAGTAACTCCCGAGAACACTAGTTTGATTACGAGTCCCTGTGGGATCGATATCTATTATTACTACGCGATAGACTGTGCACTTGCAGTTAAGTTGTATTAGACATAGAAAGTCGCGATAAGTGCCTCACTTGATCGTGCGCCCTCTTTAATCCTTTCATTATCCACCAATCAACGTTTTTAACTAATCCATTAACACGTTTATCTAATCTTAATCCTAATTAATCTAATAGTTAAACCTTTAATCCACCGTTTTATTAAACTAAAATAATGACTTATTTAATCATTTGTTTCCAACTTTTTTAACTAATTTAATCACTAATTAACCTTTTAATTAACCTTTTTTTTAATAGTTTAATCTCATTTTATTTACTTTATTATTAACTTACTCCCATCACCTAATAAACTCTTTAAAAAATAATGACATGTAACTTCTCACTTCTCTTAATAAAAAGCTCTTCTTTTTTTTTAATTAACTTTTATTTCTTTTATAATAATAACCAAACCTTTTAATTTATTAAGAATTTTGATCTCTAATGATATAAAAGAAAAAACATTTTTAATTTTATTAATCTTTTATATAACAACAACTTTTATAATATTAAAACTCATTTCATAATAATCTAATTTGCTTTCTTATTTACTAATAATAATGACCAAAACTTTTTATTCAACATTATAAACCTATACCTTTCTATTTAATAAATCTACCTAATAAATAATAAAAAGAATTTTTTATATAATCACTACTTATCTAAAAATATTTCTATACCAACTTAATTCATCCCATAATTTTAATTTCACTAAAAAGTAAATAAAGCTAATTCATCTAATACCATTTCCCTTAAAATCAAATTCACTTATAATTTGTAATCTAATAAAATAATATTTTCTTATAAACCAATTTAACTAAAAAAATCAACTCGCTTAAAATAAGTCGTGCACGCTTACGCCTCTCTCCATTCACGACACAATTCACTCACCTACACCTTAGCGCTTTCATGCGTGTGTATGGTTTATTTTCCGCAATTTATTTTACAAGCAATTTTCATTACTGTCATTTATATTCCCGCCTTGCATTCTGTCCAAAGGAAAACCCTACACATGATTCAACAATTGTGTGCAGTACAAATCATTTGCATCATATTCCCCATGACCTTGATCCCATTCAAGTCGATCTCTAAGATAGATCCTACCCCATAGGAAGGACCGTTCTTTATCTTTTACAACATAGGAAAACAATACAACTCAACATACAATATACATAACATTCAAATATTAGAGAATAAGATGTTAATCATCTTAGGCGAGATAGAATCTCCACCCCACATCAATACAATCAATTCGTAGGAACTTTGTCTTAAGAGAGGCGTACCTCGTTGATCCCTATCCGAGTACTTGAACCCTTTGTTGCACCCTAAAATTTGACCAACCGGTCTCCATATCTGGTTTATGTTTCGACGCATTTTGCATTCGCATTCGCATACTGCATGCATTGCATTTTTCTCAGTCAGATTAATTTTTATCGGGATTACAGCCCCTGGCGTTTCAGGCAGCTCAAGCCGGTTTGAATAAGCGTACTTTGAGAATTGGTGCTCGTTTCCTGTGTTTTCAGGCTATCTCAGTGCCCGGGTTTCGCTACGGTTGCGCAATTGGGCTTTATTCGATTTAATCGGCTTCCTGGCATTTTTAGGATTTTTCTATCATTTTCGAGATTTTTAATGCATTAATAGATTTTTTTTAATAGGTTTATTTGTTTTTTTAGACAATAAATAGGCTAGTATTTTTTAGAATTTAATATTTTTTTAGAGTTTTAAACAGATATTCTTTTTTAGAGAGTTAATAGGTTTTAAAATCTTTAGATATTATTTTTCTTTTAATAGAATAGTTTTAATAGATATTTTTAGATATTAGTTTCCCTTTAATAGGTTTTTTTTTAATAGATAACTAGATATTACTTTCTTAAATAAGAATAGATTTTTTAAAAATAGATATTAGGATGTTTAGATATTATTAGAGTTTTATTGTTTTTTTTTCAAAATTAATAGAATAGTTTTTTAAAAAAGGGATTAATTGTTTTAGATTTTTTTAGAGTTTATTTGATTTTTTTCAGATTTAATTAGGTTTTTTTTAAAATAGTTTTTAGATATTTTTTTCTGATTAATTAGGATTTTATTTTTTTTAATTTTCATTTTATAGATTAATCACGATTAATAATAGGTTTTAATTAGGGTTTATTAGAGGTTTTAATTAGGTTTTATTTTAATTTTCGTTTTAGATTAATTAGGTTTAATTTGCAGTTAATTTTGTGTTTAGAGCTAATCAGAGTTTAGTCCAGATTTTATTAGTCCTTAATCATCATTAAGTCAGAGCCATTAGTATAATGGGCCACAATTATCCATTTATCCATTAATCAGGCCCAGTCAAAGTCCAAGTGCCACTTGTCCTATAAAAAGCAATGCCACGCGTCTATCTCTTTTTCAGCCACCTCATCTTTCCATCACTCAGACCTTGCCACCTAGCCCACCACTTGTCTCCCTCTCCTTCTCCCTCACCCCACGTGTCCTCTTCTCCCTCACCCTCTGTGCCACCTGCCCCCTTCGCCGGAATCCTCACCGGCCGGCATGCAAATGCCGACGGCCACCCTAATCAACCACCTCCGGTCATCCTAACCGTCTCCGGCCGCCCTAACCATCACCGGACCACCGCAACTTCACCGGAAACACCATTTTTCCAGAAATCTTCATCCAAGCCCCTTCCAAACTTCATCTTCCTCACCGATCCGCCTTCATCCATCTTCATCAACATTCCCAGAAATCCACACGTTCTTGATCACCAGAATCATCACCAGCTTGTGTTCTTCACCTTTTTTTTCCAGAAATATTCAACAAGTGTTCATCCTCCATCAACTTTCCTGAAAATCGATCAAGAACTTTCGTCATCATCTGGATCTCACGAAGAACATTCACTGTTCGTTCATCAATTTTCCCAGATCCTCAAGATCTTCATCGATCTTCGTGAGGTTCGTTGTTGAGTTTTCCAGATTCGGACGCCTCTTCAAGCTTCTCAACAGATTCATCAATAATCGTCATCAGCTTTATCCAGATCCTTCAGATTTTCACCAACAATCGTCATCAGGTTCTTCATCCAGATTTTGTTGACGCTCTTCAAGATCCTTCGAAGATTGCCGAGTCATCAACTTCATCCTGTTTCCAGGTCTTTCCCAGAAGTTCATGAGCTTCTTAATTTCTGCGTGAATCTCCATCCGCCATTTCCAAGTTTGCTTTGAGCTCTTCATCCATAGTAGCTTACTTGTTTTTTTTTTAGCTGAGAACTAGGTGGTGTTTGTGAGATGGAGATTATTGAGAGGGTTGTTAGGGAGTTTCAGAGAGAGGTGGAGTGATGGAGGGAAACGACGCTAGGGTGGGAGAAGAGTGACGATGAACAGTATCAACGGATTGAAGGATTGGAAGAGTTTTTAGGGTTTTGGTGTTGCTGATGTTGGGTTGAATTGAAGCTTGGGCATTAGGCCCAATTGCAAGATTACTGATCCATACTCCCTTGGTTTCCCTTGACACCCCCCTCCCCCTGGTTTGTATTTTGTTTGGGCCTAGCAGGGTTGCTATTTGCACCCCCCGTTTGGGGCCCAACCTGGATAACAAGGCCTGTCGTCGCTAGCTGCACCCCCGTTTTTTTTTTTAGTTTTCTTTTGTGTTTGTTTTCTGAAGCAAACATGGGCCCAGCGCATTGCTACCAACACCCCCCTCCTGGGCCCATTGGCATTTTGTGTTGTGTATATTTGTTTTTGCCACCCCCTGTTAATTGAATTTTCTTTTTCATATCATTTGTATTTAGTTTACAAAATAATTCATATAAAATCCAAAAATAATCATTTTGACATGGGATTTTTTCCCTCATTTTAATAATTGTCTCAAGAAATTTGTAGAAAAATAAAAATATTATTTTAGGCACTTTTCCATTTATGGTGAATTTTCACACTTAATTTCTTTTTATTTTCATTTTGTTTGTACATATTATTTGGTGAATTTTTTTTAGTCATTTAAATTTATATTTTGATTCCATTATTTTTGTACTAGCTAGATTAGAACATTAGGTCCCCCATGGATTTATTTCACATTTTTTTGATTAAATCTTGATTAGTTTTGATTAGAGAACATTAGGTTAGTATAATCAGGGTTCAAACTCAACATAGGTGCATTATAACATTTTAGTTTGGGGTTTTTAGCATGAATTAGGTTATGGGACATATAGGGTATGTAGGGTAGATGTAGAAATCCCCTTAGAATAAATCTTAGAATTTTAAATACTATATTACTATTTTTTAGTATATTTTGCAAATGGAGTTTTTGTTTGGTGTTCCCACTTGGGTTTTTATTTGTCTGCTTGGGCTTTTGGGCTTTTCTATGGGGTATGGGGCTTGGTTTGGGCTTATGGAGCATGAAGACATCAAAAGAGAAGGTTGAATATGATAGTCAAATGTTGAAGCTTGAAGATTGCTTGAGCTGGGAGTTGATTGAAGACATAGGAAATAATAGGAATAAGCAGAGCCTTAGAATAGACTGAATTTTTTGTATAAACATGGATAGCTTCCTTTGCTTCCATTCTTCTCCATGATTAAAAGTCCCTCCATGATATTCACATCCCTCCTTTGGAGGGATAAGTGGTTTTATCTGGAAGGTAGAACTTTGAGGGAAACAGTCTGTTACAATGTCAACTGTTCATAGACTTCCTTTGGTTGTCAATAAACTGCTTGACATTCATTTTATTCTGATAAATCAATTCTTTCCAGGAGAGCTGGCCTTGGAGAAAGAAGCCATTGAAGACAAAGATGAAGATTATTCATGTCAAAGCTGTGTAGCTGTTAAAGTTAGGGTTTACTGCTGTTTGGAGCTATCTGCTGTCTGATGCTGTCAACTGGTTAAGATTTTGTGCTTGCTTGAGCTTGATGATTTCTTGGAGATGGAAGCTTGTTGTAGCTTGGGTATCATTGGAGTTTGACTTTGGGGTTCATTAGAAGATTGATGTTTATCAACTGTCAGAGTTGGGTGTTGTTCAGAGTTGCTGCTGTAGGAGCTGGTGTGCTGCCAGGGCTGGTTTTGGGGTTTTATTTTCTTTGCTGTATTGTTTGTTATTTTTTCCCCTTACGTTGAAGTGAAGCCGTTTCACTTTGCCTATTGTTTTCTAGGTTCGAGGTTGAGTGGAACTCCCTTGCCTCGCTTGTACTGCTGCATCTCATGCATTTTACTGCTTTACTGTATATATGCTGCTTCTTTTCCTTTTATCCCTTAGGATCTCTGTTTCTCTCTGTGCAAGAGAGAAATATGACAGACATTAGGCTCTCATCCATGCATGACAACATTAGGGTAGATTTTGATTCCCATTTTAACCCTAGGTTTTAGAGTTCTTTCTCTTCTATCTCAAAATCATTCAAAACACAGTAATAAAATTTCAAACATCAATAAAAGACAGTTCTTGCGTAAAAGACTGTAAACCAATCAAAGAGTCATTTTTGTCCGCTTGGACCCATAATCAGGAGGAAACCTTTTTCAGAAGGATAAAAAAAACAGTCAGACAAATCTGTGTCGTTCGTAGCCCGAACTATGTTTGCTCTGATCTTTCATGCTGTATGAAAGTACGTAGGCATAGGATGTGATATCCTAGCGAGCAACCTTCCCCTCCTTTCCCGTAGGTAGGCGAACTACGTTGACTCTGATTTCTCGTTCCAGACGAGAATACGTAGGCATAAAGTGCGATACTTTGCTGAGTCATTTTATTTTCTTTTAACCCTTGACCTGTAGAATAGATAGAATAACAATCCGTACTAGAAAACAAGCATGGATCCCGTCGAGTACGACGGACGTGAGGGGTGCTAATACCTTCCCCTTGCGTAACCGACTCCCGAATCCAGGATTTGGTTGCGACGACCATTCCGTTCCCGTCTTTGCGGTAGGTTTACTCTGAGTGTTTCCTTTCCCTTCGTTGGGATAAATAACGCACAGTGGCGACTCTTCTGTTCAGCCGGCGCCGATTTTTGCAGTAGCGACAGCTGGAGACTCTGCTGGGGACTCCAACGGTTCCCTATGCGAGTCAATCCTAGCGCTTGTTTTCCCGTCGTGGATTTTGTATGGATTTACGTTTTATGTATTTTACTTTCAGGATTATTTTGTTATTATTGCTGTGGGCATGAGGGGTTCTATGATTGAGAGATAAGCCGGACCTGGGCTTGAGTGCACCTAGAATTAAAGTGGAAATTAGTGGGCGCGTGCATGCTTTGCATGCACTAGTGTCTCATGAAATCCACGCTCGGACGAGGTTCTTCTGGTTGACTTCTTTTTCAACCCTTTGGGTTGAGGGGGTTGTTGGTTAGTTGGATTGTCGACTCCGGGGACCGATCATTTGGAAGTTGGCTAAGTGAGGCCTCTTCAGGACATGATGATGCCACACCTTCTGGGTATCGTATCATCAGTCTTGAAAGTCTATGACGCCAACGACCGCATAGGATGCCATACCTTGTGTCAGTTATTAGGACACCTACCTGTGAGAGGGGTTGGGGCATGCAGGTAACATGACCTCCAGATTACCGGTTTTCTTGATTGAGATTCAGTGGCGTTGATATCTGAGGATATCGTTATAGGGTCTGTCGGAGACCAGGTTGGAGTATTGTTTTGGGTTTGTTGAGACCAAGCTTGAGCAGTGTTATGGGTCTGGTTAAGACCAGTATGGTGGATTGGACTTCTTAGCAGCACGCTTGGTCCCTTGTGTGTGCATTTTGCATTTTGCATGACTGTTTGCATTTGCATTTCATTTTGCATATTCATCCTCAGCCGGAACATGGAGCTTACCCGTTTTTGTCCGCTTCGCCAGTTGATTTCCCGACATTCGCATTAGACTTGAGTTAGCATCTGGAAAGATCATGGCTTCAGGAGAGAAGAACTTGGTTGTTACTCGGGCGGAGTTTGAATTGTTGAAGTACCAGGTGAGTCAGGTCATGGAAGCCATTACAGCTATAAATGGAGGAGGAAACAATGGTCAAAGAGCTCAGATGAACAGTGTTGCTCAGCCAGTACAAACCCCTGTCAGAGGTCCGTATTCTTTCAATGACGCAGAGTGTCACAATTCCACTTTCTCTACGCCAGGTTCTCCAAGGATTGTCCCATCTCCAAGAGTTGTTCCGCAGGTTAATATTCAGGACCCAAGGACTGCTGAGTATATGAGAAGACTTCAGACGTTGGAAGATCAGATTGCTGCCTTGGTAAATAAGAATACTCTTGATCTGAATGCTGCGGGCATGTGTTTGGTGCCAGGTCTTGTATTGCCTCCGAAGTTCAAAATGCCCAATTTTGAGAAGTACAAAGGGGATAGTTGTCCAAAGCTACATTTGGTTATGTTCTGTAGAAGAATGACTTCGCATATCACCAATGACAAGCTCATGATTCATTGTTTCCAAGATAGTTTGATCGGAGCATCTTTGGACTGGTACCTGCACTTGAAGAGTGATAGTATTAAATCATGGTCGGACTTAGCCAATGCCTTTGTGAAGCAGTACGACTACAACCTGGAAATGGCTCCTTTTTGCGTGCAGTTGCAAGAATTATCTCATGCGGAGAATGAATCCTTTAGGGGGTATGTGCAAAGATGGAGAGAATTGGTTGCTCGTGTTCAACCACCGATTCAGGAGAGAGAAATGGTTAGTCTCTTTTTGGGTACTCTGAAGGGTCGTTATTACGACATGATGTTCAGTTGTACGAACTTTGAGGGCTTTATGAGAATGGGAGAGCTTGTTGAGAGAGAACTCAAGAATGGAAAGCTTCGAGATGCTCCTTATATCCCAGTTGATAAGAATGAGTCAGTTCTCAGTTCTCAAGAGGAGTGGGAAGAAGGAGGCGATGTTGTCTCAGAATCTCTAGCATCTCAGGCTCAGTTGTCAGACACTTCAAACCAGCAGTCATATTATCGTCAGCCGCGTCGTCACGCCCGACAAAGACCAAGGAAGCCTGAAAGGCAGTTTACTCAGCTACTGGTGTCGTACAACCAGTTGTTGCCAGATTTAGTCGAAAGTGGATTAATAGTGCCGAAAGAGACTAATCCAATGATCCCGCCTTATCCTTCAGGTTCTAATGCCAGCGCCCGCTGTGAGTACCATGTTGGGGTACAGGGGCATTCGACAGATGATTGTAAGGTGCTTAGAAGCCAAGTTCAGAATCTGCTAGACTCTAACAAGATCTTTATCACACCTCAGGGTTTTGTTCGGATTATTGATTATCCTTCATCCAGTTGTGTGGGTTCGTCAGTCAATGTCATGGAATACTCCACTGAAAATGTATGTTTGGAAGAATGTCCAACTGAGAGCTTAGTTGAATATGGAGGAAGTTGCTAGAGGTTTATGCGCCGGGCGTCGCATCTGTTTAGCTTTCATGCATTGTTGTTTGCTGACCACCACCAGGCTTGTTGGCTGGGGTCATTGTATTTTGTACTTGGGTGTGCTTGTTTGCTGCTCTTGTTGGCTTTACATAGTGGTGGGAGGTGTTTATCTCTGTGCTTATAGCTTGGGGTGTATTTGTCTAGTCTTGAACATGTGTTTGATTTCTGCATTGCATTCTCACATAACAGGTACATCAGAACCGTGGGCCTTATTTCCTATCTCCAGTTTGTTGCAGGAATCCCCCAGAGATATGGAACAGAATCAGGCTGAATTGATTGAAGTCCGAAGCCAGCTAGGGCAGATGATGAAAGACATACAAGAGTTGCGTCTGGATCAGAAGATACTCAAAGAGGAAAATAATCAGCTGAAGACCCAAATGAGCTTGATCATGGAAGTAGTCAAGAATGTGCTTAGGAAAGAGGATGATCCGCTATCTGAAGCCGCAGTGAAGGAGCTCGTTCCACCTGTGCCTGTGGAGCTCGTGCCTGTGGAACCTGAGCTTAAAAGACGTGTTGATCGACACCAACAACAACAACAAAAGATACATCCGGTTCGGAGAAGGTCAAGGAGGATATTTGAGGCGCCGCCTTCAACATATGCTAAGCTCTTTCAGACTTTTATTGAGTTTGAAGCTGGTTGAAAAAAGAACATTGGAACCCCTCACAGGAACGACGCTTCCTTATGGGTATGACACTAGTAAGCAGTGTGAATTTCATTCCGGGGCACCCGGACATGATGTGGAAAGTTATCACGCTTTTAAGCACAACGTTCAGGACTTGATTGACACAAAAGTTATTGAACTCACGTCGGGCGGTGTAATTGTACCTAATGGTCTTACCCCAGTTGGTGCTAAAATGATGGACGTTCCCGAAGCTGCCATAGATCGGAAGTATATTCCGCAATCATTGGTGTCAGAATCCCCCTGTCCTCAGTTGCTGCCTAGACCAAGCCTGAGGATGAAAGCGCTTGAACAAAAGGAGTCCCTGATAATTCAGACTCGACCTCCAAGTGGTTCGACTGATCAAAGTCAGTCATCTATCCAGTCTTCGCAACAGACGTCAACTCCTTTCCAGAGTCAGCAGCCTTATCATTATCGGTCAAACCTGCGTGCTAGACAGAGCCCAATGAAGTCATAAAGGCAATTCACCCGGCCTCCGTTTTAAGCAGTATGGTTTCAATAGGAAACCTTGAAGATGGCTGGTTTAGTAGCAAGTCAGATGTGAAAGCCCGGTCCTCGGAAGCTGACGTTTTCCTGTGTTTCATCTTGTCATTTCTTTATGTTTGTAGTTTCTTTCTTGTTAAATTGCAATCTTGTTTGTAAAACTTGTTGTTTTCATTCAATTGATGATAATTAAATGAGTATGCATGTTTTGATTAAATCCATTCGTGTTCACTAACTGATTTTTACAGATATCCAACGCTTGGGTAAGCGGAATCCGGGGAGGATGACGAAAATGAACGACATGCAAGCTTTCGATATTGTATGCCTTTGAAATAAAACCTGCTGATGATGTACAGGCATTGTTTAAAATCCCTAAACACCGGAGACATAAGGAAGATAATCCCTTGTCAACCCCTTTGAGCCTAGTAGTAGGATTTCTTTCTGAAAATGAAAAAACCTCAATCTCAACCTGGGGCAGGGTAGGTGTTAGCTAATTTGACCGAGCGTCCAAATTGCAAAAGGAGTGTCCGTTCGAGGATCAATCACACCTCTATAGGTCGTGCCTAAAAAGCCACAGTGGTTAAGCATCAGGAGTAAGACAGTCACATTATTCCCCAAAGAGTCAGACAACCAGTGTCGCACGACTTGTTCGAAAAAAAACGGAAAGCAAAAAGAATCAAAAGCCCGCTAAGTCAAAACATGAAAACAAACGACTTAGGCAAAAATAAGGGCATCCCGCTGGACTGGAAAATCAAAAGAAACTCAAAAGAGTCAGTCCAGGCAAAAATTAGGGAAAGAAAAGATGAAAAGGATTACAAAAGGAAAGTCCTCAAATGAAATACGAGTCGTGTGACCCCAAGTGTCAAAAACGAAGAGTGAGTGACTGTCACTCCAAAGAATCATAGTTTCTCGAACTATCACTCCTATCTTTCAACCTCTAAGAGGTGAGCGCTAAGGTCGAATTAGCTGAACGTAGGATCGGAGAACATCAAGGGGAATGGGTGGGTTAAAATTAAACTTTGAGCCTTTATCCTTTCTTTCAAAACCGTGAACCTGACCACGTTACAACCTTCAAAAGTCCTAATTGAAGCAGGATCGTTTCGAAGGCATACATCGGTTAAGATCGCGTCTAAGCTAACTCCTAAAAGGGTTCTTCTTACCATGTTGGTACTGTGTCAATATTTTGATAAATGATTTGTGCATTAAACGGTTTTTTCCATTTTTCCAGTGAACAGATTGGATGTTAAAACTGTCATATGCATTGCATTAATATATCTTTTATGCAGAACAACTTGTTTTACTTACGAGTAAGCGCTTGACAGCAGGAAAGTTTCCTACAGTGGAAAGTCTGATCAGGATATAATGCAGGATGCCCGAATGGTCCGAGAGCCGGGGCAAGCTATTATCAAGTGATCCCCAGTGAGGTCAGCCATCCAAAGTCGTTATTCCGGGGCAATCAGGTCGAGATTCGGTAAAAATCTCGTAGCTAGAGTCACTACACTGAATCAGCCAATCAGGGGCAGAGTCATTGCAGACAGGGGCAGACCATCCTAAGAGCGCTAAAGTTATTCTTCATTCGAGAGGCATTTGATTTGAAGTTTTGCCGAGGTTCAGAATGCTGGGGCATTTCATATCAGACCGTCAGGGTACAAATTTTCAGATTTCCTTTTGAGGACTATCCCCACAGAGGTCCCACAAGCTGGGGTATATCAGAAGCGAAGGAATGGTTTTTCTCCGTGTCATTAGAGTTACTCAGAGCTACTCAGAGATATTCGATCAGATTCAGCTAATCTCCAAGTGTGAGTCGAATGTCGGGAAATCGTGTTACCATTTATTGACCCTTCAATCCGAAACTGTGAATTCAGATAAGACGTTTTCCAGAGTCAGTCGTATATGACCCATCACGGATAGCCTAAAGCCCAATCCTTATTGGCAATTTTCAGGAAGTCCAATCCCTATTGGCAATCATTGTGCGGCCCAATCTGGGTTGGCGCATCAGTTTCAAAATTCAATATTCATTGGTACGCAGGAAGACTCCGTCTGTTTTCCTCAGCGCAAGTCCAATTTTCATTGGCACAGGTAAGCTGTCCCTGACAGAAGTCCAATCATGCTTGGCACATTTGGTTATTCCCCAGTGAAGTTGGCTTCACTTTTCCAGCATTTATTTTGCTGGAATGATTCTGTGATGCCTGGTTATCCCCAGCGGAGTTGGCTTTGTCTTCAGCATTTATTTTACTGAAGCGGTTTTCTGTATCCAACTTCTCCAGCGACCCGAGCCCGCATTTGCATCTTGCATATTTGCATCATACTTGCGTTTCATCCTCAAATGCGTAGCATTTCCATCCCATATGGAGCATTACGCCATAGAAAAATTCAAACATACGCATATGCATACGAAGCATAAGCCAGTTTTTCTATCAGCCTTCAGTGGCAACATGAGGTACTCTGTAATCAGTTCAGGGGCATTTATCCAGCAGCTTTATTCAGACAACTCTTTGGTATTCGATTCTCAGATCATACAACGGTTATGCTCTACTTATCAGTCGTCTGATATTGACAGACTTCTCTTCCCGTCAGTTCACATTGACAATGTGTTTCCTCCAGCGAGCTTTCTCCGTCTATCATTAGACATTGTGAGGTTGGATATGGTTTTCTCCGTCTATCTTTAGACGTTGAGAGGTTTCAAGGCGATCTTTCAGATATCGGCGTTCTTTCTGTTTATTGGATGAGATGACATTTCAAGAAGGTTTTCCTGATCGTCGATCCTTATTGACGTCGAGGCTCTTTGAAGAATGTTTGGTTTTCCTAGTTGTTGATCCTTATCGACGGCATGGCTCTTTGGAGGTGGTTTCTTCCTGTCAATCCTTATTGATGATGTGGCCCCTTTGAAGATATTGTTCTTTCCATCAATTCCTGTAGACGAAAGGATTCTGAAATTTGATGGGTGGTGATGAACATGGTTCTCCTTCCGCTAATTGTTTGCCTTTGGAATGGTGTCTTTCTGTCTATCTTTAGACAATGTGAGTATGGGTATTGTTTTCCGTCGGGATGGTGTATTTCTGTCTATCCTTAGACAATGTGAGTATGGTTATTGTTTGCCTTCGGGATGGTGTCTTTCTGTCTATCTTTAGACAATGTGAGTATGGATATGGTTTTCCTTCGGGATGGTGTCTTTCTGTCTATCTTTAGACAATGTGAGTATGGATATGGTTTTCCTTCGGGATGGTGTCTTTCTGTCTATCTTTAGACAATGTGAGTATGGGTATTGTTTTCCTTCGGGATGGTGTCTTTCTGTCTATCTTTAGACAATGTGAGTATGGATATGGTTTTCCTTCGGGATGGTGTCTTTCTGTTTATCCTTAGACAATGTGAGTATGGGTATTGTTTTCCTTCGGGATGGTGTCTTTCTGTCTATCCTTAGACAATGTGAGTATGGTTATTGTTTGCCTTCGGGATGGTGTCTTTCTGTCTATCCTTAGACAATGTGAGTATGGATTATGGTTTTCCTTCAGGATGGTGTCTTGCTGTCTATCTGTAGACAATGTGAGTATGGATATGGTTTTCCTTCGGGATGGGGTCTTTCTGTCTATCTTTAGACAATGTGAGTATGAATATTGTTTTCCTTCGGGATGGTGTCTTTCTGTCTATCTGTAGACGATGTAAGTATGGTTATTGTTTTCCTGCGGGATGGTGTCTTCGTCTATCATTAGACAATGGGAGGTGATCGAGTGCACGTTGATCCAACCTTCGGGTTTGTTATCTGTGGTGTCACACAAGTAACTGGGGCTAAAGTCAAGGTCTTTATCAGGTGATTAATCATTTTGTTGCCATAATAATTGGATTCAGTTCTCTAGATGGTGTTCCCCAAGCAAGGGCGCAGTTTATTTCTGCGGTTGGCAAATTTTTGGGTTTATTTTGTATTCAACTGTCTTCTACCTTTGAATGTTTGAAGGTTGTTCGCTCTTCAACCCTTCAGGTCCAAGCCGCTTGAATAGGGGCAGTTGTTGCACCCTAAAATTTGACCAACCGGTCCCCATATCTGGTTTATGTTTCGACGCATTTTGCATTCGCATTGGCATACTGCATGCATTGCATTTTTCTCAGTCAGATTGATTTTTATCGGGATTACAGCCCCTGGCGTTTCAGGCAGCTCAGGCCGGTTTGAATAAGCGTACTTTGAAAATTGGTGCTCGTTTCCTGTGTTTTCAAGCCATCTCAGTGTCCGGGTTTTGCTACGGTTGCGCAATTGGGCTTTATTCGATTTAATCGGCTTCCTGGCATTTTTAGGATTTTTCTGTCATTTTCTAGATTTTTAATGCATTAATAGATTTTTTTAATAGGTTTATTTGTTTTTTTAGACAATAAATAGGCTAGTATTTTTTAGAATTTAATAGTTTTTTTTAATAATTTTTTAGAGTTTTAAACAAATATTCTTTTTTAGAGAGTTACTAGGTTTTAAAATCTTTAGATATTATTTTTCTTTTAATAGAATAGTTTTAATAGATATTTTTAGATATTAGTTTCCCTTTAATAGGTTTTTTTTAATAGATAACTAGATATTACTTTCTTAAATAAGAATAGATTTTTTAAAAATAGATATTAGGGTGTTTAGATATTATTAGAGTTTTATTGTTTTTTTTTCAAAATTAATAGAATAGTTTTTTAAAAAAGGGATTAATTGTTTTAGATTTTTTTAGAGTTTATTTGATTTTTTTCAGATTTAATTAGGTTTTTTTTTAAAATAGTTTTTAGATATATTTTTTTCTGATTAATTAGGATTTTATTTTTTTAATTTTCGTTTTATAGATTAATCAGGATTAATAATAGGTTTTAATTAGGGTTTATTAGAGGTTTTAATTAGGTTTTATTTTAATTTTTGTTTTAGATTAATTAGGTTTAATTTGCAGTTAATTTTGTGTTTAGAGCTAATCAGAGTTTAGTCCAGATTTTATTAGTCCTTAATCATCATTAAGTCAGAGTCATTAGTCTAATGGGCCACAATTATCCATTTATCCATTAATCAGGCCCAGTCAAAGTCCAAGTGCCACTTGTCCTATAAAAAGCAATGCCACGCGTCTATCTCTTTTTCAGCCACCTCATCTTTCCATCACTCAGACCTTGCCACCTAGCCCACCACTTGTCTCCCTCTCCTTCTCCCTCACCCTCTGCGCCACCTGCCTCCTTCGCCGGAATCCTCACTGGCCGGCATGAAAATGCCGGCGGCCACCCTAACCAACCACCTCCGGTCATCCTAACCGTCTTCGGCCGCCCTAACCATCACCGGACCACCGCAACTTCACCGGAAACACCATTTTTCCAGAAATATTCATCCAAGCCCCTTCCAAACTTCATCTTCCTCACTGATCCGCCTTCATCCATCTTCATCAACATTCCCAGAAATCCACACGTTCTTGATCACCAGAATCATCACCAGCTTGTGTTCTTCACCTTTTTTTTCCAGAAATATTCAACAAGTGTTCATCCTCCATCAACTTTCCTGAAAATCGATCAAGAACTTTCGTCATCATCTGGATCTCACGAAGAACATTCAATGTTCGTTCATCAATTTTCCCAGATCCTCAAGATCTTCATCGATCTTCGTGAGGTTCGTCGTTGAGTTTTCCAGATTCGGACGCCTCTTCAAGCTTCTCAACAGATTCATCAATAATCGTCATCAGTTTTATCCAGATCCTTCAGATTTTCACCAACAATCTTCATCAGGTTCTTCATCCAGATTTTGTTGACGCTCTTCAAGATCCTTCGAAGATTGCCGAGTCATCAACTTCATCCCGTTTCCAGGTCTTTCCCAGAAGTTCATGAGCTTCTTAATTTCTGCGTGAATCTCCATCCGCCATTTCCAGGTTTGCTTTGAGCTCTTCATCCATAGTAGCTTACTTGTTTTTTTTAGCCGAGAACTAGGTGGTGTTTGTGAGATGGAGATTATTGAGAGGGTTGTTAGGGAGTTTCAGAGAGAGGTGGAGTGATGGAGGGAAACGGCGCTAGGGTGGGAGAAGAGTGACGATGAACATTATCAACGGATTGAAGGATTGGAAGAGTTTTTAGGGTTTTGGTGTTGCTGATGTTGGGTTGAATTGAAGCTCGGGCATTAGGCCCAGTTGCAAGATTACTGATCCATACTCCCTTGGTTTCCCTTGACACCCCCTCCCCCTGGTTTGTATTTTGTTTGGGCCTAGCAGGGTTGCTATTTGCACCCCCCGTTTGGGGCCCAACCTGGATAACAAGGCCTGTCGTCGCTAGCTGCACCCCCGTTTGTTTTTTTTTAGTTTTCTTTTGTGTTTGTTTTCTGAAGCAAACATGGGCCCAACGCATTGCTACCAACACCCACCCCCCTCCTGGGCCCATTGGCATTTTGTGTTGTGTATATTTGTTTTTGCCACCCCCTGTTAATTGAATTTTCTTTTTCATATCATTTGTATTTAGTTTACAAAATAATTCATATAAAATTCAAAAATAATCATTTTGACATGGGATTTTTTCCCTCATTTTAATAATTGTCTCAAGAAATTTTTAGAAAAATAAAAATATTATTTTAGGCACTTTTCCATTTATGGTGAATTTTCACACTTAATTTCTTTTTATTTTCATTTTGTTTGTACATATTATTTGGTGAATTTTGTTTAGTCATTTAAATTCATATTTTGATTCCATTCTTTTTGTACTAGCTAGATTAGAACATTAGGTCCCCCCTGGATTTATTTCACATTTTTTTGATTAAATCTTGATTAGTTTTGATTAGAGAATATTAGGTTAGTATAATTAGGGTTCAAACTCAACATAGGTGCATTATAACATTTTAGTTTGGTGTTTTTAGCATGAATTAGGTTATGGGACATATAGGGTATGTAGGGTAGATGTATAAATCCCCTTAGAATAAATCTTAGAATTTTAAATACTATATTACTATTTTTTAGTATATTTTGCAAATGGAGTTTTTATTTGGTGTTCCCACTTGGGTTTTTATTTGTCTGCTTGGGCTTTTGGGCTTTTCTATGAGGTATGGGGCTTGGTTTGGGCTTATGGAGCATGAAGATATCAAAAGAGAAGGTTGAAGATGATAGTAAAATGTTGAAGCCTGAAGATTGCTTGAGCTGGGAGTTGATTGAAGACATAGGAAATAATAGGAATAAGCAGAGCCTTAGAATAGACTGAATTTTTTGTATAAACATGGATAGCTTCCTTTGCTTCCATTCTTCTCCATGATTAAAATTCCCTCCATGATATTCACATCCCTCTAAAGGAGGGATAAGTGGTTTTATCTGGAAGGTAGAACTTTGAGGAAAACAGTCTGTTACAATGTCAACTGTTCATAGACTTCCTTTGGTTGTCAATAAACTGCTTGACATTCATTTTATTATGATAAATCAATTCTTTCCAGGAGAGCTGGCCTTGGAGAAAGAAGCCATTGAAGACAAAGATGAAGATTATTCATGTCAAAGCTGTGTAGCTGTTAAAGCTAGGGTTTACTGCTGTTTGGAGTTATCTGCTGTCTGATGCTGTCAACTGGTTAAGATTCTGTGCTTGCTTGAGCTTGGTGATTTCTTGGAGATGGAAGCTTGTTGTAGCTTGGGTATCATTGGAGTTTGACTTTGGGGTTTGTTGGAAGATTGATGTTTATCAACTGTCAGAGTTGGGTGTTGTTCAGAGCTGCTGTTGTAGGAGCTGGTGTGCTGCCAGGGCTGGTTTTGGGGTTTTATTTTCTTTGCTGTATTGTTTGTTATTTTTTCCCCTTAGGTTGAAGTGAAGCCGTTTCAATTTGCCTATTGTTTTCTAGGTTCGAGGTTGAGTGGAACTCCCTTGCCTCGCTTGTACTGCTGCATCTCATGCATTTTACTGCTTTACTGTATATATGCTGCTTCTTTTCCGTTTATCCCTTAGGATCTCTGTTTCTCTCTGCGCAAGAGAGAAATATGACAGACATTAGGCTCTCATCCATGCATGACAACATTAGGGTAGATTTTGATTCCCATTTTAACCCTAGGTTTTAGAGTTCTTTCTCTTCTATCTCAAAATCATTCAAAACACAGTAATAAGATTTCAAACATCAATAAAAGACAGTTCTTGCATAAAAGGCTGTAAACCAATCAAAGAGTCATTTTTGTCCGCTTGGACCCATAATCAGGAGGAAACCTTTTTCAGAAGGATAAAAAAAACAGTCAGACAAATCTGTGTCGTCCGTAGCCCGAACTACGTTTGCTCTGATCTTTCATGCTGTATGAAAGTACGTAGGCATATGATGCGATATCCTAGTGAGCAACCTTCCCCTCCTTTCCCGTAGGTAGGCGAACTACGTTGACTCTGATTTCTCATTCTAGACGAGAATATGTAGGCATAAAGTGCAATACTTTGCCGAGTCATTTTATTTTCTTTTAACCCTTGACCTGTAGAATAGATAGAATAACAATCCGTACTAGAAAACAAGCGTGGATCCCGTCGAGTACGACGGACGTGAGGGGTCCTAATACCTTCCCCTTGCGTAACTGACTCCCGAATCCAGGATTTGGTTGCGACGACCATTCCTTTCCCGTCTTTGCGGTAGGTTTACTCTGAGCGTTTCCTTTCTCTTCGTTGGGATAAATAACGCACGGTGGCGACTCTTTTGTTCAGCCGGCGCCGATTTTCGCAGTAGCGACACCCTTCTCTTAAGATGATGCAAAGACTATTTTCCTACAATTTGAGGCGGTTAAATCTCCCTTAAAATGATAACTCACCTTTTCTCCTAAACCAATCAATCAACTACCCTAAACCCGTAGGAACTTTGACCACAGTCAAAGAACTCCTCTAACCCTTTAGGGGAACTACAAATACTCTGATTCCACTCCCTTAAGGATATGTAGGCATAAGATGCGATATCTTATCGAGTATACTTAGAAATAAACCCATAGGTCTTTTATAGCTTAAGCAGATAAACTTAGCAATAAACAAACATAAAACAAGAGGTTCCTGTAGAGTACTACAGAAACTTAGGATGCTAGTACCTTCCCTAAGTTTAACCGACCCCCGAACCTATAACTCTCTAAACCTTGCATTTGCATTGCATTGTGGGAATTTCGATCTTTATCCCTTCCTTTGGACAAATCAAAGTTCGGTTGCAAATTGAATTAAAGATTCAAACTAATCAATAGTTTGATATCCAAATTTCACCGCGACACCAGCACACATTGTTGTCCTTGCATGCACCATTTGTGTTTAATTTCACCATATTTCGACTAAGAGGCGTTCAACCGATCATACTAATCGATTTAACTCTTTCCATAACTACATTATTCATGTTCTTCGCATAATCATATTCATTTATTCTTTGAGTGATATAAGATCTTGGATCAAGCGGTCTCATAAACGAATCACCATGCTCTTCTTTGTTATGTCAAGTCCATAAAGAATGACACCCATAACCTAATAGTTGTTCCATTTACTACCATCATTGTTTCTCTCTTTGAGATTAAACGTAATCCAATAAGCCAAATATGCATGAAATATAGCATGCATTATTTTGCTAGGAACCAATTTCTCCCATAATTGCATGGATTTAGGGCATTCCCTAACTGCATGCATGGTAAATTCAAAAACATGCCCACATAAGTTACACATATATGACCCTGTTCCTTTCTTACTTTTGTTATAATTTGTTAACATTTTGTCATGCTTAAGCAACCATATAAAAAATTTCACTCTCTTCAGAACATTGAATTTTCAAATCATTATTCATTCTTTATCCATATACTCCTCTTCGAAGTTGGTTAACATCATATGCATCTCTTTGATCGAAAAACACCACCACCTATACCGACCACGGTAAACTCATTGTTCTCGAGATCCTATTTTAGAAGGGGGTTGATTGAATTTTGCGCAACATCAACCAAGGCATCCAGTTCCACATCTTCTGTGAATTCCACCCATTATTCTCATCAACTAAGTCTTTCACCTTCACTCCTATTAACTCTTGGAGAATTTGAACATCATAATCACTTATTCCAACCAAATGTCACTCCACGCATCAATACTCTGGCCATCTCCAATGTTCTATATCATAACAACAATAATAAAAAAGAAAGATAAATATATTATATGATAAAAGTTCACTTTTATTACTCCGTAGATCCATTGTTATTATTGTTATTACTAACAAATCTAAACTTAGTTTACATAATTACACATAATTATAATATAAGTCTTTAAATTTACTTTTCTTTCTAATATTACTCCTTAATTTAACTTAAATAATTTACACTTCTCATTTCATCTTTTTATAATTAAGTTTTGCTAAATATTTTCACATTTTTCCTTACAAAAGTACAATCAAAATCCCTAAATTATAGAAATGAGAATCAAATAATAATTAGAGAAATAATATAAACTACCTAAATAATGGAAATAAAAAGAAAACAAATCTAAAAAAAGAATATCTAAACATTAACTATAACTAAAAGTCAACTATAAGTTAGTTGTGACACTTGTAGTCCATGTGTGATTATACCGTACTTGTATAAGTGCTTCATTAATTAGTAATGCAAAATAGAAGATCATAATCATACACATTTCAATTTCCATTCATTTGAGTCTTTCTCCCCGTGTTCAAATAGTTAAGTCATTTGATATTTTGGATTAGTGGGAGTCTGATTGTTGCATTTAATTATTGTAATGAGATATGTATAAGATGACGTCAATTTAATAATCATATCTCTTATAGCATTTCATATGCTTGGACAATTAATGGATTACATATTTCTTCATTATATTATGTTAATTCATATTCATTATGGTTATGTGAAATATGAGTATTTGAAATGTGTGATTTGTTTCCCTATCGAATACAATTTATGCATTGTTAAATTTTGTGCTTTCTCACATTATTTTGATGATAAATGATTGATATATTTGGTTATTGTAATTGTGTTATTTTAATAATTAATTAAAGTCATCCAAGTGGAAGAATGTTAAATATAAAATGGATTTACTTTAATTAATTATTAAATAAAATATAATTATTATATCAATTATTAATTTACTTAATTAAATGAATATCGTCTTGGGCTTAATTGTTGAATGACCCGTGATGGGTTGAGTCATTCTTTTGGATAGCTTGCTGAGAGGTCCCTTCCCTCATCTGGTGGTTATATATTTGACTATCCCATTAGGTCAGATAGTTTAAGCGTAATCGTTCCATCAGAAAGAGGGCAGTAGTATTCTCAGTTTACACTCAAGCAAATGGATTCAACCATCAAGTACATGTTTATTGCATTATTAATATTATAATATGTCGTACAATCATATCTATAATTAGGCTATACGATTAGTTTTCCATCAAATAATAGATGATTGAGAGAGATAAAGTGTTCCTAATGCAATGAACAAGAGAATGTAGGATGATATGGGAAAGAAGAAGGATTTATCTCTATTCATAGCCTATGTCCAATAAATTTTAAGCCTCCAAATTTGAGACTTAGTCGTTGCAATTATGTCTTGTCCAACTAGCCGTTGTGGTGTGCTCCATTGTTCAACTTTCTGAATTTTGAGATGATCTCGACTATAATGCCAATTGATTGACTGGCCCATTTTCAGCATCAATCATTTTGGGCTTTTGCGTTGCACCTTTGTTTAGTTTTATTTGCACCCCCTTTCTAAAAAAAAGGCTTATAAATTCATGTTTTTTTGCTAGTAAACATAATTTATCGAGATGAGCACAAATAAATCCATTATTTTAAAGGATTAATTGGAGTTTTCTGATTATTTCATCCTTAATATAATGTATTGCCTCTTTTATCAAGAAGCCTTGATAAACTTCCCTTAAATGGAACACCAATATATTATGGTATATCCTTCTATATATATCACTAGATGCGAGAGTTTGTTCAAACAATAAAATGGGTAATTCCATCACAGACATAACCATTTACCCTAGTATGAGGTTTAAACTCATCATTGCAGATCATAAATCATTTATGCTTGGATATGAGGCTTCATAAATAATGTATACTTAAAAGTATACTTCTTTTCTTTTCACAACTCCATTAATAACCTTTAAAGCATTGAGCTACAAAGTGAACCTGCAAAACACTAAGGTTTCACCTTTGGTACCCAAATTTTCTTGGGTCCTGGTGCATTAGTTTTTCCATGAGGTCTAGGGATGTTACCTTTAGACCTTTCAAATTTTCAAAACATAAGGGCTCTAAATGGCCAAATATTTTGCAGTGTGTACACTTATAAACCATATGATTCTTTTTCTTATGACTTAAACCTTTACTAGGTTTTTCTATCTGATTTGAATCCTAATCCATTTTTATTTAAGGAAGGTATTTGACTTGATAGGATTAAGTCAATTTTTTCTTTTCCATTGGTAAACTTGCCTAGGGTTTCATTGAATTTATTTACTACCTTTTTCAAAGAGACACAAGTCTAACAGGTTTCTCTTGAGTTTCTAACATTGTTTATTTCTAACTTAAGTGATTTATTATTTTCTTTAAGATACCCTGAATACTCTTTAAGATCTAATTTTCATTTTATAAGTTTATCATTTTCTTCAACCAACTTAGCACTAATTTTAAACAATTTCTTATAGGATGGTTTAGTTACCTCATAACCACTTCCTCATAGGATGCCTTTAAGAAAATTTCATCTTCTTTGTTGGAAGAAGATTCTTTTATAGTTCTCCTCGAGTTTGATTCTTCTTTGTTTGTAAACACTTCATCTTTTATCCTTTCAAAAGTTTCACTTAACGATACTTCTTCTTTTTGGCCTCTTCCACATGAAGTTCTTTCATTAAACGTTTAATCTTTCAAAGATGATTAAACTATTGAATATATTCTTTCGAAGGACTCCACATGGATAGTTTGATAATAGTTTGATAAAGTTGATGATTCCTCGGTTTTTGAGCTTGCTTTTTCATTTTTAAGTAATTAGATTATTTCGTTTAGTTTCTTGATTATTTCCTCCTTCCTTGATTCTTCCTTAAATTTATGAAATGTCTCATCTTTTGATTTAAGGATTGGGTTAAGTTTCAAATTCTTAATTCTTATATATTGTTTAGTAATAAAAGTTCCAATATAATTTCTAACATTTATAAAATTTGAGGAACACTTATGAAAGAAACCTTCGTCTTCTTCGCCTCGTATGTTCATCTCCTTCTGATAGATACTTTGAGAAACTCAATATATCATCTTAAGAGTATCCCATATTTTCTTGGAGGTTTTTAAATTATAGATATACAGAAGTTTAGCATCATGTAGAGTCACAACTAAAAAGTTTTAAGCTTTAAAATCTATTTCAAATTTTCTCTTTTCTTCTATGGTCCAAAGAGAATCAAGTTTATTCACTACTTCTCCATCTATTTGGTTAGTAGGGATAAACAGGATGTTGATTATAGTTTCCCATAATTATGTTGATTATAGTTTTTCATATTTCTAACCTAGCACCATTAAATGGTGAAGGTGTGTTTAGGAAAGAACTCTTGTTTAAAAATGTGTTGGAAGTCATATTCCTCCTTAGACAATTAATCCTTAAACATGAGTTAGGATCTAATTCCACTTGTTTAACATATGACTTCACACACAAGAATGGAGGTGTGTTTAGGAAATAACTCTTATTTAAAAATGTGTTGGAAGTCATATTCCTCCTTAGACAATTAATCCTTAAACATGAGTTAGGATCTAATTCCACTTGTTTAACATATGACTTCACACACAATAGTGAGGGTGAATTATGGGTTAAAAATGATTTTGAAAAACTTTAATGATCAATTTAAGAGTTTGAAAACTTTTTAGAAATTTTTTAGGAATAAGCAGCAGAATAAAATGCAGAAATTAAAAAGTTAAAGGATAGAGATATAACACTGGTAGTTATAGAGTTTTGGCCAAAAATAAAAAGCCTTAATCCTCTCCCCAATATTTAATATTGAGAGTATCCAATATTCTTAAGAGCTTTTAGTAGGTTGAGCTCTCAAACCCCCTTATACAAGGAAAATGAAGTTTAAGACTAACTTCCAACCAAATAGCAAAACACGGAGAAAAGCGGTGAGACTCCCTTCTAAACAACATCTTGTAGAGGTTAGTATTTAATGTTTGAAACCTATATTTTACACTGGTTGATCTCGAACCTTGGCGAGATTTTATCACGGGTTGAACTCGAATCGAACCGAGGTTTTACGAACTGACCACGGACCTAGAATGTTTTATGTCATGATGATCTCTAACCTTAGTAAGCTTTCGAACGGGCTTAGGTTACAAACTAAAAAAAGGTTTTTTACTGTTCCGCACTGGCCCAATGGCTAGACATGGCCTAATCATCTCCTGCTCCCAGAATAGCCCAATTGCCTAAGTCCAACCAATTTATGGAAGCATTTACCTTTCTGCCCCTCCACCAGGGAATCTTGGCCGATTGACCTTTAGGGTCAGCTGTCCCTCCTCAATAGTTTCTGCCCGTCACGCACGGTCCACCATCCAAAAACAGTCATGACGCTTGTGCCCGCTACTACACCTATGCTCGTATCAATAGTTAGTTTTGGGCACCTTTTCCCGTCCCAACGACTAGTTTCTGGCAGTTACCTATTCCTCAAGGAGCGGTTATCTCGCCCCGAAAATAAGGATCATTGATCAAGCTCTGGGGGCACTATAAAAACCCTTTCATTCGAAAGGGTCAGGTATTTAATAATCACCCTAACACACACATATTCTGTACTTGCCTTCTTTTCTCCCAATTCTCACTTTAGCATCGGAGTGCCTTGCAGGTACACCCCCTCCTGATCTTTCACATCCAGCATCGCAGACGTTGCCTCTGCCCTACTTCAGGTTCTGATCAACCGGTAAGATCAAGCACCAACTAACTTGAGGTTTTAATACTAGACTGATCTTGAACCTTTAAAAGATTTTACACGATCTAAGCCTTCGAACCCAAATAATCCCTAAATTGGATAAAATATTTAACCAATGTACAAACAAAAGTTCCTTGGTGAATTTACAATTATACCCATCTAGAATTACACAAATGCCTCACTCGTAAAATACTTTTCTCGAAAGCATTACAACTTATTTTTTAAGTGAGATAAAGTGAAAATATATTTTTAGACAGGGAGTGAGTTGTGAAATATGAGAGCTCACATTTTATGGATGAAAACTATGTGGAAAGGGACCTCTATTTATAGGCTAGAGGTTGACACAAAAAAGGAAAACTTTTATGGCCAAACTTAATGAGCCAATCGATTGGAATCATACACTAATCGATTGGTTGGCCTAAAATTAATCGATTAGCAAACTAAAAAAGGAAAGAAAATATATTTATTTGTTACCATTTATTAAGGAACTGTCTTAATTTCTTAGGGTGCATTTTTCAACTAGTCCAATCGATTGGATATAAGTGTCAATTGATTTGCCAGAACAAAAAATTGCCTAAAGCTTTTCAGCCAATTCCAAATTCACCTGGCACGACTTCAATGCATTTTTTTGAAGTATTTTATTTGGATAAATCTGTTTTAAAACTTGTTTTAGTGTGTGTGTGTGTGTGTGTGTGTGTGTGTGGGTGGGTGTGTGTGTGCACGCACGTGTGATTAGCCTTATACTATACGAGAAAGCCCTTAAGCGTTTATAGTATTCACTTAGACGTATTAGGGCGAGCTTTCACACAATTCAAGACTTGTGAGATACTTCATTATATTCAATTTAGATGCCATCATCGAATCATCAAGCTTATCAATCCTATTTAGTTTGCTTGCATCTTTAACCACTTTTTACTTGACTTTAGGATTTAATTACTCAAAGCATAGTAGTAGTCGTTATTCAAAGTAGATATATTTGTTATTATCAAAAGCATTTTCATTTTAAGACTTATTTGATCACTAACCTATAAAACATGGTTCCACATATTCCAATAATTTGCCTGTCTATAATGCCTCAGAGGTTTATCTGACCCAAATTTGTGAATTAATTTATAATTCCTTTTTGGCCTAGTAGTATCCAAATATTCTTGCTACTGGTGTTGTAATGTATGTGTATACTCTTATTGAACCTACTCATGAACAAGCTCATCCTTCTCATTATCTTGAGAAACACTAGGATGCTCCACCCGAACATGACTAGAATCTGGTTTTTCTTTAGATTCTATCTCAACTACCTGGTTTGGTATTTTAACATCCCCATCAGTAGGCACAATAGATTTTCCATCAAAGGTAACATCCCTACTAATCACAAACTTAGAATCTTCTACACTCCAAAGACGGTAACCTTAAACCCCTTTTACATATCCTAGAAAGATAGATTTACTAGCTCTATTATCAAGTTTTTTATCCTTGACGTGATAATAGGTTATGCAACCAAAAGTTTTGAGTATTTCATAATCAACATGGTCCCCTGACCATACCCTATAGGGCATGGGTCCATCTAAAGTTGAATATGGGGATCAATTTACTATGGGTCCATCTAAAGTTGAATATGGGGATCAATTTACTATGTAACACAATATATGAACTGGTTTTGCTCATCATTCTTGACCACATCCAGAATTAGAGCGCATACACCTTGCCTTCTCAAGAAGTGTATGATTCAGTATTTCCACGATTCCATTCTATTATGGCATGTCTTTGTCTGTCCAATGCCTTCCTGATCACAAAACTTCTTGAAAGCTCTCTGTATATTGTGTACCATTGTTGGACCTTATAATTTTCAATTTTCTACTCATTTTATTCTCAACCATTTCTTTCCAACACTTAAAAATATCAAATACCTCGTTAATATGCTTTAAAAAATTAAATCCAAGCATACCTAGAATGATCATTAACAAATGTAACAAAGTAATTGTAACTACCCTTAAAAGTAACTTTAGTCGGACTCCAAACATCAATACGCACATAGTCTAACAATCCTATGGTTTTGTGTTTTCTTGTAGGACACTTCAAGCGATGTGCTTCTCCATACACACAATGTTCACAAAACCTCATTCATGGTTTCTCATATTCTTCAATAAACCTTTCTCACTAAGCAGTGATAGTCCATTTTCTTACATATGCCTAAGGTGTATGTGCCATATCCTCATGTATTATGTTTGATCTTTACTTTTACTTATTCCAACTGCCAATTATCCTATGATGGTTTCACCTATAAGAGGATAAATATTTTTGTGACGGCCTTCTTTTATCACAACCAAAGAACCATATACAACTTTTAAAAATCCATCTTCTATGACTATTTTGCTATCATTTTCCTATAGTACACCAAGATAAATAAAGATTTTTCCAAAAATTTGGAATATGTCTCGCATTCATCAGAGTTCTTATGGTTCCATCATGCATCTTGATTCTTATTGTACCATACTCCATAATTTTGAAGGTATGGTTGTTTCCGATTAAAACAATTCCACCATTTGTACTTTGGTGGGTAGTAAACCACTTCCTATTTGGGCACATATGGTATGAGACTCCTGAATCAAGTATCCACTTACCAGAAATATCATGGTCTTTCTTTGAGATAAAGAAACAATCATCCTTGTCATTTGAGACATAATCACCCCTGACAAGTCTTGTTGTTTGTCTTTGGAGTTATTGTTGTTGTTTGTCTTTAGAGTTATTGTTGTTGTTGGTCTATTTCTCAAATAATACCCTCTTATTTGGAAAATTTTCTTTAAAATTTCCAAGCTCACCACATTTAAAGCACATTCTTTCTGCATGAGTTCTAGATTTTGATCAAGACTTCATTCCCCATACCTTGTCTTTTTTCATTAATCCTTCCTCTAGTAGCAAACAATCATTGAGCTTGTTCATTTTGTTTTGTTCCACTGCTCGACATCCCACTTGTAGCAACCTTTCAAAGATCATTCCCTAAAAGTGATGTTCTAGTCTCATCCATGGTTAGAGTATCACCTATAAACATCAATATTTAGATTAGATTTTCGCAGGACTTTGATAATGAAAGTAATAACATGAATGATTGGTCTTCTTCATTAATTTCTTCATCAATATTAACTTCTATATTCTTTAAGTGTGATATAATCCTATCAAACTTATTTACATAATCCCAAATTGAGGTGTCTTCGTCTATCTTGCATGTATATAATTTAGATTTCAAGTATATTAGAGTTTTTAGAGTTTTTGTCCTGAAATTATTATCTAACTTTAAACGCACACCGAATGTCGTTGCTTTTTCATTTGCCAAGAATGCAAAATCTCTCTCAAGGTATAAGATTATGGCGGTGCATGCTTCGAGATCTAATTCTTCCAAATCCACATCCTTCATACTCACATGTTTCTTTTTTTTTCCACTAACAGCTTATGCAAATTTTGTGAAATAAGCAGATTTTTCATTTTCATCCTCTAATGAATTGTATGAAGAAATATAAATTTCTAAAAAAATAAAGATTAATTTCTTTTATAAGAAAGATGGCCTAAGGCTAAAAATAGGAAGAACAACTACAAACACACGACCCTAGGCGTAGTTAAACCTCTAACATCGTCATCTAACAAGATCAACATAAACTTCAGCGTTAAATTGAAATATCTAAACTCTAAGTCTATAATATAACTTACATTTGCTAAAGTGTTAACACACTTATTCGTTTCTCTAAAGTGTATCACATTAACCACCTCATGGTTCTCGATTAACCTTCAGAATTGTATAATCAAGGCCAAACCTTCCCCCTACCTGAACTTCCCTTTTTTATGGCTTGATCCATAACAGAAGAATCCACATTAATCTCAACCCTAGAATCCTAGTGAGTTTACCTTCAAAAACTCCCACAACTTTTCCATTAAAGCACTTCACTGACCCAACAATTTTGCGAAACCGCATATCCAATGACCTCTTTCGTCTTTAATCACTCCCTCATATCCAGCACACATTGTTGTCCTTGCATGCACCATTTGTGTTCAATTTCACCATATTTCGACTAAGAGACGTTCAACCGATCATACTAATCGATTTAACTCTTTCCATAACTACATTATTCATGTTCTTCGCATAATCATATTCATTTAGTCTTTGAGTGATATAAGATCTTGGATCAAGCGGTCTCATAAACGACTCACCATGCTCTTATTTATTATGCCAAGTCCATAAAGAATGACACCCATAGCCCAATAACTGCTCCATTTACTACCATCATCGTTTCTCTCTTTGAGATTAAACGTAATCCAATAAGCCAAATATGCATGAAATAAAGCATGCATTATTTTTCTAGGAACCAATTTCTCCCATAATTGCATGGATTTAGGGCATTCCCTAACTGCATGCATGGTAAATTCACAAACATGCCCACATAAGTTACACACATATGACCCTGTTCCTTTCTTACTTTTGCTGTAATTTGTTAGCATTCTGTCACGCTTAAGCAACCATATAAAACTTTTCACTCTCTTCAGAACATTGACTTTCCAAATCATTATCCATTCTTTATCCATATACTCCTCTTCGAAGTTGGTTAACACCATATGCATCTCTTTGATCGAAAAAACACCACCACCTATACCGACCACGGTAAACTCATTGTTCTCGAGATCCTATTTTAGAGGGGGGTTGATTGAATTTTGCGCAACATCAACCAAGGCATCCAGTTCCACATCTTCTGTGAATTCCACCCATTATTCTCATCAACTAAGTCTTTCACCTTCACTCCTATTAACTCTTGGAGAATTTAAACATCATAATCACTTATTCCAACCAAATGTCACTCCACGCATCAATACTCTGTCCATCTCCAATGTTCTATATCATAACAACAATAATAAAAAAGAAAGATAAATATATTATATGATAAAAGTTCACTTTTATTACTCCGTAGATTCATTGTTATTATTGTTATTACTAACAAATCTAAACTTAGGTTACATAACTACACATAATTATAATATAAGTCTTTAAATTTACTTTTCTTTCTAATATTACTCCTTAATTTAACTTAAATAATTTACACTTCTTTTTTCATCTTTTTATAATTAAGTTTTGCTAAATATTTTCACATTTTTCCTTACAAAAGTACAATCAAAATCCCTAAATTATAGAAATGAGAATCAAATCAATAATTAGAGAAATAATATAAACTACCTAAATAATGGAAATAAAAGAAAACAAATCTATAAAAAAATCTAAACATTAACTATAACTAAAAGTCAACTATAAGTTAGTTGTGACACTTGTAGTCCATGTGTGATTATACCGTACTTGTATAAGTGCTTCATTAATTAGTAATGCAAAATAGAAGATCATAATCATACACATTTCAATTTCGATTCATTTGAGTCTTTCTCCCCGTGTTCAAATAGTGCAAATACGTAGCATTTTCTCCAACAACAAATCCAACCGCAAAATCATTTTGTATTCATCTTGAAAACGATAATAATACATAAACTCTACATAATGGTGATGAAATGCAATGGTCACCTTAGAAACAAACAAACAACAATTTATTAGTAATAAAAAATTTAAAATAATGTATCCACTTTAGCCTCCACTTTTTCCCATACTCACATAAAAAAAGCACGGTTCATGGATCCGTCAATTCGTCAACGCAAATACAACTAGTAAATTCAAAAACAATTAAAATAATAACAACTAGTACGAAACAAAGAAGAAGAATGAAAAGTGAAAAACCACTCCCATTAATGTGTTTCACGGTTACAACAAACCACCTTTTAAACGACGGTGATGCATCTAAAGTCAAAGTCATCTACATGTTATTTTCTTTTCAAAAAATTTGATATCATAGTAAAACTCTTTCAATAATCTAACATAAAAATTATTAGCATCTATCAGAATTCGAATCTGAGATCTATTTAACAGAATTCGAACCTTAGACTTCGAGATGATCAGAGTCTCGTATTTATGCAAACCTCGGAACCCAAGCCCAAGCCCAAGCCCAAGCCCGGTTCAAATTCTCATCTATCTCATTCATTGCGCCCATACTCATTCATTTACACTTGCCAGCTAACACTCTTCTACTTTCTCTTCTTCTCGATCAATTTTCATTTTACAAGCTTCCATAATTAAACATGGCAACAAAACATTTGTTTTTCTCCTACGTTGTTCTTGTTTTTCTTTTTCTGTCTATCTCAATCCTCTTCATGTCAAAACCATGTTTCTGTGGTATTCAATACAGAGGAAAAATCTTACCTGGTACGGAAGGTTCACAAATGAATTGGATTGACAGAGAGGGTAAATTCCTTCTCTCAAAAAACCTTAATTTCGCTTTTAGTTTCATCACCACCGTCAACGACTCCACCAAGTTTCTACTTGCAATCGTCCATGTCGCAAGCTCCACCGTGATTTGGACTGCAAATAGAGCAAAACCTGTTTCTAATTCTGATAATTTCGTCTTTGACAAAAAAGGAAATGTTTTTTTATCAAAAGGTGGCGCTTTGATTTGGTCTACAAACACAATTAACAAAGGGGTTTCTTCAATGGTGTTGCAGGATAATGGAAATTTGGTTTTGCTTGGGAGTGATAACAGTACGGTGATTTGGCAAAGTTTTGAGTTTCCGACGGATACTTTGTTGCCTCAACAGGTTTTCAAAGAGGGGATGAAGCTTACTAGTGAACCTGGCTCGAATAGTTTGACCTATGTTCTTGAGATTAAATCCGGTAATGTTGTTCTTTCCGCTGGTTTTAGAACACCACAGGTTTATTGGACTATGCAGAAGGATAATCGGAAGACAGTTGATAAGGATGGCGATGTTGTGGTTTCGGCGAATCTCAGTGATAATTCTTGGAGATTTTATGATGAGAAGAAGTCTTTGTTGTGGCAGTTTATTTTCTCTGCTGATGCAGGTGTTAATGCGACATGGATTGCTGTTTTGGGATGGGATGGTGTTATTAGTTTCAAGAATCTCAACAGTGGTGGATCGAACGGTGATTCTTCGACGAAGATACCGCAGGATCCCTGTGGTACACCGGAGCCTTGTGATCCTTACAGTATATGCACGGATAATCAAAGTCGCAGGTGTAGCTGTCTTTCTGTTGTTCCGAGTTGTAAACCTGGTTTTGTTTCTCCTTGTGATGATGGTAAATCTGAAAAATCTATTGAACTTCTGAAAGGTGATGATGGGATTAGTTACTTTGCTCTTGATTATCTTCAGCCGTTTTCCAAAACTGATTTGGCTGGCTGTCAAACTTCGTGCCGTGGAAATTGCTCCTGTCTTGCAATGTTCTTTCATAAGAGTTCAGGAAACTGTTTCCTGTTGGAAAGTGTAGGAAGTTTTCAGAAATCTGATAATGGTGATTCTGGTTATATTTCATACATTAAGGTATCGAGTGAAGGAGGCGAAAAAGGAAGTGGAGTCAAACCTACACACATCATTGTTATTGTTGTTATTGTCATATTAACTTTGTTTGTGATTTCTGCTATGATCTGTGTTGGGGTTAGATACTACAGGAAAAAGAAAAGGTTACCTGAATCTCCGGGGGAGAATTCAGAAGAGGACAATTTCTTAGAGAATTTAACCGGTATGCCGATCCGTTACCGATACAAAGATCTCGAAGTTGCAACTAATAACTTCTCAGTGAAGCTCGGTCAAGGAGGTTTTGGTTCAGTTTATAAAGGAGTTCTACCCGACGGAACCCAATTAGCCGTGAAACAATTGGAAGGTATCGGTCAAGGTAAGAAAGAGTTCAGAGCCGAAGTTAGCATCATCGGAAGCATTCATCATCTTAATTTGGTAAGGCTTAAAGGATTTTGCGCAGACGGAACTCACAGGCTTTTAGTTTACGAGTATATGGCTAATAACTCGTTGGATAAATGGATATTCAAGAAGAAAAAAGGCGAGTTTCTTTTGGATTGGGATACAAGGTATAACATCGCAGTAGGAACAGCGAAAGGACTAGCTTATCTGCACGAAGATTGCGACTCAAAGATTGTTCATTGTGACATCAAACCAGAAAACGTACTTCTCGACGATCATTTCATGGCTAAAGTATCTGATTTCGGTTTAGCCAAGCTCATGAACCGAGAACAAAGCCATGTCTTCACAACACTAAGAGGAACACGCGGCTACCTCGCACCAGAATGGATAACAAACTACGCTATATCAGAGAAAAGTGATGTATACAGCTACGGAATGGTCTTGCTAGAGATTATCGGGGGAAGGAAAAACTACGATACTAACGAGAGTTCGGAGAAAAACTATTTCCCGAGTTTCGCTTTCAAGATGATGGAAGAAGGGAAAATGAGAGATATACTTGACTCTGAGCTGAAAATTGATGAGCATGATGATAGGGTGCATTGTGCTATAAGGGTTGCATTGTGGTGCATACAAGAAGACATGTCAATGAGACCATCAATGACAAAGGTTGTTCAAATGTTGGAAGGTCTTTGTACTGTTCCGAAACCACCAACTAGTTCTTATTTGGGTTCTAGACTTTATTCAACTGTGTTTAAATCATCTAGTGAAGGAGGAAATTCTTCTGGTCCATCAGATTGTAATAGTGATGCTTATCTATCAGCAGTTCGTCTTTCTGGTCCAAGATAACAGTAAGAATAATTCTATGTATTTTCTTTTCTTTCTTTTTTTGGTGTTATAATGTTATATATGGAGAAAATTGATATGTAAATCCTGAGCTATTCAGTCTTTTCTTTTGTCTTGGTTACTCTTTTATAGGGCTTTTATGTTTGTATGTTGTAAAATCTCCCGCATTAAAATTTGGTTAGAAAGATTTGTAAAAATGATTTTTATTAGATGGTTAAAAAAAATTAAATTGATTTCTAAATTAAATTTAATTATTTAAAATTTATGGTTCAATTCATAATCTATTAAATGATTAATTAAAATTTCATACAGTGCAACGTTAAGTCAATTCAGTTGATAGTTGTATAGAGACATTTAATATAAATGTGCGAGTTTGAACCTGCAACTTTCCACTTGTATTAGATATGATTTTTCATTTTGTTGAACACACTAAAAAATGTAAATATTGTTAAAACTAAAAAATTACTTATTATTTTTTTTAAAGCATGTTGGATAACTTGAATTACAAGTTATTTGTACATTGAAGAAATAGAAAAAAATAATGATCAATCCAAAGAGAATTATTATTGAAATGAAATTAAGTATATTAGAAAGATGTGTTATATTATTTATATAGCATTAAACTATTGACTAACAAATTAACTTCTAGTTATAAATCGCATACAACAACAACAGTAACTACATGTATAATTATCATAAATTCATGTATGTCTATAAGTAATTACATGTATCACTATTAATAACCACATGGATAATTAGTTTCTAACTTTTAAAACTGAATAGAATATTTAATACCATTTCTAACTTAAATTTATTGGGTTCATCATTTCCATTAATCAATCCTTTTAGACCTTCAAATCTCTTTTTCTTCAAGGATTTTGTAAAATGACAGCAAATTGCAATTCAACCTTGTAATACTCAATTCTCAACATCTCTTTACTAAATTGGTCCGTAAAAATGATATCTTTTTTATGTGCTTGCTGATACCATGTCTCATAAGAAGATTTGTTAAATTAATTGTTGATTGATTGTCCACTAGCAACTTGATTTGCTCACTGTTGCTAACATTCAATTCTTCAAGCAACATCTCTAACCAAAGTGTTTGACATGCAACATAAAAGGCTGCAACATACTCTGTCTCACATGAAGACAATGTCACAATTTCTTGCTTCTTTGAACTCCATGAGACTGGTGTTAATCCAAGTATGAACAAGTAACCAAATCTAGTATTTTTATCATCTTGATCACCACTCCAATCAGAATCATAATAACCATACATTTTGACTTCCTTTCTTGTGTTTTGTTAATTTGGCATGAGAACTCCATAGTAAGTTGTACCTCTAATGTACCTCATAGTCATCTTTGCTGCAAGTAGATGACATAACATTTACTTCTTCATGAATCTTCTAACCAATCTCATAATGTGATAAATATCAAGCCTTGTATTGCAAAGATACCTCAATGAGCCACTGCTTTGCTTTTACAAAGTGTTATCCATCAGTTCATCATCTGACTCCCTCTTCAATTTGATATTGGTCTCCATAGATGTGTTTGTAGGATTGTAATTGCTCATTTTGAATTTAAAGATGTCTTCTGCATATTTCTTCTAATGCAAGAAAACTAACTATATGCCTTTTGTTTTCATTCATAGGAAGTAAGGCGGATTTTCTAAGTTTGACATCTCAAACTTATTCTGCATGCTTGCCTTAAACTTTGCAAGTTCACCTCAATTAGAAACTGTGACCAATAGATCACCCAAATAGAGACATAAAATGACTTGGTCTTGTACACTTGAGCCTTTTAACTACACTTTATGTTCTGATGTGCATTTGTTGAAACCTAGTTTGATCAAGAAGCTATCAATCCTTTTGTTCCATACCTTAGGTGCTTGCTTTAATCCATACAAAGTTTTTCTCAACATGTACACCATTTTCTCTAGCCCTCTCACCTCAAAAACCTCAAAAGCAGGTGGCTACTTCACATAAACTTCTTCTTTTAGGGGTCAATTGAAAAAGGCTAAATTTACACCTAATTGGTGCGTATTCCAATCTCTATATGTTGCAATGGCTACAACCAGTCTTATAATTTCAAGTCTAGAAACTGCTGCATAGACTTCACTGAAATCAATGACGGGATTTTGAAGAAATTCTTTTCCACCAATCTTTTCGTATGCTTGACAATTTCACCATTTGGCTTCAACTTCAACTTGTAAACCCACATAACATCTATTGCCTTCTTACTTGGATAATTGACCAGTTCCCGGGTCTTGTTCTTTTCAATGGCCTTGATTTCTTCATTCATTGCATCTTGCCAATTCCTCATCTTTCATGGCTTGAACATGATCTATTTGCTCATATTTTTTCATTATAGTTTCTTCAATTAAGTCACCATTTTCTCTTACGATCAGGGATGACAATAGACAAGGTTTTGCTATATATATATATATATATATATATATATATATATATATATATATATATATATATATATATATATATATATATATATATATATATATATATATATATATATATATATATATATATATATATATATATATATATATATATATATATATAATTTCTAACTTTTAAAACTAAAATACATATGTAATACTTCTTTTTGTCTCATAATAGGTGTTATCCCACACTTTATAAGATAATGATTAATTGTGTTGATTTCAATAATTAAATGAGTATTATTTATTAAAATAACTTTATTAATAATAGATAATAAAGTAGTTATATAAATTAAAATATAATAAATAAAGATAAATTGATAAAAATAATATTGATATTTAAAAAAACAAATAATTTAAGATAAATTAAAAAAAAAAAAAAAAACACCTATTATAAAACTAGCGTGTCTAAAGTATTACCTAAAAGAAACCATTTGTAGCAAAAGTTCAACCAATTATTGAGTGTGCATTAAGAGATGGTACCCACTCTAGGGTGCAACCCCATATAGGTAAGAAATTATAATTCTCTTATTTAGTGGCAAAAGTAGAATTAAAAATTAAAAAAAAAAAAAAAAAAAGGTGTTGGCGGCTTTTGAAGAGTTAGATATAATATCCTAAAAAATAAAATAAAACAAACAGATAGAGATAATGCGTTCTAGTGTCACTAACCGTATTGTGCATTGCTCAATCGCTACCGCACCAGGCGGTGAAACTAATTCTCCCGCCAAATCACAACCACCGTCTTTCTCAACGGTTACGTTTCGCTCCGATAGGTCCAACGACCATGCTTCTTCAGGTGAGTGAGGCCAATTTGTACCTCCTAATCCGTTGAATAGGGTTATTTACAATTTATACTTATGATTATGATGCAGAAGTTTCGAGTAGTAGGAGAGGCGTAATATGCAGCATAGCCATGTTGCCGTGTCTTCTTCCACTAACTCACATCTTTGGTTCTCTCCGAGCCAATGCCATGCCACCGTAAGTAGCGAGTCCTATTCTTTATTTTTTATAAATTAAATAACTTCATAGCTTCAATAAAAAATTTCTATATTGCATTGCTTTGTTTTTCTCCCTAATGAAGACCAGGTGGAGATGAATATGTTCGAATTAAACAAGAGTTGAGGAAGGTATTGTCAAAGGGAAAGGCCGCCGGTGTGCTTCGTTTGGTTTTCCATGACGCCGGAACTTTTGAAATTGATGACAATACAGGTATGGTATTCATCTCAGCTGAAATTTAATAGTTCACTTGATTTCTTGATCACTTAATTTAGCATTGAGCACTAGGCCCTAAACTAGATTTGAGACACTGGACTTTTGTTGTGCATTCTGTTAGAGTTAGTTGCATTTGTTATTATATTTGGTTATAGGTTGTTATTATTTAGTTAAGATTTGTTAGTTGGTCATGATCACTATATAAAGTGTATCATGTATTTATTGTACTAATCATTTTATCGTTGAATCCATTTTGTTAAGAGTCCCACATTGGACAATCTATGACCTGAACATGTTTTTATAAGTGGAGGCAATCTTCATCCTGCAAGCCAGTTTTGTGGGATTGTGTTAGACCCAACCACACATTCTTAAGACATGTCATAGAGATTCGACAAAGTTTTATGTTGGCTGTCGACAGCCTAACGCAACCCTCCCCTTCTTTTATTACTTGATAGAACATTATGGCGAAAATTGATCTATTTAGCCGACCCCACTTAGTGAGGTAAGACTTAGTTGTTGTTAGTTAGGCTCAACCATGCTTCTCTACACTTTCTTGGTAGTTGTTTCATCATCAGCGATAAGTGAATTTCAACAAAAAAAATGTTTAACTTAAAAAAGTTTGCCTTTTCATGGTGTTGCAGGTGGCATGAATGGCTCTATAGTCTACGAACTTGAAAGGCCTGAAAATGCTGGTCTGAAAAAATCAGTAAAGGCATGCTCTGTCTCACTATTTTCTCAGACCCCTTCTTTTATTACTTGAATGGTTCTACATGATTGTACGACTCTTTCAATTTATCGATCAAGTTAGATATCTTATATTTTATCTGCCAGGCCAAACTAATGACTAGTGGACTTATCACATGTTCTTTAGGTTCTGCAGAAAGCAAAGACTCAGATAGATACGATCCATCCAGGTCCTTGTTTTCTCTGGTAATTGCTGCTAATAGTAAGTGTTGATTTGGTCTTGATCAACAAATTTTAGTTTACCTTTGTTAGTATCCTGGGCGGACGTTATTGCTGTGGCTGGAGCTGAAGCAATTGAAGTATGTGGTGGTCCTACTATCCAAGTTTCGCTCGGCAGACAAGATTCGCTGTAAGGATGACAAACAACAAGTTATATGTTAGGTTCTCTGAGAATATTATTTAATCTATTTTTGAATTATGTTCATGCTGTTTTTTAAAGAATGACCGACCTTTTTGCTGAAGAACTAGAAAGAAACAGCTTCATGTAGATTTAACTCATTTGTTGTTGTTACATGATAAAGACCTGGTTTTGTCTTCTGTCTATGATATTTTCAATCATTTTAATGGTAGGGGGCCTGATCCTGAAGGGAAACTTCCTGAAGAAACCCTTGATGCTTCTGGTTTGAAAAGATGCTTCCAGAAAAAAGGCTTTTCGTGAGTATGAGATAAAATCCCCTTTACTTTTCATTGTGTTGTGCATGGATGATTGTTTTCCTGAAATCTCCATTGAGTGGACAAAATTATTGTTTATTTAATACTTAATATTTTTTTGCAACTATACATTCTGTAGCATTATTGTAGCATTATAGCATTGGCCATAACATAACATGCAACTATAAAATTAAAAGCCGTTTGATTGCGAATTGGCCATAACATAACATGCAATATTGTAGCATTATAGAGACTTACTGGATTTGATATTTATCTTGATCGTAGTTCAAAACCAAGGCTACAAGGGTGGAAATATAATGATTTACTGAACAAAATTATTGACAGGGCTAATATTTGTCTTTGGGAGAAAATCTTCAGCATATTGCACCAGAATTCATTTTGCTCATTCTTGTTGTTATCCATTTGGAACTTTTCTTTCACAGAACACAGGAACTGGTAGCTTTGTCTGGAGCTCACACCCTTGGAAGTAAAGGTTTTGGAAGCCCTACTTCTTTTGACAATTCATATTATAAGGTTCTCTTGGAAAAGCCACAGACGCCTTCGGGTAAAGTAACAACTTATCTCTTTTAAAAGTTTAATTTGTCGAACATATTTAAATTTATTAGCTTTTTCTTGTCATTTTTTGAAATTAATGATGTTTTTGTTCTCATCTACAGGCGGTATGTCAACTATGATTGGTCTTCCTTCAGACCACGCACTTGTTGAGGATGATGAATGCTTAAGGTTCTTTATCGTTTAACAAGCACTTATATTACGTTTAAATAATATTGACCCACTTGCATGTGACGATTATAGTTCTGCTTATTTCTTTTCTTACCTCAACGTGCATTACTTACAAGAACTTCATTTATCGAACAGATGGATTAAAAAGTATTCTGACAATGAGAATATGTTCTTTGAAGATTTCAAAAATGCGTATGTCAAGCTGGTGAATTCTGGTGTAAGGTGGAATAGCTTATAATTCAGGAGTTGAAAGTTCCAACTTACATTCAAGGGACACCTTGTTTATTAGTACTATTCTGGGAGCTGTATTAAAATTTTGATTATCAAGATGTACTCCCCAGAAAAATTAAACAAAGTGTTTACATGCAGGGTCATTAAATCCGTGCACCAAAGTGTTTAAATTTGTTGGTTTGGGTGGACATTCTTCGGTCTTCTAATACTTTGGTTCAAAACCAGCATACAAATACAAAGAAGCAAGAAAACATTATCATTACACCCCCATTTTAAAATTAAGATTAGTTTAAATTTTATTATACTCTTTTCCTGTGAAACTGTGCTTGCCTTAAACTAAATATCTAGCATCTAACTAAGAATATTTTTTGCAAAAGTATTTCAAGAAACAACTGCAATAATTCGCTAACAATATGTATCCACAAATCCTTGGAAAGTGTCTTTCCCTTGAGTTGCTCGTGTGTAAAACTGTCGATCCATTCAAATATCTAACATCCACTTCAAAGTTTTTCAATGCATTCGGTCCAGATTTACTATAAATCGACTTATTTTGCAAAATGTTTATGCTAAATTTGGTCTACTACAAACTATTTCATACATGATTCAAACTCCCTCTTGTATTGAGAGTATCCTCCATCTTCTTCTTATCCTTAGTTGAAGACGGCAAATGACCACAAACTTAGTGTAAATGTGATGATTCAAAAGAGTGTTGATAGATTTAGTTTCAAATATTCTAAATCAATCTGCAATTATTTTACTTTGTCATCGGTCTTGCTTTATATATTAGTTCTTCAATCGTCAGAACACTTTTCTTTTTGAAGATCACTTGCAACCAACCATATGTTTTGTCTCAGATAGTTTTACAAGTTTTCAAGTAAGGTTATTCTTTGATGAATGCATTTTCTCATTCACCGCCTTCGATCATTTTTAACTTTTTTGCTTAAAAATGCTTCCTTAAGGTTTTTGGTTCTGAGTCTTGCAACCCTTCACTCACTTTTAAAGCATATCAAATAAAATCACCATAATAGAAAAGTTTGATGTGTTAATATGGATCCTGTCTATTTATATACTTCTTTTGATTTTCTTCAACTGAGACTCTTCCTTTTAAGTATGGACTTCCTGTTGGAGTTATTCTTAGCGGAGAGGTGACTTAGGCTATTTATATATTTCTTGTTATTTTCTTCATTGTAGAATTGAGATTCTTTCTTTTAAGTATCTAGGGCTTCCTGTTGGAGCTATTCCTAGCGAAGAAGTGACTTAGGATCTCATTGTTAACCTACTTGCTTAGAGGCTTAATTCTTGGAAACATGTGTTTGTTAGTTTGGGTGGTTGGATGGTTTTACTTAATTTTGTGTTTAATGGTATCCATGTCTTCTTCTTGTCTTATTTGCAAATACCTGTAAAGGTATGTAGGAAAATAGTTTAGATACAAAGAAGGTTCTTATGAGGAGGTGTCAAGGGAGGTTCTAAAACCTCTTGAGTTAGTTGGGCTAATATGCCCAAACCAAATAGTAAAGGTGGTTTTGGGGTTAGATATTTTTGTCTGATAAATTTATCTCTTTTGGCAAAGTAGAGGTGACATCTTATATCAGATACTTTTGGTCTTTGGAGAGATGACCTTATTTCCCGTTAGAATGACTCTTTTGTCTCTCCTTTAAGGAATGGTGGAGATTCTGGTTTTTAGAACTCCTCTTGGTGAAAAGGTGTAACACGGTGAGAGAACTGACTTGGTGTTTTTGTTTGACAAAAACATGTGCGAATAGTAAGAGTCGCCACCGACTTTTATTTTATCCAATAGGAAAGGCTATAAAAGAACAGGAAAGACCTTTTTGAAAAGATTTTGAGTTCGGGGGGTAGGTTATATAAAGGGAAGGTGTTAGCACTTTTTATATTCATGGTTATCCATGAGCTCTTAGTTACTTAGCTCACTTGTTTGTTTGAAAAGTAATGTGAAGTGTATGTTTAGAAAAGATTTTCAGATGTTCTTTGTAGTGATCCTCGTATGGATGTATACAAAGCCTTGAGTTTGGAAATATTTTGAAAGTGAGGTGTAAAGAATGTTTTTTGAAAAAAAGTGAGCAAGTATTTAAGTGTTACCTACCCTAAGTTTGTAAGGTCTTTCTTGTTATTTATTTTCTTTAAGGGTAAGACTGTCCTTACTATTAGTGAGTAAGTAGTTTTTACCTTGGATGTTAAGGGACAGGCGTAGGGTCATCGTATGGTCAAAGAAGGCAACATGTAGGGGTGTCTTAGTAATTCGAAGGGACTATCATCATTTTTGTAGGGTCATCGAGGGACAAGATCATTTATTCCGTAGGCAACTTCGAATGAACTATGATCCTTTTAACTTTAAAGGGACTTGATGATTTATCTGTTTGCAGGGACATCACTTAAGACACCCCTACGTTCGAGTGACTTGACCATATTAAGGCAATTAAGAGGGGTAACCCTAGGAGGTGTAGATGGCAATCGTAGAACGATCGACTTACGTGTGTGAGTGATTATTTTCAGATATTTCTTTTATTATTGATTCTCTAAGTCTAATTTATTCAATTAGATCTTTTCACGCCCTGAATTACTAACCAAGCAATTAAATATTTACGGAAATAATAAAAAAAACAAGAAATAGAGTCCTAAACTATTACACGGCTTCGGGGCAATTACAGAATAATCGGTGCGAAAAAATAAATTACATAAGAAAAATCCTATACAATCTTCTAAATAATACAAATAAAGCAATAAAAATAAATTAAGTTAGGAAATTAATTGTTTTAAAAAAAAAGATCAAGTTTAAAAAATGAGGACCTAATTAGGGTTAGTGAAAAATTAGGTTTTTTAAATTAATCTAAACCTAGTTATATTCATTTACAATTTTAATTAATAAATAAATAAAAAATTATGTGAGAGAAAAAAAAATATAAAATTATATTATAAAATTTATTTTAAGAAAAATAATTAGTGAGCAGTTAGTAAAGATTAATGGTTAATTAAATTAATAATAATGTTTTAACAATAATAATTATAAAACATTAAAAAAAAAAAGAAGGAAGAAATTCACTAAAAATAAATGGAGAAAGACCTGAAAATGTTCGTACGAAGAGTTTCGACTCTTGAAAAGCTTATGCCTTAACCATGGCACTTCTTGAAATCTGCATCATATCTTGCAAACAAATGATCAAAACAAACCTAAACATGATTATGAAGATCATTATGAACAGAAAATATGATAAAGTGCAATGAAATCAAAGATTAGAAAGCAAAAAAAAAAATGAATGAGAGGCGGCATGTTCATGGGATGCACTTCGTGAGGTCTCAACCTTCAAGTCTTTGTGGGATAGGTTCCTAGGATCTTGAGGAATGTGAATGGACTTGTAGAACTGATTGAATCTTATTGCAAAGCTGTTTTAAGATTTTTCTAAGGTTCTTATGGCTTCCAAAAAAATTTTTTCTCTCCTCTCCTTTTTCATTCTGACTTTGTTGTGTATATAAAGTAGTGTAAATTAGGGTAAACAATTGGGCCTTGGTTGGAGTTTTATGGGTTGCTTGAAGAAGAATGAGTCAATTATCATAATTGTCAAAAAAATCAAATTAAATCATATCATATTGGTTTTGAACGAATTTGGATGACTTTAATCACTTTGAATACCATATATTTGATCCCAAAATAAATCTTAAATCAAATCTTTGATTTTTTATAATTTATTTTAATTAAAAATGATTTTAAATGATAAAAATAAAAAATAATATAAAATAAATGATAGAAATCAGAAAATATGGTCATTGGGTCGTGAATGACTCTATCTTCAAGTTTGGGTTGCAATCTTATGGGCCCATTTGGAAAGAATTGGAGTTATGGCCCTTTTTACTTCATACACCCCTTGAAAAATTACCAACTTTGACAATGCATAACTTCCTCAATTTTAATGTTATGGAGGTGTTCTAAGACTTTTTAGAAATATTAGGGTATTCTCTAATCAACCCTTTTGGTCCCATGTCCATATTTTTTTACCATTTTCAAATTATGAGCTTTGGAAAAAGTTAACTTTCAAAAGGACCTATAATGTCTTGGCTCATATCTTTCAAATGAAGCATTTTTAGGCTTGGCTTGTGAGACACAAAGTTGTAGAGAATTAAACTTCCTTCAAAATGAGATTTGGACGGGAAATGTTTTATGAAACATGTGGAAGTTATGGCTGGTCAAAGTTCAGTTGACTTTTCCTACACAAAACCCTAATTTAGCAACTTCTGATTCTTGATGATCTGAGGTTTCCCTGATGAATCATGATCGACCCTTGACCAAATGATAAATTTCACCTTGTAATCTTGATGTTGACCAAAAAATCTTGAAGTTTGACTTTGAGTTGACCACAGTTGTCCTCAGTTTACTTTTTAACCAAGTTAACTGATTTTCAGGTATCTGAGCATCTGACTAGCCAAACTTGTGAGGAAAGCTCTGAAACTTGACATGGGGATTTCTTTGAAGTATGTGGGATGTTATGAAGTCCATTTTAAGTTTTAGAAGTCCATTTTGCTCTGGGAAACTCAAAACCCTAGTTCTAAGATCCACTGTTCAGGAGAAGGCTTTGATGAAACCTTCAATCCCTTTGTCCAATTGCGACTCTTGTGACTATTAAGTAACCTCTTGGGACATATTGTCTTGAATATGGGAGGGTAAATTTTGGGGTACAACAAAAGGAATTTATCTTTTTTGGCTCTAAGCAGGAAGATCTTTCAGAATAGTTTGTGGATATTACCATTAGGAATGTCGAATTTAGGTTTCAAACATCTTTTTGGTTTGACCATTGGATTGAAAGTATACCTCTTAAGGATAAGTTCTTTATGTTTGTGTATAATCACATACTATCATGTGGGGAATGTTGGTCAAGGTTGTAGGTGGGTTAGTGATACCTCATTTTGAGAGACAACCCTTCATCATGCTTTACCTGATTCACCCACTGTCTTCCAGCGAGAATTTCTTTTGGAAAACCATGTCACAACTTTGGTTTACTTTCCATTCACTGTCATGGCTCATTCCGACACCAATTTTCAAAAATCTCTTATCACCACCGCACTGCCGCCATTGTCATTACTGTTCCCATGGACCTTCTGGAAAACCAACCTTACCGACAGAAGCACCTCCTATGATCCGTAAATTCCTCATTTTTTCATAGACAAAAACCTTTGCACGCACTCACACGCGCCACCTCTGTCTTCGTGCGTAAGCCTCGCGCGTTGCCACCTGAACTGCATGTGACAACACGTACGACAGCTAATCCCGACGATTTTCCACCGCACCACTTGCCTTCATGCCCTTATTCTAGATCCAATTTTAGATTTCATTTTCCACTCACGAAAAATTGTGATCCAGTTCAAAAAAAAAGCCTTTTTCTCTTAGTTCTTGTGATATTTTCTCTCTTCAGATACTCATGGCTACTCCTTTGAGCTTTACGCCAGCCAAACTATGATGATTTCCTCATGTGGTATCAGAGCCTCATTTAATATTCAGTGGGCCACCTACTATTAGGTTTCCGCTATCGGGTCACCCATGATTTATTTCCATGTTCCAGATGTTCAGTCTTGGGTGTGAAGGGGTGTGTTAAGAGTCCCACGTCATATCATATATAGCCTGAATATATGCTTATAAGTGGGGGACACACCTCACCCTGAAGCTAGCAAGATTATACTTAAGTGAATCGCATACTCAAAGATACAACAGAGTCGCCACTGAACTTTATTTAGTCTCAAAAGACAGGGAAAATATCGATAAAATCCAAAAGGAAGAGAAACGTGTGAGGGGGTCGGTTATGCGAAAGGAAGATATACTAGCACCCCACGCATCCATCGTACTCAACGAGAACCGTTTTTCTTACTTCTAGGTTTGGATGGGTTATCTATCTAAATGCTACTAGCTAAAGAGAAAGAGAAGGAAAAAAGAAAAAGAAAGTGCTCGCGGAGGATTGGGGTCCTCGTGCCTATGTATCCTCATAATGCAATGAGGAATTCAGAGCTTCGTAGTTCATGGAACCAAGGAAGAAAAGAAAGACAAAAGAAGGATGGAAGAAGGTAGAAGGCAGAAGGTAGCTCGCCAAGATCTCGGGATCTTGTGCCTACGCATCCTCGCAGTGTAATGATGAAGTCAGAGCTCTGTAGTTCGGGGAACTATGACGGAGAGAGAAAAGAAAAACAATGTCAAAACCAAGAGTGAAAGAGAGGGAATGACCCCACCAGGAAACACAAGAGGAAACAGTGTCAAAACTAGGAAATAAAGGCAAAAGGATGGTGTCAAAACCAAGAGAAAAGAAGAGCAAAGGATTTGAAGCAAGATCCATCGGGGATTCGGTGTATTAACAGACAGACTGCGGTTAACCGAGGCAAAAGAGTATGACGACTCTGTGAGGAAAACAAAAGGGTTGGTGTCAACAGACGGACTATGACGAACCAAAAGGAGAGTATCGAACAAAAAGAAGGTGTCCGACTCTCTGGGGAACTTAGTGTGTTAACTGATAAATAGTGGTTAATTGAAAAGAGTAAGGAGTTGGTTTTTTATTTACAGACGGTGATTACCAAAAGGCAAGGGTGTAGAACCAAGCAAAGGTTATGACCTAAAAAGGACGGGTGTGGAACCAAGCGAAGGTTGTAATCCAAAGGACGTGTGTGGAACCAAGTAAAGGTTGTGACCTAAAAGGACAGGTGTAAAACCAAGTGAAGGTTGTGACCCAAAAGGAGGGGTGTGGAACCAAGCGAAAGTTGTGACCTAAAAGGACGGGTGTGGAACCAAGCAAAGGTTGTGACCTAAAGGGGTTCGGTACATTGACTGAACAAGCAATACTTGACCGAAGAAAGGGTATTTGAACCAAAAGAATGTTACTAACCCAAAGGCGCGAGTATTTGAACTAAAGAAAGGTTATTAACTACATGAGATGTTGGTTTTAACAGAAAGATTGTGATTAATCAAAAAGAAATAGTGATTAACTAGAAGGCGGTGATTAACTCAATAGGAGCTTAGTATGTTAATAGACAGATTGTGGTTAATGAGGAATGAATAATTAACCAAGAAAAGATGATTAACCCAAGGAAGATTGATTTTAACATGCAGGTTGTGATTAATCAATGAAAAAAGAGAGAGGAACCAAGATAAGGTTGCAAACTCCGCTAGGGATTTGGTATTTAACAGGCAGACTGTGATTAACCGAAGAAAAGGATTGTGGCTTTACTAGGGAAGAAGAAAATCTGGTTTTAACAGACAAACTGTGATAAACCAAAGAACGAGTGATTAATTAAGAGAAGGTGATTAACCCGAGAAACAATGATTTAGAACCAAGGAGATGCTAATTGATCAAAGGAAGTAAGGGATGCGAATCAAAGATCGACTCGACTGGAGAACAGAGGACACTATAATCTAAAGGTAGAGATGATTATTCTAGGCACAGGGTCTTTTATCCCCTACCCAAAATAAACAGAATGAGTGTAGGAATTCTCCACTCTCATCCCTTCTCTAGCACTCAAAGTATAGTGCGAAAATTGAAACCGACAGAGTAACAACGCAATTTGTACAGTGCTTTAATGTGTTATGTAGACGTCCGGCTCCGCAGGGGACCATGAAGAAGAAAACATTAAAGGAAGCCCAAAGAGAAGAAAGAGGAAAGATTAACTAATCGAAACAAAGTTTCAATCAACCAATCAAAGGGAAAGGATAAGTCAACAATCTTTCAAGCGAGTCAAAAAATCATCAAGGCACACGTGGGAAGTAATGATTATATAAAATTAAATTTGTTTCATAAAGAAAAAACTTAACATAATCAAGAATGAAATGCCATGTATTAACAAGAATCAATTAACATACATCACTAATCATGCTATCATGTAAACAAAAGTATACAAAAAGTAACATGTTTATGCAAACAAATCCATAATCGTTAAATCGTGCATCAAAAGTTTGCATACATGTTCCAACCAGAGGCTAAACAGCTCATAAAACATCCATAAACATCAAGCATATCAAGCCATGGAAGTTAAATAAGGAAAGAAAACCAAACAAGCATGAAAAAGCACAAAAAACAAATTCTGCAACAATGTTAATCGATTAACCATTTTGTCTTGTAAATGGTTAATCAATTAAACCTTTGAAAATAACAGAATTTTCCTAAAACATATGTGTTATTCGATTAACCTTGTAGCAGTGATAGAAAATCAGTTTTTCAAAAGCACTTCCAGCAATTAATCACTTATCCAATCATCCACATGTTATGGCATGCAATTGTACACGGAAATTACATAAAGTAGCAACAATCAAGCGTCAATTGAATCCGTCAAACATAAAGATCAACAATCAAACAATTGAATGATCAAATCACATCAAAAAGTTATTGGACCTACATTGTAAATATGCAAAAGTGGTCAAAAATAGTAAATCGAGTGAGAATTAACAACCTACAAGGTGGACGATTGCCTTGGTGATTTTTGTAAGTGAAATGTAGTGAGAATAAGCAAAGAAAACTAGAGAATTCCAAGCTTGAGATCAAATCATAGTGAAACCGATAAAAACACGATAAATGCTCTAAATACGAATTGGCACCAAAAAGCTTGAGATGATTACTTGAATTGAAGTAGAAGCTACTGTAAATCCAGAAATACAAATAAAAATGTAGTGGAATGTAGGTTTAGCTCAAGATAAATAACAATTTTGATATGAAGATTATTACACTCTAATGGTGGAAATTGAGCTTTTGTGTGTGGGTTGGTGAAGAAGATAAAGATGAATTGCAGAAAATTCAGAGAGAATTAAGAGAGAAGAGTGAAAGTGAGAGAGAATTGAGAGTGAAGAGTGAAAAATGGTTGGGAATCATTCTCCAAGTGAAAATGTGAAGGTTTGTTTAAATAGAAACTAGCTTTGTGTTTGGAGTTTGCTTTGGAGCTAGCTTTAGAGTTAGTTACATCTAACTCATTGATTCAGAAGTTGACTCGGTTAATTATTTGTTAACTCGGTGGGAGAATCCCAATACAAGTCCAAAATCCAATAGTTCACATGTTTGGTGTATGGTAGTCTTGATTGGAAATGATATATTGTAGCAAATGTAAGTGTATTCTTGAAGTGTCTTAAAGTGTATAGAATATTCCACATGATACTAGAACTAAGTAAACCCCAAAGAAGTAGAAGAAAAGTTGTTGTCATGAAAAATACAGAAAATATGCCAAATTACATGTGTTAATCGATTAACACATTTTGCCTAGCAAATGGTTAATCGATTAACACAACCAAAACTTGTATAGATTGGTTTGAAACAAGGTGTTACGGACACGACTTTGATCTTAGACTCTTTTATTTTATAAATATGCATGAAAACCTTTGTATTTTGCTTGTGTTGATGATGTGATAACTTTGTGAGGATGCGATTAATCAGGCTCTAAAATTCTGAATACTCCTACAACGAAACCACAGAGAAAAAATGCTAATGTGTATGTCGACAGTGTGAATGTACATGCTTATGTAAAAAGGCAAAAGGGGAGGTCAAATTTCTAGTTATGACAACTGCCCATATTTTATCCTCTTGGATCTGAATGTTTGAATTGTGCCAACTTTTCGATTATTCGAGGTGGAAGGGGACTAAATAAAAGAGTAGCTCGTGAATTTGGCCGAAGACGACGAAAAAAAATGAATGTGTATAGGGATTGATTAAAATAGGGATTTGGATGAATATTTATTGTGATAGATGAATTAGTCAACATGGAGTATGCTTGATACATATGCTATGTATGTTTGATCTCACATGATGCTTGACATTATGTGATGCAATTTAAGGTTTGTATTGCAGGTACGTAAAGATTGTAGTAAAACAGAGTCGACATCTTCAGCTAGGGAAAGAATACCACAGACGATGATGACTCTGTTAGGGAATGAGCTCAGAATCTCAAATTTCCAAACTACTACCAATATTACTGCTGGGGGTGAAGGAACCTTGGATGATCTAACTCTTCTTGGAGGAGAACGAGGTTAGGATGATCCTTACTGCTTTAAGCAAAAGGAAAACCAAAACACCAACACTGATGGGGCTGGGATGTTGTGAGGATCTTGCTCCTACTGGGAAAAAGAGAGCAAACATGTCTCTGCTTGGGGAACAAACTTGGCTCTACTGGGAAAGAGGAAAGCAAATAAACCCTTCCTAAACAACCATGACGGTGCTCACCAGGGAATAAGCTTGTAAAGGAAGACTACTGATCATCCATTAGGGACTTCCAGTAAATCATGCAATGCATAATACTTTCATTGTTGATTTAGCTTTTTTTATTACTCTCAACGTTTTATAGTATTATGTGATCACAAACAATCATTTATATTACAAACAAAATACTGAAAAGAGAAAAGTGAGAAATCAAATGATGATTTTATTGAATATGAAAAGATTTGTACATAAGGTGTGTACAAGGATGCAAAAATCCTTGATGAGGAAATTTGCAATAAATTGAAAAACAATTAAACAAAGGTAAATGGCAACGTGAAATCTTATTTTGCATTGATTACAACATTGGCTACCATCCACTGTAAGTCTAGGTTCTAACACTTTACACCAGTCGATGACGACTTGATTACTCTCTTACCGTCTGAAGTCCAGCTATGATGAAGATAAACTCAAGAGTTCACAGTCAAATGTCTTTATCCCTAATTTTTGCCTGAATATTTTTCTTCTTTTTCGTCCACCGGGATACCCATTTTTGCCTAAGTCGCCCTTTCGGGTTTTCAACTTAGTGGGCTATTATTATTTTTTCCTTTTGTCCCTAACTTTTGCATGGACATTTCTTTTTTTTTGGTCCATCGGGACACCCATTTTTGCCTAGATTACCCTTGCGGGTGTCAATCTAGCGGGCTTTTTATTCATCATTTTTTCAGGCATAATATTTTTTGACTGTGTTGAAGTTCATTAGTAGTGGCAACTCATCCCCATCCATAGTGGTGAGGATCAGGGCTCTACCTGAGAAGGCCTTCTTGATAGCAAAAGGTCCTTTATAATAGGGACTCCACTTGCTGCATGGATCCGAGTGAACAGGAGAATACCTCTTGAGCACGAGTTCGCCTTCATGGAATGCTCGAGGGAGAAATTTATTGCCAAAAGCTCGCTTGAGGCATCTTTGATACAATTGACCATGGCAGACAGCTGTCAGACGCTTTTCTTCAATGAGATTCAACTGGTTGTATCTGGACTAGACCTATTCAGCTTCATCAAGGTTTGCTTCCATGATGACTCTGAGTGACGGGATTTCAACTTTAATGGGTAAAACGACATCCATACCATACACAAGCAAATACGGAGTTACCCTAGTGGAATTATGAACTGAAGTTTTGTAGCCATGTAACACAAAAGGGAGCACTTCATGCCAATCCTTGTAAGTTTTGACCATTTTCTGGACAATCCTTTTGATGTTTTTGTTTGCTGCTTCGATGACACTATTCATCTTGGGGTGATATAGTAAAGATTTGTGATGCTCGATCTTGAATTCTTGACACAACTCCTTCATCATCTTGTTGTTCAGGTTGCTTGCATTGTCAATGATAATACTGCTAGGAATTCCATAGCGACATATTATCTCTTTCTTGATAACTTTCGCAACCACTAGTCGTGTAACGTTTGCGTAAGAAGCAGTTTCAACCCACTTGGTAAAGTAATCAATAGAAATTAGAATGAAGCGATGACCATTGGAAGCCTTCGGTTCGATCATTCCAATCATATCAATACCCCACATAGAGAAGGGCCAATGAGAAGTCATAACATTCAACGGAGTCAGTGACACATGAATCTTGTCACCGTAGATTTGGCATTCGTGATATTTGTTGGTAAAGTTGTAAAAATCTACCTCCATTATTATCCAGTAATAATTAGCTCTAAGGATCTTCTTAGCCATGACAGACCCATTAGCATGTACACCCTCACAACCACCATGTATGGACCTTATGATCGTGTTTGCTTCGTGTTTATCCACGCATCTGAGCAACACAGAGTCATAATTCCTCTTATACAATATACCACCACTAAAGAAAAATTTGACGCAGAGCCGTTTGAGAGATTTATTATTGGTGATAGTGATACCCTTAGGATATTCCTGTTTTCCAGATATCTTTTGATGTCGTAAAACCAAGGCTTGTCATCAGAATCGTCCTCGATTGCTAAGCAATGTGCTGGTTCTTTCAAATGATCAATGCAGGTAGAAGGAGCTTCATTCTTCCACTTGACTTTGAACATGGATGCCAGGGTGGCAATATCATCATCTAGTTGATTCTCTTCCCTAGGGATATGATGAAAATAGATTTCATCAAAATAGGGAATCAATTTCGCGATGTACTATTGGTACGAAACCAGCTTGGAATCCCGAGTCACAAAGGTTTCTCTGACTTGGCCAATCACCAGAGCAGAATCTCCATAGACCTCAAGAATCTTGATTCTCATATCAATTTACGCTTCAATTCCATAGATACATGCTTCGTATTCATTCATATTGTTGGTGCATTCAAAGCATAATCTGGCAGTGATGGGAAGATGAAAACCTGTCGGAGAGATGAGGATAACACCAATTCCACAACCTTTAGCATTAGAGGCACCATCGAACATGAGTGTCCATCGCGCCCATGGTTCGGGTCCTATGTCAAGGTCTAGAGTCTCATAATCTCTGACAAACAGAACATCCTTGTCTGGAAAGTCAAATATCATCTGTTGATAACTCTCCTTAGGTTAATGAGCAAGGTAGTCAGACAAGACACTCCCTTTTATTTCTTTCTGGGTAACATGTTGGATGTCATACTCAGTTAACAACATTTGCCACCGAGAAATCCTTCTAGACACAACAAGATTTTTGAAAATATACTTTATCGGATCCATTTTGGATATCAATAAAGTAGTATGGCAAATCATATATTGTCTCAGGCGTCGAGTGGCCCAGACCAGAGCACCACAGATTTTCTCTAAAAGTGAGTATCTGGGTTTACAATTGGTGAACTTTTTTCTCAGATAGTAAATTGCATGTTCTTTTCTGCCAGTGTCGTCATGTTAACCTACTACACAGCCCATAGATTCATCTAGAACAGTGAGATACATGATTAAAGGAATACTAGGAACCAATGGTACTAAGATCGGTGGTTCTTGCAAATATTTTTTTATTTTGTCAAAAGCTTCTTGACAAGCATTGTTCCATTCAACTGGTTGATTTTTTCTTAGCAATTTGAATATCGGTTCACAGATAGTCGTCAAATGATAAATGAATATGGAGATGTGATTAAGTCGTCCCAGAAATCCTCAGACTTCTTTTTCTATTTTGGGAGGCGACATGTTTTGAATTGCTCGAACCTTGTCGGGATCAAATTCAATGCATTTTTGCCCAAAAATTTTCCAGATTGAACTCTTAAGGTGCATTTTACAAGATTTAACCGCAATCTGAACTTTCGAAGCCTGTCAAATAGTTTCTTCAGATGGCACTCAAAATACAAAGGTACTCACATAGAATGGAACCCCTAAACTTACAAACTTATTTTATAGGGATGAGTTCAACCAAAATCTAATTCTAATATGATATCAGATCATATATGCTAGAACATGGGTTGCTCATCATTTATATTCAAGCACCAAGACCATTAGTGTTTTGGGTGTCAGGGGGTGTATTAGAAAGATCTCAAGCCCCACATTGATTAGAGATAGAGCTTAAAAAGTCTTTATAAAAAGTTACACTCCTCAATTTAAAGGTCAGTTTTGTAGGGATGAGTTATGTCAAAATCTAATTCTAATACCTATATATATCATTACTTAACTTACTTTCAAAATTGAAAGAAAGCTTGGATTTTACTCTAAAGAAAGCTTGGGTTTTCGTAATGGCTCAAATCCTCATTGAATCAACAGAACGCTAACCATTTGCTCTAAAGCACATTGAACCCTTGGAAAGTACTTAAGCTGCCATAGGCGAGGTGAGCCCTACATCAAGTCATATTTACTAGCTCGCAACAATATGATGAGAGAGAGAGAAGTCATTTACCCAGAAGTTGGACTCAGCTTTGGAAACATGGAGTTGACTCATCCACGAGTCACGTAAAATGTGTTCATATAATTAGATTTCATTTAGTAGATTAAAAAATTTCTATGGAATAATTGTGTCATCACCACAAATGGTTCAAGTACGAGTGTGGTAAATCCATTTATATGAGTTATTATAGTCCAAAATAGTTGAACTCATCACTTATAACTTCGGTGAACAGTAGTAATCTTGATTAATTTTGTGATAACTTGTAGTTGAGTACATTAGGTGATATTTTTATGGATTTTACTTTTGTTAGTGTGCATGATTAGTCAGATGACAAATCAAATAACAACAATGCTCAATTATTCATTCCTAGTAGACTTACGTGTTAGAAGAAGTTGGATAGATTCGTTACACCTGAACAAAAATTAAAATGAAAGAAGATTTTATATGACACCACACCTCACCATATACACTAAATGATACAATGAAATGAATCATTGCTCAACATTAGCAAAATGGATCATTGTCCAACATCTATGCAATATTTGATTCACACTTATTTTAGCTCATAAATTATTTTATTTGTTTCAAATGGTTACTCATCGTTGGATTGATACTTTTCTTATCACTTTCTACTATTTTGACTATGTATACTTACCTATATTTTATCTACAATGCCCGTCAAATATATGTTTGTCTTTACCCTAAAAGAAGAGGAAATAAAGTGGTTATAATACCTAAGACCTAGGTCCATCACCTTCCGGGTCAAACTTTGCAGATGCTTTACAACCCACTTCATTGCCTCAAGGAGACGACTATAGCCAGAGGATAGGTCCATAAGATAAAAAAAGGAAATTATTTACAAAGTTACATAGAAAAATTAATTGAGATGGTGTTATTTCTAATAACATAGACGATGGGATTAAAAGTTACTTGCTACACAAGGTATTCCAAAAAGGGACTAGGTTTTCCAAAAATATTGGAATCAAATGTTTGAAAGAATTAAAATATTTTCTTCGTGAGTGAAAAAGTTTACCCAATACAAGAATATGTTGGAGACTAATAAAGTATGAAGTGGGGAAGAGAAAGAAAGTAGGGCCCAATAAGGATAATAGATGACCACCTTCTTCAAGGTACATAGAGTACACACCCTTTAACGCTCATATGGAACATATAAGAACACACCAACAGAGAGTTCTATATATGGGGGGGTAGAGTCTCCCAAAGAAGTTCAAAATTATGTGAGAGTAGATAAGATAAGTACTTTTGTTTCAATCGGGTTCATGAACAAAACACGAAGGAGTGTGTCCAATTGTTGGATGCAGTCAAAGACCTAATATAGAGGGTAAAGTTATCCATATTTACACCGAGAGAAAAAGCAAAGGTTATGGAGCATAAATCGTTGAAAAATTCCACTTCCTCTAAAAAATGAGTTGAACATTAATATTGGTCAAGAAAGAGAAAATGCTAAAAAATGAGTAAGAAGTGGCGGTGACCTATGTCGTGTCAGAAAGAATGTGCACCTAAGAGAAATATTTCCCACCACCATGACATTATATGAAAGTCTACATATCTTGGGAAGTTTTCCTTATCGACGCCACAAAGAGAAAAGAATCGAGATAAAGATGGAAGCCTATAGGATTTTTCACATAAAACCTGAGCGATCCCTTAACTTCGAGAAAGCATCTTGCAATTCAGTCAAAGAAAGTTGATGGAAATTATTACCCCCATTTAGTGCCAAGAAATAAATATGGCCCCCAATTTTTTTCTATGAGGAGTTGTGATCGGTGGATTTCACTTGTGTTTTCAAACGCTGTTTGTTGTTATTATTCGCACCATTTTTATCTGTTTTCGAAGCTTTAGTTGTTATTATCTGAATTACTCGTAGTTGTTTGTCTTCAAGTATTATTTTGAAGTTTGTATTACTTTTGCCGCTGGTGCGTTTGATTCGGTTTCTTTTAGTGTGTTTTTGGCAGGAATGGATAGCATGACAGTCGCACCGCTTTCGGAGGTAAAGAAAAGTCGGAAAAGGGAAGTCAGAGCCACAACACGGGTACCCGTGTTACACAACACGGCCCGTGTCATGGAGGACACAGTTGGCAGACACGGGTAGACCAAAGCAGAAGAAAATGGGAAACAGACGTACAACACGGGTGCCCGTGTCATGCAACACGACCCGTGTTGCAGCCCTTGTAGAAGAAAACGTGCCCTGAAGGAGTCAGCAGCCTGACACGGCCACCCGTGTTGCACAACACGACCCGTGTCAGGGCCACTGAGAGTGAAATTGTTATATTTTCTGATTTTTTGCTGTCAGACCTATTTCGAAGGGCATTTGAGACATTTCGCGATGTAATTTGAATTTAGATATAAGAGCCACTTTTTAGAAAGTAGGAGACACTTTTGAATTGATATTAGGGTTGACAACTGAGAGGAGAATTCTTCTGGAGAAAGGGATCGATCAAAAGCGGAAGCAATTGATGATCCAAGGGATCCAACTCGAATTGTAATGATCTTCTCCTTTTCATTTCTAATTGCATTTATGTTTACAAAGAACATGAGCAACTAAACCCCAAGTTGTTAGGGGGTGGTCCTAAGTTGAGATGTAATGACCTTTGTTTGATTATTTTATGAGAACTATGTTATTCACCTTATATATTTTATTTTGCGTCAATTTTAATGCGTATTCATATTAGAAAGTAGAATTCGAATTATGCTTAGGTTTTAGTCTGGAAAGTCAACCTAACACTTTTGCAAAATAGGCTCACGGTCGATATTGCTTAGGAATGAGGATATCCCATATCACGAATTGTATGGTCGGAACTATTGCTTGATGCTTTTCATGGACACTGAGGAATTAGTGTACATGAAACTCATCAAAGGGTTTTCATTAAGCAATTAAGAAAGACTAAATTGGCCAACTATGAATTAAGGTTAATAACTATTTGTCGCTACTGCGAAAATCGGCGCCGGCTGAACAGAAGAGTCGCCACCGTGCGTTATTTATCCCACGGGAGGGAAAGGAAACGCTCAGAGTAAACCTCGCACAACACGGGAAAGGTATGGTCGTCGCAACCAAAACCTGGATTCGGGAGTCGGTTACGCAAGGGGAAGGTATTAGCACCCCTCACGTCCGTCGTACTCGACGGGATCCACGCTTGTTTTCGGGTATGGATTGTTATTCTATCTACTCTAAAGGTCAGGGGTTAAAAGAGAATGAAAATAAAATGACTCGGCAAAGTATCGCACTTTATGCCTACGTATTCCCGCCTGGAACGAGAAATCAGAGTCAACGTAGTTCGCCTACCTACGGGAAAGGAGGGGAAGGTTGCTCGCTAGGATATCGCATCCTATGCCTACGTACTTTCATACAGCATGAAAGATCAGAGCAAACGTAGTTCGGGCCACGTACGACACAAGCTTGTCTTGGTTGATTTTATTCTTTCTGAAAAAAGGTTTTCTGATTAGCGGTCCAAGCGGACAAAAATGACGTTTTGGTGAGTTCACATTCTTTTACGGAAGAAGTGTCTTTTATTGTGTTTAAAATCTTTATGTGTTTTTCTGTTTGTTTTGAGAAAGAAAGAGACAGAACTCTAACCTACGGTTGCGAAGGGAAACAAACTAACCTAATGTTATCATGCATGGGTTAAGACCTAGTGTCTATCATGCTCCTCTCCTGCACAGAGAGAAACAGAGATCCTACGGGATAGGCAGAAACAGAAACAATATCAAATATATACAGTAAAACAGTAAAATGCATGGATGCAACAGTACAAGCGAGGCAAGGGAGTCCCACTCAACCTCGAACCTAGAAAACAATAGGCAAAAGTGAACAGACTTCACTTTCAACCCAACAGGGTAAACAGCACACAATACAGTCCAGAAAACCAATCAATACATCAGCAATAAAATACAACAGCAAAAGAAACAACATCAGCAGCTCTGAATCAACATCTGGCTTCAAGTAATCTCCAATCAGCTACAGGCTTCAACAAGCATCAATCTCCATCTTCATGACCTTCAGGCAAGGGCTTTGATCATCAGTCTTCTATCTGCAATGGCTTTTCTTTAAGCTCAAACCTCCAGGATGAGGGATTAGTCACAAGAGTGAATTGGGTGTTAAGCAATCAGTTGACTACCAAGGGTGGTGAACAGACTGCTTCTAACACAAGAGACATTTTATCTCAAGAGTTCTATCTCATAGACACTATCACCAAGCCTTCCAAAGGAAGGGGGTGAGTGTCTTAGAGAGACTCTGAATCACAGAGAAGAATGGATGCAGACAAGGCAATCCATGTTTGAGAAACAAGCTTTCTAACCTAGAGCTCTGCCTAGCTCCTAAACCCTAGTCTCCTCAGCATCTGCTAGCAAGAATCTTCTCTTCAACTCTGGCAGTTGATCTTCAACATCTGGATCTCCAGTGGCCTTCATCTTCTCAAGTCTTCAGCTCTCCTAAGTCCCCAGACAATCCCAATACCCAAGCAAGCAAGCAATAATCCCCAGAGGGCACACCACACCAGTCAATCAGATATATACAGAGTATTAATAGCAGTAGGGGAATCCTGACTTTTTCTAAGGGGTCTGATAACTACCCATAGCCCCTATAGTCCCATAACTAAACTAGTCAAACCCTAAGTCCTAAGGGAAAGAATCAAACTTCCTAAGTCATCACCTAAAAAACCCTAATTTGTTTATGTTGTTCACACCTACATTAAGCACCTAAATTTAATTTCTAAAAATGGGAACTAAATTGAATCTACAAGTTCAATATCTAATCTAAACAACCTAAAAAGAATGAACAAAAAATATTAAAGCATTTAATAGAACAAAAATTAACAAAATCATGCATGAAATGAAACTACTTAAAATGACATTTATTTAGAAAATATGGAAAAAATATCAAATAAAAATGAAAATGCAATTTTATTTAATGACAATTTTCTACACATCCTAATGAAAATGATGTAAAAAGAATGAATTGAAAATGATTTTTTATGTATTTATTATGAATTAATGAAAATGCATAAAAAAAATTAAAGAATATAAAAGAAAGTAATGAAATAAAGGGAGGGGGTTTGTTCAGCAAGCGCGCTCAGTTCAAAATCCAGTGGGCCAGGCAACAGGGGGTGCGCGTAGCACTTTGGCATTAGGCCCAGAACCACTCAGCAACAATGGAAAATAAAAACAGCGCAGGGGGTGAAAATAGCATAGGATACCACGTTCAAATTCATAGTGGGCTCATTACTGGGGGTGGGGATAGCACAGCACTTAGGCCCGCCCGTTTCAATTAATGAAACGGTGCGTTTAGGGCACCAACGCTTCCCTCCAAAATCAGAATCAAACAAGAGCCACACGATGGGCTTCTGAGTCAAAGGTCTAACACCAAACGGACGCTCCAGATTTCGTCTCCTACCTTAGATCATCTAGGGTTTCTGAAACCCTCACGCGCATGCCATGAACGTCCAAGTTCAAGCTCTCGGTTCTCTCTCTCCAGACCATGAAACGCCACGCTATAAACATGAAAAACATTCTAAATCTCTCCCTCTATAAGCCTATGGTCTTTGTCTGCTTTGAAACTCAACCAATCAATAAACCCGATAGCAACAAGTTCTGGTCACCATGGAAATACTCTGCAACTTACCAACACAATTCTCCATCAAACCTAGACTAATCTCTTCCATGACTAATGGTGATCATCCTGCGCTAACAACCTAATATTATAATGCACTATGCTGCAAGTTCCAAGCCCTAACAGTTTTGTACACCTGCTAACAATCATCACTAAACTACTCCAAACTCATCCTAATTGCTCTACTAACATCCTACATCATATCTAAACTAACAAAATCATGCTAAACTAACTAATTCAAGCTGTGGCAGAGAAAATGCACCTGGTATAAAATCTTGTGGATGATGATGAAACTTGTGGATCTAAGAGTCTTGATGCTTGGATCTTGATCTACAATTGATCTATTTGATTCTGTTTGCAACACTTGAATGAAACTTGGCTTGAATTGTGCTATCAACTTGAAACTTCAATTTTGATGTTGATGATTATAATGCTCGAAAATGGATTGATCACACCTTGTTCTTGGTTGAATTCTGATCTATGATGATGAATCAGTATAATGAAGTTGATTTTGATGATGATTGGTGAAGAATTTGAGGAATTGAAGTGAAAATGCAATGAGAAAGAATGAGAGAATTTGGGAAATTCTTGGTGAAAAATGAGTCCAACCCTTGATCAATCTTCATTTCATGAATATATAGTGTTCAATGGTAACTTCTAGATCCCTCTTACACATTCCCTTGCCTTCCAACTTTGATTCATTTTGGCTATGTTTCTTAAAATGCAAGTAACCAAGGATAACTTTGAAATCTTCCACTAAACTCAAAAAAGTGCTTGAACCATTGTCTTTAGAATGTCTTTTCCATTCAAGATCATATATTGGAAGTCTCCATTTGGACTTATAAATCTCTCAAACCATTTTTCATTTTGACTTTATTCAAATTATAAGCCATTTTAGTTCAAATTTGGACCAATCATGCAACTTCATGCTATGAGCTTTTCCAACAATTTGTGACCTTCTTTCTAGACTTAAAATCACATTTGGAGCAAGTTTGATGTTGTAAGTTTTTCCATTTGAGGCCTCCTTGTATGAGTTTTGGACATAGGTTAAAATGACCTGTAATTCACAAATGCCCAAAATACCCTTTGCTTGCCAAGACCATAAGTTGAGTTCCACACATCATATGAGAGCATGCTATACCATTATAGAAAGCTAAGACAATGAGGAACAATTCTTATGTTGACCAAGAATTCATTTGAAATCTCCTTGAGGGGTAAAAATTGCTTGGAAGTCAAGTCACTTTCACAGACAAAATTTCAGATACCTCAGATGACCTGTAACTTGCAAGGACCATAACTTGAGTTCTATAAATCTCCTTGATGTCTTCCACCACTCAAATTAAAGGTCTTGAGATCCTCTACAAGTTTCATGTTGGCCAAGAAGCCATTTGAAGCTAGCATTTTGACTTATCTTGTTTGGAAATTTGACCTAAACTAGGGGATTTTACACAGAAACCCTAATTTAGAAACTCCTCTTCTCCTTGATTTCTCTTGAATTCTTCTTGGCATATCTCCATATCCTTCTTTATATGTCCAATGATGAACCCCACCTTTCTCCAATAGCCTTGAATGCTCCTTAAGTCAGTCAATTGACCTAGGGTTGACCTAGGGTTGACCCAGATGAAACCCTAGTTGACTGCCTTCAGCTATAGCTCTTGTGCTCTCATCAATGACTTGTCTCCTTCTTCAAATGACTTTCTAAGTCTCTCATAATGTCTAGATACTCTCCATGCCTTCAACTCACAGCTCACAACTCTCTTGTTGACCCTCAGATACCCTCAGCTAAGAGATGGACTTAAGGCTTGATCTGCTGAACTCTTTGCTTTCAAATTCTTTCCTGATGACTTGAATGAGATTGAATTGGGATAATATCCTCTTGATAGGCTTCTAGAGATGAGAATAATGATTGGTCCCCTGTTGAATGACTTGCTATGCTTATGCTATGCAGATGGTTAGTCTATGTACATGACTCTATATGCAAATGCTAATGACATTGAAACATGAACCCAAGGAATAAGGTTGAGCAAATTTTAGGGTGCAACAGCTGCCCCTATTCAAGCGACTTGGACCCGATTGGGTGAAGAGCCCGGAGCCTTCAGACATTCGCGGTACGAGACGGTTGAATACTAGTGAAACCAGAAATTTGCCAACCGCAAAACTAAATTGCGCTCCTGCTTGAGGAATGACATTCATCAGCTGAATCTGACTGTTACGGCAACCCACTGATCTCGTGCGACTGTGCTGGGGATAATTCGTCTGCATTTCCATAAACTGAATCGTCCACGTTAGGAATAAAACTTTTTCACGCTAGGAGTAACACCTGTCCACGTCAGGAATCATTTCTTCTGTATCTGTCCACGTCAGGACTAACCCTTCCATCTTTCCACGTCAGGAAGCAATCTTCTTTCCACATAAGGAGAACTATATCAATCTGTCCACGTAAGGACTCCAATACCACTTGACACGTCCGCGTCAGGACTCCAATCTTTCCGCGTAAGGAATACAACTTTGGTTCTGAACCTATCCACGTCAGGGCTCAGCTTTCCACGTAAGGAGTACATCATTCTTCCACGTCAGGAATCAACTTTTCTTGAACCTGTCCACGTAAGGACTAAATTCTTCCACGTCAGGAACAATTTCTTTCTTTCCACGTCAGGAATCAATCTTGATATGTCCGCGTGAGGACTTAATCTTTCCACGTAAGGAATCTCCATCTTTCCACGTAAGGAAACCATTTTTTCTTCCACGCAAGGGATGCTCTTGATATGTCCACGTAAAGACTCTGATCTTTCCACGTAAGGAATACCAACTTCTTTTCAATTTGTCCGCGTCAGGACTACATTTTCCACGTAAGGAATGCCATCTTAATCTGTCCACGTAAGGACTCCACTCTTTCCACGTCAGGAATGCTGTCATTTCCACGTAAGGAATCCTCTTCTGATACGTCCGCGTAAGGACTACATCGTCCACGTTAGGACCCACTTCTCCCTGTTAGGAATAGTAATCTCTTTGATTTGTCCGCGTCAGGACGCTGATCTCGTCTTGATTCGTCCACGTTAGGACTCAGGCGTCTTCGACCCGCTGAGGAAATAAGACTTGTCCACGTAAGGACTCACATGCTGGTCTGATCTGGCGACGTCAGGACATCACCACAAAGAGTAATCACTTTTGTCAACGTCATGACCTCCCATTCCACTAATTTCGAAAAACCGAATCTGCCCACGATAGGACTAACACACCTCACCAATCCAGGGAAATAAACCTGTCCACGTTAGGACGCCCACTTCTGAAGAAAACCCGTCAATATAGGAATAATTTGTCCACGTCAGGACTTAGTTCTCCAATGATCCTCACCCACAAACTCCTCAGCACTGACGTGACAGCGACTTTGAGACGGACTCCACTGAGGATGTCTGGAAACCAACTATCGGACGCCCGCTCTGATGACCGGCGGTGGCCTCTGAAATTCTGATTCATGGAACCCCTGATGACAACTAACTCTGCCTGGGAATGAAGAGAAACTTATCCTGGTAACCCTGCGGGGAATACTGCCGAAACTGACATTATCATTGAATATCTCATGCCGAGATCTTGAACGTTTGGTAATTCATTTGGGCAAGAGTTCTCTCCACCTGAACTGCTAAAATACAGGAACTGCTTCAGCAAAATAAATGCTGGAAGGTGATGCCGACTCCGCCAGGGATAGCCAGATGCTACAGAATTATTCCAGCAAAATAAATGCTGGAAGGATGAAGTCAACCCTGCTGGGAAATTGGGAACTCAAACCGCACACCCTGTTGAGGTAACCCCCTGCTGGGGAAAATAACCTTGCTGGGGAATATCAGATGTGCATAGTATGATCGGACTTTCTGCTGGAACGTGAACTGATATCACCAGTATCTCTGACAAAATAAATGACAGGACCCACCATCAACTCTGCTTTGGAGAGTCTTGATCTTCGAGTTCCACTGGAAGGAATGAAAACACCTGCAAAGAGAATTCCGCTGGGGATGGGATGATTCTCTTGGGGAAAATTAACTGACTCCGCTGGGGGAGAGTGCATGACCCTGCGGGGAAAGATGAACCTGCCTGAATACAGCCTTACGATCTTGGAATCGCCAAACTCTATTGAGGACGAATAACTTTTCTGGAGCACGTCCTTTGGATAAGCTACGGCTAGTTGGGGAATTCTATCCTTCTTCAGGAAGAACATACATGACCTGCGTGGGGACTGAGTCTTTCGTTATCGCAATCTTTTGATCATCTTCCTCGTATGGTTATGAAACCTGCAACAACACAAACAAGACACGGCAAGCCTATGCAATCAAATCAATTCAGGTTAGTGACATTACACTCAGTTAATTCAAAGCTTTAATGATTGTTGGCAAGGGCCAGTGATGTTATACTCATGCTAGTTTCATCAAACTTAGGCGTTAATCATGCACAAAATAGTAAAGAACAGGCATCAAGTACTGAATAACATATTTTCATTGATCGGGCCCCTGAATGGGCGGAGTTTTTGTACACGGGATGTAACTCCTGAAATGAGGAAGCTACGCAAAGCAAATACATAAGTACGCACAAGAAGCATGAATATTTTGACAAATTAAATTTTGTACACATGTCGGCAACGGGATGCAGATGAACACCACGAACTGATCCTCCCATGACTCGCCCGACTCTAATGCCTTCCCGGTATCCCCACTTCTGAAGAGATTGTATCCGATAACTGGCTCCTCCAACATATTCTCCCGCATTGATGCTCATCGAATTCGGACCGCAGTCATTTGCTTTTCAAATCCCTAACTTTTGCGTGAACCGCCCTTTGCGGGTTTTCAGTTCACCGGGATACCCTTTTTTGCCGAAGCCGCCCAGTGTAGGTTTTCAACTTCGCAGGTGTACATTTTTTCAATTTTATCCCTAACTTTTGCCCGAACCTTTCATTCTGTTTTTGGTTCGCCAGGATGCCCCATTTTTGCCTGGACTCTCTTTTTCTGTCCAGCGGGTCTATTTTAAGCAAAGTATTTTTTAACTGCGTCCGAATTCACAGGTGACGCGAAGTCTTCTCCGTCCATGGTGGACAACAACAACGCTCCTCCTGAAAAGACCTTTCTGACAACGTATGGCCCTTCGTAGTTGGGGGTCCACTTGCCCCTGTGATCTGCTTGCGGCGGGAGAATCCTTTTCAGCACAAGGTCGCCCGTCTGAAAGCTTCGCGGAAATATCTTCTTGTCGTACGCTTTCTTCATTCGGCTCTGGTACAAACGACCGTATGCTAGAGAAGCTAGCCTCTTCTCATCCATTAAGCTCAGTTGGTTCAATCTATTCGTTACCCATTCTGCCTCGTCCAGCTGAACGTCTCGCAATACCCTCAGAGAAGGGATCTCAACCTCCAATGGTAATACCGCTTCCATTCCATATACCAACGAGAACGGAGTTGCCCCGGTGGATGTGCGTACCGTCGTACGATAACCGTGCAAAGCGAAAGGTAGCATTTCATGCCAGTCCTTATAAGTCACCACCATTTTCTGAACGATCTTCTTGATATTTTTATTGGCCGCCTCAACAGCGCCATTCATCTTGGGTCGGTAAGGGGAGGAGTTGTGATGTTCGATCTTGAAATTCTGACAGAGCTCCTTCATCATTTTGTTGTTCAGATTTGAACCATTATCCGTGATTATCCGCTCGGGAATCCCATATCGGCAAATGATATCTCTCTTGATGAATCTAGCCACCACTTGCTTCGTTACATTCGCGTAAGACGCCGCTTCCACCCACTTGGTGAAATAATCGATTGCTACTAGGATGAACCGATGCCCGTTAGAAGCCGTCGGCTCGATCTTTCCAATCATATCGATTCCCCACATTGAAAATGGCCATGGAGATGACATCACATTTAGAGGACTCGGAGGCACGTGTATCTTGTCAGCATATATTTGGCACTTGTGGCACTTCCTCACAAACTTGAAACAATCAGTTTCCATCGTCAGCCAAAAATACCCTGCCCTCAGCAGTTTTCTCGTCATAGCATGCCCCCCAGCATGTGTACCAAAGGTACCTTCGTGAATTTCCTCCATGAGAAGCTTTGCCTTTTTCTCGTCTACACAACGCAACAACACCAAATCGTGGTTCCTTCTGTATAAGACGCCATCCGGGTTCAAATAGAAATTACCCGCTAATCTCCTGAGAGTCTTCTGATCTTGACTGGATGTCCCAGCCGGATACTCTTTGTTCTTCAGGAAATTAAGGATATCAAAATACCACGGTTTGTCATCAGATGCTTCATCAATAGCAAATACATAAGCTGGCCTGTCCAACCGAGAGATAGTGATTTGGGGAGCTTCGTTCCAGAAGTTGACCTTGTACATGGAAGACAAAGTGGCAAGGGCGTCAGCCATTTGATTTTCTGCCCGCGGTACATGATGCAATTCAACTTTGTCGAAGAAAGGCAGCAATCTCCTTGCATAATTCATGTAATGTATCAAATTAGGCTGGCGTGTCTCCCATTCCCCTTTGATCTGATTCACCACCAGAGCTGAGTCTCCGTATACGTCTAGATGTTTGATTCGCAAATCAATGGCTTCTTCAAGCCCCATTATACAAGCTTCGTATTCGGCCTCATTGTTGGTAACGGCAAAGGTCAATCGGGCAGTAAACGGGATGTGCGACCCGTGTGGCGTCGTGATGATTGCCCCTATTCCGCTACCGTAAGCATTCACGGCTCCGTCAAATATCATCTTCCATTTGGAACCCAACTCTGGTCCCTCGTCTGGCAACGGCTCTTCGCAATCTTTCATCTTTAGGTACATGATATCCTCGTCAGGAAAATCAAACCTCATCGATTGGTACTCTTCAATAGGCTGCTCCGCCAGATACTCAGACAACACACTCCCCTTTATAGCCTTTTGCGAGACGTATTGGATATCATATTCAGTCAAGACCATCTGCCAATGGGCAATTCTTCCTGACAACGCCTGCTTTTCGAATATATATTTGATAGGATCCATCTTCGAGATGAGCATGGTTGTATGATTCAGCATGTACTGCCTCAAACGCTTGGCGGCCCAGGCTAGCGCGCAACAAGTTTTCTCCAGCATTGTGTATCGAGATTCACAGTCTGTAAATTTCTTACTCAAATAGTAGATCGCATGCTCTTTTCTCCCCGTCTCGTCGTGTTGACCGAGAACACAACCCATGCTTCCCTCAAGAACCGTCAAATACATTATCAAGGGTCTACCTGCCACCGGGGGTATCAAAATAGGAGGCTCCTGCAGATACTTCTTTATTTTATCGAACGCCTTTTGACAATTTTCGTTCCACGTTACAGCTTGATCTTTCTTCAACAGCTTGAATAATGGTTCACACGTGGCCGTTAGGTGAGATATGAACCGAGCGATGTAGTTCAACCTCCCTAAAAACCCGCGCACCTCTTTCTCTGTTTTAGGCGTCGGCATTTCTTGAATCGCTTTTATTTTAGCAGGATCGACCTCTATTCCTCTTTCGCTTACGATAAACCCCAGCAGTTTACCTGATCTCACCCCGAAGGTGCATTTATTAGGGTTCAGCCTCAGCCTGAACTTCCTAAGTCTTTTAAACAACTTCAACAGATTCACGAGATGCTCTTCCTCCGTCTGGGATTTGGCAATCATATCGTCAACATAAACTTCGATCTCTTTATGCATCATGTCATGAAAAAGAGTCGTCATCGCACGCTGATATGTTGCCCCAGCATTTTTCAAACCAAAGGGCATCACTTTGTAGCAAAATGTTCCCCAAGGCGTTATGAAAGTAGTCTTCTCCATATCCTCTGGCGCCATTTTAATCTGATTATAACCTGAAAAGCCATCCATGAAGGAGAATACAGAGTATTGAGCGGTATTATCAACTAACACGTCAATGTGAGGAAGTGGAAAATCGTCTTTTGGGCTTGCTTTATTCAAGTCTCTATAATCCACGCACATTCGAACCTTGCCATCTTTCTTTGGCACTGGTACGATGTTGGCAACCCATGAGGGATACTTCGTCACAGCCAGGAAACCAGCGTCCCACTGTTTCTGAACCTCCTCTTTGATCTTCATTGCCATATCTGGTCGAGTTCTGCGAAGCTTTTGTTTGACCGGCGGGCAATCTTCTTTCAGTGGCAGGCGGTGCACAACCATATCTGTATCGAGCCCTGTCATATCTTCATATGACCAAGCGAATACATCATTATACTCTCGGAGCATTTCAACCAGTCTTCGCTTGATATCACTCTGCAGTGCGGCTCCGATACGAATATTTTTCTCAACCCCTTCCGACCCCAAATTGACAATTTCGATGACCTCGTCGTGAGGCAGAATGGCTCTTTCCTCTTGTTTCACCAACCAAGACAGTTCTTCAGGAACGTCACTATCTTCGACAACCTCTTCTTCGGTCTGGAATACCGGGTGCTCAAAGTCGGGACGAGTCATAGGTGGTTCAAGGACGTCATCTGAAAATGTTATCCTGCAAAAGGAATGGTTAAGTGCTTCAAAATGCGTATAAAGCGAATAACTACATTGCCATTTTATTGAAAAATACAAAACAGGAAAGACAGGGATTACAGTATTTGCACATGAAAAACGCCATTTATTTAATGATTATCACGCAATGTTTATAACAACACAGCCCTAAGCAAATCCTGATGCCCCGGGCAAGACATCAGATTATTCAACAATTAATAAAGCAAAGCATTACTGTTTAAAAGTCACAGGAACAAGCTCCTGAATAGACCAGTTGCACAGTCCTTGTCCTGGCGTGCTTGGCTGAATCCAGGCATCCATATCACAGTCGCTGTCCCCTTCATCAGACTCTGAAGCAGCATTGACAGTTTCATGACATACTCCACTGGCAGAGATGGTGATTGACTTTCTGAAACGGGGGGCCCCCACGGAAGGAGTTGATGACGACGGTCGGTACCCCAGCCCGAACCGGTCCATCTTCACAGGAATGTCCAGCACTTTGCCCCAGCCCTTGGCTTCTCCTGCTTCCACTAGAGCCTGAGCTTCTTTATACGATGAGACGGCTATCTCTGGCACTTTGCTTGGCCCGGGACTCTTGTCCTTGATGCGCAAACCTTCGAATGCCTGGCATGGTGTCTCATGGATCTCCCCGTCGACTTCCACATATTTAAACGAAGATAGATGGCTGACCAGGATGTCTTCTTCTCCGCACACGGTGACTACACTGTCTCCGACCATATACTTTAACTTATGATGCAGGGTAGACGTGACGGCCCCTGCCCCGTGAATCCAGGGTCTTCCAAGCAAGCAGCTGTACGCAGGCTGTATATCCATGATATAAAACTCAGTTGCAAACACTTCCGGCCCCACTTGCAGAGGCAAGGTAATCGATCCAAAGACTGTTCTCCGCGTGCCGTCAAATGCTCTGACTACCAAATCACTGGGTGTACACAAAATTCCTCGAACATCCAGCTTCATCATCGCCTTCTTGGGCAGCACATTCAAAGACGATCCGGTGTCAACCAATACGTGCGACATTACCGATCCTCTACACTCAACAGATACGTGTAATGCCATATTATGATCTCTCCCTTTCGGAGTCAAGTCAAAATCGGTAAAGCCCAAGCTGTGGCCTGCATTCACATGTGCCAGCACTCCTTCCAGCTGATTTACGGAGACATCCTGGGGTACAAAAGAAGTGTCCAAGACTTTCAGCAAAGCATTTCTGTGAGCTTCCGAACACAACAGCAATGACAGGATAGATATTTTGGACGGTGTCTGCTGCAGATGCTCCACAATTTTATAATCACTTTTTCGAATTAAGCGCATGAATTCTTCTACATCCTTCGATGCTGCTTCTTTTTCACTTGCTTGTACCGGAACATTTTCAACTGCTTTCCCTTTTCCTTTCGCTAGTCTTTCAGCCTCCACTTCAGGAGATATAAAGATCCTGCCACTCCTCGTCATGCCTCCTGAGCCCACAACATTATCCACAATCTCCACTGGCTGTTTGTTAACGTCAATCTTTATCCCATCACAATACACCTCTAACCCATATGACCATGGGACTGCTTTCGTGTTCTCGTACGGGATCGGCCCGGCTTTAGTTATGGTAATCGGTGGTCGCTGAGTTGGTGCTGCAATAGTGATCGTCTTCCGCGGAATCGTTACCGTGGCCACATCACTCCGATTATCCACTACTGCCCCTGCAGGCTCGTCAGTTGCCGCTCGATCAAACTGCAATATACCTTCATCAATTAAAGCCTGAATGCCTTTCTTCAAATCCTCACACCCCCCAGCTAGGGTCCAACAGTCTAAGCAATATTCGTTACAACCTGGGTAAACACCTCCTTGTAACAGTCGGCTCTTTATCTCGCTCAGCGGCGTCTTCAAATCATCGACATTCATAATCAGATTCAAGCCTTCCTCAGTCAGAACGGCGTTTGCCCCATGATTAGGCATGGGTTTCTGCACTATGTTCGGACCTGCCGTTCCGAAATTGATAGTCTTATTGTCCAAAAGATCCTGCACAACATGCTTAAAAGCATGGCAACCTTCTATATCGTGGTCCGGGGCCCCAGAATGAAACTCACAGTGCCGGCTTGCATCGTAACCAAACGGTGGAGCTCCCGTTATCGGTGCCAGGGTTCTTTTCTCTACCAGGTTTAATCCCAACAATGTTTGCAACAAGTCTGCATAGGTTGAGGGAGGCTTCTCAAACACTCTTCTCGGTTTACTACCCTGGAATCTTCGCGGAGCCTGCTGTGCCCCCTGCTGAGGCTGCTGCTGCTGTTGCATTGGCTGTTGCTGAACCGGTTGTTGTTGCTGGAGTGGTTGTTGTTGATAGGGAATAGTAACACTCGACACCTGCTGCGGCTGACGATATTGACCTCTTCCCCTGCCTCGGCCTCGGCCTCGGCCTCCAAATACTGCGCTTGCCTCGCCCTGACGGCGCCCACCATAAGCTTTCCTATTACTGCCAGATGCAGTTGATTCCTCAACTTGGAACTTTCCTTGCTTAATGTTATGCTCAATCTTTTCTCCCATTAGAATCAGGTCTGAAAAACTGGCCAGAGACGTATGAAACAGCATATCATGAAACAGCCCTGTGAATGTGCCGACAAACATATCATTCATTTTCTTATCTTCCACCGGAGGACGGACCCTGGCAGCCATATCGCGCCACCTTTGCGCGTACTCTTTAAAACTCTCCCCCTTCTTCTGCGAAAGCCCGGCCAACTGGACCCGATTGGGTGCCAGGTCGCTGTTATATTTGTAGTGAGCTACAAATGCCTCTGCTAATTGCTTCCACGTCTTGATATCAGTTGGCTCCAACCCCATGTACCACTCTAGGGAAGGGCCTGATAGACTATCCTGAAAGAAATGCATTAGCATTCTTTCATCAGTTGAGTATGCAGACATCTTTCTGTAATAAGCTCGCACATGCACTTTCGGACATGTGTCTCCTTTGTACTTATCGAACGCAGGAGCTTTGAATTTAATTGGCACCCTCAAGCCAGGTACCAAGCCCATGGTTGCCATGTCCAATCCCACAGCACTCTGGTTTAAGACTCCCTTCATCTGCTCTTCCAGCATTCTTATCTTTTGGGAATCATCCATCGGCCCTTCAAAACCTCCTCCAGAGAAGGCGTCTTCCTGCTGATCCTCTTGCCACATACCATTTCCAGCCCCGTACCCATCATATGCATTATTACGTCCAGCTCTGATCTGATTCATCCCCGGACCTCGGCCTCTGTTGCCGTACCCTTGAACACCTCCAGCAGGACCAAAAGCCATAAATCCAGCACCGTTTCCGTTTCCAAAGCCTCCGTAACCCTGATTGACCATACCATAACCATCTTGCCCAAAGCCTTGAGCATTAAAACCATACTTGCCAGTGTTATCGAATCCCTGATCGTTGAATCCGAACCCAGTATTGACAAAGCCATTGCCTCCCAGATTATCTCCCAAATTGACATCACCCAGCCCAACATTATGGACAGCAGTTTCATTCCCAACTCCGACGTTACCGTTCACAGCAGCGGTAGCGTTGTTGACATTAGCAGCAGGTATATTGACCACAGGCGGAGCCACTGGCGTGGGAGTGCCGTCTCCATGAGCAGTATCAACCCGGACAGACTGATGATCTTCATTACCATGACCAGCGTTTCGAGCCAACAGAGGCTGGACCATGGCCTGCAAATTCTCCTGCCCTTTTGCTATAGCCTCCATGGTCTGCATGAAGAGGGCGAGCTTCTCGCGCACATCTTGCATCTCGTTCTGCATTTGGTCCATGATTTTCCGACAGTTGGAGCGTGTAGAATAGCGGTGCGGATGCTGATCTGCAATCCTGTTAAGTACCTGATACAGAGCAGGAAATAAGACACCATCCAAAGATTACCTGTAATGCAATATGAATATGAATGCAATGCAATGTGTCTGTGCATTAGGGAAGTTCATTCCCCCAGTTCTAGTGCGAAGGTGCCGGTGCAGTGACAGTGCTGACAATAGGAATATCGGAGCTGAATCATAGAAAGCCTCATATATTGCAGAGAGAATCAATAAGCCCAGGGTACAATATCGCTGAGAGTACAAAGAAGGCATGACCTCAACCAACAATCCTGGTGATGGTCAGCACTATGCAAATAAAGCATACAAGTTACTACATGGAACGATCAAATCCTCCCAAAAGTCTGGTACTCTTCTATCAACTTCTTGGTCTCCGGATGACTTGGTCGATCAAGCAGCCCCTCAACAAGCTGGTTTCTCCTCTTAAGGACACGGCGTACGTCTTCAGCAGTTTCTTCCCATGTTGCTTCTCCGAAGCAATCTTCTAACTTTCGCTTCTGAGACACTGCTTCATCTCTGGACTTGATTGCCTTGTTCAGGGCATGCTGGACACTATACCGGGTCATCACTTCTTCCTCACACTTCTTGATGCTAGACTTCAATTTCTCTTCGAGGTCGGAAATTTGCTGCTTCAGCTTATCTTCCCTCTTCTTATTGTTGGTGAGTGTAGCATTCCAAGTCTTATTGCAAGAAGATATCTCTCGGTGTGCTGCGTCGAGCGCCTTCTTTTTGGCTTCCAGCATGTCATGGGAGCTTCTGAACTCTTGCCCCAGACGTTCACGCTTTTTCTTTTCCTCAGTCAACTCAGCCCCTAGTCTGTTTACTAGCTCGATCTGTTGTTGGAAAGCATATACGGCCTTGTTTTTCTCACTGCGTACTTGAGCTAACTCTTGCTCTAACCCTTCATTAATCTTCATCCAGGCTTCTTTTTCTCTCACAATTTGCTCATAGACTTCCCTAGAAACAGTAGTTGGCTCCGCTACCGGAATAGGAACAAGGATTGGTACATCTGGAAATGGCATTAATAACTGACTAGCCCTCTCATGAATCCAAACTCTATAAGATGCATAGGCCTGGCAATCGTTCTTTCCTAACAACGGCTTCCCTCTGCGGTTAATACGCGTCCAGGCATGTTGCAACTTGGCTAATAACTCCCCCTTCAAATCCCCTGTGAAGTACAGAGATTCCTGTACTTCTTCCTCCTGAGGTGGATTCTTCAGTGCATATCCGAACTGGCGAATGAATAGAGAAGGGTTGTAATTGATACACCCTTTTCTTCCGATCAACGGCACATTAGGGTACCCAGAACAACTGAAGATGAGCTCAGATCCCAACAGGTCTCGATCAAACCACACAATGTCTTCCGACGATAGCCTCATCAGGCGCTCCGGCCAACCAACTGGGACTGTAGTCTCTGCAACCGATCCTCTCTTAGGAAGGTGACTCTCAAACCACATACTCAACAAAGGCACACACAGATGAACATTCTTCCCTCTTCCCTTCTCATTCTTATAATGCGGTGAGTGGTAGAGATCTCCGAGTAAGGTAGGTACCGGATTACCAGCGGCAAACAAGTAGAAAGCATCAAAGTCCACAAAATCCGGTATGTTGGGGAACAGTACTATGCCATAAATGCACAAGGCCAACACAGCATTGAAAGCAACCCAGCACCCGCTCTTGGCATACTCTTGGGCTTTACCAACTAAGAACTGGAGTGAGAAGCCTAGAACTCCACGGGAAACAGTAGTCACAAGTTCAGAAGCATCAACATGTAAGGCTTTTGCCAATTCCTCCGGCTTGGGTTTGGCGCCATAATGAATGAATGGAACCTGGTTCTGCACGGGCAGCTCAACATACTCAGCGTATTCTTCCAGGGTTGGTCCCATGATAAAGTCAGAGAACGTAAAGCACCTCAAAGCAGGGTCGTAGAATTGCATCAAAGCATACAGCCCATCTAACTCTACCTCTGTAGGTTTGCACACCAATCTCAATAATCTACCATAGCTCATCCGGAAGCTCCTACGAACACCCTCATCAGCAAGAGAGATCAACCCCAGTAAAGGAACAATATCAGGAGTAGGCAATTTGTAAGCAACCGTTCTCCTTAAGCTAGTCATGATCAAACACTCAGAAGTCTGGGCACTAGAACTAGGGAAATGCAAATGCACCTGCAGCACAGACACACGTTAGTGAAATGCAAATGGTAATGGATATGCAGGCAATGCAATGCAAGTAACATGCAACAGGGACCAAAGCTGTAGCTGAATAGCCTGAACCCAATCAAGAAAGGTCTCAGATAGACCATCCAGAAGTCCTCAAGCCCTGGTCTCAGATAGACCTAAAATAACACTCCAACACTGGTCTCTGACAGACCTCAAACCATAACTCCAACTGATCTCTGGTAGACCTCAAATCACATCTCTAATTGGTCTCTGACAGACCTCAGAACACATCTCCAAATGGTCTCTGACAGACCTCATAACTCTCCAAATGGTCTCTGACAGACCTCATAACTCTCCATAAATACCCAGGATCTCTGATCAAGAAATAACCGGTATCTGAAGGTCTGGTTACCTGCATAACCCCAAATCCCCTCACAGGTGGGTGGCCCTATAACTGGCACAAGGTACGGCATCCTATGCGGTCATTGGCGTCACAGACTTTCAGGGTTGATGATACGATTCCCAGAAGGAGTGACATCATCAATTCCTGAAGAGGCCTCACTTAGCCAACTTCCAAATGATCGGTCCCCAGAGTCGACAATCCCACTAACCAGCAACCCACGCCAACCAAAGGAAGGGGCAGGAGGCCAACCAGAGGAACCTCGTCTGAGTGTAGATTTCATGGGACACCAAAGCAAGCAAAGCAAGCGGGCGCCCACTAATTTCTACTCTAATTCTAGGTGCACTCAAGCCCAGGTCCGGCTTATCTCTCAATATCAGAACACCCGTCACACCCCAGATACAGCAACAATAATCAATATATAAAGCTGAAAATACAAGGTTAGAAATATAAAATAACTCCATACAAAATCCTCGACGGGAAAACAAGCGTTAGGATTGACTCTCTCAAGGGACGTTGGATCCCAAATGCATAAGAACCATCGCAGTCCTTAGCAGCCAGGGGACGTTGGATCCCCAGCAGAGTCGCCAGCTGTCGCTACTGCGAAAATCGGCGCCGGCTGAACAGAAGAGTCGCCACCGTGCGTTATTTATCCCACGGGAGGGAAAGGAAACGCTCAGAGTAAACCTCGCACAACACGGGAAAGGTATGGTCGTCGCAACCAAAACCTGGATTCGGGAGTCGGTTACGCAAGGGGAAGGTATTAGCACCCCTCACATCCGTCGTACTCGACGGGATCCACGCTTGTTTTCGGGTATGGATTGTTATTCTATCTACTCTAAAGGTCAGGGGTTAAAAGAGAATGAAAATAAAATGACTCGGCAAAGTATCGCACTTTATGCCTACGTATTCCCGCCTGGAACGAGAAATCAGAGTCAACGTAGTTCGCCTACCTACGGGAAAGGAGGGGAAGGTTGCTCGCTAGGATATCGCATCCTATGCCTACGTACTTTCATACAGCATGAAAGATCAGAGCAAACGTAGTTCGGGCCACGTACGACACAAGCTTGTCTTGGTTGATTTTATTCTTTCTGAAAAAAGGTTTTCTGATTAGCGGTCCAAGCGGACAAAAATGACGTTTTGGTGAGTTCACATTCTTTTACGGAAGAAGTGTCTTTTATTGTGTTTAAAATCTTTATGTGTTTTTCTGTTTGTTTTGAGAAAGAAAGAGACAGAACTCTAACCTACGGTTGCGAAGGGAAACAAACTAACCTAATGTTATCATGCATGGGTTAAGACCTAGTGTCTATCATGCTCCTCTCCTGCACAGAGAGAAACAGAGATCCTACGGGATAGGCAGAAACAGAAACAATATCAAATATATACAGTAAAACAGTAAAATGCATGGATGCAACAGTACAAGCGAGGCAAGGGAGTCCCACTCAACCTCGAACCTAGAAAACAATAGGCAAAAGTGAACAGACTTCACTTTCAACCCAACAGGGTAAACAGCACACAATACAGTCCAGAAAACCAATCAATACATCAGCAATAAAATACAACAGCAAAAGAAACAACATCAGCAGCTCTGAATCAACATCTGGCTTCAAGTAATCTCCAATCAGCTACAGGCTTCAACAAGCATCAATCTCCATCTTCATGACCTTCAGGCAAGGGCTTTGATCATCAGTCTTCTATCTGCAATGGCTTTTCTTTAAGCTCAAACCTCCAGGATGAGGGATTAGTCACAAGAGTGAATTGGGTGTTAAGCAATCAGTTGACTACCAAGGGTGGTGAACAGACTGCTTCTAACACAAGAGACATTTTATCTCAAGAGTTCTATCTCATAGACACTATCACCAAGCCTTCCAAAGGAAGGGGGTGAGTGTCTTAGAGAGACTCTGAATCACAGAGAAGAATGGATGCAGACAAGGCAATCCATGTTTGAGAAACAAGCTTTCTAACCTAGAGCTCTGCCTAGCTCCTAAACCCTAGTCTCCTCAGCATCTGCTAGCAAGAATCTTCTCTTCAACTCTGGCAGTTGATCTTCAACATCTGGATCTCCAGTGGCCTTCATCTTCTCAAGTCTTCAGCTCTCCTAAGTCCCCAGACAATCCCAATACCCAAGCAAGCAAGCAATAATCCCCAGAGGGCACACCACACCAGTCAATCAGATATATACAGAGTATTAATAGCAGTAGGGGAATCCTGACTTTTTCTAAGGGGTCTGATAACTACCCATAGCCCCTATAGTCCCATAACTAAACTAGTCAAACCCTAAGTCCTAAGGGAAAGAATCAAACTTCCTAAGTCATCACCTAAAAAACCCTAATTTGTTTATGTTGTTCACACCTACATTAAGCACCTAAATTTAATTTCTAAAAATGGGAACTAAATTGAATCTACAAGTTCAATATCTAATCTAAACAACCTAAAAAGAATGAACAAAAAATATTAAAGCATTTAATAGAACAAAAATTAACAAAATCATGCATGAAATGAAACTACTTAAAATGACATTTATTTAGAAAATATGGAAAAAATATCAAATAAAAATGAAAATGCAATTTTATTTAATGACAATTTTCTACACATCCTAATGAAAATGATGTAAAAAGAATGAATTGAAAATGATTTTTTATGTATTTATTATGAATTAATGAAAATGCATAAAAAAAATTAAAGAATATAAAAGAAAGTAATGAAATAAAGGGAGGGGGTTTGTTCAGCAAGCGCGCTCAGTTCAAAATCCAGTGGGCCAGGCAACAGGGGGTGCGCGTAGCACTTTGGCATTAGGCCCAGAACCACTCAGCAACAATGGAAAATAAAAACAGCGCAGGGGGTGAAAATAGCATAGGATACCACGTTCAAATTCATAGTGGGCTCATTACTGGGGGTGGGGATAGCACAGCACTTAGGCCCGCCCGTTTCAATTAATGAAACGGTGCGTTTAGGGCACCAACGCTTCCCTCCAAAATCAGAATCAAACAAGAGCCACACGATGGGCTTCTGAGTCAAAGGTCTAACACCAAACGGACGCTCCAGATTTCGTCTCCTACCTTAGATCATCTAGGGTTTCTGAAACCCTCACGCGCATGCCATGAACGTCCAAGTTCAAGCTCTCGGTTCTCTCTCTCCAGACCATGAAACGCCACGCTATAAACATGAAAAACATTCTAAATCTCTCCCTCTATAAGCCTATGGTCTTTGTCTGCTTTGAAACTCAACCAATCAATAAACCCGATAGCAACAAGTTCTGGTCACCATGGAAATACTCTGCAACTTACCAACACAATTCTCCATCAAACCTAGACTAATCTCTTCCATGACTAATGGTGATCATCCTGCGCTAACAACCTAATATTATAATGCACTATGCTGCAAGTTCCAAGCCCTAACAGTTTTGTACACCTGCTAACAATCATCACTAAACTACTCCAAACTCATCCTAATTGCTCTACTAACATCCTACATCATATCTAAACTAACAAAATCATGCTAAACTAACTAATTCAAGCTGTGGCAGAGAAAATGCACCTGGTGTAAAATCTTGTGGATGATGATGAAACTTGTGGATCTAAGAGTCTTGATGCTTGGATCTTGATCTACAATTGATCTATTTGATTCTGTTTGCAACACTTGAATGAAACTTGGCTTGAATTGTGCTATCAACTTGAAACTTCAATTTTGATGTTGATGATTATAGTGCTCGAAAATGGATTGATCACACCTTGTTCTTGGTTGAATTCTGATCTATGATGATGAATCAGTATAATGAAGTTGATTTTGATGATGATTGGTGAAGAATTTGAGGAATTGAAGTGAAAATGCAATGAGAAAGAATGAGAGAATTTGGGAAATTCTTGGTGAAAAATGAGTCCAACCCTTGATCAATCTTCATTTCATGAATATATAGTGTTCAATGGTAACTTCTAGATCCCTCTTACACATTCCCTTGCCTTCCAACTTTGATTCATTTTGGCTATGTTTCTTAAAATGCAAGTAACCAAGGATAACTTTGAAATCTTCCACTAAACTCAAAAAAGTGCTTGAACCATTGTCTTTAGAATGTCTTTTCCATTCAAGATCATATATTGTAAGTCTCCATTTGGACTTATAAATCTCTCAAACCATTTTTCATTTTGACTTTATTCAAATTATAAGCCATTTTAGTTCAAATTTGGACCAATCATGCAACTTCATGCTATGAGCTTTTCCAACAATTTGTGACCTTCTTTCTAGACTTAAAATCACATTTGGAGCAAGTTTGATGTTGTAAGTTTTTCCATTTGAGGCCTCCTTGTATGAGTTTTGGACATAGGTTAAAATGACCTGTAATTCACAAATGCCCAAAATACCCTTTGCTTGCCAAGACCATAAGTTGAGTTCCACACATCATATGAGAGCATGCTATACCATTATAGAAAGATAAGACAATGAGGAACAATTCTTATGTTGACCAAGAATTCATTTGAAATCTCCTTGAGGGGTAAAAATTGCTTGGAAGTCAAGTCACTTTCACAGACAAAATTTCAGATACCTCAGATGACCTGTAACTTGCAAGGACCATAACTTGAGTTCTATAAATCTCCTTGATGTCTTCCACCACTCAAATTAAAGGTCTTGAGATCCTCTACAAGTTTCATGTTGGCCAAGAAGCCATTTGAAGCTAGCATTTTGACTTATCTTGTTTGGAAATTTGACCTAAACTAGGGGATTTTACACAGAAACCCTAATTTAGAAACTCCTCTTCTCCTTGATTTCTCTTGAATTCTTCTTGGCATATCTCCATATCCTTCTTTATATGTCCAATGATGAACCCCACCTTTCTCCAATAGCCTTGAATGCTCCTTAAGTCAGTCAATTGACCTAGGGTTGACCTAGGGTTGACCCAGATGAAACCCTAGTTGACTGCCTTCAGCTATAGCTCTTGTGCTCTCATCAATGACTTGTCTCCTTCTTCAAATGACTTTCTAAGTCTCTCATAATGTCTAGATACTCTCCATGCCTTCAACTCACAGCTCACAACTCTCTTGTTGACCCTCAGATACCTCAGCTAGGAGATGGACTCAAGGCTTGATCTGCTGAACTCTTTGCTTTCAAATTCTTTCCTGATGACTTGAATGAGATTGAATTGGGATAATATCCTCTTGATAGGCTTCTAGAGATGAGAATAATGATTGGTCCCCTGTTGAATGACTTGCTATGCTTATGCTATGCAGATGGTTAGTCTATGTACATGACTCTATATGCAAATGCTAATGACATTGAAACATGAACCCAAGGAATAAGGTTGAGCAAATTTTAGGGTGCAACACTATTCTAGCAGGATAATCATACATGGTCTTTACTCGCATCGTATCCACTCCCCTAACACTGTTCTTAGATTGATTTATAAGTCTTTATTTAATTGTTATATTACTCTGCTACCAAACAAACCACTAGATCTTTTGTTCCTTTGAATCCTAAAAATCCCGTTAATTACTACGCAGTCCTCGAGATCGATACTTGGGACTTTTCCTTTATTACTACAATCGGTAGAAATAGTACACTTGCTATTTTCCCGATCAAGTTTTTGGCGCCGTTGCCGGGGACTGCCAAATTAACATTGTTTTTAGAATCCAAAAGAAATTTTGTTGCTCTGCGACTAAAATTTTATTATTCGCTGCATTTTTTCTCTGCTTGTATTATCTAACGTTTGTCTAATTGTGTATGCGAGGTCAGGCCTCAACTAAATATTCTTTTGATACAGAACCAGAACGAGCGTTACACGAAAGACGGAGAATAGCTAAAGTTAAAAGACTGGAAGAAATAGAAGAAATTATATCTGTGCAGAGCGACTCCGAAGAGAGAGAGACAACACCTGAAACTGTTCAAATGGATGGAAATCCACCTCAGCCTGAAAGACTGCTAGGAGACTATGGAGGGGCCAATGCTCAACCAAATCGGATGACCATTGTGAATCAACCGGTGAATGTTGCGCATTTTCAGCTACACCCTTCCACCATCCGTCAGTTGGAGAGCAAGCCGTTCGCCGGAAGAATCAACGAAGATGCAAATAAACATCTTCAGAGATTCCTTACGACCACCACCTCGTTGAAGATAGAAGGACATTCCGAAGAGGCCAAGAGATTGGTTATGTTCCCGTTCACACTCACTGATGATGCGGAAGAATGGTTTTACTCGCTTCCAGCTAGGAGTATCACAACATGGCAAGAGATGGAAACTGCGTTCCTGAATGAGTATTTCCCTGCTTCAGTGTTTATCCGAAAAAGATATGACATTGTCAACTTCAAGCAAAAAGAAGGAGAATCTTTAGGGGATGCATATAAGCGGTTTAAGAGGTGTCTGACAGCATGTCCTACTCATAACATGGACGCCACTGAGCAGATGCAAAACTTTGTGAATGGATTACGACTCAAAACGAAACAGCTCATAGACACTGCAGCCGGTGGCTCAACCAACTTCTCAACGGCCACGGGTATCAAAAGGATCATAGAAGCAATTGCCGCTAACGAGCACCTTGAGTTGTATGATCGCACGGTAAACCAACCGGAAGGTAAGATTGATTTGAAGCTGGCAGACCAGGTTGTTAAAATGGAGGATCAGATTACCGCTGAGGTAGAGAGAAGGTTAAAGAAAATGAATGTAGAAACGCAGACAGTGGCACAGGTTGAACCAGTTCAAGCAGCACCTTGTGAAATATGCGGTGGACCACACTTTACCGTGCATTGTGTAGCAACTCAAGAGCAGGTGGAACAGATTAATATGTTGAGGCAGAACAATCCCTACGCCAACACATATAATCCTGGTTGGAAAAATCACCCCAATTTTTCATGGAAAGATCAACAAGGAAATGTACAAAAACCGGTTCAAGGCCAACAACCGTATCAACCTCAGTAACAACAGTACCAGCAGACACCGTACCAACCTCAATATCAACAACAAGCGCCTAGAAAAGCTGATTGGGAAGTAGCCATTGAGAAAATGGCCGCCCAAAGTTCTCAATTTCAAGAAGAGACAAGGAGCAACTTCAGGAATGCTGGAGCATCCATTAAAAATCTTGAAGTACAAATGAGTCAAATTGCTCAACAGCTAGCGAGTTCGCAAGCGCCGGGTACACTTCCAAGTGCCACAGTACCAAATCCGAAGGATCACCACCAAATTAAGGCGGTAGTGACAAGAAGTGGAAAATCCAAGGAAGTAGAAGAAGAGGAAACGGAACTAAATGATCAGATGATTGAGGTTGAGCTGTAAATTAAAGAAAATGAAGTGGTTGAGGAAGAAGTGGTGACACCGGTACCGGTAACTAAAGAAAAAGTGGTGGAACCGAAACCGGTGATCAAGCTGCCATACCCCTCAAGAAATAAAAAGAAAGGACAGCAAGAGAAGAATTTCGAGAAATTCCTTGAACTGTTTAAAAAGTTAGAGCTGAACATTCCGTTGTTGGAGGCACTAGAACAAATGCCCACCTATGCCAAATTCATGAAGGACATCATTGCTAAGAAGCGGACTAGTGAGTCCGAACCTGTTATTCTAACGGAAACTTGTAGTACTATTTTGCAGGGTCTAAAGATTCCGGTGAAGAAGAAAGACACTGGAGCTGTTACTATTCCATGCACTATTGGCAATAGGTCATTCAACCGAGCTTTAATTGATTTGGGATCAAGTATTAGCCTCATGCCCTTGTCTATCTACAAAAAGTTGGATATTGGTGCGGTTCAAGACACTCGGATGACTCTCCAATTTGCTGATCATTCGGTTAAGCGGCCGTATGGAGTGGTTCAAGATGTTCTGGTTAAGGTAGATAAATTTGTGTTTCCGGTTGATTTTGTGATACTAGAGATGCCGGAAGATGAAGAAATGCCGTTAATTTTGGGTCGTCCATTCTTGGAAATCGGGAGAGTCATGATAGATATGGAAGGCGGCACCCTGACCTTGAAGGTATATGACAAGGAGTTAAAAATTGATGTTAGTAATACCATGAAGCATAAACAGGATCTTGGCACAAGTAGCAACATACAAGTGCTAGAACAAGTTGTGAAGAGCGAACATTTGGAGAGTGTGACCCAACTGCCCCTTGAGAGAGTGTTAAGCATGTCAATTTTTAAGGAAGATAAAGAAGTGGAAGAGAATGACATGGAAGTAGTTGAAATGTTGGAAACTCGACCATTCCAAAGGGGATCCCGACCACACCAATGGGAGGACTTACGGCAACCTATAGCGCTGGAAGGTAATGATGAAAAGCCTAAAGGTTCAGAATTGAAACAACTGCCGGAAAATCTCAAATATGTTTTTCTAGACACCGAGGAAAAGTGTCCAGCCATTATCAGCTCTAGTTTGAAAAGTGTCCAAGAGAAACAACTGATTGGGGTTCTTAAAAAATTTAAGAGTGCTATTGGCTGGAAAATCGAAGACCTCAAGGGTATAAGTCCTACAGTTTGCATGCACAAAATCCTTATGGAGAAGGACCACAAACCGGTTGTGCAGCCCCAGAGAAGACTGAACCCCGTTATGAAGGAAGTCGTAAGAAAGGAAGTGGTGAAATTGTTGGATGCTGGACTTATCTATCCCATATCGGACAGTTCATGGGTAAGCCCTGTTCACGTGGTGCCCAAGAAAGGAGGTACAACTGTGGTGACTAATGACAAGAATGAGTTGATTCCTACGCGTACAGTCACTGGTTGGAGGGTATGCATTGATTATAGGAGACTTAATTTGGCCACCCGAAAAGATCACTTTCCATTGCCCTTTATTGATCAGATGCTAGAAAGATTGACTGGGCACGATTACTATTGTTTTCTAGATGGATACTCCAGATACAACCAAATCGCGGTTGCGCCGGAGGATCAAGAGAAGACAACCTTCACATGCTCGTACGGAGTTTTTGCTTATAGGAGGATGCCATTCGGGTTATGTAATGCCCCAACAACATTTCAAAGATGCATGACTTCTATTTTTGCGGATATGCTTGAGAAACATATGGAAGTAGTCATGGATGATTTTTCGGTTTTTGGGTCCTCATTTGATAATTGTTTAACTAACCTGTCACTTGTTTTGCAGAGATGTCAGGAAAGTAACTTGATCCTAAATTGGGAAAAATGTCATTTCATGGTAAGAGAGGGCATTGTCCTTGGTCACAAAATCTCACACAAAGGGATCGAAGTCGATCAAGCAAAAGTGGAAGTAATATCCAAGTTACCACCACCCGTGAACGAGAAAGGTATCCGAAGCTTCTTGGGTCACGCAGGCTTCTACCGCAGGTTCATAAGAGACTTCTCCAAGATAGCTAAACTGTTGACGTCCTTGTTAGTCAAGGACACAACGTTTGTGTTCAATAAGGAGTGTGCTAACACATTCGAAAACCTGAAAAATAAGTTAGTGTCAGCACCAATTGTGATGGCCCCAGATTGGTCGTTGCCGTTTGAGATCATGTGTGACGCCAGTGACATCGTTGTGGGGGTTGTATTGGGGAAGCGGAAAGAGAAGCTTTTACATGTTATTTACTATGCGAGTCACGTTTTGAATCCGGCACAGATGAATTACACAACTACCGAGAAGGAGTTACTAGCGGTGGTGTATGCCTTTGAAAATTTAGGCAATATCTGTTGGGTTCTAAAGTGATTGTTTATACTGACCATGCTGCGTTAAAATATCTTTTTGCTAAGCAGGAGTCAAAGCCTAGGCTGTTGAGATGGATCCTACTTCTCCAAGAATTCGATGTGGAGATTCATGATAAGAGAAGATGTGAAAATACTGTAGCTGATCACCTCTCGCGAATGTCACCGATTGAAGAAAACGAGGAAAAGCGTCCGATAAAGGATGAGTTTGCTGATGAACACATCCTAGTTATTCATGGTGTTCCTTGGTTTGCGGATTACGCCAACTATTTGGTCGGGGGTCTAATACCTGACGATTTTGATTCTAACAAACGAAAAAAGTTTGTTCATGACTGCAGGTTTTACTTATGGGATGACCCGTTTCTTTACCAGAAAGGGGTGGATGGACTGATCAGACGATGCGTTCCGGAAAACGAGCAAAGGAAGGTGCTCGAAGCATGTCATAATTTAGATTATGGAGGGCATTTCAGTGGCGACCGCACCGCAGCCAAAGTCCTCCAATCGGGGTTGTATTGGCCGTCTTTGTTCAAGGATGCCCAGAACGTAGTTAAGGAATGCGACAGATGTCAACGGACTGGAAATATCTCGAAAAGAAACCAGATGCCGCAAAATTCCATGTTAGAAGTAGAGTTGTATGATGTTTGAGGGATTGACTTTATGGGACCATTCCCACCATCATTTGGAAAACACTATATACTGGTGGCAGTTGACTATGTTTCGAAGTGGGTAGAAGCAGTGGCACTACCAACAAATGATGCTAAGGTAGTGGTCAGGTTTCTGAAGGAAAACATATTTTCGCGGTTTGGAGTACCAAGGGCCCTTATAAGTGATGAAGGAACTCACTTCCTGAATCATCTCATGGAAAAGTTACTCCTTAAGTATAATGTGAAGCACAAAATATCTACTCCGTACCATCCTCAAACCAACGGGAAAGCCGAGGTGTCAAATCGACAACTCAAACAAATATTAGAGAAAACAGTGCGTGCCTCCCGTAAAGACTGGGCAGTAAAGCTGGACGACGCTCTCTGGGCGTATCGCACTGCATACAAAACACCCATTGGTATGTCCCCTTACCAACTGGTCTATGGTAAAGCTTGCCATCTGCCTCTAGAGTTAGAACACAAGGCATTATGGGCATCAAAAGTCCTTAACCTAGACCTCACCAAAGCAGGAGAGTCTAGAACTCTCCAACTCCACGAGCTAGAGGAATTCAGGAATCAGGCATATGAGAATGCCAAAATTTACAAAGATCAAGCAAAGAAATGGCATGATCGACGAATTCAGAAGAAAGAATTTCGGGAAGGACAATTAGTATTGTTGTACAACTCCCGGCTGAAACTCTTTCCAGGAAAGCTTAAATCAAAATGGTCAGGACCATTTGTAGTACATAAGGCGTTTCAACACGGAGCAGTCGAGCTGAAAAATCCAGCAAATGGAGACATTTTTAAAGTAAATGGTCAGCGTCTGAAACCTTACTACGAGGGACAGCAGAAAGATCGAAACGATGTCGTTCATCTCACATGATACGATGAAGGACCGTCGAGCCAGGCGACGTAAAACGAAGCGCTTCGTGGGAGGCAACTCACGTATTTTACACTCACGCTTTCATTTTTTTTTTTTTTTGTTTTAACAGGTTTTGATTAACTCGAGGTTCATCGGTGAAAGAAGATTGTCGGAGACCAGAGGAGAGGAAAATTTTTGAAAAACAGCACCCTGACATGGGTGGCCGTGTTACACAACACGGGCCGTGTCAGGCCTAGCATATCAGGGCTGAAAAACTTGAAAAAAAGGTGGAGTCAGTGGTGCAACACGGCCCGTGTTGCAGGTGCGTGGTTTTGAAAAATAAATAAATAATATAGGAGGTGCAACACGGGTGCCCGTGTTGCAGGTGCGTGGTTTTGAAAAAAAATATGATACAGGAGGTGCAACACGGGTGCCCGTGTTGTGCTACACGACCCGTGTTGCAAGGCACGCAGTCACTAATCATGTTTTACCAAGTGGGGCCCACCTGCTTTACTCCCCACTTATCATTAGTAACCACCCATTTCTTATCATTGTTCCCTATCACTTCATCTCCCTTCTTCTTCTCCCTCACAAAACCCTTAGCCTCCATAGCCTTCTCTCCAAAAAGCTTCCATATCCACCACACCCACTCATCGGAAACACTTCCGCCCTTCACAAAAAACGTTCTACTCATCCTTGTGCTCATTTCTACGGTTGTGTTTTTCACTAACAGTGATTTCGAAATTTTTCGAACTATCTGTGTTGTTTGTGTTTTGCAGGATTAATAATGCCTCCTCGTAGAGACACAAGAAAAGCAGTGGCGGAAACTTCGCGCCCCAGAAAGAGAGCACACCGTATGGCGAATCCTCACGGCATACTCTTTGAAGACCCGGATCATCAGAAGAAATACTCCAACATCATCAAGCGTAAGCTCACTCCCACAAGGTATATCTGTAACACTACGCTTGATAATCTAGGGCTGAGAGTAGAAGTCCATAGGATGTTTCACACTCTGGGTATGCTAGAATATATGCAATTGGAAGCGCCGACTTATGAGCGCATAACTGTTGAATTCTTGAGTACTTTAGAATTTCAGTTAAAGCACAGGTGGACAGGTGTGGAGGAAGAATATTATGGTACATTTAGGTTTCGGCTATTTGATACTGACCATAGCCTGACAATAGCCGAATTGGGAGATATTCTGAAGCTTCCCAATTTTGGACCTGGAGCCCCTCCGGGAAATTTTAGTGCAGGGGACTTCTGGAAGGCTATTACAGGCAGAACTGATTATGTCGCTAAGGCGGCAAAAGCCTCGTGTATCCATAACCCATGTTTCAGGTACGCTCAAAAAGGGCTGGCCTATACACTGTTCGGCAGGGGTGACAGCACAGGAGTGGCGACTCAGAGGGAGTTGTACTTCATATATGGCATGGCAAATCAAGAACTCATTAATGTGGCTGCCTTTGCAGCTGACCACCTGAAGAGGGTTGCGAATGCAACTTCCGGCGAAATAAGTGTAGGCGGTATGATTACTCAAATTGCAAATCACTTTGGCCACGGTGCCCTCTTGAGAGAGGAACCCACTGTTGCAGGTAAGACAAAGATAGATCTTGCCACACTGACTGCCCAAGGTATGATTCGAGTCTTTGATAATTACTACTCCTTGGTAAGCCGAAACAATCATCTCCTCGCTTTACCTACCCCTGACTTTATTAGTATTCAAAATGTGAATAACTGGCTATATGAGAGCACAATGCAGGATGAAGAAGACCAATTTTATGATGGTACAGGTACATAATTCTTTGAGGATGAAGGAGATCAGGTAGAAGAAGCTCCTATACCGCCTACTCGAGTCTCACCCCATCAGGAGTCCGGCTCCGGCTCTTGGAGCTTATCTAAAAAAGAATGGGATTGGATGGAGAGTGAGATGTGTCATCTCTGAAGTGAGCAAACAAGGCAAGGCGATGAGCAAACAAGACAAGGGAACGAACAAATCCGACAAGGCAGGTTGATCGGTGAAATGCACGAATGGATGCGGCAGATGATGCTGCGCGACCAACCTCCGCAACCATGAACTCTGTGAGTCCTCTGCTACTAATGTTCCAACAGTGAGGACACTGTTGAATCCTAGTGTGGGGGTATTTTATTTGTGTTTTTATGTTATTTGTTTATGTTATTTGTGTGTTTTCATTTCTGTTTTAGTTATTTGGTTGTTTAATTTTCAGTGTTAGTTTTTCAGTGTTAGTTTGAAAGCATGATAGCAAGTCCACAGGAAAACCCCCAGACATTGAGCTAATAAAATTAATAATATTGTTGGTTTGGGGAACTGTTTGGTGGAGATGTCGGTGAGTGAGGTAATGAGAAAGTATATAGAATACTCAGAAAAGAACTGTGAGGATGAAATCGGAACAATCTTGAGAGATAGGTAAAAGGCAAACACCCTGGGTTTCCCGAATAGGAACGAGTTCGACGTGTAGATTTGTACCATAGTGCTTTAATCTGAGAAGTACCCCTGAGTAGTTTATTTTGACAATCAGGTTTCATCAATAAGAATCGTGTGTGCAAGGTTAACGAAAAATATTGAGCTAAGGCACAGAGAAAGAAAAAAAAAAAACAAACAAAAAGGTGCAATTAGGCGACTAATCCTTCTAAGTTGGGTAACCCTCACCCGGTTATTCAGCCCAACGGCGGTCGAACCTAAAAGCCATTCAAAAAGAATAACAGTGCCAGAAAAAGAAAAATGTCGTTGATGAATCTTGTGCACACGAAGAAAATAAAAAAAAAAACGTTATAGTGATTGTCCGAATGAAAGGGAGGAAAATCGAAAAAGAAGACTTAAGTACAAAGCATAGTCGGAGAGGTTACCCATAGGGAGACTGAGGTCTGTGGTTTACCGCAGTCTAGTGTTTGCATGTTACCTGTTTTGAGGGAAAAGCCGAGATTAATCCTAGTGGGACTTGGAATGAGAAGTTCAAGTATGAGTATCATCACCGTAACTCACATTTCTATGGACGGTTCCGTTATGAAATAGATATTAAGTTCGGTTTGGCGAGCTTTTTGCTTGAGGACAAGCAAAAGTTCAAGTTCGGGGGAGTTTGATCGGTGGATTTCACTTGTGTTTTCAAACGCTGTTTGTTGTTATTATTCGCACCGTTTTTATCTGTTTTCGAAGCTTTAGTTGTTATTATCTGAATTACTCGTAGTTGTTTGTCTTCAAGTATTATTTTGAAGTTTGTATTACTTTTTCCGCTGGTGCGTTTGATTCGGTTTCTTTTAGTGTGTTTTTGGCAGGAATGGATAGCATGACAGTCGCACCGCTTTCGGAGGCAAAGAAAAGTCGGAAAAGGGAAGTCAGAGCCACAACACGGGTACACGTGTTGCACAACACGGCCCGTGTCATGGAGGACACAGTTGGCAGACACGGGTAGACCAAAGCAGAAGAAAATGGGAAACAGACGTACAACACGGGTGCCCGTGTCATGCAACACGACCCGTGTTGCAGCCCTTGTAGAAGAAAACGTGCCCTGAAGGAGTCAGCAGCCTGACACGGCCACCCGTGTTGCACAACACGACCCGTGTCAGGGCCACTGAGAGTGAAATTGTTATATTTTCTGATTTTTTGCTGTCAGACCTATTTCGAAGAGCATTTGAGACATTTCGCGATGTAATTTGAATTTAGATATAAGAGCCACTTTTTAGAAAGTAGGAGACACTTTTGAATTGATATTAGGATTGACAACTGAGAGGAGAATTCTTCTGGAGAAAGGGGTCGATCAAAAGTGAAAGCAATTGATGATTCAAGGGATCCAACTCGAATTGTAATGATCTTCTCCTTTTCATTTCTAATTGCATTTATGTTTACAAAGAACATGAGCAGCTAAACCCCAAGTTGTTAGGGGGTGGTCCTAAGTTGCGATGTAATGACCTTTGTTTGATTATTCTATGAAAACTATGTTATTCACCTTATATATTTTATTTTGCATCAATTTTAATGCGTATTCATATTGGAAAGTAGAATTCGAATTATGCTTAGGTTTTAGTCTGGAAAGTCAACCTAACACTTTTGCAAAATAGGCTCACGGTCGATATTGCTTAGGAATGAGGATATCCCGTATCACGAATTGTATGGTCAGAACTATTGCTTGATGCTTTTCATGGACAATGAGGAATTAGTGTACATGAAACTCATCAAAGGGTTTTCATTAAGCAATTAAGAAAGACTAAATTGGCCAACTATGAATTAAGGTTAATAACTATTCTAGCAGGATAATCATACATGGTCTTTACTCGCATCGTATCCACTCCCCTAACACTGTTCTTAGATTGATTTATAAGTCTTTATTTAATTGTTATATTACTCTGCTACCAAACAAACCACTAGATCTTTTGTTCCTTTGAATCCTAAAAATCCCGTTAATTACTACGCAGTCCTCGAGATCGATACTTGGGACTTTTCCTTTATTACTACAATCGGTAGAAATAGTACACTTGCTATTTTCCCGATCAAGTTGATTAATGGAAAATCTAATAACCATGTTTTGTTATGAGTAAGGATCGTCCCAACCAATTTTTATATTTGTCGGGTTTCGATTGATATGGGAAGTTTCAGCTATATCATGTATGTATAATTATTTAATTCACTCTAGTTGACCCGTAAAGACACGATACTCTATAATAAATACAACCTATAGGGTTTTAATGGATTAAAAAAGTTATACAAAAACAAAATGATTAATGCAAAATATAAAAGTCGAGCACATATAATACAACCTCGTAAAAAATATCTTCAAGCATGTGTCATGTCCACCATATCCTTGTAACAGTCCAAACCGTCCACCCACAACTTTATGCTTGGATCTAGGAGACATATATGGGATATAAAAATCTAGAAGTTCCAAGGGTAGACCTCATGAATGAAAGCCACAATGTTATCCTTATCCTTAACCATTTGCTTTCTTTCCCCTGCCAATTGGTCTCGATCTGCTTTGACAAACATGATCCTTTCTTCATCCCTCAAGAGGTTGTTCCCGGTGACCTTATTTTCCTATAAAAAAGGATAACCCAATAATCAAAGATTAGTTTCTCTTGAGATAATGAGCAAACTTGGTGCTTTAAGTCTCCCACCTCCTGTTGATATGTACAAAGTTTTTCCTTGGCAATATCATTCTTTAAGTTAACAACATAAAGTATTTTCTATTCCTTATCAATAATAATGGTTTTTAGACTTTCAATTTTGAATGTGTAAGCATTATCCTTTCATTGGGCTTTGTCTAGGTCCATCAAAAGACATTATTCCACTAAGAAAACCTATATGTTCACGATAAACATTTCACAGTTGAAGGCCAACAACTTGTCAAAATACGATATACATTACACCATCAGAGCATGACGACCATAAGGTTATAAGATCAACTACCTTATCAATGTCGATCTTCAACATGATAATGCAAAGACCCTGAGTCGACAAAAGAAGGAAGGTAGCCACAACCGATAATATATTATCCAATTCAGCAATCTGGATAGTTCTCTCTAGAATAACACCAAGTTTACCTAAAGTTTTCCTCTTTTTGGGAATTAAGTCTATAGTATTTGAGCCCATAGTATTTTCATGATTTATGAGCTCCATAATATTTCAGGACATGAAGCTCGTTGAAATCATAAGTGATAGGCATAATAAAGAGGCAGAGACAATATTTTCCTTCCCCGTTCCCAAGTAGGAGTCCCTGATAAATCCTTGTTCCCCACCCCTAACCCAAACAAGGATGAATAATTAAACCTAGATCCTATCCCAAATGGTTTCACATATTCTTGCCCTGCCCTATTCTCACATTATAATCAATATTTTTAATTGAAATATCCTATTTCCTCAAAGCCATCATTTTTCTCGAACCCAAACAAAAATGAGCATACGTTACAAATAATAAATTTAAACAATCTTGAAAATTTTCTAAATATACATTTCAAATATTTCAAATAATAAAGTACAAATAAGTATATCAAAACATTAAGCAAATAACTAATAATATAAATCATTAAAATTAACTCATCCAAATTATCAACGAGGTGAATTAAGGGGTGGGTTAATGTATGGGTACTAGTGTTCCTATTACTCGTCCTATTCGTATCATTTGAAATTGGGGAATAACTTAAACGCAAACTTGAACCCATCAAAGTGGGTTTTCCTTGTCAAACTTGGGGTGAGTCAAGGAGGGTACCCGCAGATACAAGTTATGTTGCCATGCCTAGTAATCGAATGATATCGAATTAACAATGCTCAAAGACTGAATTCACCTCTCTCTCTGAAACTTTTTCAAGAGATTCTACGAAGACATATGAGCTGCAAAATAAGACAAGAGATTAGTAATCATCAATATAAAGATGAAAGAAACATAAAAATATACAAAGTAATAATAGAACACACTTCTTCATAGTATGAGGTAATGATTAGGGCTTAAGTGTCTATATCGGTCTTTCATTTTCACTTCACTTATTTCTTTGTCAGCAGATGATGCTTTATCAAACGAGGATGCTTTATCAGAAGAGAATAAGAATCCTTTAATCATGCTCACCTAACCCATATAACTCTCGGATAAGTCCCATTTCCCCAAGACCATTAGTCATTGGCCCAACCTTAAATGATCTTCTAACTAGTATAGTGAGAACCTCTCCCTGCAAGATTGAAATGAAGTTCCATTGAAGGTCTCCGAAATGGGACAAACACGTACCATTTTATGGCCCACCTCTATCAAGGGCATGATGAGAACATAATGATATTTGAAAGTTTTGTGAGAGTCAATGAAAGCCTAACAAAATTTCAACGATTTCTTGAAAGAGACCAGGCTTTGGGGACCCCAAGACTTTTCAATTTTCCGAACAATAGGGGAGATGTTAAAGAAGATAAGGAGATGTGTGGGAATGTTGAGATACACGTAAATATATTGGAAGACTTAGAAGTTGTTGTGTGAACTATTGATATGTGCAAGTATACATAGTCAAATAGTAGTAAGTGATGTAAAAGTAAGAGTATCGATCCCACATAGATTGTAATAACTTAAATTGATTCTTTAATTAAAACCTTGTGAATAGCCATGAGCAAATATGTAACAATAATATTGAGTTGTCACAGATTCAAGTTGAAATATAGTAAATGATAAGTAATGATGAAAAAGTTAAATAAATAATAAGAGGCATGTTAGACAATGATCCAGCTAATGAAGTTCATAATTTGTGTACGTCTAATGAGATTTTGCATGACAGACGAGGCATAAAGTGATGTAGAGGTGTATGTCCATGACATCAAGGCATATGTATTAGGTTAAGAAACAACTCTCGAGGTCTCACGATAACATTAAAACATATCTTTTTGTATCTTCTAATTCCTCTTGTGGTTGTAGTCCTTTATCTCTAAAGTGACAAATCTAGTGAATATGTCTATCATACTATTTAAAACCATATTTACTTATGGAGTCCGTTAATTAATGAATCTCTCAAGCCTTGACTAAATTTTACCTATTTTCAAGGTGATCAAGCAAAGAAACACATATATAACACTATTTCACATAGCAAAATATATCACTTCAAATCACACAATTTAAAACAAAATACTAATTTTCAATAAACTTCAAATCATGACAAGCAAATAAAATACAACAACACAAGTTCTTACATTCGAAATTTTTGAATACAAATGAAAATAAAATATAACCCTAAGTATGACACTCTACTCTTTGCAATATCTCAATCAGTTAGAGGCGAGTTCTATCACGTCAGGATGCTCAACACTTCTTCAATTGAGGGAGAGTGGAGGGAACTCTTCACTATTGGTTCAAACTTCTTCTTCCTCCTCTTCTTCTTCATTGAAATATTTTTCATAGAATTTCTCAAGTTTTCAACTTCTAAACCTCCTTTCATTTTGTCCAAGAGGGTCCTTTTATACTCTCTCACTTCTAGGGTAATGTCTATGTGTATTTAAGCCACTTAAGCAACCAGGGTTGTGGTCTTAGTTACTTCGTAAATACCAGCTAGCTTCTTTTGAACAATGACTGCTCTAATAACTGACCATTAATAAGTGTTGGTAGTAATACTCTCAATAAATTTATAACCTTTCTCATAAGATTTAGATAACAATCTTCCACTAAAAAATGCATCCAACATGTTTATGGATGACAGTACCAATCGATTGTAGAATGTTCTCAATTGAATGCAGATTGGAAGGTGTCAATGTGAGACAAGCACACTAAATATATATAATTGTAATTTTGGTAATAATTGATTTTAACAAGGCCAAAAAAATACATAAAAAATGTATATAATATTACACTTCGGCATTCTTAAATTTAATTGAATATTGATACCCTCGTCCAATAAAACAATTCCATTTAATATCATGTTATATATATATATAAAATACTTTAAATCAATTTCAATTAAAAATACGGATCCATCTATTTATGACAATATCTAAGAATTTGCTTATTAAATTATTTATAATTTAAAATATTTATATTTCTCACAACTCTCCCGATTAACCAAACCGTGAAGGCCGTGTAGACAACCGCAGAGCGTGACTTCGTATGACTATAAATCCAGCGGAGAAAGCGACACGATCTGACCTGTAAATTCAACTCATCCTTCCTTTCTATAATAACAATACTCTCTTCACTCTTCCTTCTCTACTCTCCACTCCTCTCTCTTTCATTTCTCATAAATCAAATAAAAACAAATCCTCAACAACACCTTCAATCTTTCGGATCTTGTTATCGGACTCGGATCCTCAGATCTCAACCCGCTATGCTCTTTTGATACTTCACCTCAGGTTAGTTACTAACCACTTTTCATTATAATGTATTTACTATTTTATCCTTTTATTTGATTTGTTTGCTTCTCTGTTAATACCCTAATTTGTAGCTTGGTGTGAAAGATGGATCCGAGTGGTTTTTCAGTGGTGGATGGATTTGAAGCCGTGGACCATAATGGTGTTGATTCAAATGTAGACTCTCTTGTTACTGAAATTGAAGAAAGTGTACTGGTGTTAAACGGAGATTTTGAAAATTTTGATGATGATTTGTGTATGGAAGAATTGAAAGAAGGATTGAGTGGGAAAATTGAGGGAAACAATGTTAGCATTTTGAAGGTGAGATTAGTTTAATTATACATTCCCACGCTGAATTGGTTTGTTGATTGATTTGAATGTGTTTGTGTTTTGTAAAATATAGGATGAGGATGTTGAAATCGGAGATGAAATGGAGAAATCTAGAACAGGGAACGGTCTTGTGAAGAATAAGAAAGTGAAACAACCGAGTGTTAAAGGTGTTCATAGAGGTTTGGTACGAAAGAACAGAGTTGGGAAAGATGAAGAGGTGGTAGCAGCATCTTCTGTTTCAAATGGTACCTCCACTTTAGACTCTCATCCAAGACATGCGGTTAAGAGCAGAGCGTTGAATGTCAAGCAGACTCGATTGTCCAAAGTAACGGTTACCTTTGATTGTGCTTCCTCAGTTTGTTAATTTAGCCTTTTGGATTTGTGCGATGAAATTATAGGATTGGTGTTCACTGATATTTTTTTTACAATTTCTCTCAGCACCCTGGAAAGTCTGATGCAGCATCTGAAGCACCAATGTATGAAATGCTTTTTGTATTTATTTTGAATAGTTCATTACATTTCTCTGACAAAATAATATGGTACGAAGATCCTATCATCTTAATTATTTGACGTGTGGATTGTAATTTATTGGATATAGGGAGAAGACTAGACCACAGTTAATAAAGAAAGAACCCCTTGATAATCTTCCAGGAAATGCTGAGTTATCTTCGTATCCTTTTTTTTGCGGTCAAGTTTTGGTTCTTCTTTCTTGTGAGTGGAAGGAAATAGGGAGCAAAGAGAGATTTCTGTATATGTAAATAGTAAGTTTATGGGTAAATTACATTTCACTTAGATGCTTGAATCATTTTTTTTTTTGGAGTTGTAAATGAAATGTGCTGCATTTTAGTATATTTTACATGCAAATAAGCTTCTTAGGAACATTATTGATGCATAGTTTTGAACCCTGCAACTAACTGTAGGATATCTAAAAAATGACAAGGGAGAAAACAACATTCCTAAAATATTTGTTTAAATTAAAATAGACTAAAGTAAAGTGTATTCATCTCTCCAGAGAGGGGTTGAATTTTTAAATTTAGAAGGAATGGTAGCATGATGCAAGTCTATCTTACGGGAGGAGAGTCTAACTTATTGTAATTTATTTTTGAGAATGACGTAGTTTCCGATTGTGGTTTATCGGTTCATCCTTAATCCACTTATAAGTCCAACAGCAGAAGATGGAAAGCCTCGCAGAATGGGTACAATGCCAACTTATGGATTTAGTTTCAAATGTAATGAGCGAGCTGAGAGAAGAAAAGAGGTAAATAATTATTACTTGCTTCTCCCTTTGGTTACCATGATGGTTTCCTTTGAATAAATTTGTAGTTTTAAAATAATTTCATATTTTGGTGGCCAGTTTTACTCTAAGCTCGAGGAAAGGATTCATGCAAAGGAAGTGGAGGAGAGCAATATGCAAGCAAAAACAAAGGTGATAATATATGATAGCTAGGCTGAAAACTTCCGCCAATTCCTTTTAAACATATCAACCTTTGATTTCTTTTTATAGGAGAGCCAAGAAGCTGAGATTAGGAGGCTTAGGAAAAAACTAGCATTTAAAGCAACTCCAATGCCAAGCTTCTACCAGGAACCTCCTCCTTCTCGGGTGGAATTGAAGAAGGTTAGTTTCTGTTTAATGGCATACATGGATGCCTATCTTCCTGATTGCATGCAAGCCTGCTGCGGGTAACCTGTCTAATTATTTTTTGTTTTTTATTTATTTTGAACTATAGTAACTGGGTTTCTTGTTGGCATGTCAATACCCAACTCACAAGTACACTGATGTGTACGCACCCACCCGCACACACAACTTAGCCAATCTTCTGAATTTATTTGAAAAGAGCAATATTTGCTGATCGAAGCTTCTCACTGTTTCCACTTCACTCTATCAATTGGTGTCTGTCTAATCAAATGTCTTGCTTGTTCTGAAATACTCTATTGTTAAGAATTATGGTATCCACCCATTATATAAATTCTCATTCGTGCATAGATATTAATTACTCTTCCTCGTGCTGTCTTTCTAGTCAATGCATATTGTATACATTATTTAGTTATGCTACCAAAATGTTTGTTGGGTTTAGAAATGAGATGGAAATATGGAATGTTCATGTCTTGGGTATGTTATTAACATTATAAAACATGTATATTAAAAGCAACAAAGCTGTATATTATACATAAGTTCAAAATACCACTGCATATATTAGATAGTTTTTAACTACGATTTCAATCGATGAATCTGATGGTTTATTTTATACTATTAAGGACTTCCAATTAGCATGTTGAATATTCTTTTCAGTTACCTCATTGTTCTCCATCTGGAACCTTTAGATTTGGTTTGTGCTTTGGTGGCCTGTACATATCTTGTGGGTTCTGAAATTTAGGTAGTTTTGCTATTTCTAAACTGATTTTGATATTCTATCTTATTCTATAAATGAGTAGTAGTTCTTAATTTGTTATTCTAGATGGCTTTTTACTATTTAGGCATAGGTGTGTGGTAAATTGCATCTTAGCTGTTTAACTTATGTTATCCGAATGCCACACCAACTTCACCAAAGAACTGCGTAGCTCCAGTTAGAGATGTTTAAAGTTAGCTAGTTGGTTAAACTTTATTGTCAGTGTTAGATAATTGAGCAGAACTAATAAGAACCTTTACCTCTACTGTATTTATATAGCAATGTTATGCTGGCCTAATCAAATGAACACCAATTGAAGTCGCTCGAGAACTTGTTACTGACTTTCTAAATCTAACTATAAAGTGATGTTTTTAACTTTTCATTGGGCAGTAGTTTTGACCTTTTTTTAGCTCTGAAACTGTTGATATTCTCCATGAACTTTTTCGAGTTAGCAAATTTGCTCAATATTTTTTTTATGGAAAGAGTTTGTCTATGATTTAAAAATTGAAATTCCTTTGGACTTGTGAATTTAGATACCAACTACAAGAGCAAAATCTCCCAAGCTTGGTCGTAAAAAGACTTCAACATCTTCAGAGCTAGAAGGAAACACCATAAGCAGTGCTCAACAATGTCGTTTAAATCTGGATGAGAAACTATCTCAGAATAACCCCGCCAAAGGAATTAGTCCTGTTCACCCAAAGAAGCCACAACGGAAATCTCTCCCCTCTCGACTGACTCTTGAAACTATCTCAACTGTGCGGACTCCGTCTAAGGCGGTGAATGACGAGAAAGCCTCCTTATCTAGTGTTACATCTGATGTTACTGCCTTGTCTATTGCAACAAATGAAGAGAAACTTGAAGCAGCTGCAGCTATTGAGGAGAACAATGCCGCCTTATCCGACGAGACAAGTGAAACTCCGTCTCTGAACATAGAGCCAGGTGAAGTAGAATCCCATGCGAATGGTGATATAGTCATTGCAGACAAACCACATCTCACCTTGGTACAAGAACCTATAGCAGCAGAGTATTAAGCAAGCAGCAGGAACATATAGCCAGGTGTTGCGATCAGAGCTATTGATTCGTCACGTGAATATTATAGAAGCATATGATTGAGATTATTTGACAATGAAGGCTTGCATATTTGCATTATGGTTTGTGATGTCATTTTGTCCAAATGACATTGTATCTTTTGTGTCTGCTCCCAAAGCTAGCTGGTTTTGTCCTTATGATTCTCTTTCCTCCTTGCATCATTGTATGTAATAATATAAATATTTGTCAAGTTGTTCCAGTTGAAGTTAATTTGGTATGCAACACTTGTGTCTGTTTGGTTGACATGTTAGCGAAAATTTAGAGAATGTTTACCATAAGTGGTTCCATTACATTTTGTTTAGGCCTTGCTCTGCTAAACAGTTGGCATTGCCACATGAAATTAGCTGTTTGTGTACTGGACACCACCCTGATTACTCACATTACAGCTATGCTTTCTTATGCAACAAGTTTTATTTTCACTATCATAAGTAGAAGACTCGTGCGTCCGCACGGGTTTAAGAAAAAGTATAATTTTATCGAATTTAAATTTCACAAGAAAAAGTATAATTTAAGAAAATGCATATTAAGATAAATATTTATGCAGATTTCTATTTATTTGAATCTAACTGATAGTATCTCATGTAACTTTATAAAATATTTCAATCACATTTAAAACATTATAGTAAAAGGTTGAAATACATAATTAATTAAATAAAAATCTAGTAAAAGATCTGTTGCGTCTGTATAGATAAGATTAAAATATATTTTAAATAAAAATTTTAATAAATAAAATCTCATTCTATCTAATTTTAATTCTGTTACACTAAATTTTATGATAAAGCTACACAAATGATAATTAAATCAAATATATAAATCACATAATTGAGATCAATGATTTATAAGTAAGAGTCCAAATCTATAGTTATCAACCCTAACATAATATTCTTTGGAACATAATTTTGCAGTAGCTTCACACATAACATTATGGGTAACATATAAGGCCTTTGAATGACAATTCTTGAGGATTCTGTTGTTCATGGTCACCAAAGATACAAAGAAATTGAACAAAATCACCTTCAATATTTACATGTCAAATATTTATTGCATTGCTTTGTACTGCAGATCCAAATATAGATTTCAGTAGTCTTTAACTCAAAAGTCAAAATAAATTTAAATAAATAATTAAAAAACATGTAAAATAAAATATTAATTTATTGATTGGTATCTTGCCATACTCAATTTAAGGAAGAAGAAGCAATTTTAATCTCAGAAGCCGAAAAGCGAAAGGAAGCATGGAAACAGCTAGAGCAGACAGCCAGTCTCATGTAATTGGAAATACAGCTGTTTTAGTGTCTCCTTTGATGACATAAACTGCATGCAGCTATGGAATCCCCGAGAATAACTGCATGCAGCTATGGAATCCTCGAGAATTGCAAGGAGGCATTTCGGTTTTGGATGCGAAGGTGTTACTTCTGGCAGCAAGATGTTGTTTGTGACACTGTTTTGATTAACAATCATAAAGCATATTTTCGATCAAACAGTTTTACGAAAAAAGCAGCGACCAAAAAATAATGATATGCAGTTCACGAAAACAAAGTTGTTTCTCTATAAGAAGATCAATATCCACAAACATGTTGTATAATAAACTATTTACGGAACTTGTAGAACATAGTCAATTCACACCTTTGCAATTTATTTCATGTCCGGAGTGTGTCCTGTTAAATCCATCATTATTGTGTGTCATCTTACACTCCTGTTACAATTCACATCAATAATTTTAGAAGTTTGATTAATAATAGAATCCAACAAGTGATGAAGCATTTGGAAGTTTAATACAACTTTTGTGAATATAGAAATTCAACCGATTCTTTTTTATTATCATTTCATGATATTTAATTAACATTGACAAAAAAGTAAATAAGTAAGGTATAAGATGGAGAAATCACCATCTTATAACAATCATTAGATGATAACTTTTATAAAACGCACCAGGTGATGTATAGGAACAGCAGTCAGTGATACAAATCTACCATTGATGCGACCAACAATTTCATCAACCCTTTTCCTATAACCATGTATTGCATCAACCTGTTTCCTATAACCATGTACAGTATATTTTAGTGGCCTTTGATAGTTAAAACAATACATCAATTGTATACAAAATCATTATGTGATCGATTTAAAAAATCATAGTTATCTATATAAGCCAAATTATCATGCATAATATTTTACAAGTCATCATTATCGATATCGTTTCTCTTTCTATGATTTTGAATCTATTTTGTTACAAAGTTGCTATGGTCTTGGGTATTGCTTTGTTCACAAGATACATATGAAATCATTTCATACTTCCATTAAATGTTATATTTTTATTTTTATGTATACGATCATTTCTTGCTTAGATTTTTAGTCAAAGCTACAGACAATGACTCAGTAACAAAATATTTTTAAAACACTGATCAAAATAAATTGATTTTTATACTTTGTAATAGAGTACTTAATTAGGGTGCAAAATAGCCGATATAATAAATAAGTATGTGAAACTAAATAAGGGGTGCAACGTGCACTTCATCCTAAAACTAAAATAACCGCGAGCGTTCTATCAAATAAATAAATAAATAAATAAAATCCATGACCGACACTTGAGAAGTACAAATGGTAGAGGATGTGCAAAACTGCAAACTCCTGTAGGGTGCAAAAATGCGTTTCCACTATTTTCACATAAGACATAAAATACGCAAGTCCCTATAGAAGTATCACTTGCATTTAACCATAGACAAAGATAGTATTTGCACAAACACACACGGATTCAAAATGCTGAATACCACACCCATCAAAATTTTGAGGATCTTGCACGTTTGATACTGTTTTCTCTTTATCTGTCTGTATGTTGAATCAATGTAAACACTATCCTGTATTTCCATTAACATGATTCCACCGCTGGGAGAACTGTGCCATATGCAACAGTAGCTAAATCTGCAAGTCCTGCACCATCAATAGTTAACAGCAAAAAGCATCAGAACAATAAAAGTTCCAAAGTGAATAATGTAAATAATAACCCATTACAATTACATGATAGCCGATCAAATTACACGATAAATATAAAAAGAAATAATACCCCGCCCCAATCCGGGTTTTTTAGAGTCAGTTAAATTTACTCGTTTGAATTTATTTCCGAACATAAACATTTGTACTACACTAAAGATTATGAAAACAATTTGTGACATGTCCATAAATTGTTTTTTTTTAAATTTCCATAAACCCTTCTGGATTATTTATGCGAACGGCCTCTAACTTATATGAAAACCATATGACTTTATTTTATATGTTGTTATAGAAATAACTTGTACATATACGGTTATGCTACAAAAGTCTTTTATCCGAACAAGAGGTGAGCCCAATAGCATCATGTCACTACAGTTTTAGCAAAGACATTCGTCTAGCAGGAAGTTAAGTCCTCAATATTTACATTGGATATCTTTCTTCTTTTCTTTTAATTTTCTGAGAAGGTATGAGAGGGGAGGGATTGAACCACATTGACAGAAACAACAAAACAATAAGAAATACAGACACTTTGAATAATTTTATATGCGGGGTTATGGGACAGGAGAGTTGATACAGGAATAATTTTATAAACGGTTACGGGACGGGAGAGTACGGTTGTGTGTTTGAGAGAGATATCTTGGTGTGGAGATGTGATTCTGTAGTGTAGGGATCATTCCTTTTCTTCTCTAATCATTCAATAAGTCATACCTATTTTCACACCGACTCTTGTTTCCTATCCATTATTTTCTGTTTTAAACAATTAGTGATTGGAGTCGAAAGAGGATTTATACAATTAGAATTGTTAAGAATCGACACAAAAATAAAATAAATATTGCAGAGATGATGATGTTGTGTTGGGTATGTGGTAAGACTAGACAGGATAAGATTATAAAAGATAATATTAGTGTTGGAGTAACACCTATAGTAGAAAAGATAGTAGAAAATAGGCTTAGGTGGTTTGGGCATGTAGAGAAGACTTGTAGATTTTGTTATAAGGAAAGTAGATCAGACATAGAGGAGTCAAAAAAACAGAGGTAGATGAAGACCTATAAAAATTATAAGAGAAACTATTAAGATATCGAAATTAACGAATTGGATAGAAACATGGTATTGAATATAATGTTATGGCAGAATTTGATCCACATAATCGACCCACTTAGCAATTTAGTATAACAATCAAGGTATGCAAAGTTCTAAAATTGGAATCCATTCACATTGAGTAAACTTGCTAAACTAATTTCCAGGAATAATAATTAGAAATGGCACTCACCTCTTTTGGAAATCAATTATGTCATGCTAGTATCCATAGGATAGCTTCCCAGCACTCGCAAGAATGTAGCAAACTCCTGCCAATTGTATTAGTTTTAGAGCAATTCTTACATATTAATCCTTTAAATATGCTTCATAAGATTAAATTAAGTCGCACCATTAGATGCCTTAAGGCATTTTGTGCATTCTGATCAGCCATTGATGCTTCAAAATCAACATAGAAAAGATAATCAAAGTACCTGTTAAATACATTAACTGTGATCAGCATAGCAATCATTAACAATCTCAAATCTTTGTAAACACAATACTAATGATAATTTGAACCAATTAAATGATGAATGAATTAAAACTCAAAATGTATTATGGCTATGGTCCTCATTACTAATACTTGGAATACCTATTGTTGTTATCATCAGATGTTCTAAGAGGTTGCTTCCGCAAAGGACGGCTTTCAATCTATAAGAACAATTAGTCAATTGTACAATCAAAAACACATAAAAAAACACACTTGTAAATGTAATTTCCATAAAAGATAATATGAGCTCACGCCAAGAAAACAGCTAACCTTTGAAAGATTAATTTGACGCAGCGCAAAAACAGCAAGGGCCTTGAAAAGTATCCCAGGTCCCTCTTCTAAGGAGAAAACTATGCTTGTCTGAAAATTCAATGCCATAATCAACAGAACTATCAATATTGATGTCAGTAAGCATAAAAGTATTGATGTCAGAACTAGACAGGAGACGTGTCCTATGATATATTCAATTGAGTAACTTCAGCTATTTATGTTAGTTGAGGTACCTTAAATGGCCTGTCTGTGCCTGGAAGTATAGGTTCTCGCGCCAACACTAAAAATCGAGTGATATTATCACTATCATCCTGCCAATGCAAATCCATCAGGCATCAAATTTAAGATAAACACAAATTGTCTACCATGTCATTTAAAACAGAGCAACACAAAGACTCAAACCTGGATGTTTTGAGCAAGTATATTTAAGCCATAGATCTCTGCGGCAGCTAAGCTAGCAACAGCTCCTGCATCTTGTAGTTTATGGAAAGCAACATGCTATAATCCGTAACTGTGTTAGGATAACTAATATTGATAATCATGTCAACAACAGCAGCAGAAAATGATAATCTATCCATCCTTCACCCCAAGGTGCAATATACAATCATTAACTGATATTTAGTGGATGACTTTTTCATTACTTGATTCCTTAACCAGTACCCTAAGGACATTTGTTAACCAGGCTTTTTAAAATCAAAACAAATTGTGAGCTATCTAGTGCTTCATTTCTAAGCAAGTCAAATGTACATAAATGTGACCATTAATAAACAGAAACACTTGAAATGATACAAGAAAAATAGCTTCCAACAATTCCACAATTACCTTTGCAGCACCGGCTGTATCATCAACTGCTTCTCTGACTAAGCCAAATCTTGTCAAGGTGTTCTCACATTGTGCAAGAGCCTAAGACAACACCATCTTCGATGAGTTTATTGTTGGAAGAGAAGAAGGAAAAAAGGTATAAAATGTCAGAACCACACCTGAGGGTGACTAAGAACTCGCTTCAAATTCTCAAGTTTAACACCATGGTTGGCCATCAAACAATGATGGACTGCATATTTTACTTCTCCTACTATGTGTAGCCTGTGCCTGAGTAAAAGGTCATAATTCCGGTGGATGCTCCCTCCTAAAGAGTTCTCAATTGGCAAAACTGCTCTATCCACAAGCCACCTTTCAACAGACTATCATAGGAATCCATGATCAATAAAAATAAAGACTACAGACAGTTAGAACTAGCACTCTCGGCAACCATATATTTTAAAAGGTAACCATCATAAGAAAACAATAATAACAAATGGAAACTAAGAGCAAATAACTGGAATATATGATTTCGAGTTTTAAATTGGTTAGAACTTGTAATGCAAAACTACCAGAGTTATATTTGTCGATATATGAGCATATACAATATTATTAAAATACATTATTAATCAAAGTTACCAGAGGTTATGTCATAGAACCCATAAATTTAAAGAACACAATAGTATATTATTTATAAAAAAGCTTGAGCATAAAGGCTCTATAATGGGGGGATAACAGAAAGAGAGAGATACACCAGAGTTCAAGAACTCCTAACCAAAGTACTATGCCCCTAACCAGAGAGGAAATCTCCTAAACAACCATGACCTTTACCACTCTTCTATCCCTCATAACTGTTTCCCCCCTCTTAACAGAATCCTGCCAAGGCACTACTCTCCTCATTCAACACATCAATTGGTACTTATATTCACTATATTTGAACATCCAAAAAGAAAACCAATACAGAGAACTGCAGTGCAAACAATTACAATCGTCTACTCAAGTACAATAACAAAAGAAATTGGTAAAGAAATTAATAAAAAAAACATGTTACTAGAATGAGTTTAATTTTGATATAGTGTCATTAGTCAGTGTTTTTGTACTGTCACCAAATCACACCCAATCATAGGTAGTTATTATTGTAAAATAACACTGAAGGTGCATATATGAATTAAATCCTACTAAGGATAACAAAATATTTACTTCAAAAGCGGTGTCAAATTGTTCACAAGGCACAGCTTCACAATTAGGGTAAGCTTTTTGTGCCGCAGATTCACTGTAAGCACCTTGAACCCCCTGAAAAATGCAATATCATATGAAATCAATTCAAATTATCAAAATTAGCTTCTACACAACAAAAACAAACCAAAAAATATATAAAAACTCTTTGCAATTTTGCATGCAATGCTAGAAGCAAATACCTGATATGCAACACGAAGTCCTGAACCATCGGAAACAGCACTAGATAACTGATTCGAAGACAAAGGCCCTGAAAACAATCGCGAAAAACATTAGAAACCAAAAAGCGTGATGAGAAAGAGGGAAAAGTAATACGCACGAGGAAGAGATGGAGGATCTTTGGAAACGACGTCGTTAGAGACGGCGGAGACGGGGATAGTTCGCAATTCAACGGAGTGCGGCGTCTCGTTGAGGGAAGCACGAATGCGGAGGTTATGGTGTCGTTTTGGGTGAAGATTGAGATTGAGAGACGGAATAGGTTTGACGGAGTCAAAGGGGGAAGACTGACGGTGGAGATTGGGTTGAGAGTGGGAGATGATTCGGGAAGATGCCATGAATGGCGCGTTAGGTACGGTGACTCTGTCACTGCTGCTTGGTTTAAGTTTGAAGTTACGATCTCTCTTTCTGTATTTTTCTAGTTTTGTTATTTATTTATATGTAGATGGATCCACCTCACCTGTAAACGCGTGTGATGCGTTTCACTTTTTCCCACTGAAAAAACATAAATATTTTTTTTTTAATAAAAATCTAATCCAATATAATGACTTTTAATTTTCACACACACAATAGGTAGACATTCTCACAATGTTAGCATTTTGAAGGTGAAATTAGTTTAATTATACATTCCCACGCTGAATTGGTTTGTTGATTGATTTGAATGTGTTTGTGTTTTGTAAATTATAGGATGAGGATGTTGAAATCGGAGATGAAACGGAGAAATCTAGAACAGGGAACGGTCTTGTGAAGAATAAGAAAGTGAAACAACCGAGTGTTAAAGGTGTTCATACAGGTTTGGTAGAAAGAACAGAGTTGGGAAAGATGAAGAGGTGGTAGCAGCATCTTCTGTTTCAAATGGTACCTCCACTTTAGACTATCATCCAAGACATGCGGTTAAGAGCAGAGCGTTGAATGACAAGCAGACTCGATTGTCCAAAGTAACGGTTACCTTTGATTGTGCTTCCTCGGTTTGTTAATTTAGCCTTTTGGATTTGTGCGATGAAATTATAGTATTGGTGTTCACTGATATTTTTTTTACAATTTCTCTCAGCACCCTGGAAAGTCTGATGCAGCATCTTCTGAAGCACCAATGTATGAAATGCTTTTTGTATTTATTTTGAACCGTTCATTACATTTCTCTGACAAAAGAATATGGTACGAAGATCCTATCATCTTAATTATTTGACATTTGGATTGTAATTTATTGGATATAGGGAGAAGACTAGACCACAGTTAATAAAGAAAGAACCCCTTGATAATCTTCCAGGAAATGCTGAGTTATCTTCGTATCTTTTTTTTGCGGTCAAGTTTTGGTTCTTCTTTCTTGTGAGTGGAAGGAAATAGGGAGCAAAGAGAGATTTCTGTATATGTAAATAGTACGTTTATGGGTAAATTACATTTCACTTAGATGCTTGAATCATATTTTTTTTTTGGAGTTGTAAATGAAATGTGCTGCATTTTAGTATATTTTAAAAGCAAATAAGCTTCTTAGGAACATTATTGATGCATAGTTTTGAACCCTGCAACTAACGGTAGGATATCTAAAAAATGACAAGGGAGAAAACAACATTCCTAAAATATTTGTTTAAATTAAAATAGACTAAAGTGTATTCATCTCTCCAGAGAGGGGTTGAATTTTTAGATTTAGAAGGAATGGTAGCATGATGCAAGTCTATCTTACGGAAGGAGAGTCTAACTTATTGTAGTTTATTTTTGAGAATGACGTAGTTTCCGATTGTGGTTTATCGGTTCATCCTTAATCCACTTATAAGTCCAACAGCAGAAGATGGAAAGCCTCGCAGAATGGGGACAATGCCAACTTATGGATTTAGTTTCAAATGTAATGAGCGAGCTGAGAGAAGAAAAGAGGTAAATAATTATTACTTGCTTCTCTCTTTGGTTACCATGATGGTTTCCTTTGAATAAATTTGTAGTTTTAAAATAATTTCATATTTTGGTGGCTAGTTTTACTCTAAGCTCGAGGAAAGGATTCATGCAAAGGAAGTGGAGGAGAGCAATATGCAAGCAAAAACAAAGGTGATAATATATGATAGCTAGGCTGAAAACTTCCGCTAATTCCTTTTAAACATATCAACCTTTGATTTTTTTTATAGGAGAGCCAAGAAGCTGAGATTAGGAGGCTTAGGAAAAAACTAGCATTTAAAGCAACTCCAATGCCAAGCTTCTACCAGGAACCTCCTCCTTCTCGGGTGGAATTGAAGAAGGTTAGTTTCTGTTTAATGGCATACATGGATGCCTATCTTCCTGATTGCATGCAAGCCTGCTGCGGGTAACCTGTCTAATTATTTTTTGGTTTTTTTATTTTGAACTATAGTAACTGTGTTTCTTGTTGGCATGTCAATACCCAACTCACAAGTACACTGATGTGTACGCACCCACCCGCACACAAAACTTAGCCAATCTTCTGAATTTATTTGAAAAGAGCAATATTTGCTGATCGAAGCTTCTCACTGTTTCCACTTCACTCTATCAATTGGTGTCTGTCTAATCAAATGTCTTGCTTGTTCTGAAATACTCTATTGTTAAGAATTATGGTATCCACCCATTATATAAATTCTCATTCGTGCATAGATATTAATTATTCTTCCTCGTGCTGTCTTTCTAGTCAATGCATATTGTATACATTATTTAATATACATGTTTTAAGCAACAAACCTGTATATTATACATAAGTTCAAAATACCACTGCATATATTAGATAGTTTTTAACTACGATTTCAATCGATGAATCTGATGGTTTATTTTATACTATTAAGGACTTCCAATTAGCATGTTGAATATTCTTTTCAGTTACCTCATTGTTCTCCATCTGGAACCTTTAGATTTGGTTTGTGCTTTGGTGGCCTGTACATATCTTGTGGGTTCTGAAATTTAGGTAGTTTTGCTATTTCTAAACCGATTTTGATATTCTATCCAATTCTATAAATGAGTAGTAGTTCTTAATTTGTTATTCTAGATGGCTTTTTACTATTTAGGCATAGGTGTGTGGTAAATTGCATCTAAGCTGTTTAACTTATGTTATCCGAATGCCACACCAACTTCACCAAAGAACTGCGTAGCTCCAGTTAGAGATGTTTAAAGTTAGCTAGTTGGTTAAACTTTATTGTCAGTGTTAGATAATTGAGCAGAACTAACAAGAACCTTTACCTCTACTGTATTTATATAGCAATGTTATTCTGGCCTAATCAAATGAACACCAATTGAAGTTGCTCGAAAACTTGTTACTGACTTTCTAAATCTAACTATAAAGTGATGTTTTTAACTTTTCATTGGGCATGTAGTTTTGACCTTTTTTTAGCTCTGAAACTGTTGATATTCTCCATGAACTTTTTCGAGTTAGCAAATTTGCTCAATATTTTTTTTTATGGAAAGAGTTTGTCTATGATTTAAAAATTGAAATTCCTTTGGACTTGTGAATTTAGATACCAACTACAAGAGCAAAATCTCCCAAGCTTGGTCGTAAAAAGACTTCAACATCTTCAGAGCTAGAAGGAAACACCATAAGCAGTGCTCAACAATGTCGTTTAAGTCTGGATGAGAAACTATCTCAGAATAACCCCACCAAAGGAATTAGTCCTGTTCACCCAAAGAAGCCACAACGGAAATCTCTCCCCTCTCGACTGACTCCTGAAACTATCTCAACTGTGCGGACTCCGTCTAAGGCGGTGAATGACGAGAAAGCCTCCTTATCTAGTGTTACATCTGATGTTACTGCCTTGTCTATTGCAACAAATGAAGAGAAACTTGAAGCAGCTGCAGCTATTGAGGAGAACAATGCCGCCTTATCCGACGAGACAAGTGAAACTCCGTCCCTGAACATAGAGCCAGGTGAAGTAGAATCCCATGCGAATGGTGATATAGTCATTGCAGACAAACCACATCTCACCTTGGTACAAGAACCTATAGCAGCAGAGTATTAAGCAAGCAGCAGGAACATATAGCCAGGTGTTGCGATCAGAGCTATTGATTCGTCAAGTTAATATTATAGAACATATGATTGAGATTATTTGACAATGAAGGCTTGCATATTTGCATTATGGTTTGTGATGTCATTTTGTCCAAATGACATTGTATCTTTTGTGTCTGCTCCCAAAGCTAGCTGGTTTTGTCCTTATGATTCTCTTTCCTCCTTGCAGCATTGTATGTAATAATATAAATATTTGTCAAGTTGTTCCAGTTGAAGTTAATTTGGTATGCAACACTTGTGTCTGTTTGGTTGACATGTTGGCGAAAATTTTGAGAATGTTTACCATAAGTGGTTCCATTACATTTTGTTTAGGCCCTGCTCTGCTAAACAGTTGGCATTGCCACATGAAATTAGCTGTTTGTGTAGTGGACACCACCCTGATTAGACACATTACAGCTATGCTTTGTTATGCAACAAGTTTTATTGTCACTCTCATAACTAGGAGAAGACCGTGCGTCCGCACGGGTATAAGAAAAAGTATAATCTTATCGAATTTAAATTTCACAAAAAAAAAAATATTCAAATGCATATTAAGATAAATATTTATGCAGGTTTTTACTTTGGAGTTTTCATCATACGTTCCCGCCACAATGTTTTCATCATACGTTCCCGCCACAATGTTTTCCTACCGTGCCATAATTTCAATAGATTTTTTTTTCATCACAGGATCCCGACATGATCTTTCCTAATCGTGGCACAATTTTGGCAGTCAATTTTTTCTCTTTTAGTTTGTGTGTATTGTCTTCTCCTCACCACATTGTAGAGTTGTCTAGTTAAAGTGATTTTGTTGTGAGTTGAGACTTTTCTCAATGATCTCAATCTATGTATGATTTACTATAAAACATTCAATATTAATAAAAAAAATAATTAAAACAACATAAAAATTTATTGAATTTGATAGAATGACCGAGTATCATTACATATCACGTTTTTGAATCATCAAAGACTTGTATTAATTCAAAAAGAAACAAAAGTACAAGACAATCACTTAGGATCCAGCCCTCAAAAAAGGTAAACGAAAGTCAAAACTAGAAACTAGAAAATCATCCACTTAGCTATGTGTTCTCCAAGTTTTCCACCATATCACTCTATATATATAATATTTTCTACTATCTTAGTATTATCTACACTATTACAATACTTTCAAACACTATAGATGGTCTACGTTGCGACTAACTTTTCTCCAACCTTTTCCTATAGTACACCAGATCATCCATTCAAGCTCCTCATCCCAACTTTTGAGGATTCACTTTACTTGGATCTAGTTAAGTACTTTGGACCAAATATTCTTGAGCTCAGAGCAACCATAGAACAAATGATTTATGGTTTCCTCGTTTAAACAAAAATAACAGCTAATGTTATCCACCATACCAAACTTGAACATACGATGTTTAATGGCCAATCTTCCATGGCACACAAGCCTTAAAGTCATCAACGCCCTAGGCCTTGTAGCATTACAGCGGAAAAGTCTACACCAAAGCACCTTAGGAGCATCTGTTCTCAGAATACCATACACATCCTTCATTCTAAACCTATCCTTGTTTTGCAATTGATTTCATAATTGTTAGACATTTGCAATGATGTCTCTTTGCTTAAGGACAATTTTTATAATCCAAGAATTATGAGTTTTAATACGAACATTCATTAGACTTTTCTTTATCAAATAATAGGTGTGGATCCATTTCGCCCACAAGCTATCAAGTTTACCACTAAGGTTCCATAGCAATTTCAACATTGTCATTTTGTTCCACATTTTAAGGTCAATAATGTTAAGGCCGTCATAATCTGAGGTTTGCACACAATATCTCACATAATGAGACTTTTTCTGCTAACATCAGATCCACCAATCCAAAAAAAATACCTGGATATAGATTCAATCTTGTGAATAACATGTTTTGGAATAGGAAAACATTGCGTACAGTAATTCACAATGGCAAATGTCACACTCCTAATAAGTTGCACACGTCCTACAAAGCTCGGAAGTTTAGTACTCCAATCTTTGATTCTTCTCACTATCTTATCTCTAAGAATCATGTAATGATGGATGAAGAGCTTTTTGAAAGTCATAGGTACATCCAAGTGCCTGAAAGGGAGGAGACCCTCTCTAAAATTTATGAGGCTGATAATGTCCTTCTTAGTGCTATCATCCACTCTTCCAAAATAAACTCTACATTTTTTTGGATTTACTTTGAAACCAGTTGACATAGAGAAGCCGTTGAATGCACTCATCATAAGCTCAATAGATCTATAATCTCCTCTTGAAAACAAAATCATGTCATCTAAAGGACAAATTAGTAATGTGAAACTTCTAACATTTGGCATGATGATTAAAATCATGGTTCCTTTTCATTTTGCGTAAGCTTTTGTTCAAATACTCCATAATAACTACAAAAAAAGAGAGGGGACATGGGTTCACCATGCCTAATACCTAGGGCCGACCCAATTAGTCCGGAGGCCCAACTCTAATTTTTAAAATAGGTCTAAATTATTAAAAAAATACAATTTTAAAGTTATGATTTTACATAAGTTTTTTAAAAACTGATATAAAATTACGGAGGTTTGAAAACAAAGTATGATTTTACACCTGGTTTTAAAATAATAGATGTAAAATATATTGTTTTTGCAATTAAAATAAAATAAAATTGAGCCCTTGAAAATTTGAGGTCCAATGCAACAACACTTGCTGCACATGGGAAAGGCCGCCCCTGCTAATACCACACCTAACCTGAAAAAGATTAGAGTGAATCCCATATCACTTTGAATGCACTTTTGGCCCTCTATAAGTTACGAGTTTTTGATTTTGGTTCCTGTTAGTTTTTTTGTTGTCTGAGTCCCTATATTTCACTTTTTGTGTGCAGTCCCTAAAGTCAAAATTCACAGGAAACCGGTGGATTTTCCTGCGAATTTTGACTTTAGGATCTAAACCGCATACAAAAAGTGAGATATAGAGACTCAGATAAGAACAACACTTACATAGACCAAAATAAAAAACTCGCTAACTTACATAGACCAGCGGCCTATTTAAGCATAAATTTATTAACATTTTAAATAATTTAAACATACTTCTCTATATTAATGTTTCCAATATATTTAAATGTTTTATTATAAATTATATTATAAAATATCATTTAAAATTAATTTAAAAAATAATAATTATATATGTTCAATATAAAAAATAAAGTGAAATTTCATTAGTCCATTATTTCATTATTATGTATAAAGATGTTAATGTAAAATAGACTATTACATATAATATTAGATCATATAGACTTTAAAAAAGTTAGGATGAAATTTAAAAATAAGTCTATGATAGGTAACATATCAAATCCACACCTTAATTTTTTTTATTCTAACTATACCTGTGCTTTATAAAGTCCAATCTAGGAATGTCAATATTAACAGAGATTTCTGTGGAGATTATCTGTTTGGAGCCTTGAAGTTAGAGATTTTATTCTCCGCGGAGACGGGGATAGAGGGAAAAGTTCCTCCGATGTCACTTTGGGGTGGGGATTGGAGAAGTACCCTCCACCCCGCGGATTTCCCGACCCCGACCATAATATTTAGCTTTATATTATATAATATATAATTATATAATTTGACATGTTTATTTTATAATTAATTAATTAATATATTAGGAAATGAAGAGTCGTGCGTTGAGAGATCGGTGGGTTTTTCTTGAATAAAATCGTTAGGGTTTATTCCTCCAAGAATCTTGTGATTTTGGGGGGTTTTTGCACAAATAATTTCTTCACAGATTCAGCCGAGCGAATGTGATTGAAAAACGGGTGGTTCGTTCAATCTAGTAGCGGTAATCAAAGGATTGTGGAAGAAAGATTTGGGTTCAAATTGTGTGTGATTGAAATCAGTCAGGCTAAAGATTTGAAGACCTTTGTGTTTTTCAGACGAGTAGCTAGAATCAGAGGTTTATTCAACATATTCGAGGCACTTGATTCACCTTGAATCAAGGGGAGAGAAGACATAGTTTTAACATCAACAACTAGGCTTGAGTGTGTGATTACTATTGCTTTTCTTGTACAAACATTTACAACAAATTTATATAGATCTCAATTCTATTTCTAGAATTGAGGGTAGACGTACCCCAAGCGAGGATGAAGGGGGAACTGCCTCAACAAATTTGGTGTTGTTCTCTCTTTTTCTATTTTTCTATTTCTGATTTTTTACGTTTATGTTCAATCAAATTGCTCGGTAAAATTCTAGTATAGTGTAGTGCTGAAAAATATTTTGAAAGTTCATTACAATCCTTTTGATTGTAATTGGAAAATTTATGCACTACCATTACTTGTAGAATTTCACTTGGAGTGTGTCGTACACCAAGTGTTCGACAAATTGATCAAACACAAACCTTTTGGGATGTTGTCAATTTGAGTTTTATTTTCACAAGGCATTGAAAATTGCACAATCTAAGGTAAATAAAATTGTATTGATTGGTGTTCAAAATTTTTATTTGCTTTTCTCATCGGAGTCGATATTCCATCTAGGTTTATCACATATCCGATCTTTTCAATAACGGTTTATTTAGACGACCATAGTTCCTCAGCCGCTTCCGCATAAAATTTTAAAAACTAAATTTCATTTAAGCACCGACTCTGTTTAGGAATTAATGATCTATTCAACCCCCTTCTAGTTCATTCCGTGCTTCACATATAACTTTTTAGAATATGACAAATGAACCAAAATGAGCTTACAATAAAGCATCAGTTTTTTACGGTGAGAACTATAGTTATTGGAAAGATTGTATGTGCGTACATATCAATTCCGTTGATAAAAATGTATGGAATGTTATACAAAACGGTCCCAAGGAAAAGAAAAAAAGGACAAAAGATACGGAAAATAAGTCAATAGCTCTAAAGGCTTCTTGTTCAAAGTACTCCATAAAAGAGCTAAGTGATAATGAATCGAGTGATGAAGATGATGAAGAAACAAATGACGATATGAGACTGTCCATGAGGTGATACAATCGCTATGAAAAGAAAAATGGTATTCAACATTCGGAAAAGAATTTCGTCAATTTTAGAAAACAAAATAAGGTCTCCCAAGAATGAGGGAAACAAGAGTGGTAAAGCAAAAGGGTCTTGCTACAACTGTGAAAAAGTCGGCCACTATAAGCCAGATTATCCATTGGTGAAGAAGGACAAAGGGAAGGAAATGAATCGTTCATAAAAGAAACAAAGCAAACCTAGAAGAGCTTACATCACTTGGAGAAGTGATAGTGAGTCATCTAGTGATGGTAGCTCAAGTGACGAAGAAGAGTCCGTTAACCTTTGCCTCTCTGCTCATCAAAAGAAGAAGAATAAAAAGGTACAAAGTCTTGAGTCTACAGAGAGAAGACGGGTTCTCAATAGTGGATGATCAAGACATATGACAGGAAAAATTTCTCTATTCATTGACTTTGTAGTAAAGAAGAAGGGATTTGTAACCTATGGAGACAATAATAAAGGGGAAATTCTTGGCAATGGTAGTGTAGGTAATCCCTCGTCTACTACTATCACTGATGTGCTGTTAGTTGAGGGTCTTAAACACAACCTTATAAGCATTAGTAAATTATGTGACAAGGGATATAAAGTATAATTTTCAAAAGATTGTTGCATAATTGAAAATAATGATAAAAAAGGGGGTGTGCTTAAAGGCCTGAGGGTTAATAACGTGTATATGCTTGGATTGAGTGAGGTATCGTTGAGTAGCGACAAATGTCTGATCACCATGAGTGAAGATTCATGGTTGTGGCATAGGCGTTTGGCGCATGTAAATTTTGATTTGCTAAATAAGATAGTCTCTAAGGACCTAGTAATTGGCTTACCCAAAATCAAGTTCTCAAAGGATCACTTATGTGATGCGTTCCAAATGGGGAAGTAAACAAGGATCTCTTTTAAATCTAAAAATATTGTTTCAACTACGAGACCCCTTGAACTCTTCCATATGGACCTCTTTGGACCATTTAGAGTTAAGAGTCTAGATGGTAACTACTATAGTTTTGTGATTGTCGATGATTACTCTAGGTTTTGCTTGACTATCTTCTTAGCAAGCAAGAGCGATACGTTTTCGGCTTTTGAAAAATTTGCTAAGCTTTCTCAAAACAAGTTGAACACAAACATTATAACAATTCGAAGTGATCACGGAGGTGAGTTTGAAAATCATCTCTTTGAAGAATATTGTGGTAGGCATGGAATTGATCATAATTTTTCCGCGCCGCGTACCCCTCAACAAAACAGGGTTGTGGAACGTAAAAATCGAATTTTGGAAGAATTAGAAAGAACTATGATCAATGAAAGTGGCCTTCCTAAATATTTTTGGGCCAATGCCATTAGTACGACTTGTTATGTTTTGAATATGGTGCTCATCCGTCCTATTCTTAACAAAACTCTGTATGAACTTTTAAAAGGGAGGAAGCCCAATGTCTCTCACCTTCATTTATTCAGTTGTAAATGTTTTATTTTGAACAATGGTAAGGAGAGCCTTGGCAAGTTTGATTCTAAGGATGATGAAGGTATATTTCTTGGATACTCTCATACAAGTAAAGCATATAGGGTATAGAATAAGAGGTTACTTATTGTTGAGGAATTTATTCATGTTGCTTTTGATGAAACTTATCCGAAAAATATCGGAAAAGGTATTTCTTTTCATGGTGCAGGTGTATCTTCAGAAAACATGCTCAAGGACACTGGAAAGGGGATTGATCAACCTGAAGTAGTGAAAGTTGAGGAGGAAAAAGATCACCATCATGAGGAGATTGAGGAGGATCATCCGACTAACAACGATGACCTTCCTCTAGCTTGGAAGTCCTTTAAAGACCATCATATCGTCAACATTCTCGGTGACATTTTAAAGGGAGTGACTACTAGATCCAAGCTGAGTAACTTCTGTTATCACTTTGCTTTCGTCTCTCAAATTGAGCCTAAAACCCCTAAAGAGGCGTTACTCGATGAACATTGGTTCTTATCAATGCAAGAGGAACTAAATCAGTTTAAAATGAATGAGGTTTGAGGCCTTGCTCCTCCTCCGCGAGGCCATCGAGTATTTGGCACCCGATGAGTGTTTAGAAACAAACTTGACGAAAATGGAGTAATAACGCGAAACAAAGCGCACTTAGTGGTGCAAGGGTATAGCCAAGAGGAGGGCATAGACTATGAAGAGACTTATGCTCCGGTTGCCCGACTCGAGGCTATACGCCTTTTGTTTGCTTACGCATGCGCTAAGAATTTCAAGTTATTTCAAATGGATGTAAAAAGTGCTTTCCTAAACGGATATATCAATAAAGAGGTTTATTTAGCCCAACCTCCTGGTTTTGAATCCCATGAGTATCCTGATCATGTTTATAAGCTTAAACGTGCCTTGTACAGTCTCAAGCAAGCCCCTAGGGCTTGGTATGAACGTCTTAGCAAATTTCTACTTGATCAAGGGTACTCAATAGGGAAGGTTGACACAACCCTCTTCATTAAATGTCAAGGGAAACACTCAATTTTGGTAAAAATTTATGTATATTATATCATATTCGGATCTACTACCATTAATCTGGTCAAGGAGTTTTCTAAATTGATGCAGGGAGAGTTTGAGATGAGCATGATGAGGGAGCTAAACAATTTCCTCGGATTGCAAATCAAGCAGCTCGAAGAAGGAACGTTTGTGAGCCAGATGAAATATTGCCTTGAGCTTCTCAAGCATTTCGACATGGCCAACTCCAAAGCGATTGACACACCTATGCCTACTTGCACAAACTTGAGTCGTGATGAGAATGGTAAGGATGCGGAGATAAAGAAGTATAGAGGTATGATAGGTTCTCTCCTCTATCTTACCGCATCTCGACCAGATATAATGTTTAGTGTTTGTATGTGTGAGAGGTACCAATCATGTCCCAAGGAATCACACTTGAAATTCGTAAAGCGCATACTTAGATACCTCTCTGGTACTCCAAAGTATGGGCTTTGGTATTCCGAGGGAAGTGATTGTTCTTTGGTTGGCTATTCCGATTCCGACTTTGCCAGGTGCAAATCGGATAGGAAAAGAACAAGTGGCACTTGTCATTTTTTCTCGAATTCCTTAGTGAGTTGGCACAACAAAAAGCAAGTTTATATTGCTCCAAACATATCGAAATTCGTCATCATTTCCTTAGGGATCATGTGGAGTAAGGTGATGTGGTGTTTGAGCATGTTGATACTAAAAATAAACTTGCAGATATTTTCACAAAACCACTCGCGATAGAGCCTTTCTTTAACATTCGTAGGGAACTGGGTGTTCTCGATATCTCTGATTGTGTTTAAGGTTTTATGATTACTTGCTCTATATATTTGTTTGTCTATATCTTTGTCTAACAATATTGAGTAGATTAAGCTACATGTGAGGGTATCTATCATCGATCATCGTTGAGATAATATCGTTCCTCTCTAGCAAATACTCTTGATCACATAATATGTGTAAGATAGTGTGCCACTTTGTGTGTTAAATTGATGATTATTCCATGTTTGGACATGTTTTTATCCATTTGTAAGGTTGAAATATGTGTGAGCTCTCTATTTATTCATGTTTGATGCATATATGACTTAAAAAGTGCTTTTTTTTTACTCATTTTAACTATTTGAGTCGACCAAAATAGGTCATAGGTCGACTCATGAAAATGTCAATTTTTCAACATTTGGATCGGGTATGCACAGGTCGACCCTTGGGTCGACTCAAATTGTGTATTTTTCTCATTGTCAAAATTGCGCCAGTATGCGTCGACGCATAGACTGTTTAGGTCGACGCGTCACTAAATTTCTCAGAAAAATTCTTGAAATTGCAGCGCCTTTCCACTTGCTTTGACCCATTTAATGATTTCCTTCATTCTATGCATTCAAACATCATCATCATTTGCATTTAGTTCATTGCATCCACACATCTTCTCCTCTTCCCAAAATCTCTACCAAAACCTAATCTCAACAAAGATCCTCAAATATCACAAGGTTTCAACTGAGTTTCTTATTAACAAAGCAAAATCAACCTACTGTTCATCTTCTTCATCAGTTAATCCTCACGGCTACCAGAAGAGTCATCGGAAAAAGAACCACTAGAGCTCCATCTTCACAAGCTGGTGCTTTCCAACCAAGGGAAATTGTTCTAAGAACTGCTCTTTCTCTCTCCCTACCAAATATGCTAAATTATTTGAAAAGAACATTAGAAAATAATCTATTATGAAATAATCCGTCTAATATCACAAAACTGCCGAAAGAATGCACATTCAGGAAGTTCTTGAACTTCTGGATTTTCAAGACTTCAATCTGTTTTTGGAATGTGATATGAAATGTAATTAGGATCTTGTTCGATTATTCTATATGGGTCTTTAAGGAAAATTTGATGGGTATGAGTTCAGTTTCAAAATAGGTGATAAAAGGATTTATGTAAATGATACAGTTTGGAAAGATCTGTTTAACATGTCTTCACTCTCTGCTCCACTCATTAAGGTCACTGACACTAGAACTGCAGATGGTTATGAGTTTAAGGAAGCCTTGAACTCCATGTTAAATAAAACCTTTAATAATCAGATTGTGGCTAGTGATCTCTTTCCCAAGTCAGTAACTACTAGTCGTTTGAAACTAGTCGATCGAATCCTGCAATGGATAGTTTCTCATATACTTCGGCCTAAGAAGGGAGGTTACTCCCGGGTCGATCAAGCTGAAGTTCACTTGGTGCATATTTTGAAGAAGAAGATAAAAATCAGTTGGCCTCATTACATTTGGAGTAGGATTTATTCTCTGAGAGATTCTGGCAGAGGCATTGCTTTATCATATGCCTCGTTCATTCAATGTGTGCTTAACCATGTTGAAGTGGTTGTCCTAGAAATTCCGTATAAGACATTGACAACTGATCAAGAATTCTGTCAAATGACATTGACAATGATGGGTTACATATGGGATCAACAAGAGACACGCTACAGGTTCATAATTAAGGCTACTAGCTCACGGCTACAAGATTTTGATGAAAGTGAAGAAGAAGAAGAGGAAGAAGAAGAAGATGGTCATCCAATGAAGACTTATTTCAATAATGCTGCACAAGACAACAATGGCTGGTTGGATCAATCGCCTCCCATGGATTCCTATGCAAGCCAAGGATGGGGTGAATGGCAACATACCGAATGGACCTCTCTTAGTTCAAAATACATGCCTCC